>JADHKK010000002.1:0-1200000 GCA_019925535.1 Leptographium radiaticola
GGCCCAGTTTGCCGGCGCCTCGAGCTCTCGCTCTTTTCTCTACCCCCCCCCCCCCCCCCGCCATCACCATGACGTCCACGGCGAGCAGCACCGCTGCTGCGACGGCTACGGACAGCAGCGACTCCGAAAGCGGCTCGGCCCAGAGCTCGACAGGCCTCAGCTTTGTGGCCTTTATGACAGCCTTGTCAACATCCGTCATCATCTTTGCCGTCCAGCTCGGGTTCTTCCTGCTGCTGAGAAATAAACTGGCCCGCATCTTGTTAGTATTCCCCGGTGCAGCCTCTCCCAACAAACGCTTTGCTAACTTGCCTGTCCGCACAGCAAGCCAAAGTCTTTCCTAGTCCCCGAACGAGAGCGAACAGATCCACCCCCGGCGAGACTCTGGTCTCTGATGCACAAGCTGCTCAACTTCAGGGACCGTGACATCATCAAGAAGTGTGGGCTGGACGCCTTTTTCTTCTTGCGCTACCTGCGGACACTGCTCTTAATCTTCGTCCCCATTTCCTTGACCGTCATCCCCATTCTTGTGCCGATCAACTACATCGATGGCATTGGCCAGTCCTTTGGCTCGAACGACACCACGAGTTCTAATAGCTCCATTCCCACTGGCCTGGATACCATTGCCTGGGGCAATGTGAAGCCGGTCAACTACCAGCGTCATTGGGCCCATCTCATTCTCGCCGTCCTGGTCATCGTATGGGTCTGCTACGTCTTCTTCTGCGAGATGCGCGTCTACATCAAGGTCCGCCAGGACTACCTGACGAGTGCCGAGCATCGCCTGCGGGCGTCGGCCAACACGGTCCTGGTCTCGGGCATCCCCGACAAATGGCTGAGCGAAGAGGCCCTTCGCGGCTTGTTTGATGTTTTCCCCGGCGGTATTAGGAATATCTGGCTGACACGGGACTACACCAAACTGCTCGACAAGGTGCATGAACGTGAAGAGATCCACAAGAAGCTCGAGGCCGCCGAGAGCGAGCTGATCCGCGAAGCCAAGAAAAGCCAGCTTAAGAAGCGCGCCGCGGAGGAGAAGAAGGAACGCAAAAAGTTCACGGCCGGCCACGCCACCAAGGCCGAGCGAGAGCAGCGGGAACGTGAAGAGGATCAGCGCGCACAGCGCTTGGCCGAAGGCGAGGGCGGCCTGAGCGTTGGCAACCAGGATGTGCCCCAAATCGACGGTCTCCAGGATGATGCTGCCAGCACCAGCAGCTCCGAATCGGCTCCGCAGCCGATGCAGCGTCAAGGCTCCACCCTCAACAAGGTGCCGATTCTGGGCGCGGGCCTTGGTAAAGTCGGCAACAGCTTCAAAGGCGGTGTGTCCGTAGTCGGCAAGGCTGGTCATGGCATTGGCCAGGGCATCAAGGGCGGTGCTAGGACGCTGCAACAAGGTGTCGACAGTCAGCTCGACCGATCCGGCGGCTTTGGGTTCGTCAAGGCGGACGAAGAAAGCGAGCCCGGCTCATCGCCGCGTCGCATGACCGTGCGGATCCTGGAGGACGACAAGAGCCAGCGCCCAATGCCGAATGCTAGGGCGAGCCATCGGGCCAAGCCGTCTGACGCCTCCTCGACGATGAGCCGCGCCAACGAGCCGAGCACCCACATGAACACGACGCGCAAAGTGACGAATTGGGATGAAGCCATCGCCGTTGAGAACAGCAAGTGGTGGCAATTCTGGAAGCCCCCCAGCGGCGCGTATGCGTCTCCTATCCCACAGGGATACGAGGGCAACGAGTTCCCCTTTGAGTCCAGCAGCAAGGACAAGTCGGTTTGGGCGCAGATCCGGGCCAAGATGCCCTTTGTCGGCTCGGAGGACGAGCCCGTCACGTACCCGTCGGTCGAAAATCCAGACTACCTTGGCGACGAGAAGGAAGACGAGAATGCCGAGTGGCGAAAGTGGCTGAGCCCATCGGATCGGCCGACGCACCGCCTTCGTTTTGTCGGCTGGCTGCCTGGCCTGCCTCTGATCAACAAGAAGGTCGACACGATCTACTTCTGCCGCAAGGAGCTGGCGCGCCTGAACATGGAGATCGAAGAGGACCAGCAGGACCAGGACCACGAGCGGTACCCGATTATGAACTCGGCCTTTATCCAGTTCAACAACCAGGTGGCCGCGCACATGGCCTGCCAGAGCGTCACGCACCACGTGCCCAAGCACATGTCCCCCCGCGTCGTGGAGATCTCGCCCGACGACGTGATCTGGGACAACATGGCCATTAAGTGGTGGGACGAGTGGATTCGCACGGTCGTGGTGTACGGCGTCGTCGCGGGCATGACTATTCTGTGGGCGTTCCCGGTGGCGTTTTCGTCGTCGCTGTCGCAGATTGACTCGCTCATCGCCAAGTACCCGTGGCTGGACTTTATCGAGAGGAGCCCGGTGACCTACGACGTGGCTAAGGCCGTGGTCGGTGTGCTGCCGGCGCTCATCTTGTCGCTGCTGCTGCTGCTGGTGCCGATCATCATGAGCACGCTGGCTAATTACCAGGGCTCCAAGACCGGCTCGCAGAGGTCCGAGTACGTGCAGGTGTACTACTTCTTCTTCCTCTTTGTGCAGGTGTTCCTCGTGGTGTCCATTGCTAGTGGCACCATCGCCACTCTCCAAGACACGATCAGCAACGTGCAGGGCGTGCCGCAGGTCCTGGCCAAGAATCTACCCAAGGCGGCCAACTACTTTTTCAGCTACATGATTCTCCAAGCCATGTCGACGAGCTCAGGCACCCTGCTGCAGATTAATGTTCTGCTAGTATGGTACATCCTGGCCCGCATCGTCGACGATACCGCTCGGAGCAAGTGGAAGCGGCAGACCGAGCTGCCCGACATCACGTGGGGCTCCTTCTTCCCGGTCTACAGCAACTTTGCGTCCATTGCGCTGGTGTACGCGGTCATTGCACCGCTGATTTCCATCTTTGCCATCATCACCTTTGGGCTGCTGTGGATTGCGCATCGCTACAATATGATTTACGTCACGCGCTTCAAGATCGACACGGGCGGCGTGCTCTATCCGCGCGCCATCAACCAGACGTTTACGGGACTCTATTTCATGGAGCTGTGTCTGATCGGCCTCTTTTTCCTCGTGCGCGACCAGGACGACAATGCGGCCTGCGTGCCGCAGGCCATCATCATGATTGTGGCGCTGCTCCTCACGTTGCTGTACCAGGTCCTGCTCAACTGGTCGTTTGGGCCGCTTCTGCGGTACCTGCCCATCACGTTTGAGGACGAGGCGGTGCTGCGGGACGAGGCCTTTGAACGGGCGCTTGAGCGGCGCATGGGTCTAGTCAGCGACGACGCGGCGTTTGACGACGACGAGGCCGCAACACTCACGGGGCCCGACAGTCGCACAGGGACCAGCAGCCAGGGCGGCGACGTGGAGCTGAAGAAGCTGAGCGAGCGGGGCCCGCAGTCTTCGTTTGGGCTCACTGGCCGTCTCAACCCGGTCCGTGGTATTGTGCACGCCGGGACGTGGGCGGCGCAGGGGGGCAAGAAGGTGCGCCATGTGACCCTGGGCAAGGCGGAGAAGAATCTGCGGGTGGCGTCCAACTTCCGGCGGGAGCGGCGGCAGAGGGATCTGGAGGCGCAGAGGGCGATAGGCGAAGCCCTGTATGGCGGGTACAATGACGAAATCGAAGACCTGACGCCGGAGGAACGTGACGCGCTGGTGCGGGAGGCGTTCAAGCACTCGGCGCTGCGGGCGCGCCGGCCGACAGTGTGGATTCCGCGCGACGACATTGGCGTCAGCGACGACGAGATCCGGCACACGTGCAACCTCAGCGACTACATTTGGATCAGCAACGAGGGCACGGCGCTGGACAGCAAGGTGCGCGTGGTCTACGGCCGAGCGCCGCCGGACTTTAGCGACATGGAGCTGATCAACCTGTGATGGGACGGAGTGGACTAATGACTGTTACGACTTATGGGACTGATGGGACTGTATGGGACTGTATGGGGTAGATTGGGTGGACGTTGTCGTTTTGTGGCTCAGAATGGGTTCATGTAGCTTTGTCTGTCGCCCTCGTTAACTGTGGTATAAGCCACAAAATATCTCACGATATCTCAGCTCGGTGCAGAAGTGATGGTGGGCGAGAGTGTACGTCGTATTACCGACTGAGAAGTTGGGCAGCAGACTTGCAGGAGGTTGGCATAGACTCTTGCAGATCTACTATTATGAGACTCACTTTTATTAGCGCTGTGCTACAAACGCAGTAACCCCCACCCATACAAATTCTTGCTCCACACACAAGCCACATGAATGGGATCTGTTAGTCTGTATGCTTTCACTTTTGCTATGCCAGTTGCAGCTGGCTGCAGGGGGGTTTGGTATCCCGCGCAGGCCTTCTTTTGTTCGTTGACGGTTGCGTTGATACTTGATCAGCCCAAATGCCATATCCGGCACCTGGATAAGCAGCTTTCAACGTATTCAAGGGGATGCTAGTACTATTGCGGCATGCTCTTTCACATCCACTGCTATTAACACCAACTGGCCTGCCCTCGTCTTCCGGAGAGAGACACGAGCACAAACTCCTCTGAGAAGCCATGACGCCTACACTGTTTGATGAAGCTTGGCATGCAGAGGCGATGCAAAACCGTGGAATTCCAGCTCTAGAGTATATCGCGGCCAACGCGGATCACCTTGAGCGTGCCCTCGAGCGACGGTTCAACCGCGACAAGCCACCGCGTTACGTTTCGTCTACCGAAGATGAAGACGACGGGTACCAGATGCCCATACGGGTGGACACGGCGTTGGCCGACGCTGAACAAATCCTTGACGCGCCCCTCGACGACGGACAGCTCGAAAAGCTGGCAAGCTGGTCTGTGACCTGGATCTACAGTCCCGGGAAACGATACCAAAAAGAGTTGGATATCGAAGACGCGCGCATAAAGGATTGGGTTACCGCCTATTGCAACATGGACAAGGTCAGCGATTCCACAAGAGAATATTTCAGTCCGTGGGGGCCGGTAAAGCAAATGCGGCCGGGCGAGGAGCGACGCAACATCATTGCGCGGCATAATATCAGGCGGCGGTGGCAGAAGCTGGGCGTTTGGAACCCGAACTGGGGCATCCCCGGCCGCGCAGACAACCGGCAGCCCAAGGACGAGGCCTCCAACTGGAAATGGCCGTGGGAGCAAGGCGACGCCGTTGTCGAGTTGCGTCATGGCGACAACATATTGTCGGAGAACCCGCAACACCCAGCCTCGCAGGCCGTCAGTCTACGCCAAGGCTTGCACCGAAAAGAGCGCCACCTGGTACCGCCACGCACGCATCCCACGAGCACCACGTCCGCATGCGAGGCGGAGTCGTTTCTTACGTCGCGCCCGTGGTACCTGTTCCGGCTCGAAGTTGGCGAAGAACGCCAGAGGCGCGACAGGCTCCCCGGAGCGCTGAAATCAATGTACACAGCAAGTGCCGTCAGCAAAGTCAAGAATTGGTACCAGGAGCGCGGCAAGTGGCAGGAGCACTGGGGCCTGGAGTCGGGGAAAACCCTGGTCGGGTGGAAGTGGCGCCATGAGAGTCCCAGTCCCGAGCCCGAGGATCTCACGGGCCTTGACGATCTTTCCACATATGAGCTTACGCCATCCGAGGCCGACGCGCTCGATGCCGTGCGCCCAGCAACACCGCCCTTTGTGTATAACGGGACTGTGCCTATTCCGTTTTGGGTGCCGGACCCGGATTCGGACCCTGGCGAGGCGCCTGGCGGGGCACCGTCCGAGGAAAAGCTGGAACACGAGAAGAAGCCGACTCCGCAGCCACAGCCACAGCTACAGCTACAGCCGCGAGGCTCAAGCTGGCGAAAGAAGCAGCCATCCGCTGACGCGCAACCTCTCCGCCGAAGTACCAGAATTGCAACAGCAACAGCCAGGAGCGCAGCCAGGACGGCTGGCCCAACAACGGGCAGCCAGACGCGCGTGTCCAAGCCTGCGAGTCGGGATAGACGGCAGACCAAGACAAAGATCAGGCAGGAATAGGGCGGCCAGAGTTGAGGCTGTCTTTGTCTTGTCGTCGCGCCTCTCTAGCCGATTCCGTTGATCGACTGCTCCACTTTGTTGGCTTGCCGTTAATAGCGTCGGCGCCCGGACCAGAAAACACGTGATGACACAAATTAGCGAATCAGGAACCTGGTGGTATCTCACGTGACTATATATAGGGAAATTCCAATTGAGCCAATAATGAGTATGTGACCCACTTTTAAATATGTGTGCTGGAGGAGAAGTTTTGTGGTGATCCACGAAGCCGCAAAGCATCGTCGTGCGTTCTGCTTGCCGACAACCGTGGACAGCAAGCACAGCCATGGCAACAAACGCAGCAGCGGCGGTGAAGGGGGCGGCGGCCAAGGCCGGGCCAAATTTCCGGGTGGGCGGGGCCAAGGTGTACCTGTGAGTTTTGGGAGGGGGAGAGGGACGCAAGACGGGAGACGAGGGGAGACGAGGGGAGATGAGACGAGGATAGCTGCTGACTCTGCGCAGTCCGAACCATGTGATTACGATGCTGCCGCCACGACGGATCCTGTCGCCGTTCTTTGCGACGTTCCAGGTGCCGCTGCGCTTCAACAAGCTGGACCTGCGGGACTACCTGTACCACGCGTACGGGGTGGAGGTGCGCAGCGTGCGGTCGTGGCTGACGCCGCAGCTGCCGCGGCGGCGGTTTGCGGATGCGGCGGCGTCCAAGCTGGGCGGCCCGGAGGAGCCGGACATTCGGGATGTGCGCAACTTTGGGCGCGGCGCGTGGTACCGGCCGCAGCCGATCAAGCGCATGATGGTGGAGCTGATCAAGCCGTTTGCGTTTCCGGAGCCGCCGGCCGAGCCGACGGAGGCACAGCGCGGCCAGGAGGACGACCCGCGGGGGGCCTGGGACTATGACATGCACCGGCGGCTGCAGCTGCAGCAAAAGGCGCAGGAAAAGGGCCACGTGGAGCGCGTGCACGAAAGGAAGTTTGCCCTGCGCGAGGAGGAGGCCCACGTGCCGGCCTTCCGGGTGGCCCTGGCCAAGCATGCGCGCGAGCTGGTGCACGGCGAGCGGACGTGGCGCGGCGCCGCCGAGCCCGACGAGCGCTGGGACGTGCTCGAGGCGGCCGACCAGAAGCAGGCGGGGCGGCAGTGAGAGGGTCTCGCGGCTTCCGGGGTGCACTGCGACGAAGGGTGTTCTCCCCCTTCCCCCCCCAATTCACTGTATGATAGGATGATTCCATCGCATGCCTCTCTGGGTAGAAGCAATGAACCGAGATCAAGACACATGTCTATTCCGTGTGCACGTGCTCGCCAGCTCACTCTGCTCGGCGGGTGGTGCTTTCCTCGACTAGACAGTGTTTCTCTCGTATGCAGCCTCGCGCCTTCTACATTGAGGACTTGGCCTCTCGACAGGCAGTCGCAACCATGAGTCGCCCACCCACGTAAACAAGCCCCTTCTCTTGCGTTGAACAGCGGCTGTCGAACCTTGCTGTTGCATCCTATTTTTCAGTTTTCGACCGTGGTCTGTTGAGATGGAACACGACGAGCAGCCGCGGCCACTGCACATTATCAAGCGGGACGGCGACAGCGTCCTCTCGCGTGCGGGCAGTATGCACAGCCGCCACAGCATGCGCCAGTGCAGTGGCGATACAGATGAGAGCAGACCAAGTGTCGACGAGATGGCCGGCCTGGATCTGTCGCTGACAGTGCCGAAGAAACGCAGGGCGGTGATGGTCCGTCACGGCGAACGCGTGGACACCAGCACGGCCGCCTACCGGCGAGCGGCCAGCCGCACGGACAACATTGAGGACGACGAGGCCAGCCGCATGGGCAGCGACGAAGACAGACGATTGTTGCGTGCGGTAGAGGCGGACAGCCATGTCTCGATGCGACTGCGGTACATGCACGGGGAAGAGGACGAGCGTGGGTGTCTTCCCCGGGGATCCGGCAAAGTGCGGGAGTGCTAACGAGGTATAGATGGCCACGAGCAAACGTCCTTGCCGCAGTTTGAGGCGATGAGCCCGAGTCGTTGGAGCTTGGAAGCAGAAGCAGAAGTGGAAGCGAACGAGCAGTCGGCCGGCGGCTTGTCCGGAGCTTTTGACGCCGGAGACCACAGGTCCGACATGTCTCCGTCGCTCCTCGGATGTGAGTTTGTGTCCAGGACCGGACTGTCTCCCTATGAAGACACGCCGTTCGAATTCGAGCCGATGCCACCCGACTGTCTCGAGCGGCCGGCAACGGCAGTACCCTTTGTCATGCACAGCCCACACCTCCTCCAACAGCCGTACTACCCACACCACACGCACAGCCTCCACCCTACGCAGAGGATCAGGCCCAGCCCGTCGCTCTCCTTTGTAGAGTCGGCGCCAGCCCCGGACCCGCTGATGCTCACACCCGTCATCACAATCACTCCGGAGCGCAGGTCGGTCAGCGCCGGGGCGAGTCGCTTCTGGGTGGCCGTCGAGCTGCAGGCGCAAGTGTCCCGACCTCTGGACGGCGTCTCGTCGCGTGAATACTCGTTTGGGGGCGGCAGCCGACACTCGTCCATGAGCCTGTCGTCGGACGACAGCGCCGGACTCTATCGATACGGATACATTTCGGACATGAACATTGAGATTCTGCCGGCCGGCCAAAGCAGGACGTTGGAAGTGATCGGGAAGAGCCCGAGCCTCATCACGCTTCTCCCCGGATCACGGCGACTTCTGGTGGCGCACATCCAGCTCGAAAACACGCTGGACCTGCCGCCGATGGCGGCCCGAGACTGCTGGGCGCATCGGAGGCGGCAGAAATCGGACAGGCTGATGGAGGATCTAGAGCTGCAGCTGGGGGCCACATCGCAAGAGTACATGCACGTGCAGCTGACGTACAGCCATTCGGGCTTTCCGAAGCGAGATGTTGGACGCGACGTGCTGGGACACGACGGTGGCAGCATGTCGGTCCGAACGACGATCGAGACGACAGCCACAGCGGTGATTATGCGGCAAAACTCGTCATCGCCGTGGTCGCCCCCTCCGACGCCGTCGGGAAGTCCGCTTCTGGGGATTGTGGCGCGACACTGGGGCCCGACGGCAGCGGCCGAGATGGCGCAGCGAATGGCAGCATCGTCCACGATGCGAATGGGGCGGAAATCGGCGAATCCGACACGTGCATGGGCTGTGGTGGACCACACGGACCCCACGGACCACACGGACCACGCCCGTGTGGTGGCGACGGGGGCCAAGACGCCGGAACAGGCGGACGCCGGGGAGCCGGAGGAGGTGACGCCTCGTGCTGCCTTGCAGCCACGCAAGACGGCAATGGACGAAGGCTCTCCTCCCAGCCGGGCGCCGACGCCGGCGGGCAAAATCTGGCGACAGATCCGGCGAGGGTCGTCGATGCGGTCGTCCTCTCAGCAGCAGCAGCAATCGAAAGAGCAGCAGCAGTGCATACGAGCAGCAAGAGTGGATGAGGACTCGCCGCCGCCCGGTTGCTTTCTGCCGCTGGCCAAGAACGCCAAAGAGTCGTTGGAGAGCGTGCAGCAGGCAATTCCCGAGGCAGGGCCGCGGGCGGTGCGACGACCAGTGGGGGCTGACACGACAAATCTGCAGGATCTGGGAAGGCGGATGGCGGAGCTCAGCCTGGGGAGCGAGAATGTCAAGGGTGGACAGACGGGGTACAGCCGGCGAAGCAGCAGTCGCAGCAGCACGATGAGCAAGAAGTCAGGCAAGTGGTCGTGGGCCGGATGGTTTGTGTGAGACGAGAGACAGGGAACATGCTTTGATACAAGATTATAGCCCATTCAACGTGTCAGCTATGCTGCGTCTTTCGTGGTGTCAAAGGATGCTGCGTCTTCCGTGCCAAGGTGGTGTCGGCGGCCCGTCCAACGGGACTGCCATGGTCGTCAAAGACAGCCCATTCAAAAAAGGAACAGCTCGAGCGGCCCGGGATGGTGGAGGCATGGCACATCCAGAAGTAACGGCCATAGTTTTGGGCCTTTCTCTGGACGACGCGGAGGACGGTGGGGACGTCGCAGGGACAGCGGGGGATGTATCGGGGATGGAACTCGGGACGGTAGTGGCGGTAGGTGATATTGATACGGCAGTTGCCGGCGAAGGGATGGGGGTCGATGGCAGGGGCGGGGACGACACAGTGCTTCCACTGTTCCTGCATGTCGGCGTGCATGACGAGGAGGGAGTTGTGAGGGAGGTGGATGCTGATCTGGGCCGTGGCATCGGGGCCGTGGGTAGGGCCGGGGCTAAGGTCGGAGCCAGAGCCGGAGCCGGAGCCGGGGCCGGGGCCGGGATTGGGGTCAAGGCCGGAGTCGATATGAGAGGTGGAGCGAGAATGGGGAAGGACACGGCGGACACGAAACTCGCGGGCGACGCCGAGGGAGAGGGAGCCGATGACGGGGCGGGGGCCAAGGTAGGTGAGCTGGTCGCTGTGCCAGCCGACAGATTGGCGGGGGCCACGATAGCAGTTGACAAAGGCGGCGTTGGGGCGCCAGGGGCCGGGATGTTGGTAGGGCAGGCGTTGGCGGGCGGCGACGGCGGCATTGACGGCAGCCTGGACGAGGGGGCGGACGGTGGCGAGCATGGGGGTGGGGGAGCGGGCGCGGACGGGGTCGCCGTTGTAGAGGTAAACGTTGCGGGAGGGGTCGTTGCTGGGGTTGCTGTCATTGAGGTGCGGGTCCAGGTCTAGGTCCGGGTTGGCGTCAATATAGAGTGCCGACGAGTGCGGGCTCGACACGGCATTGTCAAAGAGCTGAAAGTGCGGCGTGATAAAGGAGTCGGCTTCAGCGAGCATCTCGCGGAGCAGGGCGTCGGCGGTGGTGGCGGGCAGAAAGTCGTGGACCAGCGTGCAGGGCGTGTGGGCGGCGACATCGAGGGGGTCAAAGAGGGCGAGGGTGCGGCCGCGGCGGATCGGGGCCTGGCCGAGGGGGGGTGTCGTGGGCAAAGACGCAAAGGCCCGCAGCGACGTCTGAGCCCCGACGACGACGACGACGCCGTCACTGCCGGAGGAGGGCCGCGGCCGCTTCTTGACCGATCGCAGGGCCTGGCAGTCTCGGCGCACAGCCTCGGCCGCGGCGGCCACCGAGCCGCCGTGGGCCAGCAGCACGTCCAGCAGCACGTCGGGGTCGACGTCACTATCCAGGAGAGAGGCCAAGAGAGCGAGGCGGACCTCGGTGGGGGTGTCATCGGGGGGGAGGGGGTCGGCACGGCCAGCATCCGACGGCCGCTTGCGCTTGGTCCGGGTCACGAAAGCATCCATGACGTGGAGAGAGGAGGAGGGCAATGTGACGGGGCACGGAGAGAGGAGGAGACGAAAATGACTCGATGGGGGTTGAAGAGGGGTCAGCCACGAAAAAGACGCGAAAGCACGTGACCCAATTCGGCCAGAAAGGCCAAGGGTCCACTACCGTCTAAAAGCGAAACCAAGAGACGCTCAACCTGGTCCACCTCGTCCACGCGCACACACACAATGACCGGACGCAACAAGCGGGCGCGTCCCGATGAGGACGATGTGTTTTCGACGCCGGCGGGCGACGGGCCGAGCAAGCGACCGCGGCTGTTGGCGGGCCAGACGGCGACGTGGAGGGCCGGACCGACGACACCGCAGACGCCGCGGACGGTGCATATGGTGGCAAAGGCCATTACGGGGGCGCTCGCGTACGGAGGGCGGCAGAAGGCGGTCGAGCGGGAGGATGACGCGCTGTACGAGGTGCCGGAGAGCGACGGCGAGGGCGGCGAGGGTGGCGATGGCGAGGACAACGACGTCGACAACAACGACACCAACGACACCAACGACGACAACGACGACACGCGCGACACAGAGGCGACGCTGGTGGGCTCGCCGACGCCCGAGACGCCGTCGCGGCGACGGACGTACAAGAAGCGCGACCCGCTCGGCAACCTGGCGATTGACGGCACGTCCAAGATGCTGGGCGGCCTCGGACTGGAAAAGGGGCTGTCGCGCAGCGAGCGGGTGCGGCGGACGCCGAGCAAGTACGTGGAAGCAGAGGCGACGTCGGGACGGCGGGGCGGGAGGGCTGGGACGGCAGGACGACGGGGTGGGACGCTGAGAGGCGGCAAGACTGGAACGCCGAGAGGCGGGACGACGGGGACGCCGAGAGGGCGGAAGAAGAAGGAGGCGGTGGTGGAAGAGGAGGTGGTGGAGGAGGTGGAAGAGCCGGACACGATGGACACAGCCGACAGGGCAGACACGGCCGACACGGCCGACACGACGGACACTGTCGACGAGCCGATGGAGGACGCCGCAGAGGACGCCCCAGAGGACGCCCCAGAAAACGTCCTAGAGAACGTCCCCGAGGACGCTCCCGAAACGACACGGCCGGCCTCGCCCGCGTCCAGCGCCGACTCGGACGACGAGGTCTGCACGCTCTGCGGCCGTCCCGACTCGAAGCCGGGCAACGAGGTCATCTTTTGCGACGGCTGCGCCACGGCCGTGCACCAGCAGTGCTACTTTGTGCCGGCCATCCCGGCGGGCGAGTGGCGGTGTCGGACGTGCGACCCGGCCGCGACGCCGCCCAACTTCGCCCGCCACTTGAGTGGTGTGCAGCGCGTGCTGCTGGACCGCTGTGCCGGGCGGCGGCGCGTGCGGCGGCTGCGCGGCCAGGACGACGCGCACGAGCGCGTGCGGCAGCTGGTCGAGCAGACGGTCGTGGCGGGCGAGGGCAACTCGATGCTGGTGATTGGGGCGCGGGGGGTGGGCAAGACGACGGTGAGTTTTTTTTTTTTCTTTCTTTTTTTTCTATACTCTTCTTTCCCCTCCCTTTTTCCTCCCCCTCTCACACTCGCAGTTGGTCGAGTCCGTCCTCGACGACGTCGCCGCCGACCACCGCGAGGCCTTCCACGTCGTCCGCCTCAACGGCTTCATCCACACCGACGACCGTCTCGCCCTGCGCGAAATCTGGCGCCAGCTCGGCAAGGAAATGGCCGTCGAGGACGACCTGATCAACAAGGTCGGCCTCTGTCCCTCCCGCCGCTCCTCTCTTTTTTTTCCCCTTTCTAAACTGACACCCCCAGACCACCAGCCACGCCGACACGCTGGCCTCGCTTCTCGCCCTGCTATCGCACCCGTCTGAAATGGGCGCCGAGAGCGTCCCCGATGACGCCAACATGGAAGCCGACTCTACCCCCGTCACCTCGCGCTCCGTCATCTTCGTCCTCGACGAGTTCGACCTCTTTGCCACCCATCCCCGCCAGACGCTGCTCTACAACCTCTTTGACATTGCCCAGGCCCGAAAAGCCCCCATTGCCGTCCTCGGCCTGACCGCCAAGATCGACGTCGTCGAGGGCCTCGAGAAGCGCGTCAAGAGCCGCTTCAGCCACCGCTCCGTCTACCTGTCTCTGCCGCGCAGCCTGCCCGCCTACGGCGACATTTGCCGCCTGGGGCTCGTCGTCGACCCCGAGGACGCCGCGCGCGAGGGCCTCGACACCGCGCTCGAGGGCTACGACGCGTTTGCCCGCTGGTGGCAGCAAATGATGGAGGTGCGTTTTTTATTTTTCTCTTGTTAATCTCTTCTAAACTCCTCAGTCCGTCTACCGCGATGTCGCCCTGCAGGACCAGCTGGCCTGGCACTACTACAGCAGCAAGTCCGTGCCCGCCTTTTGGACCGCCTGTCTCTTGCCGCTGGCCGCCCTCACGCCCGCCGCCCCCCGTCTGACGCTGCCGCCGCCGCCGTCGTCCGTGACCGCCGCCGTGGCCGTCGACTCGATACGCACCACGCTCGACCCCCCCGACTCCAAGCTGCACCTGCTGGCCGCCCTCTCCGAGCTCGAGCTGGCCCTGCTGATCGCCGCCGCCCGCCTCGACATTGTCCTGCACACCGACACGGTCAACTTCGCCATGGCCTACGACGAGTACGTCTCGCTCATGGGCCGCCAGCGCGTCCAGGCCTCCTTGGCCTCGTCCGCCTCGGCCCTGCGCACCGTCGACCGCGATGGCGGCCGCCGCACCCCGGCCGTCCTCGGCGGCGGCGCCCGCGTCTGGGGCCGCGGCGTCGCCGCCCGCGCCTGGGAGCGACTCGCCGCCCTCGGCCTGCTGCTGCCCGCCGGCCTCGGCGCCGGCGGCCCGACCGGTGGCCTCGAGGGCCGCAGCATGTGGCGCGCCGAGGTCGCGCTCGAGGAAATCCCCGTCGCCCGCGGCGTCAAGCTGGGGTCCGTTTTAGCGCGATGGTGCAAGGAGATCTGACACGAGCACGAGTAGATGGAATACGAGTTTCTATTTTGCCTTTTTTGCCTTTTGCCTTTTTTTAACTTTTACTATCTTTTTTCATTGTTCCTCCTTTCCATCCCCCTCGGGGCTCGTTTCATCGTCGAAACACAATCAACGGCTCCGTTTCCTCACCGGACCACGTCTGCACAAGTCGTATGGTTCACCCTGATCGCCAAAAGTCCAAACAATGGCCAATCCAGCGGCGTCAGACGAACAGACGAGAGCAGCCCAGTCGAAACATGGAGGAAAACTGGATCCCCTTCGTCGCACCTTCCCGCGAAAACCCCGTGAAGGCCCCCCGTGACGCCCCGTGCGGGCACACCAAGGCCGATTGCACTGCCCGTTTCAGGTTCTTGCCTAGTTCCTACCCTTTTTGGCAGGCCCATTCAACCCTCCTGTGCCTCTTTGATCGTGTCGTTTATCGTGTCCAGCCCAAGCCCACGTTTTTTTTTTGGTATCTCGCCTACAAAGAAACTGCTTCAGAATACGGAGTAGATCGACCGCTTGGCCGCTTCCGTCGTCCCGCCACCATCCCACAACGGCCAAACATCAAGACCTCCGACTCCCCCCCCTGTTGCGTCCATTCGCACGGACGGATGCACCCTGCTGTGACAAAGACCAAAGGTCGCCACTGTCCGCCTCTTTTATCTTTCACGCATTGTCGCTGTCTTTCTGCTCTTTTCTTGTCCTTTGCCTCCTCGCCTCTCTTCCTGGCTCTCTCTCTCTCACTGTCTCTCGCTTCTACATCATGACGGCTGCCGCCTGTCAATAGCCCTTCTATTCCATCCACGTTCGCTTTTCTCGTCCCACGCTTTGCCCACCATGTCGAAGCGATCTCTCTTTACCACCATCACGCCACTGCCTCCGTCGGTCGGCCGATCGACCGTCTTGGCCTTCCTTCATGACTACGAGGCCATGATCGACCTCAACCCGCTCGTCACCAGTCGCCACCGCATCCCTGCGCCTGCCCATGCCGACGCCGATGAGGCCGACCGCGTCTGGTACCGCATGACCGATGCCATCGCCATGCCCTGGTCGTCATCGTCATCGTCATCAGCTTCGTCATCGTCGTCATCGTCGTCATCGGCATTGCCATCGCCGCCGTCATCGTCGTGTTCCGTCTATGACGTCCCTGTCGCCTCCGCCTCAGGCAAATGCGTCTCCTACACCTGCGTATTCCACCCGCTCGCCGACGGCCTGCAGACCCATTGTCGCGCGCCTCTCGGCGTCGACATCCGCGAGCGCTGGTCCCTCGGCGGAACCCTGCCCGACGAGCCGCGCCAGCCGCTCGAGCTGGGCCTCGCCGAACTCGGCGCTCCCGCCGTCGGACTCTACCTGCGCGAGGACGTCGACCTGCGGTGCAACCGCCTCATGTCCGGCTTCGTCAAGAAGACGCTCAAGCGCTCCCACGCCGCCCTCGTCGACCACCTCGCCTCCCTCGCGGCCGCCAACGATCCGGACGCCTGGATGGCCATCCGCCGCGACAGCAGCAAGAGCGACTGCAGCGCCGAGAGCATCAAGAGGTCCAAGAGTACCAAGAGCTTCAAGAGCACCAAGAGCTTCAAAAGCACAAAGAGCTTCAAGAGCACCATCAGCACCGTGAGCTCTGCCAGCTCCGCCAGCTCCGTCAGCTCCAAGAGCACCATCAGCGCCACGAGCTCCAAGAGCATCGCCGGCCTCACTCGTGCCAACTCCAGCACCAGCTCGCTCCCCTACTTCCACTCGCCCCGTCTGCCTTCGCCCGTGCCCATGCCGTCGTCCACGTCCTGTCCGCCTACGGCGAGCACCCTGTCGCGCAACGCGAGTCACATCCGCGCCCAGCACTCGGTTCAGTATGCCCAGCACCCCCGGTTTCCACTCCACCGCCAGCACACCTCGTTGGAGTCCCTGTTGCCGTCGGACTGTCCGCCGATTCGGCCGTCCGCCGAGCAGCCGGAAACTGTGCAGGCGGCTACCGCACCAACATCTGCTCCTACTGCACCTGTGGAGACAGCCCCTGCAGCAGCCATTCAGACAGCTCCTGCAGCCGTCTCTCAGGCAGCCCCTACAGCTATCGGTCGCAAAGCTATCGCACAGTCGGACGTACGACCTCCCACTCCTAGCAAGGACCAAAAGGGTCCGAACGACCAATCACACCGAACAGATCGAAAAGACTCCAAGGGTCAAACCGCCCTAGCAAGCGCAGAGTCTTTGCTGTCCGCAGCTCGCCCGCAGCCCCCACTACAGCTGGCCGCCGATACAGAGCCTGAGTATCTTCTACTTCCGCGGACATACAACGCCGGCCATTCCGGCGGCGCCAACATGGCCAAGGCCAACGTGGCCAAGATTTCCGAGCCCATCGCCAACACCAACGGCCCTGGCGTGGATCACAAAGACGCAGAGCTCTATCCGGACCCGCTACGCGTACAGAAGCCACGGGATGTTTCACTAGTCCCGCCAAGAGCCCAATCGCCCCCACAACCTTACGACAGCGGCCTCAGCTCACCTGATTTCGACGGTCACTACCAGATGCCAGTCTTTGTCGAGCTGGCCGCCGAGTGCGAGATGCGACTTGTGCCGGTCATGTTGGACCTGGGAGGGAGAAGCAGGACCCGCATCTGAGTAAGAGTGTAGGAATGTGGGGCTCGGCTTTTCCGAGGTCCGTGGCGTTTCTCGGAAAGATACCCGCCCTGTACGAGTAAGATATATACGACATAGTAGCTGTTTGGAATCTGGCTTCAAGTGTGGTCTTTCGGTCAAGGTGCGCAAGTTTCTGTTAGATGTGTACGATTGCCTAGTGGGAACTGGGACGGGAAACAGGGAACTGGGAAGAAGGAACTGGGATCGAGGATAGAATTTATTCTTTTTTTGGACATTTTCTATTTTGTCAACTCTGCCGTCGCGAGCCCTCCCAGGCTCTCTCACCCCTGCTGCAGGCTACCTCGGAGCTTTTTTGTATCCTCTAAGTCGTGCCCGTCATGGGTGTATGGCGTTATGCGCAAATTCCTTCTTCTCCAATCGCTTCAAAATATGCTTCGTCACCTCCTTCATGGGGTATCCGGGCCGCGTGCCATGCAAGGGACGCAGGAGTGGAAAAATAGGAGGATCCGCAACATAGCTGCGGTCCTTCCTCCAACCCCGTACCCACATGCAGGTGCTCTGGGGCGCCCCAGATCCTTGCCGCCTTACGCTGCACTCCCCTTCCAAGTCCCGCTCTGTGCGGATGAGGCCGTAAAACGCCCACGTTGTTGGTCCAACAAATAGCAAAAGCGCAATAGATCAAATGGATATCAGGCCAGCCGTCTCAGGACCGCGTGAATCATGGGGTGATGCCGGGTATAAATGGCAAGAAATTCAGGCTTGCAGAGAGTATTAAGGCATAGAGGCTAGAACCCAAACAAAACTTGGGGCCGGTCACAGCTGGCCCGGCCGACCACGCAACTTCTAGTTGTGGTTGGACCGGCTCAGGCTGCGTTCCGGCACGCGCGTCTGGCCGACGACAATGGCATCAAAGTCGTAGTTGCGCAGCGTCTGCTCGTACTTGTTGTGGCGCAGAAACTTGGGCACCGAGTCCTGGACTTGTTAGTGGCCATCTTGCACAACGGAGGCGGGACAACGTACGCTCGCCATCAGCTTGAAGACGGCGTTCTGGGCATCCTCAAAGAGGGCAGTGACCTCGCGAAGGGTGTCGATCATGGCACCGTCCTGGCCGACCGCCTTGGTCATGCGCGAGGCCAGGTTGCTGCGCAGCTGGTGGTCGATGTTGAGCTCGCAAGGCGAGCCGGGCGCCAAAAAGGCGTTGTAGATGCCGTAGGCCTGGGCCATGATCTCCTTGATGCCCTCCATCGAGGTGTTGCCGGGGCTCTTCTGGGCGTTGCGGATGGCCTGGCGGCAGTTGCGCACAAAGTCGTCGACGTCGAGATAGAAGGACAGGTTCTCCTCGCAGTGCGTCTCCCGCAGGTTTTCGCGGAAGAGCAGGCGCAGCGCCGCGTCGCTCAGAATCTTGTCGAGCCGCTGCGTGTTGGAGTCGCGGGCGATGCCGGGCCGCGGCACCGAGCCGCCGTCGCTCTCCGACGACCGGCCGCGCAGGGTCACGCCGTTGATCAGGTCCTTGCCCTTGGCCGTCAGCTGGTAGATGGCGCCGCGCGTCGGCTGGAACAGGTGCACGCCCGGCAGCGGAATCGCAAACACACGGTCTGCCACGATGGCCTCCATCAGGCCGTACTCGACAAAGAACGAAGCCGTCTCGTTCGCTTCGCGCCGGTCGACCATGGTGGAGCAGTCCATCAGCCAGTCGCTGGCCGACTTGCCCGTGAAGGTGTCCTTGTAGATCTTGCCGCCCACCCGGCGCTCGCTCGCCATCTTGACGCCCGTGAGGCCGTCGCGGTAGTCGTTCAGCGAGTCCGAGTCGGCTGCCCCGGGACTGGACTTGATGTTCAGGCCGTTGACGCCCACAAAGCGGCGGAAGATGACCTCGATCGAGCCGCGGTCGCTCACCACCTTGTCCGTGTGCGAGTCACGCTCGAGAATGACCAGCTGGGTCACGTTGTTGCCGACCAGGTCGGTCACGTGCTTCTGCTGAATGCCGTTGCGGGCGCAGAAGCGGTCCAGGATGCAGATGCCCTTGGGCGTGAGCTGCCACACCGACCCCCTCATCGTGTAGAGCTGCTGGTACTTTCCGTCGGCCGACTCGAGGAAGCGGGCGTCCAGGAAGCGCTGGCATATGGACCGGGCCATCTCTCGTGCCATGGAAAAGGTGGTTGTGGTCGTCGTGGTGACGATGCGGGAGGGGTCTTTTGGGTCGGGCATGCGGTTCGACTGTGAGAACTTGAGCGAGCCCAAGTTGTTGATGGCATCTTCAGAGAGAAAGGTGTGCTCGATCTTCGACAAGCGGACGCGGTGTGCGGACAGGGGGAGGAGGCTGACAATCAGCGTAGAGAAGAGGTCTTTGAAGTCCTGCAGGAACTTGGTCAGCGCCGCACAAGAGCTTGTAGCGGGTCGAGCCCGCATAAGCGGAACGTACCTTTGTGAATGGCCGGTCCTCCTCGGTCATCCGCAGGAGGCGGGACGAAGTTTGATGCATCTTGCTGTCGACACGCGGCAGGCGGATCGGAGGCGGGAGGTTGGGGTTCGTCTGAGAGTAGGGTTGGGAGTACGGCAGCTGCGACGGGGCCGGGTCGGCTGGGCTGACGGTCTTTTGCAGGTCAGACGCGGAGCTCTCCAGCGGGGAGGCGGCGGCGGGGGCGACGTTGGACGGCGGACAGTCCAGCGGAGCAAGCGCCGGGAGCGGCGAGAGCGAGAGGGAGAGCGCAAGAGAGTCGCCGCTGACGGAGAGGCGGCTGAGCGACTGGCGAGGGCGGATTCGCTGCTCGGCGCTGGCGATGGCACTCTGGGTACGATCGATAGCGGCAGCAGCCAAGGCCAAGAAGGAGCTGGACCTGGAGGCTCTGCTGAACGGAGCTGAGAGAGAGCTGGTGGAGGGACTGAGATGGTGGCCGCGAAGTGCGGGCGGAGGGGCCAAGACGACAGAAGACGGGACACCGTCCGGCGGTTGAGAAGAGGGAGCGGCGGCGTGGGGAGAAGCAGCGCCAGCGGCAGCGGCGATGGGCAGGTGCAGTTTGGGGGGGGAGAGCGAGGCGGAGGAGAAGCGAATCGTGGGATTCAGATCTCGTCGAGACTCCCGACGGCTGGCAAAGTTGCTGGTGGCCGATGTGGTGACCGTAGAGAGCGGCTGGGATATCAATGTAGAGCGGGAAGATGTAGAGGTAGCAGCCATCTAAGACCACGCGAGGGAAGGGGGAAGGCGGGAGGAGGATTAGTAAATAGTAAAGCAAGCAAAGTAGGACGGGACAGAGCAAGCATGGGGAGTGAGCGGAAACAAGGGGTGTGGGAGGCAGAGAAAAAAAGAGCAGCTGAATATGAAGTGCTCCGTGCTGGACAGAGCGCCGGCAGAGAGGCGGCGGTGTACTTGGGTCAAGATGGGGGGGGGGGGGAAGAGAAGAGGAAGTGAGGGCCGATTGTGTGTGGGAAATGGGATGTGGATAAGAGGGCGTGTAAGGATTCACCAGCAGGCCCGTACCCACTCTACTCTGCCGTGTGGCCTTAGGAAGGTGCTAGTGTGGCCATGTGCAAGTATAGGTACCTTTGGCGCTACAGACAAGCCTGCTAGGCAGGTAGGGGTGCTGCCCCCCCTTCCCCCCCTCCCCGGGCAATTCCCGACAGCTGCAGTGGCTGGCAGCCAATCACAACCGGTTCACTTGTCTGGTCACCCACCGGCCGTGGACAAAGGAAGGGCGATGGCATGGTGATGCGGCCGTCTTGAGTGGGGGACCACGACTGCGGGCGGGTCCACTCGTCCGAGACAGACGTTTCTGGGCGGCTCTGGAGAGAGGAGGCCGGAACGGGAGGCCGTTGTGTGGGCGAGGGGAGCGAGACAATACGGAGCTCTCGTACGTGAGATAGCTTTGAACCCAACAATGAGCATGTTCGGGACAATACGAAGCCGGTGAGTCAGTTTGCGGGGCCGCAGACGGTTGGGGCGTGGGAAGAACGCACAGGAACAAAGAACAATGGGCAGAGAGCAAAACAAGGAGAGAAAAAGAAAACGAAAAAAGAAAAAAAGAAAAAAAAAGAAAAAAGGAAAGGCAGCGGCGACGGCCAACAGGAAGCCGATTGGCGAATCGAGCGTGCGCTAGCTGGCGACAGATAACGCAAGAGCGCAGCAAAGGCGGTGGCCAAGCAAGCGAGTACCTGTACGGGCGCTGGGCGGTGTTCATTTGGCGGGTGGAGGGCCTTCCCTCGTGGAAAACACGGCCTGGCAGCATGGCGGACAAGATCTGCGCGTGGCTTTCAGGGATCTTCCTCCCCAGCCAGGCCGTTTTGGGACGGCCGCCCCTGCAGGGCGTGCAGCCACTAATAGGCAGCGACCAAGAGTGCGTCCACCGAAGAGCTTCTCCACACACCCCTTCCATTTCCTGGCGGCAGCGACGTAATACCGCCAGAAGAGACAGGATAGTGAAACCTTAGCCGCTGGCATCGCCTCGGCTGGGGACAAGAGGCGAGGAGGGGAAAGGGATACGCGCAAGATACCGTTGTGAAGATAGAAGAACGCAAGATACTGTACACGGAAGTAGCCGAGGAGAAAGAGAAACCGAGGCGAATTTGGGACAATGAAAAATAGAAAATAGAAAAACCGGACAGCAACCAGGGCCTGCCACCGACAGGCACAAACACAAACAGATGCGAAACCATCCCTACGGTACAAGCACTCCGTCATACGAGTACGACAATCACGGCGAACGCGATCATGGTGAACGGCGACCACGATAAGATGACTCTGTCTGATGGCCAAAGCCGCCGCGACCCGACAGAAACCCTGCCACGAGGGTCCGCAAAAGGGGTCGAACTCTTCTGGAAAGCAGACCAACTGGAAAAAGACCAGTCGGCGCCGCGGCCAGCGACTAAAAACTCACGGTTGGCCTGTCAGATCGGCCCCGGATCCTGGACGTCTGGCGTTTCAGGGGGGGGGGACCTCTGGATAGTGAGCAATGTATCTTGCAGTGCCATGTGTACGAGTCCTCCGTGCACAAGCTCGTGTCTAAAGATACACATTCTCCGTATTGTCTGTGAGAGCGCGCGGCCCCGCTGGCCCGCCTCCTATTTCCGTGCACGGCAGTGAAATTAGATTCGTTCCAGAAGCAAGATTGGAACAGAGAGCTGTGGCGACACAAGAGATTTGATGCCCGGAGAAGCAAAGACAAAAAAGCATGGAAAGCATGGAAAGGGGGTTTTTAGCATATCGCCGTAGCCTGCGAAAAAGAGGGGCAGTGTCGATCCTCGCTGTTTGTATTATCTTGTGTGCTCCGAAATCTAGCGGGGGCGGAACCGAGGGGAGGGATTCTCGTCGTAGGCACTCGCGATAGAGGAAAAGCACATCCAAGCGAACGAAAAACTCGTAAAGACGTCGGGTCAGGAGACGTCCGGCATGCAGGGCGACAGAGAGCATGGCCGGCCGGCCGGCTCGGACGGCGCGATACGAGTACGAACTGCAGGGAGACATAATACTCCGTACATGCCAGCGCATTGCCACAGTGGGAAGCCCTATTTTGCAGCGGCGCTTGGCCGTTTTAAGACAAAACCTTCTTCTTCCTGCAACACGTGGCTGCTCGTCAACCGGCAAAGCGGGACCGGCTTATCTGGGGGGCAGTTGGTTCTTTGCGAGTATTGAATGGGTACAGAGCTCTAGTAATGATATATTGACTGTAGTATATGTGGGTATTTTTTGGCTTTTGGCTTTCTGGGTTTATCACTCCATCGGGTTTTATTTGTTCCCACAGCATATGTAATGCGAACCCGTCCGCCCAGCTATCGTAAGATTGGGTGATTATAAAACATGGTCGGTGGTGGAAAAAAGATCCCAGAACGTCCGGAAACGGAAGGCGTACGCTGTTTTGTTCTTCCTCCATTTCAGATCGGCGGCTGTGTCGGAAGGAGCCCTTTTTTTATTTCTCGGAATGAGCAAGCCGGATCGCCTTTCGCGAGTCTGCAATTCCACGTGGCGCCAGGGCTCGACAGCCGAGGGCCGGGGAATTAAGGCATTAAAGTATGTCTGAGACTCTGGTCCGAAAAAAAGCACCGCAGGGTGCTTTTTGTAATATGTACGAGTAGCCTGCAGCGGTGGCTGCAGTTTTGGCTGCAGCAACGGCCGCAGCAGCGCTTGCAGCAGCGCTCACAAAGGCCCCCCCTCCCCTCTCTCGTTTAGGAATCGCTTTGCGACAGCCAGCAAAAACTGTAAAACTGCCTGGCCGATCGGCAAAATGGACAAAACGTATGCTATCGAGTATAAGTACAAGTACGATACGGCGAGTGCCCACATGTCAGGTTCGTCGAATACGACGCCCGCGAAAGAGCAGGACCCTCTTTTTTCTTATGCTGGCGTGGTGGATCTGTCACATGGCGCGATCCATGTAGGGAGTAATACACAATGTACTCGTACAAAAACCCAGCGCTTGCTGGGGGGGGAGGAGAAGAGGGGGCAAGCAAGCGGGTGCGCACGATACTTGTACTTTCCTAGACTCTGCCCAAATTAGAGCGAAACGGCAACATTGCCTAAGGCGGAAATGCAATCGCAGTTGGACGGCGGGGAAGGGGAAAGACCGAGCCTGCCAGTCGGCAGTGACCCCTGCCCGTCGGAGTTCTTGTAGGGTTAGCGTAAGCGGGGGCTTTTTTAGTTTTTTATTAGTTTTTTCTTTTATTCGCTGTGCATAATATGTGCAGAATCATGGCCACTCGTATTCGCAACGGGAACAGAAGGCCTACGTACACGTACATACGTCGCAATGTAGGCACGGGATCGCACGAGCAGCACGGCTTCTGTGCGGCCGCAATCTAAACTTATGCAAATGGGGCGACAGTCGTGGGCGGCACCAAGAGTGGAGCCCCGCCACGTGGAATCCAAGGCCACGCATCTAACTACAACCCTCCAACCCACAACAACCGCATAACCGTGCTCCGGGGCGCGGGAAGGCAGAGTCGCGGAACGTGTTGGAAAGGAGAGTGGGAAAGAAAAGCCAGGTGGTCGGATGGGGCGAGATGGGGACCGTGCCAGACGTGCCATTTCCCACAGGGGCGCGGCGGCGGGAAAAAGAAGAAGAAAAAAAAGAGTGTAATGTATATTACGAATTTGGAGTACGTTGTCGTGCAATACCACGAGAAAGCTTTTTCCCCGACGAACTGGCGGTCAGCAAGGAACCTGGTAATAGGCTTGTGCTAGTACGAGTAGTCGTAGTCGTACTCGTGGCGACAGAATGAGGAGGTGAGGAGGTGAGAGGGAAAAAAAAAAGAGGCGAGACAAACGCCACAAGGTGCTAGTGTGCGTACGAGTACAAAGTATGCCATAGGGGAGTGGCAGTAGCAGCGAGGCGTCGTCTGCGAAGCGCGCGTGCGCATGATGAGTACGATCAAGGCAACGTTGTTTTGTGGCGGGCGTCTCGTACTCGATACGACCACACGCCGACCTTCCGCAAGGGGAAAACGATCGCATCCATGTCTTGCCGCCACCACGTGGCGGGCCATGTGGCCGGGCGGTCTAATACGAAGAAGGTTCCCCGAACATCCTCGTAGAGCCCGAGCAAGGAGAGAGCCAAGAAAAAAAAGGGGGGGGAGAGGGAAAACAGGGAAGGGGGAAAAGGAGGCAAAAAGAAAAGTCGGCTGCATGCGGCATGCGGCTGCCAGATAAGACACAGCGCAAGGGAACTTGGTTTCAAGTGCATGTCCATATCGCACGGAGTAATGTAAGGGCGTTGCCAAGAAGTTGGTGGGCCAGCGCAGACTCGTGGCCGAGAGGGATTACCGCCGTGGCGGCGGCGGTTGGCCTTGTCGGCTATCTATTGAACGAAAGCACGAATAAGGCCTGTTTTGTTCCCGGTCTTGTTCCCGCCGTCGGAAGGCGGCTGTGTGTTGGACCCAGAAACGACCACCAACGGGGGGATCGAGGGAAAACTATCGACAGTCGGGTGCGGACCAGTGGTCCTTTTTTTTTCACTTATTGGCTTCTTTGTCCACAAACATTCTAGAACGGTTCCTTGTTCGGCCGACCACTTTTTTTTCGAGTTTATTTGCCCTCGCACCGCGGCCCTGTCGCACTCGCGCTGTGATACGGGTACGTGCTCTTTTGACGGTGCCATTGTGTGCCATTGTGTGCCTTATGTACCTTGTGTGCCATTGTGTGCCGTTGTGTGCCGTTGTGTGCCATTGTGTATTGTATGCCATGGTCCGCTGCCACGCTCCGTCTGTGCTCGTGCATGCTGTGAAACGTCTCTGGTTCCACCAGCTGTCGATGCTCGGTTTTGCCGGCTGTCCCTCGACACCACCAGACATCATCCCATGCCCGCATACTCGTACACATGCACATACACATGCAATCGTAAACGCGAGCCACATGCAGAATAAAGAACGGACAGGCCGTTCCCATCGCGCCCATCCTTTTTATGAAACCCAAGCACGACACTGAAACAAAACTCGTAGAGAAACAAAAGAGATCCATACTCCTCGTCCCTCCCGTCCCTCCCGTCCCTCCCGTCCCTCTTCCTTCTTTGCCCCCCCTCACGCCAGCGTCGCCCCCGAGTCCCGCTTCCAGCCCTTTTTCAGCATGCCACCCTCAATCGTCTTCCAAATGTTCTCGGCCACCTCGCGGTCCCGCCACCGATGCGTCTCCGCGCCTGGCCCCGTCCACTTGTCAATGCCACATGACAGCACGCGATGGCCCCAGTCGCGCACGCCCTGCGGCTGCGGCTCGCCGCGCCAGCCCACGTAGACGCCCAGCACGTGCTTGAACAGCTCGTCCGGGCTGCTCCACTTGTAGTTCTTGAACTGCCACGCCTGGCCCGTCGTGAACACGGCCACGACGCGGTTCCAGTACTCGGGCTTGAAGTGCTCCGGGCCCTCGACCAGGATGAAGCGCAGCGGCCGCGCCGCGTCCACCTCCTTCATCGTGCGCATCAGGTGCAGCATCGTCGCCGTCGAGCTGTTATCGGGCGGCGTGTAGTGCCCCGTCTCCAAAAAGGCCTTGATGTTGGACATGCGCAGCAGGCTCGACGCCGATGGCGACAGCAGGATGATGGGGTCTGGCCGCCGCGTGGCTCCGCCCTTGGGGTTGAGCGACAGCGTGCTGGGGATCCCCGTCTTCTTGTCCGACACCGCCGCCGCCACCGCCTGCTGCTGCTTCTTGGACATGAAGGGCACCGCGAGTTTGCGGACGTGGGAAAAGTCCTGATCGTTAGTGAGGCCTAAAAAAGAAAGAAGTGAGAAAAAAGAGAAAGCAACAAAAACACTCACCGTCGGCTTGATCCCCCGCAGCGCCGTGTTATGGTCGCCCGTGAGGCGCTCGCCGCCGTAGATGACGGCCAGACGCGGGTCGAGCACGACGCCGCGGCCGGCCCGGGTCGAGGGCACGGTGGTGCCAGCGGCCGCCTTGGGGCCCAGGGCGCCTGTCCCGGCCGCGCCGCCCGCCGTGTCGCCCGCCGACTGGATGTACTCGCTCTCCTCGCTGGCGCCCTCGAGCCAGGTGATGAGGTCGAGACGTTCCACAAAGGCAAACTTGTGCACCGTCGCCTTCGCCCCGGCCGCCGCCAGCTCCTCGTTCAGACGCGTCGCCGCCGCATTGTAGTCGGGAATGGCCACCTCCCGGTTCAGCCACGCAAAGTAAATCGACCGCAGGTCCACGGGCGCGTCGTTGGATAGGAATCGCGTCGGCGCATCGACCCGCAGCGCCGTGCTGCGCCCGCCCTCGCCGCCTGCAAACTGCAGAAACTGCGCCTGGGGCAGCGGCGTCTCCGCGGCGTCTGAGGCTTCTGTCGCCGTCGCCACCACCGCCGTGCCCGCCGCGATCGCCTGCCGCAGAAACAGCAGCGGGTCGGCTGCCTCGACCGTCGCCATGATAGCGCAAAAGGGAGGGCGATTCAGGAACAAAAGACGGACACCCGGCCCTCGTCGTCCGCCGTTCCGTCGACACGCGATTCGCAGAGAAGCGCAAGTGCAAGTCGGAGACGCAGACGGCCGGCTGGAGCTAGAGACCACCCGGGAGCTGCTGGGTCGCGATACGCTGGTCGAGATGTCGGTAGCTGAAAACGAGCTTGAGTTTCTCGCCCCACACGCTGCTCCAAGGCCACTACTCGTAGTCTGCTGCACGTGACCTGGTTTGCACAGGCTCCGGCAACGGTTCCTGTAGGCGCTTCACACGCTAAAAGCTCGGCTGGCCTTAGCTTGCCATCAGATCCCGTTGACCAGCCACACTCACTTCGCCATCAGATGGATCGTTTACACCTTGTCATGTCTAGAGCACAAATCCGGTAAACTCGACCAAACCAAGCAGCACTTTGGCATATTACGGGTACATTAGTAATCGTAATCTTCCCCGGAAGCTTCATGTCCCCAGTTGGACACCTCATCATGGTCTTGTTCTCTCCCCTGGAATTCGGCGCCCGTTTCGTAGTACTCGTTATCGTCCGCCTGCCCATAATCATCATAGTCCATCGCTGTGATCCGAGGGGATCTGGGCGGGTGCTGCGGGCGAGACCGTCCGGCAGCAGCACCTCTCCCAGAGTACATATTTCGGTTCGTTGCCTGGAGGAACCCTTCACCCCTCCCGCGGCTTGGACCGGGCCGGGTCACGGGGTTCCGCGGTGACTGCGAATGACCGCCCCTTGGGCTTGGGCCACCATGCAGCTTTCTGGACGGCGACCTGGCTTGCCCCATCATGTTGACTTGAGCCTTGTAGCTGGCGTCGTGGGCACGGAGGCCATCGATCGCCGCATTGTCGCCCGCGGTGCCGTTTGTTGTTACGTTCATGTAGGTATTGAACCGCTCGACGGCTTCTGCGACCAATTCAAACTGCTTCGAGTTCAATACGGACGGCGTCGTCGTAACTGGCATCTTGTCGTCGTCATCGTCTCCGTAGTCATCATCGTCAGGGCCCCCTTCGAGCGCGGCCTTGCGTATGTCGTAGTAGGCAATCGAGGAGGCCACCTGGAAAGCATTGCGGATCTCGCGCCCGTTCCAGCGATTACTGGGCTTGCTTTTGGTAAAGTGCTCTTTTGCAAAGCGGAGAATGTCCTCGCTGTCAATGGTCAACTGCAGCTCGTGCGGCTCCGCGTTCTGGCCTTCACGCTTTTCGTTTTGTATCTCGATGAATCTGTTGATGTTGACCTTGAAAATTTCCAAGGTTTGCCGTTCCTGGAGTTCTGGGTAGTACAGACTGACGTGGATTCGGGACTTGAAGGCCTCGTCAAGGGTGCCAACCCGGTTGGTGGTGAGAAACAGAACGCCGCTGTAGTACTCGAGAACTCGTAAAAACACTTGTCCTTTGTCAGCCAAGGCGCAGATGCCACAATCCGAGGGGGTCTCACCAGAAACGAGAGCGTTGCGCTGCAGCGACGTCTCTCTCTTTGACAGGAATACATCAGCCTCGTCCAGGAGCAAGACGCAGTCCCACAAGTGCGCCAGCCGGAAAATATTGCTCAGCATCTCCTCGACCGCAGTAGGCGTGGTCCCGAGGTCGCCGCATGTGATAACAAAGAGAGGCTTGCCGTTCGCCTGCGCAACCGCCTCGGCCGTGGCCGTCTTTCCCACGCCGGGCACCCCGTGAAGGAGAATGACCAAGCCCATACCCTTGCCTCTGACAATATCCTGGCTCATGGCCATATGGGAGCCCTTCTTGTTGGCCTCCCGCTGCATGAAATGGGCCCGGGTGAGCGACTTCACCAACCGCTTGTGGTTGGGGTTGATCTTGAGGCCGGCGAACATGTTCTTCTGCTTCGTAATGGGGCGGCAACAGTCGATGTCCAACATGGCAAAACGCCGCTCGCGGAGCACGTATGCTACGACACGCCCGGGGAGAAGGAAGAGGTCCTCCTCGTCTATGGTGTCATTCCTGTCCTGGATCCTGTGCGCCTCACCTGTCACCGTTGCAACATCCGCGAGCTGGACATCCTCCATGATGTTGTATACACTTGTCGTCTGGCCGGCATCAATCCAGAATTTGATTAGGGTCTGGTCGTCCCCCGTCTTCCATTCGCTTTTGTCAGCGGGGGGTGAGTTAAAGTACGGCTTGCGGAGCGAAAAGTGTTGGAAGCCTTCCTCAAAGTCGATAATCACATTGCTCTCAATGTACTCGAGGTGGACCTTGTCGCTAATAGGCTCTCCCGCCGGAGTGCTGACGAGGTTCCATCCCTGGTAAGCCACGTGCCGTAATTTGATACAGTTCTGGAACCTGCGGCCTCGGTCCTGGAGTGCGTCGAGCGCCGCCTCCGAATTCTCAGTGTATCGAAATGGATACACATTGAGACGTGTAATGTCCTTCTCTCCCTCAAAGTACTCGATGACGGCCGATTTCCACACAGGTCCGTACGTGTCGCCATCATAGTCAATGTGGTAGCTGTTCACCACAAACGTGCGTGTGCTGCTAGACATATCGTCGAGATTGTCGTCTTTGAATGCGCCCAACTCGGTGGAATAGACCCGCCAGACCGTTTGATAAGTGGGCGAGCTGCTTTTCGATCGTCTTGATCGGGTCGTGGCATCCTCGGTGGGAGGAATGTAGACAGGCTCGCCGGCTCTGAAAAGATACCACAGGTCGTTGAAGTGGACTTTTTCCAGGGATGTGCCTTGGAACATGTCGTAGAGGGGCATGATCTCCTTGTCAACAAAGTCGACGTAGACCCGTATTTTCCGCAGCGCTTCGACGCTGTCCATATCTTCATCGCCGTACCGTTTCTGTTCGCCCTTGTCCCCTTCAGGATAGTCCTCTTCGTCGCTGGAACCGGTGCCAGTCGACTTTCCGGAAGCAATGGAGGCGACAGATTCTGTCTCTGATGTATCTGTTTTCTCGTCTGCCTCGACGGGTTCGAGTTCGCATTCGGAAGCGTCCAGCACCGAGCCCTGGGATTCTAGTCGCTCAGCCTTGCCCCATTTCTTTTCCAGCCCCCTGAGAGCCTCCTTCATTCGGGGCTGACTGCAGATCAAAGCTCGAAAGGGCCTGCAGAAGACGCGGGGATACCGCCTGTCCCAGTTTTCGTTGACTTTTGCAGCGACGGACAAATAGAGAAGCATACATCGCGACTGGATCCGAACACGCTGGATCCGAAGCTCAGAGGCGGTAGACTTCTTTGTTTTCATGGCAATTCCTTTCTCTCCACGGCGAAGGCGCTCCGCCGTAATCTCCTCGTGGATCTGGGGCCCAATGACAAGGGCCTCGATGGCATACATTTCGAAATTCTCGCCATAGTAGTTTTTGAAGTGTTTGAAATCCACCTTTCTGTATCCGGTGATTCTCTCAACCGCTGCGATCTTCTGTTTCCAATCCTCGTCTTCGGCCTCGGCCTTATTTTGCCCATCTGTTCCATTGGAAAACCCCGGTCGCTCGCTTGTCTCTGACACGGCTGTCCCACCGCTCACGACAGCGGGTTCTGCGGTATTAGTCTCGGTGGCAGACATGTCCGTGAAGCGCCTTTGGCGTCGAGGCAGGTGAAATGTCGAAATGTGGACAATGCGTATTCGGCTCGGTGGGGGATAGAATGGCTAGCGAAAAAGGGACTATTCGTATTGTGTTTGACAAGAGGCAGGCACGACCCGTGTAAGGCGAATTGGATCGGGAGCGCTATATTGAGGTCCGAGTAGGCGATCGCGGACGATTAGTGCACGAGTATTAGACCTAGATATCCATCCGCTGTTTGGCCGCAATCCTCACGACAGCCCGGGTCGGGCAGCGCAGACTAGACCATATTGGGCGCTCGCAACGTAAACGAATTGTGTACCGAATCAGAGACGACAGGGTATCCGATCAGCCGACAAAGTTTCGCTCTATTTCAGCCTTGCTTACCGATTTATTGTCTGCAAGGGCCCTTACAGGTGCCACGTAGCAAAGACTGACGTACGAGCACTTTACGGAGTACTCGCAGTGGAACTCATTGGGATGGGCGTCAGACGGAGCACATACTCCGTTGAGGGGCGTGCATGGGGGCCATTACCCATTGCGGGTTAAACACAGCTTGAATCACTCCACGAGCGCTGACAGCTCAAATCGGCCCTGCGGGGGGGATACTTGAGGCCGTCACGACCGGATTGTCGGTGATCGCCCGTGAACTGAAACCCGAATCGCATCGGTCCTCATGGCAGCCACTTTCGTCGACAAGGAGGGATCAAAAATCCACGATGGACTCGGGGGCTCGTCTCGGCTGGACGTCCAAAAGAAGGGCTTTGTGCAGCCGGCCCCCTACATGTGAGCTATGTCCGGAAATCTGCACTCTGCTGAATCTCGCATCCGGCTCATGCTAGACTACAGCAAGTTGAATACACTCCTGCAGGAGTACGTCAGCATCAATAATCCCACGGTTCCAGAGCACTCCTGGGATACCATCTACGACAGAATCGCCGAGGGCGAGAGTGGAATGCAGCAGACTGACAAGGGTGTCAAGCAGCTCTTCAACAATGTGGTGATAGGGTTGGGCGAAAAGTCGGAGGCCATCCAGCCGTTTGTCGACCTTATCCCCAATGAATATGGGTTGAGCGTGGTCAAGGCTGGAATCGCCCTCGTGCTCCAGGTTTGTGGACGGCTGTGCTGTGCCTGCCATTCCATTGCTCACTGGCAGTAGTATGCGGCCAAGGAGAGCGAAAAGAGGGCAAAGATCTACAACGCATTTGCAGAGGTTCGCGATACGATTGCGGATGCCCGGGCCTACCGAAAAAGCCTCTACACAGATACCACAGTCAGCAGGTGTGCGGCCGACTTGTATGATTCGGTGGTGCATACGGTGGAGGATCTGCTCCAATGTGTCCCGATGGAGGCACCCAAAGAGCCGGAAGGGCGGAAGCGCTGTATGTCACCCATGACTGAAAGCGGCCTGCAGCTTGAAGGGGGCTGACCACGTGTTGCGGCCAGTCCTTCGATTTACCCGTCGGCACAAACACAAAGAAGAGCCTCCTGATATCGACACGGTGCTCGATGATATGAAGGGCAAGGCAAAAAACCTGCAGCGACATGTGAAAGGCCTAACCTACGAGAGGGTGGGACGGACTCTCTCCAAAGTGACAAATGTAGAAGCGGCAATGACCCAAGTCTATCGGGGTGTGAGCAATACATACAACACCACGGCGAAGATCGACGAGACAACCATGACCACCAACGCCAACGTACAGAAACTGATGCAGGCCTCGGAGGATCAGAAGAAACGGGACGAGGAAAAGTATGTGGCGTTCAAGCGATATATGGATGAAATGATTGGGCTCGATAGCCTCGACTCCAAAAACAGCTTGGTACAGCTGCTTAGGCAGATGAACAACGACCGTACGTGAAGCCGGCCAACCGTGCAGGCGCAGATGGCATGGGAGTGACGCTAACAGTGGCCCTGCACATAGGAGCTGTCGCCCGTCTGGCAGAGTACGAGACGATCAAGAGGCAGATCCGACAGATTCAGCAGCACCAGAGTCCGGGTGCCTCGCCGAGCCAGCTGCTGTCCATGGTTATGCGCAAGATGGCCGAAGGAGCCCCGACCGCCGATGCGGATGTTTTGCTCCTGCACCCGAACCGGGACATGCGGCTGATTTTCACGCGCAAGGGCCAGCTCGACGGCCGGATGCAGGCGCAGGCGCAGTCGCTGCTGCAGAATCCACGGTTTGTCGAGTGGATGCAATGCTCCTATTCCGACCTCATTCTCGTGGACGGCAACAGCCGCTCGCCGGCCTCGGGCAACATCTCGGCACTGTCGCTGCTCTGCGCCGTGCTGGCGACGAACATGGCCGCCACGCACGCCGACGACCTGGTGATGAGCTTCTTTTGCGGCTTCCACGGAGTGCCCCTGGACCCCTGGTTTGGGCCGAGCGGGCTGCTGCGGTCGCTGGTGGTGCAGACGCTCCAGTCTCTGGTCGAGCAGGAACGGGTCTGCGGCACAAGCATTCGGATACAGGAGCCGGACGCGTATCTGGAAATGTTTCTGTCGAGCCGGCCGGAAGACATTGGCAGCGTGCTGCACTATCTTCTTCAGCACAGCCCACAGACGGATTTGGCCGTCTATTGCCTCCTCGACTGCGTTTCGTGCTTTGACAAGGACCTGTACGGACAGATTGACGAGTTCACGGCCGTCGTGGAGTGGCTGCAATACTTGGCCGGAGAGGAGGCCAACATGCACGTCCGGTTCAAAGCCCTGCTCACCAATCCGGGCAGGAGCACGGTGAGAATCAGCAGTCTGGTGGATCCGTCGCAGCGCATCACGCTGAATTCGAACCATCTGGGCGCTCCGGTCATTACGGAGCGAACCGTCCAAGCCCGTCTCCCAGGCCCGGCGACTGAGGAGCCGCCGGAAGACGAGTGGTATTAGAGTAAGGTGGGATCACAGAGACGACGAGACACAATTGCACTTATCAGCCACATGCCCGCAGAATTCCCTTTATTGTACCGAATTGCCTAAATCATATAGTATCATGATGCCCTGACCCAAACACCAAACTTTTTTTCGCAGATGCCGACACGGAACGTGCATGTTCTCCAAACGTCCTCCGGCGGCGCCCAAAAACCTCAGGCATCGACGAGCATGGTGTCGTCGCCGTCAAAGTCGGCGCCCTGTGGCTGCAGCGGCACGCCGCGGCCGCGTCCGGCCAGCAGTTCGCGGCGGATCTCGGGCCCGATGGCGGCGTGGCTGTGCGTCAGCAGCAGGTCCAGCAGGGCCTCGCGCTGATCCTCGGTGATGGAGTCGTGGTAGCGCTGGGCAAAGAGCAGGAAGCTCTGGTGCCAGACGACGGGCATGGCGGCGACGGTGCGGGCGCGCATGAAATGGATGACGAGGGCATCAATGACCTGGGGGGAGTCAGCATGGAACATGAAACATGGAACATGGAACATGGAAGAGAGGATGAGCATGGATCGGGCCACATACCTGGTAGGGCAGCGCGTAGCGCTTGTCGAGCAGGGCCTTGACAAAGACGCTAATGGCCGACTGGCCCTCGGTGTCGGGGGCGAGCTCGGCGGAAATGTCGCAGAGACCCTTGAGGGCGGCGCTCGCGTGCAGCACGGGAATGGAGGTGCGCACGAGGGCGGCGCTGACGATCTGGGCCTCGCGCAGCGTGGTGGTGCCGGACAGGACGAGCGGGAAGAGGAAGCCCTTGAAGAAGGCGGCCGGCCGGAACAGGCTCTTCTTGAGGGCCGCAAACAGGTGCACGTTGAGCTTCTTGGTCTCGCGGATGTCGTCGCGCACGCGGTCGAGGATGACGAGCTCCATGAAGCGGCGGCCGACCTCGGCCCGCGCACTGACAAAGATCTTGGTCATCTCGTAGCACGCGTTGGCCGTCCACTGCTCCGGCTGCGTGATCTCGACGAGCGTCTCCCACTGCGGCACCGTCGGCAAGATCTTGAGCGGCTTCGGCAGCTTGCCGGATTTCCACCGCGACATGAGCAGCCCGCACTTGCCGTACACCTCCACCACCTTGGGGTTCAGCTCCAGCTCGCCCTCGTCCTCGTACGCCGACGGCGCCCCCCGCGGGCCCGGCCCCCCCGACGTCGGTCCGGCCCCGGCCTCGTGCTCGGCAATCTTGGCCAGGATGATGTCCGCCAGGTTGCGGCCCGGCTGGGCCGGCGCAGCCCCGCCCAGGCTCCCGTAGTCGGCCTCGTCGTCCTCGTCGCCGGCCGCCGCCTTCTCCGACATGCGCAGGCTCAGGTGCTTCAATATCGGGTCGTCCTCCTCCTGCTGGCTCGGCAGAAACTTGTTAAACGTGGCCAGGTCGGCCGGGTCCATCTCGCCGTCGCCGTCGCCCCCGGCCGCGCCGTCGTCCTCGTCCGCCCACTGGCCGTCCTGGTCGTCAAACGGAACCTCCTCGTCGTCCTCGGCTCCCTCGCCGTCCTCGAAACGCGTGCCGAGACCAAAGGCATCGTGCTGCGGCTGGCCGGCGCCGCCCGCAGCGCCCTCGTCGCCCTCGACCTCCAGCTCACGCCCCAACTCCAGAATGCGCTTCGAGGCCTTGGAGTCGATGTAGCCCTCGCCCTGGCCGTCCGTGGCAGTTCCGCCCACCTTGCGCTTCGGCGTCTTTTGCCGCAAAAGACCCCGCGCCAGCAGATCCTCGTCCAGGGGGTTGTGCCGCCGCGCCTGGCGCGCGGCCGGCGAAACGGCTTTTGGCATGCTTGCGTGAGTGCAGAAAACAGCCGTCTGGGTCGGCACAGCTTCTCGCGCTTCGTGCTGTTTCCGCTGTTTCCCGCTGCTTCTGGAATGGAAATTTCTCCCAAAGAAAAAAAAACTTGGGCACAAAAAAAATCTCCGATAAGATAAGCTGCCCCACCACAACCGCCACATCCACTGACGAGTATTAATACTCGTACTCCGTACGCCGTACGCAGTCGGCCAAGTGCCCCACCGAAGAGTCTTTTGCGTGAACGGCTTCTCAACGAAAAGAGCAACGGCCGACTTTCCCAGGGATCCGGACTGGCCCTACCTTTGTGCAGCCAAACCGCCAAAATGTCGACCGAGATCGAGGAGGTGAGCCAGAACACGTTCCACGACATGGCCGTGCCCCGCTTTGGTTGAATTCACGAATTGACACTGTGCAGCTGGTTGGTTTCATCGCCAATCCAAACCCACAAGTTCGCTTTCTGGCCCTCGAGAACCTGGTGCCCTTTTCCAGCGCGCAGCCCGCCATCTTCAAGACGGACAACCTGCAGCCGGTGAAAAACCTCAAAATCCTGATTGTCGACTATCCTGTACGTTTGCGGGCCCGTCTTGTGTCCATTGGCCAACGGCTGACTCTGGCAGAAAATCGCCGAACATGTCATCACCATCCTCATCAACCTCTCGGGCGACCCTGAGATCCTGCAGAACCTGGCGACGGACCAGAAATTCCTCGATCGCGTGCTCGGTCAGGTGACGGTACGTTCTTTTAAAGTCTCCCTGGCCGTGATCGCCCGGCTAATTAGGCCTGTTTGGGACGCGGCAGAACGCCGAGGAGCCGAATGCGAACCTGCTGGCCATGCTGCTGGCCAACCTGGCCAAGTCGGACGAGCTCAAGGGGGTGCTGGACCGGACACAGACGGCGCCCGAGAAGCTCAGCTCGGATGAGCGGGTGATCAACCAGCTGATGGACCTGTTCGTCAAGGGCTCGGACGGGTCTTACAACAAGCACGCCGACTACGACTACCTGGCCTACTTCTTTGCCGACGTGGCCAAGCACCCCGAGGTGCGCCAGCACCTGGTGGCCAAGCAGGCGTACGACGGCGTGGTCCCCATCAACAAGATCAAGGTCTTTACCGACCACAAGTCGAATGTGCGCCGCAAGGGCGTGGCCAGCACGCTCAAGAACGTGGCCTTTGACGTGGCCGCGCACCCGGCGCTGCTCGCCGACGACGAGGTCGACGTGCTGCCGTACCTGCTGCTGCCGCTGGCCGGCAACGAGACGTACGACGAGGACGAGATGCTGGACATGCTGCCGGACCTGCAGTTTCTGCCGCCGGACAAGCAGCGCGATCCGGACCACAACATTCTGCAGACGCACGTCGAGACGCTGACCCTGCTCACCACCACGCGGGCCGGCCGCGACCTGATGCGGCGCATCCAGGTGTATCCACTGGTCCGCGAGACGCATTTGCGTGTCGACGACGAGGACGTGCGCGACGCGTGCGACCGCCTGGTCCAGGTGCTGATGAGGGACGAAGAGGACGCCGCCGCCGACGCACGTGTCCAGGAAGACGAGGACGAGCAAATCGTAGAGGTCTAGGGTGTGGCATGCGACCACGACCGAGGCGGGGGCGCGCGCTCAATGGACACCGGGCGATGGACAGGGGGGCGTGTGCAATTCCGTTCCAGGTTATGCCGGGCGCAGCATGAAGGCGCATCGATGGAGCGACCCCCTTTGGGACCGTCCCGTGGGCCAGGCTATTTCAGGCGACATTGGGTGGGCGCGGCGGATCTACGCTCCATGCTCGGAGCCGCCAGCGAGCGTCCAGGGTTCTGCCTTGGGATGAAGCGAGCGCAGCCTCGTGACTTGGTTCTGTGGCTCTGTGGCTCTGTGGTTCTCTGGCGGGCGCTGACTGTGCCTGCGGGCTGGCGTACATTGTATTGGTACGGACGTTGGAGGCGTCCAGGCTTACGAAAATCAAATGACCAGAGGCAACATTCGGCGTACGAGAAAGATACCATGAAAATCGAACAATGCTGCCAAGAACAGAACGCCCGCAGTGGGACGGCGGCCTGGCCGAGGGCGGTCTGCCAAGGCGACGCCGTATCCGTATGAATCATGGTGGTGCAGAGGCGACAAAGGATGCATTCAACACATGGAGACTGCCAAGATTGGCTGTCGACGAGTCGTGCCATCATGTGCTTCGCGCCGATTCGCACGGCAGCCCGAATGGAAGTACTTGCTTTGAAATCGGCGATTTTGCAGTGTGGCTGGATATGGCTACGAAAAAGTGAGATACGAAAAATACGAAAAATACGACAAACCAGAAAAAGCAACCCTCCCAAAGTCGATCAATTGCCAAGGGAGACAAGAGATGGCCAAGGAAGCTTGTTATCCTCGCGAATGGGCTACACAGCGCCTGCCATGCCAGCCAAGCAACTTGAAGACGGCCAAGCAAGACGGCCCGGGGGGGGAGGGTCGCTGGACGGCGGGAAGAAAAAAAGCCAAGTCGGCTGACGCCACATCTCGACAAAAGAACCAAGTGACACCCCAAGCCATGATATCTTGAAATTTTCATGAGCCCGCCGAGTGGCGTGGCCGACGACTCGGAGGCGGCCGTTCGATGCCAATTTCGCAGGCCTGGCCACGACACGGCGAGAGCCCATTTTAGGCGGCGACACCAGCCGAGACGACCCGTGGTGGAACAGACGGCCATGATTGGCCGGGCGGCCAGGCGAGACTCGCCAGCAGGGGGGAGACGAGATGTCGTCTGGAAAGGGTGGGGCAGTACTACGAGTAGCCCACGAGAGGCTGAGGAGAGTGCGTCGTTTCAGCCAATCAGGACAGAGCGTGGAGAAACGTGGGTGCTTGTGCGGCTGTCATTCGTAGCGTTGCAAGGCAGGGCCCGTGTCTGGAGTAGAATAAGTGGGGCTGTCTGATTGGCTGGGTCCGGAGATGGGGACAACAAGCGGAAAGGGCAAGCTGGCGATGCATGAAATTGCAACGGACAGGCAGTGGGTGTGCCCTAAACCTTATTGCCAAGGCACTATCGTACTCGTACTATGGTCTGGGGGACCGGCGGCGGCGAGAAGAGGAGCATCTGCCAACACGTGAGCGGGTCGCAGGTGGTCGACTCGTGGGAGAGAGAGACTACGGAGTCCATACGGAGTCCATACGGAGTACGAGTAATAGTCGGTAGTCTTACGCGGCGACAAAGCGCAGAGCAAAATATCCTGCAAGCGTAAAACAGGCCCCCGGAGGGTGGCGTGGGTCCGTCGGTACAATCAGCAGAGCGTGACCGAGGGCGACAGCCAAGACGACGGGGACGAGACGATCAGCACGGGAGCTGGGCCTCGGCCGGGGGGGGAAGTACGAGTACGGAGTACGACGTACTGTATCATACGGAGTGAGATACGAAAAAGATACGAATCGGCACGGTCAATGGCCAGATGGCTGCCAAGAGGAGAAGGAGGACAGCAGCAAGGCCGCCCGAGGGGGGGGCGCCACATTTCACCCTGCACCCCACAATGGGCACGCAAGTCCCAAATATCTCACCGAGCAGGTTCGGGACTATTACGAGATGTGCAGCGTCCAAGCGGACAGGCACATGGACCGGGGGGGAGGGAGGGGGGGGGGTCGAGGGACAGAGGCACAGAGGCACAGAGGGGGGCTCCAAGGCCACGCCATGTCGGTCGGTATCTGCATCTAGAAGCATGCTAGCGGTTCGTCGCCTCTTTGCTCTCTCTCTTTTTCCAGCACTAGCAACCGTTGTCTGCCCCAATGGGGAGGGGGCCCGTTGGCTGCATGTGGGCGTGTGCGTATTATCGGGGCCAGACAGACTTGCCTGGAACACGTCCGCGTCCAGTTTGTCCAGGAGCTCGTGCTCTCTTGTCTGGACGCGCAGACACGCCCCCCCCCCCCCCCCCTCCCCTTTTTCAATATTGCAACGAACCTCTTTTTTTCTTTTTTCCTCACGACCCAAGGTGGGTTGCAACGAGGCCGTCGCGCGGCTGTTCTCTTGGCGTGTCCCGTACTCTGTACCCTTACGAAAAAAAAGCTTGCACGGACAAGTGCTTATAAGCCGTGGCCATCCCGCCCTCTGGTCATCGTCGTCTCTCTTGTCCTTCCCCCCCTCGTTCCCAAGGCCGTTTGACAATTCCAGTCCCGCTCACCCACGCCCGTGTGTGCGCGCTTTGACTTGCCCTTGATTTCACTCTTTTTTCCTTCTCCCCCCCCCCCCTTCACCCTCTGCGATGGCAGAGACCGAGCTGACGGCGGGCGGCAACGCCGCCTACCACAACTTCCACAACGACTTTGTCCACGTGCAGGACCCCAACGAGCGGCGGCGTCTGGCGCTGGCCGAGATCGACAAGGCCCCGTTCGGCTGGTACCATGTGCGCGCCATTGTGGTGGCCGGCGTCGGTTTCTTCACGGACTCGTACGACATCTTTTGCGTGTCGCTGCTGACGACCATGCTCGGCATTGTCTACTTCCCGGGCGTGGGCACCATGCCGACGACGTCGGACACGGCCATTAAGCTGTCGACGTCGGCCGGCACGGTCATTGGCCAGGTGTCGTTTGGTATTCTTGCGGATATTGTGAGTCTTTGGCGAGGACGCTACGAGTATTCCGTCTTTTTATTTTTCCACTGACACGACATCCTCCACAGCTCGGTCGCAAGCGCATGTACGGTCTCGAGCTCATCATCATCATCTTTGCCACGCTGGCCCAGTCGCTCACGAGCCAGTCCCAGGCCGTCAACATTGTCGGCGTCATCATTTTCTGGCGTGTGCTCATGGGTGTTGGTATCGGCGGTGACTACCCGCTGTCGTCCATTATCACGTCCGAGTATGTACTTCGGGATCCTCTCCATCTCTGTCTTCTCCTAACCGTCCAGGTTCGCTACCACAAAGTGGCGTGGTGCCATGATGGGCGCCGTCTTTGCCATGCAGGGCATCGGCCAGCTGACGGCGGCCTTTGTCATGCTGTTTGTCACGCTCGGCTTCAAGCAGTCGCTGCTCACGTCGACCAAGGTGTCCAACTGCACGGGCGTCTGCAGCCTGGCCGTCGACAAGATGTGGCGCGTTCTCATCGGCTTCGGTGCCGTGCCCGGCTGCATCGCCCTCTACTACCGCCTCACCATTCCCGAGACGCCGCGCTACACGTTTGATATCGCCCGCGATGTCGAAAAGGCCGACGACGACGTCAAGGCCTACATGAGCGGCAAGGCCGAGGGCCACCCCGACGACGCCACCCGCGTGGCCGCCCAGAAGATTGCCGCCGAGCAGCTCACCGTCACCAAGGCCAGCTGGAGGGACTTTTTCCACCACTACTCGAACCCCAAGCACGCCCGCACGCTGGCTGGGTATGTTTTTTGTCTATCTTCTCTTCTGTTCCTTTTGTTCCCCCCCGCTGACCGGCAGTACTGCCCTCTCGTGGTGCTTCCTCGACATTGCCTACTACGGCCTCTCGCTCAACAACGCCACCATCCTGTCCACCATTGGCTACTCGACCTCCAACACCTCCAGCACCTACGAGTACCTCTACAACACGGCCATTGGCAACCTGATCATCGTCCTGGCCGGCGCCGTCCCCGGATACTGGTTCGCCGTCGCCACCATCGACACGGTCGGCCGCAAGCCCCTCCAGCTGGGCGGCTTCGCCATCCTCACCGTCCTCTTCATCGCCTTTGGCTTCGGCTACAACCACATCAGCACCCACGGCAAGCTGGCCCTGTACGTCATGGCCCAGTTCTTCTTCAACTTCGGCCCCAACACGACCACCTTCATCGTCCCCGGCGAGTGCTTCCCTACCCGCTACCGCTCCACCTCGCACGGTTTCTCTGCTGCGCTCGGCAAGGTCGGCTCCATTATCGGCCAGGGCGCCATTGCGCCTCTGCGCACCCGCCACGCCACCAAGACCAACAAGTCGCCCTGGATGAACCACGTCATGGAGATCTACGCCTTCTTCATGCTCTGCGGCTGCTTCTCCACCCTGCTCATCCCCGAGACGAAGCGCAAGACGCTCGAGGAGCTGTCGGGCGAGGATGTGGCCGATGTCCACGCGGACGTCAGCTCCAACGGCCAGACCGTGGCCGAGGGCAAGGTCGACTCGGAGAACTAAAGGGTGTAGACGCGATCTGCGGTGAGAGAGAGACGCGCGCTCACGTGCATCACGGCTCTCTTTCCTGCTATCCCGTTTACAAGCATGTGCCCCTCCTCTTCCCGGTTCCTTTTGTCTCTACTATAATCACTCCGTATATCCCCTGCTTTGCTTTCTCGTCCAGATATCCAACACCTTTCGACAGTATTACTAGACGTTCTGGCAGCATGCAATTCCTGTTCACCCATGCCATGAATTCTCTTCAGTGAGGCTGGACCGCCCGAGAGGGCTTTTGTACCAATATATCTTGCCCTATGGCCCATAATCGGTAGCAGAATGGAATGGAAGCACATGCATAATGGTTGTGACGCGCTACAGCGATGCTGAGCTGAATCGTGCCGCGAGTTCCCTTTTCTCTACCTCTTTACAAGTCTATTCCATATACAGCGATGCCAACGAAAGCGACGAATCACAGACTCCATACCGGTGCTCATAAATGCCCCCAGGAAACAAAACGACCAAGAATAAAATAACAGGACCGGAACCAGAGAAGGAAGAAAAGGAAGAAAAGAAGAAGGACAAGTAAAAAACCCACACCCCAACGCCGAATACGCGCCGTTAGATGCCCAGGTGCCGCTTGAGTCGCTCGTAGGTGTAAAAGGCGGCGGCGGCCATGGGCATGACCTTGACATAGCCAATGGTCAGGCCGACAAAGAAGCCGCGCGGGCCGCGCTCGTGCAAAATCAGGCGGGCGGTCTCGGCGATGCTGAGGCGGTGGCCGTCGCCGACGGCGCCGCCGACCTGCATGCGGCGGCGGATGACCTCGAGCGGGTACGAGGCGGTCTGGGAGACGAGGCCGGCGACACCGCCGGCGAGCAGCTCGGCCCAGGCGCGCAGTGGAGCGGGCCGGCCGGACAGGTCGTCGACGACGGGGAGTGTGGTCCAGCGGGCGACGAGGGGGTGTCGCAGCAGGTCGCCGCAGGTGTCGTGGGTCAGAAAGGACATGCCGGCGTAGGGCAGCATGCCGAGAATGGTGGGGGCGAAGCCGCGGTAAAAGTTGGCGACGCCAGAGCGGGGGAGGGCGGGCCGCGGGAGGGTGGAGAGAGGGCCGGTCGAGGAGGAGGAGGAGGAGGCGGCGCCGGCGACGGCGGTGGCGGCGGTGGCGGCGGTGGCGGTCGGCATCGGCGGTTGTTCGTGGTAGATGCGGCGACAGAGGGACAGGAGCGAGGACTGGGCATCGCGACGGGTCTCGTAGGCGAGCCGGACGCGGATGAGCTCGAGCGGGTAGGTGAAAAAGACCGAGGTGACGCCGGCGAGAGAGCCGCTCAGCAGACGGCGCAGCGGGGTCTCGTGCTCGCGGCGGGGGATGATAAAGGAGCGGATCTGCTCGTAGGCGAGGAACTTGACGGCGGCGTAGGGGAAGACGCGCAGCAGCGTGGCCGAGTGGCCGCGGAAGAGGCCGAGCGGGCCGTCCTGCTGGTAGATGAGGCGCATGGTCTGGGCGACGCCGGCCCACGAGCCCGAGTACTTTACGTACTGGGGGTTGCTGGCCTGGAAGAGGATCTTGACGCGGTCGAGGGGGGCGACAATGGTCTTGGCCTGTGTGGTGGCGACGGTTAGAGACACGGACGCGCAGAGAGGAGAGGTACAAGGTCCATCCGCTTGCTTACCGCACAGCCGGCCACGCCGCCGGCCACGCCTGTGCGCCAGACATAGGACAGGCTCTGCTTGTCGACCTTGCCGTCGAGCACGGCCACGGGCAGGGCCTCGAGACCGGCGCCGGCGCCGGCGGCCACGTCGCCGTCATCGTCGGGAGGCGTGGCCGCGGAGGCAGAGGCGTACGCGTGGGAGTGGGCGCTGGTCGTGGCGGCCGGCGCTGTGGTCGAGCCCGAGCCTCCGCGCGGCCGCGGCTGCTCGGCGATCTCTAACATGGAAGAAGAAGCGGGGGCAGCCGGAGGAGTGAACGCATGTCGTGAGAAGGGAGGGAAGAGGAAAGTGTGGAGGGTGGGCGTGGGAAAGTTTTCGTTTCTTTTTTCGGTATTTTTTTCTTGGTAAAAATACGGAGATATGCGGGGAAGAAGGCTGCCGTATCCGCGGCTATTTCAGTCGGAATCGGGGCGCCGTTTCCAGAAAGGCCTGTCAGCACGACAGCAATTTCCCCCAAACGAGACTGCCTGCGACAGCGAGACGCACGAGAACAGCAGGCGCGGATGGGGTCAGGCGCACACCACGTTCGGGGCGGCGGCCGGTCGAGCAGGGTCGGCCGGGGGCGAGACAGTCAGGGCGGGTTCGGCCGAGGGACTCTGTGTCTGGGAGGAGGAGAGGGGAAGGCGAAACAGGACGGGGAAATTCTGCGTTGCGATGAGATCGCATAGCGCCCGGGTCTGCGGATGTGGGGAATTTGGGGGACGGCAGAGCGAGTGCATTACTAATGGGCTTCGATTGGCCCTTGGGGGTGCAGGTGGCGGATTTCCACGGTCACATGTCTGCCCCGCCCAAAGGAGAATCCCCCGGGTAAAAAGAGCACAAGACAGCAAACGGCCAGAAAAGCCGACAGTTGCCGAGTTGCAGGGGGGACGGAGTGGAAAGCCGAGGCGTCCCATCCGCGCCGACGCCCCCAAACGAACTACGACGAAAGGCGATGCCTTTATCGTCGGCGGTGCTCTTTGAGAATGCAGACGGCAGCGTGGTCGTTGTCGATGTGCCGCGGTCGATTGAAGAGGCCCAAGAGGTAGTTGGGCAAGAATGTTGGAACTCACAAAAATCTCAAAACGAGGAGAGAACGACGCGCCGGCGTCTGCGGTCGGCGCCGGCGCCCACGGAGCCGTTTCCGGGGGTGGCGTCGGGGGGCCGTACGGACGACACCGTGTCGGGGTCGCCGGCGGCCCAGCTGGCCGAGCTGGCCACGCGGGCGGCCGTCGAGCGAGCGTTGGCCGAGCTGCGCCAGGGCGGCTTTGACGGGCCGTGGTGTCTGCCGCGGCGATACGGGGTGCCGGGGGGCCTGCCGGGGGACCTGCCAGGGTCAGAGGCACCAGGCACGGCCCACATCCCCCCCGGCGCCCGCTATCTGGCCGGCTCGATTGACCATGGCCGGTCCGCCTTTGTCGCCGACGCCCCTGCGTTTGACCTCGTCGTGCTCGACCCGCCGTGGCCGAACCGGTCGGCCCGCCGCCGTCGCCACGGCCGCCACGGCCACGCGGCCTACGACACGGCCGCCGACCTCGAGGCCGTGCGGGCCCTGCTGCTACAAATCCCCGTCGCCGCCAAGCTCGCCCCCGACGGCCTCGTCGCCGTCTGGCTGACCAACAAGCCGGCCTGCGCGGCCCTGCTGACGGACCCGCGCCACGGCGTGTTCCGCGCCTGGGGCGTCGAGCCCGTGGCCACGTGGACCTGGCTCAAGGTGACGGCCGCCGGCGAGCCCGTCGTGCCGCTGTCGTCGTCGTGGCGGCGGCCCTGGGAACGGCTGCTGCTGGCCCGACCGCGCGGCTACAAAAACCGTGGCCCTGTGGACGGAGACACGGACACGGACACGGACCGCGTCCTGGTCGCCGTCGCCGACGTCCACTCGCGCAAACCCAACCTGCGGTCGCTGCTGGCACCGCTCGGGGCCAAGAAGCCAGAGTCAAATCACCCTAATCACACGCCCGTCGGCCTCGAGGTCTTTGCCCGCAACCTGACCGCCGGCTGGTGGGCCTGGGGCGACGAGGTGCTGCTCTTTCAGCAGCCGGCGTGGTGGGTCGAGGAGCAAGACGATGCAAAAGACGGAGACCACAAGCCTCCTTCCGATGGCCGGACTCTAATACAAAGAAAAATCTAGTCTCTCCTATAGACATACAAGCCCCGTAGCCCCCTCCTTTTTTCCCCCTCCCCCCACTGCCGCCGTCATATCTTCATGCCCAGCGTCCGCTTGAGGTTGTCCTTGATGGCCTCGACGTCGCCGTCGTCCATCTGGAGAAATCGGATCTGAAAGCGATGTGAGCATGTGGTTCCTCTCGGAAAGGGATCTCTTTCTCCGCCCGGGGGGTTCTCACCACGTCGTCCGTCGTCCCGCTGCTGCTGTAGAGCGCCGCGTCCGACACGCTGGCACTGATGCCGATCTTGACCCGGTCCTCCCAGACATCCTCCCAGTTCCAGGACGCCGGGTCCTGGGTGGTGGCGGTCGTGTCTGTGTCTGCTGTCTTGTCTGTTGTGGCCGTCCCGGCGCCGCTGGGCGTTGCTGGTCTCTTCCGGACCTCGAGCCCGCGGTGTGTCCGCCAGGCGTACCACGCGTTGGGGTTGCCGGCCGCCTCGAGCGGCACCGCGTCCAGCACGGCCGCGTCGCCAAAGGCGCGCGCGAGGTATTCGAGCACGTCGTACACGGCCACCTCGTCGGCCACATGGGTCACCATGTACGACGGTATGGCGGCGGCCGCACCCGAACCAGAACCCGAACCCGAACCCGAACCAGAACCGGAAATGGAGACAGAAACAGAGCCAGACACGGCAGAGCCGGGCGTGCTGGCCGAGCTGGCCGTGGCCTTTCTGGGCGGCGTCTGCACCAAGGTCGACGCGCCCGACATGCGGCGACGCGCAAACTGAAACCACGCCGGGAAGCCGTGGCGCAAACTGAACCCGCCCGGCGGCAGCGGCTCGTCGTCGAGCCCGGCCGTGCCGCCCCCGCCGGCACTGGCCGGCGGCGTGACGAGCGGGTGGAAAATGTCCGTGGCCAGCGTGATGCGCGGCGGCAGCGCCGGGTAGCCGTCTGGAAAGGAGATTTGGAAGCGCAGAATCGCCGGCGCATACGGGCCGTCGCGCACAAACAGCACGCCCGTCCAGATCGCCGGCTGGCCCGGCGTGAGGCTGACGTACACGCCCTCGGGACACGCCTGCCGCAGGCCGACACTGTAGAGGTTAGCCTTTCTTTCTTTCTTTCTTTCTTTCTTTCCTTCTTCCTTTCTCTCTTTCTCTCTTCTCTCGCGAAACGCACAATTCGGCCAGCAGCTGCTGCTGCTGCCACAACGACGGCGGGCGCATCAAGCGCGAGGAGGGATCCATGTCAACACGGGCGGCTTGGTCCTTGGTGTTCCCATCGACAGCGGTCCGGACGTCGCCAGAGAGGGCGGTGGAGGAGGACAGCACGGACGTGATGCCCCTTTGACACACTGGAGTCGTTCACGGAGACAAGCTGCCCAAAACAGGAAGGCGGTGAGACATGGCCGATGGGGTCGCGTGTTCCACCTAGCTGAGGGGCTAGTGCCGTAGTGGGGGAAAACGGGCGAGCGCCACAGACAGCTGCACAGGAAGGATCAGGAAGAATGCCATATTCTGATACGCATGGCCACAATGTTCTGCCTGCTCTATCTGGGCCGTCGTTTACCAGGCCGTCACTTACCAGGCCGTCACGAGACGACTGAGAGACAGCCGCGCAACACAGTCAGGCCGCAAAGAGCCGTAAACTCGTATATTTCCCTGGTCCAATTCCCTCCGAGATTCCCTCGAGATTCCTTCCACGAGACCGCGAACGTCCGTCTCTCTCACGCGCCCAGCCGCCTCTCCACCTTGGCCTTTTCCTGCGCGTGCAGCTGCGACAGCTCCTCGCGCGTCGAGTCGAACCGCCCCGTCACCTGGTTGAACGGGTTGTCCGGGCTCTTTTCAAACTCCTTGCGCAGCCGGTCCTTGCGCTGGTTCAGCCGCAGGCCCTTGCCCGTCCCGTCGCTCTCCATCTCCGCCAGCCGCCGCTCCTCAAAGGCCGCGTACGCCGCCTTGAACCGCCGCTCCGGGTGCCGGTCAATGGCGCCCGCCCCCGACGGCCCGTCGTGGTCCAGCGCCAGCGCGTCCAGCGCATTGTCAATGCCCGACGCGTTGACCGCCACCAGCGGCCGTCGCGAAGCCCCCGCCGCGCCGCTCCCCTCGTCCTCGTCCAGCTGCGCCAGGTCCAGCTTGCGCGCCGGCGCCGGCGCGCTCGTCTTCTTGCCCGCGCTCTTGGCGTTCTTGGGCGTCGCCCGGCCCGGTGTGCTGCTCTCCTCCTCGGCCAGCAGCGCGTCCCGCTCCGCCTTCTTGCGCGCCAGTTCCGCCTTCTTGGCCGCCTCCGCCTCCCTGTCGTGGCTGCGGTTAGCTGTCTGGTGCCCATGGTATTCATCCACCCGTCCTCGTCCTCGTACCGCACTTGTGCAACACGCGCCCAACTCTCGTCACACCCGGAACACCCTCCCGGTAACACCGCAGCCCACTTACTTCTTTGCACCGCTCTTCGAGCCCTTCTGCCACTCCGCCGCGTCCGCTGCCTCGCGTCGGCTCTCTTCTGCCGCAGTCTTTTGCGCAGCCGCCTCCGCCTTGCGCGCCTGGCCCTGCGTCTTCTTGCTGCCCTCGCCGCCCTTCTTGCCACCCGCCATGACGGACAGGGGGGGGTCGGTGAATTGAGAAGAAAAAAAAGAAAAAAAGAAAAAAAGATCGTCGGCCTGGACGATTGAGGGGTATAACCCGCGTGCGGCTGTATGTGCCTCGGCCGCTCCGGTAGGTCGATAGATCAAAGAAAGAAAAAAAAAGGGGGGGGGGCCGGGGGGGAGGGGGTGAGGGGCGTTCGCGTAGGCACGAGTACGGAGTAGGATGCGGTGAGAGAAGCAGAGAGCAGAAAGCGAGGAAAACCCTGTCTGGACAGCCTTGAATTTTGGATCAAGTTGCCTCAAAATTCGTGCTTCGTCGCTTCCCGCATGCGTAAACTAAAGTGGGGATGGGGAGGGGGGCGTCGCCGGTTTGCGGATCAGGTGGGGTGGCTTCCGCCTAAAAAAATGGGCGCTGCTGCGGCCTCGTTCCAACGCCTTGCCACAGCTTCGCTCTCGCAACGGCCGGCGGCCGGGTCCCGTTCCGAGATGCGACGCCCGCCGGAACGGCTTCCGGTTCGACCTCTGCACATCGCAGGCTGAGGCTGTTGTCGTGCCGGGCGTCTGTCTCACACCTCAAACTCCTCGAGTTCTTGAACCCCCTCCCGTTTTCTTTTTTTTGCTTCCCCCAGCACCGCCAGCACTGTCAGCATGGCCAGCGGCTCACGGATCTGCGCCCCGTCTCCGCTATAGCTCTGCATTTTTCATGTTGTATTACCCCATTCGGCAATTTGCATATGAATAGTACCAGGCCAACAAAAGACACCCGGAACGCCACCAATCAAGCTCCCACCGACACTCCAGGTTCCCTTCGGTTGTCTTGTCTTTTCGCCTCCTCTCCTCTCTCTGATCCCGCGCCTTGGCCCTTTTGCGCTGTTGCGCCGTTGCGCTGTTTCCTGACCCCCTTTCGCTTGCCAAAAGAGCTAGCCTCCTCGTCCTGGTACGACCTTCTCTAAAGCATACTCCCCCCACCCCCCGGGCGGGATATGTTCTTGATTCGGCGTCCCCCTACTCGTACTGGTAATATCCCTTTCACACCGGTACGGCTGCACAAATGCTACCCTCTGCTCTTCATTTCCAACCCTTGTCTCTGATTCCCGCCCAGAATCGAGATGTCTGCCTTTCCCGCCAGTCCTCTTTGTACTCGTATCTTAATGTCACCCCCCAAGGCAGCTGATGTCGTCGCCCTTCCCGCGCTGCGTCATCGACTAGACCGCCGCCCCTTCGGCAGCTACCTGTGTCGTGCGTACGAGTACCCCCGTACCTCCCCAACCCTACCCATATCTCTCGTTACGAGTACGCCAGCCGCGCCTGATCGTCTCCACCAGCCGATGTGAAACCAGGACAGCGTCGGCATCCTCCGCCAGTCTGATTTTTTTCGTGGCCAGCCATTTCCTGCCTCTGCTGTTGCTCCCCCTGCTGTGAAACGGTAAAACCCACCGGGGAAGGATTCCGGAAATCCTTGTACTCATACTTGTACACCTGTCCTCCCGCCCCTGTTGGGTGACAAAGAATGGATGGAAGCTCTGCTGTTGCTCCCCGGAGGCTGGCCCATCCACACAAAAAAAAAACCCCAAAAAACACTGCCTCGGCAGTACGTCGTACTCCGTACGAGTACTCGTACCGCGTCCGCCAGATTGCGAACCCTCGACTAGTGCGCCCTCGGCGGAGATGGGGAGAGATAACGACGTGGCGGACGCAGGGCGGACAAGACAATAAACCCGGATCCGTCATGCATGGCGTGAGCCAGCACGGGCTAGTAGAGTCATGGGGCCGCAGCAAGCGAGACGGAGCCCACGGGATAGGCGTCCGCCGAGCCCGTTTATGCATGGCTAGCAGCAAAAGGATCTGCCCTGTGCATGAAGGCATCCTGCTCGCTGCGGTGAGAGGTGGTCACGATGGTCTGCCGGGCCGCCCGCCCAGCACGGTCAGCCAGTACGGTCAGCCAGCGGCACGACCAGACAGCACGGCCAGCCAGCCATGGCCAGACAGCAACGGCCAGCACAGCCCAACGCCGCAGGCCGACCTGCGCACCGGAAACCTGCATGAGCAGGCTCCATAGCCTCTCCGGTCACACGCCTCTTCCTTGGGCATCCCACACGCCCCCGTGGAGGATTTGCCGACTTGGCTGTATCCGCATCTGTTGTTGGCGCGTCGGCCTGCCGAAGAGACTGCAGAGTGGAACCATGTCGGCTCCGTGCAGACAAAACTAAATTCCCTCCAATGCCACGCGACAAGTCCCGCACCGGTGTGAAGCTTCGCTTCCGCCATGCGCCCCCCCCCCCTCGAGCAGGCCATGGGCTTCCCTCACGGCCTGAAGCGGTCTCCACCGTCAAGTGCGGCAGTTTGAAAAACGCCTAGGCATGCATAGAATAGGCAGCAGCACACTTGGGCTGGGCTTGGGGGCCAGTTAGGCCCCGTGGATGGGCCGTATATCGTACTCGCAGGGGAAATTCACGCAGTTGGGGTCCGGACGTGTGACAATCCCGGCATGAAGCCCTCCTTGCAAAGCAAGCACGAGAGCAGAGGGACTTTCCAGATGCAGGGTCGTCGAGCGAATCAGAGATGCAGAAGATATCGAGGAGCCGCAGGACAGAAACACAGATAGAACCAGGCCGCAGATGCAACCCACGTGCTGACGGTCGATGTCGTTGGCCGATCCGACGAGTCAACGTGTGCAAGCACGAGCAGAGTTGTGCCAGCCCCTAGCCACTCTCCATCGTCTGTAAAAAATGATACCACACGGTATGCAAGATGACGTGAAGCGACTGCGCCTTTTTGCCCGTGGCAGTTGGAGGGCCGGCAATCCTCGTCCTCGCACAAGTACGAGTACACGTCGCCAGACCGTGGCTTCCGCCGCATTCCGCGCAGGGATGGGCAGCGGTGACAGCCTCGCAAACTTTTGCGCTGCCCGTCAAACGCGAAACGGTCGGGCTGCGGTGCTGTGCCCCTTTTGTCACACAACCTGCTCTGGATCCCCGCCCCCCCCCCCCTCGGGCGGAAACAAGGCGGCCATTGGCCCAAGAAAGACGTAGGGATGGGCGCAAAGCGGCACAAAGATTAGGCAGAAACAGAATTGGGTGGCTCGGGGGATTTCAGAATGGTACTTCTTTGGACGAACCGTCGCCGCCCGGTTGTTGGATGCAGGGATGCCAGTACCCGTCCTGCCAGTAAGATGCGATACGACTCCGTACGACGTAGTCCGTACTTGTACGAGTATCGGGCGAGGGCAAAGCATCAGGCCGACAGACTGTGACGGCCGACTTGTCGTTGTTGGTCACTGGACCGTTGGAGTAGCCTCGCTCTTCAGCTCCATCGCAATCACCCAGAGAGACCACGGCACCCGACCGGCCAGCCAAGTCGGAGCAACACGTGTTCCGTTGCCCTTGGCCGCCCGACCCGAAATGACACACGGCCAGAGTCGGTGGCGGTTGCGACGTTGTTGCTTCGCGCACAGCCGCGGCTCGCCCGTTTGTGTCTGGGGAAGCTAGCCGGTCATTTTCGCCGTGCTCGTTACGAACACGCCCCGGCTCAATGGCCCAGCTGAGAACAGGGGCACAAGAAAAGCCCGGCACGGCGGCTTCTCCTTCCGCCAGCTAGGGTTGGAAACCGGTTCGCACTGCGCGCCCTTGCGGCCACCAGGACTTTCTACGAGTATGTTTCTGTTGGTGCCGAGGGACGTACTCTGTACTCGTACTCGTACTCTTCAAATGCATGGCATCGGATCCAAAGCCGGGAGTGGCGGCTTGTGCAGGCTGACCAGAGGCTACGGTAGCGGCCATGAACACTGCCGAGGAATACGGAGTACAGTACTCGTAGAGCGAAGCCCATGCGCCTCGGGTGTGCTGATAAGAAACTACGTAACGACCGTCTCCAGAGCCCTACGAGTACGGAGTACTCCGTCCTGCCCCCGAGCTAGAATGCGGGCGTTACAAAATCCTAGTCGGGGCGAAGAGAATTTTTAAAATGCAATCCCTTGTCCCAGACGGTTCTCCAAGTACTGTATGTATCATCGTATCTTAGTATCGTATCTTAGTCGACCAGGCCGTCCATCCATCCCATCGGATTGCTGCCCAGCACCCGCTTTGCCACCCTAATTTCCTTGCCAGACTATCGCCGCCCTGGATCCAGTCAGTCGACCATTCGGCTGCTTCCCGCGGTAGCGGGTTCCACCACGCTAAAGTGCCTCGGGCCAGCTAAGAGATTTCAAAGTCGCACCTGACTTGCTAGGCGCTCGGCGGCCTGGGCTCTGGGTGGGAGGGGACGTGCTGGCGCTGCCAACGACGAAACCCTTCTTGGCCATTTTTCACCGGTCGGTGCGCACTTGCACTCCCGGTCAGCTTTCTAATTTTTTTTTTTACTTTTTTTTTTTCCGCCGTCGTGTCCGCCATGCGCTAGGTACATGATCCCGGCTTTCCGCACGAACTAGGTTTCGGGCCAAGAATTTAGTAGCAGGGGGAGGGGGTGTCGTCCGGCACTCAAAGGCTGACCCGGGCGACCCACTGGCTTTTGCGCATGTTGCGGTGAGGACGGGGTTCCTCCCTGGGATCGGATGCACCTTGGACGCAGCTACGAGTACGAGTCCTGTACGTCGTACTCCGTACATACGAAGCGTCGCCCGTGCGTGGGGTCATTCTGCTCAAACAGGATTCGCCCGTCATGGGACGGGGAGGAAGGGGGGAGAAGGACGGGAGTTGAGGTACGGACAAGATACGATGCTCACCCTTGGGCTTCGGGTCGCTTTACGTGTCCCGTCTGACATATTGCTTGCAATCTACGACGTACCTGTACAAGTACGAGTACGGGTATTCATACTCGGTACTGTGTAGACCGGACCGAAGTAGGGTTGGCCTGCAGGGACAGTGAAACAGGGCAAACAACGAAATCCGACTTGGAGCAATTCGGTCCAGAGTGTTGCCAACACGATGCCCGCGGCCTTGTTTCGAAGCGTCATTTTTCCTGTTCACATGATTTGCAACCTATGCGCTCCAGTACATCCCAGTGATGATGTGCACAAACCTAGAGGATAGGTGCAGCACTTAGGACGGCCTACTCGCGCCTTGTCCATCCCGGCCGTGGTTCCATGGAACGCTCCTTCTCTGGCATGCACCGGTGAAGCCGCTATGGCAGAGGGTCAAAGCACTTGCCGGTATCTCGCATGCGACGTACCGAGTATAAATACGACGAGCAAGATAAGATACAGCGAGCGAGATATGGACGGGAAAAACTCGCCATAGGGCCGCCCACGATCGCCGCCCGGGCGCGGATATGGCGACGCTTGTCGCATTTCCCCGATATCTTGTCCTGGCGCGCTGCCCCAGCGCCTAGCAGCCAAACGACGACCGCTATGGTTGGGTCTTGCGTCTTGCGTCTTGCGTCTTGCGTCTTGCATCGTGCGTCTTGCGCGTTGCGTACGACGCACTGGCATCGTCCGCGTATCGTATCCTCCCTCTCGTATCGTTACGCCCTGGATCCGCTTGGCATGTGCGCCCAGAGCGCCACCGGACTCTGGTGCTTGATCGGTGGAGTCTTCCACTTGTCTGCGTCTGTCGGTAACAGCTAGCCCGCAGCACATCCGACATCGACGTCTGTGTGCCCGCCAGCCGGGCCCCAGCGCGCGCTGCGACTCTCTGCAAGAGCGAGCCCGAGCAACGATGAGCAGAGCACATCGGGCGAGATGGGCTCGTGGAGTCTCACCCCCGGGCGAATCCTCCCCTCTCCCCTCCCTCCCCCATCCTCTCCATTTTGTGAGCAGTCACTTTCGATTTCATCACTCAATTACTCCGTATTAAACCCCCCCCCCCCCCCCCATCTTCTCTTTCAGCTAGTCTCGGCCACTTCCCCGTTCCGTGGCCTCCTACTCCGTACTCCGTAGGCAATCTTGCCCTGGCCCATCTGCATGTGTACTCGTATCTTAAGTATCTCACCCAAGTGCCTAGCGGCCTAGTGCGGCGGCGCTTGCCCTCTTTGCCAGTTCCGCCCGGAGTCGACAGGGCCGGCAAATGCGGTGGCTACGACGTAAATCGGTGTGTGCTCCCGGGACGAGAGAGAAAGAGAGGGGGGGCCCGTCTCCCTTGTCTCCCCTGGTCTCCCTGTTTGTCTCGCACAGGCGGCGCTCAGGCAAGAGGTGTGCGTTTGGGGGGAGGGGGGGGTTTGGGCCATTACGCAGCACCGTCAGCGACGGGCTTCGGAAGCAAGTTCCTGATCAGGCCTTGTCTTGGACCCGTTGCCGGATCCGCAGGGCATCACGAGCCGTGGCTGTCCGCGCCGCATTGCCCCGCGCCCTCGCCCTCATGCCGCCCTGGAGAGGAGGTGTGATGAAATGAGTGGCTTGGACGGCGCAGCCGATTCGCCTGGGCTGCTGTCTCGTCTCGGCGCAACGACAATGGCCGCCTGCCCGGACGCCTGTTGGGAGCGGTGAGTGCCCTGGAGTCTCCACAGCGGCACGGTCTTTGGCGATGTTGGCCCCATAGCGGAACCACCTATGATGTAACTCCAGACAGGGAGAGGGGGGAATGGAAGCAGAGCCGTGTCGGTGGGTTTCCCGAGTGGTTCCTCCAGCCCCTTTTTTCCTGTTTCTCCGCTGGCCTGGTCCAGCTGCCGCTGGAAATAGGAGGCACAACTATTATTATTACGCCGCCCGCGTACTTGTAAGGCTCGTGGCGGGCCTGTAAAGTGTTCCCGTGCCTTGATTCGTACTCGTATGCGCGTACTCGTAGTCGGCGCTGTCAAGTTGCGCGCTTTTTTTTTCTTCCTTTTTTTTTCAGCGGTGGGGGTCAAGAGGGCCTGTTGTCTGTTGGTGCTGTGCTGCCATGCGAGGCCAAAAAAAGAAAGGAAAAAAAACCGAAAACGTCGGTATAGGGAGGTGCAATTCGGCCACAAAAGGCACCCGCAGGTCAATGGCCGGAGGGCTCCTGCCTTGTTCGAGTATTGAGGCATGCAGCCTGCAGCCTGCAGCGTCTTTTTTTTTCTTTTTTTTCTTTTACTGCACACTGCACGCTGCCCACTGCTGCACACTGCACGCTGCACATTGGGCGCAGCCCGCCGCTCCCGCGGCCGCCAGCCTATGAGACACCCACCCCATTCACCGCCTCCGGGCAGCGCCCGGCGACAGGTGTGACGCAAAGTCCGCTGCAACGTGCGTCCACGCTAGAGCAGCAGCAATCTGGCCCACGGAGCATGTGCCGCCCCCGGCTAGCATTGCATCTCACTTGTAAGCTTTTGCTGCTTGTTGCTGGCCAATGTACCCCGCCAACAGGCTTCGAACTCGGTAGACCTTGCCTCCAGACGCCAAAAGAGAGTGCTTCTAAACAAGCTTCCAGGCATTGACAGACAACGTTCCAGCCGTCCCAGGCCAGTCGTGCAAAGATGAGGCGACCGTCCCCGCTTCTTTCGTTGTGATCGTGTTCGCTTGCCCAAAAGGCCGCGTCTCCCAGCCCTGCTGTGCCGATCGTCCCTGTGGCCATCGGACTGCAAAACCCCCTGCCTCGGCCAACCTCTTGTGCAAAACGCGCCGCAGACCGGCAGGACCAACACTGACGTGTCGCGAAAGGGGGGGGGGGGGTCACTCGTCTCTGTAAAACACAAAAAAACAGCACATGACGAAACATTCAAGTCATGGCCAATCTCGGCAGCGTTGACCGGTTTGCCCGGACTGGAACCCAGGCCGGTCCGTAAGAATGCTATGCACGCAACTCCGATATGCACTCTGCCTTCCCTTATGGGCGATTTGCAGGCTGGCAAGCTAGGGACACCCTGGGCTACGCATCCTCGCAGCTGACCGATATTCTACGAGTACGAGTACGAACAAGGCACAAAGTACTCCCTCCAGCCTGGTCCTCGTTGGACGCCTCTCGGCTGGAAAATGTACGAGCGTCTTGAGAGCGCACTCGTAAAGGGCGGCGTGCACTGGTCCACCGCCCTACCACTATCTCACAACATCTGTCTGTCACCTGGGGACGCACCGCACAGATGGGGCACGGCACGGGGGGAACGACTCTCGGTGTTTCTCATCATACCCCCCCCAGAATACCCCCCCTCCCCCTACGAGCACTTTTCTACCGATTGAAGTGCACTAGCGCAGTAGCGCACATTAGCGTGCTTCTACCGCAGGCCATTGCGCTATGGGGTGGGCGAGCCATCCTGTTGGACCCGAACCCATGCTTCACTCTACAGGCATCCCTGGAAAGAAACCGTCGACCGACACATTACGACGGCCTACTTGCACCCGCCGTGCCCAACTAGCTCTGAAAGGGATCGGCCTGCCATGTCTCTCTTTCCCTCCAGACCTTTGTCACCGCTTGTTCTTCCGGCTCTGTGCCACAGCTGCGCCTTTTAGCTCACCACGTACTCCGTATTTACCTATTATTACAGCTCTTATACTCGTACCCGTTGAAAGAGCCTGATTGCCCCCTTGTTTGCACCCCCCCCCCCTCCTCCTTTCCCCTTCTTATTCACCCAAGACTCCTCTCGTATCTCTGCTCTTGACTGGCCCCAGCTTCCCCCTGTCTCTTGCCCGGGTGGGCTTGAACAAATTCCTTGTTCGGGCCTGCTCTGCAGATGGGTCCGGTGACCCTACTCAGCCCTCTCCTGCAGACCGCAAGCCGGTTCACTCATATAAGGCAGCCTCCTTGTCTTAGTTTCTAGTATCAAAGTCTCCTTCGTCGCTCTCCCGGCAGAAGAAGAAAAAAAAATAAAAGGGCGCTCCTTCCCTTTCGACTCCTCACAAATTTCCTCCTCGCACCTTCCTTCCGCATAAATTCTCTGCTTTTCCCCAACCTTAAAGCAGCCTTCATCCTTTCTTTCATACTCTTCTCAGCTCTTCTCCCACGCACTCCGTCATCGACCTCTCCTGCCTCTTTCTCAATTCAACCCACAACCCCAGTCCGCATATGCTATACTGCTGGGCATCCACGGATTAAACGTTCTGCACCCTCACGACACCCAGCATGCGAGACTCAAACCCAAGGAGGTCCTCCCAGCAATGGGAGGACTTGCCTAGCGAAAGCGGCAGCAAGCCCATCCCCCCCTTTCCCAAGAGACAGATGCTTGTTCTTGGTGAGTCTCGCCGCGCCACTGTTCCCCCCTGCATGGGACTGGACCGTTAACAAGCATAGCGTTGTGTCGGCTATGCGAGCCTATTGCCTTTATGGGAATCTTCCCATACATTTATTTCATGATCCAGGACTTCCACATCACCGACGATGAGAAGCAGATTGCCTTTTATGCTGGCCTGGTCACGTCCGCTTTCACTTTTGCCGAGTTCCTCACCGGCATGTTCTGGGGCCGACTGAGTGATCGGGTAGGACGGAAGCCTGTCCTGTTGGTTGGACTTTCCGGCACTGCTTTGAGCGTTTTGCTTTTTGGCTTTGCGCCGAACCTCACTGTTGCCATTATCGCTCGGGCTCTTGGCGGTCTCCTCAACGGGTATGTTGCAGCTTGTCGTTGTTCCATGCCCAGCCGAACCCATCTAACGGTAAATCAGCAACATTGGCGTGATGCAGACGACAGTCGGTGAACTTGTGAAGGTCAAGGAACATCAAGGTATGTATCTACTCAGCTCCATTGTGCATTGTGCATACGGTACGCTAACTTGCTCGAAAGGTCGTGCTTTCGCTGTCATCCCCGCGGTCTGGTGCATCGGGTATGTCTCAATTGGAGCGTGCGTGGGTTCTTGACCAGCGTGCTAACTCTGTTCACCCAGCTCCATGATCGGTCCTGCTGTCGGCGGTGCATTGGCCCGGCCGTGCAAGTTTTACCCCAACATCTTCCATGCGGGTAGCATCTGGGACAAGTACCCGTACCTGCTTCCGAACCTGATCAGTGCCGTCGCTGTTGTGATCGGCGTCGTCGTCGGCATTCTGTTCCTGGAGGAGACGCACCCGATTCAGAAATCTCGGCGGGATCCCGGCCTGGAACTTGGAAAGCGGATTCTTGCGAGCTTCAAGGGCTGCAGCAGACGTGTCACCGAATCCCCTAAGGCGGGTCTCCTTGACGAGGAAGAGCCGCTCATCGATTCCGACGACCAACTGCCCGGCTATCGCACGACCGAAACATCCCCGCGCATAACGTCCATTGCGACACAGCCCGACCTACCGGAGACCCTGGAGGGGCTGGACTTGCTCGACGACTCCGACGGCGAAACAATGCGCACGGCATCCCGGTCTGCCGCCGAGTCGAGCCGCGAAAGCACCAAGATCTTCACGAAGCCCATCATTCTGAACACCATCTCCTTTGGCATTCTGGCCTTGTGAGTACACCGCATGCGTGGGCCTTGCAAAGATGTTGGAGCTAACATGCGCAGCCACACGATGACGTTTGACCAGCTTCTTCCCATGTTCCTCAGCACGGTGCCGCCCGAGAATGGGGAGGTGTCGCTCCCGTTCAAGTTCACGGGTGGATTCGGCTTCGACAACCACATGGTCGGCGTGATCATGGCGGTCCAAGGCTTTTATTCGCTGCTGTGCAACTCACTGCTGTTCCCTTGGGTGATTGAGCGGATTGGCCCTCTGCGGCTTTTCAAGCTGGTGGCCTTTCCTTACTTTCTCCTATATCTGGCGACGCCGTACTTGGTGCTGCTGCCGGAGAAGTACCGCATGACGGGAGTGTTCCTGACGATCATCTGGAAGTGCACCTTCTCGACAATGGCCTACCCCAGCAACGCACTGATTACGATGAACCTGGCGCCCAGCACACTTACGCTGGGTACTGTCAATGGGGTGTCGGCATCGGCAGCAAGCCTCTGCCGGGCCTTTGGGCCGGCCATCTCGGGCATGCTGTATGCCGTCGGCCTGGAGACTGGCTATTCGAGTCTGCCATGGTGGTGCGGCAGCGCGGTGGCCGTGGCTGGCGCGTTTGTTGCGGTGCATCTGACAATGCCGAGCAAGTTTGAAGATGACAAGGAGGCAGACGAAGAGTCCAGCATGCTCTCTCAGACGGTGCCGCTTCTGGTCTCGGATGATGAGGCATAACTGGAGGGCATGCCATGTCTCCCTGGGTCTCTTTGAAATATATGCGTCGGGTCGTGCGTTCGGGAAAGGGAATCGTTTCGGGTGCATGAGGAAAATATAGAGCGAACTATCATTGCTGGTCATGAGGGATTGGGTTTGGTTTCACTATTCTCCACGTTTGTTTGGTCGGGCTTTTATGTTCTAACCCTTGCGGAGGAGACGCAGGGGCTTTTGGCGGTCGGTTCGGCGTTGCTGATGCGACATAAGCTCTACGGGTAGTTATGAAATGCGTCTGCATTTTCTGTTTTCACAACTCTGTTCTAGAAGGAAATACATGGGATACCCCGGACTGAGTCTGCTTTTGCCACCGGGGGAATAGGGGTTGCGATCGCGTTGTCTTTCCTATTTGAGATAAGATTGGAAGGCTGCCTAGATGTGGTGGTTGCGCGGGCGCGCCTAGCACGGGTTCTCCGTGCTACGTGTGCAGAATATTCCGCGTGAGGCTGAATGCGATGTTACAGGCGGCCTGCCTTGCGGTGGGAGTGGTGGATGACGTAATATAAGGAGGGAGGTGGAAGGCGGAGGGTGGAGGCGTGGAGGCGCGGAGTACGAGTACGGTGGGTGATCTGGGCTCTCGAATCTTTGTTCTGGAAATACGAGCCCAGTTTGATGGTGGGCGTTTTGGGTCCGGTGTGCCGTCCCCACTGGGGAGCAAATAGTGGGGGTTCCTCTATTATTGTCTGCTAGCCTGGCGATAAGGAAAAGTCAAGGTCAGAAATGGCATTATCAAACAGGGACGCTGATTCGCTGGGAATTTCTTATCGTGAACGATGAAGCAAAAGCGCAGGGCCCCCAAGCCGACGACGCAGCGGCCGAGAGGGTTCCCGCCTTTTGGTTCATCATAATATTATTTGCAGACGGCTCAGACGGCAAAGCCCTGGGCTCTATTTCCGGTGCCCGTTTTGCGTCCATGTCCATATTTCACGCACTTCTGACCGCGCTATCTGGCCCGTATCGCTATCACATTTCCCGCTGGCGTCTGTCGTCTGTGGTCTTTGCAATTTCCAACTATTTTATTTATACTCTAGCAGGGCCGCCTTGGTTTTCCCCTCGCCTTCTGGACGTTGTCTTTTGGAACAAGGGCTGTCGTGAGCAACGGAAAAAATCCCTGTCTTAATCCACCGGCCCCATTTCTCCATCAGCGGCCACGCCAAGTCCGCATCTCGACCGCCTCTTTTCCCTGGCCCCGATCGCCGCCCATCGCACCACTGGACCATCGCACCACTCTGGCGGCTAGACGACGTATGCCCGCGGCCCCAGCACGACTCTGCGCGCACATGATTCCGGTTCCGTCTGCGGCAAGGTTGCAGCTTGGGATTTCTGCGTCGTAAGTTGGGGTTTGCGCCTCCTACAACGACGCCCGACGGAAGAACGAAGCCCAGAAGCCAAGGGCGCCAGACTATGGGGCAAGGTGCCTGTTCACGACATTGACGATAAGCCCCGTGTGCAAGGGGGCACTCTTGTGACTGAGCATTGGCCACGTTTCGGGGTTCGGCGTATGTCGACGGGGGGAAATCGCAGAAATCGCAAATTCAGCGACGCGCCTGCCTGCGCTCGTCCCATCTGGTGCCGCGGCGCCCCACTCTGCATTCGTTCCTTCCTTTCCAGCCGACGAGGACCTGGGACGTGTTGCGTCTGCTTGGCCGCAACTTTTACGATTCGCACCCGGAGACTCCGACACAGCGACCGTGGTGGCGGCGACAGCCACGACGATGCCGGCTCATTCGCCGCCGTCGGCCAGCCTGATTCCAGCGAAGCGGGCCCGCGAAACATCGCCCGACGACACGGTGCCGACCTCGGCGACGACGGCGGCGGCTCGAGCGCGGACTTTGACAGACTTTTCGGCCATTGATGCGGCCGGCGGCCTTGCGGGAAGTGGTGATGGCACGCCGGTGGCCGGGGTGGGCGGCGGTGGCGGCGGCGCCGGGCGACCGGGCCAGAGCAGCAACTTCCGCAACGTCAGCGCGTGCAACCGGTGTCGACTCCGAAAGAATCGGTGCGATCAGCGGTTGCCGAGCTGCGTGAGTTGCGAAAAGGCCGGCGTGGCGTGTGTGGGCTACGACCCGATTACCAAACGAGAGATCCCGCGAAGGTGAGTGCGGGGAGCCAGGGGAGCCAGGGGGGGGGGCAGGGCGGGCCGGGAGACATGTCGGACATGGCCAACGTGTCCGACGTGTCCAACGAGTCCCAACGTGTCCATCCCTTCCGACGTGTTCCACAGGGCGCAGCTGACAGCACCTGATAGTTACGTGTACTACCTCGAGACGCGGGTGGAGCAGCTCGAAGGCCTGCTGCAGGCCCACAACCTCCCGTATCCACCAGCGGAAGAGCTCGAGCACTCGAGCACTGTGCGTTCGCCGACGGACGCGGGCCGCAGCGTGCACTCGGAGCCGTTTGACGGCGGCAGCGGCTCGAGTGGCCAGCCCAACGGCGGCAACGGCAGCGGCGGTGGCTCTGGCGGCCATGGCCGCCACGGACCGACGAACAGCGGCGCGGAAAACCCGCTGACGGTTGCGGCGGGCAGCCGACTGCAGCGGATTGCGGCGCGAACGGGCCCGGCCCAGGAGCGCAACGGGGCCGGCGGCCGTCATCTGGGCCCGGCAGGCGTGTCGTTTGCGCGGGTCGTGTTTGCGGCGGTGCAGTCGTCGGTGTCGGACCAAAAGTCGGTGTCGGACAAGGCCAACGTGCGGCCCTACAAGCCCGTTGTCGGCAACGGGGCCGCCGACACGGGCACGTCGATGCGGGATTCGTTTTTTGGCCTCCACACGAAGCCGACGATCCGGCCGGCCACGTTTCCGGACCGCGAGCTCGGCCTCAAGCTGGTCACGCTCTACTTTGAGCACGCCAACCCCCAGATCCCGGTCCTGCACCGCGAGGACTTTATGCAAATGTTTGAGCTCGTGTACGCCGACAGGGGCCATGAGCGCAGCTCCAAGGAGCTATACATGCTCAACATGGTCTTTGCCATTGGCGGCGGGATCATCATGGGCGACACGGGCAAGACGACGTCGAGCAACGGGGCCGACCACGACGAGGACGGCGACGGCCACGGACGGACGCGGCAGTGCCAGCCGGAGGAGTACCACGCGAGCGCGATTGTGCACCTCGAGGCGTGCCTCAGCAACAGCGGCGGTGGCCTGGAAGAGCTGCAGGCGGTGCTGCTGCTGGCCAACTTTGCCCTGTTGCGGCCGGTGCCGCCGGGGCTGTGGTATATTGTGGGTGTGGCGGTGCGGCTGGCGGTCGATCTGGGGCTGTACTACGAGGACGGCAAGGACGTGGACGCCGGGCTGCCGAGCGACGGGGCGCTGCCGGCGGAGACGATCGGCCGCGAACGGGGACGGCGGGAATACGTGCGGGATCTGCGGCGGCGGCTCTGGTGGTGCACGTATTCGTTTGACCGGCTGGTCAGCGTCAGTGTCGGGCGGCCGCCGGGAGTGCCGGACCAGATCATGACGACGGAGTTCCCGTCGCTGCTGGACGACGGCTACATTACGACGAGCGGGTTCCTGCGCAAGGAGCACGAGCCGTCGGAGCCGTCCTACAAGCGGGTGGCGCACCACTACTTTCGGCTGCGGCTGCTGCAGTCGGAGATCGTGCAGGTGCTGCAGTTCCAGCAGGCGCAGATGGCGCGGGCGACGTCGTCGGAGTCGCGGCCGTTTGCCGACGGCAAGCCGTTTATGAACTACGACCTGCCGTGTCCGTACCTGGCCAAGTTCGACTCGTTCCGGTCGTGGCGCATCGACATTGACCGGCGGCTGTACAAGTGGAAGACGTCGGTGCCGGCGCGGGCGGAAAACGGCGTGTCGTTCTCGACGGAGTTCCTGGTGCTCAACTACTGGCAGGCCATTATCATGCTGTACCGGCAGAGTCTGAGCGTGCCGGCCGTGTTTGAGAGCGAGTACAACACGTCCAAGGAGGTCAACAGCCCGACGGCACACCACTCGGAGCTGCGCGAGGACGAGGACCGCGTGTACCTCAAGGTGGCCGAGGCGGGCCAGAAGATTCTGCGCATGTATCGACAGCTGCATCTGGTGGGCCTGGTCAACTACACGTATCTGGCGACGCACCACCTCTTTATGGCCGGCATTTCGTATCTGTATGCCATCTGGCACTCTCCGGTGGTGCGCAGCCGGCTGGTGAGTTTATTGATATACCCCTTTTCCGAGAACAGGACTGACAGGCGCAGATGATGGACGAGGTGGACTTTACCATTCTGGCGGCGACGTCGGTGTTCTCGGACCTGATGGACAAGTGCCCGCCGGCCGAGGCGTGTCGCGATGCGTTTGACCGGACGGCCAAGGCCACGATCAAGATGGCGAACGCCAAGGGCGGGTTTGGCCAGTCGGCGCTGACGCACGGCCAGCGGTCGCGGAAGCGGTCCAACTCGCGCGGCAGCATGGAGAACCAGCGGATCGACTGGGCGTATTCGCCGACGCCGGACGAGGCGCTGTCGACGTCGAGCCGACGCCACGTGTCGGCGCAGCTGGCGCAGCTGGAGGCGCTCGAGGGCGATGCCTACGTGACGAGCGCGCCATCGAGCGCCCAGACGCAAATGGGCGGGCGCGGAGGCAATGCAGGCAACGCAGGCAACGCAGGCAACACTCGGCCGTACCGGCTGGCGACGGGCAGCGGAGCGGCAGGCATCAAGATGGAGGGCGACGGGTTCTCGCTGATGCAGAACGCGCCGGGCGTGCCGCGCAGCAATGCCAGCTCGGGCGAGCTGGCCGGGACGCCAGACGGCTCGCTGGCAGAGCAAAAGTCGATGCTGGCCTCGCCACAGCTGGGCGGATCGCCGTCGGGCACCGTGGGCGGCCTGGGCGGACAGCCGCCGCACATGTCGCCGATGCACACGGGCTCGATGCACGGCACGCCGCCGGCGTCGTCGCTCATGGCCCTCCAGCAGCAGCAGCAGCAACAGCAGCGGCTGACGCAGCAAAATGTGGCGTCGGTGTACACGCCGAGCAGCCAGGCGTACTCTGAGCTGCAGGGGATGGACTTTATGCAGAATTTCGGCGGCAGCGGCATGGGCGACCAAATGTTTAGCAACAACGTCTTTTCGACGGAGCCGGCGATGGACATGGGCCTGAATTTCGGCTGGGAGGGCATGCATCACGACTTCAACGACGGGGCGCAGCTGGACATTTTTGACGGGTTCTTCTTTGGCGGCCAGCAGGGCGGCGGAGGAGGGCTGGGGGGAGTGTGAGGGGGGGCGAGGGGGGGGGGCCGACAAGCGTTGCAGACAACGGCCCGTTGGCGATGGGCGACAATAATGGCGGACCTTTTGGATTTCTGCATCGGGAGACACGGGAAAAAAGAGCAAGATACCACTGTGAGCAGGGAGCCGCATCGGGCACGCAGGGATGGCAGAGCTTTGGATGGCAAGCGGGTCGGACGGACCGGCCTGGATACTATTTTGGCCTGGGGTTTTGCACCCGGCGACCGGTAGACTCAAAAGTGACATGGTTTATACGCAAAGTGAATTGGTTCGAAATAGCTAGAAATCTGGAGGCATTATTTCAGATGCAGACGTGCTTTCCTAGCTGTGCCTGCCCAGTCCAGTCTGGGCGTGTATACTCCCACGCGCCTGCCTTTTGCAGAGTGAGAATCCGGTATTGTAGTAAGCCAGAAAAGGGACAAGAAAGAGACGCCACAAGACGCCAAATAGAGGAGACTCCAAGACGAGACTCCGGCACAAGACTCCAAACGAGAGAGACGCCAAAGACGAGACTCTGAAGACGAGACTCCATAGACGAGACTCCGGCACAAAACTCCAAACAAAGACGCCAAAGACGCCAAACAATGCACTACCGCCGGCTGCTGCTGTGCCGCCGCGGCGAGGGCGACCGTTCCTCGATGACGACGACCTCGTCGTCGCTCGAGTCGGTGACGGAGTCGTCGTCGTGGTCGGGGGGCGGCGGCGGCCGACGGACGGTGACGGGCGGCCGTCGGCTGGCGGAGCTGGCGCCGCGGCGGGGCGGCAGCGAGTGCTGCTGGTCCATGTCCTCCTCGACAATGATCTCGTCGTCGGCCATGGCGGAGGCGCGCGGCGCCGGACGGTGGCGACGCACGTCTTCTTCGACGACGCGGTGGACGCGGCGGACGCGCGGCGGCGGCGCCACCCGCACGCGCTCGACCATTTCGGCCTCTTCGTAGATCTCGGGGCGGGTGCGGCTGCGGCGGTGGTAGCTGCGGCTGGCCGGCGTGTTGGGAGTGCCGCCGCTGCGACGACGACTGCTGCTGTGGCGAGATTGGCGGGACGTGCGCATCGTGCGGCGGCTGCTGCGACGGCTGAACCCGACGCCCGACTCGGAGTCGACCACGGAGACGGCCGTGCGCCGACGGCCGCCCGTCAGGTTGACGAGGGCATACAGCAGGCCGACCAGGAGCAGGAACCCGGCCACGGACCCGAGCGTGATGCCGACGACGGCGCCCGGGCTCAGGCCCGAGTGCAGGCCGCCGTACGTCGACGGGACCGTGCTGGTCTCGACGGCCGTGTACGTGGTCGTGGCCGGCAGCCGTGGCAGGAGGGACGGGTGGTGCGCCGCGCGGAAGCGGCCTGTCGTGTTTTTTGTGTTTTTTGTGTCTTTCGTTGGGTCCGTGTTAGACACGAGCAGCAGCACGGCAGGCGCCATTCTGTGTCTCGGTGGCGGCCTCGTGTCTCTCTGGAATGTCTCTCTTCGTGTCTCTCCCCCCCCTCCCCTTCCCCCCCCCCAGGAATGCAGACGCCCCAGGAGGGGTAGCGTCGCGTGGAGAGACCCAATGTGCGATCCCCAGGACCGGCCGCCGGAGACGGGAGACCCTCGGGGCGACGGGGGCCACGTGGGGTCACAGGCGTGGTGCAGAGCAGCGACGATGCAGAATCGTCTGGCCGGCCGTTGTCGTGATCGTGGGGTTCGGTCGCTTTGGTCTTTTGTTTACTTTTGTCAATCCAAAAGGTGTGGCGGCGTATCTCTTATCACGGAACCGATCGTCTGCCAAGAGTCACGCAAATAGGTGTCGTACAGGTGACCACGACATGAGCAAGGCAGGGATGCAATGGAAAAGGACAAAAGGACAGGAGGCACAGAAGGAAATATTTCAGAAAAAAAAAAGAAAAAAAAAAGAAAAAGATATACCCTGGACATGGGCGTGACATCGACGGCCCCAATCGACCGCCTTGTCAACTCGGTGGCTGGTCGTGCTCTTAGCGGCACCGATGACGCCGCCGCATGTGGGCAGTGGCTGGGCCGCCTGCAGGGGTCTTTGGGCCAATGCGGTGGGGGTTGGGCACAAAACCAGGGCCACCAGGGCCATTAAAGTCATCAGAGCCACCAGAGCCAAATGGGTCAAATGGGTCGAATGGGCCAAAACGGTCAAAAAGCCAAAGCACACCCAATCGCATCACGACAACATGGCCGCAACAGTCGTCTTTCCATTTAGTTTCGTCGCTTCATAGCAATAAACGGCTAGCCAAACAGCTATCCATGACTTTCTCGTCTCGCCGATTCCAAAAACGCCCACTCCCAACAGCCTCCACTCTCTCTCTGTCCCTCTGCCCGATTCACCGTCTTTCTGCACCCGCTCGCCTCAGACAAACCCTCGGATCGCGCGGATGCCTGACCCTCCCGGCCGCTTCTCCTTCTTGTCCGCTGCATCCTCCTTCTTCTTGTCCTTGCTCCCCTTGCGTGCCGAATTCTGTACGCCGCCTGCCCTTTGTTAGCCGACCCTCGCACCCTCTCACGACTGCCCGTCTCCTTTCCGCCCTGCGCCTGCTTACCTCGTCCGTAGTATCGCTCAGCCTGTGGACTCGTCGTGCTCGGCGTCTCCCGCGGCCCGTTCGCCGTCCCCGGCGGCGTCACTGGCGGCCGTCCTGCTGCCGGGCCTGCCCAGTACGGAGCTGCGTCGGCTGCGCCAGCATCCGGCGCCAGCTGTTGTCCGTAGCGCGCCATTCCTCCCGTACTGCTGCCGCTGCTGCTTCCCTCAAAAGCACCCGTCGCTTCCGCTTCCCCATCCACCCCGGCCGACGACATGTCGTCCAACGCCACTGCTTGATCAAACATCTTGGACTCCAGAATCTTGTACTGGCGCGTCAGCCGCGTGTGGTTCTTCTGCAGCTCTAGGTTCTTGGCCCGGCTCGCCGCCAGCGCCGTTTCCACCATCGCCCGCGTCTCGGCCACGCTCGTCCCGTACGCAGACTGCCCCGTCTCCTGCAGCTGTGCCAGTTTGGCGTTCACGCCCGCCACCTGCGTCTGGTAGTAGTCCCGTGCCTGCTGGAACTCCGCCTCGCGCGCCTCCATCTTCAGGTGCAGCACTTGCACCGTGTTGGCCGCCTCCGCCACCTTGGCCTGCGCCTGCTCCAGCTGCTCCTGCACCAGCTGTCGGTCCCGCTCCGCCGCCGCCAGCCGCTTCGCTCTCTCGTGGAGCTGGTCCCGCTCCGCCTCGCCCGCCTCCAGAACCTGCATGTCCTGCTCAAGCTTGAGCTCGCGCACCTCCTTCTCGCAGATGATCGCGATCAGCCGTTCGCATTCATCTTGCGAGTCGGCCAGGTTCGTCCGCAGCGTGGCCTCTTCCGCCAGCCAGTTCTTCTGCTCCTCCCGCAGGTTCTTGACCCGGTTCGCAAGCGACTCCTCCCATCTCTTGGATCGGTTGCGGCTCATCTCCGCCTCTTTGCGCGCCTGCGCCTCCATCTTCTTGGCCTCGTCTACCCGGTTCTTGAGCGTCCGGTTGATCAGGATGAGGCTCTGCGTCTCCGCTTCCGTCACCACCTGCTTCATGTTGCTCCGTCGCAGCGCGCCAATGTGCGCCAGATGTTGCTGCACCATGTACCGCTCAAAGCAGAGGTCGTTGTTCAACAGCAGAATCTGTCGCCGCATCCGAGCCACCGTCGCATCGCTGCCTCCCTCCTGCGCCTCGCCTTCCAAAACCCCTGCCAGCATTTTGTGCTCCGAGGACATGGCCCTTGGCGCCGGGAGAGAGAGCCCGTCAGACCCCGACTCCTGTTTGCTCAGGGCAAGAGACCGCACGCTGTCGTTTGTGAGCGACTGGTGCAGACCCGACTTGATCGCCTGGTTCGACTCAATCATCCCCTGCAAATCCGTCCGCGACGCAGACTGCGAAAGCAACGGAGGCAGCGTCGGGCTGTCGCTTCCCGCGTCGCCCACTGAGGCAGAAGAGGACGCGTCGGGCGTCAGTCCGCTGACCTCCAAATCCCCAGAGCCCCCGAGAAGCGCCCCCTGCTCGTCATGTTCTGCAGGCGTCACCGCCACCACAAGGTCTGGATGCCGCTTCGTGCTGACGATGGCGCTCTCCGGATCAGGAATGTTCTCTATCGGCACTTGTAGCGCAATGCAGTCGGCCACCACGTCGGCCGTGGCGCTTCTCATCCACCGGCTGAAATCCGTCTTTTCTGACTCAATCGTGAGACTGTAAAAGTTGGCGTGCAGGAGATGGCACTGCCGGAACTTCTCGGACCGGTCCCGGATCTCGGACGGCTGCACCTCCACGTCTTCGGCACCGTCCATATTGGCATGTCGGAGATACCTCTGCGGTTTCCGAATGTAGTCCATAAAATTCAGAGGGTAGAGCCCGTATAGGATCGTGTAGTAGCCCAGAAGCTGGGAATGCGGTATCGTGGCATCGTCATTCTCCGGCGAATACGTGCACGTCTCCCACGTCGGCGGTACATTGGCCTCAAGCCGTGCCTCGTCCAGCGTCTGCGGCCCTGCCCGTCCCCAGAAAAGCATCCGAGTGTAAATATTGAAGAGCGTCGGCAAAACGGGCACGATGGAGCCGGGCATGTTTGGCAACAGCATGGCCAGCAACGTGAGGGCAATAGACACCACCGTCGTGGACGTGTCGTGCTGGAGGCACCGTAGTATGCTGTCGAACAAGGGCGACTTGACCATGAGATAGAGTTGGGGTGGCTGGCTGTTGATGAACTCGGACAGGAGGTTGATGGAGCGGATTCGATAGTCTCTCTGCACGAAAAAGACGTCGAGTGCATGGAAAAAGTCCTGCCTCTCGTTAGACATGTCCACTCCCTCGTCCGGACGGCTCTGCTTACCATTGGCTTTCTTCGGCCAAACACGCTGATCACCTCCTGTGTCGGCTTCTCCTTGGCCCAAGCCGCATTGCAGTATTGGCCGACCTGGGCCTCGCAACAGACGTCCATCCATTTTTGCAATAGCCGTGTAGCAATCGGGCTCGGGGCCCGCGCGGCACCGCCATGTCCGTCGCTCTCTTCTCCATCCTCATCTTCGCCGTCCGGCACCAGAAATTTGCCAATGTCATTCAGCGCCCTGGTCATGAGCCCCCGATCCTGGTTGACTTGGTCCAGGACGGGATCGACCACTTTGTCCCACCACTGCAGAATGTGTGCTTGTGACCGAATCGACGGCCGCAAACGCCGGAGGATGGCGAGAAACGAGGCATAGTACAAGCTCGGTTGGTGCTGTACCGATTTGGTAAACGTGGACAAGAGTTCGTCTTGCAGGCGATCGGACGTGGCTTGATCGTAGTCAATGTGCTTGTCCAGATAGGCCTCGATAATGCCGGCCAGCGGATCGGGGAGAGGAAGAGTCGGTGAGAGAATAAAGGCGTTGATGGCCTTGGCGAGGTCTCGGGTGGCGCTTCAAAGGCTTCGTCAGTCAGCCATTCCGCCAGGGACCTGGAGAGGACCTACCCCGAAACGGCCATATTGGCAAGCACGGTGTGGCAGCTGCAGAGGCTCCAGTAATGATAGCTTGCGTGAGATCGTGAAAGTCCCGCTTACTAGCTCGTCGAAGCCCACAAGGCTATGAGCTGTGACCTGTTGGTATTCTAGCCAAACGGAAAAGGCCGCATTGTTCCCCAGCTGATCGCATGAGGCACATGAGGGGGGGGAGGCAAGGCTGCGAGGGGCAGAGACGACAGGGACGACAGGGACGATGGGCTCCTCGGCTCGGTGTGCACGGCTGACAACGCCAAAATTGACCCGAGTCCAGAGCGGCTCGAGATCGTAGGTGGCTGGAAAAGGTTCCGGAGCTGTCTGGGGCGATGACGATGCTGCCTATTTTTTACAGGCCCCCCCAGGGCGCAGGTGACCCAGGCCGCGACCCCGCATCAGGTCGTTGTGGGTCGCTCTTACCATTCGCAGAATGGCGTCGTACCTCTGCAAGTACGTCCCCCGTCTCCGCAACTCCCACACAAAGCCACACAAAGCCGGTGTCTTGGTTGTACCTGTACACGTGAGCAGACGGAGTGGAGTCACCCCAGAAAGCAGCTCACTTTCGTGCCTATGTTAGCGGGCAATCGCACTACCCGCCGGTCAAGCAGTGAGCCCACCACAGCCTGGAGCTCAGGACCGCGTCGGCAGAGGAATGGAGCAACCTCCGGGTGCGAGCATGACCAAGTGGCCTCACGTGGTGCTTGGAACCTCGATGGAGCTCGTGATCTGCCCGGCTCCTCCTGGCTTGCTTTGGTGGGGTACTGGTACTCTCTCTCTCCATTGACTACGTACTCCGTAGCTGGGCCAGAGCCATCCAATGCTTTGTCTACCGGCCCTTCCACCCAGTTCCTACCTCAGCTTTAAAAGGACGACCCCGCCTGCCACCTCCTCATTTTCCCACCTCATTTTCCATTCATCTCTTTTACCAAAACAACTTGAACACGATGCCTGTATCTACGTCCGCAGTGGCCGACAATGAGACCGTCTCGGTCCTGTTTGCCCTGCATGAGAACTTTGACCTGCTCGACTTTGCCGGGCCCCTCGAGGCCTTTAGCTGGGGTCTCCAGGATATTACGGACAAGAGTGAGTAGTCATAAAGACGGTGCAGTCTTGTCAGACACCCTGCGCGGATGGGATTAACATGTGTCTGCGCCCGACCCAGGCTCCAAGGCTTTTGACATTACCGTTGCCGGAGCCGAACCCAAGGTGATGTCCAACCAGGGCATCATTGTTGGCTCGCAGATCTCCTTCAAGGAGGCTCATGAGCGTCTGGATGAGTTTGACGTGCTCGTCGTCGTCGGCGGCAACACCAGCCCCGTTCTCAAGATGCGGGCCGAGCCGATGCCTACCATCGAGGCCTTTGCCGCGCTGCAGAAGAAGAACCCCGACCGTGAGAGGTCGCTGTTGTCGATCTGCAGCGGCTCGCTCTTTTTGGCCGAGGTGGGCATCCTCGAGGGTCTGTCGGGCACCACCCACCCCGACTTTATGACCGCCTTTGAGAACCTGTGCAGCCACTCGGCTACGCGGGATATGGACACCCGCACCGACGTCATTGAAGACGCCCGCTATGTGGTGAACAACTTGCGCTTCGACCTCGGCGACGAGGACGACAACCCATACATCCGCCGCAAGTCGGATACCCGCCGCCCCTCTAATGCTAGGTAAGCAAGACGACATGCCACCCGGGGCGCACACGCTGACCCTGCTACAGAAAGGGGAGCATTTCCCTCAAGGGATCCAACACGCGTCGTGAGTCGATTGCCCGCCGTGCTGCCATGCGCCTCGGCGGCCTTCGTGTTATCACGTCCGGAGGCGTCAGCTGCGGCATTGACGCCACCCTATACCTGGTGGGCGCCCTGGTCTCTGAGGAGTCCGCCGTGGAAGCCGCCCGCATCATGCAGTGGACCTGGAACAAGGGCGTCGTCGTCGACGGCCTAGACGTGTAAATCACGTCCCACGAGCCTCTACTAACGGCACCGCCCACGTTGCTGCATGTCGAAAGGGCAGTGAAAGCCAAAACAAAAAAAAGTGCAAAAAGGCCAAAAAAATTGTAAACGATTTCATGTATCGAGTATTATCAAACCGTTGGTAGTTGGAGACATGTAGCAATAAATGTGTTGATCATTTACACCGTGGCGCGACTTGATGAGTCAGCGCGCTAGCTACTTTTTTCGATTTTCCTTTTGAGCCAATGACCAGCCAAGGCATCTATCTGCGAACAGCTCTCTGTTGAACCTTTGCCGTTAAATACCTCCCTCCATCGCAACAACATCGCCCGTGGGACAACGCAGCTTCCGACAACGCCTCGCACGACCGATTTCTCGTCCGTTCCATCACGACTGCGATTCTCTCCGCTCAACTGCACGGGCGCCAATTCTTCGAAGCGAAAGGAGATAAATAGTTCCGATTGAGCAAAATGGCCAACGGGTTCGTCACCACCACTCTATCCCAGCACACCGCATCCGAGCGGCGCTCTCAAGCTCCAGGCTCCAGAATATGGAAGAGGGGGGGAGCTTTGAGGGGCTTCGGATGCGCGGTGATGGACACGATCAAGGCCTCGCTGCTAACATGAGTCTCGGTCTCTCCTTACAGGTGGAGCGTCATCATCGGCCTGGTCGTGGTCGTCTGCATGGGCCTGGGCGCCTGGTTCCTGTCGCCCAAGGGCGAGAACCAAGTGTAAGCACGCACCGCAGCCTCGAACGTGTCCGGAGGGAGCCGAGCTAACGCGATATCTCCCATCTCTAGTCTCTGGCGGTCGTCGCTCCTGCTCACCTTTGCCTGCTGCTACCTGATGTGGGCCATCACGTTTCTTGCGCAGCTGCACCCCCTGATCGAGCCGCGGCGGAGCGATTTGCGGGCGGCGTTCATTCACGAGTGATGGAACCGGAGCCGAGGCAAACCGCCGGTGCTACAGAACACATATACTGTCATCATAACTGGAGTTTTGGGAAATAGGGCCAATGACTTTTATGTTTCTTGCCCTCTTGCTTTTGGATGCGCACGAGGGAGATTTAGGGGTTGGAGGACGCGCCGCGGCCGTCCTCGAGGAACGATAGGGGAAGGGGGCTGCATCTTGGCAGTGCACACAGACGGAGCGAGCGACTCCCGTGTAATATAGACTTTAGTTTTTTTTTTTATATTTTCAAACAGTGGCTTGTATTTCCGGCCGCATGGGCAGCAGCCCACATGGGTGGAAGACTGAAGACGAGCGCGCTGGATGTAGGCTGCAAGGACGGTCAGCCGACGGCGAGCCGGCCGGCCCAGTCCTTGACCATGAGGACGACGGCCCAGAGGGCGCGGCCGTCCTCGGCGACGCTGCTCTCGCCGGCGCCGTCGACGGCGCCGAGGCCGACGGCCCAGAGCACGCCGCGGCCAATGGCCCAGCGGCTGAGGGCGCCGGCCATGGCGAGCAGGGCGGCGACGCCGGTGCGGCAGTCGAGCAGGATCTTGAGGGCCTCAATGTTGTTGACGACGACGGCCCAGCCGAGCGAGCGGGCGGCGGCGGGCACGTCATAGTCCCAGATGACCATGAGGATGGGGAACAGCTTGGTGGAGGAGCTGACGAGCAGGGCGGTGGAGACGGCGTTGGGCCGCGGATAGCGTGGCAGCAGGCCGAGGCGGACGAGCGGCGAGTAGGGCGACGACGTGAGGAAGCGGATGGCGACGTGAAAGGCCAGCGTCGAGAGCGAGCAGAGGGCGAGGAAAAAGAGGTACTGCAGCATAATGGGCTGCTGGGCGAGGCGGCCAAAGCTGCCCTCGGCGCGGAGGAGGGACGCGGCCGAGGCGGAGGAGGACGAGGAGGACAGGGCGGCGTCGGCGGTGGCCGTGGTGTTGAGGGCGTCGGCGTTGTCCGAGGATGGCGCCGTCGCGCCCGCGCCGGCCGGGTTCGACTGCTTCTCGATGCGGGCCCAGGTGAGGTAGACGTCAAAGAGGAGGAGGAGGACGCCGAGGCGGATGATGGAAGGCTGTCGATTGTCAGAACGAGCATATGAACGATATGGACCAGAGCCCCTCACATCAAACTTGTCCAGGTCGCCCATCAACGTGTTGTGCAGCAGGTGGCGGTACACCTGCGGCTTGATGAGGACGAGGTCGATAAAGATGACGACAAAGTCGTGCTCGACATACTTGTCGCAGAAACGGCCGCAGTTGCGGCACACGGTCAGGCGAATGTTGTGGCCGCTGGACTTGTCGCCCGCACCCGAGTACTGCGTCCACAGCGTCTGCACCGGGTGCTGGCATTCGATGCAGATGGGCATCGTGGCCGCCGGGGGGGGAGGGGACGCTGTCGCGGATGGGTAAAAAAGAGGTTACGCGTGTCCGTTCCGTGGGCGGTCCCGCTGGACAAGGCCGTACAATTAGGCGCCAGTGGCCAGTAGCTCAGCGCTACTCCACAGCCGTGCAGCCTAGCGGATCAATGGGTATTAAACGAGTGCCGTCTATGTACTATGTATGCCAAACCGAGCGAACAGGAGACTGAGTACAACACACACAAGGAAAACAACGACTGCATGAATAGTAGGAAAAAACACCAATGAAAGCACCTTCCCCATCGTTTCTTCCGCCTTCAGCGCCCTCTGTCTCTATCTAGCTCAGTCCGATTTCTTGCCCTTGCCCTTGGCCAGCGCCGCCGCATGTCGGCCGCGCACGCTGCTGCTGCCGCCCTGGTCGTCTGGTCGCCAGCCGGACGTGCCCGAGATGGTGGCGGCCCGGTTGTGGCTGTGGCCGTGTTCGTGACTGTGTCCGTGGTTGTCGTCGCCAGGGCCGTCCTCCAGCTCAATCAGGTCGCCGACGGGCTCCTCGGCCTGGCGGCCAATGCGGCCGGCCAGGGACGACGAGCCGGGCGAGCCGACGGCGCTGGGCGTGCCGGAGCCCTTGGCAAAAGCGCCGCGCAGCCACGTCTCGATGGAGGCGGCCGCCTTGTCCAGTCCCAGGTCCTGGCTGCCGTTTAGGTTCAGCGACAGGTTGCGGCCCTCTTCGGCGGTGCTTTCGACGAGCCCCGGCATCTCCTCGCCGTCGCGGAAGCCAAAGCGTGCCGTCTCGGAGCCCATCACCGACATGGACGGCAGCGTCTCAATGTTGAGGCCCGGCAGGTGCTTGGTCGTCCACTTGTTGAGGTAGTCACGCGCCGGTCCCGGCGCCCGCACGCTCCGGCTCATCGACCCCACGCCGCCCGGACGTCGCATCCACGCCGGCCGCTGGTCCTCCGCGCCGACACCGTCTATGCCCGACAAGGGCGACGATGACATGGGCGACACGGTGCGGGCGGACAGCGTGCCCATGGAGCCCGGCGTGCCGTGGTTGGGTGGTTGGCGAGACCCGCGGCTCGGACTCTCCGGCAGGGCGGCCCGGTCCGAGAACGAGGCACTGCCGCCGGCGCCGTCGACGGACGGCCGCGGTGTCGACTGCGTGGAGACGGTGCTGTGGATGCTCTTCTTCCGGCGCGGCGGGAAGTAGCCCAGGGCCGTGGGCGAAACCCGGGTGATCTCGACGGGGTCCGCACACGACTCTAAGCGCACCCAGCGGACATGTGTCCACGTGGGCTCTGTGGCTTCGGCCGCCGCCGATCGGGCCGGAGTCCTGCTGCCGGCCACCGGCGACGCGAAACCGTCGCTGTCGTCGAGGCCGGCCCGGGGGGCGGCCGTTGGGCTCTTCAGCGCCGTGCCGAGGAGGTCGACGCTCGGCGGCGACAGAGACGGATCGTCGCAGGGCCGGCCCTTGATCTCGCAGGCGTCGACGGGCAGTGCCAGCCATTTGCGAATCTGGATGTTGTCGCGCGACCACAGGCCGTTGGCGCGGCGGAAGGCGTCTTCGCGACAGCGGTATTTGAGCATGATGCCAAAGTACGTGTCGGTCGGCTGCACATGGTGGATGTACACCAGACAGTCTTCGACCTCCTGTCCTGTGCCGGCGGCGGTGGCCCGCAAGCTGTCGTCTGACGTTCGGCGCTTGAACTTGCCGCGGGCGTCGAGCCCGCCGTTGACGCCCGGGTGGCTCTCCAGGACGCTGGCCTTTTTGCGTGCTCGGAGCTCCTCGTCCCGTGCCGCGACCGCTCCGGCGGCCACATCCTGCAGGCGTGGCCGCGCGTCGGCTTCGCTCGGCGGCGCAGGTCCCCACGCGGTGGGCTGTCCGCGGGGATGGGCCGTCTTCCGGCCCTGTGTCCGGCCGCCGCCGCCGGGATCGTCGGTGCTGGCCAGGAGCGTCGAGGCAAACTCCTGGATCGAGGACCAGCTGGGTACCCAGGGCGAGCTCTGGGATAGCAGTCCCCCGCGTCCGCTCGCCTTGTTGCTGCTGCTGCTGCCTACATCGCCGGTTCCGATGCCCCCCCAGACCATGAAGGAAGAGGGCGTCCGCGATCCCGAGTCGGGGTGCTCGCCCGAGGCCGTCGACGACAGGGAGGTGGTGCTCGTGTTGGCCGCATTGGCCCGGCGGTTGCGAGGACGGGAATTTGCCGCCTCCGCCGCCGGGGGGCCGATGCCCGAGGATGAGAACATGGCCAGAGCGGGTCGGCGGTGACGCGGCGCACCGCAAACACAACGGGTGTGGTCAGGCGGGCGTTGCCGTCATTGGGCGGCCGTCTGTGGTCGGTCGTGCCGAGACGGATTGGCCAGCCTCGTCTCCCTGTTGCGGTTTCGGAATGCGGTGACGCGTACGGGCAGCAGGGACGCGCGGTGGATTCGGATGCCACGGGCACCGCTTGACTCGGGGCCGCTGGAGACCGGCGTGTCTTTGAGGCGTGGTGGCTGGCCGGACGGGAGAGCCGGCAAAGGCCGCTGGCAGAGGCAAAGATTCGGAGACGGTCCACTTCCGATGGCCGGCAGCGAAAGGGATGGACGCAAACGGGATGGAGGCACTCGTGAGAATCAGGCTGACGTGTGGCAGAAGCCGCTCTCGGTCGTGTTCGAATCGCGGTCCGGAGCAGAAGGATCAGGATCGTGGGGCGGAATGGCAGGTCGTAGGATCAAAGGGCGAATTCGTCACCCAGAATATGTGTCGTCTCCTATTGCTGCTAGCAGGTAGCATTGCCCGTGGCTCCTGCCGAAATGAGCAGTGTGGCAGCGCCTCTCGTGCTTACTAAGCCACCGCCGGTGGATCGTTACAGCGCTTGCAGCGTGGGGCTGAATCGTTCGAGGTAAGACAATGGTTAAGAATCGATAAAATCAATAAAATCTGTCTACTACGCGTAGCTGTCTGCTCTATTATTGTGCTGATCTCCAAGAGCACGCGCGCCCTGCAAATATCCTGCCGACCGGTTTCGCTGTATCGTGTATGTCCGGTCCCAAACGCCATTCTGTCTGGCAGATGCCCATTCCGTGCCAGTACGAAGGAACCTGAAAGAAAAGCGGGAAACCGAAAAAAAAAGAAAAAAGAAAAAGAAAACGAGCACCACCACGCACGGCTCAGCCCGCGCCCCGGGCGACGTCCAGGACGGCTTCTCGAAAGCCCGACGCCATGCCGATGACGACATAGGTGGTGCCGTCGTCGAGGGCGCGGCCGACGCGGCCGTCGGCGAGGCTGCACACGGCGACAAACAGCTCGACCGTGTTCTTGTACAACAGCAGCAGCACGCCCGCGCACCAGGCGGCGACGGCCTCGGGCACGTGGTACTTGCGGTCCAGGTCGATGGCGAGACGAATCAGGCCGGCGGCGACGGGGATCAGCAGCACCACGAGGCGGTAGACCCGCGTGATCAGCCAATGTGTCACCACATGGGGCAGGGATCGGTCCAGGCTGGCGTGAGAGGGCGCGCAGATGGCCAGGCCCGGCCCGGGCTCCCGCCGCTCCGGCGACAGCGGCGGGAGCGGTGATGGCTGCAGCGAGTCGGCGGGCGGCGGGCGGAGCAGCGCGGCCGGCGCGGCCTCACAGAGCCGGTGTCGCTCGCTGCTGTCGAGGTCCTCGGGCAGGCCGCGCAGCAGATAGGCCACGCCCTCGACGTACATTTGCCGCTCCAGGGCCGGCAGGCGGTCGGGGTCGGTGGCCTCGCGCAGGGCGCTCTCGAGCGTGCGCAGTCCTGTCTTTGTTAGGGCTGCTGCCACCGACGTGCTGGAAACGGTCTGAGGGGTCACGTACCGTTCTGTCCGTACTTCCAATGTACCGGGGCGGGCGAGGTGGACGCCCGCGGCCGGCCAGGGCTGGCCCGCACGAGGCCCAGCTCGACGGCGTCGCCGCTGCCGCTGCGGCGGAGGCCCCACGGCCATGAGGAGGATGTGCTCGGGGGGGTCAGCTCGGGGCCCATTCGGCCGGTGGTCGATGCGGCCACCCGCAGCGTCCGGTCGAGAGCGGGAACGTCAATCGGGGGCCCGCTCAGGTCGAGGAGATCGGAAGCGGGCGTGGATGCGCGGGTGGAGGGGGTGCAGGACGGCGACGAGGCGTAGAGGGGAGAGGGTGAGGTCGATGTTGATGTGGATGGCGAAGACGAGACCCGCGGGCAGACGGCACGGCCGATCACGGGCAGCCTTGGGATGCGTGACTGGATGGACGCCGGCAGGGCCGCACTGAGCAGGGAAGCCATGGTGCAAGTGACAGAGGCAAGTTTGGCGATAAGCCCTGCAGCCAAGATGCAACATTCACATGTCAGAGGATTCGACCATTTTAGCGCCATCGCCCCACTTGCGATCCAACATTTGTTAGTGTTTTCAGAGCAAAGTGAGTACTCCGTACGAGTTCTGTAGTAGGCCACCAGTCTACGCGTTCGGAACAAGTAAAGTCGAGATGCACATTCTAGACCTACTAGATCCAGCCAAGAAAATAGTCGCCAGTCGCCCCCCTTCCGGTGTATATATACAAAAAAGGCAGCGTCGTGATAATAGAGTCCCATCCTTAGTCGTACAGATCTTTATGATTTACTTTTTGCTTTGCACGTTGCACGCTTAGAAAGCGCCCGGGAAATCAGAGTCCCGGTTGCGGTCGCCGCCGCTGCGGCCACCACCCCGATCGCTGCGGCCTCCGCTCCGGTCGTTGCGGCCGCCGCTCCGGAACTGGCTGCCACCGCTGCGACCGCGGCTGAACCCGCCGCCGCCGCCGCCGCCGCGACTGCTTCCGCCGTTGCGGTCGCGGCCGTACCGATCGGTGCCGCTGCCGCCGCCGCTGCTGCGACCGAAGCCGCCGCTGCCACGGTCGTTGCTGCGGCCATAGCCGCCACCGCCACCGCCACCGCCGCCACGACCGCGGCTAAACCCGTCGCTGCTATCGCTCTTGAACGACCGGCGAACGAAGCCGCCGTCGCTGCCACCCTCGCCGCCAGCCAACTGCTGCTCAAAGTCGTCGGGCGACGTCACGCCGTTGTCGCGAGGGCCGCGAGAGTCGCGCGAGTCGCGCGAGTCACGCGAGTCACGCGGCTCGCGGTTCTCGCGGTCCAGGATGCGGAGGCCGCGCAGTCTGGTCAGGCCGCGCTTCTGGGCCGTGTAGCGGTCCATGCCGGGCGGCTGCTCCCAGCCCCAGCCCAGGCTGACCCAGCGGTTGAGGTTGTCGAGGATGGTCTGCATGTTGCGGCCGGTGCTGGCGCCGCCGAAAAAGGACATGTAGGCGGACACCATCAGGTCGCGCGGCAGCTTGGTCATGACGTGGCCAATGTGCTTGAACTGCTCCGGGTGGTCCTCGGGCGCGGTGACGGCCTCGGCGTTGTGCGAGGCGTTGACGAGGTCCGACGAGCGCTTGATGGGCAGGTTGGTCAGGAGGCGGCGGGCCTGGTTGACGTCGTCGTTGACGACAATGAGGAAGCCCTGGCCGCTCTTCTCGGCGCGGCCGGTGCGGCCGAGACGGTGGATGTACTGCTCGCGGTCGGGCGGCAGGCCGATCTGGACGACGTGGGTGACGTTGGGGAAGTCCATGCCGCGGGCGGTCACGTCGGACGAGAAGAGGATGCCGGACTTGGCCTTGCGGAAGAGCTCGGCGGCGAGGGTGCGCTGGCGCTGCGTCAGCTTGGAGTGGATGTGGTAGCGGTTCGGCAGGCCGGAGACGGTGGAGGAGAGGCGGTCAAAGGCGGCGGCGGTCAGCTGGACAAAGTGCGTGGTGGGCAGAAAGACAATGGCCTTGAAGGGCTGGGCCTTTTCGCCGGTGGCGACGGCCTCGGCGGCGGCGGCGATCTCGCGCTGGAACAGCTCGAGCAGGGTCGGGTAGAGGTTCTCGTAGCCGGTGACGGGCACAATGTACTGGGGCACGCGCTCGTGGGTGAGCGGCTCGTTGGGGTCAATGGTCTGCACGAACTTGAAGTTCTTGCGGTCGACAAAGGTGCGGGCGAGCGAGACGACGTCGGTGGGCATCGTGGCCGAGAAGAGCAGCGTCTGGCGCGGCGTGGTGGCGCGGTCCGGCAGCGTCTCGACGATCTCGCGCAGCTCCTGGGCGAAGCCGACGTCGAGCATGCGGTCGGCCTCGTCGAGCACGAGCGCGCACAGGCCGGGCGCCGAGATGCCGCTGTGCGGGTCGCGCAGCACGTCGTTGAGCCGGCCGGGCGTGGCCACCAGCAGGTGGCAGCCCTGGCGGCGCGCGCGCATCAGCATCTCGCGCTTCATCGTGCCGCCCACCGCCGTCTGCACAATCACGCCCGTGTCGACGCAGAGCCGCCGCGCCTCCTCGCCGATCTGCTCGGCCAGCTCGCGCGTCGGCGTCACGATAATGGCCTTGATGTTCTCGGCATTGGCCCGCACGCGCCGGCGCTGCGCCAGGTTCGGGTCCGCGTCAATGATGCGCTGCACCACGGGGACCAGGAACGCGAGCGTCTTGCCCGTGCCCGTCCGTGCCTGGGCGACGCTGGGAGGTGTCAGCATGCATCTCCACCCAACAAGTACAGCAGGCCACCAGCCACCACACTCACAGATCCGTCCCCGACAGCGCCGGGCTGATGGTCGCCGACTGCACCGGCGTCATGGTCTTGTAGCCCAGGCCGTGCGTCACCGCCCGCACCACGTTGGGATGGACGCCGAGCGACTCGAGCTCCGAAAACTCCCTGACGTTTTCCGACACCGCCTCGCCCGCCTTCTTGCTCTCGCTCGCCCCCGCCGCCTCGGTCGTCTCGGCCGCCGCCGCCGCTTCGCTCGAGTACGCCCGGCCGGTCGCCATCAGCTGCGACACGAGGGGCGTGGCGATCCGCAGCGAAAACGCCAGCGAGGCGCCGGCGCTCCGCAGCACAGGACGCAGGCCATGGATGCTGGGCTTGGCCGCCGCGGCCACGCGCGGCATCCGCGCCGTCGTGCGCAAAAGGGCCGTCCGGAACATTGTGCGTAAGAAGGAGCCGGTTTGTGGCTGCTGCTCAATGTTGGTGGCAGAGTGCTGATGCTGGGAAAATTCAGACTCGCCCTCTTTTTTTTTCCACAAAAGAAAATTTCTATCTTATCGGGACGCGGACAACGGCGAGCACGTGAGGCACGTCCGGCTGCGAAGGGAATCGAGCAGGTGGGCTGCTGACTCATCGCGGCACCCGTTGTGGAGTTGCCCCAGCTACTATCCGCCACTATTCGCTCTATCAGCGTGTTTGCAAACACGCGTTCCCCGCGCCTGCCAAGAAAGTGCGAATTGTGCGAATTGTTTACCCACCACCATTTTCGCCCCACGAACGGCTTCCGCTCACCATTGCGGCCACACCTTTGCGGCCACAGACGGCGCCTCCTTCCCTCGACACTCTCCCCAGAAGCGGCGCGAGGGCGGTCATCGCTCCATCCGATTGACGAAATGCGGGTAACAGAAGTGATCATTGACGTATGTCGATCGCAAAGTGCTCGTCTGATGCCTTGGCTCACATGTCGCGTTTTATAGGGCTTCAAGTCGTATGCCGTTCGCACGGTCATCTCAGGATGGTGAGTGCGCCGCGATCTTGGTGTTCTCTTGGCGTTTGCGGCTTGCCTCTGACGCGCCGTCTAGGGACGAGAGCTTCAACTCGATCACCGGCCTCAACGGCAGTGGCAAGTCCAACATTCTCGACTCCATCTGCTTTGTTCTCGGCATCACAAACATGTCGACCGTTCGCGCGCAGAACCTGCAGGTGCGTGGGAGGCCGGCCGGCCGGCTGTCCTCTGGCCCATGATCGAGCTACCTAACACTCCGCCCACAGGACCTCATCTACAAGCGTGGCCAGGCCGGCGTGACAAAGGCCAGCGTCACGATCGTGTTTGACAACCGCGACAAGAGCAAGTCTCCGATCGGCTTCGAGGAGTACGCCACCATCAGCGTCACCCGGCAGATTGTGCTGGGCGGCACCTCCAAATACCTGATCAACGGCCACCGCGCGCAGCAGCAGACGGTGCAGAACCTGTTCCAGTCGGTCCAGCTGAACATCAACAACCCCAACTTTCTGATCATGCAAGGCCGCATCACCAAGGTCCTCAACATGAAGCCCGTCGAAATCCTGGCCATGATCGAGGAGGCCGCCGGCACGCGCATGTTCGAAGACCGCCGGGACAAGGCCCTCAAGACCATGGCCAAGAAGGAGATGAAGCTGCAGGAGATCACGGAACTGCTGCGCGACGAGATTGAGCCCAAGCTGGAGAAGCTGCGCACCGAGAAACGCGCCTTTCTCGACTTCCAGCAGACCCAGACCGACCTCGAGCGGCTCACCCGCCTTGTCGTGGCCCACGATTACGTCCGCAGCCAGGAGAAGCTCAGACGGTCCGGCGAGGATCTGGAGGCCCAGAAGCAACGGCAACGCGCGCTCGAGGAGTCGGCCACGCGGCTCAAGAGCGAGATCTCGCACCTGGAGCAAGATGCGAGTCGGATTCGGGCACAGCGCGAAAAGGAAATGAAAAAGGGGGCCAAGGCCCAGGCGCTGGAGGAGGCCGTCAAGAAGCACTCCAACGAGCTCGTGCGGCTGGCCACGGTCATGGATCTGAAGCGGTCCAGCATGGCCGAGGAAGGCGAGCGTCGCAAGGCGGCGGAGAAGAACGTGGCCGAGCTGGAGGCGTCGCAGGGCGAGAAGACGGCGGCCTACGACAAGATCCGGACCCGGTTCGACGCGGCCAAGGAGGACTTGGAGAAGCAGAGCCAAGAAGCCGAGTCCAAGGAGGAGCTCCTCCAGACGCTGCAGACGGGCGTGGCCTCCAAGGAGGGCAAGGAGAACGGCTACCAGGGCCAGCTGCAGGACGCGCGCAACCGGGCGTCGACGGCGGCCACGGAACAGGAGCAGGCCAAGATCAAGATCAGCCACCTGGAGAAGCGGGTCAAGGAGGAGGAGCCGCGGGCCAAGAAGGCCAAGGAGCAGAACGCCGGGCTGCTCGGAGACCTGGACGGCCTCAAGGCCGAGGCGCAGCGGCTGGAAAAGCAGCTGGGCCGGCTGGGCTTCAGTCCCGGGGTGGAGGAGGACATGTACAAGGAGCAGGGCATGCTGCAGCAGACGATCCGCACGCTGCAGCAGCAGGCCGACACGCTCAAGCGCAAGGTGGCCAACATCGACTTCAACTACTCGGACCCGGTGCCGCGGTTCGACCGGACCAAGGTGAAGGGCCTGGTGGCGCAGCTCTTCAGCCTGGACGAGCGGCACACCAACGCCGGCACGGCGCTCGAGATCTGCGCGGGCGGGCGCCTGTACAACGTGGTGGTGGACACGGAGGTGACGGGCACGCAGCTGCTGCAGGGCGGCAAGCTGCGCAAGCGGGTGACGATCATCCCGCTGAACAAGATCTCGGCCTTTCAAGCGCACGCGGCGACGGTGGCGACGGCACAGCAGCTTGCGCCGGGCAAGGTGGATCTGGCGCTGTCGCTGGTGGGCTACGACGAGGAGGTGTCGGCGGCGATGGAGTACGTGTTCGGCAACACGCTCATCTGCGCGGACGCGGACACGGCGAAGCGGGTGACGTTTGACGCCAACGTGCGGATGCGCAGCATCACGCTGGAGGGCGACGCCTACGACCCGTCGGGCACGCTGTCGGGCGGCAGCGCGCCGAACTCGAGCGGCGTGCTGGTGACGCTGCAGAAGCTCAACGAGATCAGCCGCAACCTCAAGACGGCCGAGGCGCGGCTGGGCAGTCTGCAGGAGACGATTGCGCGGGAAAAGTCGCGGCTGGACGAGGCCCACGGGCTGCAGCGCGAGCTGGATCTCAAGGCGCACGAGATCAAGCTGGCGGAGGCGCAGATTGGCGGCAACTCGTCGTCGTCGATCATCCAGGAGGTGGAGAACATGAAGGCGCAGATTGTGCAGCTGCGGGCGGACGCGGTGGAGGCCAAGAAGCGGCAGGCGGAGGCGAGCGCGGACGTCAAGCGGGTGGAGAAGGACATGAAGGACTTTGACAACAACAAGGACGCCAAGCTGGTGGAGCTGCAGGGCGCGCTGGACAAGCTGCGGGCGGCGGTGGCGAAGAACGGGACGTCGGTCAAGGCGCTGCAGAAGGAGGTGCAGTCGGCCCAGCTGGACGCGGAGCAGGTGGCGGCCGACCTGGCGGGGGCGCGAGAGCAGGTGGAGGAGATGGTCGGGGCGGTGCAGGCGCAGCTGGCGGAGATGGTGGGGCTGGAGCAGCAGCAGGAGGGCGTGCAGGAGCAGCACGACGCGGCCCAGGGACAGCTGGAGGAGGAGCGGGCGAAGCTGAACATTTACGACGACGAGCTGCGGGCGGTGGAGCAGGCGACGCGCAGCAAGAACGCGCGGATGGCGGAGGAGAGCCTGGAGACGCAGAAGCTGGGGCACACGGTGGAGCGGGTGCACAAGGAGCAGCAGCAGGCGACGCAGGCGACGGCGCGGCTGGAGGAGGAGCACGAGTGGATCGGGGAGGAAAAGGACAAGTTTGGGCGGGCGGGGACGCCGTACGACTTCCACCGGCAGAACATTGGGGAGTGCCAGGCGACGCTGCGCAACCTGCGGGAGCGGTTCCAGGGGATGAAGAAGAAGATCAACCCCAAGGTGATGAACATGATTGAGAGCGTGGAGAAGAAGGAGGTGTCGCTCAAGCACATGATGAAGACGGTGATCCGGGACAAGCGCAAGATTGAGGAGACGATTGTGAGCCTGGACGACTACAAGAAAAAGGCGCTGCAGCAGACGTGGAGCAAGGTGAATGCGGACTTTGGGCAGATTTTCTCGGAGCTGCTGCCGGGCGGCAGTTTTGCGAAGCTGGACCCGCCCGAGGGCAAGACGATCAGCGACGGCCTGGAGGTCAAGGTGTGTCTGGGCAAGGTGTGGAAGCAGAGCCTGACGGAGCTGAGCGGAGGGCAGAGGTAAGCGCGGCGGAGGGTGGCCGGAGAAAGACAAGCCAAGCTGACACGGATGCAGATCGCTGATTGCGCTGTCGCTGATCATGGCGCTGCTGCAGTTCAAGCCGGCGCCCATGTACATCCTGGACGAGGTGGACGCGGCGCTGGACCTGTCGCACACGCAAAACATTGGGCGGCTGATCAAGACGCGCTTCAAGGGGTCCCAGTTTATCGTGGTCAGTCTCAAGGACGGCATGTTCCAGAACGCGAACCGCATCTTCCGCACGCGTTTCAGCGACGGCACGAGCATGGTGCAGGCCCTCACGCCGGCGGATCTGCGGTGAGACGGGTTGGGGGAGATGCATTGGATACTACAGGGACGGGAAACAGGGCAGCGGGTTTTGCTGCGGAGTTGGGGGAGTCGTTGCTGTATATTTTTTTGGGAGAGGGGCTCTTGCTATCCTATTTTGAAAAGTCATGTCTGTCTTGTGTCCATCTCGTGTTTGCGCTCGACGACCTCGACGGCCATGCCGACGGCGACTGTACACTCCGTCTCGGGGCGGTCCGGCCGCAGCTGCAAGTCCAGACAGCCGGTGTCGGGAGTGCAGTCGGTGACGGAAAAGCAAGCGGCCGAGTCTGCGTCCGCGTCGGAGGGCGAGCGGAACTGAACCGTCTTCCATCTGGGGGTGTCAGCGGGGGAGAAGAGAGAGTGGAAGAGGGGAGAGAGTGAAGGGGAGATGGGGGGGAGAGAGGAGAAAGACCGAATCTTGACGTACGAGTCCTGCCCAGAAGACACGCCCGAGACTGCCATGTTAGTGGGGGACGAGAGATGTAAAGGGAAAAGAGGACAAACCAAAGAGGTTGGCGTTGGTTCCGGGCGTGTCGGCGGTGCTCAGCCGGACGGGACGGGGAACGGGGTCGAGGACGCGCAGGAGGCCGAGGTTGGGGACGCCGAGGAAGAGGGACAGGGCGGGGGGGAGCTCGGCGGAGAGGTCGAGGGCGCGGACGACGCTGTTGGGGCCGAGGCGGAGCGAGGTGGTGTTGGAAGCGGACGAGTTGGTCTTCTCCTTCTCCGTCTTGTCCGTCTTGTCCTCGGCCACCTCCACCACCATCTCGACTTCCGGCACCGCGCCCCAGCCGCGCGCCAGCTTGGCCGCCACCCGCGCCCACGTGCCGGCGCCCCAGCGGAAGCGCACGAGCACGTACGTCTCGGCCAGCGTGGCGGCGCGCTCGGCGCGGTCGTCGACGCGCATGCGTTCGCGGACGGCCTGGGCCTTGCCGGCGTCGGGGCGCCAGAGCTCGACCTGGAGGGCGGCGAGGCGGGGGGCGGCCACGAGGTCGAGGGGCGACCAGATGTTGTTTTTAGTGTCACTCTCCCGCTGAGCCAACACAAACAGGCCGTCCCAGGCCAGCCCCGACGGCCGCACCGGACAGCGCGACAGCCGCACGCCCGCACAGGACGCCACGGGGTAGACGGAGAGCGCCGCAAGGAGGCGGGCGGCCGACGGGGTCTCGCTACTGCCGTTTTTGTCCTTGTTCTCTTTTTCCTTCTCAGAGTCCTCTCCCGCCAAGCTGTGCGTCTCGCTCAGCAAATCACTCGGCTGTGGCGCCACCGGCGGGTAGATGAACACCATGGGCACCAGAAAGCCAAAGACGGTGATCAACAGCACGACCAGCGCGCTCCAGTCGGATGACCAGTCAGACATGATGGGGGGAAGGGGGGGGGGGGGGGGGGGGTCGGTCGGTCGGTCTCTTTCTCGGCCGTCTCTCTCTCCGGTGACAAGTCTTTTCGAGGCGATCTCCGAGTCTGTCTGTTCAGTCTCGCCAATGCTGTCTCGCCAATTCCGTCGTCATGCAATAGCAATGGTCCCCAGGTCACAGGGCAGGGATCGAAAATGTGGCCAGTTGTCCTGCGCGTTCTCGCGCCGGCTCGCAGCCCCTTGCGCCTGAGCGCACAACGTTGAAACGCACAGTCGTCTCATATCACGAGATCACGTGACAGTTACAAAAGACCCCCCCCCCCCGGGTACGATCACATGCATCGGCCGGTGTCGGGAACGTCCCATGGGCATGGGGAGCTACTGTACGAGTACGATGCGGCCACGAGTACGGAGTATTACTCGTATAATACTCGTACTCCGTGCATGGAGACTCCGCTGAACACCGGAAAGGCTGGCTGCAGATGGGGGCGCTTCTAAAATGGTCTCGATGGGCCGGGGGCCCGCCTGCTGCATTCCTTCGAGCCATTCGCAAAACCCGACCGATCCTCCGCGCTTCGTGACGGGGACACCAACGGTTTGCTTTGCCGCACACCACCACCGTTGGGAGGAGGGAGGGCACGGAGACAAATACGAATACGGTTGACCTTTTATTTTTTTCTGCCGGATCTTATAGCGCAACTATTATAGCGTCAAAGCCGTTAAGTATTGGGAAAGCCCATTACATCCCCTAAATTATTTTTATATTTGCTATATTTTGTATTTGTTAACCCGCATCCACATATCGGGGTGGCCTTCCCCTTTGTGTATCTCTCGTACGGAGACGCCCAGCATGTGCCATTGCCCCCTCCACCCCCCCTTTTTTTCCTTCCACAAGTGGGTATATTTCTCTACCAATTCCACGCGGTACTGCTGCTTCTCCTACTTGCGACCAATTCCGCCGGTATGCGCCCAATTCTCAGGCATCTGCCATGCCGCTGTCAGTGGCTTGCGTTTTTGCGGGGTAAAAATGTAGAGCGTTGCTTTTTGCACTGCTTTTTGTTGCTATCGGCACTGCTTTTCGCTGATAAGGAAAAAGATACAATGGGTGGAGCACCCTTTCTACATACCGCTGTAGACCTGCAAAATTATAGTGTAAGCCGCTGCGACCGCTAACACTGTCGCTGCAACTTTGCTACTATTACTACCGCCTTTAATACTGTCGCTGCTACCGATGCTATTGCTACCGCCGCAACTACAGTCGGAGTTTCTAGCCTACTAATACTATGCTAACTAAGATTATTATTATCTTAATTGCGGTGTATACTACTCTGTAAGATACCCCTTGGCCGCTGTTTATTTTGCTGTTATAGCTTAGTATGCTCGTTGCCTGCACTTCTCTCTGCACGGGGACTTTTAGCGTGCAATATATTTCGGCCAATAGCGTTGCATATCGTTGACTTAGCCAATGTACCTTTTTCCTTATCAGCGAAAAGCAGTGCCGATAGCAACAAAAAGCAGTGCAAAAAGCAACGCTCAAAATGTATCTTATCTTTTGCGCAATGGGCCCGAGCTCCAGGCACATTGTCGCCATACAGCACAGCAGGACGGGACTCGGACTCGCCTCGTATCTTTACAGTACTCCGTACTCGTACGTCGTACGCACACTGAAAGAGCGCCCCAGGGCAGCCAGACCGTGCCGCCCAAGATCCCCACAAGTGCGTCGCACTATTATGTATTGTCTCGTCCCCCCCCTTGCTACCTTGTTGCCGCCGACCACGGCTGTGGGTTTTTTTCTGTGCCCTCGCCAGAAATACAATACGATACGATACGCCCCCGGCCACCCCGTTCTCCTGTCTTCTGTTGCATTGGATGACGTCCGCATGATGTCGCATTCTGCTGGCTGGCTGGCCTCATTACGGAGTAGGCTGCCATTTTTTTCTTTCGTCCCACCCCAACCAGCGATACGACAAGACCGGTACGGCGCGCGGAAAGATGCGGAGACGACGACGTCCTTGCGCGCGCTCACAACATGTTCTAGTGTGCGTGAGTGCACGTGGCCGCACAGCACCGAGGGCTACGACGTATTTGTCCGTTTGATCAGGCTGCGAGGCTGCGGGCGTCGGCGGCCATCCGTGGTACTGGGACTGGAGCTAGGAGAAGACGGACGCGCGTACGAGCTGTACATGCAGCATGTACCTTGTATCACAAGGCAATGTACGAGTACCGTACAGCAAGTACATACAATCTCGGCATCGAAAAGGGCAGGACTAGCCAGCGGCCTCTGTTTAACGCGCGCCAAAGGGGGAAGGTGGAGGGGGGTCCAGACTCCTGGCCCCTTTTCCCTGCGCTGCCCTCTGTCCGACCCTACCAGTATTATCGTACCGCCGCCGCTTCTGCGGCCACATTTCATGCCATCCGCAAGAGAGCGGAGCGAGCCGTTGGGAGAGGCCCTCTCCCAGCAAGTTGGCCCCCCTGCAATTACGGAGCAACGTCGATATTCAACCGAGGCCCCGACCCTAGGGCGATCTCTAGCACCGGCCAACGACAAGTAGGTCAGCCACTTTGCTCGACCCAAGCTAACAAGACGGGGAAACGGTCTCCGAACGGATGCGAGCCAGGGCGAAGCCAGGGCGAGCCAGGAATTACGACGTAACGAGTTGGAACACTCGTATCTGACGTATCTGACGTACCCGTATCTTACGAGAGCACTCGTATTCCGGGTACAGCCGTCCGTCCAGAAAGGCCTGGCAAGAGGTGTGAGCGGGAAGAGGGATTCGCGCGCGGTTTTTTGGTCTAGAAGATGGGACTAAAAGCGTCATTCTTTTTTTTTTTCCTATTGTATCCCATGTATCTTGGGACGATTTCAGCGCCGATCCCGCCGACCGGAAAGGCGTCAATTCCTGGCAGTGTGGCCCGGCGGGTGGCAGACTGACCGGTCTGACCCCAGGACCAGCGCCAAGACCCTGGCCGCTTGGTCTGACAGGCGGCGTGGCCTAGGCGCGGCGGGGGTGGCGATTTTCCGACCAACGAGAAACGCGTATCTGGCAAAAAGCTTACGATGTAAGACAATGGTTTTAACGGGCGAAGAAAAAAATGCCCAAAAATTCCAGCACATCCAAAAAACAAAAAAAAGGCGCGCGGGTGCAGCTACGGAGTACTCGTACAGTAGCGCTCCTGAAATTTAATCACCATCGCACACCCATGATAACGTGTCAGAAACGGTGCCGGCCCATGCTGCCAGGAGCGCCTCTGGTCGGAGCGTGGCCTTGGCGCCGATCTCCGCACGTGATGTTCATCTGATCTTTGCATCTTCATCGTACTTTCCCGATTCAGATAACTCTGTCTGCCTCCATCCGTCGTGCTGTGCACTGGCCTCGACGTCGTTCTGCCTCTTGTCCATTTCTCATTTCGACTCAATTCCGCTCCCTCCCTCGCCCGCCCCCTTCCCGCTCCCCTCAAAAAAAGAAAAACCGCTTCTCGGCGAAATACAGGGCGTGGCTCGCCACTACGACTACTCGTACATCCCCCCCCGGCCCTTAAGTGAACCCGATATTGCATAAGCCGTCATGGATGACCCCCTGTCGTTCTGCGACCCCCCTTGCGGACCCCTGTCGTCCTGTCCCTATCACTTGTCTTCACCCCCTCCCTTGCATCCCCTGTCGGACAAAAGAAGAGCGCAAGGCAAAAAGGCACGGGCCTCAGTTTCTCCTGCGAACGCAAGCCCACCGGCTCACCGCCAGTCAAGATGCGCACCAAAACTCCCAAGCTCAAAAACCCACATGCAACGGATCTTTGTGGCGTCTGCACCTGTCCACAGCTGAAAGCTAGGGTCGGAGACGAAGGGGGGAGGAGAGGGGAGAGGGGAGAGGGGAGAAAGAGGACGATGGGGGGGGGACGCCACCGGAACCCATTCCTAGAAACGGGCAGAGCCTAAAAAAATATGGCTAGAAGCTTGGGGGTGGGCGTCCAGAAATTACGACAACGTCTGGGCGCCGCCCGCTTGGGTTGCATGTGCTGGGCAAAGAGTGCCAAAAAAGTCTGCGCTCGGTCTCGCTCTCACCCGACTCCACCTGTCAGTTGCCACGTTCGGAATCTGGCCAAGCAGGGCAGTAAGATACGAGTACAAAATACGAGCACGCAAGGTGGGAAGCAGACAGGCCGCAGACTGGCCGCAAACTGTCGCCACACACACCGAAATGAAGCTTCGTGGGTAAGATATGGTAATATGCTTTGCCACCAGTGTCTTGGATTTTATCATCCACCCGAAGGACGGAGCCCGCGGTGCTGCAATCTGCCTTCAATCTACCCTGTGGGTAACGAGTTTGGCACCTGATCTAACTGCCTTGAAAGCTAGCGCGGGGGGGGACAGACCATGCTATCGTACGGAGGAGTCTTTTTTTTTTCTTTCGGCTGCGGTGTCTCTGATGAGGAGCCCTGTTTTTCCCGGGAGGGGGGGGGGGTGTTGGGTTGGGTTTCTGTGGCCCTTCCTTCACCTCACGTCAAGCTCTGCCGGCCGGCCGCCTCTCCACCGTTGGCCGAAAGACACCAGCCGCCATCCGTTTATTCGGTCATTCTGCCCCGGTGGGGAATTCTGCCAGACATTCTTCGAGGGGGGAGGGTCCACTCTAGCTCCCTCCCTCGAGGAAAGCCGAGCTGGACATGAGGTGAAGGAGCGCTGGCGATCGGCGTGTGCTGCACGCCCGGCAGACGGTTGATTACGCGGGCTGCAGTTGGTCACTGACCGGCGTGCGTCCAGCCAGGACGAAGGGCCGACTCGTACAACGACCACTGGGAGCTGCTTGAACGGGCGATAGCCGCATGCACACTTGCACACATGCAAACATGCTACTGCTCGGAGACTAATTTAATGCCTCGCAAGCACGTTGGAAGCTAAGCATTTTGAGTTTTCTTCCCAACAAGCTCGCCCCCCCCCGCCGTTGATAATGGTGAGGGCGCTCGGTGTACGGAGTAAGATACACACGGCCTAGTGAAGAGGGCTGGCAAGGACGGGGCCGAGACTGGTCGAAAGCTCACCGAAAGCTGGCCCAAAAAGAAGGCGAAAACGTTGGTGGGAAAGCTGGCCCAAAAAGCCTCGGCTGGGGGGCTTCTGGGGCGTCTGAGCTTCTGAGCTTCTGACAGACGCGACATCCCGGACGCTCGCGTGCAGTCCTCGGAAGGCGGCAGCAATCCGGAAGCGACCCCAGGGCATGCAAGGGTGGCGTGCGGCCTGGTACAGGATCGCAAGCCATCGACCAGGGTGTGGGCAACGAGTCTCCAGAGAAGCTCGCCGCCCACAAAACTAGCTCCGCTGCGCACGGGATTTACCATGCACCCATTTCCCTGGCCGCATGGGTTTTTCTGGTCTGTCATGTCAGTCGACGGTGTGTGCACGTCTTCGGGGAGAGGGGGGGCGGAAAACGACCTTGCGCTTTGGTGACTGTTGTGACTTTGTGACTTTGTGACTTGTGCGACTTTTTCGTCTGGTCGTAAGCGTTGGCCATTTCGACGATCCAGCACCACAGCTATCAGACGGCCGCCCGGACGACTTCTCGCCCTACCAGCAAGAAAGAAGACCCCGGCAGGGCCACCCACCTGACACAGGGCGCCTGATCCGATCCGGCCGCCCTCCCCGTCCCGTCTCTCCTCGTTGGGTGTCTCGAGCCGCCGGCCAGACAAAGCAGGGCCTCTTTCGACACTTGGGGCCAACTCCGTATGCGGATGCCGTCTTGAAGGTGCGTCTCAAATTAAGCTTCTCACCTCGCTCCTCATGCCTCCCCCTACTCGTACCCCCCCCTGATCCCCATTCCACGCGGACTCTGAGCCTCCCGGTGCCGCCAGGGAGGATTCATCTCGCCCTCCTGCGGCCTCGGCCTCTGGACATCTCTGAGCATCTCTGGACTATCTAGAATCTCTGGAATCTCTGCAATATCTCGCATCTCTGGGAATTCCCTTTCCCGGGTCGAGAGTACGACTACTCGTACGGGCACTCTGCCCCCACACCACCCCGTCACGCTACATGGCTTGGCTAAATCCTGGTGCCCTGCTTTCTTTTTGGAGCCGTCCTGCCTCCTGGCGGCTTTTGTCTGCTATGCCGCTCCGTGCCCTCCGTACGAGTAAGATACGACTGCGCGATGGCCATCTCACACCATACACACCACACACACCTCCCGGACCCTCCCTATTATTGTCACCCCCCCTCCCTTCTGTTCCCACCCTGGCATTCCCCCCCCCCCCCCCCACTTGCCAACCTTGTGGGTAGATCAGGACCCCCCCCCCCCCCTTCCCTTACACTTGAATCTCTGAAGGGAATCTCGGCGCGTAATACACAACTTGTTGTATATCTACGTCCCACAAGTGTCCGCGGCCTAGTCAGTCTACCATCGACCGCAGGCTCTCCACCTCATCTCTGTTGTCGTTCCTGTTCACCGAATACGTCCTCGACATGCCAGACTCGTCGCGGCCCCAGAAATTGGCAGAGGCCCAGAGCTAATGGCACTATCACAACAGCAGCAGCGCTTTCCGACTCGACCCATGTCGCCCATACCTTGTCAACATTGTCACTACGTACCCGTCCGGTGAGGGTGTCTCGCCTCCCTACTCGTATTTGATCTTTTTTTGTTCTTCACCGTCTTCCTTTATTTCTCCTCCTTTCCCGACCGACCAGTCGCCTTCCGATGAAGATATACCTGCCCCTCGGGCTTCCCACAGCATCTGCCATCTCGTTAATCACCACCACCCCGTCACGCTCTCCGACGAGCTTGCCAACACGCCGCGCAGCTCTTGCATCCACAGTATCCCGTCTCCGGCAGCCGCGCACGAGGCTGTTGTCTGTGGCCCTCCTCCGGTGTTCGGACCAGACGACCAAAAGCATGCGGTTGACGACACGACATACTTGTCAGCTATTCGTCCGTTCGTCGCCCTCGACCCGGTCTCGTCGACTGAGGTCCCCCGCCCTTGGCCCTTTTCCATAGCGCGTCTCGAATCGGACTTGCCGTTGAGTATTGTCGGTCAAGATCGAGCAGGGTTATTGCTATTGGCGCGAAGCCCTTGCGTTGCTCTTGATCACACCCACGCTGATTCCGCACGTCGGGCCACCCATCACTCCTTTCTCCCACCATGGGAGACTACTACCACCGCTTCCTGTCGTCCATATCGGGCATCGGGATGAACTCGCTGCATAATCCGCAAATGCAACAGCAGCAGCACCAACAGCAACAGCTCCAACAGCAGCAGCAGCTCCAACAACAGCCACAGCCGTTCCAGCAGCCACCACTACAGTCGCCTCATGGCGCGTATCCACAGCCGCTCCCGCCCCATCTCCATTCCACGCCACCCATGGCGGTTGGCCCGGGCGCTGGCCAGAGCCAATTTCAGAGCCTGGGCTTCTTTACCGGATTCCCCGAGCCGGTCATGTTCAATGCACCCAAATCACAGCGGCACCGACGAAAATCCGCGTCCGGGCCGGACCATGTCAAGCACCGGCGGACGCGGTCGGGCTGCTACACGTGCCGGAGCAGGCGAATCAAGGTAGGCTATAGACGGACACCGAGACGAGGCGAGGCGGGCCGCTTGCTGACAGTGGCAAAAGTGCGATGAGGGGCGGCCGACGTGCGAGCGTATGTATCCGTGTCCTCCTGCCGGGGGTGCCTTGTTGACGAAGCCATAGGATGCAAAAAGGGCAAGCGGGATTGTGTCTACCCGGAGCCGGTGTCGAAGCAGACAGGCGGCATGCAGTCTTCCAGGGGGACGCCCAGCACGAGCCGGCAAGCCAGCCCGACGACGTCCCATGGCGAGGATGACGACGACACGGAACAGGACTGGAAACTGGACACGATTCCGGACAGCGGAGAGGCGGCGACCGACTCGGACATGGACGCACCGCCGCCGGTGCAGCAAAAGGTGGTGACGATTGGCGGACGGCCACGGCCGCCGCCGCGACGGTCGAGCACGGCCTCGTCGCTGAGTCTGCGCAGGATGGCGGCACCGACGGCGGCGAGCGAGTGGGAGCAGAGAGCCATGCGGACTCGATCGGAGACACCGCCCCTCGAGGGTAAGACGCCGTCGCCGGCGTACTCGGGCTGCACGTCGGGCAGCTTCACGCCGGTGACGGTGGCTCCGACGTTGATGCCGGTGGCCGTTCCGGAGACGGCGGTGGCAGGTCCCAGTGCTGGGCCGGCAGATTGGAGCCATCTGCCTGGAGATGTGCAGTTCTACCTTGGGTACTACTGCGAGAACATTACCAACTACAGCTACTGCATCGGCACGGATGCGGAGAACTTTTTTGCGACGGTGCTGCCGACGCTGGCGCTGCAGAACGAGTCGCTGCTGTACGCCGTGGTCGGGTTTGCGGCGTATAATCACATGCTGCGCGACCCGACGGCGAACCTGCAGCAGTTTCTCCAGTACTACGACCGCAGCGTGAAGCTGCTGCTGGGGTTCCTGAAGCGCGAAGAGCGACACACGCTGGGGACGCTGCTGACGATTCTGCAGCTGGCGACGATTGAGGTGAGCAAAGAGAGAGAGAACTGTAGCAGGCAAACGAGACGGACGAGAACGGACGGCTGATCGTGACAGGAATACCTGGGCGACTGGGTCAACTTGATGGGCCACCAGCGGGCGGCGCTGGAGGTGTTGACGCAGCTGTACACGCCGGAGACGGCCATGAGCAGTCTGACGAGCCGGGCGATTCTGCACTGGTACGCACGATTCGACGTGTTTGTGGGGCTGCGCGGCGGGTTCGAGACGGCGCTGCCGCGGGCGTGGTTCACGGCGCCGGTGGAGTTTTACGAGGCGCAGAGCGCGGCGGAGCCGGACAACCTGGCCTGGAAGATGGAGGGTTGGTCGGCGCGGCTGCGGCTGATTTCGTGGGAGATGTCGATCCTGGTGGCGCGGCGGAATGGCCGGGACGGACAGGGAACGAGCGAGGAGGCGGCCGAGGCGGAAAATTCGTTTTACCAGGAGCACATGCGCATCCTCGGCGCGCTGCAGGAGTGGGGGGCTGGGCTGGACGCGGTCATGCAGGGTGCGTCTGAGGCGGGCGACGGGGCCGGGGCCGGGGCCGGGGCCGGGGCTGGGGCTGGGGCTGGTGTCGGCCAGCCAGGGCAGTCGCTCTTGGTCACGGACTTTTCCCACGCGCGGCCGCTCGGCGACGACGACATTGTCAACCCGTATCAACCGGGGATTCTGTTCCGGGCGCCGCTGTTTGCGGGCACGGTAATGAAGTGCGAGTGGCAGTCGATTGTGCTGATGCACGAGATGCAGTCTGCGCAGATGGCGTTGGCCGGGCCGATGGCGGCGGCGACAGGGGCGGCCGGGGCGACGGAGACCACGGAGGCGACGGCAGCGGCAGCCACGGAGGCGGCGGCAGCGGCGGCGGCCGGCCTGGTGCGCATGGGGGAGCTGGCCTTTGGGGGGTGCCAGATTTTCGAGACGGTGGAGCGGTGGCCAGACAGTCCGCAGGGGGTGTTGATCATGCTGCAGGCGCCGGTGGCGATTGCGGCGCTGTTTCTGCCACGGGACAGTCGGCATCGGATGTGGATTCGGCGCAAGTTTGCGCTGATTGAATCGATGGGGTGAGTTTGGGTCAGGGAGTGTTGTTTTCTTGGTTCGCTGACTAACGGAAAACCGTGTAGATACATCTTTCCCCTGACGATGCGCGAGCGGATGGCAGAGCTGCTGCAGGAGCCGTCGTGCGCGCACTGGTGGCTGCCGGACGACGAGGGGTTCTCGCCGCTGCTGCAGAGCGTGCGGACGTTTGCGGACGAGCGCAACGTGACGGCGGTGTCGGCGCAGATTGAGAATTTGCGGCAGATCCGGCACGTGTTTGCCAAGATGCAGCTGGGGAGCGATGCGGGCGGCATGGCGGATGAGGGCTCGGGCTCGCAGGCGGGAGATTCAGACGGCAGCCCTGGTAATACGTGGCGCGACAAGGGCAAGGCCGTGCGGTGGTGAGGGGAGGAGGAGGGGGGGAGGGGAGGAGGCGGCAGAGGGGCCGCAAAGGGGCGGTAAAGAGACCGCAGAGAGGAAACGTGGCTGGCAGTAGAAAGATGGGTCTCATAGACTATGGAAACTGTCGGACACGACCAACAGGAAATCAAAACAGCAGACGGTACAGTTACACAGACAAGCTCCATCTACTCGGCTTCGGAGGTTGTAGGATCCGTGCTCGTAGCAGGCTCGGCCTCGCGGTCCTTGTGGTCGTCGTCGTCGTCGTCGACGGCCAGCTCGGGAGCGGTGGCCATCTTCTCGGCAAAGTCACTCGTGACGGGGGTGTCGTCGGGCGAGGGGGCAAAGTCGACAATGCTGGTGGTGACCAGGCTGACGGTGTCGGAGGAGTCCGTAGTCGAGGCGATGGAGGCGGTGTCGGCAGTCGAAGCGGTGTCGGCGTCGGTCTCGGGTGATGGGGCGTCGACGGCGAGTTCTGGCTGGGCCGAGGCCGGCTCGGACGCGTCGGGTTCGACGGACGTGGCTGGCTCGGCTGGCTCAGCGGGCTCGACAGGTTCGACGAGTTCGACGGGTTCGACGGGTTCGACGGGCTCTGGCTCGACGGGCTCGACGGGCTCGGCCATTCGAGCAGCCAGGGCGGCGGCGACGGGCTCTTCGTCCTGCTCGAGCACGGTGGTGACGGCGCTGCCGGTGGAGGGGCTGCTGCGGATGTGGCGACGGGTGTTGGTGCGGCCGGCGGCCTGGGCGCGGTCGTCGTCGGAGGGGGGCAGGTCGAGGGTGAGGCCGGAGGCGGGGCCGGAGCTGGAGCCGGAGGCGGAGCCGCGACGACCAGCGGGGGCGGGCTTGCGGTCGCCGAGGGCGGCGATGGACAAGAGGCCGGGGACGTGCTCGGAGGGGGTGCGGTCGTCGTGGTGGGCGGTGGGGGTGGGAGGCGCGGCGGTGCCGGCGGGGGCGGAGACGGGGAGGGTGCCGTCGAGGCCCTCGGCCTCGGGGGGGAGCTTGTAGTTCTCGGCGGGCAGCAGGTCGTACATGTCGCAGACGGTCTTGAAGAAGAGGTAGAGGCCGGTCTGGCCCTCGACGGCCCAGAAGACGCCGCGGTGCTGGAACCAGGCGTGGGCAAAGATGCGGTGGAGGCGGCGGAAGACGTTGGTGAGGTTGCGGGTGGCGGCGGCCTTGTCGTGGGGGTCGGCAAAGACGAAGCGGCTGGGGAAGATCTTGGGGTTGGTGACGACGTTGGCGGCCCAGTCGAGCGTGTGGCAGCAGTAGTCGATGGCGCAGCAGGACTTGGGCTGCTCGTGCACGGCGCAGAGGAACTGCCACTCGGAGGCGCGCATCTCGGGACAGGTGGCGGCGCTGCAGGGCGGCGTGTCAAAGAGGAAGCCGACGAGCAGGCCGTTGCTGTGGGCGACGAGGAAGCGGCACAGCTCGTACAGCCACAGCGTGCGGTCGATGCCGGTGGGCGGCAGCGCCATGGTGCGGGCCGTGTCGCGGCCGATGGGCTGCGTGCCGCTGGCCGTGTGGTGGTAGTGCAGCGCGGCCAGGTGCTCCTGCAGCTGAAAGGCCGAGTCCAGCTCCTGCAGCGGCACCAGCGGCGGGCCCACGGCAAAGTCCGACGCCGCCGTGCCCGGGTGGATGCGGCGCCGCGCGTTGGCCTCGAGCACCGACTGCTCGCGCTGCTGCTGTTCCTGGGGGGTCGGCGTCAGCCCGCCGAGGCTGTTGCTGCCGGCGCCCATCACGCCCGTGCCACTGCCTCCCCCTCCCACACCGCCTCCCCCCCCTCCTCCACTCGTCGCCGGCGACGGCGGCCCAATCTGGATTTCCGCCGCTGGTGGCGGACTCGGCAGCCGAGGCGAACTCGGCGGTGCCATCGTTGCGAGCAGGGCACCGAGAAAAAGAAGGAGCAAAAAAAGATCAGAAAGATCAAATGGATCCAAAAGAGCAAAAAGAGCAGGACTAGACCTCTTGTCGCGTGCGGCCGTCCGCTCCCGATGGGTCGTGTCGATGAATGGCCTTGTTGGTCAAGGAAAGGCGCCCGTTTACGCGCCGTCGATTTTGCCCCCAGGCGCGAAGGAAAAATGGTTGGGCGGGCGCTGCGGCTGACCGCCTGGTCACGTGCCCATGGAGGGAACGGCAATTGTCGCGAGACGACTCCCACTTTGGACCACGCCCACAGACCGACACGAGAATGGACGACGACGACCTGCCGCCCGTGCTGGTCGACGCCGCCAGCGACAGCGCCGACTCGGCGCCGGAGGCGCGGCCCAAGGTGCCGATTACGATTGTGACTGGTGAGCGACAAGACGAGACAAGACGAGAGGAGACGAAGACACGAAGAGACGAAGACAAGAGACAAGAGACGTACATACGCTCACACCCCCAGGCTATCTCGGCGCCGGCAAGACGACGCTGCTCAACTACATCCTGACGGCCCAGCACGGCAAGAAGATTGCCGTGATCATGAATGGTGCTGCGCGTCTCCGTCTGCGGCTGGGGACTACTGCTGACAGCCTCAGAGTTTGGCGACTGTAAGCGGGTGCCGACACGAGAGGGGTTCGCCCACTGACGACCCGCCAGCTGTCGACATTGAAAAGTCGCTCACGGTCAACAAGAACGGCGAGGCCGTCGTGGTGTGGCTGGACGTGGGCAACGGGTGTCTGTGTTGTTCGGTCAAGTGGGTTTTCTTTTTTTTTTTTTTTTCTGTTTTTTTTTTTTTTCTTTCTTTCTTTCTTTCTTGTCCTCTCCTCTCTATTTATTTTTTTTTATTTTTTTATTCCCTCCCTGTTCTCCTCCTCCTCTCCTCTCCTCTCCTCTCCTCCTCCTAACCCCCCCAGGGACACCGGCGTCAATGCCATTGAGTCGCTCATGGACCGCAAGGGCGCCTTTGACTACATCCTGCTCGAGACCACCGGCCTGGCCGACCCCGGCAACCTGGCGCCGCTCTTCTGGATGGACGACGGCCTCGGCAGCTCCATCTTTCTCGACGGCATCGTCACCCTGGTCGACGCCAAGAACATTCTGCGCAGTCTCGACGACCCGGCGGGCCAGGTTGACCCTGAATCCGAGTCTGATTCTGACCACGACCACAGCCACGACCACCACGGCCCCCTCATGACCACGGCCCACCTGCAAATCTCCCACGCCGACGTCGTCGTCATCAACAAGGCCGACCTCGTCGACGCCGCCGCCCTCGAGCGCGTGCGCGCCCGCATCCGCGCCATCAACGGCCTCGCCCGCATCCACGTCGCCACCCAGGGCGCCCTGCCCCAGCTCGACGGCGTCCTGCTCGACCTGCACGCCTACGAGACCGCCGACGCCGTCGACCGCGCCGTCCACCCGGTCGGCCACAGCCACCTGGACCCGGTGGGTTGATCTTTTTTTTTTTTTTTGTTCTCCCTCTTTTTCCTCTTTTTTGTTCTCTTTTCTTTTTTCTCTTTTTTTTTTTTTTCCTCTTCTCTCTTTCTCTCTTTCCTTCTACATTATCTAACCCCCTCCAACCCAGTCCATCTCTACACTCACCCTCCACCTCGACGTCCTCGACCCCCCCCAGCTCGACCGCCTCGACGCCTGGCTGCGCGCCGTCCTCTGGGATGGCCGCCTGCCCCGCGCCGGCCGCGACGCCGAACGCGGCTTCGAGATCCACCGCCTCAAGGGCCTCGTCGTCCTGTCCGACCGCTCCCAAAAGATCGTCCAGGGCGTGCGCGAGCTCTTTGACATTTTCGATGCGCCGCCCAACCAAGACGTCGACGTGCCCGCCCGCAGCAAACTCGTCCTCATCGGCCGCCGTCTCGGCGATTTTGCCTTTGCCCAGAGTCTGGCCGAGTGCGTGAGCCATGCGCCAACGAGCCAATGAGCAAATAGTAAAAATAGTAAAAATGTACTCTGCTGTATCACGCGTATACTCGTACTGCTGTAACAGAAGGAACAGCCGCATGCTTCGGCGGGGCTGCGCACGGCCCATCAGACCGCATTAGATAATACACGCTAGCCGTTTTCAGATCTTCTGGTCCCCTTGTTCCCAAGCCTCGATCCACACATCTGCCAGCAACCGCCAACACCACTTCGACACGTCCCCCTCCCTCCCCCCCCCCCCCCCCCCGGCCAGCTCACACCCCTACGAGCATCTTCCCCGCGCCCGGCATCCACGACCCACGCCTGTCCTTGATCCTTTCCGCCTACGACGGCCCGTCCGGTACCGCTTGCGAGCCTCCGAACTCCTTCTCGCCTTGACCTCCCTCGAATCAAGCTTTTTTGCTGTTCCTCACAACACTACCTGTTTGTCAAGACTCGTCCCCGGACCTCGACCGCGACACACCCCCCGCCGCCGCCCGAACGCGCTCTTTTCTCCCCCATTCGCCGCCTCGCCAAGCATGAATCGACCAGGTAGGCACACGAGACGTGGATTTCCTTTTCCTTTTGGACGGTGGCGGCCGAGAGTGGCAGCGCGTTCCCGCCAGCTGGCCGGACTGTGGCGCCGCTGCCGTGTCTGCCCGTGCTGGGACCGACGCTCGTGGCAGGCCGTCAAGTCGGGCGCAGGCGTCCAGATCGCGTCGATCCTAGCTCGCCGTCTGCCGTCCGCCGTCCAATGCGTCCTTTCCTCTGCACGTACTAATCGCCCGCATAGGAGGCACTCCCCAGTCGCTACGTGGCCTACCCAGCGGCTTCAGCGCACAGCAGCCCCAGCTGCCGCAGCCACGCTCCGTGTCCGGCCGCCTGCCCAACGGAAAACTGGGTACGTTGGAGACGCGCTGCCACCTGAAAACAGGACAACATGAACACTTGGCTGACCCGAACGCCCTCCTGCAGCCGGCACCAACGGCTCTGGCTGGGCCTTTAGCTCAGGCGTGCCGCTGAGCGGTGCCGCCGTCCAGAACCCGGCCCGTCCACAGCCCATGGGCGGCAATATCAGCTTCGCCCAGAGCCTCGGCGGCTCACAACCCGCCACCCCCCTCGACCTTTCGTACGTCACTGTTTACTGCAAGCCCCGTCACTGCCTTTCGTCCTACCTCTTGCCGCTTCATCTTGTTGCTCGTGTCCTCTTCTTTCTTTCTTTCTTTCTTTTCTTTCTTTCTTTTTCTCCCCTTCTTCCTCCCCCACTCTCCTCCACTCTCCTCCACTCCATCCTTGCAACATGCCGGCCCAAGGGCGCGAAAGGGTCTTTCGGGAGCCATCCACCAGGCGCCTAGCATGCGGCCGCGCCGTCAACATGATCGTCTTTGCCGCTGCGAAGCGGTACTGTGCTTTGCCTTGATCCGCCCACCGTCCCGTCACGCCTCACTCACGACGTACCTTCCGTTCACCTGCTTCTCACCTGCTTCTCACCTGCTCCTGACCTACTCCTGGCGGTGTCTCTTGCTAACCCTCTAGGGAATTCCCGTCTCTGTCGAACAACTCCCAGCTCGCAAGCAGCGGACAGTCCTCTCTCTGGTCCGCGGCCGGCTCTCGGAGTCTCGGCGGCCAGGGGATCCAGCGCCCCAGCACGAACCCATTAGCACCCCAGCAACAGCAGCAGCAGCAGGGACACCAGGAGGACATGTTCGGCTCGGCATCTCGCTTACCATCGAGCCAGAACGCCGCCTCCTTCCGCTTCGGCAGCCAGGTGAACCTCGGCCAGGCCGCAGCATCGGCGCAACCGGGCAGCATCGACGAGTTCCCACCACTAAACAATCGCTCCTCTAGCGCCGGAGAGATTGGCCAGGACCGCAGCCAAAATCTCATGTCCAGTCTGGGCTTTGGTTCGCAGCCCACGGGGCCGTCCTCGCCCGCCCAGGGTGGCCGCATGGGCAACGGCCTGCTCAACGCGCTCTCCGCCAACTCCAGGGCCACCGGCGAGGCCCGCGCACCCGTCGGTAAGCTGTCTTTCTCGCCGAGGGAGTCTCTTCCGATCTCAACGCTAACAGGACACAAAGGCACTCGGCCGCCAGAGGCACGGAGTCTGGCAGCAGACGACGACGCCCGCCCCACGCAGACTGCCTTTGGAGCAAACGCCCGGACACCCCAGCCAACAGCACCAGCAGACGGGACCCAGGTGCCGGCCGAGGCACGGATGGGCCTCGGCGCCATTGGCGTGGACGAGGGCCCGGCAAAGCCCAGCGTCGACGACGGCGAGGCCACCGACAACACGGCCACAGACCCGCTGGCCGGCATGGCGCCCAACGACAAATGGGGCATGAAGGGTCTGCGAGCACTGATCACCAAGGACCCGGGCTATGCTGCGGCGATTTCTGGCTTTGGCCTCGATCTGGGCTCGCTGAACGTGGACCTGAGCTCAGCCGAGTATGTTATTCCCTTGTCCAGGGCGGAGACGGATGCTGACCAGCCGGCCACAGATTGCTCTCTACGCAGGTGTACTCCCTCTTTGACGGCGTGGCGCCGCGGCCGGCCATCCCAAAGTTCCGGCTGCCCGAGTGCTACAAGGTCTCCAATGTCGGACCGATCGAAAATAAGATTTCCAACTTCAACGAGGAAACGCTGATGTGGATCTTTTACTCGTGTCCCAACGACATCAAGCAACAGTTGGCTGCTATCGAACTGTAAGTGCCGCTATGGCGACGGAAGGACTGCAGAAATAGGACTGATCAACCCAGGACCAGCCGGAACTGGCGCTGGCACAAGAGACAACAGGTCTGGCTCACCAAGGACGACATGATGATGCCGCAGGTCCTGAGCCAGAACCACGAGCGAGGATTCTACATTATCTGGGACCCGTCAAACTGGCGGAAAGAACGCGTGAGTTTGGCCTTCTGACGCCCGCTCTCTTGCCGTACTGACCTTTGCAGACAACGGGCGAGATCACAATCAACTACGCAGACCTGGACAATACGCCCATCTCAGCATCAGGGGCTGTCTAGGGCCGTCTAGGCGACACTCGTTGGGATGGAGGCTGCTGCTGTTTATTAGGTTATTGTACCCCTTTTTGTTTTTGGGGCGGAGGACTTTTCTGGGGACAGGATGGCAGGACACGAAAAGCACCCGTCAGGGTGAACGGGAAACCGGCGAAAATCCTTGTCGGCCATGGCTTGTGATATTTTTAGCCCGCGACGACTGCAGAGCTACAGGTGTTTTTACGAGAAATGGACCCTTTTAGAGACTTGCACTGGTTTCTGGTTTCTGGTTTTCACGTGTGTATTTTCGCACTCCCTTTCTGGGAGGTTATGTGCAGACACGGCCAAAATTCTGCAGAAAGAAGCCCTCGCCCGGGGCGAGAGATCCGACCAGAAAACCGCATGAGGGCGAAACAGTGGTTTTTGCGCCCATACCCAGGAAGAAACAGGGAAAACGACGCGCGCATGAAGAAAGCGAGAGTGCAAGCGTGTCATGTGTTTAACGGGGCCGCCAGACAGGGAGAAACTAGCTTTTAAGGGAAGTTTGGAAGGTGCAAAAGAACCTAGAGCAAAATGGGGCGAGAGAGAGCAAGAACCAAAAGAGGAACAAGAAAAAGAGAGGCACTTAGGAAAAAGCGTACACGCAGAGAGACATGAGGAATGGCGGCCGCGTCATCCACAAACAGTAAGCAGACGGGAAAGGGTAGCCTCCCCAGCCGGGGGGGGGGGGATATCAAGATCAATGGTCAATGATCAATGCCACGAGCTGTTGCCCCCCATGAAGCCCTCCTCCAGTGTCCGTTCCTCCAGCGTCCGGATAAAGTCGCGATTGCTGCCGCCCCGTCCAGAGTTGCCGGCGACATTGCTGCCGCCGCCCATGCCGCCGGCCAGGTTGCTGCTGCCGACGCCGACGCCGCCCATCTGCGTGTTCCGACTGGTCCGACGGGCCGGCCGTCCCGACTGCTGGTCCATGCCGGCCAGGCCGTCGACCGGCGGCGGGTAGTAGGCCGGGCTGGGCTGCAGCCGAATGGGCTGGGTCGGGTCCAGATGGCTGGCCACCCGCTGGATCGCCGCCGGGATGCCGCTCATCTGCTGGTCCATGGTCGACGAGCGCTGCCGTGACCGGGAGCCGCCGGCGACGTTTTGCTGTTGCTGCTGCTGCTGCTGCTGCTGCTGCTGCTGCTGGTACTGGTGCTGGGGTGCCCCCAACGCCGTGCCGTAGCCGCCCGAGGATCCCATCTGGCCGGCCGGCTGTGGCACCACGCCCATGGCGGCGTATTGGCCCGGCTGTGCCGTCCCGTACGGTGGCGGTGCCTGCTGCGCCGCCACCTGCTGTGCCGCCACATGGCCGCTGGCGGGCGCGTACATGTTGGGGCTGTTGTACAGCGTCGGCTGTGCCGCCACGTGCATCGCCTGTTGCGGCGGCACGACCGTCTGCGAGTAGGCCCCCGCTGACATGGAATAGGCCGTCTGCGCCGCCGTGTTGGCCTGCGCCTGCGCGGCCTGGGCCCGCTGCTTGCTGAGCGCCTCGGCCTGCTGCTGCTGCTGCGTGCCCGGGGCCGGCGACCGCATCAGCGAGCTGGACTTGAGGTTCATGGGCGGCACAAAAGGACCCGTGTACTTTTGTTGTGTGATGAACGGGTGCAGCTTCGCCTGCTGCGGCGACCAGCGCTCCAGGGGGTTGATGGTCAGGAGGCCACGCACAAAGTCGATAAAGGCGATCCGGTTGTTCATTTCTGGCCGGGTTAGCGGAATGCGCTCGAGGGCCAGCCCAGCACCCAGCATCTCTCGTCTCTCTTACCTCGGTCGATCTCGCTCTGCTTCATGTTCTTCCGCGGCATCGGGTACGACTTGATGATCTCGGGCAGCATCGTGGCCTGGAAGTAGCGCTTGCTGGGCTGCTCCTTGGTGCCGTGCTCCCGCGAGTACTGCTCCATGGACTTGAGGTGGTAGGTGCGGCGGCCAAAGTCGTCGGCGCGGCGCTCGAAGAACTCGCCCGCCTGCTTGCCGACCTCGATCATCCAGTTGGGCGGGTTGCCCATCATCTCGACAATGCGCATCACCTGGTTGTACTCGGACGAGCCCGGGAAGAGCGGCAGGCCGAGGAAGAGCTCGACCACGATGCAGCCCAGCGACCACATGTCAATGGCCGACGAGTAGGGCAGGCCGAGCAGCACCTCGGGCGAGCGGTAGAAGCGCGACTGGATGTACGTGTAGACCGTCTGGCGCTCGTCGCAGGCCGAGCCGAAGTCGATGATCTTGATGATCGGGCTCTCCAGGTTCTTGAGCAGGATGTTCTCCGGCTTCAGGTCGCAGTGGATGAGCCGGGCCTTGTTCAGCAGCGCCAGGCCGTTGAGCAGCTGCTGCGCAAACACCCGGACCAGCGTCGTGCTAAGGCCCCGGAACTGGTTCTGCTTGATCAGCTCGTACAGGTTGACGCTCAGCAGCTCAAACACGAGACACAGGTGCTGCCGGTGGATGAACGTGTCCTTTAGCCGCAGCAGGTGATGGTCATCGTTCTTGTCGAGCTTCGTATTAAGCTACGGCGAGCCGGTCAGCAGAGGACGCCACGAGCACCGCGGACACCCGAGGAAAAGGAGGCTCACCAGGTCGAGCACAGACACTTCCATCATGCTCTGGTTGAAGTAGGCTGTCTTGTTCTTGATGACCTTGACGGCGACGACCTCCTGCGTCTTGAGGTTCTGGCACTTGACCACCTGGCCGAACGTGCCCTGGCCGAGGACGTCGAGGATGAGGTAGCGGTTCCTGGCAGCGGGTTAGCATTCTGGGACCTGCCAGCCTGCAAAAACACGCAGACAGCCGTACTTGTGTCCTGCCTCCTCTGAGCCGAGGATGTCGTTGACATAGAGGATGTAGTCGCTGTCCTCATTGTCGAAGCCGTCGTTCTTGACGCCCTTGCTGGGCTTGGTCAACACCCGCCGCGGGTTGCGCGAGGACTCGTATTTGAAGTGCGGGTTGCAGATGCGGTACGTCGCCGGCAGGTAGACCGTCAGGGCCTGCAGCGGCTGTCGTCGGAGAAGCTGAGTCAGAACAAAGTGCACGCACCTTTGCGTAAAACACCAAGAACACCAAAAGAACCAGGAAACTCACGCTGATGAATCCGCCCTCGGGGTTGGCTCTCCGGAACGGCGGCTGCGCGTTGACCTTGGGGCGCAGGTCCGTGATACTGCGCAGTTTCTTGAACTCTGGGACGGGGCCACGCTGGCTCACGACGACGCCGCCGCCACCGCCGCTTCCGCTGCCGTTGCCGCCGTTGATGGCGCCGTTCAGGTTCAGCGCCACGCCCGGCATCTGTGCCCGACGCGGCGACTTGTGCTCGCCATACGCCCCGTCCAGACCAGTCGAGCCGGGGGAGTAGAGGCCGGCGCTGCTGGCGGGGTTGACGGGCGACAGCATGGGCAGGCCCTGCTGCTGCTGCTGCTGCTGCTGCTGCTGCTGCTGCTGCTGTGACGGTGGGGGTCCCTGCGATGGCTGGCGGCTGGCGGTGTAGTAGGGGCTCTGGGAGTGGTAGGGGCTGCCCTGGCCGGTATAGTCGAGCGTGCGGGCGGGCGACTGGCGCTGGGGCTGCGACGACGGGACGTACTGGCCCGCCGCATTGGCAGCCACCGTGGCCGACTGGGGAGTGTAGGGCGTGTAGGGCGAAGACGGCGACTGCACCTCCATGGGCGAGTAGCGCTGTGCGGCCGAGGAGGGCTCGAGGGGGGACTGGAGGCTGGACAGACGAGCGACGCCGGCCCCGCCGACGCCGGCACCACCGCTGCCCGAGAGCTGCTGGTGGTGATGTGGCCGGATCGGATACTTGACGCCCGCATACGGATCGTGATGGCCGCCGGCGGCCGCATCGTGCATGGAAATATCGCCATTGCCATCGCGCACCGACTGGCCCGACGGCGTCGTCGCCGCCATGGGCGAGCCGGCCAGGCCCTGCGCGTTGATTCCGACGCCACCGCCCACGACGCCGCCGCCGTAATGCGAGGACGTCGCCAGTGGTGGTGGCGCCTGCGCGCTGCCGCTGTAGTCCCGCCCGCCCAGCTGGCTGCCCCCGTTGTATCGTCGCGAGCCGCTGCTGGGGGCCTCAGGATACGCCGGCCATTGATCCATGATGGCGAAGCAAAGTCCTCGACAGCGTCGGCATGCACGTCGCTGTCGGCGTCGTCAACAAGCCCAAGGAGGCGCAGCGGTTCCGCGGGCGCTCGGCTTTCCTGAGCGCGTTCGATCGGGCTAGGCTCGCCGTCGTCGGTTTCGTCGTCGCTGCGGCGTGGTGACACGGTCGAAAGGATGGACGAAAGCGAGAAAAGAGAAAACGAGGAGAAAAAAAAAAAGGGAAAAAGGGAAGAAAGCTAAAGCTAAACAAAGCTTGGGAACGAGACAATAAAGCCGTTGATGCGGATGAGTGAGCCGACGTTGGGTGCAAAAGGGCGAAACACGAAACGGATACACAACAGCTGGCGCGGCAAAGAGCCACGGCGATTGGGGGTTCCTCGAGGATGCGTCCTCGTCGTTGCTCGTCGCTGCAGAGGACGTCGATTGAATGGCGGCTTTTTTTATGGCGTTGTCTATTTTTATTTTCGTTTGAGCGAGAAATGAGGGGAGGCGGGAGTAGAGAGGGGGGCGCCGCTTGTTCAGGAAGGAGTGCGAGGGGAAACAGGATGCACCTCCCCTAACGGATTTCTCGTCCAAGCTGCTAACCCGCTGATGCGTCCACTGAAGCAGCTCGAGGCCCGCACGTCTTTGTTGCTGACTACCCAGGTCAGACAGCAATCTACGCCGTGATTACAAGGTCATAACATGCTGCAAGATACAGCTACACAAGCGAGATACTGCCACAGGCCGCAGCCACCCTGCTCCCGCTCTCTGTCCCAGATAGCTCTCCATTACGCAGCCTCTGTCCGTTGCCTGTTCGGGCGCGTGTTTAGCCGCCCCTGTTCCCAGAGCCAATCAGGACCGCCCAAACACGAATTTTTGTGGCGGATCGTCGCTTTTGATGCCCAAGCAATGCTGGCTTCTGAAAATAGCAAGTGATGGCTCTGGCATTGACACATTATCGTTATTCCCTGGGCGGACGCGCCTACCCGTGCATCGTCCCCTTTCATCGTCTCCTTTCATCTTTCCCTTTTCCTCAACTGCCCTCCCGGGCCGAAGGGATCACAGTAAAGTAGCAGCGCTTATCCAATTTCGACATGCTTTCAACGAATCACAGCCCAACGCCGACCTAAACGCCCTCGTAGCCAAGCTACCAAGCAAAAAGGCAAACCTAATATTGAGCCCAGCCAGCGCAAATCGCGCAAACATGCGCCAAAATCAGGCATGCAGAAGGGTAACAACGGCCGTGGCAATGTATACAAAGAAAAGGGCGGTCTAGCTGTCCATGTGAAGGGAAAAAAAGAAAAAGACCTGGTAAAAGACCTCGAAAAGACCTCAGAAAAGACTTCAGAAAAGACCACGGCCCAGCCGCAACAGAATCACGCTTGTAGGAGAAAAAAGAAGAGAACGCGGACGAGGCCGCGAACAAATACGATGTGGGTTTCAACACGATCTGAATAGAATAGCCAGACCCAAACAACAATGGCCGCTGTTCCTGCATCTTGCCCGGACACGACCGCGAAAGACGCAATCGGCAAACATCAATTTTTAAAATTCGTTGCGCAAGTTGGAGCATTGATGCTGGAAGAAATAGAGCGATAGAAGAGACATGTGAGAAAAAATGAAATAGGCCTACTCGGCTGTCCGAGCACTATGCGCCCGGAGAAAGGAGATCAAGACAACAGAAAAAGCACAGACGGGCGTGAGTAGGGCCTCGCTCCCACAGAGGACAGCCTCAGCATAAAAAACAATGTCCAGAAAAGAGGAGGCAACACGAAAAAAATCTCATTTGTCGCGTTAAACCAAACCGTGCGTGAACGCTCAAGTGTCAGTAATTGTTGAAACTGCTGCCGCTGTCGAAGCCCTGCGACGGAAGCGGCTGCGACCGCTGCTGTTGTGAGCCCTGCTGTGGAGACAACGGGCTACGTCCGTAGCCGCCGCCAGACCCGTGCTGGCCGCTGTAGCCCATGTGAGCCTGGCCGCTGTAGCCCACCGGAGACTGCGTCGTCGGGGGGCCGCCGTAGCTGCCGCTTTGCTGTTGGCCGTTTCCGTATTGTGCTGCAACAAGCCCGTCAGTCAATCCGAGCCTCGTCACAAATCTACCGTCCCTGCCACCTGGACGTATTGCTGGTCATGTTGCATACCACCGTATTGGGGGAAGAAAGTGGTCGGCGTACCGGGATACTGTCCCGGCGCCTGGGCACTCTGTGGGCTGCCAAACGACTGCTGCGCCGGATCGAAGCCCTGTGCGCTTGGCGTCTTGTCCTTGCCCCACTGCCGCGGTTCTGGTTAGAGCGTCGTACTGCAAAAGAGGAAGAGAGGGCTCTATCATACGCTGCACTTGAGGGGGCGGCCGTTCACGTTGTAGCCGTTCAGCTGGCAGATCGCCATGGCGGCGTTCTCGTGGGAGTCCAGCTTGATGAATGCGAAGCCTCGGTCGGACTGGAAGCGCGACTCGACAACGTAGCCAAAGTTCTGGAACAGCGGTACCAGATCGTTCTGCGTCGTGTACGGCGTCAGGTTGCCCACGTAGCATGTCGCCTGCCATGCCGGCGTCTGATTCACCACCATGTCGTAGCTGTTGATGCCCTGGGTGGGGAAATGGTGGTGGCCAAAGGGCGTCGTCGGGGTCAGGCCAACCTGCTGCAAGGCCTGCTGCTGGGCCATCGACGGCTGGCCCTTCTGGTTGGCCCAGTTGCAGCGGATCGCACGCGACCCCAGCCACTCGCCATCCATTGTGCTCAGGGCCTTTTCCGCGTCTGGACGGTCGCGGAAGGCCACAAAGCCGTATCCCCGTGACCGACCCGTCTTCATGTCCCACATCACGCGAGCCTCGGAAACGGATCCAAACGCAGAAAAGGCCTGCATGAGAACCTCGTCGTTGACATCGTTGGACAGATCACCCACAAATATGTGGAAGTGGGCCGAGGTGTCCTCCTTGGTCGAGGTGTTCGACTGGTAGGCCCAGTTGACCCGGATTTCCTGCACAGTCTGTCAGCATCCCAACACTGGCCCGCAGTCCACAACGGCAGAGTACCTACAGACTGGTGGACCCGGCGCCCGTTCAGGTTCTGCATGGCACGTTCTGCTGCGCCAGGGTCGTCGTACTCGACAAAGCCGTAGTTGTATCCCTTGGCCTGCACAAGAGGATTAGCCGAGGTCACCTTCCATCTCCGTGCTCTCCAAAAAGGCCGTTGCGTACGTTCTTATCGGGGATAATCTTGACGTTCTGGACATGCCCCGTGGTCTCAAAGATTTGACGCAGCACATCCTCGGTCACGCGCTGATCCAGACCGCCGACGTAAAGCGCCCGCTTGTTAGGCTCAGGTGCCGAGCGCCGGGAAAAGCCACCACTGCCCGTAGGCGACATGAGGCCGCTTGGGTCGCCGCCCAAGGGCGATGTCATCGCCGTCGGGATCGGGTTCGAGTTCTGGGGGATGTGGAGGGGAGGCGGCGGCATGTGGGCCGGGTTCGGCTGCCCGTTCTGGTTGTCGAACACTTGGCCACCAGCGCCCTGCTGAGGGGGGAGGTTGGACGAGGTGCCGTTGTCAGCCATGGCGGTGGAGGGCGGAGGATCGACTTGGTAAAGTGGAAAAAGGGCTCGTGACGAGGACGGTATCAGGTGCGGAGATCCAAACGAGGATCCAAACGAACAGAGACCGGCAAATTCGAGATAGACGGAGGAAAGGAGCTAGCGGGACGAGCAAGATGGAAAAAGCTGTGCTGGAGAGGGGCGCGCAATGTTAGCAGGAAGCTTGATGAGATGGCGCCAGGACTGGATCAGGTGATGTGGAGCATCATGGAAGATTCGCAAAACAAGATAGGCCACAAGGCAGCAAGGCTGGAAGGACACAAGAAATTCATGCGGTCGACGTACCTGGAGCTCGATGGGGTTGAGAGTTGGGGGTGGCGCAGCTCCACGGGGAGAAGTGGTCGGGGCAGGAAGGGTAAGCCGGAGAGAATTGACAGACGAGAGAAGGCTGAGCGGGCAAGCCAATAATAGCAGGACCGCAGCTCGGGGCGAAAGGGAAGCTGGTCGCGAACGAGGAGGAAGCAGAGGCAGAAGATTGAAGCGGCGAGAAAGTGGGACGCGTCAGAGGGATTGTGCTCTAGGAGGACCGAGTGGGAGGCGGAAGGAAAGAGAGGGGGGGGCGTCCAAAGATAAGGGTGCAGGTGGAAAGAGCAGAGGCAGAAACCGACACAAGAAAGACAGGTGAGGCCAAGGAGACGAACAGAGAAACGAGGCGTGACCGGGCAAAAAGACGACTCCGCTGCAAAGGAAACCGAAACAGCAGAACAAGAAAAAAGGTACGATGGTACTGTTCAGGAGGAAGAAGGAAAAGAACAGAAAGTGGGTGGGGAAAAAGAGAGGACAGGAAAGAGATTTTAAAATTCTTATAACAGAATAAAACGGCAAATAAGTAAATAAAAGAGAGGGGGGACAGAGCTTCGAGGGAGGGACGACGAGGGGAAGAACGGACCAGCCATTTGCGCGGTTGCGGACGGGACGGTGAGGTTAGCGTGTTCTGGTGCTGGTATTAGCGCGTGCTAGGGGAGTGCGTTAGGGGGAAGCGACGGGGGGGGCGGCCAGGAGGGGCAGATTAGCCGTAGGGACGGTAAGGTGAGACGTGCCCGCCAAAGCGTCTAAACCGCACGCAGCCTGCTGATGAATCTAGCATTTGGCCGTGGCAGGGCCGGGCTCGACGGTCGTCTGTCAAGGCGGCCCTTTCCCAGGCGCTCGGCCAACCCCTGTTCAATGTCTGCTCCACTCTGCCACGGCTGGTGATTGGCCACTGCCCTCACAAAGAATTGTGGTCCTAGCCATCCCGTCACACAGCTTTGCATACATAGTGAAACGGTATCCATGTGGCGGCCCTTGCGCTGCCCTATGGCAGGTCTACGCCGTGCGAGTGAGATGCATCGTCTCTTCTCCTATCTTGGATGGGCTCGTGCAATACTCGTACTGTCTCCTGCGCGTGGCGGTGTCTGCTCTGGAAATGCCGCCCAAGGGTGTACGCAGCCGTTCCATATTAATACAACAGAATGAATAGAATTGATCGACCACGTCACTGTTTCAGAAACCATGTGCTTTTCGGTCCGCCGTCTAGCCAGCGTTATCGCCTCGCTCGCGTTATCGCCCTCGTCAGCTCACGTGCACGCTATTCCGCATTGGGGGCTGCGGCTGCGGCTGGCCCACTCTCCAACTTGTGCGCGGGGAAAGTCAACTGCACTTCGACTCTGTCCCTTGAAATCTGAAAAGCGCAACTCTACCCGTCCGCCCCCTCCCCCCCCAGCCAACTCTGGTTGCGCCCGAACTGGGCGTTTCTTGAGGAAATCACCCCGCCGCCGATAGCCGGTCCCGAGACAGAACGCACAGCCGGCGTCGGGCTCTCACCGCTGAAATGGCGGCTTCGCGAGCCTCCAATTTTGACAACCTCGAGCAGACCATTAACGATGTGGTGCGTTGCCGCACACGGGCCCGATGGAGTGTGACACGCTGACAGTTTAACTCTTTTTTTTTCCAGCTCATCCATGTCGGCAAAACCATCCGGGCGCAGACCAAGAACGGCCGCCGCACTGTGGCCCTGACGAGCGCCGCCAAGATCGCCGAGGCCAACAATGCCTTTAACTCTGCTCTCGACGTCACAGAGGCCGACATTGTACGAAGCATGCGAAATGCGAAATGATTTTTCGATTCCGAGCTTGCAGCCTGCTAACGCCCCCTTTGCAGCTTCGTGCCAAGGCGACCCTTCGTCGGGACCTGGAGCTGTTGCGCGCCCAAAAGAGCGCCGCCGCCGCCGCCGCTGCTGCTGCTGCTGCAACTACTGCCACTACTGCTGCCACTACGTCGGAGTCCATGTCCGGCGTCCTGCAAGCGCCCCCAGCCCCGATGGACGTTGACATGGAGGACCCGGTCAAGGTGGAGCTGCATCCCGATGCCATGGCGAGCAACGGACAGGCCGCCATGGCACCGTTCCCCAACATGGACATGGACTCCCCGACAGCCGTCACCAACCCGGCCCCGTTACTCGCAGCGAAGCCGCCCTCGGTCAAGCTCGAATCGCCACAGCAGACCACCAGGCCGGCACCCCCCTTGGCCGCTGCCCCTACGGCCACAAGGCCCTCTGTGTCCGGGCCGTCCGGGATGGCCAAACCGCCCGTGAAGACGACGTCCCCCGTGGCCGCTAGAGTGCCGTCGCCCGTGCTTGCGCGAACCACTGCATCCCCGGCCGTGCCCAAGATGTCGTCGCCAACGCTGATCCGGTCCACGACAGCATCGCCGGTTTTCATAAAGGCATCGCCCCAGCCGATAACGCCCGCTCCGGCTCCTGCTCCTGTCCAGAGAGCCATATCAGTATCGTCCTCGTCATCCCCGATCTTGATCAACTCCCCGGTGGTCGACAAGGCCCGGGTAGCCCCCGCACCACCCGTGCAACCCGTGCCAGCCAGACACACTGCGCCGCCTGTCGCCACGGCTGCTCCGATCAAAGCCCCGACGCCGGCTTCTGTCCCCCCGGCAGCGGCCCCTCCTCCGGTCATGGACACGGGCATGGACGACTTGAAGATGGAAAACTTTTTCGATCTCAGTGGCCACCCGGGGCCGGATGACCATGAAAATCATGACCTGGGGTTTACCGATATGCAATTCACTCTGGTGCCAAATGGGAACGACGACGCCGTCCAACAGCTACCTCTTCATATGCCAATGCTCCCAGTTTCAGCACAGCAGCAACATCTTCAGACGCAGCAGCCTGCCCCGGCTTCACAGCCGCCTTTCCAGATGCAGCTTCCGGCACAGCAACCGCCTCCCATCCAAGACGATTCTGAGTTTGATGTCGAAAAATTCGCGGCAGATGCTGCTCAGAATCTGATGATGGACACGGCCTTTCCGTCTGGTCCAGTCGGCGGTCAGCAACAGCTGACCTCCGCGCAGCTACAACCCCAATCACAGCCACAGCCTCAACCAAAGCCGCAAGAAACCAAGGCTGAAAGTTCCCTGGACAGCGGAAACGACCTCTTCAAGTTTATAGACGACCCTGGGGACCTGCTTGTCGACGACCCCTCGAACAGTTTTGACGACCTTTATATGGGTGGCGCTGATTCGATTGATATTGACAGCTATTTTGACTCGTAGGATATCATCGCTGGCTACATTTAAATTTGCATTTACTTCCGGAGTTCGGGACTGGTGCTTATGCTGGGACATAGTTGGCAAGACCGTGGCAGAGAAGCCGGCTTTTGCTACTTGGATCTACTACAAAAGCAATGTTTAGAAGATGCCATAGAACAAGGCGAATACACAAACTTGATAATAAACGCTTCGTTATCCAAGTAATAGCCCCGAAAAGGATAGGCCGGGGCATGACAGAAGCAGGGCTCACCGCCTGTTACCATATGCCGTCCAACCGTGCGAGGAATGCCGGGTTGCGCGTCGCACTCCAATTGTGGTTGAGCAGGCCCCAAGTCTCATCGTAGTCCGTCTGTCCGTCACGCACATAGTAGCTTCCCTGGAGTGCCCACACGGACCAGCCGGCATCGTTTTGGTGTAGGTACTTTGTCAGGCAGGAGAGGTATCCGTTGTCCACATACGAGTGCCCGTTCCTGTAGCCCTCTTGGTCCTCGCCAAACTCTGACAGGAACAGCGGAGCAGTATATGGCTGGTTTTGCTTCAGCACGAATCCGACCAAGTATCCAAATATCCAGTGGAGGTCGCTGCAGGCATATCTTTCCAGAAAACTCGGATACGTGAACGAATAAAAGTGCCACTCCCACACATGCTTGCCCGCCCATGCTGTCGTATTGAGCGGGTGACGTCCTCGGATAAACGACAGGTCCGTGGCCGCATGCATGCCTCCGACAATGATCAGCACGTCCGGGTTGGTCTCGTGCACGACCATGGCGCCCCGTGAGATGAGCTCACACCAGTCGCTGTGGCCGTCTATACTTTGCAGTTCTGTAGTACGCAGCTCGTTGCGTAGAGACATGGCGACCACGCCCGGGTGGCTCCCAGCCCAGGCCGCCATGGCCCGCAACCCGTACAGCCATTTGGCCGTGTCAAAGTATCGCGAGTTGGCGGCATCGTATACGAAAGATTCATCCCACCAACCGTTCCCGTCTTCGAGACTGCAACACCAGCTGGCCTTGCTAACATGATTATCCAACACGGTCATAATACCCCGCTCCCATAGGGCATCGATTACAGCCCCAAAAACGTCGCGTGTCGTGATGTTGACGTCGCCGAGGAATGGGTTGGCAGCCACAGCAGCCCGATATAGCCCCGACATGCTCTTAACTGGCACTCGAGCCGCAGCAGCCGCGTTGACGAAGGCGTCGGAAATGGACACATTAGGAGACAGGGCGTGATCGATAGAGTAAGTCAGGCGCACGCAGTTGAAGCCCTGTTTCTGAATCCAATCGGCTATAGTCTGGATGGGTTGTGCATGTAGGCCCTCTGGAAGATTGACCTCCATGTGTCCAGCCCAGTTGACGCATCGAAACTTGACAGGCTGGTCGTCGGCATCGAGGATCCAACGGCTCGATGTGTGTAAGGGGAGGGCCTGGCCGGCTACCACAGCAGCAAAGCAGGCCGCAGCCAGGGTGGCGGTCCAAATAAGTTTCATGCCGGTTGGTATCCAAAAAGATACTCGAAGCAAAGGATGATGGAAATATGAGCTGGTAACTACCCTCATTATTACAGGAACAGCGAGTGAAAGGAATGTCGCAGGAACGAAGAAACTTACTAATTATCTTCTAAGTGACGTCTCGACAACGCCGATCTCGAATCTCGACTTCAAATTTGGCATTTGGCAAACAACCCGTGGAGTCTTAATGCTAGAACAGAAAGCGAAACCAGAAAGAATGCCACATCGTAAGGCAACAGGGAGAAGGGGAAGTCTGACATGCGGGAAGGTACCAGCCTGAACTGCACCTTCCGTCTTTCTGTCATCACCGCCTAGAGACGGTTTTGATGCGCATCCTATGCCATCTCGCTCTAGAGCCAAATAAACAAGCTCTAGCCACCTGAGATGCCCCAATTCCATTCACACAGCTGTCAATGTCCAATCTACGTGACTGCCAGAAGGGTCTGCCGTGCTCATTCCTCATTGCAGCACAGTTTCTGCGTAATCATATTCTCTTCATTCTTAAATAGTGATGTGTTCGTAAGAGTCATAAAAAGGATAAACATGACCATCTATATACATTGAAGCGCAGTCAGAGTATTAGCTGGCGGCCATTCTGACGGGCCACTGCGCTGGAAGGGGGCGGTCAAACACAAGGCGGGGGTATTCGTGATCTCGTCGTCTCGTCATGCCGTGGCTGCGGCAGCACGAGTCTCCAGTTCCCGGCGCTTCGCCAGCAGGCTCTTGAAGGCGCCGAGACACTGCAGCAGAGCCTCTTCGTCGGCGGCGTTGAAGCGGAAGCTCTTTTCCTCGGTGATAATCTCCATGCAGTGCTTCTTGCTGCGGCTGATCGGATCTCGCTCCACCACGTTGACAATGGACGGCAGCGGCAGGATGAACTTGGCCGCGTACTCGGACTCGTCCTTGTACAGGATCAGGTTCCGCGGGCGCAGCACGGCCCACGAGTTCTGCCACTTGCGCACGCCGCCCTTGCTGCGGAGGAGCCACAGCCGGCCCTGCCAGATGACGCGGTCTGGATCGGTCTCGATGCTGCCGACGCCGCTGGCCTGGCTCGCGTTGCGTGCAGCGCCCAGGGGCCGCACAATGCTGGCACCGACAGCGGACATGGGCGAGGTTGAGAACATGGGCGGTGACTGGCTGGCGAGGCTCCCAAAGGAGACGCCCAGCGGCGGCACCTGCGTGTCGCCGTCCGAATAGTCGGACGAGGCCAGTTCGTTGCCGGACCAGCCAGACGACTCGGGGAAGCTGTTGGGCGGCTGCGGACCCGAGGGCCGTCGGGGCGTCGGCATCTGTGGCTCAGGCGAGCTGGACGGCACGCGCTCGCGCAGATTCTTCTGGTCGGCGGCGGCGGCTCTGACGCTGGTCAAGGCGTAGGACTGGCGTCGCACGGCAGGACTCGCCAGGAACATCTCCTCCTCCTCCTCCTCGATGCGGGCTTCTCGGCGGATCCGGTCGACCCAGTCACGCACATCAGCGTCCGAGTTGGCCTGGAGGTGGTAGTTCCGGGACGGTGAGAAGAGGCCGAAGACGTGCTGACGCTTCTGTTTCGGATCCTTGAGAAACGCGACGGCAGTCAACTCGGACAGGAACACCTGGTACTGCAGCTTCTCTTCCTTTTCGGACTTGTAGATCGAGAGCGTGTTGGGCCGAAGGACAAGAAAGATGGTCCTCCACGTCTGCAGCAGATGCAAGTCAGCCTCCTGCTACAACCGTCCCGCGACGATTTTCTGCTACACACCTTTGCCATTGTTCGCTTCTGCAGGTAGCCGCTCTTGATCACACGATCAAATTCAAACGACCCATTCTGGTTTACGGGCGACAAGTAGGTGTCTGCCTTGAGCTGGTGCTGCGACGACGGTTTTTGCAAGACATCGAGCGGCGCCCGAGGCACGGTAGCCGTCGCCATGCCAGACGAGTTCGGAGGGAGCTGTACCTGGGGACGCTTCGTCTTTAGTGGTTTTGGCGTGGACTGGGCCTGGAGCTCAACCATGGCTTCGAACGCGGTCGCTCTCGCAACGTCGACGGGCGAATGGACATTGGATGGCGCAGAGGCTGCGCGGACGTGTGTCTGTAGATGGAGGGAGCTTGCGACCGGTTGCCTGAACTGCTGTTGGACAAAATGTGAGCAAGAGTGGCTGGGAGGGCGACAGCAAGTGTTTCTGGGTTTCTGGGTCCAGCAAGCACGATGCAACAAGGATAGCGAGAGGAATACAAAAGGGGCAGACTGGCTTGATGAATTGTGGGTGGCGCAAGAACAAGGGCTAAAGGACGCTGTGGAAGGCAATGGGGAAAAAGAGTGATTTTTTTCGTGCAAGAGCAGCCAAAGAGAGGTCAGACAACCGAAAGGAGGTTGATATTAGATTAGGGGGAACGCAATGGCAGCAATTGGCGACGAGGTTGGTTTCTGCGGTGTGTAAACGATTGGCCATACCTTTTCTGCACTGAAATTGTGGGGTGTTGTAACGCTGGTGTTGCCCTTGCGGCTCCCCGAATAGTAATAGGCGCCCCTCTCTTTTCTTCGCCCCCGGTACGATTAAACGGCCGCCTAGATCGGCCTGTAGGCTGCGAGGCAGAGACGCTCTGGCGCTGCGAGTGGATTGCTGGATGAAGGGAAGGATTTGAAGCCAGTCAATGGATGATTGGAATTGGAGGGCGGCTAATATTATAAATGTTTTGATGTATTCTCCGGTCGCGGCACAAAAGACCTTTTGGGGCCGCTACTAAATATGCATACGAGTAGACATATCAGACTGCAGAGCCCACGCCCACGCGTGCGTTGCCGGCACTCCGTGTTGGGGGTGAACGGTGGCCCGGCTCATCCGCATACGTCGTAGGGCCTGTGGCTGGCGGTGTTGTCCACGCACTGGCTTGTTGACGGGGTAGGTGCCGATCTCGTTGTCGCGAGGCGCGCTGGGGCGTTAGTGTGTTCCGACAGGACACACATCGTTTCAGGCTGCTTGCTCTCTGGACCACTACCGGGCGATAGCATGGCCTCCCGTGTGGCTGTGCTACCACATCCCCCGACGTGGCGGACCTACGGTGGGGATGAACGCACCATGGTGCTGTGGCGCGGCCTATCCCAACAGTGGCTGCCTCCTTCCCCAACGAGCATCCACAGGGAGGTAGCCCGCTGAAACACCCGCTGGAAGCACAGCGGCAAATGGAAGTCGTCTTACCGACCTTTCTCCATGGCAGAATCAGCCGCAGCCTCCTGCGTATCGCCCAACATCCTGGTGTGGTCGTCTCTTCGGCCCTTTGCCAGCGCGAGGATGGAATCCTCCCAGCTCCGCTTTTCTGCACAAGAGAGAGGCTTTCTCGCAGCGGGCTGCTGCCTGCTCGCTTCCCAAGCAGAACTTTGGGAGCTCTCGCGCTCCGCGCGCGGGCACCCTCGCGTGCGATCTCTGTGTCACACCTCACCGGCGCCGTAGATCGTGCTTCCCACCAACGGGCGATCTGTAACAGCACTGTATCACGTCGGAGATCCGGAGAGCCGGGCAGCTGTAAGAAGGTAGCGGGACCTGGAGTGTGTACACGTGACTATGTGATGCTAGCAGATCGAGCCCGAATTGGGGCTTACAAAAAAAAATCGAAAAATCGGGCTGCTGTGTCACACGGCCCCGTATCTTGAGACGCCGATCCAAGTTTCCAGGAGGATCAGAGTCTGGGCCTGGCGCTCTGCTTTTCACCCCTCTGACTCGTAGCCCGCTTTACCGGCGATGGAATCACAGCCGGAGACACCAAGACGTTGTCGACGCTGCACGGATCGCGAAGCCGTGCTCAAGATCCGGACCGACCATGTCTGCAGGTGGGTTGTGGCTTGGCATCTTCCGGAATGGGGGGAGGGGGGAGGGGGCCCTTTTTCTGACGCGGACGCAGCGAATGCTATTGCCGTTTTATTGCCACCAAAACGGTCAAGCGCCTCGAGGTGCTGAACCGGGAGACCCGCGGCTCGGCGCGGCAGCATCGCGACAAGGCGGGATGGCGGCCGACGGCCAGCAAGACGTTTCTGGTCGGCCTGTCGTTTGGCCCGTCGTCGGCGGCGCTCGTGGCGCTCTGCGAGGACATTATTGCGGGCCAGCTGGCCAAGGGCCGCGACGCCGGCTTCAGCCTGCACGTGGTGCACGTCGACACGGACCTGGGCAGCGACCCCGAGGAGGAGAGCCGCCGGGTGCAGGACGTGGAGCGGCTTCTGGATCGCTGGCGGGCACGGTTTCCACGCTTCGTGTTTGAGCGGGTGCCGCTGGCGGACGCGCTGGCCCTGGAGGCGATTGACTGGTCGCTGCTGTGTCCCCCTGGCCCTGGTCGTGTCGATGGTACAGATACTACCGGTGCAGACCCTTCTTCACAAGGCCGGCTGCGGGCCTTGCTGGCCGAGCTGCCGTCGGCCTCGTCGCGGCGCGATGTGCTCGACGTGCTTGTGCGACGGTTGCTCGTCGCGCGCGCCGAGGCGGCCGGCTACTACGCGCTCCTTCTCGGCTGCAGCACGACGGCGCTGGCCGAGCGGGCACTGGCCGAGACGGCAAAGGGCCGCGGCTTCTCGCTGCCGTGGCAGATCCACGACGGACCCGCGGGCGAGTCGGGGGTGCTCGTGTACTACCCCCTGCGCGAGCTGTTCCGCCGAGAGCTGGTGACCTATGCAGGTCTGGGCGAGCCGTCGCTGGCGGACCTCGTCGTGCCGCCGTTGGCTTCTGGCACGGCCTCGCCGCCGGCCGTGGCCGCCATTGTCTCGCACAAGCACCTCAGCATCGAGGATGTCATGTCGCGCTACTTTGCCGAGGTCGAGGAGAACTACCCGTCCGTGGTGGCCAACGTGGTGAAGACGGCGACGAAGCTGGAGCGGCAGGGCGGCGACGAATCGGACACGAGATGTGGCGTCTGTGACATGCCGCTGGACGACCTGGGGAACGAACGGTGGCGGGGCGAGCTTGGCGAGCTGGAAAGCGCGGAATCGCGGCCGCCAGGCTCACGGAGGCTCTGCTACGGCTGCGAGCGGTCCGTCAAGGGATAGGCGCATTCTGTGTACATGCATGTACACATTGGGTTTTGGGTTTTGCTTGGGTCTGATGGATGGGGACTATTATGTACAAGGAACATACGGCACAAGTCGCCTCTGTGTTCCCACCTTTCTTCTTTCTATCCATCTACATGCAAGAGGGCCTTTTGTGGGGCAACGCCCAGAGGACAAACGGCCAAGATCGAAAGGCCAAGACAAAAAGTTACAAGCGCTTTTCCAAACCCTCCCCTTCGCCCGCAGCCGTGCTCATATATCGGCAGATTCAGACATGATGCGTTTCTCGAAAATGCGGACCAGCTTGTTGGTCTGCTCGGCCAGCGACAGGGTCAGGATCGTGTGTGGCAATATCCGGGCCAGATGCGGCAGGAAGCCCTTGTAGATGGCAAAGAAGCCCTCGGTCCGGACGGTCTTGGCCAGACAGTCAAAGACGCCCGAGTACAGGTTGCCGTTCTGGTTGTACATGCGCGACATGATGGTGTCTTGTGAGTCAGCAAGAGCCGAGAACGGAGAAGGGAAGCAGGGCCGACTCACCAGGCGGGTGCATGACGCAGCAGACGGCGAAGCCGCTGACGGCACTGCTGGTCAGGTGCAGGGCCGGGCCCTCGGACATGCCCAGGTGGCGCTGCAGGCGGCGCTTGGCAAAGAAGTAGGTGGGCAGCTGGACGGAGCTGCCGAAGCCGGTGCGGATCATGGCGGCGCTGACGCCGCGGTAGAGGCCGAGGGGCCCGTCGGCGCGGCAGATCTGGCGGACGCCGTCGACGGCGTTGCGGTACTCGTGCTGGGTGCCGACGGGGAAAAAGGGCGAGTAGCTCTGGAGGCGGGTCTTGACGAGGAAAAAGGGGCTGCCGGCGGCGGCGCCAATGATGCCGGAGGCGGCGCCGCAGAACATGTTGATGGGCAGGCTCTGCACGGCGGCGTTGCCGTACAGCAGGCCGGCCAGGGTCGTGCGCATGGGCTCGTAGAAGCCGAGGCGGCAGCCGTTGAGCAGCACCTGGTAGACGTACGCGCAGCTGATGCCGCGGTAGAGGCCGCGGATGCCCTCGTTGCGCAGAATCACCGACACGCCGTGGATCGGGCCGCGGTAGTGGTGCGGCTGGTGGCCTTTGCTCTGCAGCTCGCCCTGCAGCTGCATGCGGATCTTGACCGTCTCAAAGGGGTGCGTGGCCGTGACGGCGCCGCACGCGGCGATGCCGCCGGCGATAAAGGCGCTGGGGGGGTCAGCTTGCAGGCACGACGGAACAGAAAGAAGGGAAACAGCAGAGAAACAAAAAAAGAAAAAAAAAGAAAAAAAAAGAAACAAAGAAACAGACAGGACCTACCCAGCTGTAGTCGACATGGCGGTCCTGCAGCTCCGTTCTGCGTTTTTATTCCTTCGAGACTCGTTGACGATATGCCCCCCAGGTGGCTCGTCTGCGCAAATAAGAACCCCCTCGGGATCGGCGTTGGCGGCTGTCGGGCGGCGGCTGTCGGCAGCGGGGGGGGGAAGAAGACGGCGGCGCAAAACGGACTCTTGGCCGAAAACTGGCGCTGGTCTGACCCGGCTCGTCGGCTTCGTCAGATCAGATCGCGCAGCGAGGGCGATGGGGGCAGTGTCGGTCGCGGCGGGCGGCTGCGGCTGCGTACGAGTGTTGCGTGCGTCAGATATGTACAGTAAGATACATTCCCCAGGCCGAAGCGACCTGCCGACGAGACTTTTTTTCCCCCCCCAAAGAAACTAGCTAGGGAGACATAATGCCGGCACGTCAATTGGCGCTGCAGAGGCCTACATAATCCCCGAAAATCTCGGACATTCGGGCTTTCTGCCGCCAACGGCCAGCGCCCTGAGCTCTTTGGCGGCAGAGCAGGCCATCCACGCCAAGCACGCTTCTGGACTAGGGGCATTCGTTCCTGGCGCCTTCACGTGGCAGCTTCTGCAGTGGCTGTACATACTTGCTCCGTATTTTCCTTACCTCACCAAAAGTCGTTGCATCGCTTTATTGCTTTTGCACCGCGCCACCGCGTCACCGCACCCATGGACCTCGACCTGCCGGCCACGGGCCACGCGGGCAACACGTCGCTCAACATTTCGCGCACGCTGCGCGAGACGACGACCGAATTGACCACCATCATCTCCAGCTTCCGCCCGACCAAGCAGTTTGCTCGCGAGACCAAGGACGGCAAGCCGACCTACATCCTCTCGCTCGACTTTGACGACCCGGGCGAGCTGTGCATGACCTCGGAGAGCGACGAGACCATCCAGATCTACAATGTCAAGGAGGGCCGCCACGACAAGTCCCTGATCAGCAAAAAGTACGGCGCCAAGCTGGCCCGCTTCACCCACTGGTCGTCCAGCATCGTGTATGCCAGCACCAAGCAGAACGGTGCGTGCCGGTGTCCGCTGTCCTTTCTTCTCGTGCTCACTGTGCTCCTTGTGCTTCGTACCAGATGCCATCCGCTACCTGGCCACCCACGACAACTCGTTTATCCGCTACTTCGAAGGCCACGAGGGCTCCGTCACGTCCATTTCCATGCACCCCGGCAGCGACAACTTCATCTCCTCCGGCCAGGACGGCACCGTCCGCCTGTGGAACATTGGCAGCAAGCAGTGGACCGGCCTGCTCTACCTGACCAAGCCGTACCTGACCGCCTGGGATCCGGCCGGCAACGTCTTTGCCGTGGCCTCGCCCGCCAGCGGCAGCGTGCTGCTCTACGACCACCGCCACTATGCCAAGCCGCCCTTTGCCATTTTCGACGTGGTCGAGCAGTGCGCCGCCGTCGACCGCCACAACCTGATGCAGGGCTGGACCAAGCTCGACTTTTCCAACGACGGCAAGCTCCTCCTCGTCGGCACCCGCGGCGCCGGCCACTTTCTGCTCGACGCCTTCAACGGCACCCTCAAGGCCTTTCTGCACAAGAACGCCGAGCCCACCCGCCGCGCCGCCGTCGGCGAAGGCAGCGCCGCCTCGGGCAGCACCGTCGACCCCTCGCGGCTCGAGAGCAGCGGCGACTGCTGCTTCACGCCCGACGGCCGCTACGTCCTCGGCGGCACCAAGAAAAACGTGCTCATCTGGGACACCCTGGGCGCCGTGGGCGACAACAAAGTGCTGAGTCCCGCCTTCGTGCTGGAGGACAAGCGCGAAGGCGCCGTCGTCGCCTTTAACCCGCGGTACAACTTCTTTGCCACGGCCGACCAGTCGCTGCTCTTTTGGCTGCCCGCCACCAATGTCTGAAAGCAGCGTACAGGCCTTTCGACGCACCGCCCGTTGGCCTCTCTCGGGCACGTCCCGTTTGGCATGTGGCTTCTAGAAGCCGCGACTTGCGTAGCGAGACGATGGACATCTCGATCCGAAGCCCGAGAGCTGCGCACCGTCTACTTGCCGTGCTGACTGTGGGAAAGCCGTGGCTTTGGCCACAGACCCCTTTGCCACGTCCCGCCGCCTCAGCCTCTCAGCTTCGAGGGAGCGTGGGAGCACGTTGTAGCCCATGGTAGTGCGTGTTGGATGTGTACTAGTTTACATGTAAATAACGAAACGAATGAATGTATTATATGATGACTAATCGACATTTTGTTGGACTGTGGGCGGGCGCTCTGGCCAGGAAGCAAAATTAAAAATTAAGGCATCATTGGATCTGCAGTAAGAATCGACGTCGCCCCTCCACGACCGGACCGACCACAGCGACGACCGACACGACGACACCGTAACCACCTAGTTGATTGGAAAAACGGGCATCGCACGCCCCGAACCCCACGCAACCGCCATGGCCACGTTTGCCACCAGCCAGGAATGGCTGCACCAATGCACTCTCTTGCTCGAGGCACGGCCTTTGACAGTGCGTATCGCCTTTTCCCCCCCTCGTTGGTGTGCGCGTGAGTTGGTCCCCAACGGAAAGCTGACGGCCCATGCGTGCAGACCAAGATCACGTCGCGGTATTCGGTCAAGCCCAAGGCGGCACGCCGCGTGAAAAAGTCCGAGTCTGTCGCGGCGGCCGACGGCGAGACGCTCCCGGATGCGCCCAAGGCGGCGGCCGCGCACGCTTCCCATGCTTCCCACGCCTCGCAGAACCCACGCGCCAAGCTCGTGCTCAAGGCCGTCGACCCGGCCAGCGGCGTGTGTCTGCGCTACGAGACCACAAAGGCCGCCGAGGTGTCGCGCCTGGTGCAGCTGCTGGGACAGCTGAGCCGGCGACAGGCCGGACTGGCTGCCGCACACGAGCCGGCCACGGCAGAAGACGTCGTCATGGCCGAGGCTGAGCCCGCCGCCGCCGGCGCTGCTGGTGCCGCCACCACCAGCTCGGCCACCCCGGCCGCACAGCCGCATCCTCCCACACCCGCCGCATCACAACAACAGGCCGGCGGCAAAGGCAAGAAGAAAAAGGGCAAGCGGTGAGCAGAGACTGCATTGGGCTCGGTGTGGAACGGCGACACATGGCTCGTGGTCTTGTCGTTCTTCTCGTTTCTTTGCCATGCATGGAGAATGCATGGAGAATACTCTACAAATTTACAAATCACAGCGGTTTTCTCTAGTGGTTGATGCATCCAGAATTATGGATATTTGCTATTCGTACATAGGAAATTATCGTTTCGAGCCGTCCGCCCCGTCATAAAACAAAAAGCCTGCGTGCTATGCTCCAACGCAAAGCTGATATAAATACCGTAATCCCGAAACGCCGATAACATGAGTTGGGAGCTTCGTAGAGTAGTGATCCCAGCGAGCTCTCCAGTCCTTCCCCGTAAACCATCACCGGAATGAGCCAGCCCAAAAATAAGAGAGGTATATCCAGGCGGTCTGCAAGACAGACACGCCTTGCCCAGAGCCCGACGTCTAAAAGTCCTCGTCAAAGTTGAAGTTGCCGCCCTCGGCGTTATCGACGGGCTCCTCCTTCTTGGTGCCGGCCATGACACCGGCCTTCTGGTAGTCGCCGACGCGCTTCTCGAAAAAGTTGGTCTTGCCGCCCAGAGAAATGTTCTCCATAAAGTCAAAGGGGTTGGTCGAACGGTACACCTTGTCGTTGCCGAGCGCCACCAAAAGGCGGTCAGCAACGAACTCAATGTACTGCTTCATGAGCGTCGCGTTCATGCCCAGCAGACCGCACGGCAGAGCCTCCGTGAGGAACTCCTGCTCAATCTTGACCGCATCGACAATGATTTCCTGCACCATCTCCTTGCTCGGGCGGTTCTTCAGGTGGGAGAACAGCAGGCAGGCAAAGTCGGTGTGCAGGCCCTCGTCCCGCGAAATCAGCTCATTCGAGAAAGTCAGGCCAGGCATCAGACCACGCTTCTTCAGCCAGAAAATGGACGAGAAAGCGCCGCTGAAAAAGATGCCCTCCACGGCTGCGAACGCAACCAGACGCTGCGCAAAGGTGGACTCCTTGTCCGAAATCCACCGAAGCGCCCAATCAGCCTTCTTGCGGATGCAGGGAACTAGAGCACATGTCAGTGACGTGGCCACACGGGCGGAGAGCGGGAGAGCGGGAGACGTACTGGTATCAATGGCGTTGAAGAGGTGCGTGCGCTGCGCCGGCTCCTTGATGTAGGTGTCAATCAGCAGCGAGTACGTCTCCGAGTGGATGTTCTCCATCATGATCTGGAAGCCGTAGAAGCAGCGAGCCTCGGGCACCTGGACCTCGCCGCTGAAGCGCTCCACGAGGTTCTCGTTGACGATGCCGTCCGAGGCCGCGAAAAAGGCCAGGATGTGCGACACAAAGAAACGCTCGTCATCGTTCAGGCGGTTGTTCCAGTCGTGCAGATCCTTGGAGAGATCAATCTCCTCGGCCGTCCAGAACGAAGCCTCGTGCTTCTTGTACATCTGCCAGATCTGTGGAAACAGGGGTCAGTAAAGTGGCAAAATGGCACGGTGGGGTCAAAAAAGATTCATTAACGCGTGAATCCTGACGCGACGCGACAGGACGCGACAATGGTAAAGTGCTTACCTCGTGGTACTTGATCGGGAACAGAACGAAGCGCTGGGGGTTCTCCTGCAGCAGAGGCTCATCGGCCTCGGCGGCCTTGATGATCTCGGCGGCCGAAGGCTTCGTCTCCTTCACCGCAACCTTGGCGTCCTTGGCCTTGCCAAAGTCCAGCTTCTTGACCGGCGAGTCAATGGTAAAGGCCTCAATGGCAGAAGCCGCCTGCACGGACCTGTTAGCATGCCACTATACAAGAGTCTGGGGACGTGACGCGACGTACCACCTTGGAGGGAGTCACGTTGGTAGCCATTGCAAATCTGGGCGAGGTGCAAGTGTGGATGGGAGGAGTATGGCAGAGTGTGGCCGAGGTGTGCAAATGGCTGTTCGAGCAGAGACAATGCAGAGGCAGTGCTAGATATGGGAAAAGGATGTCCGAGACGCGTGAAGAAAAAGAAAGAAAGAGGTAATGCAAGATGGAGCAGGCAGAAAAACAAGTCGGATAGTGCTTTGTTTAAGTAGACCGCAAGAACGCCAAATCACATGACGAATTAGCGCCAAATCGCCGACACAACGCGTCGCGTTCTGCGTCGCTCTGTGTTCAGACCTTTTCCATAGCTCCGCCCCGCCATCCACTCCTGTCCACTTTTGTTGCAAAGTTGGTGAGGTTGGTTTCCGAATCCAGACGCGGCGCGGCGCTGTCATCCGCGGCGCCGTCCAATGAGCCATGGACATGGGCCTGCGGACATTCCTGTCACTTCACTAGGCCCATTGCCTGCCAGGAAAGATGAGATTTGCGGCTTGTGCAGCTTCGGATGACAGCATGACTCGCAGTGGACGACAGCTGCAGGACATGCGAGGGGTAATCGTACTCGTGCTCGTAGGGCGAGCACGGCCGTGGCCACTGTACGCGAAATGGAGCAGCCCAGACGCGCGACATGCAAAGTGGATGTTTTGCCCATGTCCATGCCCACAGACCCCTGCAAGTCGCTCGGTCATGACCGTCCAGCCACCAGGACTCCGAAGACGACGGATATACGAGTAGCCGGCTCCGTCGGCGGAATCCCAACGAGTAGTCTTCGACATCCTTTGTAATACCAGCCACTGGCGCCTAGGCAAGAGCAGACGCGTCAGAATTTGCTATTGACGCGCAGATCTAATCAATCTAATCTTGTGCAGGATGCGGCCTTTCTTGTGGAGATCTCACGTACATACGAGTACTACGCATGCACCTGTTACTATGGCCGCGGCCCTGGACCGGGGTGATGAGATAGACTTGCGTGCTTGTATATCTGTAGCTATATTCGCTATAACCTGTGACCCATATAACCTACTCGTATCCTACAATACCCGGTTCTTTTGCCAAATTGCCAACATACTCTTGGGTAAACGCAACGCGATCCTAAACCAAGTCCGAGCCCATTAGGAAATACGGAAATAGACCAAACAATGCCATAAATCGTTGACCACATCTGTCGCATATATAAGCGCCCCTTCGCGAACGCGCAACCGCGTCCGTCAACGCGAAATCAGATCCCTCTTCATCGTTTTTCGGTTGGGCGTCTGTCTACTTTCCGGTCTTGCATCGCAATCCCCGTATCCTGGCCGGTCGGCCTGTCTCGGGCCGGCGAGCGTGAGGGCTGTGGCTTTGACGGAAGACGGTCGGGCTGACTCGGACGAGGCGGCTGTTTAGGTCCGGGGCCGTTGTCGGAGAGATGAGCGTCTTCGTTGGTGGCCATATCCGTTGTGAGTATCTTTCTGCCGCGTTTGTACTCCTCTTCGGCCTTTTGGGTGAGGTATTCCTCGAGAAGCCACGCATTGCGCGTGTTGGCACGGAAGATGGCGTCGGCGACGTCTCCGAGAAAGGGAACGAGGCCGATGGCAAAGTCGAGCATGACGTTGAAATACATGCGAGAGACAAGCGCACCGGGCAGGCCGCCGTCGACGCTGCGGCAGGTCTGGACCACCGTCCAGGCCATGAACACATCGATGGAATCGCCGATACTGGAGAGGTCAGTAACGCAGGCTACGTTGGGCCATGACGTCAGGGGTCATGGGAAAAAGACGGGTCAACTTACACAGGAACGAAGCCGATGACGCTGCTCCAGCCGAAGCGAATACCGCAGCAGTTGAACAGGCTCATGTCCAGACGGTAGGCCCGGCGGCGCACCTTTTTCAAGATCTTGGCGTCCTTCTCCGAGAGGCCAGCGGGGATGCCCTTCTTGTGCTTCTTGTATTTGCCCGTCGGGCGGCCGTCGCGGCCATAGACCGGAACATCCTCAAAGTAGGGATCCTGTAGGGCGTGTTAGTGGCGGGTGGTGAAAGGACAGTACAGTACGACGTAGGCGAAACCGGGATCTGGGTCGGGTTGGGGGCCGGATGACGCGGGACGGCAAGACGCTGTGCTTACCTTGGAATTAATGTTTTTGGCAGCACTAGACCGCAGCGCCCGTTTGGCGATGACCTCGACGAGGGCAGACATGGCGATGTGGAGGAGAGGATAGGATCGGTAGAGGCGGGCTTGTCGGATCAGAAGGAGGACGAGAAATAAAGAACAAGAGCGAGACAATAAAAGGTGGCCGGCAGGTGCTGTGCTTTTCTACCTGGCGACGGCCTCCTGCGTACCCGCTGCCAGCTCGGTGTGGGATAGGGGGGCGACAAAGGCGAGCCGCAGGCGCTGAAAGAAGGATTGGCGGGCGTGTGTTGGGGGCTGGTTTCAGAAAGCGCGCGCTGCAGCCAGTGGCTATTCTTGGGTGCTCTTGTTCTTTTGGGGCAGGGGTCAGGCGTGGCGCTTTGTTCGGTGCATGCAAACGGAACAGCAAAGGAAAAAAAAAGAGCACGACCCAGGACACGGAAAGGGCCAGTTCAAATACTCGTTCTGGCCGTCTTTCCAAGGCGTTCCTTTGCCTTCAGGAGGCCTGCCTGTGACGTAACTTGACGAGACGTTTTCAGTTTTCCTGTTGTGGCTGAAGCTAAGGGGAGAGCTTGTCTTGTTTCACGGCACCGCCTCTGTGGGATGCCATCATGCGCTAGCCTGGTGTGGCAACGGCGTCATGGGCCAGACCGCCGAGCAACAGCAACAGCAACAAGCAACCTGCTGGCTGGTTCCTGAGGCAGCCGGCGGGTTGCTCCACAGTACGGATGCGCGGTTTATCCGGACTCCGGGTGCTGGAAACAAAGCAACGTATCAATCAGCTGCATCAAATCCGATCTGCTCTCCACTCCTCGCATGACCTGACATTGTCGCAACAGCACGCCCTCCGAGTCCTCGCACCTCTGTCATTTTAGCCGTATTTTTTACTCTTGTGGTTACCTCTTTTTCCTTTTCCCAGACCAGACGCGAGAGTCGAAATCGCGCCACTCGCCCGGCCAGCACAGCACGCCCAACCTCAATATCAGCGGCTGCCAACACACGGCGGCGGGCGTTCAACCAATCAGCGCTGCGCAGTGCTCGCTGGGCTCCCCTGGACAGCCAGCCCAAGCAAACGGCCCAACACGAGGCCGAGCTGTCCCACCGTCCGGTCGCATCGACGCGCCGGCCACCTTCACCCCTCCTTTTTTTTCCCTCTTGATGGACGTTTTGAATATGCCCATAACAGCATCTCATCATGGCCGCGACAAAAATGAAATTAGAGGATTGTAAGCGCAGCGATCTTTTTGTTCTTTCAGGCCGGGCCTGGGCGGCTAACGAGAGAAAAATAAACAGGGCTGGACGACCTCTGCGTCCGGTTTATCAACAACCTGCCTGAGGCGGACCTGACGTCCATGGCCCGAATATGCTTTCTCGTCGAGGAGGCCCACTGGTTCTACGAAGACTTTATCCGTCCGCTCAACCCCAGCCTGCCGTCGATGAACCTGCGCACGTTCTGTCTGGCCATTTTCCAGCAATGCCCGCTGCTGGCGCCGTTCCCGATCGAGGACCACGTGCGTGCGTTTGAGGAGTTTCTCAAGTACAAGACCAGCGTGCCGGTGCGCGGGGCGATTCTGCTGAATGCGGCCATGGACCAGGCGCTCCTCGTCAAGGGGTGGAAGAAGGGTGCGAATTGGAGCTTTCCCAAGGGCAAGATCGCCATGGACGAGGACGACCTGGACTGTGCGATCCGCGAGGTGGCGGAAGAGACGGGCTACGACGTGCGGGAGGCCGGCCTGGTGCCGCCGCTCGAGGACATCAAGTTCATTGAGACGACGTTCCGCGACCAGCAGCTGCGGCTGTACGTGTTCCGCGACGTGCCGATGGACACGTACTTTGAGCCCAAGACGCGCAAGGAGATCAGCAAGATCCAGTGGTACAAGATCTCGGACCTGCCGAGCTACCGGAAGCGGAACAACGACGCCGACGACGCGGCCGCGAATGCGCCGCAGGCCGCCAAGTTCTACATGGTGGCCCCGTTTATTGGGCCGCTCAAGAAGTGGGTGGCCTTCCAGAAGAAGCGGGACGCCTACCGCGCCGGCCACATGCCACGGCCGCCGCCGGCCGACGAGGGCCTGACCGAGGACGAGGCCTGCGCGGCGCCCGAGGCCGCCTTCCAGGGCTACCAGACCGGACCGCCCGAGGGGATCCTCGACAATGCCTCGCGCGAGCTGCAGCGGCTCCTCAAGATGCCGGTCTCGACAGCCCCCGCCTTTGCCGGCCCGACAAGCTCTGCGGAGCCGAGCCAGAACAAGGCCAACGCGCTCCTCTCCATGCTCCAACGGGGGGGCGAGGGCAGCAGCCACGCCGCGCCCGCCGAACCCCACACGCCCCTCGATCTCTCCTACGGCCAGGCGCCGCCTCCACACGCACCCCAGCATCCACACCACCAGGCGCAGTACGGCTATGCGCCGTATCCGCCACAGGCTCCGCAGCAGTTGCAGCAGTTGCAGCAGCCGCAGCAACAGCAGCAGCCGCCGATGCCGCCGCCCCCGTTTCACCTCCAGATGCCGCCACCCAACCAAGGCCAAGGCCAGGGCCTCCCCGGACCGCAATACAACCCCTATGGAGCACCGCGACCTGTCCAGCAGCAGCAGCAGCAGCAGCAGCAACACTATCAGCCGCAGCCCCAGCCGCAGTCTCAGGCGCAATATCAGCCCCAAAACTACGCGTATCAACAACAACTGCCTCCACAGTTGCAGCAGCAACCGCAGCAACCGCAGCTGCAGCCGCAACAGCAGCAACAGCAGCAGTATCCAGTTCAGAACCAGCGACAATACGCACCCAATTACGCCAACCCGCCCGGGCCGTTTTCCTTTCCCGGGCCGCTGGCCGGGCCGCCGCAGCAACAAGAGCCGCGTCCGCCCATTCCGCTGCTGCATCCCCAGCCGCTGCCGCCGACGGTGCAAAAGGGCCTGCTGGCTCGAGAGTCGTTTGCCTCGCCCGACGTGGGCGAATCGGGCTGCAATGCAGCCGGAGGCTACGCGCCGGCGCCGGGTCCGCTCCCACCCCAGCACGCAGCGACGCGGCCGCCGCTGAGCAACCACGCGGTGTCGCTTCTGAACGCGTTCAAGTCACAGAGCAGCCCGCGTGCGGACGGAGCGCCCGTCTGGCCGCAGCCGCCATCGCAACCGTCGCAGTCGCCCCAGCATCAGCACCAGCAGCACCAGCAGCACCAGCAACACCAGCAGCAACCGCCAAACGGACAGCAGTACGGCGGCGTGCCTCTCGGACACCCGCTCTACGGATCCCGGCCGCAGCCGGCGCCGCACGCTCAGCCACCGTACGCCGGCGAGCCAAGACCGGCGCCGACCCCGTCCTCGTTGGCCGGCGCCGCCACAAACGGCAGCTACAACGGCGACGGGCCGCAGACCGGGGCACCGCGGGCCGGACCGCCCATGGACAGCCATCGCAACGCTCTGCTGGGCATGTTCAAGCAGCAGCCGCAGCAGCCGCAGCAGCAGCCGCAGCAGCAGCCACGGCCGCAAGAGCAGCCACCGCAACCGCGGCCGGTACAGCAGCCACTGCCACCGCAGCAGCCACCGCAGCAGCAGCAGCCGCCGCCGCCGCCGCCCAAGAGCTCTCGAACCCATGGCAAGGGCCACGACCACACCGTCGAGGCCAAACGGTCGCCGGGGGGCGGCGGAGTCCCGCTTCCCTTTGGGGCGCTGACGCTGTTGACGCGGCCCAAGGGATCCGAGACGGGCAGCAGTGCCACGTCTCGGCCGATGCAGCAGCCGGCGCCGCCTCCGATCGCGAAGCCTGCAGCATCTCTGACACCCTTGGTGGCGACGCCGTCGGACGGCGACGCCCATTCGCCGGCATCGTCGCGCCGACCCGAGATGAACGTGGACCAGAAGCAGAAGCTGCTGTCGCTGTTTGGCCGGCCGCAGCTGTCGCCGACGGCGTCTGTGAGCTCGCGCGGCAGTCTGCGGGACGTTGCGGCGCCGCCCGTCACCAGCGTCGGTGCTGTCAGCGTCGTCAGCGTCACGTCCAACTCGTCGAGACGGGGCAGCGCCGCACAGACGCCCATCTCCCAGGCCGACCGGAGCTTTTTGCTGGGCTATCTGGCCTCGGTGACAAAGCCATAACAAGAGGCCGGTGCACAAGAAGAGGAGGGTGTCCAATGTGTTTGATGCTTTTGATGTTTGCCTTGTTCTCGTTTCGATGTCTTGTTTTCTCCCATGTCGGCGTGGCCACTATCTAAGCATCACCTTCTCCCCCCCCCCCCCGCATTGTGTCGCAGGATCATCAGCGTTGTCAATCAGCGGCAGCGTTTCTGTTTTGTTTCTTTTGAAAGTTTTGCAGTCTTTTTTTTTCCGCGGCGGGCCTAGCACAGAGTCTGCAGTATCGAGTAGAAAGGTCCATTTTCTGCTCGTCCTTTTTTTTTTTGAGACCGTCGCCATGTTTTCGCCGGCCTGGATCCTACAATCTCGGCCGCGGCCGATAGGTGGAGTGATTGTCTGGGGCGGATGAGCAGTCACGCGATTTCTGGTCATAAGATAGCCGGAGAGGAGGGGTCGCCTGTTGCGCCTGTTGCGCCCTGGACCGTCCACAAACAGACAGCTCCTAGTCCGCAGCCTGCCAGCCTCGGCCGGACACGCCTGCATCCCACGCAATGCACCCCGTGCTGGTTCTGATAGCACCTTGTGCGCGGCTAGACGTAATTCCCCGGCTTTCCACGTGGTTATAAAACAAACGTTCGTCTCGAGTTGTCGCGTCTGTGTCCTGGCTTGTTCCGTATCTGTGTCTCCGAGTGCCCTTCAACCTCTGTCCCAAGACATCTTGCAACCATTCTAGTACCTGTCCATCGCTCCGATGCTTTACAACACCACCCCCGACCAGCTGTACGAGCCCCGTGCGGCCGTCGATCCGCTCGGCTACGGCCGCATCGCCATCGTCACCGGCTGCGCCTCGGGCATCGGCCTCGCCTGCACCCAGCTGTTGCTCGCCCATCAGTTCTCCGTCTGCGGCATCGACCGTCGCCCCTTTGACTATGCCATGCTGCGCACCGCCGACCACGGCCGCTTCCACTTCCACCAGTGCGACCTGACCGCCCCCGGCGCCTGCGACAATGCCGTCCGCATCTGCCAGCACTCCTTTGGCGGCGGCGGCCCGGCTGCTTCCACGCACGTCGACGTCCTCGTCAACGTCGCCGGCGTCATGGACGGCTTTGCCAGTGCCGACACCGTCACCGACGCCGTCTGGGACGAGGTCCTCGCCGTCAACCTCACCGTCCCCGTGCGCATGATGCGCGCCGTCCTCGCCTCCATGGTCGCCTCCTCCCCGTCCTCTGTCTCCTCTGCCTCTCCCGGCGGCGCCATCGTCAACGTCGCCTCTACCGCCGGCGTCAGCGGCGCTGTTGCCGGCATCGCTTATACCGCCTCCAAGCATGGCCTGGTACACCATTTTCTTCCTCTTCCTGTCCTTCTTTTGCTAACGAACACTCCAGATTGGCGCCACCAAAAACGTCGCTTGGCGCTTTCGCCACGAGGGCATCCGATGCAATGCCGTCCTGCCCGGCGCCGTCGACAGCAGCATCGGTCAGGCCATCGCCGGCCTTGTCGATGACCCCGCTGGTTTCGCCGAATTCGCTCCCGTCCACGCCCTGCAGGCCCGGCCAACTGCCGCTTCCGCCAGCAGCGACACTACCCGCAAGGATACCGGTGCCACAACCGATATCACCGCCCTCGATGTGGCCAAGTCCATCGTCTTCCTGCTGAGCGACCTGGCTCGCTCCATCAATGGCATCTGCCTGCCTGTCGACAAGGCCTGGGGTGTGATGTGAGCTAGAGGTAAGGAACTCGCCGGAAAGAAACAGGCCCAAAAATATGCACTGCTTGTGTTAGTCTGTCTCGGCTGCTGTACATTAGACCTTCGATACCCCTTTGCACCATTTTCACATGGCACAAACAAATGTAAATACTGTGTTGATTCACTTTTTAATATGCTCCCATGACTGGATAACGATATTGCCGGCTGGTAGACGCGGCCAAACGTAGCGCTGAAGCATCCAGATGAGTCAGGATAGGGCCATGGGGTATCTTCAATATCAAAGGAAACGCCTGCTCAAGGACAGGAGACCAGAGCGACCTCTACGGCCCACGACACGACAAGCTCCGAATCAGAAAGCCCCAACCAGCAAGTCGCTCGCGTTGGTTTCTTCATCATCGGTACTTTCTTTGTCGCTCTCCTCGTTTTCGTCGTTTTCGGTATCAAGGTTGAGCAACTCGAATCGATTTGCCGCTTTGACCGGTGCCGTTTTCTTGGATAGCACGGGCATCTTCGTAGGCCGTGCCGCCGTGCCAACACTTTCGATGGGCTGTGCGCACTCGTCCGGATACCATTCGATCTTGGAGCCTTTGAACTTCCTGCATTTGTGTTAGTCCCAGCACCTGCCTCCTGTCCTCCCTCGACACTCTACTCACAGGCGGCTCATCATACAGGTCCGAGCAAACAGAGCATTGTGGATGCAATTCGTGCTGACATAGCAGCTGCCATTCGTGAACTCAACATTGACGATAGCAATGTTGTGTATATGCTCGAGGTCGTCGCGGATCGATTGCTCCGTGATGACAGAGTGGCACCGCCGAATCACAATGTTGCGCGTCGCTCCATTGTTGATCTTGCTGGCCACATGGCCGGGAAGCACAAACTGCCGGTCAGCCCAGCGGATGGCCACCCGTTTATTCTTGACAATGAGGCCGTGCTTCTGCACATGAAGGAAGAAGGCGGTCGCCGCGGTCGGTTGGACAAACGACACCACCGCCGAGTGGTCGTGCGTGCGGATAAAGATGTCGAGCAAGAGGCCGCCGCGAATCACAGCAGTCAAATCTGCGTGTGTGGTCCCATCTGGCGTGTTCAAGATCTGGATCGTTCGCCGACAGCTGCGCTCAAGCGGGCCCGTTCCGGGCACACCTGCTTGTCCGGCCTGGCTGCGACTTTGGCTCTGTGCTGCCTGGGCTGGGGGTCTGATAAATTCGGTGTCGGAGCCATCGTCTTCGAGTTCGCCCGTCTGGTGAAAACCGTCGCCGACGCCACCAACGCCACCGCCGGCGCCACCCGCGCCAACGCCCGGGACGTGGTTGTATCCATATCCGTGGGTATAGTTTTGTGCAGGCACGAAATCAGAGCGTGAATCTTCGCCGGGAAATCGACTCCTGAAGCGAGCGTTCTGAAAAATATTGCTCGACGGACTAGTCCGGGTGTCGATGCTCTCTGGGCCCCATTCGGAGGCCGCATCGGTGCCGCCTGGAGCCGTTTGTGCCGCCTGGTGGTCTCTCTGGATGGAAGCATCGTCTTGACTCAGAAGCTTTGGTCGCGAGAGCGGTCAGACAGCCGGTAGGGCGGCAGGGCCAGAGGACGGTAAAATCACTCACGGCAATGGTCGTCTCTTCAACTCCTCCTCGGCGAAGGTTCTGGCGGAGATTTGCTATGAACGGAGAGGCAGATGGTTAGAAGTGGATACGACGGGTAGCAAAAAAGACGTGCAGAAGCACGATGGATGCCGGGCTCCATTCGTACCATACTGTCGAGCAACTTGCAGCAAGCTTTCGTAGTCGGTCCGTGTGATATAGATGGCTGCATCTGGGGTAGTAGTCCTAGGGACACTATCACCGGATGGATCACAGTTCTGCCGTAGAGGTTAACCTCTGATAAAGGCGAATGCGCAGATGGGCTGGCGCTTACTATGTTTGCTCTAAAGACGGTAGTCAGAACCGAAGCACAGACGGGAGGGGAAGATAAGCATGAAGAAGAAGCACGATCGACCAATGTGACAGAAAGGTGACGACTTAGCCAGCGGGCCGTGTCCGCGGGACAAGGCTTAAAGACAAGGACAAGGGACACGGAGCCGATTGCTTACCTGCGTACAAGAGTATCAAAGTGCACGCGATCAAGCGTGACGGTATCATGGCCGAGCTGGGCCATTATTTCAGCGAGTGGGTGGTAATGGAGCAGGAGGACTCTAATTTTTTTATTTGGGGGAGAAGGAGAAAATGAGAGCCTGAGAAGAGGAGAGGGGGAAGACTATGGAAGCGAAGGAGTGACCGTAAAGGAAGGAACTACAGACGATTGTGAAGGCTGTTCCAGGCAGCCGGAGATTCTGGGGGCAACCGCGCGCGCTGCGTTGCTAGACACAAGAGATAATACAAGACGGCCCATTGGGGCCCAACGGCCGCTACAGAGGGCAGATAGCGGGACAGAAGCCGGCTACTGTGGTCTACGGTTATTTCTGAAGGATGCCGGACCTGATCAGATGGTCACATTCGACCACTCAACCGTTCGTGCACCGACCAGGGCCTGCGTGGTTGAGAGGTTTAGGGCGCAACTAGACGACGGGCCAGCCAACCAGATGCGAGCCGCTCTCGGGGACAGTCTGGGGATGGGCGAAACGGGCTAGCGATGGCAACGAGGTGAGATACCGAGTTGGGGTGGGCGTTGGAGCGGGCGCGATGCGATGGCAGCGTTAGGGGCCAGCCGTAAACAACGAGCAGCCGTGAAGGCGTGGAGGAGTACGAGTACAAGTACATGGGCAAACGCTTAAATACATGCTTGTGGCGACGAGATTTTGGACGCGAGGGGGTCGTGCCGCACAAGTGTCGCGTGGATAAGAGGTCAGCTGTGAAAAAATTGGCGATGGCGCATGCGAGGAGCGGCTGCGGCCGAGAAACACGTGAATGCAGGAGGAATTTATAATAAAATAAGAATGCTTAGAGGTATTCCTGCGAGTAGATTGGGGAGGCGCTAGCAGTGTTTAGTACGAGAAAGGTGTGGTGGGGCAAGTTACTTTATTTACAAACAGCCACAAGCCGATGAGGCTGGGGCTGTCCGTAGGATCAGGGGGGCGATGCCGAAAATAGGAACCATGGCGACGGAAGGAGGGCCAGAACAATAGTGCAAAGGAAGGCAAAAAAACCCAGAAAAAAAGCAAACCAGAAAACAAGAGTGGATTCCGCGGGTCTCGTTCCGCCATTGCGCGTTCCCCCTCGTACTCGTAGTCGTCCGTCTGGGATACGAGGCCGGGCGCTGAAAATCTGCAGACGACCACACGCACTAGAGGCCACACAGCTCGTATCCGCCTGCATAGGCTTAGTGCAACAACTGTCAGGAGAAGCCCCTCCCTCCCCTTTCCAAGGCCCAATAAGGTGGTGCACACCAGCTATTAGGGGGACGGGCCCTGAAGCACCCCCCCTGGATCTCACATTTTCCTCGCGACTTGTTTGTTTTGCCATCCTTTCTGCCTCTGGCCGCCACGATCGTTTCTTTTTGGTCTTGGCACGCTCGTTTCTTCTGCCTCTGCTTGTTTCTTCTCTCGCATCTGCTTTCTTCTGATTCCGGACCGCCACTCTCGCTTCTCCACATTCCACGACCGAAACAAGTCCTCGCACCACAGGCCAAGACAAGGACAACAACACACATCTGCGGCCACCGGAGGACGGACGCAAACCCACGGTACCTTTGGGGGCATTCGCCACAGTTTCTCGCAAAGCGCCTCTGGGGCGGTGGCCGTCTCTCGGGTCCTCTTTCTCTTTCTGGATAGGGGGATTTTTGGGTTCTGGTTCTTTTGGGTTTCCGACTTTTACCTTTTCCATCTCGTCTTGCGTCATTCTCCGACCCAACACGATGAGGGCATCACAATCTCTGGGCCGTCTGGCCGTCACGGCGCTGGCCATGTCGTCGATGGCCTCGGCCGGCTGGCCAAAGATCTTCCCGGCTCTGGACGCGATCATGGTGCGGCGAGACACGAGCAGTACGTGATGATCCCCAAGATGGCTCGATCCTGGGGGCGGTGTGGAGTGTGGGTGTAAGTGTAAGCAGGGCTGACCACAGCAGGCGCGTCGACGGACGCAGCAGCAGCGGAATCGACGGCGTCGACGAGCAAGACGACGGCCAAGACGACGAGCAGCGGCACCAAGGCGACGACATCCGGCACGGCCACGGGCAAGACGACGACGACGGGGACCAAGAAGACGACGACGGGCACGGGCAAGACGACGACGACGGGCAAGACGACCAAGACGTCCAACTCGACGACGGCGGCGACGCAGACGTCGTACAACGCCACGTACGCGGCGGGCTCGGTGACGATGGTGTCGCCGACGTCCGTGTCCAAGGCCACGTACCTGTACCGGATCGGCGACTACGTGACGTGGGTGTGGAACTACACGGACGTGCTGGGCACGCCGACGGCGCTGGACGTGCTGCTGTCGTGCAGCTACGCATCGACGACGTACACGCTCACGCAGAACATGACGTACGAGACGCTGGGGGCGTACACGTGGGACTCGGGGGCGTACGAGACGGCACACCCCAACGGGCAGCTGGTGACGCAGGAGTACACGCTCATCATCCTGGACGCCGACAGCAGCGTCAGCGCCACGGCCGAGCCGGGCTACCTCGACACCTTTACCGGCTTCACCTTTGGCATGTACGCGCCGCAGTCCTACACGGCCCTGTCCGACGGGTGGACGTGTGCGGCGTGCAGCGGCGCCGTGTCGGACACGGAGAAGCAGGTCATTGGCTTTGCCCTGACCATGACCGTCGTCACCGTGCTCAGCTTCACCTGGTTCGCGACGGGGATGCGGCTCTAGGTGGCGGTCTGGGTGTCTGATGTTTTTGCTTGTCTTGCACTTTGGCACTTGGCGTTTTCGACCTTGACCGTCCGGCCGGACGCTGCATAATATAATTGGATAGGGGGAGGGGGGGGAAGGCATTTCCATGGAAATTGTTTTGCATATTCATTTCATAAACGTAAAAAAGAGAGAGCTGTTATTGTCGAGCTCATGCAGTCTATCGTAGGGGGGGGACCTCGGGTGTTGGCCCGTCCTGTTTGTGCACACCCGGACTCCGGGCCAAGTCCTCCCGCTTCACACCATGCGCAGAGAGAAGCCGGCGCCGCGTTCTTCGCGGTCGCGGGCGCCAAAGATGCCGGCAAAGTCGACGGCGGCGAGGTCGAGGTCGGCGGCGGCGGCGGTGGCTTCGGCGCCGCGGACGGGGGCGTTGGGGGTGTCGCGGGGGCGGCGGCGTTCCTGGCCGGCCTTGCTGGGAAAGGTGGGAAAGAGGGCCTCGGGCTTGGCGCGGGGGTCCTGGCGGAAGTAGTCGTGGTCGAGCATCTCGCGGGGGGAGGGGCGGCGGGCGGGATCGAGGGCGAGTAGGCGGCCGAGCAGGTCGCAGCCGGCGGCGGTGAGGAGGGGGAAGCGGGCGCGCAGGGGCGTGGGCGGGGTGACGGACAGCGAGGGGGGCAGGCGGAGGGCGCGGGCGTTGGGCAGGCGGCGGAAGCCGGGCCAGACGGCGTCGGTGGGGACGCCGCAGAGGCCAAAGATGCGCACGAGCTGGTCGGCCTCGTTGCGGCCGGGCAGCAGCGGCTCGCGCGTGAGCAGCTCGCCAAAGATGCAGCCGACGCTCCAGAGGTCGACGGCGCGGCCGTAGCGGCGGGCGCCGAGCAGCAGCTCGGGGGCGCGGTACCAGAGGGTGACGACGAGGGCGGTGAGGGGAGAGGTGTCGGGCGACTCCCCGTCCGCATACCGCGCCATGCCAAAGTCGGCAATCTTGAGGCGGCCGCGGTTGCTGAGCAGCAGGTTCGACGTCTTGAGGTCGCGGTGCAGGATCCAGCGGTCGTGCAGAAAGGCCACGCCGGCCGCCAGCTGGCGCAGCAGCGTCTTGACCTCGGACGCCAGGAACGGCTGCGGCATGTCCTGCAGCACGCTCTTGAGGTCGTGCTCGACAAACTCGAGCACCAGAAAGAGCGGCGGCACGCCGTCGGCGTCGGCCGCGTCGCCCAGCACCACGTCGCGCAGCTGGACAATGTACTTGCTGTCGCCGCCGCCGCCCTGCCCGCAGTCCCGCAGCAGCTGCATCTCCCGCAGCCCCGTCACCGGCAGCCCGCCGCGGTCGCCCGCCTCGCGCTTCAGCCGCTTGAGCGCCACCACCTCGCCCGTCGCCCGCTCGCGCGCCCGCGCCACCCACCCGTACGCGCCCTCCTCAATGTCGTTGAGCTTCTCGTACGCCTCCACGCTGCCGCACGGCTCCGCCAGCCGGCCGCCCGTCCACCGCAGCAGCCCGCTTTCGTGTTGGTTTTTCTCGTCGTTTTGGTCGTTTTGGTCGTTTTCGCGCCTCGAGCGAGTCTCTTTGCGTGTCCCATCCGCCTCGGGCGTCGTCCGCCGTCGCTTCCGCGGCCGTCCGTCCTCGTCCTCCTCGGCCCCGTCGGCCTCGGCCTCCTTTTGCACGCGCTCCGCCTCTTTGCGTGCTCGCTCCGCCGCCTTGAGCCGCTTCTTTTCCTCCTTGTCGCGTCGCCGTCGCGCCTCCACCGCCGCCTCTTCCGCCGTGTCCGCCCATCGCGACTGCGCCGCGCTCGCCATCGCCGTCTGTGTCGGGGGGTTCGTGTCTGTGCTCGTCAGAGTCGGCGAAAGAAGACGACGCGTGCCGAAAGAACAGCTCGTAATAGTCGAATCTCTCTCCTTCTTGGCCTTGCCAAAATTGTATGCCCACTATTTTCACCCTAGCTATTATAGCGCTTGGCCAATCAGAGCCCCAAGTTTTGGGTCCGACCCGGCGTCTCTCAAGCCTCGCAAAAAAAACGCCATTTCAAGCCTCGTTCCCACACACTCTTGTGCTCGACGCACTACGTACGTTTCACTGACACTGCAAGGTCTCGTCCCTGGCTGACAATTGACCTCTCAGCTGGCCATCCGCCACCCCCCTCCACCCTTTCCGCCGCTGTCGGAACATGGCCTTTGTGGCTGTGAACTCTTGAATCTCGCCGATTTTGTGGCCCGGAGAGAGCTTTCGATCGCCGACATGTACGCCCTCCGCCCGGCCGCTGCTGTGCTTTATCGCCCAGCTGGCATCGGACGGTTGATACGGCCTCTGTGCTCCCAGCTGGCCGCCTCTCGAAGCCCTCGAATCTCCCGAGTCTCTCGTGCCTCCCATGTCTCTCGACTCTCGTCCTCCTCTGCCCAGCCCGGCCCCGCCGACGAGCGCAAATGGTCCACGCCGCTGGCCAAACAGCTGGCCCAGGCCATTGCCGTGCGTGGTCCCCGCCTCGTCCCTGGGCAGCCGCAGAGAGCCCATCGTACTTGAACCCCTGCTGACCGACCTGTCCAGACCACTGGCCCCATTCCCGTGGCTAGCTACATGCGCATGTGCCTCACGTCCGACCTCGGCGGCTACTACACCGGCGCCCTCGACGACACCGGCCGCGACCCCTTTGGCCGTGCCGGCGACTTTGTCACCTCGCCCGAGGTCTCGCAGGTCTTTGGCGAGCTCATCGGCATCTGGTTCGTCGCCGAATGGATGGCCCAGGGCCGCCCCGACCACGGCGTCGATCTGATCGAGGTCGGACCCGGCCGCGGAACCCTGATGGACGACATTCTGCGGGTGTGTTGCCGCGTCCGCCCCCCCTCCCAGCCGCATCGGCCGCCGTGAGATCTGTTGGCTGACTAAGCAGACCGTCCGCCACTTTGGCCTGGCCAAGAGCATCGACACCGTCTACATGGTCGAGGCCAGCGCGCAGCTGCGCCAGACCCAAAAGACGCTGCTGTGCGGCCCCGACGCCGTCCTGACAGAGTCCAAGATGGGCTACCACGGCGTCACCAAGCACGGCTCCCTGCCCATCGTCTGGGCCGAGACCATCCAGTCGCTTCCGCCGAGTGAGTTTTTGCTTGCCGTCTCTCCGTGGCCGTCCAGTCGCTGACCGTCGAGACCCCGACCACATGCCGCTCATTGTTGCGCACGAGTTCTTTGACGCGCTGCCCATCCATGTGTTTGAGTCGGTCATGGCACCGTCCCCGTCCTCATCCTCCTCATCCTCCTCTTCCTCCTCTTCCTCCTCTTCCCCCTCTCCCTCGTCTCCCTCTTCATCTCCCTCCCCCTCCTCCTCTTCCTCGTCTCCTTCTTCGTCTTCCTCTCCCTCCCCGTCTTCCCCCCCTCCCGCTCCCTCCCCTTCCACCCCCGCCTGGCGTGAAATGGTCGTCTCGCCCACCCCCCCCGGCTCGACCCACGACAGCTTGCGCACCCCCCGGTCCCAGCAGCGCGACGGCCCCGTGCCCGACTTCCAGCTGACGCTCTCGTCCGGTGCCACCCGTCACTCGCGCTACCTGCCGGATCTGTCGCCTCGCTACCGCGCACTGCGGGCTTCCACCGGCTCTGTCATTGAGGTCTGCCCAGACGCTGCTCTCTACGCGACTGATTTTGCCGTCCGCATCGGCGGCTCCGTCGAGAAGCCTCGCGCCCGGCCCGCTGGCGCTGCCCTGATTCTCGACTACGGCCCGGGCGACGGCACCATCCCCGTCAACTCGCTACGCGGCATCCGCCGCCATCGCCGTGTCAGCCCCTTTGCCGAGCCCGGCCTGACCGACCTCAGCGCCGACGTCGACTTTGCCGCCATCGCCGAGGCCGCCACCCGCGCCAGCAACGGCGTCGAGGTCCACGGACCCGTCGACCAGGCCGACTTTCTGCTCACCATGGGCATCCGTGAGCGCGCCGAGGCCCTGGCCAGACGCTCTCCTGCCGCCATTGCCGTCCCCGGCGAGGCCGCCACCCCCTCGGATCGCGCCTGGCGCCGCCTCGTCGACCGCGGCCCCAACGGCATGGGCAAGGTCTACAAGGCCCTCGCCATCCTCCCCGAAAACGACGGCCTTCGCCGGCCCGTTGGCTTCGGCGGCGACGTGACCCAGTAACAAGGCCGCTCGACGGGTTTTACGCATTACAGTACGCACGTCAGGGACAACCGACCATCGGCTCTAATCTGTATTCCCAGTACATACTCCCTTCCTATGCTATTACAAACCCAGCAGCAAAACAGATCAAGAAGCAGACACGCAAAAAACAACGATTCAGTGACGATAGAAATACAGCACGTTTTAGGGGCCCACAACCCGCCCAGCCTTTTGCCCTTGCGGCTCACATCTTCTTTCGTACGAGACCCGACTCCTCGCCGGAACCCTCCTCGTCGTCCTCATCGTCGGTGAACTTGTCGCCGTCCTCGCCGACCGCAAAGATGGTCTCGCCGTCGAGCGAGTCCCGCGGCACCGTCGATGACGACGACGACGTCTGCTGGCTCGTCGGCGCTGGCGCCCTCGACGCTTGGGCCGCGCTGTTTCCGGCCGCCGCCACCGACGGCTTGCTGCCAATGGCCGCCTCCTCGACGCCAGCTGCACCGCTGCGGTCCACGGCGCCGTTCGCCGCCCGTCCAGCGCCGCCCTGGCTGCTCTCGTCATCGTCGTCCGAGTCTTCTGGCACGCCAATGTCCATGTTGGAGATCTCAAACGTGCCGTCGTCGTCCTGGGCAATCTCGTCGCTCATGGCAAACCGCCGGTTGTTGGCCGACGGCCGCCACACGTACGCCACCCACGCCACGTCGGCAAAGTACACCAGGTTCGGCCAGCCGTCCAGCGTGAACCAGCGCGACTTCCAGTGGAACGGCACATAGGCCCGGTCCCGCGCCGACACAAACGTGAAGCTGTTGATGAAGAAGAAGCCAAAGATGACCACAATGCTGAGCATGATGCACCACCACAGCTTCTTGTACATGCTCTCCTTGGCGTGCTGCTTACGCTCGCGCAAGTCCTTGAGCGTCAGGTTCAGCGAGCTCAGCGTCCACACGTAAAACGCCGTCAGCGTGCTGGCCAGCGGCAGGATGATCAGCAGCACGTAGGGCCCTGTTGCTTAGTCAGCATATCACACCACACTCCGCGGAAGAGACCACGACTGACCGACGGTGTCCGGCTTGACCAGCAGACTGGTGATGGCGTACACCAGGCCAAAGACAAAGTGCGCAATCGCAAGCCAGCGCACGTACACCATGGCCCGCCCCAGCGTCGTCTTGACCACGCCGTAGCCCATGCAGACGATCAGCAGCAGGAAAAACGTAAACGAGTTACGGAACGCGTTGAGCACCGCGACCACCACCAGCAGCACCTTGGACCCGACGTTGGACCCGTTGCGGTTCTTAAAGTCGTAGAAGCCCCACGTCATCAGCATCTCCACCACCAAAAAGATGAGAATCGCCGTGATGTAGTTCTGCACCGCCAGAATGTCGCTGCGGTGCTGGTAGTACATGAAGCCCCAGAACACGACCACGACTGCGTACATCAGCGTGATGCCGCCGTAAAACGGCAGCTTGGGGATCTGCGTCGCCGCCAGCTCGCCGTACGCGTTGCGGAACTCGGCCACCGCGCCGTACTCGGCCGCGCTAAAGGGCACCGTCACCACGCAGTAGTAGCCCGTCTTCTTGATCTCGTATGTGATCGGCTGGGCATCTTTGAGGTGCACTGCCTCGTTGATGATCAGGTTCTCCGCCAGCTTCGTCGCGTTGGACTGCAGCATGAACTCGCCCACGCTCGTGTGGTTGCAGTAGCCCAGCGGCACGTACTGAGGCTCGCAGATGAGCAGTTTCTGTCATGACCGTCAACAAAAAGCCCCCCGGCCCCCAACTGGGTAAAACGGCCAACGTACACCCTTGCTTGCGTCGGGCGTGATGCCGATGAACTCCTCGTCCTTCCACTCAAAGATGAGCACGCTGACTATCGGGTCGACCGGCCCGTCGTATTTATCAAAGAGAAGGCTGATGAACGGATCCACGGGGCCACCCCACGAGCTTTTGCTGTACATGCCTGTGATGCGTCAGTCTTTTATGCTTTCCAGCCTCGTCCGTTGTCCAGCTGGTCGTTGACGTACCGGCGCATCGTTGTCGGTTCGCGTCCTTTTGGTTCTGTCGGGGAGGTCGCTGTCAGCATCCACGCACAAGGGAGAAGAGACGCCAGAAAGGCCGCAGGGCTCCCGTACGATTCTCTCCTCAAAGCCATGGACCATCGTGACGGCGCAAAGCGCCACCACCAACGTGGACAGCATCTTTGAAGCCCAACTCGCCATCGTCAGTGCTGTGTCGTCTGCCGTCCGTCACCCTCGTCCGGGCGGGTCGTGAGGTCGGGAGCTGCGGAGCTGCGGTCTGGTGTGCAGTGCAGTTCGCAAAAAGGGCTGCGATAACTGGAAAGGCGAACGCAAGTCCGAGAGGCCGAAATCAGGAGACGACCAAAGGGGGCGGATTCGCGCAAAGAGGTTGGCAGCCGTTCACAAGAGAGAGAGCCACATCTGGGTGGACAAAAAGGCGGTAGCGTCGGGTCCCCGCTGGAGCTGGGCGGAAACAGAGGTTGGACGACACGGAAACGGTGGATGGCTGATGGCTGGAATGTGCCGGAGCGCCTGGCTCGGCAAGGAGCATGAACAAGCTGGCCCCAAGATGGCCGGCGATAAGATAAGCACTAGTTCTTGCGTACGCGCGCTAGCCGGCTCGAGAGAAGCGACCAGGAATTAAAATGAGCTCTTGGATACGAGTACAAATACGTCCCGCTTTTCTCCCACGGCATGTGGTGCATAGCAGTAAAAGCTTCCTACAGAGTAGACTTACGACGACAGCGTTCTTCACCCAAGTCGACAGAAAAAGAGTCACCCAAGAACCCAGGTGCCGTTTCAACCCCGTGGAAAGCTGTCGAGACACGCTGTGGCTGTCTTGCATGGCGGGTGTATCAGTACATAAATGAGCCAAGATCCTCAGAGCTTGGCGGGATGCTATTCGCCATGCGGAGTACGAGGGTGCCGTATTACGAACACCGTAGGAGTTGACGCTTACGTTTTCCTCGGGTCCCCAAATAAACTTGGGACGACAGCCATCGCTTGAGCATCGACTTGCCAACTTCGAGACGTCCAAGTCGTTTGTCCAGGAAGTTAGGTGTTGTTGCCGTCTCTACTCCGTACATGGAATACATTCTATCGCCATCCTAGGCGTCTTATCCAGCTTTTACTTCGTTTTCATACAGCTGCTGCAGCCGCCCCCATCACCTGGAGAAACATACGAGCTACAGCAGGAACACGCACTCCAGAAAGCCACGGTAGTAACTCCTCTTTTTCTGACCCTGTATATTCTCGTGAATATCATGTCTCATAAGCTGACCCCACTGCGACGTCTCATGCCTGGACCTCTGCCGCCGGCTTTGCCTCCTCCTTCTCGGCCTCCGGCTCCTCCTTCTCCTTGATCGGCCACGGTATTGGGCCGCCCGGCGAGTCCGGCTTTCTTGCGGTCAGGACCTCCACGCCCGTCTCGGTGACCAGCAGGGTTTGTTCTGTGTTTCTTGTCAGCGGCTGTAGAAGCGAGGTGGACGACGCCAAGACGTACCGAACTGGGCCGTCTTCTTGCCGTCAATGGTCGTGCTCGTCCAGTTGTCCGGCCAGGTCACGTCCCGGTACTTGCCCAGGGCGATCATGGGCTCAATGGTAAAGGTCATGCCCGGCTTGCACTCGCCCACGGCCTTATTCTTGGCGTAGTGCGGAATGTTGGGCGGCGCGTGGAAGACGGTGTTGATGCCGTGGCCGACGTACGTGCGGATGACGGTGCAGCCGCGCTCCTTGGCCAGCTTCTCAATGACGTTTCCAAACTCGCGGAAGAGCGTGCCCGGCTTGACGAGCTTGATGGCAGCGTCGAGGCAGTCGCGGGCCGTCTCGATCACGCGCACCGTGTCGGGGTCGGCCCGGGCCCGATCTCCGACGTAGTAGGTCTCGTTGAGGTCGCCGTGGTAGCCACCGTGGTACAGCGTGACGTCGAGGTTGACCAGATCGCCGTCCATGAGGATGCGCTTGTCTGGGATGCCGTGGCAGATCACCTCGTTGACCGACGTGCAGACGGACTTGGGGTAGTGGTTGTAGTTGAGCGGCGAGGGGTAGGACTACGCGAGGGGACAACGGTCAGAACAGGGAGGCGGCACGGGTGCCACGGGGGGGGACGGCAAAAGGCAAAGGACAAAACGCAAGAATCAGACAGGTTACGGACATTACGCTCCAGGCAGGCGTTGTGCACAATCGCGTCAATCTCGTCGGTGGTGATGCCGGGCCGCAGGGCGGCGGCGGCAATGTCGAGCACCTCGCGGGCCAGACGGCAGACCTTGCGCATGGCCTTTTGGCCCTTGGCATCCAGAATGTCAATGTTATTGGCACGGAGGCGCGAGCGCGGCGTCTTGGGGTAGCCGTCGTCGGCGTAGTCGGGATGCGGTATGGAGGCGGGCACCGCGCGCTTCGGAGACAGCGGATAGACAGGGCGAAGCGGTCCGGTAAAGTGAAAGTTGGGGAACGGGTTGTAGTATCCGACCTCTGGCTTGGCATCAGCATGTAGAGCACGTAGGACACGCAACGCAAGCGTGCAGGTCAAGGCGGCGTACTCGTCTCCTTCTTGTGCATCGTCTTGTGCGTCACCTGTAGGCGCTCGTCAGCACTCGTCTACCGAACCCAGAGACGCGGCCGCGCGGTCGTCGGAGCGAGACGCACCCAGTTGCGGCCAAAGCACTCTTGCGAGCAGAAGAAGCTGTCCTTGATGCCGAGCTTGACGCATGTTGGACACTGCAGCGTGCCGGCATCCTTGTCGCAGTCGGCGCCGAGGCACTTGCGCTTAGCAGGCGGTTCGTCGGCCATGGCAGCTGGTCTGGGTGTTGGCGGTTCGGTTTGTTTCTTGCAGAGTCAACGTGGCCGCACTGGTGACGGCAGAGGATTAAACAGGCAAGATCCGTCGTAGGTCTGTGTGACAGTGACGCCCTATGCTCGACAACTTTGCAGGCATAAATTTCTACAGAATTAGTGGGGGAGGACGAGACAAGGCCACCATTGTGACCTAGGCCGTTTCTGGCCGACCTTGCAGCACGAGTACAATACTCCGCCGTACGACTACGAGGACACCACCCGAATACGGACTTAGTGGCCGGCAGCCCGTTAAATCATATGACCCAAGCCGTTTTGCTTCCGTTCCAGCGGCCTAGCAGTAAGACCTCCGCAGTCGCTTCCCGTGCAGGTCTAATTTTCAGGCTGGCCAAAAAACGGCATTGTGCTGCCACGGCCTTGCTCTTCCATGGCAGACAAGCCCAAGACCGTCGTCGTGGGCGCCGGGCCCGTCGGGGCCCTCGCTGCCCTCTATGCTGCCCAGAGAGGCCACAACGTGGAGATTTACGAGCTTCGCAAGGGTGAGTCCAAGTGCCGGACGTGCCATGACCAGGCGTATAGTTGACTCTGGCAGACCTCCGAGACCCGTCGACCACGCCTCTCAACTTTACAAAGTCCATTAACCTGGCGCTTTCCGAACGCGGCATCAATGCGCTGCGGCAAGCCGGCCACGATGACCTGCTGAGCAAGGTCTTTGAGACGACCATCCCGATGCGCGGCCGCATGATCCATGGCAAGAAGCCGTCGGGCGAGCTCTATGAGGACGCCCAGGACTATGATGTTCACGGCAGGGTTTGTCTTTCTCCCGCCCTCGGCCGTGGCAACGGGCTGACTGGTGTTCTGTGGAGACGATTTACGCTGTCGACCGGACCGGCCTAAATGGGTGTCTGCTGGATGCCCTGGAAAAGACGCCCAATGTCAAGTTCCTCTTCAGCCACAAGTTCACCGGCGCCGACTTCCGGGCCCGCAAGGCCTGGTTCGAGGTGCAGGACACGGCGGACTCGACGACCGGCCGGGCGCGCGAGATCGAGATCGACTTTGACTTTATGATTGGCGCCGACGGCGCCCATTCCTATGTGCGCTACCATCTCATGAAATACTGCCGCATGGACTACAAGCAGGAGTACATTGACACGCTGTGGTGTGAGTTCCGCCTGGAGCCGCGCGCGGCCTCGTCGCCGGACGACCCCATGTCGCGGTTTGCCATCTCGCCCAACCATTTGCACATCTGGCCCGGCAAGGCCTTTATGTTCATTGCCATTCCCAGCGAGGTGGGTTCTCTCTCTTAGTGTCCTCTCCCGGGAGGGCCTGCGGCTGACTAGGGCGACAGGACGGGTCCTTTACGTGCACGCTGTTCATGCCCTCGACGCAGTACGCCCTGCTGGAGACGCAGCCCTCGCAGGTGCCGGCGTTTTTCGACCAGCATTTCCCGGGCGTGACCGGCCTCATCGCGCCAGAGAGCCTGATTGCCTCCTTTACGGACAACGCGCATCTTCCCTTGATCAGCGTCAACTGCCAGCCGTACCACTTCCAGGCGTCCGTGGTGATCCTGGGCGACGCGGCCCACGCCATGGTGCCGTTCTACGGCCAGGGGATGAACTGCGGCCTGGAGGATGTGCGGGTCCTTTTTTCGCTCCTGGACAAACACGAGATCGTCGAGACCAACGACCCCGAAGATGCCGCCGAGGGCGAGCCCGCCCGCGACGCACGGGACCTGCGCGAGACGCAGGAGACGCAGCGGGCGCTGGCGCTGGCCGAGTACACGGCGCTGCGCGTGCCGGACGCGTCTGCCATTACCGAGCTGGCGCTGCAGAACTACGTCGAGATGCGCTCCTCGGTGCTGAGCCCGACGTACCGGCTGCGCAAGTACCTCGAGGAGCTGCTGTCGGTGCATGTGCCGAGCCTGGGCTGGAAGACCAAATACGCCCGCGTCTCGTTTGGCAATGAGCGGTATAGCGACGTGGTGAAGAAGAGCGAGCACCAGGGTCGCGTGCTGCTCAACGCCTGTGTGGGTGCCGTGGGGGTGCCGCTGCTGGCCAGCGCCATAGCTCTGTTCTGGTACAAGCGTCGCTGAAATTATTCGAGAATTGGGCAAACCAACAGCGAATTGCAAGTGACTGGCTGTCCACATCCGTCGCCACATGACCACGGGTGGCGGCCTTGGGGGCGAAGACGTGACGACCGCCTCGGACGCAGCAGCATCCGTGCGGCAGGTCATGCCCGTCATCGTCCTTGTCCTTTTTCGTTCTTGTCGTCCCATTTTCGGCTCTTTGTCTCTGCCTGGCTGGACATTGCCCTCGTAAGACGGATGGGCCCCGGACGTAACGTAAGATACAAGTATGTACGTATGTACGTACTGGTCATGTACTTTGTATTTTTTGTGTCCATCTTACATACACAGGCCCCCCGGTAATCTGGACGGAGGCGGATGGGGGTGGCGCAAATGGCTGGCTTTATTTGCCAGAGATAATGCGGAGTCGTGGAATCCCGCACTAGCAGGGCAGATAGATTCGCCAAAGAAGCGATGCAGAAGGCCCAGTGCTACAGAAAGCGATAGACATGACGAGGAAGAAGGCAAGGGCCCCAAGGTCCAGGGCGCACTGGCCCACCCCATACCTTCCGTATGCAGCGAGAAAACGCAAATCCCACACAATTTCAAACTGGGCCGACGCAATCGTGGCCCGCCTCTTTTCCCTCCCACCCATTTCGACATCACCAGGCACTTGTACTCGTAATAAAATCACGCCCGTGGACATCGGCGGCCAGAACACACCACCCCCGCTCCTTTTCATCCCTGTCTCTATTTCCCTTTTTTTTCCCGCCTCCATGTCTGGGATGCCGGCCGCGGCGCTGTGTCGGCCGACGATTTGAAAGCTCGCACAAACAGGCGGAGACCACTGAGACTCGCAGACGCCGAGGCGCAGAGGCGCAAAGAGGAAAAATAAAGGTGCGGGAAAAAAGACGGCCAAAGAGGAAAGGCGCCATGCAGGTTTGACGAAAACCCGACACAGAGACCGCAGCCTGCAGGACGTCAACGGTCCCATCGCCTCTGCCCGTTTCTGAGCCTTTCCACTTTTCCCCTTTCCCGTTCCATTTGACTTTCGGGGGCCCGGCACGCTTTTGCCTTGGAGCACCAGGCCAACCGGCAACGAGAGAGTCGATGAGGCGCCAGTGGGACGACTGCACGCGATTCCAGAACCACTTGCGCGTTGGCTATCAGATGTGCGTGTGACGACCGGACGCATCCGTCCGCGCCTCGTCGCAGTGTCTTGCCCCCAACCCCAGAGAACGGCCACTTTTTGTCCGTGCTGCCATCGACACGCCCCCCAGCCCCGACCGCTGCTGAGACGGGGGGGGGAGAACGCTTTTGCCGGCCGACCGCACACGCCCTCTGGCCCTCGCTGCCCAGCACAAGCACCCCGCCAACTCGTGAGATCGTCGTCGCACCCACCTGCCCGATTCGCCTTCTCTGCACCGACCGCCTCGCATTTCCCATCTCCTGACGGCCCTTCTCTCCGCTTCGCCTGCGTCTTGGCCACTTTTTTTATAGACCGCCTGAAACTCCGGAGCGGCGGTCGCGCTTCGCGCTCTTTGCGGACTAACAAGACACCCCCCCCCCCCCTTCTCGTTGCGGCCCCCACGACTTGTTTCTTTTTCCCAGATCTCCTGTGCTCCTCTCGCCTGGAGCACCGCACCACTCTCCGAGACACAGCTCTGCACACACTCTGAACGCGGTGGGAAAGGGTACACGCGTTGCACTCTCTCGGCGGTGGCCGTATCGAAACAATGACATCGTGTGCGCCTCCGACGAAGCTTGATCAAGCCGTGGCAGTATCCTCCGACTCCCGTTGCCAACGCGGACCGCAATCTGCATCCGAACGCGCACCCGAAACCGATCCCCGATCTTGACACCGCGACGGCCCGGCCGTGTGGCTGACGTCTGCCGCCGGAAGACGCGGCCCACCACTGCAACCGCATTCCGCGAGGGCAGCCCGTCTGCGCCGCCGCTGGTGCGACCATGCCGACGCCACACGTCATCGACCCGACGCAGCTGGATCTCAGCACCGAGGAGCTCACGCTTCTGCGGCAGGGCCAGTCTGCTCTCGCCGGCTCGACATCGTCGCGCGCGGCCAGCCGCGCCTCGTCGCAGGGCCGGCTCCTGCTCGACAGCAGCTCTCTGGCGGCGCTGGACGTGTACTTTGAGCGTGTGATGAACCGCATCCAGCAGCAGCTGCAGTATCTCACCGACCAGACGCAGGCGGTGACCATGGCGGTGTACGACCAGTCGAACCAGATGATTGTGGATGCGGACGCCGAGATTGCCCGGTTCACCATGATCAACGATCAGATCGACGAGCTGGAGCTGGACTTTGATCGCATTGCGCACATACGCGAGATCGTCCACGACTATCGCCAGCGGCTCGAGGACGTGGAGCACGAGCTGGAACAGTCGCAGCCGTCGTCGTCCTCGTCGTCCCGCCGCCGCGAGGGCCATCGCGACGGACGGCGGCGAACCGAAGGCCACTCGGGCCGACACCGGCATTGATTCCAGCAGTGGCCGACAGTGGCTGACAGTGGCCGACAGTGGCCGACAGTGGCCACGTACCTGGGGAGGACCGACGTTGTGTGGGCTCAGAGACGGCAATCTTTCCTGTTGTCGAGATATGATGCGAAAACGATGAACCAGGTGAGCGGTAAAAACGAAAGACAGCAATGAGCCTCACGGCTGGCACAAGAAAGGATGGCCTCACGGCTCGTTGAATTACGGTACTTTATATCCTTGTATTATTTTGGTTGGGCAGGTTGTCATACTTTCTCTTCAGTTCTTTGGCACGGGGTTTTTAGGTCTTGTCCATGTTTTCTCCAGTCTCGTCGCGATGCTCTTTTGCGTTTCCGGATCCTCTCCTGGCGGCTTATACGTTATGTTTAATGTCTTTTTCTTGGTTGGCCGATGATCGTTTTGGGGGCTCATGGCAGCAGATTGACAGCTAGCGCTCGGAATGGTGCTGTATTATGCTACATACTATTTCAGATACAGGGAGCTAGCGGGTCTTATTACACGCTATTTGCACCCAAGCCGAGCCAGCACTTTTGAATTCAATAGTTCATCATGTCTCCAACCGACGCCCATGGTGCGATCCGATGGCGGTTTTTTTTTTCTTTTTTGTAAAACATGCAACAGCCGTGCGTACAGCCGTCCCTAGGGGCCCACGCTGTCTGTGGGCAGGACGGCGGGCGGCAGGCGTTTGGCGGGCTCCTCGTCGACGTCGGTGGCGTCGCTATCGTACCGATCGCTGGCGGGGCGCGATGGGACGGGCTCGTCGGCCTTGTCGGCCTTGTCGGCCGGGTCGGCCTTGCCGTCCTTGTCCGGGTCGGCAAAGAGCACCTCGGCGTGCATGTGGCGCTGGACAAAGACGCGCTGGGCGGCGGCGGTGCGGATGCGGGTCTCGCCGTCGCGCAGGGCGGCGGCCTCGCGGGCGAGGTCCTGCATCTGCATGCGCACGTCGCGCGAGAGCGTCTGGAACCAGCCCATGTGGGCCTTGCACTTGCGTTTGCGGCACATGCCGGCGGTGGCGGCGTCGGGGGTGGGATCGGTGGTGTCGGTGGTGTCGGTGGTGTCGAGAGTATCAAGACCTTCGGGGGGGTCCAGCCGGCCGGCCGCAAAGATGGCGACGCCCTCGGGGCTGGCGAGGAAGCGGGCAAAGTGCGGCTGGACGCCGACGTGAGCGAGGCGGTCGTCGTAGCCGCAGCCGTCGCGCTCGATGCGGCCGGCCTTGATGGCGTCGTAGTCGCGGGCCTTTGCCATGTCGAGCAGCTCGAGCATCTTCTTGCACATGTGGAACTGCTCGGCCAGGCGCTGGCGGTGGGCGGCCGACTGCTGCGTGACGGCGCGCTCCTCGGTGGTGAGGAGGGCATCCGGGTCGGCTGGGGGTTAGTGAGTGGTACTTTTACGTTACTGAAAGAAGGACTCCTCCAACCTAAACCTACCGCTTTCGTCCAAGGCCAGTCCCTGGAGCAACATCCGGGCCACGCCCTCCTGGTGGTCGCTGGCGAACAGGGCCGCGAGCTGGCCCGTGGTGAGGTGGTCGACGGGCCGCTTGTCGTCGGGCAGGGCCGTGGCGTGGGTGGCGGACCGGTCGATGCGCGTCAGCAGCGTCTCCCACCACTGGTCGCGGTGGCCGTCGCTGCAAAAGTAGCTGGCCGCGTCGGGCGGCGCGGCCGAGACGTTGTCGTCGCCGTACAGGCGGGCCGGACGGCGGCAGTCGGCCAGCGCGCACAGCTTGCGGAAGCGGGTGACGTAGCGGCCGGGCAGGGTGCAGTTGGGGCAGATGTAGCTGAGAATGATGCTCTCGCCCAGCGCCTTGTCAATGTGCACGCAGTCGCCGTGGAACCAGTCCTCGCAGCCGTCGCACTGGATCATCCAGCGGTGGCCGTCGGGCCCGCGGCAGATGCAGTACGGCCCCGTGTCCGACGACGACTCCTCTCCCTCGCCGTCCTCGCCGTCTTCGTCCGCCTCGTGGGTCTCGTCCATTTCGTTGATATCGTCGATACCATCAACCTCGTCGGCCTCGTCGCCGCTGTCGCCGCCTTCGTCCGTCGTCTCGGCATCGTGTGTCCCGTGCTGCAGCGTGCTCGTCCGGCCCTTGCCGTGGGCCGGCCCCGTCGTCTTCTTGATGCCGCCGCGACCACGCCCCTTGAGGCCCTTGTTGCCACCTCCTCGTCCGTTGCTGCCGCCGCCTCCGCGCGTGGCGCTGCTGCCGCCGCGGCCCTTTGGCGCGCCACCGCCGCGACTCCGGGCCCCCGCGGCCCGCGGTTTCTTGACGGGCATTCTGTCGGTCGCAGTCGTGGCCGTGGCCGTGGCCGTCGTGGTCGAGTCGGTCGCGTCCGTCATGGGAACCTCGTCGTCCAACGCGTGCGGGTCGACGTCTCCGTTTGTGGGGCCGCCTGTGGCCTGGAAATGGAGCAAGTTCGGCCCCTGTATGAAATTCACCGAGTTAGCTGCGACACAGGCCCGTGCGACATGCGCTGCGACTCATCGTTCTCTCGCTTTACCTCGTCATCTTCCATCTTGAGGTCAGGCACTTCGGCCGAGCTGCGTGGCAAAGGGCCTGTCCGCGCCGCATCGAGGGGAGACCCCGTGTTCGGCCCCATGCCGCTGTATCTCTGGCCGTTCCAGACCGGCTGACTCGCGGATGGTGGCTGCAGTATTACCGAAGAAGACGCTTGGCGCGTGTGGCCGACAGTTGAGGTTCGGCGCGCCGCTGCATCGCAGAATAAAAGTGGACCTTTCCCCTCTAGCGATAAGATTGGCGAAGCTACTATAATTTTTCCTCCCGTCGAACCACCGAAGCCAGTTTGTCACCCGGTAGACGTCGACAGCGGAGACACGGAAACAAGCCGCCGTTTACCCACGACAAACGCTCTAGACGATCGGACAGGCGTGCTTCACATCCTCTCGCCATGAGTCGACCGCTTTCCAAGGCACTGCCCCTCTTTGGGGCTCGCGGCAGCCTTTCCTTCTCCACGACGCAGACTGCCCGGAGTGCGGCCTCACACGGCCGCTCGTTCGCGTCGTGTCCGGTGCACGCGTCCCGGACCGCCGCCGCCCGTCGGCCACTGCCCGGATGTGCCGCCGAGCGGTGGCCGACACCGCGTCTGCCCCTCGTGTCGAGGAGGACGTACAAGACGGTGGAGGAGGCCAAGAGCCGGTATCGTTCGGGGGTATGTGTCTCCCCCCCCTTCCCCCTCGTGCGGTGTGGATGCAGATACCTGGTAAGAGTCATGGGCTGACAGTCGTGGCACAGCCCTTTTCGTGGAAGGCGGGCGTGCTCTTTGTGGCGGCGGGCGGCGGCCTGCTGTGGTACTTTGAGCACGAAAAGGAGCGCATGCAGCGCAAGCGCGTGGCCGAGGCCAGCAAGGGCGTGGGCCGGCCCAAGGTGGGCGGCCCCTTTGAGCTGGTGGACCAGAACGGCAAGCCGTACACGGACGCGGACCTCAAGGGCCGGCACGCGCTGGTGTACTTTGGCTTCTCGCACTGTCCCGACATTTGCCCCGAGGAGCTCGACAAGATGGCGACCATGTTCGACCTGGTCGAGGCCGCGCAGCCGGGCCAGCTGACGCCCGTGTTTGTGACGTGCGACCCGGCCCGCGACACGCCCGACGTGCTCAAGGCGTACCTGGTCGAGTTCCACCCGCGCTTTGTCGGCCTGACCGGCACCTACGACCAGATCAAGGCCATGTGCAAGGCCTACCGCGTCTACTTTAGCACGCCCTCGCACGTCCAGCCGGGCCAGGACTACCTCGTCGACCACAGCATCTACTTTTACCTCATGGATCCCGACGGCGACTTTGTCGAGGCCCTCGGACGCCAGCACTCGCCCGAGGAGGCCGCCAAGGTCATTGCCGACCACATTCGGGACTACCGGCCCGGGCGGTGATGAGCGGCGGACCGAAATCTTGGGATATCTCACCTCTGTACACCTGGACACACTCAAAAAAAAAAAGGGACAATGGCACAGGGCACATGGCACAGGGCACACACACACGCAGGGTCACCAAGTTCTGTAATGCCGCATCACACACAACCTTCTCCTCTTCTCATGCAGCCAACCCCCTTTCCCGGTACTACGGAGTAAGCCCCGTCCCGGCGCTCTGGCTGCGACAAAGAAAAGACGCGCAGGACTTTTCTTTCCCCCGCGCTAAGACAGGTACCGCCGGCTGGCCCAGGCCTTGTTCCCCGTCTGTGCCGCCCGCTGGGTCTGTCTTGCTTCTGCTCGCCATTGGAGCGCGCGCGTCCCCTTTTTCCCCCAAACGAGGGAGCCGTCGGCCTGTTCGTCGGCTCGCTCGGGTTCCCAAGCTTGGCCCCATCTGGCTGTGGAAAAATGTGGGAACGAGATCGGCTCCGTAGTAGATGTAAAAGGAGGGGCTATTTTTTTCCTCTGTACTCTTACTTCGTTTGTACTCGTACGTAACTCCCACCCGCACGGCCGCTTACCTAACCGAACCTCTCGTACTCGTATCTCATTCCTCCCCCCTCTCTCTCGCTCCCCTCTCGCGCTCTCGCGCCGTGTGGCCGCACTGCCTGCTGCTGCTGCTGCAGCTTATCGCGCCAGCCCACTTGCACGCATTCCACGTCTTTTCCCACCCCGACTACGAGGACGACTAGCTCTACACCGCCCAGCCCCTCCCGCGCTGACGTGCGCTGCATCCGACTTGCCCGCCTTTGTTGTTGGACAGCACCGCATCGCCAAGCTGGACATGCTGGAATCCTGTTCTGACCGCCAAGATGGACTGCCTGCTGACTGCATCTCCCCAGAGCCACATACGCCATCGCCGGCCATCCGGGCCTGCTGTCCTTTTGCCTTGCCATATCCCCACGTCGTGGACTCGTACAAATATCCCACGCTTGACCCCCCTCCCATCCTTCCTTCCCTGCGTCGGTCGGTCCACTTGGTCTCTTCTTGGTCTCTTCTCTCCTGCCCACCCGCCTTAGCTCGTTGCGTCTGCTCCTCCGAGGGCCCATGCCGGCCCGTTCTGCCTTTATGTGCCTGTCGACGCGACGCAGCTAAAGCGACACCAACGCATGCACAGCCCGACCACGCCAGCCCTCCTTTGGAACGCACCCCCCCCCCCTCCCTCACGCTTTCCGCCGAACGCTCTCGTGTCTCGTCGCACGTGTCTTTTATCTTTTATTTGTGTGTGTGTGTGTGCCGTCTGCTGGTCGTCTGCCCGTCTTTTCCTGACCGTCTTCTTGTCTTGTCGTATCTTGATTTCCCGACTTCTTACCGCGGCTCTGACACCCACCATCCTCGGAAACAGACCGGGTGATATCGTTTTCTTGGCTGCCCTCTTCGACAAACCGCATGTGCACCTCGCGCACGAGACCTGGATAAGAAGCCAAGCCCAGTTGACAAGTGAGACCTGCACCCCTAGTCTGCGACTGGAAGGTCACCAAGGACACGCTAGAGACTCCGGCCAAGAACAGACGAGAGAGACGAGCCCAAACGGGCCGCCAATAGTTCACACAAGCACTCGAGCACACATAACCCAGCCACGGGCCCTCAGTGCTACCTGCATCCTCTTCTACCCCCCCCCCCCCCTCCTCCTCCTCCCCCTTTCTCGTCTTCTTCTTCTTTCCCTACCACTCTTCCTCGACTTACTTTCGCTGTTTGTCTGCTGTGCCGACACTCTATCCGGTCTGCCACTCTATCGCTACTTCTCAGACCAGACATCCGCCGCCGTGGCCAGACTGTTCCATCTTGCTCTGCCCTCGTCTGATTCGCCGTCGATATCGCCCCTATCAACTGCAGCCCTTTTATGACGACTTGCCACCAGAATGGCCGCCGCTGTACTTCCTCGCTATTCTCGCGACCTTGGCGAGTCGCTGAGTGTCGAGGACTTTGAGACCGCCTCGATTCGTTCGGCTGCGCCGTCTTACTGTGAGTGCCTCTTGGCTTTTGCGCTCCTGTCCTTGGGTCGCTTGCATCATGGCGACTCCTTCGCACCAGTTGTCGGCGGGGCTCTCTATTGGGGGACGGTCGACCCCGCGCGTCTCTGCTTTTAGCCCTACCCCTGCACTTTTATCTTTATTGGGGCTCTGGCCGGCCGCCGATGTGGATTCCCCCGGGCTAATCTTGTTTGCGCCCCGTGCTCCAGCCTCCGAGACCCCGTCCACACACTACACCGTGCCCAACCATGCCGGCGGTTTACTGCCCCCGTACGTGCCGCCTGAGCGCACGCCCGTCTCGGCTGCCTCCAACCGCCACGGCGCCCACATGACCGCCTCGGCCCGCCGCCCTGTCACGGCTTCGGCTGCCGGCTACGGCCTCCCTGTCGCCAGCGGCCGTGGCGAGCTGCCTAACCTGTCGCAGTTCCGCATCCCCTCATGGTCCAGCATTTCTTCCAACCCCAACGCCCGCCTGTACCACTCGGTGGCCCTGCGCCGTGTGGCCGCTGCCGAGCACGCCTCGGCTGCTGCCGAGATTGGCGGTCTCATGCGCCGTCTGGCCATTCTCGAGCGCGAAGAACTGGAGGAGGCCGCCGCTTCGGCCCGCCGCAGTGCTGGTGCCGGTGCTGGTTCTGGTGCTGGTGCTGGTGCCGGTGCTGGCCGGGCTGCCACGCAGCCCAGCAGCACCGCCGTCTCCCGGCCCCTGGAGGACCCCTTTCTGGTCGGCGAGGCCGCCGCCCGCCGCACGCGCGCTGCACGTCTTGCCCGCGATACCCCTGCCACCGCTGATGAGGCTCTCGTCCGCGAGGATCGCCGCTGGGACTGGTTCCTTGGTTCGTTTGCCCGCCCTTCCACCCTTCCCGCTCGCCACAACGTGTTGCCGTCCACGTCCAGGCGCCACGCCCGGCTGCATCACAACTCCGTGAGCCTTCATTAGGGCCTCGGATCTGGATTTGTCCCCGACTGACCCATGTTTTCTTCTTTTCTTTCCGTCCACAGGCCAGATGAAGGGCCGCAACAGACCTAGCTGGAGCCAGCCCGCCTCCCGGATCCGCCGCCAGTTTGATGCCACCCGCCTCCCGGCCGCCACCATGCGACGCATCCGCACCGGCCGTCTCTAGGGGGGCTGCCGTCGGATGGCGCCGCTGCCGGACGAGATGCAGGCGTCTTGGGAATCCGGAGACGGCGTTTCGCTTGCTTTTTCCCTCTTACCGCTGGTTGGCACCACGCTTTTCGCGCCGTCGTTTAGGTTTCGGGCATGTTCCACGGACGTAGTGCACGTTCCGGGTTTTTCTTTTTTTTTCTTTTTCTTTTCTGGGTTCGCGCTGGGCGCCTGTTGGAGAGCCATCAAGGCAACTGCTGTGCATCTTTCGGTGTTTGGTTTGGATCTCTGGGCCTGTCCCGCCTTCTCCATGGTCTCGGCAACTCTTTTGCCACCGCCATGGCATCCATAGTCTCTTGGTTTGCGTGCTCATGTTTGTGCGCCGTTTCGGCTTTTTTCAGCTGTTTTTGTTTTGCAATGTCACGAAAGATACATGATCTATTATACATAGTCTGAGCTGTAGAAACGAGCGCGCACCGCCCTCGATTAGGATAATACCTCTGTCCTATACGTCTTACAACGTGCTTCAATATGCAAGACATTCCGACGGCGACTCTTCTTCCCGCTTCTTCCACCCAGCCCTCTGCTGCTGTCTCGATGGCATCCAATCCAATAAAGTACAGTATAAAAAACGCCCTGCGCCAGTGTGAAATGCGTCACTCTCTGCATCGGCTGTAGCCAGCTTCAGGCAAGCCGCCTCACACAAGTTTGTCCGCCCAGGTGATACACAAAAGTCGTGGACACCATGCACTTTCCGTTCTTCGACTTGTCGTCTGTCACGCGCAGCTGCTCTCGGCGTTTTCGGCCGCTAATTGCGCTCGTCTCGGACGTCATCGGCTTAGCCCTTGCTCTTGGTGTTGAGGATGAGTCCGACAATAAGACTGGACCAGTGGGTTAGCTCGAACCGCAGCGCCGACAAGAAATATCCATACCCGTAAAGTCCCAGCACCTCGCCAAAAATGAGGATCAGCACCATGCCGACGAAAATCCGGGACTGCTCCATGTAGGCACGGACGCCCTTGTCGCCCACGACGCCGATACAGTAGCCCGCCGCCAGGCCCGTGACGCCCACCGACAGTCCGCATGCAAGGTGCATGAATCCGCTAAAGAGTGACGAAGCATCAGCAAAAGCGACTTCGATGGGGGGGATTTCCGCGCCGGGCGCGGCTTACTTGAACAAACTGTAGTTGGAGCCAGTGCTAGGCGGCCCCAGATCCTGGGCAATAAGCACCGAGATGACGAGGGCATAAACGGCAATGATACCGGACATGACAACGGGAATCAGACACTAGGTGTGTCAGCGCAAGGCCACGTCTGTTGTCGGACGCCGTCGTGCTCACCTTCATAATCAGGTCTGGCCGGAACGTGCCCACGCCTGCAATACCGATGCCCGACTTGGCCGTACCGTATGCGGCGCCAATACCTAATCAGATCGAATCGCGGTCAGTGACCATGGGGAGAATAAACGGCCGATACGGACGGCTGGGGGAGCTCTGAGATGGTGGCCACATACATCCGAAGATCATGGCACTCGCAATCCCGGCCTAGTGTCGAAGAAAACACGTCAGCCATCGGCACGCGATCGAATCGAACCCGAGCAGAAAAGAGACATCCATACCATGCCGAAGAAGGGCGCAAACTTGGGGGACAACGCCGACTCTGCCATCTTTTCCCGCAGAGGATCGCGCTGGCTGATGCGGGAGAGACGAGACGATGGATGGACGGGCGAGCCGGACGGGGGCGGGGCGATAAAAGAGCGGACGGTGGAGCGCAGAATGAATCGATCAAGTCCTCCGAGGCGCGGCGATGAAGACGCTCGATTGGCGGCGTCGTGGTTGCGGGAGCTTTGCCAGGCAGAAATACGGAGTAGAAGGGAGAGAATCGAGACAGCTTTCGGAGACCCACTTCGCAGCAGAAGCGCCAGTACGAGTACGGCGCAGAGCAACAATGCGTGGTTTTGTTTGTTAGGTCCACTTTAGGTGTTAACAGTAGGTGTCCATTGGCTGTGTTTCAAAGCACGTGACACTTCAATACAGAATTCGAGATAGCGGAGTTCAGTGCTGTTGCGACCGCATAGAAAGGAGACGGAATGCATCCACGGGCAGGGCCCTGGCGGGACGAGCGGCCTCCCACGGACGCCGGCCAAAGAACGGCGGATGTATCGAAACACATGCAAGCACTGTAAACCTCTCAAAAAATGGGAGGAGACCAAATACACTGATGAATCCTGCCTTGGATTACGTGAAGGGATCCGACAAATTGAGGTTTTCGTCCTGCAGATTGCGGTGTTGTTAGTCCTGGGCCATTGCTTTATTTATAGGTGCCTAAATTCGTGTTAAATCAAATAGGCTTGGGACTGGTTAGATGGACGGCAAGTGTCTCTACACGCCTGCATCGTCTTTGGACCGCACGGCAAGAACGCCGAGAACGAGCCGTCAAACTGGATAGATATAATCCCGAATTTGGGTCGCTGCAGAAGCTGTCATCTGAGGATGGACAGTGTTGGGCTTTAGGTGCGAAGTGTGTCGACTGCCCTTGGAGGTAGTTGCGACTGTCTGATTGAGAATAGCGCGACTCAAAGACCTCCCAGGGGGGATTCCCCCTTGAGAGAATACACTCGTTTTCGTTGATATTGAGGGTCTGCAAGATTTTATTTTTGCTCCTTTGACTACATCCTTAGCTGCTTGTTCGTGTATGTGCGTCTAGGAGTGCGATCCCGACTGATCACTAGCGATCCAGGCAAGGATCGCAGAGGTTTACTCCCCCTGTCAGCGTGTGGTGTTTATAACAGTGTAACTGTGCCGTGAATTATTAAGACCCCTAGAGCCGCCAACCTAGAGAGAACCCTAGAGACCCTAAAGACCAAACGGGAAATACAGACTGGATTAACCAAGTGGGCTTGCTTTTAAGTTAGTTAAGGAGCACTATACCGAGAAAGTCGAAGAAGGAGACGAGAGAACTGAACCAGAGGGGACGGACGCAATGAGCGACTTCAGAGGCACTTTTGCCGGTCTTTAAGGTCCTCGCCCCGAAGATTACTTAAATATTTGAAAACCTACGTCGTAAGATACATAGGGCGGGTATACAAGGCCGCCACTGACGAGGGAAAAGACCGGGCTCGGAAGTCTACTTTCCCGGATGGGCCTCACGTAAATCACCAAAGAAGAGTGGTACCTGGCACTGCTGGTGGGGGGTAGGTATCCTGGTCGAAGAACTCGAGGACCAGTTTCTTGAAAAGCTCGACTTACGTGTCGGGCAGGTGGAGAGGCGCGTGGATGAGTCCATGATGGCTCTCGTATCAGGGATGGAGAAAAGTCTCGACGATTCGCTGACGAGCTTTCTGGTGGCCAAGGCGGTGCGGCAAAAACTGATGGCAGATCGAGCGGAAGGGGAGGCTGCACTAGATGACGAGAACTAAGGGCTAGAAGTGTGCGTGAGAGGTTGTTCTGTTCTTTATAGTGCTTATTGGTGGTGGCCGGTCTCTTGGTGAGAGGAGCTACGGAGGGCGTTTTTCTTTCATTTCTTTCGTTTGTTTGCGATTGCATTCAATAGACTGTAAGTTTTCAATTAGCGGTGCTCCCTTAGGGGGGAGCATTTTCCCCTTGGAGAATGCATCCTCGTTTCGTTAAGGCTGAGAGTTTGTAAGATTTGTGTTTTGCTTCTTTGACTACGTCCTTGACTGCTTGTTCGTGTGTGTGCATCAAAAACTCCGATCCCGACTGATTAACAGCAGTCCGATGCGGTAATGCTATGATGAAGACGGACGGTTACTTGCAAACGACTGGTGCTAATTCACCGGTGCCAATTCGCCGTTGCTGATTCGCTGTTGCTGATTCGCTGTTGCTGATTCGCTGTTGCTGATTCGCTGTTGGCTGATTTCGGTGGTGTTACACAGGTGCTGATTTACTGAAATTGACAAAGGCAGTATAAAGTTGTTGTAAACTTTTACTCATCCCCTCCACTTCCCTGTGCCCTCCACTCTCCCATGATCTCTACCCTCCCAGACCTTTTGCGCCCCATGTCTTGTACCCTTCACTGATAACCTGTCCTTTACCCGATCATTAGTTGTTTGTTACGAATCCATCATGGCAACCTTTCAAGAAAAGCGCTTCTCCAGAGCGCGGGCTTTTGTTGCACCGCTTCTACATAGTGAATGCGCCGAATCCCTCAGCCGCGCGGACCCGAGCATTGCGGATATGAAATCCTCCCTGCATTCTATTTTTTGCACGTTTGTTTTCGAGACGGAGTTTTCATGCTCCCCGTCCAACTTTGTGTACCTCACGCGAAACCTTTTTTCTGGCACCTACCATGATCATTTTCTTTGTTGCGCGGACAATTTCGACCGCATTTCCGGCTACGAAGGAAGCCTCTCCAGCGAGTATCTCCAAACGGAACCTGTTGTCTCATGGGTGTCAAAAATTGCCGACGCAATGGCTGCCGCGGCCGAGCATGTTGCAGACCTGGAATTGAGAAGCGCACGCCCGACAATTGCCAGCTCCTCAGGTGCAACCACAGAGCGTGGTTCGCGGGCAGATGCTTCTAGCCGTGCTGGTGCTGCTGCGGCAGTGGAGCTTGACGGTGGCGATGACGATGACGATGACAACACCACATCAGCGCCTCAACACAGCTGCCCCATCGTCAACATCCATCTCTCCGGGAACACCATCCGGGAAGCATGGAAAGCCAATCCTGTGACGAAGAGTATGGAGGACGAGGCCTGCGCACCGGTGCGTCGCGATCCTGCTTGGGACCCGGGCCATTTCTCTCACCAACCCGTGTACCACGGTACGGCCGGACCTCTGTACAACACTGAGTTCGCTCATATTTTGTCGAACTTCGATACTGCATTCGAAGTCCTCCGTGGAAATGTGACAAAAAACCAGGTTGCCCCCAATGTATCGATCCTTCCGGTGACCTGGACGGCTTTTAGTCCCCTTCGATGCTTTTTGTGGTCCAGCTTTGGGTCAGAAGTGATCAACAACATTCCCCCCTTCAGCGTCCGCACTAAGCTTCAAGGAGGTTGGGATTGCCGCCGCACGCCTTCTCACATTCACAAAGGCGTTGCCTTGATGAGATTCCGGCCCCAGCTTCTCGCCAGTGACCGATGTGCTGCCTACGTTATGCCAGGAGTTGTGGCGGATGACTGGCAGAAGACAGTCACAGAGGGAACAAATGCGGCCATTGAGTAAGCCCAACAGCACTATTTGGAGATTTGCAGCAAGTTCAGTAAAGATCAGAGCTAACAACTGCTTCTAAACAGTGTTTCGGTGCGCACAAGGTCTACAGCGGAGCTCTGGTCATTGTTTTCCCGGTATCATGGACAGCCAAATGGGACACCATGGCCCGAGATTCTGCACTGCCACGAGGCCAGCCTCCAGGAGAGGATGCTGTCCCAATTTACCACACAACTCTGGCGGACTGTGTGGCATGGCGAGGGTATTAATGCCCTTAATGCATCCCGGGATTGCATCTGGTCCATATCTATGGCCATCGAGCCCTCGCAACTGCCCAAGGGGTCAGCGAAGCCAGAGATTCCCAGCGACAAGGACCGGACAGGAAAGAGACTGTAGGATAGTCTTCGTTCCAAGAAAGGCAATCCATTGCGCCGACGGATATCGACGATTTTCCATGGATTCGACACAGCTGCGGCAGGCACAGCGGCATAAATGCAAGATTGTGACGGACGTAACCGTGTCGGAAAGAGATGAGAGAATGGGCAGTGTGTAAGCGGCAGTTTTGCGTTAAACGCGCAAGTAATTACTGAGTACACCGCTTTGGTAAATAGACAAGTTGCAATAATACGTCTTATCCCCGACAGGGGCCCCATTTCCCGATCTCAAACATCACCGCTTCGTTCCCGTCCGCCTCTCCACCTGCTCGCAACGACAGATTACGAGTAGACCTAGGCCGGACCTGCTCTTGCACGTACGAGTATAGCCTGCCAGCAGCTCCTGGGCGCATCGCTGTGCGTCCCCTTGCGCTGTCCCCCGCCCGTGATTCGTGGAGCGGCCGTTGAATGTTGGGTTAGTACTAGTACGTTGGTTTTCTCTCCCTCCTTTTCCCCCCCCGTTCTTTTTTTAATTCCCCATCCCCTTCTGCCCATTTTGCCAGTCTTGGTTCTCACCCCAAACCCTACCATTTTAGAAGCGGCAAGCGGCCGCTCTTCACACTCACTGTGGATCGACTCCCAATTTACTGCGTATCTTCGCCGTCTAGCGTTCCTGCGAGCAGAGAACGCGACCACCTTCAGGGGCCCAGTCCCTCTCCTCTCTTTTATCCACCTCCGCAGCGTCTCGACGTGCTCGGCCCGCCCGCCGCTGTTCCCCTCCCCCCTCGCCTACGAGCCCGTTTCTCCTGTCGGCCTCCCGAGTACCGCCGCCGCCTCGTCTATCGCTCCCCCCCTTGCCGAGGGGCCGTCCATCGCCTGTTTATCGTCACCAGACGATAACGTCACATTCGTCTCGGTGTCTGGGGAATTTTTTAGGAGCCACATAGCCGGGATCTCGCGACTTTACCCCTTTCGCTGGACCGGGCTCGACCGCCTCTCTTTTCATCTCGACTCGGACACTGCCAACTCGAGAGGGCCACCCCTCAGCATCAACACCCCGTCCGCCGTCTGTGGGACAGGCCGTTCTCCGATTCTCCGAGAAGCTCCATCGTCCGCCTATGACTGGGACGCTTCTGGCTTGGAGGTCGCCAGAGAGGAAGACGCCGTTGAGAAGCCGCTCCTTCTGCTAGCTTGCAGGAACAGCATAAGCCGAGCGTTTGTGCAGGCCAGCCTGTCGAGGCTCTCTTCAAAGTCGGCTTGGTGGCCTCCGGGCCTAGCAGATGTGAGTGACTACAGCTCCCCTACCGATACCTACCTGCACGCTTTTCCGGCACCGTTTGCGTTCCAGATTCCCGTCTCATCTCCACGTTACCCTTTTCTCTTTCGACCTGGTCACCGCCCTGCTCTAATACCCGTCTTGCAGACCGCCTGAAGACGGATCTCCCAACGTGCCAGCTGTCGCTATGGCCGACTACTCAGCATCCGGCCGTCGGGGGCCGCCTCCCCGGCCCCAGGAGTATGATAGTGCGACCGGACACGCACCCGGACATGCGCCGAACTACCAGCGAGATGCCGCCTTCTCCAGCATATTCGGTGCCGCTCCTCCGCCTGGACGGTCCCAGACGATGACTTCTGTTGCACCGCCGGACATGATGCAACCACAGCAACACCAGCAGCGCCAGCAACACCCGCAGCAGCAGCAGCAGCAGCAACAGCAGTACTCACAACAGGGTGCCTACGACAACGGGAGAACGGCATCTCTCAGACAAGGGCCGCCTCCCCACAGAGGCATGCCGGGGCCGGGCGGGATGCCGCCTAATGGCGGCCACAACCAGCCGTACGAGCGCACGAGAACGATGGACTCGAGCTTATCACACATGATGAGCGGGCCAGGTGGCTTCTACGGAAGGCCGGGGCCGGGCCAGGGGCCGGGACAGGGGCAGGGGCCGGGAGGCGGAATGCGGTCGACATCGGGAGGTCCGCCAGTGCCGTCAGCAAGCGCCCAGTATCTGCAGCACCAGCAGCAAATGCGACGCTTCCCGGGCCAGCAGCCGCCGCCACGGCAGGACCCCCACGGGCAGCCCATGTCTGGAGGTCGAGGCCCTCCGCCGCCAGGAGATTCTGGAGGCATGATGACTCCAGCCCAGCGCTACCATCAGGGTGGCGGACCGGTCGCGGCGCTCAACTCGGACTCGTATCGAACGCAGTCGCTCGCCAGCATGCCTCGGCCAAACCCGCAAGGCATGTACCACCCGCCACCCAACACGTACCAGCAGATGCCAGCCCAGGCGATGCGCCGCCCTCAGTATGGCGGCAGTGCGGGCAACGCCGTTGGCCAGTACCCGCAGTCGCACACGACAGCTCACGGCCGCGTCGTGCCTGGCCGCCACCCGGAAGACAGGACCATGTCCATGACCGGTGGCTATGGCGGGTACTCGGACCGGGATGCGCACCAGACGATGAGCGGGCGGATCATACCGAATCGCCGGATGCCGGGAGCGCCGGGATGGAGCAACGACGAAAAGGGACACGCGGACCACTTCCAGCCGGCCGTGCCGGCAGTGCCCGGTGCCCAGACGAGGACCACCAGCATGGGATCGGGAGGTGGACACGCTGTCAGTGCCAGCGTATCCAGCACCGCATCGGCGGCCGACCACCAGCGGACCCTGTCTATGGCGTCCACGCTGGCGCCCTCGGTGGCGGCCAGCGAACGCACGGAGGTGGCACAGCAGCAGTCGCTGGAACACCGCAGCTCGACGCGGTCCGAAAACGGCGAGCGGCCGCAGACGGCCAAGATCCGGCCGCCGCTGGTCTACCCGGCACTCCTGTCGCGCGTGGCCGAGGTCTTCCGGGAGAAGATTGTCATTGGCGACCGCACCAAGAACGAGCTGTCGTACAAGAACGCCTTTAGCGGTGCTGAGGCGGTCGATGTGCTGTCGTTTATCATCCGCACGACGGACCGCAACCTGGCGCTGCTGCTGGGACGTGCTCTGGATGCGCAAAAGTTCTTCCATGACGTGACGTACGAGCACCGGCTGCGGGACTCGACCAACGAGATGTACCAGTTCCGCGAGAACCTCGATGACATGGCGAGCGAGGAGCCGACGCCCAGCACGACGACCAGCAGCGGTGTCAACGGCGTGTTCGTGCTGCTGTCCGAGTGCTACTCACCAACGTGCACGCGCGACCAGCTCTGCTACTCGATCGCGTGTCCGCGCCGGCTGGAGCAGGTGTCGCGGCTCAACCTGAAGATGGGGCCGGGCCTGCAGGGCACCGAGGGGACGGGCGTGATGGTCGGCGAAGACGACGCGGATGTGACGGACGAGCAGAAGCTGTGGATCAACTCGGTGCCGAAGGAGGTGGCCGACAGCATCAGCGACCGGGAGAAGAAGCGGCAGGAGGTGATCTCGGAGATCTTTTACACGGAGCGCGACTTTGTCAAGGACCTGGACTATCTGCGCGACTTCTGGATCCTGCCGCTGCGGGCGCCGACGTCGCCGATTCCGGCGGCGCGTCGGATGCACGTGGTGAACACGATCTTCAGCAACATTATCGATCCGCCGGCGATCCGCGCGGTCAGCGCGCGCTTTGCCAAGGCGCTGACGGAGCGACAGCAGAAGAGCCCGGTGGTGCACAACGTGGGCGACATCTTTTTGGAGTTTGCGCCGCTGTTCGAGCCGTTTATCCGGTACGGATCGCGGCAGCTGGAGGCCAAGTACGAGTTTGAAAACGAGCGCAGCAGCAACGCGCCCTTCAGCCGGTTTGTCGACGAGATTGAACGGCGCCGCGAGTCGCGCAAGCTCGAGCTCAACGGCTATCTGACCAAGCCGACGACGCGTCTGGCGCGGTATCCGCTGCTGCTGGAGAACGTGATCAAGTACACGGAGCCGGACAACCCGGACATCAAGGACATTCCGCGGGTGCTGGTGATCATCCGCGACCTGCTGAGCCGGGTCAACGCGGAGTCGGGCAAGGCGGAGAACCGGTTCAACCTGCGGCGGCTGGACGAGCAGCTGGAGTTCCGGCCGAACGAGAAGGTGGACCTGAAGCTGCGCGAGGCCAGCCGCGAGCTGGTGTTCAAGAGCCAGCTGAAGAAGGCGCCGGCGGACCCGCCGGACATTGTGGCGTACCTGCTGGACCACGCGGTGCTGCTGGTGCGGACGAAGCAGGTGGGCAAGGTGGAGAAGCTCAAGGCGTACCGGCGGCCGATCCCGCTGGAGCTGCTGGCGATCAAGGAGATGGACGAGGTGATCCCGAAGCAGGGCACGGTCAAGCGGTCGTCGAGCAGCCTGCTGCCGCTGCGGACGGGCAACTCGGAGCCGAAGAAGGGCGAGGGCTGGCCGATCACGTTCCGACACCTGGGCAAGGCCGGGTACGAGCTGACGCTGTACGCGGCCAACCAGGCGGCGCGGCAAAAGTGGCTCGAGTTCATCGACGCGGCGCAGCAGCGGCTGCGGGCGCGGGCGGACTTTTTGAACACGTCGGTGATCCCGACCAACTTCACGACGGCGGTCAACAAGGTCAACTGCGCGTCACCGTACGACGGGGGGCGGAAGCTGATTTACGGGACGGACAATGGCATCTACGTGGCCGACCGCAAGTCGCGCGAGCCGTCGATGCCGCGGCGGGTGGTGGAGACGCAGGCGGTGACGCAGGTGGACGTGCTGGAGGAGTACCAGCTGCTGCTGGTGCTGTCGAACCGGACGCTGCTGTCGTTTCCGCTGGCGGCGCTGGACCCGAACGAGCCGCTGCTGGCGAAGCGGCCCAAGAAGATCCAGAGCCACTGCAGCTTCTTCAAGACGGGCATCTGCCTGGGGCGGCACCTGGTGTGCTGCGTCAAGTCGTCGGCGCTGTCGACGACGGTCAAGGTGTACGAGCCCAACGACACCATCTCCAAGGCCAAGGGCAAGAAGGGCTTCGGCAAGATGTTCAACAGCGGGCAGGACGAGCTGAAGCCGTTCAAGGAGTTTTACATTCCGACGGAGTCGACGTCGATCCACTTTCTCAAGTCAAGCCTGTGCGTGGCGTCGGCACGGGGCTTCGAGGTGGTGTCGCTGGTGACGCTGGAGACGCAGTCGCTGCTGGACCAGGCGGACACGTCGCTGGACTTTGTGGCGCGCAAGGAGAACGTGCGGCCGATCCACATTGAGCGGCTGAACGGGGAGTTTCTGCTCAACTACTCTGAGTTTTCGTTTTTCGTCAACCGCAACGGGTGGCGGGCGCGGCCGGAGTGGCGGATCGAGTGGGAGGGCAGTCCGCAGAGCTTTGCGCTGTCATATCCGTGGATCCTGGCCTTTGAGCCCAACTTTATCGAGCTGCGGCACATTGAGACGGGGGCGGTGCACATTGTGCCGCACAAGAACATTCGGATGCTCCACTGCAGCACCCACGAGGTGAGATTTGTTTGGTTTTTTTGGCCTTTTGGCCTTTTGTTCTTTTGTTATTTGCTCTCCCATCTAACCCCCCAGATCATCTTTGCCTACGAGGACGAGCGCGGCGAGGACGTGGTCGAGGCGCTGGACTTTTGGAAGAGCCAGCGCAAGTCCGAGGTGCCGAGCCTGGCGGAGGCGGTCGAGGCGCGAGGCAGCGGCCCGCAGCTGTCGCGTCTGTCCCAGTAATATGCATTTGCAGAGCTTTGCATTTCTCGTTGGAACGTGTGCCTTTTGGATGACGTTCGGGACGGAGGCCACGTTTGAGGAACTATCTAGAAGGAAGACCGAGACATGCCGTGTATACGCCATATCGTGTAATTTGCATTGAGCAGTGAGTTTGTGAGTGTTTGTGTTTTTGCTTGGGACGGCCTGTGTTTATTTGTGATTGCTTGTGCTTATTTGTCATGGCTTGTGCTTGTATATGTGGCATTTCACTTTCAGCGAGGCTTTGCAGTGCAGAAAATGTCCGCTTGTCAATTGGGAGTAGGAGATTCGCTATCAAGGAGACGAGGCCGTCACAGTTCCTGTTCTTCCCATGCACGTCGTGGCCATCAGTAATGCGAGGCCGCGGCCTGGCAGGCTTTCTGGAAAAGAGTTAGACAAATGCACCGACGCGGACTTTCCAGGACATGAAGATACGCACCAGCTGCTCCAGGTACCAGCCGCAGATCTGCATGTTGCCCGACTGCTCGTCCATGCAGTTGGTAAACGACTTGGTGGCGGTCGAGCAGTTGGCGCCCCAGTTCTCCTGCTGTGCGGTCGAGGGCGGCGGCGCGTACTGCTGCGGGGGGGGTGCCTGCTGCTGCTGCTGGGGGGCGTCGGACGAGGAGCTGCCGCCGCTGAAGAGGCCGCCGATGGCGTGGCCGACAGACGAGCCGATGGCGACACCGCTGGGGGAGTTAGGGGGGTTCTTAACGAGGACTTTAACCAGTCGGGGAACAGGGAAAGGCACTCACGCCGCTGTGCTGGCCATCTGGCCAAAGAGACCCGGGCCCTGCGAGACCGGGGCAGCCATCACCGGTGCCGGGGCGGGGGCCGCGGCCGGGGGGGCGGGAGCCGGGTGGGCGGCATAGGTCGTGGCCGGGCGGCTCTGCTGGGACGGCGGCGGCGCGCGCGAGACCGTCGGGCGGGCGGCGGAGCGTTGGCGAGGCATTGTGCTAAAGAGGGTGGACGTGGTGTCGGTGGTGGTGGTGGTACTTGGGACGGGGAGGGCGGTAGGGCAAGTGTCGTCGGTTATGGCGAAAAAGAGATTCAAGACAGGTCGGCCAAAAAAAGGTTTCCATGAATGGCCGAAAATGGAGACAGCTCCCAGCTTTATACCGACATTGCCGGCCAATCATGCTGCGCCAATTTGCCACGCGTGGAGAACCGGAATGCCATAGCACCGCTCTTGTACCCTGGGGCTTCGGCGTTAGGGGACGACAGAGCTTACTCTACAGCCGCGTGCTCGGTGCTAATCGCTGGAAGCAAATAGAAGCGAAAAGGCAGCCAAGTGATCCGACGGGGATTTCGGCTCTTTTCATTTGGGCCATCGGTGGGCCATGCGACCTGAAAGACAAGGCATCCCCTCAGCACAGCCGACGACGACGGCACACTTGCTCCTCGGCAGTTGAACGGTGTCCAGGCCGTCGTTGCGGCGGCCAATCAACAGCGGCTCCTGCAATGATCGACACCTGTCAGCGTTAGGCGGCTGCGGCAGCGGCACCAAATGGCAGCTGACAGGAGCGATTCCGTCTGGTCGTTTCTGGCGCATACGACAAGTCAGCGAAACAGACGGGCCAAGATCCGATTTGACAGAGTGCTTTAATGTTAGTTTCCGGATATTCGGGTTGAAAAGAGTTGCGAGCGTATTGTAGACTAGTATTTTGATTTTCTGCGATATCTTACAATTGGGCAACCTGAAATAATTTGGCAGATAATTTGGAGAGATAATACTCCGTGGTTGGAAATAAAAAGTTATTCTAATGGCGGCATGACAAAAATGACACAATATCGTCTTGGAACTGCCTGCCCGTCCGCCGAAAACGCTGTTGGTTTAACAAGAGGCATCCGACAACGACCAGGCCTACGTACACTCGAGGATAGAACCGATTGTCGTTTCGTTACTTGCCGCCATGACTGCCCTCGTCGCCTCCATTATTTGCTACTAACTCTCGGAGGGTGTAGACGACGTACGGCACCTGGCTTGCTCAGTCCGGCTGGCACCGCGGTAAAGGATATCTTGATCGTCAGCTGGGCCACGGTGCCATCGCTGCTGCTTGATTTGAGTCTACATGCCGCCGATGCTCCACGGGCGACATTGCTCGTGACAGCGAGCTGTCGCTGTATGTATTGGTCTGAGTTGTTGCCGCTTGGGCCTCCTATCCGTGCACAGTCTAGATACACCGTCATGGTCTTGGCCGTGTCCATCTGTTGATAGAATCACGAGGCGAATGGTACAAAACGGAGGACACAAAAAAAATTGTGATTCCAAGGACACAGCCGAGCTGCTTTTTGAATACTTACAGTATTCAAAGATTCCTCAAAAGGGAATGGGTACAAAAAAACAAAAACAAAAAAGAAAGTCGAATAGCAACTCCTCGTTTCGATCAAGGGACCTCCGGGTTATGAGCCCGGCGCGCTTCCGCTGCGCCAAGTTGCTTGCTTTGTGATGAAGATAATTCTCGGAAGCCGTGTTGTAAAGGAGTCATCGATTTCCCGAAGCGGAGCGAAATGGCGTGAGAAACGCCCGTGCCACTGTGAAAAAGTTACCCTAGCCCCACCTGTGCCCCACATTTGAATCAGCACAATCCGAATAAAAAGCGGTTGGGCCCAATTTCGCCTCTTTTCTCTCTTTTCCTTTTCCTTGCGGGAAGCATCGCCCTCGTCAACGTCACGCCTCCATGCTCCAAACGGAAAAAACCGATGACAGAGAGACCCTGAGAGATGGCGGGCGCAGAGGAAGCGCGGGAGCGAAAGGAGCGAGTCATTGACACGAGGCCGGGCGAAGCATGAAATTGCTGTCGTCACGGTTCGACCACAAGTTGAAGTACATCCTAGCCCAAAGGGGCCATCCCGATGAGGATGAGCAACGCGAGAAAGTCTGCGGCCTTTCCCGGTTGTGGTGGGAGTGCTGTCACGACTGCGGGCTCGAGGGCAGCAGGGGCTGCTGTCTTTGCGAAGAAGCAAGCCGTTGGTCCGAAGCGTGGACCTTATATAGGAGCGCGGGCGTGGAACACGTGGCTCCCCTTCGTTCTCGGCTCCTCGTTCCTTTATGGGCGCTGGCTGCCTCCGACTCAGAGTCTCTCTCGACTCGGTTTTTTCACCATTTTATTTTGCATGAGAAAAAGTCGGTGAACAGCTTCATAATGCCTCGCGGTCCTCCTTTGGGAGGGTCGTGTTGGCTTGCCTGAAAAGGCTTTGCGCCACGTTCTCGCTCAGCGAGAGTGCGCATGCGATTGGCATCAGAAACGCAGGGGGAGACGGTCCTTCGGGACCTCTTCTTTCTATGGGAGGGCCTTCGCGAAGCTTCGTGGTCCTCCTCTCTTCGGAGGGGGGGAAACACATTAGTTCGATGCGTGACGTGGAGTGTCTTGCGTTTTCCGTCTCGTCCTCGGTGTCTTCTCGGAGGTGCTGGGGGCGGGATGGGCGCAGTCCAGACCTTCATATTGCAATGCCGCTTATTCTTTCGAGGGCGATGCTTCCCACCCAATTTTTTCCTCCAGGTGTGTCAGACCGATGTCTTGGAAAGGATTCTGCTAACGGGGTGTGGCGGCGAAGGAGCGAGAGGGGACCGGGGGAGGGGGCGGAGGTTGGACGAGGAGGGATCGACAAGGAGGAATGATGTCGGGGAGAATGATTCCAGGGAGTCTGAGCATGGCCGGCGTGGTTATAGGACGATGATAGCCAGTATGACAGCACATGATGGTTGCTTGGACTTGTGGGCATATGGTGGATATTCGGGTCAATACGAGTGTGCATGGATCTGTTTCATTGAGCTCTTTTGATCAGGTTGTCGTCTATCGTACGGTGAAAGTCTATTCTACCGTGTCGGCCACGCCCGTGCGCCGGTGTCGTCGTAATGCTTCCTGGTCCTCGGGCTGCTCAAACGCAGTCTCCATCAGCGTCTGGGCCACGCGCAGCAGACGGGCGTCGTCCCAGAACTGGCCCACCAGCTGGAGGCCGGGGCAAAAGGCAGTCGAGGTCGAGGCTGAGGGGCCAGCAGGCGGCGTCGGGATGCTGATGGCGGGCAGACCAGCGAGGCTGGCGGGGACGGTGAAGACGTCGTTCATGTAGGCGTCGACGTGGGAGGCGGCGGCGACGACGTCGGCGAGGCGGGGAGCCGGCGTGGGCGCGGTCGGGCAGAGTAAAAAGTCGACCTGGGCGGGTCCGCGGCGGTCGGCCAGCGGCAGTCCTTCGGGCAGGTCGGAGAGGTCGACGTGGTCGACGTCGGCGTCGGCGTGGGGGTCGACATCGCGCAGCGGATTGGCCAGGCGGAAGACGGCATCAAAGTCGCGCACGACGAGGCGGCGGACACGTTGTGCCTGCAGAAAGTAGTTGTCGCGGGCGGCGGAGCTGAGGGCGTAGGCGCCGAGGAGGATGCGCTGTTGGGCCTCGGGGCCGAAGCCGGCGGCGCGGACCTTTTCGTAGAGGACGGAGGAGGAGGGAGAAGAAGACGAAGACGAGGACGAGGACGACTTTTTAGTCGTCTGGCCGTACCGCACGCCGTCGTAGCGGGCCAGGTTGGAGGCGGCCTCGGCCGGGGCGATGACGTAGTAGGCGGAAAGGGCGTGTCGCGTCGAGGGCAGCGAGACGGCGGCGACGGTGGCGCCGAGGGCGCGCAGACGGGCGGCGGTGGCGACCCAGGCGGCGCGGATGCGCGGGTCGAGCTCGGCAATGTTGTACTCGAGGGGGATGCCAAAGACGAGGCCGTCGAGGCGGGAGTCGTTGGTCTGGCCATTGCCGTCGTAGCCCTGGCGCTGGGCGGCCAGGCGGCGACGGGTGGCGGCCGAGAGCGAGGTCGGGTCTCGGCTGTCATCGGCCTCTCGCCAGAGGCCAACGCTGTCAGGGTTACTCTCGCCGACGAGGAGCCGTCGCAGGGGTGCCACGTCGGCGGCCAGCAGACCGACGGTGTCGAGGCTGTTGGCGTAGGGCACGACGCCAAAGCGCGAGAGCATGCCGTAGCTGGGCTTGAGTCCGACGACGCCGCCATACGCCGCCGGCAGCCGCACAGAGCCGCCCGTGTCGGTGCCGAGGGCCACGTCGACGTCGCCCAGCCGCACGGCCACGGCTGAGCCGCCGGAACTGCCGCCGGCCGAGAGTGCCGAGTCTTCAGAAGGTGCCGCTACCCGCCCGGCATGCGAGTACAGGCTGTGCGAGCCCATGCCGAACTCGTCCAGGTTGGTCTTGCCCACGACCGAGGCGCCGCGGGCCCGCAGCTGGCGCACAATGGTGGCCTCAAAGGGCGAGACGTAGCCCTGCAGCAGGCCCGAGGCACACGTCGTGGGCAGGCCGGCCGTGGCAATGTTGTCCTTGACGGCGAGGGTGAAGCCGGAGGCAGGGGCCGGTGTGCTCTCTGTAGATGTTAGTGGGGAGGAGCCGGAGGGGGGAAAGAAAAGTCGAGCGGAGCAGTCGGGCGAGTGAATCATACCGACAGAGACGAATTGGTTCCAGTCCGTCTCGGGCCGATGCCGTGCCGGGGACCCGTCTTCTGTCGCCGTCGAGACTGACCGGCCCCGGACTCGGCGTGCCGCCGCCGGCCCCCGTCGCCATGCGGCAGACAGAGACGACGTCTCCCGGCTCAAGTGTCGACCTGGTGGCATGATGCAAGGCTGCGTGTGGCCGCAGTGTTTGGGCAGCAGTTGCACAGTGCTGCTTGCACAACAGCGCTATTCCATCCACTCCCCTCGGCGATGCGGTGGAAGCTAGCGAACGGCAGGGGGACTCGGTATCTCGAGCTCAAGCTGCTTCACAATCCGTCGTCGAAGCTCCAAAAATTGGGTTATGCGCGTAAGCGCGAATCACCTGCAGACATGCATCTATCCAGACGCGGTGCGAAAGCACAAGCAAGTGGGGCCTTCACAACCAATACGACACAACCTCAATGTAAAAGCCAAATTGGCCCACCTCAAGCACACTGCCCCGGTCCTCTCCCCCCCCGACATTTTGCATGCACGAGGCTCACGAGTAAGCACACCGCCGAGGCTCAGTGCTACGTTGAGCCAGAAAAGGAAAAAAAATGTCCTCATGTCCTCATGTCCTGAAATCCCGCACCGATTCTGTCCGAGACTCGTCGCGTCGACCACGCGCTTTTTTTTTGTTTTTTTTTTTCCTCCGTCAAGATTGCCGTACAGCCGTGGAGGGCGGCTTTGCGCGCTGATTCGCCAACGGAACTCGTTTCCGGGCTGCCCCAAAGGACCATTTTGGGGGCTGCACTCCGCCCAAAGCAGCCGATCACTGTAATATTGTGCAGCCGATGTTGAGCGCGGTGGACAACACAAGACGGACGCTTGTAAAAGGCATCTGCACGAGGATAGCGGCCAACAGGAAGTGGCTTGCATATTTTCTCGGTTTTTTTCTCAGTACGGAGTAAGAAAAAAAAAGAGAACACTAGCGTATGCACTCCGTACTCCGTAGGATGAAGACGAGACGAGACCCTCTCTCTACTCCGTACTGCAGCTTTTTCTGCCACAGGTGCAGGCGGCCGCACAACAGGGCCCGACGCCACCACGTTGACCAAGCCAGATACGACGTACGATACCCAGCGCGCAGTAGATGCCGCTGTCTGTGCGAGCGGCCGCAACCACGATGGCTGGGCCTGACACGCGCTGCCGCCCAGAGTGCCCAAACGGCCGGGGACGGGGGGTCTTGTCTCTCGCGAGTATCTTGCTCTGGTCCACCGCAACGTGTGGGTGGGATCCTGTGGGCTTCCGTATTTCGTACGAGTATCGTTGCAAGTGGACTTTCGGGTGAATTTGGAACCGGGGAGTGGACTTGTGGACTTGTGGACATGTGAATGGAGTGAGTCACGGGGCAGACGTTTGCCGACGGTTTCCTGTCTTGTTTTTTTCTACAGACCCGACGCGAAAACCCCCCAAAAGCCTGGTTGTGGTGCCGTACAAGAAACTCAAAGGCCCGGTTGCAGAAAAAGACAGAAAGCTGGAAAGAGGACAAGTACACCTTCCACATGCAGCGGCCGAAACGACAGGGGAAAACGAGGCTGGCATCGCCGTTTCACCTGCTACACAACCATTACACTTCCGGTCTACGAGGATTCCCTATTCGTATTATCGTTCAGCCGTCGCCCCCTCTCTCGGTCAGGGTGCGCGTACGGAGTACGAATCCTCATACTCGTACCCGTACCTTTGCCACGGCTGGACCCCCTCGTAAGATTCTCTCGCTGATCTGCTGATTCCGGCCACAGTCGGGCTGGCGGCTCCCCACAGACATCCCTGAAGGACAGCGGTCTTGGGGTCAAAATGGTCAAAAATGGCCAAATGGTCCAACGAGACGGCACCGACTAGGCCCCTCAGCGACCTAGCTGCCCCCTACAGGGCGCCAGCGCTAGTGGAACAACAGCCGGGACGCCCAGAGGCTGCGCTAAACAGCGCCAAAATTAGCCAGGTACCAGGGGGGAAGATGGCTGGGATGAGAAAGTCGAGGTTGGGGGGGTTTTGGGCTCCTGGTTGCCGTTTTGCGTTCCGTTTTTTTTTTTTTTCTGTTCCTTTGCAAGTGGTCCGTCCAGCCTCCCTCCCTCCCCTCTCCCCCCCCCCGGCTGCCGCCCTATAGCGCGGACCGTTAAGATCGCTTACGAGTACCCGTCCGTTTTTGTGTACGAGTCCTCGTACGGCGCCGGCTCGTTATTACGGAGCCCTGTTCACTCGTATTTCTGGGGCGGTCCCCGCTATTTCCTTGCATCCGAGAATGATATGTCGTATGTGAATTTTATTGCCCTCACCTCGGCGACGACCCCCGTGGGACGGAGTAGGGCTTTCCGCGCTCCGTAGCCCCTCTACAGTAGTACAGATCCGACATTGTTCGGCAGCCGCCGGGCCATTTTTCAGAGTTACGATACGCCCAGATGCTATCTCGCCAGAGGCCCAGAGGCCCGCGGGCTTGTCCAGCCCAGATTGCCCGTAGATGCCCATTTCCAACCAACCGGTATTACAGGTACATACGACGCACGAGCGGTAGTGGCCTCGCTTGCTCTATGCAACGGGCACGCGGTGCACACGCGGTGCACATGCAGTGCAGTGCAATGCAGCGCAATGCAGCACAATGCAGGGCGATGCAGGACTCCGTACTCTTGCCGTGCAGGACATCCGGGACATTTGGCATGCAGTGCAAATCACTGGACATGCATTGTGGACGTCTGTACTTTCTTTTGCGCGCCCACCCTCACTTTTCTTTTTCCCGCCGCCCTTTGCTTCCCACGAGCAGTGGCAGTTGTCGTCTGAGCAACATGAGCCATGTTTACGCGAATCGCCCATTTTGGGTTTACATACTCCCGCATTTGGCAGACGCCGGATCTAAAAAACCACGAGTATGTAAGCTCGGCGCCAGCGCTGTAGACCAACGACAAAGAATGCATCCTGACATTATCTTCCTCCGCATCCGCCCTCCCATCGGACCGCATCTGGGCCTCGCGTACCCGTATTTCATCGTATTTCATCGTACATCTCGTCCGAGACATTTCACCTCGACCATAGACACGGAGATGTAAACAAATCCAGCATAGGGAGCGCCACCCTCCATCGCCGTCGGATATGAATACTCGGCTGCCTCAGTATCGGACTCGCATGCACTCGCAGTAGGCCGCCCTTTGCTCATGACTAGCCTGATCGCCCATCATTTCTTGTTCTTGCACAACGCTACTTGTACATACTCCGTACATACATACTCCGTACACCCTTGTCACTATCTATTTTTTTCGCTCTTGCTTTTTTTTTCCTCCCTCTCTTTCATTTCCGCTGCCGTTACTAGCGCGTGCCCCATCACACCTGCCAGCCTGGCCGTTCTGGCACGGCGTCCCGAAGTGGCACGGACGCCCCCCCAGTCAGGGACGGTGTAGTCTATTTGTACTGTTCTCAGTCACACGCCGCACGCGCTGCCGACCCCAGTCCACCCCAAACTAGAAACCAACCCTGGCTGCTTCCTCCTCGCCCCTGCGTGTTTCCCACTCCGTATAGTGACGACACCTTTCTTTTCGGCAGACTTTTCTTCTCCCCCGTCACATCCACCACTCTCTTTCTCTCTTCCGTGCACACTCGTTTCTCGACCTATTTCCCTACACCCTCAGCTGCCGGTGTTTTGGACCTCTTTCGACCACTTGCATCCCGCCTGCGAAGCCCGCCCCCATTCACTTACACGGCTGCATCTGTCGCTCCCTTCGTCTTGCCGGGGAAAGCGTGGCTTTCCGCCCCCATCGCCATCGCCATGGCCGAGGCCACTCCCACTTCCGCCACACTGGAGGCGTTGCAGAAAGTCCCCAGCCATGCGAGCTCTCGCCGACTTCGCCCACCCGAGGTTTTCGGCACGCCTGCCGGAATCGAGAGCCGAGTGCCACTGCGCGCAGACAAGCTCGGCCGTCGAGAATCACGTCTCGGCCTGCGCAGTCTGTTTGGCCGGAACAGGGCCGCCGCCCCAGACCCGCGTGCCTCCATTGCCGAGCTAGGCAATTGGCCCTACGCCTTCAACGCCCGATCGGAGCCGAGCTTGCCAGCAGACGTGGCCCAGACGCATCCAGCACCGCCCGTTTCCATGGCATCACTGGGACGCCACCCCCGACAGCCGCCCCCGTCGCGCATGAAGCCGCCTGCCGTTCCTCCGACTCCCAAGCCCAAGAAGCGCCAGAACTCTGGCCACGGTGACACGTCGCCTTCTGCCCGTTCAGTTCGGGGATCTCTGGCCGCCTGGGACCCCCCGCCACTCTTTCAGGCCTATCCCCAGGCCATCAAGCATACACAGCTGCCGGCATGCGTCACGTCTGTCGAGACCCTCACACGCATGCAGGGCCATGCCAGAGGCAGCGGCAGTGCCGCTGCTCCTGCTCCCGAACCGACCGCCGCCAACCCGGCTGAGGACAGCGCGGCGGCGGACAAGCTTGCTGACAAGCCCAAGAGAAGGCACCGCCGTAACACCTCTGCAACCTCGGTCAAGCTCGATTGGTCCAACAAGATCTACGTGTTCGTCACGTCTGGTTATCTTCTTCAGTATGCAGGCGAAGGCACCTTTGATCGCCTGCCCGAGAAGATGCTGCACATTGGCAAGGACTCGGCCGCCTTTGCCAGCGACCTGATTCCTGGCCGACACTGGGTCCTCCAGGTCTGCTCCGTCATGGGCCCCGCCGGCCCTGCAGCATCCGACTCACGCTCCCTCTTCTCGCGTCTGCCTTTCCGCAGCGGCGAGCGCAGACAGGCCTCCACCTTTTTGATGGTCTTTGAGGGTGCCGAGGACATGGAGAGCTGGCTCAGCACCCTCCGTCGCGAGATCGAGCACCTCGGCGGAAAGAAGCATCTGTCCGAGACCGGCAAGCCCAAGGCCAATGACTGCGTTGTCGAGCTCAAGGGCCAGCCCAGCCAGAGGACCCTGGTCGTGCGCGATCCCGATCGGTTCTCCCGTCTCATCTCCCCACAGGACCTAGATGCTACGTCGTGGGACCCGGACTCGGCCCAAGACTCTGAGAGCGTCGCACCGGACATCCACCTGGAGACGCCGGCTGTGCTTAGCGTCCCTCAGGACGCGGACCCGTCGTCGGACGACAGGTCGCTTACCAACAGCCTGGTCTCGCAGGATGGCCGTCAGCTCGAGAGCTTGCGGGAAAGTGGCAACCGCCTCTCGTTCATCTCGTCGGGCCAGCGCACCGTGGTCACGTCCGAGTGCTCGTCGCCACCGTGCTCGCCCATCTCAAACAGCTTCACCAGCAACACTTCCGAGCCATCGCCTCCGAGCCGTGGCCGCAAGGAAGCTGTTGCACTTTCGGTCGCGGCAGCCGTGGCCGTTCAACCATCCTCCACCATAGATACACTGTCCGAATTCCGATTCCCACGGCCACCCAGTCGCTCACTACCACACACCTGTCCACCCACGATGCTGCCGCGGTCCCAGACCATGTCCGTCCTGTGCAAGGAAAGCAAACCGGCGTCGCTTCCTCGGCCGACTCTGGCTCTGCGGACGCCACCCGTCCCGGGCCTTCGTGCCTCTCCCATGTCACTCCGCCCCTCGCCGTCGTCGTCAGCCATCCCAAACTTTAGCGTGCCGCACAAGGCATCGAAGCGGTTCTCCGCCGCTGTGAAGAGCACATCGTCCGACGCCGCGGCCCGGACCATGGGACAGACAGCTTCCATGTCGTCTGCATCCTCCAGGCCCAGCATCCGCCGGGCCCCGCCACCAGCTCTGGCCTTTTCCCGGCCGCTTTCCGTCGTCCCCGACCATCCCTCGCCAGGGCACAAGTCACCCACCTTCACAAACGACACCAACCCGAGCAGCCCCAGCTACTCGGAGACTCCTGATACCCCGTCTCTCTTTGCACCCCTAGAGGTGATATCCTCGGCAGAGCCGAATCAACCGGCGCAGGCGGAAGTTCGGGTCAGCGTGACACCAAGACCGTGGAGGAGTTCTGTCATGCCTACTTTCGGACCACTCCGCGCTGGACCGGAGAGGAATGGGCTGAGGAAGCTTGTGCTGCCCACACGGGCCACAATGCATGCGCTCCCCATGCCTGACCGAAACGTGCGATCCAGCTCCGCCATGGGCTCTTACCGCCCGCCACGCAGCCGGTCGCCCGTCTCATTACACAGCGCAAAGCCTGCGCACTACAAGCGTTCGAGCATGTTTGCACAGCCCAGCGAAGTCACCGCAAGACCGGCCGACTCGTTTCCCACCACATCGTCCGTCTCTCCGAAAAAGGCGGACGAGGTGGCGGCGAGCCGGCTTGCTGCTACCCGCGACCGCTTCCTGGAAAGACGCGAGCAACAGAGCCCGAGCTCGTCGGCTTCCGGCACGCGCCTTCGCGCTCAATCCGTGCCCCATAAGCCGATTTCCTACCGGCGACGCAGCATGTCGCAGCTCGCAGAAGGGCCGCCTCCTGCTCCACCGCCGACATGCGCTCTGCCGCCGTTACCTCCCAATTTCTGCCGTATGCGGGGACGGCCAAACGCCTGAACATCACTCGGCAATACACCAAGACACCTTCATTTCCCTTGATTCTCATTTACTCTTTCATTGTGATACCTTTCGGTCAGCGACTGGTTGCTGTTTTCCTTTGTATATGACGCGGGGTCGTAGACGGGAAAACGTCTCAAATAGGTGCTAGGACAGTGCCTATTCTGTATATTTTATTTTCGGTGTATATTATTGTATTGTACTGTGACGATATAAGAATTCAATGATCGATGAGAGCAGCCGTTTGTTTGGTGTGGAAGGTGCCTGAGTGCTGTCACATATTTGGTGGGCCTTGCCCCGCCAAATGTTGCAAGTATCAGTCAGGCAAAAAAGGGTGCAAGGTACATATTTGAGTTTGCCCCACACTCGACTGTGGTGGCCAAAAAATTGAAAATACATTCTAGGCAATTCACACAAAGTTGCCAAAAAAGCGAAATCCATCAGCGCACGCCTCACGACACGTACGACGACGAATTTCGAAGCAACCGTGGGAATTTCCATTTGATCGACCAGTACGGGCGTACGAGCAACCACACATCATGGCGACGACGCTGCCCAGCCGGGCCAAGCAGGACTGGGCTGACGACGAGGACGTGGAGGAGACGGCGACGGAGCTGCCGCCGCCGCAGACGATCAGCAACAAGGACGGGACCAAGACGACGATCACGTACAGCTTGAACGAGCAGGGCCAAAAGGTCAAGACGACGCGGCGGATCCGGCTGATCACGCACCGGGAGGTGGTGAACCCGCGGGTGGCCGACCGGATGACGTGGACGAAGCTGGGGCTGTCGGCCAAGGACGGGGCGGGCCCGGCACCGGACACGACGTCGGTGGGCGAGAACATTATCTTCCGGCCGAGCGCCAACTGGCGCAAGGACGCCAAGGACGAGGCCAAGGACCCGAACGCGGCGTCGCTCAAGGACAAGCTCAAGGACAAGAAGGTCAAGTGCCGGATCTGCAACGGCGAGCATTTCACGGCGCGCTGCCCGTACAAGGACACGATGGCGCCCATGGGCGAGTCGACGGGGGCCGACGACGGCGGCGGCGGCGGCGGCAGCGACGAGGTCAAGGCGGGCGGCCTGGGCGACAAGAAGGGCTCGTACGTGCCGCCGGCGCTGCGGGGCGAGCGCGGCGCGGCGGCCGGCGAGCGCATGGGCGGCGGCGCCGGCGGCAAGTACGGCGAGCGCGACGACTTTGCCACGCTGCGCGTCACCAACGTGTCGGAGATGGCCGAAGAGCAGGAGCTGCGCGATATGTTCGAGCGCTTCGGCCACGTCACGCGCGTCTTTTTGGCCAAGGACCGCGACACGGGCATGGCCAAGGGCTTTGCCTTTGTCAGCTTCGCCGACCGCACCGACGCCGAAAAGGCCTGCGGCAAGATGGACGGCTTCGGCTTCAAGCATCTGATCCTGCGGGTCGAGTTTGCCAAGAAGGCGACGTGAGCGCAGGGACTCGTTGCTTTCTTTCATTGTTTTATCTGGGCATTATGTGGTTTGATAGGTACCCCGTTAAAAAAAAGCAAAACGCGGAATGAAGAACACGGCGGTCCCGGACCGTTTGCGATTCATAGAGAGGACGTGTGCGCAGCAATGATGGAGTTGTTCTAGGGGACGCTTCCCGATGACTAACCCAGTGCCTGATGCCTGACATGTGAGGCGCCTGGGCACAAGACGACGGAGCCCTAATGGGTCATGTGCTCGTAACGTTCAAGGCTAGCTTGGGTGGGGTGACCAGCGAACAAAGAAACTATTTGACAAGTCCCGCGTTCCAAGACTAAGAGATCCGGCATGCCGGGGCGCTGACCGCCCGCGTCCACCGTGCCCGGCTTTTCTGCTGCTCCCGGCGGCCAGTGGCGATTTCCGGCCCTACAAGGCTCCAAGGCTCCATCGGACTGGCAAGCTGTCACGGCCGTGCACAGAGAACGACAATACGGAGAAAAGGAAGAGGCAGACCGCAACGCACAGGCAACGGCCACAGGACTATTTTGTGGGCACTAGTGGCACAGGCCCACAGTGACGATTCGCGCCTTCTGAAACGCCCTGCGAAAACGTCGGGACGCTCATCCGACAACGGTCTAGGTCTGTTGGGAAATTGCCCATAGCTTTCCTCCTGCTTCCACTGCTCTCTGTCTCTGCTCCTCGTGCTGCTGCGGGACAGAGCGTTCCTGCCCCCCCACTAGCTTCTTCTGCCACGCAGTTGGCATGTGACAGCCCCAGTCCAAGAGCCCTCGCCCCTTTCGGATTGGGTAGACGCACGCTTTTCTCCTCAACAAACCGGCCCAGGACAGACCGGTGGATTGAGCGGTTCTCTTGGTTCTCTTGGTCCTCTTTTGTGTTCCCGGCCGTCCTAGCGAGGTCACGGCACATCTGCAACTCTGTCTCTCCCCCCCGGATCTCTTGCGTGTTTCCATGGCCTCGCCTTGAGAGCTTGAGAGCTTGGAACCCGATCCGAGTACTTGTTACTTGCCTACTTTCGATATCGGCGCTGGAGAATTCCGGCTGGAAGACAGTCTTCCGCGCGGCCCCCCTTTTCACCTCCTCGCCATGAGCTCTGCAGCGGAGGCCCCGGCCGCACCGGAGGCGGCTCTGCGGCAACGCCATGGAGCGAGTGCCGAAGACACGGCGACGATGCCGGACGAGGCGCCGGTCCAGAGAGACGAGGATGTGAAGCCCAAGAAGACGTATGGGCGGACGCCGGACGGCACAGGTGAGGCTGTTGTGCAGTTCTGCAGTTCTGTTCTGGCCTGCTACGGCGACGGCTAACATGGTGCAGTCTTTACGGTCCCGACGACCCACGACATGGTGTCGCAGCTGCTCGACCCGCGGCAGCCCAAGAACCTCTCGGACGTGACGGTGCTGGTGATCATGGGCCTGCACATTCTGGCGGCGTACCTGCTGCCGAGCGGGCTCAAGCGGCCGGTGTTTGCGGCCGTGTTCCTCTTCTGGCGGGCGTCGTACAACATTGGCATCGGCAGCCTGCTGACGGTGCAGTCCAAGTACCGGCTGCTGGTGCAGTGGGCGAAGCGGTGGCGGCTGTTTGAAAAGCCCGAGAGCGGCAACCAGCCGCGGCCGTGGCTGTACCGGCTGCTGAAGCGCGAGCTCGAGGCCAAGATCCCGGAGGACTACGTGTTTGAGCAGGCGCCGATCGAGTACAACACGTGGCTGGTGTTCCGGCGCGTGGTCGACCTCATCCTGATGTGCGACTTTGTGTCGTACTGTCTGTTTGCCGTTGTGTGCGGCCACCGGCCGGACGGCGAGAGCGCGGCCATGGCGGTGGCGCGCTGGGGCATGGGCGTGGTGCTGTTCGGCTTCAACCTCTGGGTCAAGCTGGACGCGCACCGCGTGGTCAAGGACTTTGCCTGGTACTGGGGCGACTTTTTCTACCTCATCGACCAGGAGCTGACGTTTGACGGCGTGTTCGAAATGGCGCCGCATCCCATGTACTCGATCGGCTATGCGGGCTACTACGGCATCTCCATGATCGCGGCCAGCTACGACGTGCTGTTCATCTCCATCGCGGCGCACCTGGCGCAGTTCATCTTCCTGGCCGTGGTCGAGAACCCGCACATTGAGAAGACGTACAACCCGCCGCAGCCGCGGACCCGCGCCGATTCGGGCGGCCTCGGCATGCCGCCGTCGCAGTCGCAGTCGCAGCCGCCGTCGCAGCAGGACGGGCCCGACGACGAGCCGCAGGCGGCGATCCACGGGCAGTGGGGCCTGGCGAACTTTGACCTGTTCCGCATCACGGACTACTCAGTGCTGCTGCTGAGCGCGTACGTACTGACGCTGGCGGTGATGACGCCGAGCACGCCGCTCTGGAAGGGCCTCTTTTGCGCGCACGCGGCGCTGTGGCGGCTGTGGTACAACGTCGGCCTGGGGGCGATCCTGCAGGGCCAGTCGAACGCGAAGTGGTTCACGCGGCACTTTCTCAAGTACGGCGACACGGCGAGCGAGGCGTGGCGGCAGTGGAAGGCCCTGTACCATGTCAGCGTGGCGCTGTGCCACGTGTCGTTCCTGGCGGCGTGCTGGAAGATGTACGCGCCGCCGGACGACTGGCACTACGGCTGGGCGATGCTGAAACACGTGCTGGGCAGCAGCCTGGTGGCGCTGCAGATGTGGACGGCCGTCAGCATCTACGACGAGCTGGGCGAGTTTGGGTGGTTCTACGGCGACTTTTTCTTCGATAGCACGGGCAAGCTGACGTACAAGTCCATCTACCGCTACCTCAACAACCCGGAGCGCATCATCGGCACGGCCGGGCTGTGGGGGGCGGCGCTGATTACGTGGAGCCGGGCCATCTTTGTGCTGGCGCTGATCAGCCAGCTGCTGATGCTGGGCTTCCTCGAGTACGTGGAGAAGCCGCACATGCAAAAGGTGTACGGCCGCAAGCTGCGGGGCGAGGCGGGCCTGACCAAGTTCATCCGCAAGTCGCTGCCGCCGCCGGTGCAGGGGTGGCAGCAGAGCGTGGACCGGGTGCTGGACGAGACGCGGCACTTTGTCGAGGAGTTTGTGGACGCGGCGCGGCCGAAGCTGGCGGCCGGCGTGTCGACCATGGTGCGGGACACGACGGCGCTGTTCAACAAGTATCCGGCACGGCTGACCATCACGCGGCTGTCGCCGGACCTGGCCGGCTTCGACCCCAAGGACTACAGCGTGACGGTGGAGGGGGCCGACGGCGGCAGCGACGGCAGCGACGGCGGCGACAAGCCGATTGTGGTGCCGTTCGGCGCGCCGATCCGGGTGCGGTGGACGGCGCCGGTGCAGCACCGCAAGAAGGACTGGGTGGGCCTGTACATGGTGACGGACAACCGGTCGCGGGAGGTGACGGAGACGTCATCGCTGGGCCGGTGGGTGCCGACGTGTCCGGGAGAGTACGACACGGCGATCGACCGGGGGATCGTGTCGTCGGACCGGCCGCTGGCGGCGAGCCCGGAGGGCGAGACGGACAAGACGGTGCCGGGGCGGGTCGAGGGCGAGATGGTGTTTGAGGGCGACCAGCTGTGGTGGACGCAGGGCGTGTTCGAGTTCCGGTACCACCACGACGGCAACCACAGCGTCATGGCGATCTCGCAGCCGTTCAAGGTGCGGATCGAGCGGTTCGACAGCGAGGACGAGGCTGCCGAGGGCGGCGGCAGCAGCCTCAGCAGCTGCGGGAACAGCATCGTGAGCGACAAGGACGGCCTGTACGAGCGGGCGGTCGAGGCGGCGCTGCTGCCGCTGGTGCAGAACTGTCTGGACCGCGACCCGGACATTGCGCCGGCGGCGGCAGAGGACGTCTTTGGCGAGCATGTCGAGCGCGACTCCAAGTATGCGCGGCGGGTTGTGTATGCGATCCGCCACATGTTTGGCATTGAGTTTGCGCCGGCCGTGGTGCCGGCCGACGGGACGGTGCGCAAGCTGGCGTACCGCATCTGCCATGCGAAGCAGGTTTTGGTGGGTGATGTGACGGGAACGAGACCAATGTTACTTTTGCTGACTCATCACAGGCACCATATAGCATGTCGCCATCGAGGCAGTGAGGGAGAGGCGGGAAACCGGAAAGGTGCATGGCCGAGGCCGGAAAAGGGAGTGGTCAACGGCCGGAAAAGGTGCATGGAGGACCGGAAAAGATGCATGGCCGAGGCGCCGGGACATGTGAGCCGTAAGGCACTGTGACAATTAGAATGGATGGATGCTCTCTTTCTGTTCCTTTTTCGGGTTTCCCATCTTGTGACTGGGGGGAGCCAGAGAGAGAGGAAAGAGCGCCGGCCGGGAAGGAGCCACAGGGCAGCTACAATGCCCCTGTGTCCAGGATAGCCAATCTTAGCTACTTTTATCCCTACACAACTCAACAAGAACAAGGCAACAAAATGGTATTAAGTACAGGCGCAAAGTGGCCTCTTGTGACATAAAGAAATCGAAAAGAACATCAGTCGTGATAATATACAAAGTACGTGAGCCTCCGAGCCGCCTCGCCCCTACAGCGCATAGTTTTCCGTGTGCAAAAAGATCTCTTCGAGCATGTCGTCGCCCCAGATCTCGGCCTGCAGCCGGGCGACGGTGTTGGCGACGCCGACGCGCATGCTGGCAGGTCCGCACACGAAGACGGCGGTGCGCCGACCAAGGATGCCGCGGCCGTCGGGGCCGCCGGTGGCCCATTCGCGCAGCATGTAGCCGAGGTCGGGGCGGCCGTACTCGACGCTCCAGCCGCCGTCAATCTGGTGCGGCACGGGAAAGGCGAAGCGCATGAGGGAGCGCTGGAAGTCGGTGGGCGTCTCGGGGAAGCCAAAGTCGAAGCCGGACGGCGGGCCAAACGTGGAGGTGGGCCGGGGCTGCTGGACGACGTTGGTGCGGAGGTGGGCGAGCTCGGGGGGATGCAGACCGGGCTCGGCGTTGGGGTCGGCGGCGGCGAGGGCGGCAGGCGCGAGGTTAAAGTGCGGCGCATCGGTGCGCGGAGGGGGGAAGTGGAAGGCGGCGTCGGACTTTTCGGGCGGCACAAACGGCACAGACGGCACGGGCTGGACAGGCTGGACAGACGGCACGGGGACGGCGTACGGCTGGAGGTACTTTTGCTGGGGCAGCGAGGTGATGCGGTCCTCGTCCTCGGCACGCAGCTGGCGCTCGAGTTCGGGGTCGCCGTGGGCCTCGGCGGCGATGAGGGCCGAGTTGCGCTTGGAGGCGACGCCGGCGACGAAGCCGTCGAGCCGGTCGTGGAAGAGGGCGCTGAGGGGGCGGGGCGCGCGGCCGTGGGGCTGGGGCGGTCGGGGTTCGGCGGCGGTGAAGGGGGTCTTGTCGACGCCGAGGCCGAGGGCGTCGCCGCCGAGGTGGGCAGGGCGGCCGAGATGGTCGTCGCGGGTGGCCGAGGTGACATAAAACTTGCAGGTGACGGACTCGGGCGGGGCGGACTCGCGGCAGATGCGCAGCTCCTCGCGGAACCAGTCCATGGCCTCGAGACGGCGCAGGGCCCAGACGACGACGATGCGCTTGGTGATGGCCTTGCCGTCGCGCATGCGCTTGATGAGGTTGAGCAGCTGCGACATGAGCGAGGTGATGCCGGAGCCGCCGGCGATGAGGATGACGGTGTCAAAGGCGGCGAGCTCGCGGCGCATGCCGCCATAGGGCCCGTCGAGAAAGGCGCGGTAGGTGTGGAAGGGGCCCTTGTCGAGGGCGGTCTCGAGCACGCGGCGGGTGAAGCCGCCATAGGGCCGGAAGACGAGGACGCAGTCGCGGTAGGCGTCGCCATAGGCCGAGGGGAAGTCCTCGCTGCAGAGCGACGTGACGGTGAAGGGGTGGTTCTGCAGCAGGGCGATGCCGGGCATGCGCAGGTAAAAGTACTGGCCGGGCCGCCAGCGCATCTGGGTGGGAATGGTGATGCGCACGGCGTTCTCGGCCATGAGCGTGATGGCGGCCTCGTCGCCGACCAGAAACGACAGCCGCCACGGGCGGGCCCAGTTGAGGCGGCCGAGGCGGGCCAGCTGGCAGGCGGCGAAGATGGCGACGGTGGCGTAGAGGTAGCTCCACGAGTGCAGAAAGTTCTTGGTGTGCCAGAAGAGCAGGGCCACGTACAGCAGGCCGACGGGCACGTGCAGCACGACAAAGGCCTCGTAGGCGAGGCGGCGGATGATGGGCAGCGACGCGACGCACAGCCAGATGAGCGGCACCAGACAGGCGATGCCCTTGCCGTAGACGATGAGGCCGTTGTTGAAGAGCGGCCCAAACACGCTCATGCCGTTGTCGTCCCACACCGGCTGGACGTAGTAGGGGAGGGCGTGGACCAGCGACAAAAAGAGCGTCAGGTAGCCGGCCCAGCGGTGCAGCACGTTGAGGCGCTCGGGGCCGATGCCGGTCATGGTGGTCAGCACGTTGACCTTTGTGCTGGTGGCGATGATCCAGGGCGTCAGGGCCACGGCCATCATGCCGGAGCGCACGGCCAGGGGCGGCGAGCCGAAGCGGATGCTCTGCCAGTACAGCGGCTGGGGCAGGAAGCAGTACAGCGCGGTAAAGGCGAGGGCCACGAAGCCGCAGGCCAGCACGGCCAGCGACGAAAAGGTGAGGCGGTGGCGGCGCCAGACCAGGTCGGGCAGCGGCCGGTAAAACACCCAGCGGAACAGCGCAATGGTGTCGTTGACCGGCCCGATCGACGACAGGTTGCCCGACGGCCGGAACGCCGTCTCCTGCTTGCGCTCCTCGGGGAAAAAGTGCCGCTGCGACGGCGGCGCGCCGGCGGCCGTCGCGCCCGATCCGCTGCGGGCTGTCGCCGCCGACTGGTCCCAGTCGGGCTCGGCCATGTACAGGTTGTGGTAGTGCTCCTCGACCTCCTGCTTGTAAATGGCCTGGCGGATCTTGTCCTGCCAGTAGTGCCACAGCCGCACCAGCACGACCAGGCCCGTCAGCACCAGCGCAAAGTACGTCCAGGCCAGGCCGTATTTGCCCGACTTGTTCCACGGGTCGACCGTGTCCGCCTCGATCAGGCCCGCCGGGCTCGTCGCCGTCAGCGGGATGTAGATGCGCCGCGCCAGGGCCGGCGCCGCCTCCTCGAGGGGCGTGGCCATTGCAGCAGCAAGTCGAAAAGTCGAGAGGGGAGAGAAAAAAAAGGAAGAGCGAGCGAGCGCAAAACGAAACGTCGTGGTCAGTGTTCCGTGTTCCTAGTGGGCGCGAGAATGTCCCACCCACGAGACAACGAGACCGCAAATGGGGGCCGTCGACAGAAATACACAAAAGAGAAGAGAACGATTGCGTGTTCGCCCTCGGCGGCTCGGGAAAAGAAAAAAGAGGTGTGATGGCCTCCTGTGCCCGTCCGCCCACAACGGTGCTGGTTGGTCCCCTGGGCCAAGTCCTCGATCATCCGCTGCCACTAGGCTAGACTACCCGGGTCCAGCCAGGACTTGCAGAGGGAAAAAACAGAGACAGGCGATAGGGCGTTGCATGCCGCTTCGGCAAGGGCTCACTCCGCCTGTTTCCAGCGGCTGACCGCGCCTTCGCATTGGCTGGCCCAAAGTGATTAGAGAAGAAAAACCGGTCGTAGCGTGGGGATGGGCCCCTCCTTCCGAGCGCCCCCCCCCGGTCACACTCTGCAGGTGAGATGCACGCTGTCCTTGTTGTCCTTTTGCCGTCTGCTGATGGCCTTTATCGGTTTGGCCGTCGAAATCGACAGGACCAGACGCTGACTTCTGGTGGAGGAGCCGGATGCCACAAAAGGATGCTGTGCGCCGTCTCACACAAGTGCGTCATGGCCCGTCCAGCAAGACAAAAGACGAGCGCTGTACGAGTACGAGGAGGAGCACTCGCAGGAGGGGGGCCGTGGCCGAAGAGGGTTGGACGAGGCAGAAAACTGGGGACTCGGCAGGGATGTCTTGGACAGTGCATGACGTGGGGCAGCCGCTCCATTTTCGTACAGTATACTTGCCGTCTTGGCACGTGCCATACTCGTATTCCTCTCGCACACACACAAGACTGTATTTCCACAAACAAGAGGAGTCCTACGTGACGCCAGCACGGTACGTTTGCAGTGGGAGCATCCTGAGCAAAACTGTAAGCGCGCGGTGCAAAAAATTCGACCTACAAGGCCATTATTCTCCGATACGGGGAATCGAACCCCGAGCTAGACGGTGAGAGCGTCTGATGTTAGCCATTACACCATATCGGATGTATTCGATATAAGAATAGATCTGCAGACGCGCTATGAGAGCAGCGCCACAACCGCAATCAGACATCGCTGACAGAACATTGTGGCCATTCCCACTCGAACGGCCTGCACTCGCGAGTCGTATGCACAGCGTCTGTCTTGCACAAAGTACCGTCGCTGCCGCGCGGATGCGCTCTGCACATGAAAACGTCCTACTAATGTGCAGGAGGCACATTGCCAGTTTTTATACTCGTCGATAGACGCAAGGATGCGCTTGCACAATGCGCATTCAGAGCAGATCGCCATTGCATACGACGTACGGAGCATGGTCCGACCTTTTGCATATCCAAGACACACGAGTACTCACAGTGCAGCTCGTCCTGCAGCCACCCTGTTCTCGACCCTCCCCCCCCTGCCGCCTGTCCCCCACAGGTGGAGACTAGCAAAGTACCCGTATGTGCTCACCCGTGCCGCCCGTCCTGATTGGCAGAGCGGCTGGTGGGGCTACGAGCTGTGCACCTGGGGGCCGTCGACGTCGGCGGCAACAAGCGCATTTTGATTGGTCGAGCGTGGGGCCAGAAACCGGGAAACACGTGCTGGCCACACTTGGGCGTGCGACCTCTCGCCATTGGCCAATGGCCACGTCTGTGATGCCAACTGGAGCCTCTGCCCTCGAGCTTGATCAACAGCCGATGCGGCCGCGCGGCGGCCATAGTGGCGTCAGGGGCAGCAAGCTGTCATCTTGCAGTCGCACGGGGTCGAACGGGGCCGTGAAGAAAACGGCCAAGATAAGACCCACCGGACGAGGTGGCCCACCAAGGAAGCCGCTCCTCTCTACAAGTACCTGGAACGGTTCCGTGCACACCTGCATGACCAGCGGGCCCGGCTTGGACAGGATCCGGGCCATGCCGGTCCGGGGCCGGTTGGGTCATGGGCCTCTGTGGGAGTGGAAGCCGCTCTCGAAGAGGTGGGCGTTCAGTTTTCAGGGCGAGGAACAAGAGTAAGAGATATATGAACGAAAAAATAGAATACGAAAGTGTCAGACGAGACTTCTGTTCACCCCAAAAAGGCCAGAGGGCCATCCCAGGGCTCAGTAGACCACGTCTGGTGCAACGTGAAACACTGCGACGCCCATATCGATGATCATGCATGCACACCGCCCATCCTCCAGCAAGACTCGTCCAAACCAACTGCAATTTCAATGCTATCAGCCAACGGACAACTCGCACATCATTCACCCCTGGAACCCCAACCCGCTCACATCCGCGCTCAGCGGCCGCCCCTGCGCCAGTTCCGCCAGCAGCAGACCCGTGCCGGGCCCCATGCTGATGCCCCAGGCGCCGTGTCCGGCCGCCACAAAGACGCCGCCCGCTTCTCCCGGTTTCGTCTGGACGGCCGTCGAGCCACGGCGACCCAGACGTGCGTCCGGCAGCCGCAGCACCAGCGGGAAGCCCCAGGGCGTCACCGGCCGGTGGCACAGTCCCGCGCGCACAATCTCGACCGAGTCCTCGATCGAGTCCTTGTTGGGGGTGCCGATAATGGCCTTGCCCATGGCGAGCAAGTGACTGCGCTGGTCGGGAATCGGAACCGAGTCCGTGGCCAGCGCCGGGACCGGGACTGTCGTCGAGTTCAGCCCGGCCAGGTAGAGCGACCCGTCGGCACGGCCGAAGAGGACGGCCCGGAAGTCGAGCGGACCACCCGAAGCAAAGACGGAATACACGCCAGACTCGGCCGAGCTGGCAGGCGTGCGCAGGAGCAGCGAGTGGCCCGAGACGCTGCTGATGGGGAGGCCGTTGTCGGCGCCAAAGAGCTCGGCACAGACGCGGCCGGACCAGGCACCGGCCGTGATGATGAGACGCGTGCACGGAAGCGTCTTGCGCGCACCGGCCTCGTCCACATCGACGCTCTCCAGCGTGCCATCGGTCCCGGTGCCCACGGCCACGACGCGGGCCGGCTGGTGCAGCTGCACGCCGCGCGTCCGGCAGAGGTCGAGGAAGAAGCGTGAAAAGGCAAGAGGGTCACTGTCGGGTCAGTCAAAAAAAAAGTTGGAGGCTTTGGATGGGAAAAAAGGGACTGACATTTGCGCCGTCGTCCCGCTGCTGCCACGCAGCTCTACGCTGTCGCCCTCCCGACGACGGATCCACGCAGGAAACCCCCCAGCATAGCCGCCGGCCTCGCCGGCCTGCCGGTTGCCCTGGCCCATCAGGTCGGGTCCGGTGCTGGCGCCCGGCGCCCCGGACGTGTCCGCGGGCAGCTCATAGTCGAGCGAGGTCGACGCCACATAGCCCCAGGCCCGACGGCCGTCATGCTCGGCGGCCAGGGCCCGGTGCTGGTCAAACGACACGGCGGCCAGGGCCGACACCTCGGGGCCGAACCAGTCGCGTGCCAGGAATCCACCGGCAAAGCCCGAGGCCGACGACAGAAACGCCGCGTTTTCCACCAGGTGGATCGTCCCGGCCGGCTGGTGCTGGCTGAGATAGTAGGCCGTCGTGATGCCGACGATACCGGCGCCGATGATGACGGTTTCGGCCATGGTGGAGGAGGGGGGGAAGCAATTAGACGGCAGGCGGCCCAGCAGTTGGCAAGAGAGAGCAGTCTCGGGGCTCAGATGCGCGGGTCCGGCAGCCCAAATATAAAATCCCCCGTTGATAAGAAAGAGCACCTCTCAGAAAAGCTTCCCCCGAAGCCGGCAAGCTGGCGCTAGGGACCGAAACCGCTAAAACAGCCGCAAAGCCCCAAAAATGGAAACGGGGAAAAAATTCCAGAATACAAGGAAGCTTCACAACACCTCCCTCCCCCTTGACACGCCCACCATGAGCAAGGTTGTCATCGTCACCGGCGCCAGCCGCGGCATCGGCCTCTGCATCGCCCACCACCTGCTGGCCCACCAGCACAAGGTCGTGCTCGTCGCCCGCACCGCCGCACCGCTGGCCGCTCTCAAGACCCAATTTCCAGGCCAGGTCGAGTACTCGACCGTCGACCTGACCGACTTTTCTGTGCGTCGAATGGACTTGGACTCGGAGACTAGGCACTGACTCCCTCTTCCCTTGACAGACCGCGCCCCAGGTCGTCGACCTCGCCGTCCGCACCTTTGGCCGTCTCGACGGCCTCATCGTGAACCACGGTGCTCTCGCGCCTCTTGCCACCATCGCCGGCGCCAGTCTCGACGCGTGGAAGCAGCTCTACGACGTCAACTTTTTCAGCGTGCTCGCCTTGGTACGACCGGCCCGCAGCTCGTCAGTTTTCTCTCCTCTCTACTGACACACCTACAGGTCAAGGCCGCCATCGAGCCGCTGCGCGCCTCACACGGCCGCATCGTCATCACCTCGTCTGGCGCCGCCCTTCACGCCTACACTGCCTGGGGCGCCTACGGTAGCTCAAAGGCCGCGGTCAACTCGCTCGTCCAGCACCTGGCCGTCGAGGAGCCCACTATCGCCTCCATCGCCGTGGGCCCCGGCCGCGTCGACACCGACATGCAAAAGGAGCTGCGCCAAGACGGCGCCGCTGCCATGGCCCCCAAGGACTACGCCGGCTTCGTCGCCGCCTTTGAGGAGGGCAAGCTCAACCCGCCCGAGAAGCCCGCCGAGGTCATCGCCAAGCTGTCGGTCGACCTTACGCTCGAGCACAGCGGCCGCTATGTCAGGTAAAGAATACGACCCCGATCCTCCTTGTCCCTCCAAGATCTACGTCGCTAATGTCGATTCGCATCGCTGCACCAGTTGGAACATTCCCGATATGGCTCCGTACCATTGGCCCGAGTCGGATTCGTAGAGGTCCTAGTTTTTCTTTCCAGAATGTTAGCATAATTCTATGCAAACAAAAAGGTTTAAATGAGGCAAAATAGAAGAAAGCAAAAAGCATCAGTTGAAAGATGAAAAGCTCTTGATATGACTCCACATGTAGATTCGGTATTAGCATGGAATATCAGATTGTATAATCACTTGCTTGCTTTCTTCACGTATATAGTGCATGGTGTGCATTGCATTCACGTCTTACCATTTGAACAAGAGGACGCCGTGCCGGCTAGAGTCCTAGCCGGCCATTGTGGCCGTAATGTATTGTCGAAGAGTCAAGTAGTCAAAAAGTCCTAAAGCGACATTAGCAACAGCATCCAAACGCATTGCTGTGAAGAGAAAGCCGGCCAGGAAATATATCAGAGACGTCCGTTTGGAAAGACAGTGTCAATCACCATGTTTTTTGTAAGACTGGGGCGACAAGAAGCTCATCATGTGAAGCCCAGGCCGGGCAAAACTCGTCAAAAGAAAGCACACCACAACAAACTTACCAGTACATGGAATCCGCAGAAGCCAGACAGGAGCAAGAGAGAAGAGATCTCTACAATTTTTGGCTCCTGTCCGGCCATCGGCTCGCCACGAGAGACTTTTCGTCGCTGTCTCGCAAACATGTAGAAAAGAAGGGAAAGCTGCGCTGAGAAAAAAAAATCGAAAGCGCTTTAAAAATGGAATAGAAAGTGGGGCGATCATTATGTAAGCGCCACGGCTGCTTTTCCACGACAGCAATTTACCACTGCATTTCCACTTAGCTTACAACGCAGCTAGCGCGTCGTCTCGATTTCCATCCAGCCAAAAGAACGAGAGAAAACAGAACGGCGCACGCGCGCACACCCACACACATATACACACGCACTGACGCCGCCCACGATCCTACTCGCAACTCCGTCGTGTTTGTTTTGGAGGGGTTGCATAGGCCCTCGCCTGCCAAACGGATCGATGCGCCGGCGTCTGGGCCCGGTTTCACCGCCAGGCGCTGTTTCTATGAAAGAACAGCGGGGTCCACTCCTGAAAGCGCGCGACCCATGTGGCTAACAAGGGCCCGGGCTCTCTTTCAAGTGAGAGAAGGCTCTACTTTTTTTTTTTCGTGTCGGGGCGTAGAACGTGTCCCAGCGGGCGGCCACCCCAATATAAGAACGCGCCTAGGTCCCCCTCCCTCCAGCACTGCCCCCCGACGCCTTCTGGCCGGCGCCGGCTGCCATCCAAATCCACCCAAGATCGGGCTTTGCGTCTCTGCACGTCATCTTAATCAGCAAGCCCAAAATAAGACACTTTTGCCCGTGCAAAACACGCTTGTTACATCTCAAAACGCCCTTTTGGTCATCATCGCTATTCCGAGTATTATTCAGGGCCCCTAGCCGCGAATTTCTCTACCGCCGTCGCCGTCCATCTGAGCGCCATCTTTCAGCATGTCTGACCACGATGGCGACTTTGGGGGTATGTTGCGCCGTTGTGCCCTTTTCTGCCCTCTTACATCACCCCGCAAGGTCACCCGCCTGCACACCTTTTCCCGTGCGCGCACAACCGTTTGCTTTGGACAGGGAGGGCGTCGTCTTTTCGTCGCTGGCCAAGCGGCTTGCTCAGTCCTCCCACTCACTTGGTCGCACATCCAGGACAAGCTCATCAGGACTTGCTGTGAATCACGGCCAGGAGCGAGCTGTGGTGAGAGCTAGGTCCAAGCTTCAGCCTGCTCCCAGCTTGGCCGACCGTATGCCCCTCGCTACCTCTTGGTCTCCCGCATTCACTCCCCCCCTTTCTCCCCGCTGCTCGCGATCCCTTTTTGTTCCCACATAAACCTTCCTTGGGCCTCAGTTGCATTGCCATGTCTGAGCTAATACCGAAACTAGTAAACGACGACCTTTCTTTGCCAAAGGGTAAGCGACCTTGCCCAACCAGACAGACTGTCACGCCGTGCACCTGCTAACCTCTTCGACAGCCACCGTCCAGAAGATTGTCACCGAGATCCTGCCGCCCAGCAGCGGCCTCTCTTTCTCCAAGGATGCCCGGGATCTGCTGATCGAGTGCTGTGTTGAGTTTATCACGCTCATCTCATCCGAAGCCAACGAGATCTCGGAGAAGGAGGCCAAGAAGACCATTGCGTGCGACCACATCACCCGTGCGCTGGACCAGCTGGGCTTCGCCGAGTATATCAGCGCCGTCGTCGAGGCGGCCCAGGAACACAAGGAGGTCCAAAAGGGCCGCGAGCGCAAGGCCGACAAGTTCACGCAAAGCGGCATGACCCTCGAAGAGCTGGAGCGGCTGCAGCAGGAACAGTTTGCAGAGGCCGCCATGCGGCACGGCTGATGGGGGGGCTGTTCGCCATGTCGGCATGTCTCTCGTATTTTTATTTAGTATCTTTTAGGGGCGTTGACGGACGTTTGCTTCTGGCTACGGAAAGCCTATTCTACGACGGGAAATCAAGAGGGGGCAACTTCTTGTTCATTGGGCGGTCTGGAAGCGTTCTGTAACTGGATTGGCAATACAACATGCAAACGATTGCTAGACTACTGTTATACTATTGGAAGCGTTTCATGCTGTCGCGCCCTGCATCACGCTTCTTTGTCAATGCGGTGTTGTTGGGCACATTGGCCACGCCTGCGTCCGTGTAGCAATCATTACAGTGGTCAATCCAGTAATAAAAATAGCATTCAATGTACAAAAAGAAATGTGAAAATCACAGCATCGACAGAAATGAGACAGTAAAGGAAAAATAGCTGTAGAGCGAGTGTGTGTTACACATGTTTTCGTCCGATTTGTTCCAAATGAAGTGGCCAAGTCGAACGAAGGCGGTCGAAACGCGGCTGGCAGACTTTGGTTCCTCCAGTCCACCTCAAAACAAGGAGGCGGTGTCCATCGGAACCGCTGTGCAGAGGCGTAGTTGGCCATACACTTAAGCGTCCTGCTTCTCCACCACCTCCACCACCACCTCATCCACGTAAGGCGGCAGGTCCTCCGCGGCCTCGGTCATCAGGCCAGCCTTCTCGTCAACGTGGCCGGTCTCGAGGAACGCCACCTTGACAGCGTGGAGCTGCTGCTGCTGCGGCTGACGGACAAACTTGCGCCAGAGCGACACAACCAGGCTGCCAACAAAAACGCCGATCACGCTCGCCAGCACACCGGCCGAGACGCCAATGAAGACCGGAATAAGAATATGCCCCGCGAACTTCCTGAGCATGCGGATAAAGCCGTGGTGGTGGTGAGCGCCAAAATGCGGGCGCCCTTCCCCGGCCTGGCCCTCGGCCGGGCCCTCGGACTGGCCCTCCTCATGGTGGTGGCCGTGGCCGAAGCCGTGGCCGTGGCCGTGGCCGAAACCGTGATGCTTGTTCTGCTCGTCACCCTTGCCCTTGCCCTTGCCCTTACCGCAGCCGTGCGGCGACATGTGGGACTTCAGAATGACCTTCCAGCGGCACAAAAAGTTGGTGCACTCAGACAACTTCTTCTCAAGTTCCTCCGTTGTGGTAGCGGGGCGCATGGGACTAGAGTGCGGCGTCGCAGGGTGCTCGGGGCCAGCGTGCTCAGGTGCGGATTCGCCGTCTTTCGGCGGCGGAGGGGGGAACGGCGGCTCCTCACCCTTCGGCGGCGGCCGGTGGAACGGAGGCTCATCGCCCTCCGGTGGCGGCGGAGGACCGTGCGGGCGGCCGAATGGCGGCGGGCCGCGCATCGGCGGCTCGGGCTTCTCACCCTCCACGTCGACGGGGCCGAGCATAAGGCCGCCCTCGGGCGTGCGGATCAGGCCAATAGTAACGGCCGGGATGCCCTGAACGAAGACGTCGTTGACCTCGATGATCTGCAGGGTCATGATGACAACGTCCATGTCGTTGCTAGCGTCCTTGCCGACGGTGTGCATCTGCAGCGAGTAGCCCAGAGGCACCTCGAGGAACTGGCTGAGGAAAGAGGGCGGCGGGTTCATGCCGGGGCGGCCCTTGTGCTGGCGCACGTCCTTGCCGTGGTGCTTGCCCTCCTTGTGGCCCTTGTTCTTGTGGTGAGCACGCTCGTCGTCCTCCTCAAACTTGATAGGCTTCTCGTGCTTCTCGTCCTCCTTCGAGGGCCGGATGTGCTTGGCATCCTCCTCATCGTGGTGCTTGTGGTGGTCCTTGGAGTGCTCATCATGCTTGTCGTGCTCATCGTGCTTGTGCTCGTCATGCTTGTGCTCGTCATGCTTGTCGTCGCCACCGCGGTGCTTGCCGTGGCAGCGGTTCGGCACCTGGTAAGCGCGCAGGGCGCTGTTGTAGATATCGACGTTGGGGTACAGCTCAAAGCCGTTGAGCATGAGGCGGTCAGCCTCACCAACGTGGTCGATGGCCAGGAACAGCTCCAGGTGGTTCGCCACGTCGGTCAGGACCTTGGTCGAGTTGTCCTCCTCGTCAAACGGATGGTTGTACACGGTCAAGGCACACCCAGGGCAGTTGACCATGGCGTGGAACATGTCGGCAGGGGACGGAGCATCAAAGGGCAGCGCCTTAAATTCCGACTCCTCAACATGCTTATCGTCGCCTTTGGCGCTCTGCGGCTGGACATCGGTCGGCGGCGGCAGCAAAAAGGCTGAGGCCGTAGACGACGCCAGCGCCGCGGCAAGAAGAGCCTTGGGCAACATGGCGGTGCGGTTGGTGATGGAAATCGTCTGGCAAAAGAAAATGGATTGAATCGAAAGAGGTTTGCGCTTGGTTGGAATTCACTTCGCCAGGAAATGAAAAGGAAGGTGGGCTAATATTACAAGAAAGAGAAGAGGCAGCAGTCACGGCACGAACGGACACGGAAACGGCAAGAGCCCACTGACGTACACGTACGAGCAGTCGCACTTGCTCCTAAAGGGCGGCGCTACGGGCGGCGTGCCCCGCTTTGCGTCCGCAACGGCCGCGTTTCATTCGTCCCCTTCCAGCCCAAACACGAGGCATACGTAATCTCTGCCTTAGATACAAGGTCTTTCACAGAGTACTCTTAATTTATTATGGCGGGGCTGAGCAAAGACACGCGGCGACAGCAGGCTTCAGCTTCCCAGCAAACTCTTAAGAGGATGCCTACATATATTGACTACGGAATACGATTCCGGATCAAGGGACCGGTGGCCGGACGGCCGATGAGTTGCATCATACCCCGCGTACGAGAAGGATCCTGCGGCGAAATATATCGAAGTACTCGTCTTAGCCAAAGACCATTGAAAGATCTCGATGCTTGTTGACTTCGTCACCTGGCGCCGCTGCGGATATCAGGTGGGTCTGTCTAATAATATGCCAGAAATCCACCGGGGCTTGGGCGTTTACGATCACGTGCAACGTCCTTCCGGTGCGGCGCCGGTGCCGTCTCTTCCATTTACACGGCCAAACCGGAGGGGTTTTCCTGTTTTCGTTCCTGTTTCGGTAACGACCGTGCTCAGTTTGCAAGGCGCGGCCATAACGCAAACGGGTTTCTAGCTGGTATGATGACGCAACACGACGCGTTCTAGCTGCAATTTCAAATCATGGATTCCACGTAAAATTGCTAGCCCCATCAATCTTTTCCCAGGCCACTTTGGCAACCAAATATCTCCAAATCTCATCAGGGAAGATACCGTGCCAGGTATATCATAACTCCGTGCTGCACATCCCATCCGGTTTTCAACTCCCCCAATCCCAGTGTCCTGTACACATGGCTGCTCGTCGTATCGCCAATGAAAATAAACAACGAAGTGGAAAGAGAAAGAACATCGTATCCTGACAGCTCTTCCGCCAGTAAGTGGTTTCGTCCGGGTCCGCTTGTTCACAAAATGGTGCAACGGTGTCCCTCGCGCCGACGCCGGCGTCGCCGCCGGTCTGACGAGTGCCCCACGTGCTTGTAGTCTTCTTCGTATGGGTGGGGCGGCGCGCCGAGGTCGTCCTTTCGGAGCATTTGCCGACACAGGTCGATAAAGACTTCGTCGACGTTTGTCCGTGTTCGCGCACTGGCTTCGTAGTAGGGTGCGTTCCACTGCTGGGACAGCGTAAAGGCTTTGCTCCGGGTCACGGCTCGCTGATCCTCGAGGTCGGCCTTGTTTCCGACAATGACAATCGGGACGTTCTCGTCGTCCTTGATGCGGATGATCTCCTCGCGCAGCATCGTCAGCTCTGTGAGGGACGAGGGCGACGTGATGCTAAAGACGAGCAGAAAGCCCTGACCGGTTTTCATGTAAAGATCTCGCATCGCGACTGTCGAGGCCGTCAGCGATCATCCACGGAGTGGCAACCGCCAAGAAGCATACCAAATTGTTCGGTGCCAGCCGTGTCGAGACTACCGGAGGCGCGGATTAGTCCGGCCCAGTTCGGTAGACGTAGTGGTGTTAGGGAAAGTAAGAGCTCACATCTCTAGTATCACTTGTCGGTCCTGGGGAGAAAGCGGTCAGTGTCTGGTGCAGACAAGTTGCCGGGACGCGGAAATGACTCACATCAATGGTGACCTGTGTCCGGTAGGAGTCTTCGATTGTGGGATCATAGCTTTCAATCCATTGGTTGTGGACGAACTGGGCTGGAGGCTTGTTAGACAGATGGTAACCTTTCTCCGTGACCGGAGAGGAGCGCACATACCTGTGAGACAGCTCTTGCCCACGCCGCCTGAGATGGGGTATCAGCATACAGCAGGAAGCGGAAGGGGGGCCGGGGAAGACAACCTGCGCCGAGGACGACAATGTGGCATTCACGACTGCTTGTAGTCGTTAGCAGTGTGTTCCCAGGGAGCATGGGACAGCAACAAGCTCTTACCAGGCTTGGTATCGGGGAGCCATGGCAGCTGAGCAAGAGGGGTGTTGGGTTCACGATGGGCGACAGACGGCACATATATGGGTTCAGTGGCACTAGCCCCGCTGCTCCGGAGGCAATGGAAACGGGCCAGGCCGTGAGATATCACTATTTTATGCCCCGCTGGATGCAATTGCGGTCGTTCCAGAGGGCGTGGATCAAGAATATACAGTGGCGAAGGGAGGAGGTAAACGGGGGTGGGAGTAAAACGAAAGGAAGAAGGAAAAAAAGGTATCTGTAGAGAAAAGAAGGGCAATTGAGAACACAAGGAAGAACTGTGAGGAAAGACCGTGAAGAAGTGGCAGTGGAAAGAGGCAGCTAATGAGGGCTCGAATCCGAGCGTCGAGGAAAGAACTAGAAACGAAGCCAGACAAGGGAAAGATGTCGGCAGGCGGAACTCGTATCGTCAGTGGCTAGCAAACGGGAATGTGGCGAACGGTTCTCGTCCAGGCTAGCGGATCATGGCATCGGGGGCGAGAGAGAGGAAGACTGAGACTGGCCGGAGCGAGAAAGGGAGATATACGCGTTGCGCGTAGGCGGACTAGGAGGGAAGCCGGACCAGGGTGGTTGCACTGGCGAGAACAAAGTTTCTGTGCTCCTTCCCCCTATTCGGGCTCTCATTCGCAGAGTGCTTATTTTTGCGTCGTATTTTTTTTTTCACCTCCAATTCTTCAACTCCCCCTCCTTCGTCTTCGTGTGCCCCGCAGCAAAACTCACGCGCGGAAGGGAAACCAAACATAGCTAAGCCAATTCTGCCCCTAAAACAACCGGACCTTGTGGAAAAGAGGAAGCCGCCCACCCCCCCGACGCAAAACCTCCACTTGGGCCCAACGCTACGACCGCATGGGTGCAGTAGCTCGGGAGCTTTGCGCAGCCTAGACGTGAGGGCGGGAGGTCGAGCAGAAGCACAAAAAAGGGGGGTGTGGGCTCGCCGCAGAGGATAGGGGCAAGGGCAGGATTACGCTACAGGAAGCCGCCGATCTGATTCGCAGGGGGTCTGGCTTGCGGTGGGTGCGCCTGGGCTGTCGGTGTCCCAGGGACAAGGTTCAGGGGGACGGGGGGGTTTGCTGGTGGACCGCGAGCCGGGGGGCGGAAACGGTGGTAGTTGAGTTTCTTGACGAGGAGACAGCAGGCGGAAGAACACGGACGAACACGGACAAGGACAGGCGAGAGCGAAGAGGAGAGGAAAGAGGAGAAGAGGAGAAAGAGGAGAAGAGGGAAAGGAGGAGAAGCGAGATGAGAAGAAAGGGGATGGGGAAAAGGAGAGGCGGAGACAGCCGAGGGGATGAGGCAACAAGAAGACGGGAACATGCGCACGAGGCCAAGGCCGCGAGAGAGAGCAGGACCAAGGCAGCGACGGCCTTGCACAGCGGCCGTGCCACGACAGACGGGCAAGTCGACGCGAGGCGGCACAACGGACGGCTATCGCCAGATGCTGCACAAAGTTTTCAGAAACATATGGCTCGTACTCGTATCTACCTCTTGCGGCCCTTAGTCGTAGGGACAGGCCAGTATGAGTAATGCGCGTGCTCGTCCGCGGTACTTGCACGAGTACTTCGTCTACCGGCCATGAGTGCTCGTACAATCCTACGACGTAACTGACATCATCCCGACTGGTGACGCTGCAATCATACTCATACTCGTAGTAATCGATGTCCGGCCTGGCCTGGCAGCCGAAAACGTCCCCCCCCGTTCTCTTGGCTGTGAAGTCCGCTAGCCTGATGCAGAGGACCCGCTATGACCCTCAAATATGACCCGGACACACCGCCCGAGGCGAAAAGCCGCTCATCGTTTCGAAATCACCCGTATCCCGCACGCAGGACACAGGCGCGGGCGTGTGACCGAGCTGACAACGGGTCCAGCCAATGGCATGGCCGGCCGTCCGCCACCGGCCTAGCCCTTGGCTCAACAACCTCTGGCGGGATTCCATGTGTCTGGGGTTCGCCAGGGCTGTCCGGTACTTTTGGGGGGCCTGGCTCCATGTGCGCTGCGGACGTCAATAGTTCCGGGTTGGCCAACGTGTGCGGCGCAGCACGTGGCCGAAGACTATTGTGCAGTAGAGGCCCAGTAGAGCCCAGTAGAGGCCAGTAGAGGCCAGCGAAAGTCCGCAATGTCCTTTTGGAAGCGGAACGTGATCATGTGTTGTCGTATTTACATTGATAGGCACTCGCTTGCTGTGCTAAGATATTATTCTACGTCGTACGGGCCTCCTCTAGATGGAGACAGCCGATCCCACCCCGCCGTGCTGTTGATCCTGTTGTCCCGGTCGACTCCGGTGCTCCAGCTCACCGCTCTGCGCGGCCGCCTCCTTCTCTGCTCGTACGTCCGGCACTGCCTCTGGCCATGCGTCCGCGTCGCCGCGGCCCCCACTCTCGTTGCGGGCCTCTTCGTCCGCAGCTCTTTCAGCCTTTCTGCCCAACATGCGCCGGACCAGCGCTGACGGCCTCAGCTGTGGATCGAATTGCCGCTCGGCAAATGCAAAGGGGCGGTCTTGTGCCCGGTGCTCCTTGGCCACGTCGTCAAACGTCTTGCCCTCCGCCTTGGCGTGCTTGCGGATCGCCCGCGTGCGGATCAGCCAGACTATGTGGAACGCAAAGATGCCGATCTCAAGGGATGCGCTATTGCTCTAGTCAGCTGTTGTCCGGCGCGCGATAGCGGGCGACTCGGGCCCGAGGCAGGCTTACCAGACAATGTAGAGAACGCCACCGAGAACGTCAAACGTGTTTTGGGCAACTGGCGCCGTCAGTGTCAGAAACGGCCAAGAAAACGGCAAGATCCAAAAATACGCCGAGAACGGGGACCCGGTCGATCCAGCCCACATACCCAAAGCCATCAGGGAGAAAATGGCGCCGCAGCAGTCCATGCTGAGAAAGAGCTGCAGGGCGTCAGTGCTGCCTCTAGACAGAAAGCAGTAGGGGTGCAAACGTACAAAGTTGATCCCCACGACGCGCCCCCGACGCTTCCAGATCTCGATATAGGGCGGCAGCAGACCAATGGCCAGCAGCACGGAAGCAATGACGCCCACTACCAGGGCCGGCGTCTCGTTGCCGCGGTCATAGATGGGTCGCAGCGTCAGGATGAGGGCGGTCTCGACGCCGGCAAAGATGCCAGCCGTGGTTAGGCCAAGCAGGGTGACCTTCTGGACAGACCAACCGCCACCGTAGTGAAGAACCTGTAACCAGCTGATCAGGGCAAAGGCCATGAAGACATTTGGCTGGACTTGGATGGGTAAGTTGTAATTTTGTATGATTGCGTAGGCGCCAAACGGAACACCACCTGGGACTGTCAGTCCGTGAACGCCGCCGAGCGGAGTGAGAAACATACAGACGGCCCAGAGAAACATCATGGCGGCCGGCAGGCCGTCAGTCTTCTTTGTTCTCCAATTCGTCCATATTCTTGAGAGTCAGCCGCATGCCACTGGCATATATAAAAGTCTTCATCTTACTGAGGCAAAAGCTAAGTGACCGGGTTAACATAAATATTCAAAAGAGAGTTGCCATGTTGAAACCTACTTGTATACACCAGAAACTGCAGTGTTCAAACACCGAGTCAGCAAGAGATGAAAAATACGCCTAAGCTTCCATCCAAAGACTCACACTGCACGTTCATTAGCTAACTGTACAGTCCAAAGCGTTCCACGGCAGCAGTCGACATAAGCTTACCTGTGCCAACTGTCTACACAACCGGCAAAGCTTCGTTTAGTATCCTGTAAGCTTATGGCAAGATGGAACAACTTACGCCGAGCGCGGTTGCGGCCTAATACGTTTGTCAGCTTTTCAAGATTCTTCATCCAATTTATCTTATTCCTGGGTCCTTACCGCGGGGATATGTGTCTGCGGTGCCATGTCTGGTTTCGCCGATTTGCTCAGCCTTTCTCCGCTTTTCGGCTTTTCGAGCCTTCAAGGTAATTGCAGAAAGCGGGGGAAGTCGACGGTGATGGAGAAACGATACGAGCATCCAAAACAATGCCTCTTGTTGTAAAGAAAAGAAAAGACAGGCAAAGTTGCCCTATTAAAGGTTGTAGGCAGGATAGAAAACGACTGTTGAACGACAGGCTCGATTTGTCAGGCATTTTCTACGCCCATTCAAGCAATTTTTTCCCTAATGTAGTTTTTATGACCTAATTATACCCGAGGAGTATCGATTTTTTTTACTATTACGGTCCTAGCATTAGCAAGGCCGCCGCCAAATCCACTGCCGAACCAGAGTGACTCGTTTGAAAAGCCTGCTTTGGGCAATGAGCGCTTCTGCTGGGGTCATAGGCAGCTGAGTCGAGTAAAATCTTTCGAAGCCATTTGTCAACTCGATCATGTCAAATGTCAAGTGCCAGGCAGAAAACTTGCTCGTCTCGGTGATGTCATTGGGTCTGCCACGGTTGTAAAAAATTCAGAGAACCTCGGATACTCGCACGCACCCTCCTGGATGTTCGCCATTGTCCTCGAGGCTGTCGACGAGGCTCAGCAATGAGACCCTGTTTGACAACACACGGGCGGCATACGAGTTCTGGTACACAGACCCACAGCGCAGCCGCGGTCTGTGGGCGCACTGATTGGACGTCCTACACCGCCCAATTTTTTGTCGATTTAGACGGCAAAAAAAAAATCCAGCAACTTGACAGGCGCAGGCGTTGAAGAACTGAATCGTACAGCCTCTTTGCTTCTCTCGACCAACACAACGCCCACCATGGCCGATTCAGCCCCGCCCCAGCGGTCACGACCACCGCGATCGTTTCAGAAAAAGAGAAAGTGGAAGCCGCCCGTGGACGAGGATGCGCCACCGCCGCCGCCAAAGCAGCAACAGTCCGCGCCGGCAACCGGGGACAAGCCCGCGCGGAAGCGGCAGAAGAAGAAGCGCAATGCGACCGAGGCCGACGAAAATATTGATTACGACCTCAGCCTCAATCGCGCCGTGTCACTCATGGACAGCAACCTGCTGGCCAACTATGTGGCGCGGCAGACGCAGCGGTTTGGCGCCGACCTGAGCACGGTCGAGCTGGGCGACCTTAAGCTGGGAGGTCAGTGAACTTTTATGTTTCTTAACCACGGCCCCTACATGCACTCTAACACCTGCTCCAGCCAAACCCATCCTCGACACTTCGTCCTACGACAAGGACCGCACGCTCGAGAACCTGCCCGACTTTCTCGAGACCTTTTGCCCGGGCGGCAAGCAATCGCTGGCCACGGCCCCGACCGCCAAAGGCGCCCCCCACACGATCATCATCACCGGCGCCGGCATCCGCGCCGTCGATCTCGTGCGGGCTGTCCGGCCGTTTCAGACGGCCAAGAGCACAGTGTCCAAGCTGGTACGTCGCGCCACCTCTCCCTCTTTTCTCTCTCGAGGCATTGCTGACTTGCCTAGTTTGCCAAACATATCAAGCTGGCCGAGGCCGTCTCGTTCCTCCAGAGCCACCGCACAGGTATTGCCGTCGGCACGCCCGCGCGGCTCCTTGACCTGCTGGACGACGGCGCCCTCTCGGTGGCCCATCTGCAGCGCTTCGTCGTCGACGCCTCGCACATTGACATGAAGAAGCGCGGCGTTCTCGACATGCAGGACACGGCGCTACCGGTGGTGCGCTGGCTCGCCCGTCCCGAGTTCCGGGCGCGGTACGGCGAGGAGGAGGGCGACAGTTCGAGTGACAAGGCGGCTGCGCCGCTCTCGATTCTGTTTTACTGAGCACAGAGGAGGGGTCTTTGGCGTAGCCGGCGTTTTTACACGAATTCTTTGCAGAGAAAGAGTCCAAAAATGGGACAGATAGACAAAATTGGTTCTCTACATTAAACGTCCCCATCCTATATCGCAGTGTGCTGGGCCGATCTTTATTGTATGACACGAAAAACAGTTTGACTGGCAGAGACGAAGGCGAAATCGCAAATCCAAAAAGAGAGTAAATAGACAAATAACCGACACCGTTAAACCTGATCTGAATAGGGAGAAATATAGGGCCAAGAAACAGTCAGATGGAAATCCAAAAAAGCGACGGAATACTGCTATCCGCCAAATGAAAGTCGTGCTATGCTTGCTTTCATGTGTCCTACTCCGTTGCCCTGCCGGCTGTTGTTCTGCTGCCCGAGGCCGCCCGGCCTTGAGTCTCCCGTCTACCCAAACACCGTCGACGGAGAGATCGTCACACACAATGCACACAATATGAAGAGCCAAAAAGGGGGGTATCCACTCTGTTCACGTCGATGACGGTCCATATTCTTTCGCTGTCGCCGTCGCTCGCATCGCCTGTCGTCGGGGGTCCGTTTATAGGATGGTGCACTTGGACTTCTTGGCCTTTTGCTGGACTGGCCGGGGGTTGAGCACGGCGCTGAGCCGTCGTTAGCAAGACAGAAACGATTCGCAAGACCGAAGCAGACATACCGGATGGCCTCGTCAAAGACGCTCTTGAGGTTGCGCTGCGTCAAGGCAGAGCACTCGAGGTACTTGTGGGCGCGGATCTCCTTGGCGCAGATCAGGGCCTGGTCGTAGGAGACGGGCTCCATGCGCTTCTGGCGCAGCGACTCGAGCGTGGCCGGGTCCTCGCGCAGATCCAGCTTGGTGCCGACGAGGATGATGGGCACATTGGGCGCGTGGTGGTCAATCTCGGGGTACCACTGGTGGAGAGTCAGCGTACCGCAAAAGCCGAAGCGGCGTCACACACGAGCGGGCGTACCTTGGCCTTGACGTTGTCAAACGACGGGGGGCTGACGATGGAGAAGCAGATTAGGAAGACGTCGGTTTGGGGGTAGGACAATGGGCGCAGTCGGTCATAATCTTCTTGGCCGGCCGTGTCCCACAGGCCCAGGCTGATGGGCTTGCCGTCTACCATGACGCTGGCCGAGTAGTTGTCGAACCTGGGAGTGTCAGCACGGGTCGAGAGGGGCGGCGTGGTGGCACATACACTGTCGGGATGTACTCGCCGGGGAAGGCATTTGTTGTGTAGGAGATGAGGAGACATGTCTTGCCGACGGCACCGTCACCGGTAACGACACACTATGGCGATCAGCTTATATTCCACGGCAGTGGTTCTCGGCGAAGTCTAGGCGAGTTCTGCACACCTTCAAGGACTGGACGCCGGGAGCCGCCATTGTGCGTTGCGTAGTCTTGCTATTGTTCTAGAAGCGGGCGTCTAGGCGAGCTGCTGGATAGCGGGCGGCGGGGAGCACCGGGTGCTGCACGTCTCTCGGCGCAAGGGGCCTGGCTGCGGGGTTGGTGGCCGTAGAGTGACGCGGTTGGTGGAAAGACGGCGGTCGCGGTGCAGAGGAAAGACTGCAGAGAAGGGTGATGCGTTAGACAGGACGATTTCGATCTGATGCTGGCTTGTGGCAGGAGGCTGGGTGGCTGGTTGGCTAGTGGACTTGGTGACTTGGTGACTTGGTGGCTTTGTGCCGTGGAGAGGAGGAAATGGACGTAGATGGTTTCGGGAAGGGAGAGGGAAGCTTGCTTGAGAGAATGGAACGAGCAGTGGGGAGAAGAAAAGTAAAGAGCGGCTGGTGCGCTAGCAGTTGCTCGAGCCGCTTTCCTCGGAGGGGGCAGAGGGGCGGTATGTTTTGATGGTGGAGCGCACGGTAGGAGTCGCAGACAGCCGAACCCGAGGCGGCAGGGCGCCGACAGGACAGATCGTGGCCGGAGCCGTTTGAGACACAGGCGAAGGGGAGGGGAGGAAGACTCACAGGCTGAGGGACAGCGGACAAGGGGAGTTTAGCAGAGGAGCAGCGCAGTGGAATCTTGCTTTTACAGCGCGAGAGGGTGGAAAAGTGGAGGTTGGGGGACGATGATGTAGCAGATGAAGCACGAACCAACCGTTTCAGCGGCGACGCGGAAAAAAAGCAGGACGACGAGAAAAGGGGGGGGGGGAGAGAGGAGGCTGCGTCACACGGCAATGGGCTGGGCGGTGTTGTGCGGTGTTTGTGGCTGGTGGGAGAGAGCACGGAGCGGGCGAGGAAAAGGAGAGGGCGGAAAACAGGGGCTGCGGCGATTTCGGACGGGGCCGCGTACTCGCGGACTCGCCGTGTCCAGTGGGAATTGCTCACCTAATTGCGTCTGGCTGGTTGGACGTCCAAATTGGGCTGCGGGCGGCAGTGGTGAGATACGAAGAGCGTGGTAGGGCCAGTCATGGGCGGGAGAGAAGGAGGGAGGGGGGAACGGCGGGAAGACAAGGTGAGAGAGGCAGTGGAAGAATCATGGGCGGCCGGGCCTGGCTGGCTCTTCAGGCCGTTAGGCGATACGAGTGTGTCGAGGCGCGCGAGACGGTGAGGGACCCCGCTGTCTCATTGGCTCTGGGAAAGGCACAGGCTAGCGCATGTTGGGGCGGGCGTTCTCAGCCAGCTGCTGGGAGCCTAAGCAGTTCGGGGGGGCGGCTCCACTTGCCCCAAAAGGCTCTACTATGTAAGATTCCGTAACGCTGACGGAGACGTGGATAACCAACACGAATCAGATAAAGGGAAAAATCTCCGTGCGGCAGAACGTGACAGAGGGAGGAGAGGAGGGCGGCGCCTATGACGGGTACAAGTACGGAGTACCTACTGCACAGGGCCGTTCCCACCGGCAAGATGTGATTACGACGTACAAGTACTGTTATCGATCAGCCCTGGTCGACTGATGTGATGATCGATCGCGTGTTCTGGGTGCCGAATGGGTCGGCAGGGGGGAGGGGGGGTAAAAGGAAGAGGCACGCGCGCCGTGCCTACTCGTACTTGTATTCGCCTTGGGAGGATGCCGGCGCTTGATACACAGGTTGCTTCACATGGACGGCCGGTCGCGTGAAGGATGCCCGTAGGGAAACGGGGGATTCCGCGGGCGGCCCAAGCAAAAGGCCCCCAGGAGTCGCGTTGGTGATTGGCCGCTGCAGCCACTGTAACGTCCAGCTACGACGAGTATGAGCAGGAAACCATGTCTGTTTCCGTTTTCCGTGTTCTGACTCGTATTATGTCAACCCGCTTTTTCTGTCAGGCGGCCCAGCAAAGAAAGAGTTTGAGTTTGGCTTTTCCTTCTTTCTTTGCGGCCGCTCTGCAGCCAGGTCCCGACACGTGCGCGTCTCGGCGAAAGGGCCTGCGGACACACTTCAAACACGGGGTGCAACCCGCTACAGGATCTGACATGGAAACGGCCACGGCGGGAGGAACGGTGGCTGCTGCACCGTATCAGATGTGCAGGTCGAGTCGAGTTGTGGTTTCACGAGCATTAGTCACCGGCGGCAGACGCCCCTGTTGAGTGTGCAGTGGGTGTTCAGTGGGCCGGTGTTCAGTCGGGGATTAGAAATATGGGGCACGTGGTCGACGCGTTTAGTTTGTAATACGTAGTTTGCGCGTAGGCGGAGAGGCGGAGAAGGACGGCACAACGACGGCATAACGACGGTCCCAGTTCCATGCTCGACGACACCTGGACCCGACAACGGCCGCCACCAAACGGCCGCAGTGTCTTGTCGAATGAGTGACCGAATGATGAGCACGCCAACGGCCGGGGGCGGCGTGGGCGTGACGCCGACGCCGACCAGCCGCGGCCGCGCCACCATGACGACGGCGATGCGCACGCCAACGACGACCCTGGGGCCAGGACGGCGCACGCCGGGCACGGGACCGCGACTGCAGGCGTCGGTGGCGCGGACGCCGCACGCGCGGGCGGCGCGTCTGGCGCTGGACAGTCGGCGAGCAGCCCTGTTGACGCCGGGTGGCGGACGGCCGAGCCGGCGCAAGAGCGGGCGGTACATGCGCGAGTCGCCGCGGGACCTGCTGCGGAACCTCAGCCGACGACTGGCGCCCATCTCGCAGCCGGTGGCGTCGTCGTCGTCGCCGGCGTTTAGCGGCGGCAGCGACGACAGCAGCCACTCGGCCCAGCGCGGTCGACGGGCATCCCAGGGCGGCGGCCGCTTCTCGGTATCCGGCCTGTACGATGACGACTCGGACACGTCGTCGATCCCGCTCGACCGGCCGCGGCTGTCCCTGCCGATTGACGACGACAATGACGACGACCTGCGGCCGCACCGCTCGATGCTCTTGGACGATGACGACGACAATGACATTGACGACGAGGACGCCGACGAGGAAAACCTGACGATGCGCTCCATTGAGCTGGCCCGCCGCATGGCCGCCAGCGAGCAGCGCCAGCAGGCCCGACGGTTCTCTAGGAGCAGCCTCGGCAGCCTGCGCATGAGCGACTACATTGACGGGTTCATTGGCAGCGCCGACGGCGACGATGACGGCCGCGACGAGCGTCTGCAGACGGCGTTTTTCCCCGACGGCGTGTTTGACCACCTGGCCGACGAGGTGCCTGGCGAGGACCTGACGTTTGAGCGGTAGGTGGAGTGTGGGTGGCCGTGGCCGTGGCTGTGGTGCTGGTTACTGACGTGTCTAGGCTGGACTCGGAGAGCGGGCAAGAGGCCTTTGCCGGGCGCGAGAGCGGCTTTGGCGTAATTGACCTGGCGCCAGACGGGAACGAGACGACCTTCTTGCTCGGGCCGCAGGACCCGAAGCTGGCGGACGAGTGGACGGGGCCATCACTCCTGGATCCAGGCGAGGAAGCCACAGGGACCGTCGAGACAGCTGTCGAGACAGTCGGCGAGGAAGCCACAGAGGAGGCCACCGGGGACATTCCCTTTGACTACGACGGCGGCCACGACGGCGGCGGGTGGATGGACGAGCCGGACGGCAACATGGAGGGCGACACAGAAGGGGACCTCGTGGAGGCGACCGTCGAGGCCATGGAATCGGCACGGGAAGCACAGGCACAAACACAGACAGTCGCGCGCGGCGTCGGCGGCAAGCGGACCCGGCTGTCGCGGCACGGCATCGAGTACCCGTCGCTGCCAGTGGGCGTGGTCAAGCGCATTGGCCAGACGCTGGCACGGGGCAGCGCGGCCGGCCAGAGCAAGCTCAGCGCGGAGACGGTGGCGGCGCTGCAGACGGCGTCGGACTGGTTCTTTGAGCAGGTGGCCGTCGACCTGGAGCGGTACGCCAAGCACGCGGGGCGCAAGACGATTGACGAGAGCGACATGTTGTTGCTGATGAGGAGGTATCTTTTTATCCGGTTCTGGCTGTCTATCTATGTGGAGACCCTCAATTTCTAACAGACACAGACAGCGACAGGTCAGCGCCACGGCGACGCCCTTTTCGCTCGCGCAGCGCTTCATGCCGCGCGAGCTGCTGCAGGAGCTGCGCATGGTGCCAGAAGGAGCGGGGAAGGGCCGGCGCAAGCGGCGGCCACGGGCGTCGACAAAGGCACAGGCGACCACCGAAGCAGCAACAGCAGATACAGTGGCACCAGCAGAACCGGCGCCAGCGCCAATAGACTAGAGAGCCACTAGACTACCAGCTCTTGTTCATGCGCACGCGGCGGGTCACGGTCGACGGCGGCTTGCGCATCACCATCCAGAGCATGATGGACGTGGCCAGCGAGAGGCTGTACCTGTAGGGCTGTCAGTCGAGGAGAGAGGGAGACACAAGAGGCAGGAAAACGAACCAGGTGAAAATGTACTGGGCGTGGTTGTTGCGGAGATTGACCTCGGGCGGCTTGCCGACTGGAACGCCCTTGGCCTCCATGTCGTAGATCTGGACGAGGTCGGGTTCTGGGGGGGTCAGCAAAGATACCTTTTTTTTCATTCGGTTTTAATTCCATCATGTCACATACCCATCGTCGCCTCGATCCAGACGGGCAGGGCGCCGGTCAGCTGGGCCATTTCGGCGACGTCGGGAAAGTAAAACTCGCCCTTGTCGGGCCGGTTGTCGGGCGTGAACATGTTGCGTTTCCAGGGGGCGCGCAGCAGGCCCTCGATGCGGACGAGGCCGTCGGGAAAGGCGCCGGGCGTGTCGGCGTCGGCGCGGGCGGCCTGGGCCCGTTTGCCGCGGGCGATCCAGCCGCGGTTGACCAGGATGGTGGCGGGCGGGGCGCCGTCGGCGGAGCCGTCGAGGGGGATGGCCAGCTCAAAGGGCGTGATGACGAGGAAGCCGGCCTGGCCGTCGCGGATGCGCGGGCCGACGAGCATCTCTTGGTCGTGGCGAAAGGCGCCGACCACGACGACGCGGCGGTAGTCAAAGTCGCCGGCCGCGCCCGTCACGCTGACCTCGGCCGCGTCCCGGACGTTGTCGAGGCCGAGCGGCAGCGGCGGCCGCACCAGCCGGTCCTCGCACTTGGCCAGCAGGTCCGTCTTCCAGCGGAGCCGAAAGACCTGCCAGGTGCCGAGGGCGAAGGCGGCGACGGGGATGAGGACTGGGGGGGGGGGATTAGAGAGGTAGACAGACGAAAAAAGAGAGAGACAACGCACTCAAGATGAGCACCCCCGGCCCGTGTCGCCGTCCCGACCGGACCAGCTCCGGCGGGTTGTCCAGGATCGACGTAAAGTTGGGGTCGTCGGCCGGCTGTCGTGACGGTGGCGGTTCCTGCGACTGCCGGCGCGCAGCGGTGTGTGAGAACGGAGAGGATCTGATGGTGCAGCCGCCGGCTCCACTGCCGCCGAGAGACCGCCGGCCCATGGGCTGGTAGAGACACCGACGGCAGGTCGTCGTCGTCGAGGCGAGACGGCGGCGGCCGGCCGGCGGCGGCGCGGCCTGGGTCTTGGCCGCCGAAAAGAGACGTTCGGCCCATGGCTGCCACAGCCTTGGTCGCGGTATTGGGTTCATGGCGGGCTACTGGTGCGGCCTGGTCCACGACGCCGAGCCGTCAATTGCGTCTCGTTTCGTGTTCTGCAGTCGCAGCGGAGCTCCGAGTGAGACCACACAGAATTTGTGTGGGTCCGGCGGGGGCCCACTCTAGCAATGTTGTTCCTGAGGATTCAGGCAGAAACGGAAGCTGCAAAGAGACTCGACGACCCGAAAAGGAATGCAAGCCTTTGGGTACTGTTTCTCTCGTTTTAGTTTTGATGGGATTTTGGCCATGAGTGTACAATGCAAGGTGCCATTGAAAAGGCATTGCCTTGCACGGACTTGGCCAGTTGCGTTCCGCCTGGTGCTTCGTTTGCGACGGTGCACAATGGATGAATCCTGTGAGCTCGAGATGGAGTCGTGCAGCAGCTGCTCTGCAGATTTATATGCACTTTATTAGCACTCTCCAAGCAACGGTTGCAGCCGACGCGCGGAACAGGTAAAGCCGCTCTTTGCGAGAGATTTCCGCGTCCAGCTGGACGACAGCCGGATCCTGATGCTCGACCTTTTCTGCATGAACGGTCCGATATAACATTCGAGTTCTGACTGTTTGTGTTTCCTTTCCGCGTTATATACATTCCCATCTATCTCCTCTCCCTCACTCAATAGCAATGACGGCTTCTTTGAATTCCTTCCAATTACCATCAACGCCACGGCCACCATCAACGTCGTCCTTCGTGTCGGCATCCACGTAGGCATCTTCCTTGGCTTCGACCCTTCACATCTAACGGAACAGTCAATGCCACAGTCACGGCCAACCCTGCCCCTGCTGTTCGTCGTGACAATGATGCCTCCGTCACCTCCACCATTAACACCACTTTTCCCTTTTCCGCCGTTGGCCTCCTCTCGGCTGGCCTTATCAATTGCTCTAGCTGCAGACCACCGCCGTGACAACGTCCGAGAGCACCATGATCATAGTCGTGTCGTCGGGGCGCCCATGCCACCTGGGCCCCCTGAATGCCACCACCGTCAAAACCGTATCCTTCGGCTCCAACGCAAGTCCACCCAGCTCTCCGCTTCCGCCACGCCGTCATCCTTCGTACCCACTGCCACCACCGCCACCTCCTTGCTTCATACCGAGCGACACCTTGAAGACCCTCGATATCTTTTTTCTTCTCTTTTTCTCCGTTTCGTTTTCTCTTGCTTTTCCTTTTTCTTTCTTGTGTTCAATGCCCCCTTCCACTCTCTCCTTAATATCTGAGTTGTATAGCTGGCCATCCACATCAGGGTCACATTTTTTCCAAATTTCGTTCAATATGCTTCGTGTCTGGATGCTCGGCTCCAAGGACGCGTCGCGCCGACGCAATGCAGCTCTTTAGCAACTCAACCGCATCCACGCGCCGTCCCTGCTTGTCCCACGTCAAAGCGAGGTTGTTCATGCTACTTAGCGTGTCAGGGTGGTCGTTCCTAAGCACAGTCTTGCGAATCTCTAAGGCCTGCACTTGTAGGTCTTCTGCCTCCGCCCACCGGCCTTGCTTGTAATAAGTTATTGCAAGGTTGTTCATGCTACTTAGCGTGTCAGGGTGGTCGTTCCCAAGCACAGTCTTGCGAATCTCTAAGGCCTGCACTTGTAGGTCTTCTGCCTCCGCCCACCGGCCTTGCTCAAAATAAGTTAATGCAAGGTTGTTCATGCTATCTAGAGTGTTAGGGTGTTCGTCCCCAAGCACAGCCTTACTCCTCTCTAAGACCTGCACTTGTAGGTCTTCTGTCTCCGCCCAATTCCCCATTTTATAGATGACGACAGAAAGCGAGATAGTAGCAGCCATAGTTTCGAGGGCATTATGCCCTCGTCGAGCCTTAAAAGTCCTTTGGGCCTCGCGAAGCATCTGTTCCGCTGCGAGGAATCCGCCCTGATATGAGGCGTATTCTCCGCCTCTTCGCAAAAGCGTTGCCCATGTCTCTTGCAACTCGGCCTCAGTCGGTTCGTATTCAAGTGCCAAAACAGCATGCGGAAACAACTCTCGGCATTTTCCCCAATTCTCGTAATGTGGATATGGGAACTCCGCCGCCATCTTCGATACGAACTGCTGCTTGAATTTCTCGTCTTGTTGGTTCGTGTTCAGCCAGCGCTTGGTGGACAGTTGCACCAGCCTATGCATTTCAAACGCACGTCCGCTGTTGTCGGCGGTCACAAGGCTGAAGTCTCTCAACATTTGGATATCGTCTTCGAAGGTATGATCCTCCGCTTGCTCTTCCACCCTAAGGACAGACTCCGGAATCCCTTGCCGATCAAAAAGACACATAAGCGAGAGCAGATCTGCCGCGGAACGCCGCTTCGATTGGATGTATTCGAATGACGTCAGCCAAGTTATCAGGATGGCATTCGATGCGCTTCCGTCCCTCCGAAGATCGCCCTGGTCATGCTGCAGCAGCTCAACTCTCTTGTCGTCGCTCTCTCGAAAGGTATGTAGGTATTTCACGATTGACATCTTTGGCGTTCGCGCTTGTATAAATGCGCCTGCTTGGCTTATTGCGAGTGGAACAAGGTCAAGTGCCTTGACTAGCTCTGTGTCCGCATCCGTGTCCCTCTCTGAGAGGTGTATGGTTTTCTTTTCCAGGAGCAAACGAGCCTCTGCTTGTGTCATCGGGCCTGTGTCGAGGATGTACCGATCTCCGTCGGTTAACTTTCTGGCCAGTTCCTTGTCCCGGGTTGTGATGATGATCCTGCCGTTGCGGCTTTGGGGAATATAGGTGTGAAGCTGTTTCCCCCCAATTGTTCCCGTGTCCGAGCCAAAGAACACATCGATATCGTCGGCACTGTCGAGGATCAAGGTCCAAAGCCCATTTTGCTCATCAGAGAGCCAATTGCGGACAAGCTCTAGTACATTTGCCGTGGGCTCATCACGCCCTGGTATTGCGACAACTTTTGCAATCTCCCTGAAATCTTCGACCACGCGCGCCTGTGTGGCGGCATGGACCCAGAAGATTCCTCGCATAGTGGCCTTGTCTGCAAGGCAATGCACATATTCAATAGCAATGTGCGATTTTCTAAGCATGTCAGCCTACCCCGACAGCAGCAGGAAACCCATCACGACAAACAGCGCCTACCCAATACCGCCAAGGCCCACGAGGGCCACGCGAGCAGCCGGCACGGTACAAATCTCCGCGATTTTGTGGAGGGTATTTCCACGGTCAACAAAGTCGGGGTTGCGGCGGAATGGCATACACATAAACGTCTTTGGCGGTTGTTCTGAAGCCGTCAGCGGGTTGGGCACCAACCGTGGAGACCGGGACAACAGTCGTACTTGGGCTTGCGCTCGCTGGGCTGTGGTACACGAGCGTGTCTATTCTATATGCCTGGACGCCCCTGTTGTCGGCGCCGAAGTCGTTAGTTGTCATTTTCCGTTAGGTTTGTAAGTTGTCGCGTCAATTTTTCTCGTTAGAATGATGAGGTTGTCAAGAGGTAAAAGGAAGGAAAGATGGTAAGCCTGAAATTCGAGGGGCTGGGCAATACTGTCCGTTTTCTTACTAGGCCTCCTGCTTCAGTCCACGAATGACAGCCCTGCGGCTGAAGCTCGATCCTCATTTCCGTGCCTCTCTCCCTACCCCTCTTTAAATTACCTGCTACATACCTTCTCATCTAGGATACTGTCAGTGGTTTCATCTCCCCTTCCTTTCACTGCCTCATCTCTTTTTGTTGTTTTCGGAAAGCTTGTCTCAGTTCACAATGTCTAGCCATGGTCCAGGCTCAGGCGACAACAGAGTGCAAATTGCATTGATCTGTGCCTCGGAGTTGGAGTATGACGCTGTTTCCCTACTCTTCGACGACTCCTGGAAAGACAGAACAGAGCTATGTGGACGCGTCGGTCAGCACAATGCTGTAGCCATCGTGAACTCTGGCTCTGGTACTGCGGACCGGCTCACATGCTATCCTGACGTGATTTTTGCCTTCTTCTGCAAGGTAGGCAAAAACAAACACGATGCTGGTCAACCTGCAGTGGGGTTGGGCGACATGATCCTCAGCAACATTGTGATCAAGCACGGCAATTTAATGCTCCAAGATACCGCCAGGGGCAGGCAAAGCAACGACGCATTTGGCCTCACTGAACAGATAAGAACTGAGCGAGGTAGAAAACTCCTGAGGGACAAAGTCGCAGGACATCTACACAACCTACAGGACAAGGCAGCGAAGGAGAGATGCGAGAAGAACTATCTTCCACCTACAGCCGTCGATGGCCGGATGCTCATAGACTCCAACGAACATGAGAATACCCCATACAACTCCGACAGTGACGGGCTTGTGGTTAGGCCCCCTAGAGCTGCTCAATATCCCCCCAACGGGAAACAACAGGCAGAAGACAAGATCTGCCCTCGTGTCTTCTTCGTGTCCTCCGATAAATTGGGTCACACTTTTCCGTCGGCTGAAGATGGCATTTCCGACGATGAAATCCCGTGTCTCTTCGTTCAGGGGGTTTCTAGCTTTGTCGATGGCCAGGATCAGGACGGCGATAAATGGCTGTCTTTTTCGGCTGCGACTGCTGCTGCGACCACTAAGGCGCTGCTTGAGCGATGCGTCCTGACTTCGCCGAGCCGCGCCGAGGACACCCCTGCCAACATCCGGCCATCAGCATCGAGTGTACAACCGACAGCCACCACGGACGTCAACCATATGATTAACACCTTTGGGGCCCGTAACCGCGGGGTGCAGACAGGTTCCATCCACAGTCTTACCTTCAATGCAGGAGAAAGGCACTAGAGTGGCTGTTGCGCATAACAGATGGTGATATTACGTGTCAGCAAGCTTACGTCTGGTTCTCCATGTCGAAGCATGCGAGTGGCAGTTTCTTTTGATTTTGATTAACTCATTTATGTTTATGCCTGTAGTGGGATTGTCGTTTGTGTACCTAGTCTCATCACTTCTTCGTTCTGAAACATGAAAGTAGCATGTGATGCTGCGCTTCTTTTGTCAATGCATCCCAGTTGTACTTTGGAGCTAGCCCCGTTTCTTAGCTCAAGCGCCGCTTCTCCTCAAAACCTGGGGAGAGCTAGCTATGGCCAACGGCAGACCAGCCGCAATGCGGGGAGGGTGAAGGACATGATTATGTGCCTCGGAGTAGGTCATCCGGGCGGATCAGCAGAATGGCCTCTTGTCCTGAGAGCAACCTCTTGCAGAGTGCATGCTCTACATAGCCACCAAGAAGAGACCCCAAAACATCACCACCGCAACTCACCAATATGTCTGGCATTTTGTTTTCCAAGACGGCCGTGCTGCTGTCTTTGTTCGTTGTTCTGCTCGCCTACCTGGTCGGCCAGCCGGCCAGTCGGACGCTGACGGTGTTGGGCTTCTGGCGCCCGCCGTCGCGCTCGCTGCTGGCCGACGACAAGACCGACCTGAAGGTGATCGCCGATACGGTCAACTGCGAGGACCTGCACTACCACGCGGCCAGCGGCTCACTCTTCACCGCTTGCGAGGACACGGTCGACACGCGCTTCGGCTGGTTTCCGCCGTTGGCCATCTTTGACGACCCGAGCGTGCTCGAGACGAATCGAGGCTCTCTGCATGTCATTGATCCGGAGGTGGGTGAAATGTCGTTTTCTTTATGCTTTTGTTGTCTCTCTCTTGCTCATCTCACACGCACCAGACGGCCACGTCTAGGCGTCTGACCTTGCATGACTTCACCGGCCCCTTTTGCACGCACGGCATCGACGTCCTTGACGATCCAGATCGCCCCGTCGGCGAAGCCGTCTACATTTACGCAGTCAACCACCTGGCCAACCCCGACTTTCCCTGGGAGGACACGCCGGCCGACAAGTCCCGCACCGCCTCAGCGGCGGTCCCCAAGGCACGCTCGCGCATTGAAGTCTTTTACCACGTCATCGGCTCGTCGACGGCCTCACATCTCCGCTCCATCCAGCACCCGCTAATCCGTACGCCCAACGACATCTTTGCCGTCAGCCCGCGCTCGTTTTACGTCACCAACGACCACCGCCACCGTGAGGGCCTCTTGCGCGGGCTGGAAGACGTCGTGGCTGCGGCCCGGTGGTCCGAGATTGTGCGTGTCGACATGGATGAGTCGTCTGCGGACGCGGCAGTCGATCCCACTCGAGGCTTCACGGCATCGGTAGCGCTCGACAGGCTGCACAATCCCAACGGCCTCGGCCACGGGCGCACGCCGGACGAGGTGCTGGTCAGCGACTGCAGCAGCGGCATCCTAAACGTCTTTCGGCAGTCTCCTTCTTCGTCCGAGGAGCCGGCCCTGCGGCTCGATCACTCCGTCCGTGTCGACTCGGTTATTGACAATCCCAGCTACTTTGCCGACCCGTATTCCTCTGTCTCTGTCGACGATCGCAGCGGCTATGTCCTGCCTGGCATCTCCCACGGGTTCAACCTCAGCCACACCAGCCGCGATCGGGCCGCCAACGAAGGTGTTATTGTCAGGCTGGCCCGGCGCGTGTCTCTGTCGGCAGACAACACCTCGGCTGCTGAGTCCCCGCGGCTGCTGTTCCAGGACGATGGCAGCCGCATCCGCTCGGCCAGCGCAGCTGTGCTGCTGGCCATTGACCCGAAGCTGGAGGGCGGCCAGCGCAGGGCCTGGCTGTTTGTCACGGGATTTCAGTCGGTGAGCATCATTGCCGTGAAGGTGGACCTCTGAGGAAGACGCAGGCGGAAAGACAGACCGACCAATGCCTGATTATGTAACGCGTTGCTATACTCACTCCCCTCGTATGGACGACGTATTGGTTCACTTTAGTGCCGCCTTAGCAGTCCGTAAATCGGAACATCTGATAATGTAGAATGCCTGCAAGTTTGGAAGCCATGAATACGGGGTGCATACAAGTGGGTACAGGCCCTGGAGATATGCTACCAGGGCCAGGTCGCCGAGAGGGTTCGGTCGCTTTGCTCCCGGTGCACAGTTTTACGAGCAGTCGCAATGGCGCTGGCGTGACCCGCCCAAATCGCACGTAGTATGACTCTTATACCTGATCTTGCCGCCAGGGTCGTAGCTTCCCCCGGCATCCCACGTCAGAAACATGTGCAAATCCACGCACTCACAGCTGGTCATTCCCCGTGAGCCATTTTCTGGCGTCTCCCATGAAAATGGCAAACGACCTACGAGTACGAGTAATACCCTCTGGCCAGCCGCGGACATTCACCCATTCTGCTCCGGCGTCTCTCCACACCACGAACCGAGTCTCCGAAAGCGGTAGCACCTAATACTGCGCTAACTCGACTCGACGCAGCGGCAGCTGACCGCCTTTATTCCAGCCATCCCAGCGCCTTAAATGCCGGAACAAAGAACCGACCAGCAAGTTGCCGCTGTCCGCTGCTTTCTGAAACCACACCCGATCCCAGACCTGATCCAGCTGCCACGCATACGCAAATTCACAGCCAAGGGGGGGGCTGCTCCCCCAGAATTTCACACTTGACTGTCTACGACGACTGCCGCTTTTCGCTTTTCGCGCCACATAGCTCTCCCGAGCTTTACGGCCAACCTGGCGGTCTCATCCAGACGCAGTGTGCCCAGAGCACACCGGGAGATGCAAGCCCTGGATAAGGACGTTGGTTCTCCGCATACCGATCACCATGCCCATGTTCGAGGATAAACGGGATGCCGTCCGCGAGGACGAGCCGTCTCAGCGCGACCAGCACGCGTCGCCACACACGACACCTTTGAAGCCCATCTCCGTCCCCATGGCTCAGTCTCCGCCGACCGGCCCGCGATCCCGACGACTGTCTGAGGAGAGCATACGGACGGAGCTCTGTGAAGGGCCCATTTCCGACAGCCCCTCTCTACCTTTCTCTGAACGGGCGTCACACATTGCTTCACCCGGCTGGGACACGGTGGTGTCGACGTCGGATCGGGCTGAACTGATTGAACGGCTCAAGCGAGGCGAAAGCCCGACTTGGATACCGAACCGAAGGGTAGGCCCTCCGCTGCTTCTGTTGCTCCCGTGCCTCGTGCTGGCTCTAACCAAAGTGCATATATAGCTAGAGCCTCTGCTGCTCTGCGAGAATTCGGTATCGCCACCGCGAAAATCGCGCCCGTCGTCTGCCGGCACCGTGACCACGCCCACAGCTCACCTGCCAGCTGCCGACATCACACCGGAGAGGGAGGCGGCGCAGAGACTGCAAGATGGGCTGGATATCGAACGGCCACGATCGGCTCTGCACAGCGGAGATTTCACGCACGACGCCAACCATAAAGACAAGCCCTTTGACAAGATCCATCCTGGGACGGATAGAGCTGCTCCGCGCCCTGGGGCGAGCGACGGTGGCGTGGCTGGGCGGCCGTTCCATAGCAGCAGTACGCCCTGGCTCGCTACGTCGCCGCCCCGGGACTACCACGCTTTTTCCTTTGAGGCGATGTCGCCACCGATTCGGTCACTCTCAGACGCAGACGCTTTTCGAACGGGCCTGACGTCCATGTCGTCATCGCTCTCCTCGACGTTTGCCTACCACCCTCCCACCAGTCCGCTGGTCCAGTCGTTGAGCACGGACGACGAACATGCCGATGACGACGTCCGCTTGCCACTGGGCCGGGTGGGTGACGGCAGCGCCATGGCTACGGGCTTGAGGAGCAACACACGACGGCATACGCTGACGTCGGCGCCGAGCCGCCACCCGATGCACTACGACGGCCCGTTTCCGCCGGTTCCACCTGGCTCGCCGGGACAGAGAATGGCGGGTCTTCGACGGGAGAGCGCATTTCCGTACCAGGCACACCAGCCGCGGAGATCGATGACGATGGTGACCGGCACATCGTTACAACCGCCGTTGTCGGGGCCGATGCCGCAGACGCCGGGCATGTTCCGCCAGCGCCGTGTCTCGATGGCGTCCGACACGTCTCCACTGCAGCACGCGTCCATGGTTGGATCCTATGAGGAGAGCATCCTCCGCGGCCGCATGTCGACGACACCGTCGCGGCCACTCGACTTCTTGGCCCAGATTGGCGTCCTCGGGCTGGGACCCAAGTGCAAGCCGAGTTTACGATGTCCGCCTCACGTGACTCTCCACTTCTCGGCCGTCTTCTACAGCTACGCGACCACACCGCACGGCCGTTCCAAGACGGAGGACGGACCGAGTCCCTACGTCGGCTTGGTGGATTTGGAGAACGGCCTGCCCAGCCTAGAGGCGGAGCAACGGTCGAGGCGGAAGCGCATGCAGAGCCTGTCGACCCGAGTAGCGCTGGGAGTACCGCAAAATGACGACCAGGGCCCGGCTGGCGGTGCGGCCGAGGAGGTCCAAGGGGACGACGTGGTAATGGAAGATGCCAAGACGGACGCCACGGCGGCATCCGCAGCGACACGAGCACAGCGGCGTCGACAACCGTCTTGCAGGGTTCCTCCGGGCGGCTCATACCGGATTCCGGCACACGGACAGCTCCAGATCATCATCAAGAATCAGAACAAGACGGCGGTGAAGCTGTTTCTGATCCCGTACGATGTGAGCGATATGGAGGCGGGTACAAAGACGTTTATCCGGCAGCGCAGCTACTCGACGGGGCCGATTGTGGACAATGTGCCGGGGCTGGCGACGCTGTCGCTGTCGGAACGACCGATTCTGCGATATCTGGTGCATCTGCACATCTGCTGTCCTTCGCGGGGGCGGTACTACTTGTACAAGAGCATACGGATGGTGTTTGCGAACCGGGTGCCGGACGGAAAGGAGAAGCTGCGGAACGAGCTGAGCTTCCCGGAGCCACGATACTCGCCGTACCGACCTGTGCGAATGATGAATGCGACGAGCGGCAGCAGCGGCGGCGGCGGACCGGGGGCGATGTTGGCGGCGGAGAAGGCATTCCGACGACGGAGCACAGGCCCAACGTCCGGTCTGCTGCCGATGGCGATCCCGATGCCCAAGGCGATAGCGACTTGGCGGCCGGGTGCAGCGATGGCAGAATCGGGTCTAGGATCGGGATCAGGATCGGTATCGACGTCGTTTGGCTTTGCGGGCAGTGCGCCGGTAGAGCCGATGCCGTTTGGACTGGGCGTGGTCTCGCAGACGTCGTCGGCAAGCGGGGCGGACGTGGGGTCGTCGACGGGTGACGACGAAGCAAGGCGGCCAGGGACGGAGCCGTGGACGTACCACAAGCTCAGCAGGGGCGACGCAGGGTTCGGGGGCAGTCCGGTGGCAGGGGAGGGGTTGCTTTCGCAGCGGCTTCGGTCGCTGGAGGTGTGCAAGGGCCAAAGCGCGGAGGAGAGGGAGTGAGTAGGCAGAGGTGCGGGTGTTAAGGCGCGCTCTCGCGACGAGACGCGGGTTCTGTCTTTCTCGACGTTGAGCTGGCATACATGCGGATGGGCACATGGATTAGGTATAGGACAGAATTGTAGATACACATATATTTGAAATAGTCAACCGATACAGCGCCACTTTCTATGCGTCCATGTGTTGTGGGGATGCGGAGTAAAAGGGGTCGGGGTCGGGGGCGTCGGCAGCAAAGGGAGACTCGCGGTGGTCAAAGGCGTCGTCGTCGGCAAAGGCGCGGCCTTCGAGACGGGAGTTCATGCGGGCCATGGAGCGGACGGCGTGGACGGTCTTGGGGCAGCGGGCGGCGAGGTCGAGGAACTGGCGCTCGGCGGCGGAGGACCAGGGGGCGGAGCGTTCGAGGTCGAGAAAGGCGCGGGCGAGGACCATGAGGGTGATGGCCATGGGGCGGTTGAAGCGGGGGGCGGTCTCTCGGAGCTGGCGGGCGCGGGCGGGGCTTACGTAATCCAGCTGATCGTGGTCGGTGTTGGGGTCGTGGTCGTGGTCGTAGTCGGGAGAGTGCTGGTGCTGGTGCTGGTGCTGGCGCTGGAGGGAGGTGAAGCCGGACCACTGGTGCATGAGGCGGTGTTCGCAGACGGCAAAGGCGTCGAGGGTGCGGCCGAGACGGGCGAGGTTCTGGACGTAGTGGTTCCAGTTTTTGCTGTCGAGGGCGAAGCCGGCGGCGAGGACGTCGTCGACGGTGCGGACGAGGGCGTCGGGGTCGCGTTCGGCGGTGTGGAGGCGCTGCATAGTCTTGAGGGGGTCGGTGAGGCCGAAGCGGAGGCGGGCGACGGGGGGGAGGGTGGGGGGGGGGTCCAGGGAGGAGGGGGGGGTGTCCAGGGGGGAGTCTGGAGAGGTTAAAGAGGAGTTGGGGGAGGTGTCGAGAGTGTCCAGGATGTCAGGAGAGGTGAGGTAGCCATCCGGGACATCCGCCGGCTCCCCCGCCAGAGGCAGCGACTGGGGCTGGGCAATGTGGCGGGTGCGGGCAAAGACGTAGCGCCAGGTGTCCTTGACGCGGTCGAAGCGGCCCTCGTAAAAGTGGGCGAGCATGAGGGCGTTGCAGAGCTTGAGGGGCAGGGGCTGTGCGCGGTCGGCGGCGGGGGCGAGGTCGCGGTAGAGCTGGACGACCTCGGCGACGCCGACAAAGTCGCGGGCCTGGACGAGGAGGAAGACGACAAAGGAGAAGCGGCGGACGGCGCCGAGGGGGAGGCGGGCGGCGTGACGGCCGCGGTCGGAGGGCGGGGTGGCGAGGGAGCGCTGGAACTCGCGCAGGGCCTTGGCCAGGAGGTCGCGGCGGTCGGCGAGGGCGTCGGGGTCGGGGCCGGCGAGGCCGCTGGCGTCGACGCCGGGGGGGAACTCGTGCCACTGGCTAAAGGCCTTGATGACGAGCAGGGTCTGGCGGCTGGTGCGGGCGAAGCCGAGGTGGTGCATGAGGCGGTTGACCTGGAGGGCGCGGTGGGGCTGGCGGCTGCGGACGTAGGCCATCATGAGGAGGAGGTAGTGGTGGGCGGTGGGCCGAAAGAGGCCCTCGTGCTGGGCGGCGCGCAGGAGCTCGACGGCGCGGCGGGGCTGGCGGCACTGGGCGAGGGCGAAGAGGAGGGCGCCGTAGGTGGCGTCGTCGTAGGGGACGGCGAGGCGGGTCATGAGGCGGAGGAGGCGGTGGACGGCGACGAGGTCGTGGCGGAGGGCGTGGTGCTGGAGGAGGTTGTTCCAGAGGGCGGTCATCCCAGGGGATTTGGAGGTCTTGGGGGTCCCCCCATTGTAGAGGTCACGCGTGCTCTGCACACAGACGCGCTCGGCCTCGGCCAGGCGGTCGTTTTGGCAGTAGGCCTCGACCAGCGGCGCCAGCATGGCCTCGGTGACGGGCAGGTGGCGGCGGCGGGCGGCGGCCAGCAGGGCGTGCACGAGGGGCAGGTCGCCCCTCCCTCCAGCCAGGGCCAGCAGGGTGCCGTAGCTGTAGTCGTCGGGGGTGACGGCGGCGCAGAGGGCGTCGAACACGGCCATGGCGTCGGCGGTGCGGCCGCGGGCGACGTGGGCGTGCAGGCGAATGTTCCAGCACACGACGTTTGCTTCGCGGCCATAGAGGGTCTCCATCTCGCCAAACACCTGCTCGACCGCGGCCACGTCGCCGCGCACGGCATAGGCCTTGAGCAGGTGGGCAAACGTGTCGCCGCCGCGGGCGACGGCCTCGGGATGGGCCGACGTCAGCTCGTTCCAGAGCCGCTGCACGGCGGCAATGTCGCCGCGGGCGGCGTAAAAGCCGAGAAACTTTTGGTAGCCCCAGTAGCTGGGCCGGCCGCGGGCGCTGTACCAGTCGCGCAGGACGCCTTCGAGGGCCTGGGCGTTCTTGTCGTCGGTGGTTCCCCCCAAATCGTAGACCTCGACCATCCGTCGCAGCGTCGCCGCCCGCGGCCGGAACGCCGCCAGCTGGCGGTACTCGCCGTAGGCCTGGCGGGCGGCCGCGGCGGCGCCGCCGTCCAGGGCCGCGTGCACAAAGGCCTCGTACAGCTGGACGTTGCGCAGCTGCCGCACAAACGGCAGGGCGTCGGCGCCGAGCGTCGGCAGGGCGGCGCGCACGAGGGCCGCATAGATGCCGGTCACGGAGGCGGCCGATGTGTCGTTTCCGTCACGCGCTCGCTCCTCGCCCCGGGCTCGCTCGTCCCCCCAGCCGAGCCCCCCCCGGCGCGCCACCTCGGCCGAGAGGGCCTCGAGGCGGTCCACCAGATTGCTGAGCTCGACCGCCTCGGCCAGGGCTCCCGCCGCCACGGCGCGGCCGCCGGTCTGCGCCTTGTACGCCGCCCACACCGTGGCCAGCTGGTCCCACGCCGACCGCTGCAGGGCATCGGCCACCAGGGTGCCAAAGGCGGCCGTGTCGGCGGCGTTGAGTGGCCGTGACTCGGCCGCCGTCAGGGTCCCGGTCTCGGAGAGAGTCTCCGTCCCGGTCTCGGACCCGTAGCGGCGTCGGTCCGACCGTCGTCGCCGGTCCACCCGGCCGTGTGTCCGCAACAGGTGCAGCGCCCCGCGCGGATACAAAAAGTCCAGCACGCTCGACGACGTCGTCCGCACGGGTGCCGTCGGGGTCGGCGAGAGCGACGCCAGGCCCAGCCGGCGTCTCTCGCGGGCGGCGGCGGCGGCGGCCCGCTCGGCCTCGCGGCCGCCGTGCTGCCAAAAGGCGCGAGGCAGCCGCCTGGTGGTGGTCTGGGTCGCCCGCATCGCTCTCATGGTCTGCACAGGAATCGTCTTGGCCGGCAGCAGCCGCTGCAGCCCGCACGGCTCCAGACTGGCCGCCGTCCGGTCCAGCACCGGCATCGAAGAGTCCGCGTCACAGAACCCCCCCTGTCCGCGGGCTATGCAGAGAGCGTGTGGCCGTGCATGGGCGGCTGCGGTTGACCGTTGTGCTTCTTTTTTTCTTTTTTTTTTTCGTCTCTCTTTTTAGCAGTTGGTCTGAGTGGTCTGAGTGGTCTGACACTTGCAGCGGCAGGTACGAAACAGCTTTCAGAGCTCTGCGGGATCGGCCAAAAAATAATCCGCCACTGTAAAAAAAACACCCCGCCAATGTTCTACTCCGTAGTAGCAAGCACAGCACGGGAAAAAAAATTGTGCATCGGCCAGCGAAACCCCACATAACGGCCATCGTGAACGCAACGACGAAGCGACGAGGCCACCTTGCGACCACGAGGCCATACTCGACATTCGGGCCCCATTCGTCGAGGCCACCCACCCACACCGGACGACGGCGCTGAGCACGCGGTTCGTGCATCGAATCCTCCTGCATCGACTCGCCCCTACCTTGGCCATGGACATTACTGCCTTTATCGTCGCCTCGCGCGACAAGGTCGACCAGCCGACCGACTATGCCAGCTACCGCACGCGGCTGGCCCACCGGCTGCTGCGCTGTCGCCAGAAGCTGAACGTGGCCTCGCGCCACCGCGGCAAGTACAGCGACAAGGCCACCCACGTCACGCCCGAACAGGTGGCCGCCGATGTTGGGTGCGTTTTGTGTGACCTTTGTTGCTTCTCTACCTTTTGTCAGAATCTAACCCCCCCTTCCTCCCCCCCCCCCAGCTACGTCCACCTCCTGCTCCTCTCCGCCGAGCGCGCCCACGCCCACGCCGTCGCCATGAAGACGGCCCACTCCAGCAACGGCCGCAACGTCGACCACCAGGCCCGCGCCCACATGGTCTCGCGTCTCGACAAGGCCGCCAAGTACGCCGAGGCCCTCGTGGCCGTCCTGGCCGACGACGCCAGCGGCGCCGAGCCCACCGACCGCCTCGAGGCCCGCGCCTACGCCGAGGCCCTGCGCGGCGCCGCCCACCTCGAGCGGCGCGCCTTTGCCCCGGCCCTGGCCGCCTACTCGGCCGCCTGGGCTCTGTGTCGAGCTCTGGGGGCGGCTACTGGTGCTGGTGCTGTCGCCGACAAGGCCACCACCACCCCCCCCGACCTCTTTCGAGACCGCGTCGCCGAGCACGAGCCCTGGGTCCGCTTCGCCGCCTACCAGCTCCAGAAGCCGCGCTCCACGCCCATCCCGCTGCTCGTGGCCGACGCCCTCGCGGCCGACCTCGTCGTCGTCGTCGACCGCCTCGATCCCTCCATTCTTCACCCCGTCGACTCGCCCGCCGCTGCCGCCACCCGCACCCTCGTGTGGCGCGGCCGCGAGATCCTCATCGACGACGCCCCCCTCGCCGCCGTCTGGGCCGCCGTCGACGTCGCCCACGCCCGTCTGCGCCGCCTCCTCGACGCCGCCCCGCCGCGCATGACCTCTGTCGACCGTGCCGCCGCCTACGACGACCTCCTCACCGCCAGCCAGGACGCCGTCGACGCCAGCAAGGCCGCCATCGACGACCGCCGCGCCGACGGCCTGCCCGCCAGCGACCCCGCCGTCCAGCTGCTCTACGTCGCCCGCACCGCCGCCTACCACGACATGATCAGCTACCGCATCGGCCGCAACCGCGTCCTCGCCGGGCCGCGCGACGGCGCTTTGTTGGCGCCCGCGTCGACCGACAAGACTGACACCGAGCCCGCCGGCCGCCTCCTCGCCCGCCTCCGCGAACGCGTCGTCCTCTACGACGGCATCCTCCAGAGCCTCGACGCCGTCCGCGAGCTGCCCGGCGTCGCCGCCGACGTCGCCCTGTCCGCCCAGCTCGACGCCACCACAAAGTACTTTACCGCCTTAAAGTGAGTGTCCCTGACATGACTGCCCATTTTCTTTTTCTCACCTCCCCCAGATCCCTCGCCATCGCTCGCTCTCACGATGCCGCCGGCCACGCCACCAACGCCCTCGCCCTCCTCAAGTACGGCCTCGACCAGTGCGCCGAGGCCGCCCCCGTCCTCGCCCAGACCGACGACGGCACCGCCGACGCCTCCCCCCTGCGCACCATCCACGTCACCTCCGCCGACGTCCAGTTTTTGCTCGACCTGCTGCAGCACGAGATGCAGCGCGCCCGCGCCCTCGCCCTCGTCGACCTCGAGACCGCCACCTCCACCAAGGCCGCTCCCAAAGCCTCGGCCACGGCCCCCGCCCTGTCTGACCGTCTCGCCGTCTACCCCCTCGAGCCCGTCGATCTCGACAACATTGTCGTCTACCCGCCCCGGCCCGAGCCCGTGCCGGTCAAGCCCATCTTCCTGGACATTGCCTGGAACTACATTGAGTACCCCGGCCGCACCACCACCGCCGCTGCCGCCGCCGTCACCCCCGCGCCGCCAACGAGCAGCGCCGCCGCGCCCGAGGCGCCAGGCCAGAAAACGAAGCGGGGCTGGTTTGGCTTTGGACGGTAGGCGTCATCCCAGATGCACAAATTCAAAGCAGAGCGTGAGATTACGGCAGGTAGTGTAGCTGTGTCAAGACAATATTTTTATGGCTGTTGTCTGCATTTCCGGACTGAATCTACAAGTGCACGGCAAACACTAATCGGAGCGGGGATATTCTGTGATGCTATGTCGGCGAGATAAAGTCTGCTTTGCTGGACTGAAATCCATTAAGTGCACGCCAAACACTAAAGCTATGTCGCCTGCATTTCTGGACTGAAATCTACAAGTGCACGTCAACCACTAAAGCTATGTCGCTGGACTAAGTCTGCATTTCTGGACTGATTCTACAAGTGCACGTCAAATATTCGAGCTATGTCGCCGGATAAAACCTGCATTCTGGACTGAAATCTACAAGCATACGTCAAACACTCAAGCTATCACAAGTGCACAAATCGGAGCGGGGATATTCTATTATGCTATGTCGGCTGGATAAAGGGAGAGGACCACTCCAAAACACTCTCTCCCCCCAATCCCTCGCCCGTCTCGAGACCCCCCGAGACCTCGTTTTGCCTCTCAAACGCCTATTCTTTTATCAAATCCGTCCTCGTACCCCCTCGGTTCGTAAAGACGGCATCGAGACGGCCGTCCAGATGGCGCCGAAATCCAAAGCTGAGCCAACGCAAAAAAGAAAAATGACCGACGTAACATACAAATTGATACAGAAAAAGGGGTGAGATCAGAGACCGGAGCTCGATAGGCGACATGCTATGGGCGTGCAACGTGAGATGGTCCGTTCATCGACAAGAACCGACGGTCCCCTTTATGGCTTCGGCTCCTCCTTCTTGTCGCCCTCGGCCGGCGCACCCTCGGCCGGCGCACCCTCCTCGCCGCGCGACCGGTGCACCTTGTCCAGCAGGTTCAGGCTCGCGTTCTGCAGCTCGTCCACCTTCTCCTTGATCTCCTCCGCCGTCGCGCTGCCCTCGCCCGCCTGGCTCTTGGAAATGTACTCGCGCAGCGCCGTGATCTTCTCCCGCAGCGCGTCCGTCTCCGTCTTGTCCAGCTTGTCCGCGTGGTCCGTCAGCGCCTTCTCCGTCTCCGTCAGGATGCTGTCCGCCCGGTTCGACGCCTCAATCGCCTCCTTGCGCGCCTTGTCCTCCTCCGCAAACTTCTCCGACTCGTCCACCATCCGCTGGATCTCAGAGTCCGACAGCCCCGAGCCCGACGCAATCGTAATCGACTGGTCCTTGTTCGTCGACTTGTCCTTGGCGTGCACGTGCACAATCGAGTCCGCGTCAATGTCAAACGTCACCTCAATCTGCGGCACGCCCCGGTGCGCCGGCGGGATGCCCACCAGCTGGAAGTTGCCCAGCAGCTTGTTGTCCTTGACCAGCTCCCGCTCGCCCTGGAACACCTTGATCTCCACCGCCGTCTGGAAGTCCGCCGCCGTCGAGAACACCTGGCTCTTCTTGGTCGGGATCGTCGTGTTGCGGTTGATCAGGCGCGTGAACACGCCACCCAGCGTCTCAATACCCAGCGACAGCGGCGTCACGTCCAGCAGCAGCAGGTCCTTGACCTCGCCCGACAGCACCGCGCCCTGGATCGCCGCGCCAATCGCCACCGCCTCGTCCGGGTTCACCGACTTGGCCGGCTCGCGTCCAAAGATGCTCTTGACCGACTCCGCCACCTTGGGCATGCGCGTCATGCCGCCCACCAGGATCACCTCCTGGATCTCCTTGGCCTGCAGGTTCGCGTCCTTGAGCGCCTTGCGCACCGGCTCAATCGTCTTGCTGATGAGCGGGTCCACCAGCTTCTCCAGCTGCGCCCGCGTCAGCTTCGTGTTGATGTGCTTCGGGCCCGACGCGTCCGCCGTGATGAACGGCAGGTTGATGTCCGTCTGCAGCGACGACGACAGCTCGATCTTGGCCTTCTCCGCCGCCTCCCGGATCCGCTGGATCGCCATCCGGTCGCCCGACAGGTCGATGCTCGAGTCCTTCTTGAACTGCTCCACAATGTGGCGCACCAGGTGGATGTCAAAGTCCTCGCCGCCCAGGTGCGTGTCGCCGTTGGTCGACTTCACCTCGAACACGCCGTTCTGGATCTCCAGCACCGAGATATCAAACGTGCCGCCGCCCAGATCGTACACCGCAATCACGCTGTCCGTCTCCTTCTCCAGCCCGTACGCCAGCGCCGCCGCCGTCGGCTCGTTGACCACCCGCAGCACGTTGAGGCCCGCAATCTGGCCCGCGTCCTTGGTCGCCTGCCGCTGCGAGTCGTTAAAGTACGCCGGCACCGTCACCACCGCGTTCTTGACCGGCCGCCCCAGGTGCGACTCCGCCGTCTCCTTCATCTTCTGCAGCACAAAGCCGCCCACCTGCGACGGCGAGTAGTTCTTGCCGCGCGCCGACACCCACGCGTCGCCGTTGGTGTGCTGCACAATCTTGTACGGCACCTCCTTGATGTCGCGCTGCACCTCGGCGTCCGTGAACTTGCGCCCGATCAACCGCTTCGTCGCAAACAGCGTGTTCTCCGGGTTGACCACGGCCTGGCGCTTGGCCGCCACACCGACCAGCCGCTCGCCCTCCTCCGTGAACGCCACCACCGACGGCGTCGTCCGCGCACCCTCCGAGTTCTCGATGATCTTGGGGATCTTGCCCTCCATGATGGCGACAGCCGAGTTGGTCGTGCCTGTGACGCTCATGTTAGTCATCACCGCACCATGGGCCGGCCTTCCGAGACCTCCACCACCCAAGACGACGTACCGAGATCAATGCCGATGACGGAACCCTTGACCTTCTCCTCCGAGCCGGTCGACTCGAAGCGAGCAAAGGCCGGGCGCAGCATCTGTGCCCGCATCATGGCGGCAGAGCGCGGGGCTGCTGCCGTTGCCCGGGGAAGCTATATGCACAAGTCAGCATTAGCTGCACCAATATCCGAGGAATTGGGCTGGACGTACGGCTCTGGAAAAGCGTGCTGCCAACATTGTGTTGTGTGAAGCGTGGGGAGAGAAAAGAGGAAAGCCACTTCAGTCACCGCGAGGCGTGAAGAGGAAGAGCAGGCGGTCGTGTGGAGGGATGTCCTGGATATGCAGGAGATGGAGTGGATGGGCAGGTTTCGGTCGGGAACTGGTGAGTGGGAAAGTTTTTATGGAGGAGCTTTTTTTTCGGCTACTCTTTAACACAACTTGAAAATTTCGAGAAGGTGCTGAGAGGTGGCATACGTGCGTTCCTATTGGCCGCAGACGTTCCGCTAAACGGCGCTACCCCACCGTTTTGTTGCCACAACCCTCACTGCTTCGTCGTCACGTGGACTAGAGGCGAGAACGCGCACACGTGACCATGCGTTTTTGCAACGGTCGCGATCGGTGGCGAGTTTGCTGGCGTCGGGAGCCGCGAGATCCGGGAGCACGAGTGCGGAGGCGAAGAGCAGGTACCACTGTGCTGAGCACCAATAGCCGGAGAAACCGAGGCCGAGGACTAGGTCGATTTCGTGACCAGCAAAAAGCGACAGAGCGACGGCAGGCCAATCAGCCCGTAAAACACAGTGCGAGTACGGCCAAAGCTTGAGCACGCCAGTGCACGACGACATGGATGCGAAAGGACGGCGCTCGGTGTCTACGCTGTACGCCTAAAACAAGAAAAGGGCAGACCAAACGACGGCAGCAGCCGGTACGTCTGTTCTAGGGGTTTCCGGGCACTTGCATGAATCGTGATTCAGCCTCGCCAGCGACCGCTGCGCCGCAGCCGCCCCGCTAGGGGCACAGTGAACAGCTGTTCTCGACACGGCCGTGCTTATGTCACGCACTCCTCGCCAGCGGAACGTCATCCAGCAACTTGCTCTCAGTATCGTCACCACGTGGAAACAGCAGTCTTTATCGGCTTCCGGCCGCCCCCGAGCATATTCCTCCGGCATACTCTATGGTCGCAACGCGGCTTTTGTGTACGACACACTGTTTATTTTTGGTTTTGTTTTGCAGCCGACTTGACGAACCGCTAGGCGACCACCCAAAGTCGTGGCCTGCCGTGAATCGACTCACCTTTCCGCACCCGCCGATTCATGCTTTGGCCGCCTCGCCCGTGCCGCCTCGTCTCACGCCGTCAGCGACATGGCCGTGAAAGATGAAGATGCGTGCGTAACCGGGCCCGGCCCTTTTCGATTGTGTCCCCCTGTCCGCGACGGCCGAGACTGACGGCTTTCCCCATGACCAGAATCTATCCGACCAATTCCCTCATCGCCAGGGTGCCGCGACGCATCTACAAGACGGGTGTCGTACCGATGTAGGCACCTCGGGCGGCCGTGACACGTGTGCGGTGTCCGACCACAGGCTGACCGGACTTCCACAGGCACTGGCAGCTGCGAGCCCTCCTTGGCACCTCGGGAGCTCACAAGCTCTACTTTCCCTTTGGCAACGAGAACATGCAGATCCAAGAGTTCGACCTCACCACGCTAAAGTCCGAGACGATTGCCGTGCTCGCCTTTGCCCCCCGATCGATGGTGACCCGACACGGCTGGATCTGCTGCGGCGGCGAGTACGGCGAGATGGTGGTGATCCGGCTGGGCGGCGACTCTGATGAACCCGCGCCAGAGCCAGCACGCAGCACCTCGCAAGACGACGCGGGCGGCCCGTCGCGCAGCCAGCCGCGCAGCCGGTCACGCAGCCGGTCGCGCCGCCGCCTGCTTCACGACTGGTACGTCCACGCCTACGACCGCTCACCCAGCCCACCGGACGACGACGGCGACCACAGCATGGACGACGAGGCATACGACGACTTTGACACGCGGCTGGGCGACTCGCGGCTGAATCTGGTGACGGTGCCATCGCGGCTGACCGCCAAGAGCCTCAAAGTGGGTCGAGAGAGGGTCAACTGCATCACGGTGTGGTCACCGTCAACGCTGGTGGCCGCGGCCGTGGGTGCGTACCAGGGCACCGTGGCCGTGGTGTGCAACAACGACAAGCATGTGACGTTTCTGAACCTGGAGAACCTGGAGACGCTGGACGTGGTGGGGTACCCCGACTGTGTCAACCGGGCGGTGCTGTCGCCGGATGGGCGTCTGCTGGCCGCCGTCAGCGACGACCCGTATCTGTACATCCACGAGCTGGTGGACAGCGCGTCTGGGCTGCCCCCGGTGGACGACGCGGCCGACCGGACACTGCCGCGGCGCAGCTATTCGTGGAAGCTGATGGCGGTGCACCACTTGCGGGGCCAGAGCAAGAAGGACGACTCGATGCAGCGCGGCAGCTTTGCCGTGTGCTTCTCCAACACGGGCCGGTACCTGGCGACGGGCACGCAGTACGGCAAGATCACCATCTACGACACGGCCCGTCTGGAGGAGCCGGGCGCGGCATCGGTGGTGGCGTGCTTCCAGTCGTCAAAGCCCAAGATGCCGCGGGGTGCGATCCGGGAGATGGCGTTCTGCCCTGGGCCGTACGACCTGCTGGCGTGGAGCGAGGACTACGGCACGGTGGGGGTGGTGGACATGCGGACGTTGTTCGCGGCGCAGCAGGTGATTGACCTGCAGGACCGGACGGGATACGAGCGGGTGGACGTGCAGCGGATCCTGCACGAGAGCAGTGAGCTGGTGGAGGAGCAACGACAGCAACGACAGCGACGGCAGCGACGACGACAGCGGTGGGCGGCACAAGGAACCGAGACGGCGGACGGGGTACGCAACAGGCTGTATGCGCAGATCCGAGGTGAGCTGGGCGGGTCGGCCGAGGAGCAGGCGCAGCGGGTCCAAGAGGCTCCGGACCGGTTCAGCCGGCCGTTGACGGCGGAGGAGACAGCGCCGCGGGAGCGGCGGGGGGTCGACGAGCTGGCCCTGTTGGAGGAGCGGGTGCAGGCCCGAGAGGCGCAGGACCGGCTCAACGTGCCGTTGATGTCGGAGGAGAGGCAGCCGTGGGAGCAGCGGGCGGGACGCGACCGGCGTGATGCGCCAGACAGCTCGAGAGGGCCGCAGGATACGGACCAGCCGTCGCGGCGACTGTCGTGGGTGCTGCGGTCACGGCTGGGATTGGCGGACAGGCTGGTGGACATTGACATGGACATCAGCCGGGGCCTCGGCTACGAGAGCAGCGGGAACGGTGGCGCGGCCGACGGCGGCTTGGGGACGCAGCGGCGACGCGAGTGGGACCGAGACCGGACGCGGGACCGGACGCGGGACCGTGAGCGCGAGCGCGAGCGCGACCGCGACGGAGACCAGGAGCGGACGGAAATGGAGACGCTGAGGGCGCTGATGGGCAGCATCCGCAGTCTGCGGCCGGCGCGGGAGCTGGAGCGACGCAACTTCCTGCGCAGTCCGGGGCTGCAGACGATGCGGCAGACGGCACGGCAGACGCCGGCGGTGCCTACAGCGCCGACGGCGCCGACGATGCGGACGGTGCCGTCCGTTCCCACAGTGCCGACAGTGCCGACGGTCGAGGACGAGGAGTCGGCGACCGACGAGGACGACCTGACGGCAGCGGCACTGACGCTGCGCCGCCAGCAGCAGCAACAGCAGCTGCAGCAGCTGCAGGGACGCCAACGGGCGCTGGACTTGCTGCACGCGTACACGCTCGGGGACAGTCGGGCCGACGTGCGCAGCAGCGGCGGACACGACCGCGCGACGGGTCCAGCAGCTTCGACGTCGACGGGTCCGGCTGCGACGACGGCCGACTCCACGTCCAGCGACCCGATGCTGGACTGGGACACGGGCGTGGCCAGCATGCCGCGGTGGACGTACGGGCCGGAGCAGAAGAACGAGCACACGGCGGGGCTGGTGTGGAGCGAAGACGGAAAGTTTCTGTGAGTTTGTGGACGCCTGTTTCTGGTCTCAACGGCCTTGCTGACTTTGACTTTTCAGGTATGTTGGCACGCAAGGAGGCCTGTACGAATTTCCCGTCAACATGGCGTCGCGGCGGTTTGTCCCGAGCGTGACGGCGCGGTGACGAAAAGACGTGGTGTCAGCCACGGCTGTTTTGTGTGCATTCGCTGTGCATTGCCGTTTTATCGTTTTGTCGTTTTGTCATTTTGTCATGTCGTTTTGCTGCTTCCTACTCTCCTTGCCGTTGGCGTTCTCTCTTGGGTTGTCACTCATTGGTTACGTTACGATCTGCACGGGCTGCTGCGGTCTTTTTGGCGTTGGCTGTCCGTTCTCTCTGTATCCCAGGGGCTTTGCATACAATACTTGTACTGTCTCATTTTTCCTTTTCCATCATGACCATAGCGCAAGGGTGTCGGGTAGAAATTGTATTACATAAGCAAAGCGATCACGACGCGCCGTACAACAGGTCGCGCACCATTTCGCCAATGGCGAGGCTGCTGGTGAGGCCGGGGCTCTCGATGCCGAGCAGGTTGACCCAGCCGTGGTAGCCGGGCTCGAGGCGGACGACAAAGTCGGCGGCGGGGTGGCCGGCGGGCACGAGTTTGGGGCGGATGCCGGCGTAGTCGGGCTGGAGCGCGTCGGGGTCAATGTCGGGCAAGTAGGTGCGGATGGCGGGGATCGCCTGGGGGAGGCGGGTGGCGTGGACGGCGAGGTTGGAGGGATCGTCAACCCACTCGACGTCGGGGCCGAAGCGGAGACGGCCGGCGAGGTCGAGGGTGAGATGGGTGCCGAGGCCGGCGAGGCCGGGTTCGGGGGCGGGGTAGACCAGCGTGGAGACCTTGGGGGCGGACGCGGCGTAGGAAAAGTAGTTGCCCTTGGCGTAGTAGAGGCGTAGAGGAGGGGGCGGCGAGGCGGGCGTGGGCTCGGCCTGGGTGACGAGGTTGTGGATATCGGCAGCGCCGAGGCCGGCCGCGTTGACAATCGTCTCGGCCACCATGGCACAGGGCTCCGGGTCGCCGGGCGGGTGCACGAGCAGCGTCCAGCCGGCACGGCCGCGGCTGCCGTCACGGGGCGCAATGGCGACGACCGGCGAGCCCAGCGCGACCTCGCCGCCGGCCGCTTCCAGGCTGCCCTGGAGGGCCGTCATCAGGCCGTGGCTGTCGACGATGCCCGTGGCCGTGCTCTCGAGCACGCCCGCCTCGGCCCGCACGGCCGGCTCGCGGCGCCGCGCCTCGGCCGCCGTCAGCCAGCGCAGCGGCACCAGCTGGTCGTCGCCGTGGTCCCGGCCATACTTTTCACAGGCCAGCCGCACCGTCTCCAGCGACGCCCGCTGGCTGGCCGTCTGCGCCACCAGCCACTTGCCCGTCCGGCGGTGGGCCACCCCGTGCGTCTCGCAAAAGCCGTACAGCAGCTGCCGCCCGCGCACGCACAGCCGCGTCTTGAGCGAGTCCGCGCCGTAGTAGAGCCCCGCGTGGATCACCTCGCTGTTGCGTGCTGACGTCTCCGTGCCCACCGCGTCGTGCCGCTCCAGCAGCACCACCGATGCCGACGGACCCCCCCGCTCCGCCAGCGCCCGCGCCACCGCCAGTCCAACCACACCGCCGCCAATGACCTGCCCGTCGCGATGGCCCGCGTCAGTTCATCCTGTCACGTGACCCACCCGAAAGGGGAACACTGCAAAAACGCACCGCGTGCGTAAAGTCGGCCGACCGCGCCGCCGTGCTCGACAGCAGCCGCCGCCGCCGCCCGCCGGCCCCCAGAGACGTCTGCACTGCCGCCTGGGCCGCTCGACTGGGTCCGCGTAACATGGTTGTGAGTGTGGTGATGGGCGAGAAAGAAAGGTTGGAGGGGCGCTTTTCGCAAAAACGGCCCATCGGCTAGCGCGGGTTTATGCAGACGAGTCGGGCGTGTCATGGCTCGGGTGGGCTCACAGGCTGGCCGGAACAATGCGTCTCTTGGCCTCACAGCAACACAGCAGCAGCACGGCAGAATAGCCCAGAGTTTCTGTTGGCTTCTACTCTCACCCGGCCATCCATACGACAGCCATCCGGGTCCTATCGACGGCCGTTCCTGGAATCCGACCGGCTGCGCGACCGGCTTGACGAGTCGCTGTGTCTTCGCCGCTGTCTGGAGTATCGGCTGTCTCGACTGTCCCGACTGTCTCGACTGTCATCTCGGCTGCGGTCCCCGCTGTGTCGACTGCCATTTCGTTCTCGCTTGCCCCTTCTGCTGTCGTCGTCGCTTTCGCTGTCCCGGTGGTCCCGGTCGCTTTCGCTCTGTCCATTCCGTTCATCATCTTGCCCTTCTCCTTCCCTGCCCTCCTCCTCCTCCTCCTCCAGAATCGCGTCAATATCCCCCAACGGGCTCACCCGCGGCTCCAGCTTGCCCAGATCCTCGAGCACATCACGCGACGGAAGCTTCCATAAACTGGTGGCGCACACGCGCGGCTTCACCAAAAGGTCGTCGACAAACTCGTCGACAAAAGTGAGCGTCGTGCCGGCGCGTCCTCGTCGCCGCAGCTTGCGCCGGTCCCCCAGGTATGGCTCCAGCGTGATGAACACATCCGCCGCCGGCCTCGTCAGCCGCACGTAAAAGAGCGCCAGCGCACGCAGGTACTTGAACCGCTCGCCGCCATGCGCCAGGTACGCTGCCAGTATATCGTCGTCGGGCGCCAGCTGCAGCAGCTTGAACGCGAGACACAGAAACGGCGTCGGCTTCTGCGCCGTGCCCGTCGTGCCGCCGATGCAGCTCACGTGGTCCACCACCCGGTCCACAATGTCTGCCTCGTTGACGCCAAAGCACTGCTCTTTCCAGAAGTAGCTGTCCACGATCCGTTCCCGCACCGCCTTCTCCATGATCGTCGCCGGGTTGAGTCCATTAGGCGTCACCGTCACCGACGACCCGCGCTCGTCCAGGAACCGGCGCTCGTCCGCCTGGTGCGTCGTCGGTCGCTCTCGTCTGCTCATCGTGGCGGTGGTTGTCGCTGTAGAGAATAGGTGCAAGGGCTCAAAAAAGCTCGAGGCGAGGCGTCGCGTGTGAAGAAAGTGTCAGAATTGAAGAAGCTAAAGTGGGGCGATAGTGGCGCTAATTCAGGGCGACAACTGATAGTTGCCCGGCCACCCATGTAAATACGGAGTCAACCAGCAAATGCGCCTCGCTGCGGCACACGACTCTGTTCGATTCCAGCTTCTATTACTCGTAAACCAGAAATCAGGTGCGCGATTTGCAGCGAATTTTTTGGCGTTTCTTGTTTGTCGCTTTCCAGCTGCCAAGATGATGTTAACGTCCTCCCACGTGTCGGTAATGTTGTCGTCGAGCATTGGTGAGTTCTGCGGGCCACTTGAGAGACTCTGAACATTCCATAGCTGATGCAGGACGCAGTGATTCTCTGCACATCCGCCCTCTTCTTCAGCGGCTATGTCCTCCAGCAACGGACCCTCAGCAATCTACGCCTGGCTATCCGGGAACCTGCACCGCGACCTCCCACGATCAAGATTATTCTGCCCGATCGATTCAAGAAGATGACGACGGAGTTGGAAGACGGCACCGTTGTGGAGGTGGAAGATGAAGTGGTCGGCGCTGGCGCCGGAGAGCAAAAACCAATCGAGGTGGAAGTGCGTCCGAGTACTTTGGACACGGAGGAGAGGCAGGACCGGCCGACGGAAGAGAATGAAAAGAAAGCCGAGAGCTTGAGAGCAAAGGTCTTGGACGAGCTGGCCAAGCCAGAGACACTGCCGAAGCCGGAGAAGCCTCTCAGCGCGGCTAAACGCCGGCAGCAGATCAAAGACGATATCCGAAAGCTGTCGTACAACAACAAGCCGCTCCTGTACCAGCGGCGGCTCTACTGAGGTACTGAGTCGTTTGGATATGATTTTTGTATTTCATTTACGAGCCACTGGACATACAATCAAGCGACATGACCCCACCTTATTCACCGCAGAAACTGGAACCAGCCGGCGCCCTGGACAAAAGCCCATTCGTAGACAAAGAGCGTGTAGCCCTCTTCGCCACTGCCGGCCGCGATGGAGAGGGGGTTAGCGGACTTGTGCAAACTCGTCTTCCTGGATGTGTACTGTGGGTGACGTAGCCTCGGATGCATTGCCGTTGCTATTGCGGCCCCTTACACGTGCGCTTTTCATGTGTCAGGTCGGCGTGGCCAAACAGGCTGGGACTAAATTAGCTGGATTTGACCTGTTGAGTGTCGCCGAGAAGTGCGAAGCCTGGATCTTAGTCCTTTAATGTTTCCTTACATGAAAAGAGGTAGAAAGGAGAGCGAAGAAGCTCTCACTTCCATGTTTACCATCATTAATGCTTGAATGGTGTAACTTCACCACCAAGGCATCTCCGATGTCGTAGACTCGTCGATTCGTCTTAGAATCCACAACAAGACTTATAACATTACTTATGCATCGTATGTATTAGTCGATAGAATATATCGAACACGTTAGTACTCTACTTTAAATGCTTAAAGATCAGACAATTCTCTTAACATAGGACGGTCTCACTTTTAAATCTACGGCTGCATTTGTAGCTAAGGATCCTACCAAGTCTATGAATAGCATTAAATACAACTTTCAAACAGTTCTTGAAATAGCAGCTTAGTATCGCTAATACGACGAAATACATCGACATTAACGGCAAATGACTCGAGATCAAATTACAAGAGACTCGAAATTAAATAAGAGACTTTAGATAGAGTAATAAGACGACGATCAATACTCAACATTGACCGTATAAAACTTATTGCTTACTATTTTAGTTAGCAAATACATAATTAGTTGTTCATCGTCGATACTAAACGTAAATCTAATCTCAGCCGTTGCGGCCACAGGCCCAACCTAGGGCAGTCCGCTAGAGCTAGAGTCAATCGTCCCTAAATGTATGCCCGATGGCAGCACATTTATGTCGCACGAGTAGGCCATTCACGGCTCACTCCATCGGCGAAAGGCGACTCTAGCTCGGCCGTGTCTGTCACCAACGGCCGTCTCGGAGGGTTTACTAGAGGTACGAAGCCGCACTAGGGCCTCAAAGTCGACGTCTCCTACGCTACTCCGGCCGCCCTTGTTATCGCAGGCATTGGGACGATGCTGGGACAGGCAGTCCGGCTGCTGTAAGGGAAGGGGAATATGGTTCCTAATCCCTAGGATCGTAGGGCAAGACCTATTTTTAGTGGATTATAGTATTGTATAAGGAATAATTTTTGGAGTACAAATAACGACTCTTAGGTAAAAACCACAGTGCGCAGCATCGTACAGTCCAACAGGCTTACACTAATTATCGTACGTATTTGGCCGATGTTCGGCGAGACTCGGGAGCAACGCGCATAAGAGGTAAAAAATTATAGCATCGCGCTAGCAAAACCATCTTGGTGCAAGTCGAAGTTCTCATATGTGGATCTTGATACAACCCCTCACGACTTTGGGAAACGTCAAATACATTAGCACTTGCAAGTCACTACTCAATTGACTTTACGACTTTTCAATCTTGACGCTACTCAGGAGCTTCCCCTCGAACTTAACAAAGCAATATCATATTGACTTTGTTGCAACCATGTCTCAATTCGATACGTACAAGGTGCGTGATCTGTGGGAGTCCATTCCAGGCTGTTGTCAATGGGCCAGCCAGATTTCCTTCAGTTTTCCGTGGCATCTCAGTCCCCGCCGAGAACTTGCGCTAACCAATTACTTCAAGACCCCCCTCGACTCCCGCTACAGCAGCGCGGAGATGAAGGAGCTCTTCGGCGCTCGCTCGCGTCATTCGACCTGGCGCAAGCTGTGGTTGATGCTGGCCGAGGCCGAGCAGGAGCTTGGCGTTGAGGGCATCACCGACGAGGCGCTCGAGCAGATGCGTGCCCACTTGACTCTGACCGATGAGGACTTTGCTATTGCTGCCGTTGAGGAAAAGCGGCGCCGGCACGACGTGGTGAGTGACGCCGAGGGTTTCGCACGACCGAGAGTTTAGCTTGTATGGGACTGACATTATGCAGATGGCCCGTGAGTTTTACTCCGCTAAGAATCTCGGAAGATGGAGCGTTGTTGACTGACAACGTTACAGACGTCCATGCCTTTAGCGAGGTTGCTCCAGCTGCGGCTGGCATCATTCATCTCGGCGCAACGTCGTGCTAGTGAGTTCCATGCCTATGACGAATCTGCCATGTTTAATACTAACTAGCAATCTACAGCGTGACGGTATGGCCTAGCTTTTCATTGTTGACTAGACGTGGCCGGGCACTGACGTTGACAGGACAACGCCGAGCTGATCCTCATGAGAGACGCGATGGACCTGCTGCTGCCCAAGCTTGCCAAGCTCATCCACAACCTCAGCCAGTTTGCGCTTGATACTAAGGCGTGAGTTGATTTTTTCTAGTTGAATGATTTTGCTCAATATCCTACTGCCATACTAACACTCGCAAGCATCCCCACCCTTGGCTTCACCCACTACCAGCCTGCTCAGCTGATCACGGTCGGCCGCCGTGCTGCCTTTTGGGCGCAAGATCTGGTAGGTCTATGTGAGAAAGGCGGCCATCTTTCTGTGCTGTACTGACCCAATGCTATAGATGCGGGATCTGAAAAACATTGAGACGCAACGAAGCTCCCTTGAGTTCCGTGGTGCCATGGGAACCACGGGAAGTACGTCATATTCATTCTTTTGTTTAGTTTCTTTTAGCCATACCTACCCCCGCTGACACAACACAGCCCAGGCTTCCTTCATGGAGGTCTTCCACGGTGATGGCGACAAGATCGACCAGCTCAACGAGATTCTCTGCCGCAAGGCCGGCTTCCCCAAGACGTACGACATTAGCGTGCAGACGTATTCGCGCAAGGTTGACTTGGACATTGCCAATGCCATCTGCGGTCTTGGTGCCTCGGCTATTCACATCACCGGAGACATCCGCCACTTGGCCAACCTGAAGCAAATGGAGGAGCCGTTTGCGCGCGATCAAATTGGCAGCAGCGCCATGGCGGTAAGTCTAGCGAGTGGCTAGCAGTTCATTATACTGTTTCCCATGATCAAACAGCCTATTTCCCAGACGAACATTTGCTAACTGTTCTACAGTACAAGCGCAACCCGATGCTCTCGGAGAGAGTTTCCTCCCTTGGACGGAAACTGAGCTGCCTTCCGCCTGGATTTGCAGCGACGTATGCGTCTGTAAGTCATTTCGCCGAGGAAGATGCCGCCTTCACGAAACTAACCACATAACTAGCAATGGCTGGAGCGCAGCCTTGACGACTCGGCAATTCGGAGAATCGACATCCCGGGTACTTATTGTCCCGTCTTTTTGACTTTGCGTTTGCTTTGCTGACTGTTCAATCTAGAAATGTTCCTGCTGGCCGATGCCATCCTGATCGGACTCAACAACGTCACCTCTGGCCTGGTCATCTACCCCAAGCGCATCCACGCGCACGTGATGGAGGAGCTGCCCTTCATGGCGACGGAAAACATCATTATGAAGATGGTCGCTGCCGGAGGCTCGCGCCAGGAGGCCCACGAGGAGATTCGTGTGCTCTCGCACCAGGCCAGCGACGTGGTGAAAAACCATGGCGGCAAGAATGACCTGATTGAGCGCATCAAGGCCACGGAGTATTTCCGCCCGGTCTGGGCCGAGATCGACAGCCTGCTGGATCCGATGCTGTTCATCGGCCGCTGCGTTACGCAGACTGAGCGCTACTGCGGCGCCGGTGGTCCCGTGGAGGAGCGGCTGGCACCGTACCAGACGTTTATTCAGAAGTCGGGCAAGTCGGAGCTAGGCATTTAAGTGCCGTCGAAGAGAGGAGCACGCGCAAAGTGTGAATATGAAGGAGAACTCTTCAATAAAATGTCCCATTCTCAACGCGAGTCAGCCATTCAGTCATGTTTAATAATGGTAGGCCTCTCAAAACCGTATCAGAATGGCAGTGAAACTGCAGTAAAAGGTCTCAAGATAGGCCATGAACAAAGTAATGCACTCGTATAATGACGATGATAATAATGATATTTAACGCCGCGGGGAGGGCCATCAGCCCTCCAGACCTCCCCAGGGGAAGTACAACTGGGCTTGTGGTTTAGTGGTATAATACTCCCTTAGCATGGGAGTGGTCCAGGGTTCGATTCCCTGCAAGTCCAAGTATTTCTTTTTGTGGTGTTCTTTTTTTGAATACCAGCCTTTTATTTTTATTCGTAGGTTAGACACACTTAGCAGTACATAGGGAATAAATCAATCAATCAATCCCCAGGGGTATAGGGCGTGCTATGCTAGCCTCCATCACAGTGTCTATATAGCAATTTCGTACATGTAGTGCTTGCGCCTAAGGCTGGGTATGGTCCTATTTGCCGTTTGCTAGAGGAGGGGTACTTAACAGGTTGCGCCGCTCCCATACCCTCCGTTCGCGCTGGTAACCTTTTATATTCTGGTTCTAGTGCCGCTAAGCCGCGGCAGGGCGTACCCGTTTTAGCACCGCCATTTGTAGGGCGTCCCTATCCTCTGGCCGGTGAGTGGTTGTTTTCTGTAGATTTTCCCCTTTTCCCTTTTTTTTTGTGTTTTTCCTTTTCCCTTTCCTTTTGCGGTAATGAGATGAAATAAATGCGAGATGAAATGAAAATGAATTAGTCCGAAAGGACCGGATCGCTTGTGATTGTCGCTGTCGCTGTCTCCGTCTAGGCGGTAGTAGTGAGGGTTCTCTGGGTATTGCTTATTCGGGAATACGACGTGGTGGCAGGTAAGGGCAAACAGGGGGCGACGTATCCGTGTTCTCTTTGTCTGGCTCAGCCGCGGAAAGACTAAGGTATACGCCGACGGACCCGTATAATTCGGGAAGAGAGTGCGGGAAGATTGACTGTCTGATGGAGGTCGTAAATGGTAGCATCAGCTTCTGTACGTGCGGCAGAGGGCGGAAGCGGGTAGGACTGAGTAGCACCGGAGGTCCCGCCAGTGAGACTATCTCGGACATGCGGATTTGGCAGTCGACGTCTGTCAACTGCGCCTCATCCAAGACGCGGCGGCAAGCGCGGAGCGCCACTGCCACCGACGGCTAGGGGATGTTTGCGTGCTTCCCGATCACGCCTAGGGCCTTCTTGTCCAAGAAAAACCAATGGCCCCTTCCGGGGTCTGCGACATAACGCGCGTGTTAGGTCTCCTAACACTCCCATATGTCGATGCCGGCCGACGCACGTCCGTCTCGTTGCCTACACGGGTTTCTCCGGAGCTTTCTGTATCCCCACTTCCCTCCTACCGCTCCGCACGAGTTGCCATAGCGAGGCAGATCAGAGCTTGTCTAACTCGTCCGCCGTCGTCGCTTCGCGTTGTAGAGAGCATGGCTAAGAACTTTCTGCGCGACGTAGACTTTCTAGTCACGGTGTTCGGCCAGCCCTCCCGGCGCATCACTCCATATGGGCGGATAAGATCTGGGCACTCCGTGTCCAGCCAGGTTAGGAAACCGCGAGTTGTCGCGAAACCAAGGCACGCCGCCGCCTTGCTTGCATTCTCCATGTGGCCTTCCTAAGGCTTAATGCAGTCGAACTCTGCCGAAAGCGGCAGCGTCTTATGCTGCTAAACATGCGCGGCCGTCTTCGCAGTACTAGTCGAGTCCTTGCTAATTTCGTCGCTTCGAATCTAAGGCCGTGTATACTACGGGGGGGGCAGGTGCCCCGCTCTCCGTCAGGACATTCTGCCAATCGTAATCATTGCCGACTTTGATCGGCCGCCCACTGGTGTCCGTGGTGTCGATCCGAGCGTCGGCTGGAGGCACGCACTTGCTCGGTGCCTGCCTCACACGTCTCGTGGTGCGAGCGTTGGGGTTGACGTTTTTCCGAGGTGGCATGGTTGCTTCGTTGTGGTGGTCGATCAAAACTCGTTGAATAAATTCGAGGTATGAATGGTTTCAGTTGCAAAAGTTGTCTGAATAGAAGGAAGTTAGGTCTGCGCAAATGTCAGCTCAATGATGCATAGCGGTGTCGCTGTATGGTCGAGCTTGCGAGCACTCGAGCAAGTAGATAAAATACACGGCGCGGCAGAACGTACTTTGTTTCGCCGAGGTCTTCTAGTTATGTTGATGTGTGGAATGAACAGAGCCTTAGGGATGCACGGGGAAGAATATTAATAGTGGGTTGAAAAAGAGCGAGGTTTGTTTGTTAAATTCTGAAATAGTTTTTCAAATGTGCGGTTTTAGTAATGCGCGGCTATTTACGTCGTACAACTTGGATGGTTGTAATACGTGGTCGTGGGACAGAGCCTTTGGCCCTCTAGTCCTTTGTAATTAGCATACGGCATTCCTACGACATCTTACGGCCACGAAAACACAGATTCTGCGCCGTTCAGAAGTTATCTTTAAGGGACATGCTAGGCGAGACTTCTATGGTCACCGGCACTTCTGCCACAGACCTCATCTTCTAACATTGTGCCGTTTTGTCAGATTGTTACGCAACGAATTCAACGTACTAATACAACGCGGCTGCCCGTGCATCCTTTGAGCTTTAACCTAGCCCTACGAGATACTTCTGGGGAGGGACCGTGAGCCACAACTGAGAGCAAGCTGAACGGAAACCCAGCAATGACTAGATGACACAGTTGAGAATCCCTGAGGCAGACAACCAAAGCTCCCTCCGTCCTTCATACAACCCACCCCCCCAAACAAATCAAACCAAGCGACCGACCACAACAAAAGGACCATGACATCTACGACTATGAAGAGAAAGCGGAAGACGCATGAGTACTTGATTGACTCGTCTACGAGTGGGGACAACCGCTACGCCCAACAGAAGCTGCACAGAAGTTGAGAATGGACAATATGTCCATGTGGCCGAGAAAGAAATACACCGGCGCCCAGGAAACTCAAATGCAGGAGGTTTGGGCCCTTGTCCAGGAGAAGGAGAGTGGCCCGAACTGGGGTAAAGGCTACTTTATGAAAAAAATACCCGAGAGAGGCGCCAGGACCTGGTGGCGACATTGCGAGAGACGAATCAGGAATGGGACGGTCACAGACCGTCACACGAAGAGATCCTGGCGCTGAACATTCTGGCGACCGACTTTGATCATCACTATGAGATTAAGGAACTGCGTGCGGGCAGGATGGCACACCGACTGGAACCTTTGGGCGAATCCCCGCTCTCCACGCCAGGTCTCGCGACCTTTGAGGTGCATCACAGTAGGGGAGTCGAGCGATGCCCCCAACCAAGGGCACCATTGCTGGCTCCCCTTCCTGTGCCCAAAAATCCGTCTCTCACGAGCTCCACTGCCGGATGCTCTGGGAGGTTTTGAATGGGAACAGCTTTAATGGTCCCGGCTTCTCGTCGTCTCTAGCAAGCTAGGATTATTCCGACACAAAGTACCGTACTCATAACTACGCCGTTATATGGAAAGGCCCCACCGAAGTTAGCGTATCTCACGACGGGCCAACTCACCTTATTCGCATCTGCGTCATCGTCGTCACATCGCTTTCCCCCCGCCAAACAGACAGCCGCCGTCATGTCTTTCATCCACATTAACTTCCCGTCCTCTGGCGGCCCGCTGCCCGTCGGCTCGCCCGCCGCTCCCTTTTCCATCCTTGCGCCCCCCAAGTCGGACATTTACGCCCAGCCCGTGCCGCCGGCGACGCACGATTTCAACGCCCCCGCCATTGTTCGCCAGTTCCCAAAGACGGCCTTCCGCTCGGCCCGCCTCACCATCGCCTCTGGCTGGCGCCACCAGTTCGACCAGGGCGGCTTCCTCTTTGTCGTGCCGACCCGGTCCAACCCGCACCCTGACGCCAAGTCGGGCGCCGTCCGTGCTGATCACCCCGCCTGGGTCAAGGCCGGCATCGAGACCAATGATGGCTTTCCCTGTATCAGCATCGTCGCGCGCGCTCCCGGTGGATGGTGCGACTGGAGCATGCTGCCGCTCTATGACCACCCCATTGGCAAGGGCGCCGTCACGTCGGCCACGCTCGAGTTTGAGCGCTTCCACAACGCCCTCAAGATCTTTTTCATCCGCCAAGACCCCGAAACCGGCACCACGACCCGTTCCCTCATTCGCAAGGTGCCCTGGGTCTTTCTCGACGACGCCCCGGAGCTCGGCCACGACGCTCTCGTCGGCGTCTATGCCGCCCAGCCCGACCCGGATGACGAGTCCGGTGGCCTGTCGCTGGAGGTGACCTTTTCTGGCCTGGAGATTCACACTGAAGGTGACGTCTGAGCATGTTCAAAGACCTGTCCATTTTAGTTTGTATGAGCCAAAATGTGGACAGACGTTTGTGTTCTCTTTGCAAAATTTACACATGATCCAATAGCCTCGCACAGCGCCTCGACACATGGCTGTGACACTCCTGGTTTTGGTATCGGGACCTGTCATGCAAGTGCATAGCATGAGAACTCGTACCCTTGTACTCACGATGGCTCGAGCGGGGAGAGCAATTTGCCCCACTGGAGGCAGACCCCCGGCAAGCAAAGCTGTGCACTGTGATTCTTTCCAGCACACTCGTCTCTTTCAACAGCCAAGAGCAGTTAGCAAGTGAGGCTGGATCTGCCCCATACGGGCCTACGCTCTACTTCCACATGCGCTGGGCCGAGGATACGCGATGGAGCCGAAGACGCGTTGCATCCCGTCAGATCCACCACTCTTATGTCGCGAAAATGACAGGAGCAAAAGCCCACTATAAAACATACGGTAAAGCGAACCGACATCACTACATGTCCACGACCCCTTTTCTGCCGCGACAAGATTTTGTCCGTCCTCTTTCCCACTCGCGCCTCCGACACCAAAAACGGCCATGGAATCAATACCAGTATCGATCGTGGCCAGAGAGCGCATCGTGCCAACGAGCCCTCCCCGGGTCGTTGCTCTCTCTATCCTCGACTGCACCACCGCCAATTTTCCACATGTCAGCGCCGTGTGGCTCTATTCTCGGCCGAGTCTCAGCCAAGACCTCCTGCGTCCACACCTGCACCGCTGCCTCGCCCAGACGCTGCAGGCGTACCCTCAATGGGGCGGCCGGCTCAAGGCCATTCGCTCGCATGACGGAACGGTCCCCCTCGAGGCCGCTGGCTTAGCCCAGAGTGCCCGCCGCTTTGGCCGCATCTACGCACACTTTGGCACCCCCGAGGACCCCGGCGTCGAGTTCGCCTGGGCCACCAGTCCGGCCACGCTGACCGACATCCTCCCGCCCGACCGTCCCCAGACCCAGCCGCTGTGGAGTCGCGACCGACTCTCTCTCAGGGGCCTTGTGCCGGCCGTCCCGATTGCCAACCCGCTCCGGCCGGCCGTCGAGAATGGCCGCGGGGACCGCCCGTTGTTGGCGATCCAGATCACGGAGCTGGCCTGCGGCGGCCTGGCGCTGGCGGTCCAGTGCACACACCTTGTGACGGACATCACGAGCATGGTCGGCTTTCTCCAGGATTGGGCGCGGCTCAGCCGGTGTTTGCTTGCCGGCGACATGCGGCGGCCGGCACTGCAACGGGTGTTTGCCCCGGACCAGCTCGATCGTCATGCCGCCGGCGATATCAACAACCCCGAGGCCGACGCCAGAATCCTGCGGCAGGCCAGGAGCCTGGGCTTTGAGCACTATGACACCTGGGCCGATTCCGACAGTCCCTTCCCGGCCAGAGGGCCGACCCCGTTCCCTGACCAAAGACTGCAGCCAGTCGGCACGCCGATACCGTGGAAGGAATGGGACCACGAGGCACCAGTGTCCAACTATGTTGTCCATCTGACCCGCAACCAGATCGACTACCTGTATGGCCGGGCCAAAGCCGACGTATCGACGAGGATCAGCCGACTCGACGTAGTCACAGCCCATATCTGGTCTGCCATTGTGCGGGCACGCGGCCAGTCGGACGATCCAGAGGTTGTGCACTGCAACCTGGGCTACTCGGCACGGCCGGCGTTCAATTTGGAAGAGACCTTTACCGGGTCACCGATCGTGGTCCTCAATGTTGAGGGGGCAGCCTCGACGATTGCGGCGCCATACAATATTGACATTGTCGCGACCCGCATCCGGAAGGCAGTACAAAACGTGTCGGATCCCTCGAATCTGGGAGCGTATTTGCATAGCATTGCCTATGAGACTTCCCCCCATCGGGTCTGGAAGGCCTTTCTGGGTAGCCGGCACGTTGTTCCGACGTCGTGGTGTCGCGCTGGAATCTACAATGTCGACTTTGGATTCGGGTCGGTGCCATTGTATGTCGATCCGAATTTGCCGCGTCTCGATGGCTTGATTGTGCTCAAGCAAGGTCCTGGGCCGTCATCTGCATTGTGGCCGGACAATGGGATTGATGTGTCCGTGTACCTTCGGAAACAAGACATGGGACGGTTCATTCGGGATCCGTTGTTGCTTCCATTGGTGGAGCAGGACGACAGACAAGATAAGTTGTGATACGGGCAGCTTGATCGAGTGGCTGCGTCCAGAGTTATAAGCACAGCAGAGTGACAGTTACCACAGGGTCAAGGCAGTACGCCTGTCGATATCAGCAGAGGAACAAGTATAGGCTAGACGCCTGAATGCTATCCAATTTGTAATGTACAACCGTGCTAAATGCACAACCAAAAATGAAAATCCTAGTCCCATTATTTTCCATTATCTACAAGTGTATCATGATCTTGTCGGCATCCGTAATGCCGCGTCTAGTTTTCGTCCTTGCGGAATCCGTCCCAGCGCTGAAAGTTTCCCGAATCGAGGTCGAACAGATCCAGCAGCCGCCCGACTATCTGGTCGAGAGCGTCTTCTATCGAGCCGGGCTTGGTGTAAAAGGCAAGCATGGGCGGCGCGACAATGGCGCCGGCTCTTGTGACCCCAGTCATGTTGCGTAGATGGATCTCGCTCAGAGGGGTCTCGCGCACCGACAGCACGACTCGGCGGCGTTCCTTGAGACAGACGTCGGCGGCACGGGAGATGAGCTCATCGCAGATGCCAGAGTTGATGCTGGCCAGCGTCTTGACGGAGCATGGGACGATCAGCATGCCGTCGACCTTGTAGGAGCCGCTGGCAATGGGCGCCGCCAGATCGTGTGGGCTGTAGGCGTGGTCGGCCAGAGCCCGCACGGCCGAGACGGTATAGTCGGTCTCGTACTTGATCGTCTCGGCGGCCCATTTGGAAATCACGAGATGTGTCTCGACGTTGAGGCGGCGGAGCTGCTGCAGAGCGCGGATGCCGAGAACTGCGCCTGTCGCGCCGGTGATGGCGACAATGATTCGCTTCCTCCGCCTTTCGCCATTGGTGTGATTTGGAGTTGTCATCTTCAATGCGAAGACTGGATTAGAAGCCGTGGTCGGTGGAACGACTTGGCCTGGTGTGGGTGGGATGGGTGGGAGATATTTGACTGGATCGACTAGACCGACTGGACTCTTGTGGATGCTAACAATGAGAAAAACATGCGACAACGGCTGGCTACCGCTGTACTGCGACGTGGACAGCAGTTCTTCCGCTTTATAATGCGACGTGAGTCGCAAAAACAGGAAAAAAGAGCATTGCGTGGCTCCGAAATTCTCCTAGCTCAAGCACTCGGAGACCTCGGGGCCGTCGGAGCCGGCATCGCCGGACATCACTTGATTTAACCACTCTGACCGGAGACTTACGTATATAACAGCAGTGGGCTCTTTTGCTATACAAGACCGATCCGCTTGCTCCTCTTTCCTTTTCAAACGCACAGTCATCTACTGTCACCCCCCCCTTAAATCTCTAATCATGGCTTCTTCCCAAGACCTTCCGCACATGAGCTTCCGGGCTTTCGTCGATCAGCTCCGAGAAGACGGAGACCTGATCGAGATCAACGAGGAGTGTGACCCCAACCTCGAAGTGGGCGCCGTCATCCGCAAGGTCTGCGAGACCGACGCCAAGGCCCCCCTGTTCAACAAGCTCAAGGGCCAGGACCAGGATGGCTTCTGGCGGATCCTGGGCGCGCCCAACTCGCTGCGTGCCGACCCCAAGCAGCGCTTTGGCCGTCTGGCCCGCCACCTCAACCTGCCGGTGACGGCCTCGATGAAGGACGTGCTCGACAAGATGGTGGCGGCCAAGACGACGCCGCCGATCCCGCCCACGACCGTGGCCACGGGCCCCTGCAAGGAGGTGCGGCTGACGCCCGACCAGTTCGACCTCACGACGCTGCCGTCGCCCATGCTGCACCAGTCCGACGGCGGCAAGTATATCCAGACGTACGGCATGCACGTCGTGCAGAGCCCAGACGGCAAGTGGACCAACTGGTCGATTGCCCGGGCCATGGTGCTCGACCGCAACCGCCTGGTCGGCCTGGTGATGCTGCCGCAGCACATTGCTCAAATCCACGAGAAATGGAAGGCCATTGGCAAGGACATGCCGTGGGCCCTCGCCTTTGGCGTGCCGCCGGCCGCTATCATGGCCGCCAGCATGCCGCTGCCCGACGGCCTGTCCGAGGCCGAGTACATTGGCTCGCTCGTCGGCTCGCCGCTCGAGGTGACAAAGTGCGAGACCAACGACCTGCTTGTGCCGGCCAACTCCGAGATTGTCTTTGAGGGCTTCTGCTCCATCACCGAGACGGCGCCCGAGGGTCCGTTTGGAGAGATGCATGGGTGAGTCTTGTTCTTTTTGATATCTTCAATAGTCTCCTCTCCTAACCGGACAGGTACGTCTTCCCGGGCGACTCCCACCAACAGCCAGTGTACACTGTCAACATGATCACCCATCGTAAAGACGCGATTCTCCCCGTGTGCAACTGCGGGCGTCTCACCGATGAGACGGTGAGTCTTGCTGTTATTTCCGAGAGGATTGTATTATTCTGACAGTATCTAGCACACCATGATCGGACCCCTGGCAGCCGCCGAGATCGGGTTCCGCCTCAAGTCGGCCGGCCTGCCCATCCTCGAGGTCTGGTCGCCGTTCGAGTCGCAGGTGACGTGGGCCGTCGTCCAGGTCGACACGGCCAAGCTGCGGGAAATGAAGACGACTTCCGAGGCCTTTTGCCGCCAGATCGGCGACCTCATCTACAACCACAAGGTCGGCTACACGATCCACCGCATCGCCGTCGTGGGCGACGACATTGACATTTACGACTTTAAAAATGTCATCTGGGCCTTTGCCACGCGGTGCCGTCCGGGCATCGACGAGTATCTGTATGAGGACGTCGTGGGCTTCGCGCTGATCCCGTACATGTCTCACGGCAACGGCCCGGTGAACCGTGGCGGCAAGATTGTCTCGGACTGTCTGCTGCCCGTCGAGTACACCACCGGCCGGAGCTGGGAAGCGGCCGACTTTAAGCACTCGTTCCCCGAGAGCGTGCAGCAAAAGGTGCAGGGCAGCTGGACGGCCTGGGGATTCTGAGCAGAGCGGCCAAGAGCAGCAGATTGCAAAACTCCGCACTCAGCACTACCATGTATGATTAGCATGTACAAATTGCGTTGGACGTCGAGTCAGACAAACACACATTGGGTGCCATCGGATCAAACGTAATGTAGTCAAAGGCCTCCATGGGCAACGCAGAGCTAAAGTCCAGCGAGCGCAGCAGCTCGTCAAAGTCAGTACTCCTACCACAAGCCGTCAGCAATCTCGTTTCTCTTGCAGGGAGGCATATTCCACCCACTCAGGGTCCGGATACAGGCCCATTGCATCTGCGGAAAATCTGGTGGCCGCAGACACGGCCAGCGGCTCGGGACTCTCGGCCGTGTCTGTATTTGGCCGGCTGGTCCGCTCGCGTTCCTCTTCGGAGATTTTGCGCAGCACCTTTAGGGCTTCTAGCGACTTTCTGTGTGCATTGGTCAACTGCCTCGCGCCACTCTCCCCAGATAAGGCAGCAGGCTCCGAAGCCAGATCGCCCTCGGACAGGCTCTTGATGAGTTCGTCCTGCATCTCTCTCGACTCATCCTCGTTTCGCGTCTCCTTCATGAAACTCAGCAGCAGGGCAGAGGTTAAGCCGCTATGCACAAAGGCCCACGAGAGACTGGCAAAGCCCGTGACCGACCGCAGACGAATAAAGGCCTTGACGCTGCGCTTCAGTGCGCCTCGGAGCCGCTCCAGAATCATCGCCACCTCGGACCGGGTGAGGCCCCGGTGCTCCTTCATGGACAGGACAGGACGGCAAAACGTCGAAATCGTACAGTTCATGTGCAGTTCCAGGCTGTAGAACTCCTGCATCGCCTGGATGGTGCGGCAGTCTCGGCCCCGGAGGTGATCTTGTAGAGCGCCTTCCAGAGTGTCCATGGCGTCAAAGAAGCTTGTGAACCGCTCCATGGTAAAGTCTTCTGGTCGGTTGGAAGAGTACGGCCAGTGACGAAGCGTGTTATGGGACACCCAGTTCATCGCTTGGCCGTAGTTGAGTCTGGCGTGGCCGAGGACCGGCAGATCCTGCACGGAATCCATGTCCTGCGATGCCGGCCGGAGGTTAAAGGCCAAGGACAGCAGGGCGTCTTGCCATACAAGCGCCAATCTGGACCATTGGTGAGCAGAGAAGACTCCAGGTCAAAGACTATCGAGCCTCGTCCTTCTTACCGGATGTGCCGTGCTGTTTTAGCCGGCACCGCAGTTGGCCCCAGCCTGGGAGCACTGCTCGTGGCCCGGACTCCAAGGGCCGTGGCCATGCGGATCGTGCTACCGGCCATAATCCAAGCAGCCTGGGGATTTCCGTCGTTCTGCAGGACGTGAGTCAGGATCACTAGAGCACTCACACCTTGGTGGAACGGCCGGAGCAGGCAATTTTCGGCCTGGAGCATACTAAGAGCACATTGCACTGCCGGTGCATCGCATCAGCCTCGGAAGCAGAGGAAAATGGACACAGAAAACAGACGCACCGTGTCGTCGCGAGACGGCGCTTCGATCGCCGACGGGAAGATCCGAAAACTGCGCCCCCGTAGCCAGTATGGCGTGCAGGATACACAGAAAACGCCGTTGGTCCGGTTCCACATGGGCGGCCGTCTTGCTTGCCCGCTGGTTGATGAGGACACACAGCTCGCTCTCGACGGCCTCAATATCGCCGAGGATCAGCTGGAAGGGATGCACCCTCGTTCGGTAGACGGAAAACAGGCTCAGCAGCTCGCGGTCGCCAGGAAGATCGGCCAATGGGTCGGCCCTTGAGACCAACGAGTCCGAGTCCGGCTGGTTGAGTTCCATGCTGGCGGCGCCCAAGAGCGGCATGACGGCATTTTCCAGGGCGTCTCCTCGTCCGGCGTCGTCATCGTTGTCCTCGGAGGTCAGAGAGCTGTGTCCCCGCGCAATGGCCATCAGGGAGCTGCCGCCTAGCAGCGGAATACCAGACGATGACGGCGAGGAATGCGCGGATTGCGTGCGGGCAGCATCGGGCTCCGGCAAGTGCCGTCTCGGAGGCTCGGCCTCAGGTGATGCTGTAGGCGGTTCATTGTGCTGGGGGACCGAAAGTGGCGCGGAAAAGTAGCTGCACAGGTCCGCGTGATTTCGCTTGACGCACGTCAAGCACGGATGTCCCCGGTTGCAGCGCACTTTGCGCTCGCGGCAAGGCAGACAAGAAACGCGGTTTCGCGCCTTTTGCCGGTCGCGGAGTATCTGGCGAATATCGGAATAGGGTACCGGCGCTTCCGTGATTACTCCCGAATTGTTTCCAGGGCTCTCGGGCATTCTCGACGGCGGCATTGGGATTTGCTGGACCGACTGGATATGTTGGCGGCTCTCGGAGATTCTCGGTGGTTTTGCACAGAGTCAATGCGTGTGGCGAAAAGTTTTGGGTTCGACCACGTGACCGACCAACGACGATACCCACGCGGTACAACGTCATACATCCACCGTCTAATATGGCAAAGACCTTGCGAAGAAGCTTTGTTGCAGAAATGGAACCGAAATTCTGTATTTATAGGTTGGAATCATGCAGTAGCAGATATATACCCCCGAAGCTCACAGAAACAAGAACATATTCAGCCTAGCATGACCTATTCTGTCATGTAAAGCTCACGCATGATCGCCTGCGGCTCGTATTAGCGAAAGCGAGAAACACGCCTCGGGCAGGAGAATCAGATACTCACGACTGGTAGGGCTCCTCCAAGTGGCGGAGTTCCTCGATACTGAGCTCAACATCTAAAGCGGCAATGTTTTCTTCCAGACGCTCCAGTTTTGAAATCCCAATGATTGGAGCCGAGACACCATCCTTGTGAAGAACCCAAGCTGAGCACACGTCCTGTCAGCAGGGTAACACATCTCTTTTTCTGTCGTGCATGTAGGCATGCCTACCAAGCGCAACTTGTGCCATCGAAAGGCTGCGTTTTTTTGCGAGTTCCTCGACTCGTCGGATGATTTCCTTCTCCCACTCCACACCCAGAATGGCTTCATCATGAAAGGCATCCGAGGTCTAATGTTGCTTTGATTAGTCATGGCCTTGATTTATTGAAATAATCCACGCACCGAGCGAACAGTCTCATGCTCTCTCCCCGCCGGCCGAGCCAAATCTGCGGTGCCTGTTAGAATAAGAGGTGCACAGATTACAAGCCAAAACTCACGGCCTTTTGCAATAGGGCTCCAAGGTGTCGACCCAACACCGAGGTATTTGAGCAGCGGCATCATTTCCCTCTCCTCTTCGCGATAGAGAAGATTGTAAAAGTTCTGACAGGCGATGAATGGCGTCAACTTGTTCGAAATAGCATAGTCTGGGTATGGTTAAAACTGCACATGCCAATGAGTCGGCCCAAGCTGGACTCACTCTGCATTGCCTGGAACTGCCAGGCCCAGCAGCTGCTCATGCCGATGTAGCGCACATATCCGGCCCGCACGACATCATGCAAAGCCTGCATGGTCTCCTCGATCTATGCACCCAAGACGTAAGAGCGTTTCTGGTAGCAAATAATCGTAATAGACACTCACAGGTGTTTCATAATCAAATCGATGTAACTTGCGCACAGGTCAGTCTAATTGTCTTGTATTTCCAGGAAGCTGTCGCACCATACCAGAAGTACATCAATGTAATCCGTTTGCAACCTTTTCAAGGCCAGCTTGACATTGTCAAAGATGTGCTGGATACATCGTCTTAAGCAGGTGTCTATCATATGTGGGGAGCAAGGGTGGAGGACTACCTTTCGGTTGTTACCAGAAGTAAGAGTGAGCCCTGCAGGCCCTTGGCGGGATGAGTTGCCAACCGGAAAGTACGACTAAACCGCGTCAGATGTGGCAGCACAGCTATCATACGGGTAAGAATGCACGGCAACCTTTGTCATGACCACAGCAGCCTCTCTTGGGACCGTCTTGAGGAATTTTCCCAGGATTTCCTCTGTAACTCCATTTCCATAAAAGTTGGACGTGTCGAATGTATTGATCCCAAGCTCCCAGGCATGCTATCGAGTCAGCCGATGGACCTGTTGAGAGTAGGGAGGCGAATGCAGTGGCGTGGCCAACCTGGAGATGCTTCAGTGCCTCTTCCTCCTCAACACGCCAAGCCACATCAGATTTGGTGCCGTATGTGGCAGTACCCATGATGAGTCGTGATACCTGCACAGATATGGTGCCACGTTAGCTTGGGTACACAAGCTTCACACCCCCATCTACTCACTTACCTTTAGGCCACTCTTTCCCAAGCGCACATATTGCATCTTCGGGGCCGGCTTGGACCGGCCGAACTCAATGGGGACGGTCCTGCCGTCAATCTTACTCTTAAGCATGGCGATAGGTAGTGGACGGACTCAAACCTGCGATATGGTGCTGTGCAAGTCTTCCCTTGGAAGGCATGCTTCACAAGTGCATTTTCACATCTTATATGAATACTCGTCCAGGGTGGTCTGACGTAGCCTGTCGCCGCGTCATTCGTCCACCTGTCATTCTTGCTATCATACGGTTTACTGGCAGAGTATTCGCGCCTACCAACCTCCGCAATGTTTATTCCAAAAATAGTCTACGGATGAGCGGAAGAACAATTTAGGAAGAAACCTTCCCCGCTTGTGAGATAGTCCACGTCACCCTGGATCCGCCGCAGTTTACCCCAGACTCTTGCCCCATGCGGGTTTTGGACATGCGTTTCATAGGATGTCAGCACAAAACAGAAGTCCGAAGGGCTCAAAGCGGCCGCTGGTACTTGCATCACTGTTTGGCCTCAGGCGCAGTCATTGAATTGGCTCGATTTTAGACGCAGGCCACCTAGCGGGTATGGATAGTACTGCTGTTACTTGCTGTCCCCTTCCTCACCCTGCCATAAAGAGAAATAATCAGGTGTTCCTTGCGCTCTACATACATGGCAAGCAATACAAACAACAATTGTACTCCTCTCTCCATCTCTCTGCCAGAGTCCGACACTAACATCTTAGGCTATCGGCGCTTTGGATCCTATAGAGAACGGCCTACTGTGCTTTCTCCTCCGGTACGGTGTCCGCCCACTCCGAGTCGGAGTCGGGGTCGGATGGCGCGAATCGCCCAAGGTGTTTCCTACCTATGTGGCCTTTGGGTGTGTTCCTTTTCCAGCCGAGTACCCGTTTCCAGTCGCCAACCCGCGCCAACCCGACGTAATGCGACGGCCATGCGCAGAAGCCGGCTCTGTGGAGGCGCGCGCCGTCCCAAAGCATGAAGCCCAGCCTACGGAACTGCCCAAATGGCTGATACGGAATCGAACCCATGGCCTGGCCCATCATGCAGTTACGCCCCTGGCGCTCCATCTCGAAAAGCCTTCTCCCTGGCGGAACGTCGCCGGGTTGGCGCTTTGCCTCTGGCACCATTGGCCATTGCGGGCCGCCTAGGAGGCGTGAAGGCAGCAGTATTGTACTCATTTGTTGAGATTGTGCGAGGCGTGGTGGCACCGCATTCGGCGGTGGCTGTGGCTGTGCGGGCTTGGTTGTGCATGACCAGCCCAGGCGGCTGTGCGGGAGCGCCGGCAGGCGGCTGGCCTCACCCAGCCGATGCAGAGCCCCATAGATGAACTTCTTGGCAGGGTCCTCATCCTCTGGGCCAAAGCCCAGCGTTTCGGGACCCATCTCGGAGCCTGCTGCTGCGGGGCCGTGGTCTAGGAATGTCAGGATATCGAGGTTACATCGGTTGGACAGGATGCGGATGCCGCAGCCCAACAAGTCGGCCAGTTCGTCAATGGTGGCGCTGTTGGCGGCGGTGGCGGAGACCTCCTCGACGGTGGGAATGTCACAAACTTCCCAGGAGCTCATGCCGGCAGCTTGGTGCTTGAGGGACGTCTCATTTGTGTTTATCGTTTTTAGGACCTTGTTGAGAGGGTTATCTAGGTCGTCGCTCATGCAAAGTGGGAGAGGGCGCAGCGTGCCAGTCTCGAACTGGACCTGTTCGAGGGCCGTCAGGACCAGCTCTTGGTCCAGTATGTTGGTGAGGGTGGTCATCGGGACGTCATCGTCGGTCGGCCGCTTCACGTGGCCGGCGAGGACCCCTCGCACAATGCTGCCGAGCAGCTGCAGGTCCCAAATGGCCAGCACCGCCTGCTGCTCCTCGCGCCACGATGGCGGCCACCCGGCCGCAGGGACAACGGTATCGCTGTCCTCAGGCTCGTCGTCCTCCTCGTCGGATGGAAGGCTGGTCAAGGCCGTCTTCTCCGCGGCGGCCTCTAGCGCTGCCCGGCAGCGGTCGAGGGTGGCATGGGCGAGGACATGGACGCGGTGGGCAAGCACCACAAAGCGCAGCGCCACACCGGCGGGCGCATGCAACAGCGCGTCAGTGTAGGAGGCCGGCAAGGTGATCACGCGGCCGGTGTCTTTGTGGGGTCGACTGAAGGTATCGTCCAGGACGGGGGCCCACAACGGCGCGCTGCGCAGGTAGACAACAGCCTGCATGATCGCCTGTGCGCGGTCCGGCATGTCGGACGCCCGCAGGACCTCTTGCAACACGACAGCTGGGCCACTTGCGAAGACGGCCCGCAGCTGCGGCGAGGCATGGATGAGTGCCCAGAGAGTGCTGAAGTCATCGCACTGCTGGAGCACCCGCCGTAGGAGCTCGTTGGGTAGGCGCTCTAGAGCGGACGGCTGGCTCGACATGATCTGCTCGGTGGGGGGAATGGAGGAGAGGCGGGGTAAGAGAAGGGAGGAGGGGAAATACGGGGAAGAGAAGAAGAATAAAGATAGAGCGGAATACGAGTATTATATATTAGAATTAAAGTTCAGACTAGAGCAGGCACCAATGGATGACAAAGACGGGTTTAGACAGGGAGTTGTAGAGTACTGTAGCACTCCGTACTGTATGTAGATAAAAATGCCCGTATGATACGAAATCGTGCAATTTTTGGACGAGGCCCGTGCGTTTGACTCGAACATGACGACTCTGGCAGATGATCCAAGATACGGACCTGTCCTCTCGTACAGAGTTTGTAGGAATAAATGCAAAAAAAATACGTTGGCGAATCAGCCATCTATTCGACATCTAGGTGTGAGAGTGTGCATGAGGAAGCTAGCCTGCAGGCACAGAAGCTAGGACATGGAATATGCGATAAAATGCACTGAAATGAAAATATCGCTGTTCCGTCCAGAAAACCAGGCAGGCCACAACATGCGCCGCCGCGAAAGGGCAAAGTTCGTGATGCCAACAACAAAAAATAAACAACGTAGGTGGCGCACATGATTGCCACAGTGGACAGGCCGAGCCAACGGTCGTCGCCGGCAGCGGTCCGTCAGGGCGGGAAGCACTTACACGTATTTCTGCCTGATATCCTAGGTATTAAAAGGGGAAGCCCTTAAACAGCGCTAGTCTTGATTTAGCGCTTATGGGCGGAGTATTCCGTACCTTTTGGCTTTTTTGGTACTTCTTGTCTTAGGCCCATAATTAGTCACGCCGAGGGCGATATAGAGAAATCACGGGGGTGTTATACACGCTCCCTTTATTAACGCCACGACGCGTCGAGATTGAGGGGCTGACGAAGAAAAAAAATCTATTTGCCAACAAAGCCATGAATTGGGATTCTGACAACGAATTTGACGACATTGGCCGTCCACAAGACCACTCGGTTGCATCCAGATGCCTGCTGTGCGGGTGTCATTTTGATAATGGCGATTGGATCATTGTCGGTAAGCATTATCGACAACTCACCGAGCCTCAAGCGGCTGTCGCTGACGCCTTCTTCGGGGTGTAAAAAGACTTCAACGGTCGGAGATCAAAGCCTCTCCCTTGGCATTATGTGGATGAAGATCACTCCGAGGTCGATTTTTCTGCCATGACCAGTAACCATGTCAAGTTTCGTCACGATGGCAAGAAGCGAGCAAAGCGCGACAGGGATTCAGCTGGCTACCACGAAGAATGTTTAAAGTTGTGGGGGCCGACCTTACCACCAGCGGCATTCCAGGCCGCCATGCGCTTCTCGTTCTTGCCCCCGTTATACAAGGAGCAGCAGCGACCGCGGAGGATTGAACACTTCCTAGTCGAAAAGCTGCAGAATAATGTGCTCTTGGCCAGATCGGCAGTGTTGCCGGTAGAGGCGATGACCATGATCGCGTCCCTGCTCGTGCGGAAGTGTGCTTACCATACGACCCAGGAGCTCTGGAAGAACCGGGACAGCTGTGACGCCGTGCTGGACTGCTCACAGGGCGTTTGGGCGCATTACATGCACAAGGACGGCGCGCGCTACATTGCCAAGTTGACGAGCTCGCCCGAGTCCGGCGGCATCCAGCTGCTGCGTGGCTCGGCGGCATCGACCAAGAAGGTTGTCTATGCGGCGGAAGACCACCTAGGGGTGCGACAGCTCGTATTCGCCAAGCCGAGACAGGACCTCCGGACGCTGCTGAACTTGTCAAGCCATCCAGACACTGACAAGACCAGCGATGGCAGAGCTACCATGTGGTGGAGGACTATGAAGATTGATGCAGACTGCCGGCTCCATGCGACATCCGATGTATGTCGACGAATCTTTTCTCAGACAGCCCTGCTGCCTTGGGTATGCTGACGACCGATGCAGGGAGTCAAGATTCGGTCCGTCGATGTCCGCCGTGTAGACGACAATTCACGCGGCGCCGATCACCTGCCAAAGGATACTCTTTGGCCGGTACCGATCCCCCCAGCCAGGCTTGCAGAGATGGAACACATCTCGTTCTCCGTGCCCGGACTCCCATCGATGGATTTCCTCGAGTTGCCCGAATCCCTTCAACAAGGCAGTCCCGGCGATCACCGCATGGCATCGCTGGTGTTAAATGACCCAGACGTGACTGGATACTCTGGCCTTTGGGCGCACAATCTCTTGACCATCCATGCCCACCGCCCTGGCGAGGACGTATCATTCTATCAGGATTTTCAGAGGCTGGAGTCGACCTTTGATTCGTGGCTCTACTTTGCTCTGGGGGAAGGCGAAAGAATCACCGACATCTTTCATCAGGGGACCGCCCGCAATGAGCTCGACGCCTTTATGCATTGCGAGAAGCCCAATGGAATTATGCTCCGTACCAACAAAGGCCGGGACTTTCTGTTTGGTCCTCGCTGGAAACCGAATCCTATACGCCGTAAGGCAGGTGGGGAAACGCAGATCTACCTATATTCTTGCAGTCTTCCAGCCGACACACCGACAGAAATCTTCTTTGACGTGTTCCCCGCTGGTATGCGTACGATGGTCATTCCAAAGGTCAGCAAGCGGCTGCAGAATTCTGTCTGCCCCATAATACTTGAGAGTGACCCGGAGTATGACTTTCCCGACGAGCGTTTCCTCTTCACCATTGATCTGGAGGGGGTGACTAGCATCACGACTTCTATCAAACAAGTGGATCGCGATCACACCTGGCCCAGATCGATACGTGGTCTCCTGTTCAAGTATTCGGATGAGCGGCCCCCCGCGACATTTGGAGAGTTCTGCTTCGATCATGTCGGGGAGACGACTGATATGACTGGCATAGACACGCTGCGTCTCGGGTACTATGCCCCCGGCCCGTATGGCCGCCACCGTTGGCAGTACATGAAATGCGTCTCTGTTCATTCCACTACGAACGAGCCCACACTATCGTGGCTAACTATACCCATGAAGGGAACGGCAGAGCTATGGTTTAACTGGAAGTTGTTCCTCTTGGATATTGACGACGGAACGATGGAACCTGCTTCGATAGAGTCCTGATTGCCCGTGTTCTGGTGGCATGCTTTGGCGCGGACCCGCGTACCGGGAGCAAGGTCAAAGGAGAGTTTTTGTTTGGGGGCGATGAACGATGTTACGGTGTCTGCCGCTTGTTATATTGCGAGTTATTACTCAATACGAAGGACGTCTATTCACTTCGTGTACGGAGTACTCCGTATTGTACGTAAAACGTGGGTGGACACTAACCCTTGCAGGTGCACGGGCGAAATAGGGAAACTGACAAAGAAGTTTTCGTCCGTCAGGCGGCCGTTCGGACGACGTCGGTCGACTATTGTTACCTGACTAACCGTTCGGACGACGGCGGTCAAACTGTCGGTCGGTCTATTACTCCGTATCCAGCGGAGTTTCATTACAGCGTGACAGTGGGGCCTCTGCTAAGTATGAGCGATGCCACTGCGAGGTCTCGTTACGAGTTCCCACAGCGGAAGGATGTCTGGTACTGGCATCGGCTGCGCTTACATTTTCAGTCAAATCGCCACAAAATCACCACAAATCACTACAAATCACAACCAGAGCACAATATGAAACACGGGCCGGAGCTAATAATGCGAGGGCTTCCAGTGAGCCCATCCACGGCTGTTCTCCAGGCAGCGGCCAGCGCGCTAAAAGGTTCTGGTGCCTCCTGGCTCCACATGTTACGGAGTAAGGTATTTCAGTGGGTAAATGCCTCATGGCCAGTAAGCAATTATGCGACGGCAGGACCGGGAAAAAGGAAAAACCGTACAGGGAAAAATCTGGTTCGCAAAGTTTTTGGTCGTCAGATTTTTGTGTTGCCTGCGAAAACCCAACGGAGTGGAACGGCTCTGCACAATGGGAATTGCCACGCTTGCCGCGACACTGCAGCGTGCCCTGCGGCCGGGCCGCCCTTCCATGGGCCGTCAACCAGCATAAAGCTGGGCTCACGTGCCCGTTGGTGCGCTAGTGCCGATCTAAGTCAGCGCTAAAATCTGCGCCACTACCGTTGCCGAAACATGACATCGATTACATGAGCATCACGCCGTCTTACCAAGCGCGGGATTCTGCCTTTCTGCTACTTTGTAATGTGCATACGGAGTTTGATAATTCTTTTTCCTAGTGCGGGAAAACTCTGGTCGGTGACAATCTCGGCGAAACGCTACCTTTTGGAAGCCTGAAACAGGGCTTGCATGTATCTTAACTCTACAGAGTACCAACGGCAAGGACACGCTAGTCGTCCCAACAAGCAGGCAGAGATCTGCATTCGTGCTGCAAAATCCGAAAAGGGTTTGCAAGCTTCTGCAGATCAGAAGAAGGGAAAGGGCCAGACAAATCCCCAAAAAATCACTGAGCTGCGCTCGGTAACGCACGGCCAGCGCCATGCAAGTCTATCCTCGGAAGCGCTGGAGCCTAGTCCTGAGAAGATCTCCACGAGATTATCGTGATCTAATCTCGTGGGTCCTGGCCCGATCATCGGAGCAGCAAGCAAACGAAGAGCAGGCAGCTCGGCGTAGGCTAGTGGCGCCCTTATTTCGGCTAGACCTTACAAGATGGTAAGTGGAAAATGATTCTGCTAAGATGACGGTCAGGCAAGCAACACGGCGGTACGGACGGCGGGGCCCAGGCGGCCGAGCAGGATAAATACAAAGGGCCTACGCCGTCGTCGAGAAAACGAGTTTGTTGGGACAAGCACTCGAGGTCATTCCTTTTCCCGCCTTGCTCAACCCATTTCCCTCACCCTCTTTGTTCTTCCCTCCCTCCCAACCGTCTTTGCGGTTCAAACGTCACTCATCATGCGTCTGATCCCCCTTGTCGGCCTCACGGCTGCGGCCCTGGGCCAATGTGCGGCAGCCGCCGCCGCCACGACGGAGACGCTGTACGACTACATTGTCGTGGGTGGCGGTCCGTCGGGCATCATCACGGCCGAGCGGTTGGCCGAGGCGAACAAAAAGGTGCTGCTGCTGGAGCGCGGCCACGGCCCGACGGTGGCGACGGGCTCGTCGTACACGCTGTCGTGGAACAGCTCGCTGACGGCCATTGACGTGCCCGGGCTCTCGGGTGGCGTCAGCGGCATCTCGGAGCTGTGGGACGACTACATTTGCACCGACACGTCTGGCCTGTACGCGGCCTGCGTGCTCGGCGGCGGCGTCACCGTCAACTACATGGTGTTTGTGCACCCGCCGGCCCGGGACTTTGACGACAAGTGGCCGACCGGCTGGAAATGGTCCGACGTGGCGCCGGCGGCGAACCGGCTCTACGCCCGGAACCCGGGCTCGACGACGCCGTCGGCCGACGGCCAGCGCTACGACCAGGGCCTGTACTCGACCCTGTCGTCCTTTTTCGCCAACCTCGGCTGGTCCTCGGTCGACATGATCAGCCAGCCCAACGAGAAGCACGAGGTCTACAGCCACCCGTCGTGGAACATTAAGAACTCGCTCCGCGCCGGCCCCGTCCGCACGTACCTGCCGCTCGCCGAGGCCCGCCCCAACTTTAGCCTGCGTCTGCGCGCAAAGGTCAACCGCCTCGTGCGCAGCTCCGGCACCGGCTCGCGCGTGCTCGGCGTCGTCGTCGAGAACGTCGACACGGGCGTCAACGAGACCATCCGGCTCGCCGCCAACGGCGCCGTCATTCTCGCGGCCGGCGCCCTGCACACGCCCCAGCTGCTCTTCAACTCGGGCATTGGCCCCGCTGCCCAGATCGCCATTGCCAACACCTCGGGTGCTGCCGTGCCGCCCAAGAAGCAGTGGATCGACCTCCCCGTCGGCCACAACCTCAAGGACCACCCCATCTTTTACATCACCGTCAACACGTCCTCGGGCACCAACGCGTCTGCCTACGACCTCATTGACACCACCGACATTCTCAACGGCAACGACACCACCGACATTGACCTCTACGAGACCAAGGCCGACGGCCTCCTCACCCAGGGCCGCCACCGCCTCATCTTCTTCTCGTCCAACGTCGGCTCCGACGGCGTGACCCGCTACTACCAGGGCTCCTGTGCGGCCTCTGGCGTCGACACTGTCACCATCACCACCTACCTCACCCACGGCGCCACCTCCACTGGTGTCCTCGAGATGAACACCGACGGCAGCGTCTACTTCTCCCAGGTGCCCTACCTCCAGAGCACCGCTGACCGGGAGGCTGCCACGTCCTTTGTCCAGGACATGCTTGACGCCCTCGGTGACGCCTCTACCGGCTTCACTCTCGAGACCGACAACGTCACCTCCATCATTGACAACTACGGCACTGGCATCCACTACGCCGGCACTGCCAAGATCGGCACCGACGACGGCCGCAAGGGTGGCACCTCTGTAGTCGACACCAACACCAAGGTATATGGTACCGACAATCTCGTGAGTCTTTTCCCCTTGCCCTAGTCCATTATCCCTGCTAACAGATCAGTACATTGTCGATGGCAGCATCCACGCCGATCTGGCCAGCGGCAACAACCAGGCCACCATCATGGTCGTTGCCGAGGCCGCTGTTGCCAAGATCCTGGCTTGCCACCGCTAGCCTTGGCTTCTTATTAGACACTTTCACTTCTTGTAAATATTAACTTGTACATAACTTGTCACAATTTAGAGCCAAAAAAGTATATTTGAAGATGCACAAGACAGTTGTCAACACCACACTATGGAGTCGTGTCATTATCACGCAATCATTCCTGTGACGAGAATGGACGACATATGTAGCAACAATAACAGTTCCAAGTACGGGCAAGAGAATGGTTGAACCTTTGCGAGCAATATTTTTACTTATGTTCGAGAGGGGCCGGGCCGCATTGTTGAATGCGAAAGAAAAAAGAAGGCCCAGGCCCTAACCACACCAACGCAGATGTTAGCCCTCGCAATATCCAACTTAGTTTCATCTTATAAACTCACATATCCTCCCACCTCCTTGTCCTCTCGGTTGGCTTAGCGCTCGGCGTCCTAAGCGTCCTGGGCATCCCCAGCGTCCTCGTCATCTTCAGTGGCGGCAGCAGCCAGCTCCACTGTGGCTGTGGCAAGCTCGTTCTCAGCCGCCACAGCGGCAGCATCCAAGTGCTATAAATGTGTCAGCTCAAGTTGGAACAAGCTGAAGGCTTTCTATTTACATCGCGAATGGTAATATAACACTGTGAGATGGGTTAGTCTATATAGCATTACCATAGAGCCAGACAATACCCACCTGGATCTCCTCTTTTTTGGCCTTAGTGGTCACATTAGATAGACGTCTGTGAACTCGGGAAAGATGTATAAGCTTACCACGGCGAGGGCACGGTCCATCTTCGCGAGGCTTTTATATACCTATTGCAATCTGATCAGTACTCAGTTCGGCTTTGCTTGCCTGTGAATTGACAAGCTTGCCTGGGCCTGCATTTGCAGCTCCTCAAGAATAGTTAGCCCAATTTTGAACGCCGATTAAGAAGCTCGGGTCAATGGATACTTACTTTAAGCCGGTAATTGTGTCGCTGTTCAAGCGTGTTAGTATCGAAATGCTTCAAACTATCTCAAAAGTCCTTACTGCAATCTTGGCTCGCTGTTTCTGAAAGATAGCTGATGTTAATTGATCAGGGAATAATGTTGCGAGGGAGAAATGGACGGTACCTCCGCGACTAACTTTCTGGCCGTTAGTACTGTATGAAGTATATGCTGGTTTGGGTAGAATAGAGCATACCCGCTTGCTGCTGGCGTCCTTGACCATCTCAGACAGCTCATCCAGTACGGGAGGGGCGGCGATATCTTCGCTGGCGGCAGGATCCTCGCTGGCGGTGGAGGGAGCACGGCTGACAGCGGGAGATGCAGCCGCAGCGGAATCCGGGGCAGACGCAGAAGCCGAGCCAGTGGCGGACCGAGAGTGCCGGGAGTGCTGTGCGTTGTAGTCGCCCATGGCCAAAGGCTGGTGCTCTTGGTTGAAATTTCTCCGATTTGGTCGACCCGACATGACTATTGGCAGCGCCAGGTTGTCACGCCCGGGGCCATTCGAAGAAAACGAAAGGAAACTCCCGGTCCCTTCCATCTTGGCGTTGGAGCCTTCCCTGGGTCTAGACACGGGTGTATCGTTCCTTTGTCTCCTAGTAGTCGCAGTCTTCGTTCCGTTGTCCGACGAGTCGTCTGTGGTCAAGTACAGGCTCGCTTGGCTAGAGACCGATCGAACACCCGACGACCGGCTCCGCGATTTGGATATGGCTCGGGGGGTGGGAGCGGCGGGACGGTCGAGGCGGTTGGCACGTTGGGCCGCCCGCTCGGCGCGTGCGGTGGCGGCGGCTTGCTTGCTGAGACGAGGGCGGTCCATCTTTTGGTCCAACAACCCACGGTTAGTATATGCGTACACCTCGCCCTTTTGACAGCCGTCTAACCTGCTTTGTAGTCGTTTTTCTGCCGGTTTCTATGCCGATGATCATTAGAAAATTGAGCCTTAAGAGAGTCCACGCTGGCAGCTGGCAAACGGACGTAGAGAACCTATGACCAGCAAAACATCTAAATCCAGGGAAAGTTGGTTGATTGATTGAGGGGACACAATAGATCGTGGCATATGCCAACGGTGACAACGGGATGAATAAAAATGACATGGGAAATATTCTCTTTGGTCGGATCGTTTGCTTGTTGTGAATAAAAAGTCACCCAGCACGTGCAACAAATGGGTCGTGGCGTCTCGCATTGTCCCAGCCGGGTTTGTGCTCTTGAAATTTAGGACATTTTACGGTTAAAGCGGACCCAGCAGCCTTACCCTCCAGACTGTCTCAATCACCCGATCGCATGTCCTACTGTTTTTTTGTCGTCCCAAACATCTTCACATGCAGACTAGTCAGGATCTGCCATCTTTTTCCCCTGAAAGCGTTGTCGCACTCGAAGGGTGTTTGCGCAAAAGGGATACGGACTTGCCTTGCACAGGCATCGCACGGGGTTGTTCGGCCTACAGGGAATGCCCTTACCGCCAAAAGATACTGGACGGGTCGGTGCGGGCCGGGGCTAGAAGTCGTACAATTAGCCTGCAAATTAACGACCAACACCAAACAGCATATCCCTAGCGTCTACCTTGCAGGATGAAGACATCCTAGATAACTTTGAGGGGGAATAAGAGACATATGAAGCCTAGGCCCTGGGCCCGCTTCCCAACGCGTGAAGCTGCGTGTGGTCTAGACATACACTTGACGTCTCAGACAGGCCAGCTCGACCGCCCGCTGTCGCCGAGATTCCTGCTCATTAACGCGAAGGAGCGCTGCCCGGCCCTGACTCAGTTACGTGTGGGGAAACAGCCGGACAAGGCCAAGATCATTACGACTACGCAGCCGCGCCCCGGTCCCTCCAACCTACCAGCAGCTCTGACCAATGGTCGCCATAGGATCAACCAAAACGCGGACCGACACAAATCTTTCGACGTTTGTGGGCGGGGCAAGTTTACCCCTCCATCAACAAGCCTTTCTAAACACAACCAGTTATCTGGCCTACTTCTCTATCAACGTCCTTCGTACAGTCTCTCACACCGTACAGTACATCGGTCTACTTTACAATGTCATCCGCGACGACAGTTCCGACCCAAACAAGCGCTGGGTCGGGTGATGGCCCGTCGATCCTCGACATTGCCAGTCTGGTTGGAACGTGGGCTGCTGCTTTGCTGGCCTTGATCGCCTTGGTCGGTATCATCGGCCCCTGGCTAGTGCTTCGTGCAAGTTACAGTGAACAAAATCTGGCACTAAATGCAGTGCATGATCGAAAGCACAAATACGTCAGCAAAGGTATCCGACTTGGCACGAGCACGACTCTCTTCCGTCGCATACGCTTCCCAGATCTTGCACCGACCTATGCCACCAACTCCCCCACCGTGCCAAAGCTCTACACGCATAAAAGTGATACAGATTTGATGCGCTTCACTTTTCCTCCCTTCAACGACTGGAATACGGGCTGGGCGATGCTAGCCGCCGCGTTGGAAGGCTACAAGCTACACGAAGTCTCGACTCTTTCGGTGACGGACATGACCAATGCCGCCAAGGACAACATCGATGTACTTCTTCCTACCGGAAACATGCCCGGACATGGTGCAGCTGCCCATCTTATACGTGTCGCAAATGAAGTTGCTGGCGCCGATCCGCGCGTCGCCGAGACACCGGCTTCAGAAAAGGAGGTCCAGGGGAACGACGGCCATATTAAACATATCAATGGTGAATCGCTTGTCCGGCCGTGCGGAGGGAGCGTGGAAATCATCAACTCTTCATCTGCCGGCGTCGTCAGCAAGTACTGGATCTTGATTATCGGGCTTCTCGGCCGCTACGGATCTGAAGGAGTATCAGATCCTCCGAACGCGGAAGGCCTAGCCCAGATTCAAGCCAGCTCCCAGAGCGCGACTTCCAGCGATATGGATTCTTCAGTCTCAGGGTCGAGTGTCTCGGAGTTGAGTGTTCCTGTAAGTCATGTTTCAGACATGCGATCACTGCAACAACTGCAACTACAACAACATCAGCAACTCCTGAATACCCAGTATCGCCTGTCTTTGGCCCGTTTCGGCACATGGAAACTGACCGGCGCACCGGCAGCGGCTATTTCCGGGCTCACGGGGCAGTTTCGTTCTATTGGACGCCAGAAAAGCGATAGGTCTCTTCTTACAGCCGTTGCCTTTTACGGTCGTACTGCAGGCGCTGCAAGAGCCATATTAAGAAACGAGGTGGCCATACCGAGCAACACCATTGATGAGACAGAGCCACTCCCAGTGCACTTCTGGCTTGCTCACGGATTTGTTGTGCAAGGATCCAATCTTTCCAATCCTGGCCAAGGGCAGGAGGCACGATTATATACGGCGCTGTCTCTTTTGGATCCGCATGTCACAAACAATGAGCTCAAGGACCTCTTGAGCAAAACAGGGATAGCTAGACGGATCAACGACACGCAATACTTCAAGCTAGAACGGAAAGGCAATGTCACCGAAGACATCAGAAAGGCCGCACAAGCCATCCACCCAGGAAGATGGTTGACGTTATCATGGGCCACGGCGTCTTTGGACCAGACTACGGAAGCAGACAAATGGTGCACCGTTCCGCTAGTCGGATCGTCAGGAAACAAACTCGTTTATCTGTGGAAAGAAGACGCAGACAGGACGAGCCAGAACTTTCTGTCTATCGAATGGCCCTTTTTCGGCTACCTGACGTGGAAGCGCGATTGCCAGAACTGGAAAAGCATTATGAACGCTGCAGCCAAATTCATCAGGCCCCATATGTACTGCGAGCAGCTTCAATCCGAGTTGCAACGGCTGGCTAGAACTAGGCAGCAGAAGGACGCTATCCGTACAATTTTTGACTGGAAACCTGATGAGTATCATCCACAGAAGGTCGCCGAGTATGCCTTGGCCGCAAAAGCACTGGCGAATCTCATCCAGGAAAGTCACCGGTGGGCCAAGACCCCCCTAGGAGGACTGTTTATGACATCGCCGGTCTTCCAAAGTGCAGTCTACACTATTCTCGACGAAAGGACATATCCTCTGGAAGCAGCTCAAAAAGCATACAGTGCGCTACTTATGTACGATCGAGTGACTGATGTCAGAGCTCGAGCCGTTGCAGCGGACCAGAGCGCGGCCCGGTCGGCAGAGAGGGCCCAGGCTGTATTAGAACGGACAAGAAAGCCAACACAGGGTCAATTACAGGCAACAGCCGAACCAACAGAAGCCACCCATGTGACTTATTCAACAGTCGCTGCCAAGGTGGCGGACGCAGCCGCTGCCGCAGATAGAGTAAGGACCAAGGCTAGAGCCGCAAAGGCTGCCTTTAGAAGAACAAAGAGATATGTACTACATGCAGCAGAAAGAGCAGCTGTGACACCTCATCAGGCGGATTTTGTAGCGGAAATAGCCAGGAAAATCGCAGAAGCTGCAATGGCACTGGAAAAAGCTGCAGTGGGAGAAGCAGAAGCTGCAGTGGGAGAAGCAGAAGCTGCAGTGACAGAAGAAGAAGCTGCAGCGACAGAAGCAGAAGCTGCAGTGACAAAAGAAGAAGCTGCAGAAATAGAAGCTGCAGTAACCGAAGCAGAAGCTGCAGCGGCAGAAGCAGAAGCTGCGGCGACAGAAGCCGAAGCTGCGGCGACAGAAGCCGAAGCTGCAGCGGCAGAAGCACGGGCTGCAATGACGACAGCATGGATTACAGCAGCTATTGCTCCATCTACAACCAGCGGGGGCTCGACGACACAGCCGTCCATCGATAGTGCGGCACCGAGCTTTTCAGACGATGACAATGTTCCTGACGCAACCGAAAATCATGCACCGCCCATTCCGGACGAGGACGAGGTCGATTTCGGCACTGTCAGGTATGCATCGCGAACGGTCAACGAACGTGAACTATGGACGCAAAAGCAAAGTGTCTGCAGCAACTTCAAAACACGCGTCACCAACAACAGGCTGCACATCAAATGGGATGTACAGGGCTCAACAGTCCAACAACGTGGCGGCATCAAACCATTCCTGTACCCGGCAGGGACCTCGAGGGCCGCAGAGACGGCAGATTGGAAGCTGGATGTAAACGACGGCAAAACTGTTGACATATCCAAAGATACCATTTTGCTTATTGCGGCATGGACGGCAGTACGGTGTGAGCTGTGGCTGAGCTCGAATGACTCGCGACCTCTGCTGAAATTTGTGCAGGGCCTCGACCAGAACGTATTTGTGATGTAGCGGCATAGGCATGTTAGAACGTTGACAAGCGATTTTTCACTGAATTCGGGTCGTATATTATTGGTCTGTCATGGCAATTAAAAATCTGCTTTCGTAAAAGAACGATACATATGGAATGATTTAGATGGGGCATCATGTTAAAACCTGAGCCAACACGATTACTTAAAAATCGGGTTGCTTTCAGTCGCTTGTAAAGAGCAGCACGATGTTGCAAGAGGACACCAGCCCACAAACGTGTAATCGCCAACCAGTTCCATGGGTTTGTACATGCTTTTTCTCCAGTTTCTGTACATCGAAGACCTATCCACAAGTCTCGTCTAATCTCAATTCCTCCACTGTAATCTGCGCTACGGGAGAATCTCCGTGGAGGGCGCAATGCTCTTCAGCGGCACACTGAATAAACAGTGGCCTGCAGACGCAACATCCTTTCCGGGAAGACCGGATAGTAGGCCAATACGCTGATTTAGGGCACAGGATGACAAACGATGTGACTGTCATGGGCCGATAAGCAGAATTGATTTGCACATGTAAACTTTGCCACAGATGTTCGTCCACATCAGTTCCTTGAGGCAATCTCTTGGCACCGAGTGAAAATAAGAATATATAAAGCCAAAGAAGAAAAGAACTACAGTCCACCTCTGCCTTTAGTCCCCAACAACCCTCCACTCAGACGCTATAGCGGAACTCGGAGTCCTCCATATCTGTGAGGTCCGTGATCGGGTTCCCGGCCTCGTCAAGGAGGACGCCTCCGGAGGCCAAGTCTACGACGCCGGCAGGTCCCGCCGCGGCCGCGTTTTTGTCGCGCAGCGTGTTTTGGCGCTGGCACAGGAGGCGGTAGACGACAATGTTGATAAAGAGTAGGACCCAGGTGACGAGGCCGGTGACGACGCCCTTGAAGTAGCGTGGCTTCACGGTCCAGAGCTGGGGCGAACCAATGCAGCCGGCGCAGTAGCCCATGAAGAACATGGCGTTCACGGCGGCGCGCTTGGTATTTCCCTTGATGTTGGAGGCCGTCAGCGACAGCAGGATGAACCATGAGGCGGTGATGCACGAGGCGAGCCACGAGGCGACAATCATGCCCCAGCCGGCGCTGAGGGACAGCCGCAACAGCAGGGCGTTTCCGGTGAGCGCCGGGATAATCATGACGAGGGCCACGAGGGTGCGGTTGCGCTTAAAGAGGTAGCAGCCCAGGACGCCGATCCAGAGGAGAGTGATCTGCACGACGCCCGAGGGAGCGGTGTAGAGGACCGTCTGGTACTTGCTGTAGCCAATGTTCTTGATGACGAGGGAGGCGAACTGGGGGGTTAGCTGGGAGTTCGGGAGTGTCTGGGATGCAGCTGCCACTCACTGTCAACACGGGCGACTGCATCGTGACGAGCACGCCGAACCAAAAGACACACCACGAGCGCGGGTCGGTCAGGACCTCGCGCAGCTGGCGGGCGGAGAAGCTGGTCTTGTCGCCGCCCTCGCGGTCGCGGGCCATGCGCAGTGACAGCACGCGCTTCTGGCGGTCGGTCAGGAACCAGGCGTCGCGGGGGCCGGTGGGCATGAAAAAGTAAAAGACGACGCCGGCGGCCATGGTGAGGGCGCCGCAGATGAGGAAGAGCGTGCGCCAGGTGGCCAGCGGCAACGATGTGTTTTTGCCGATGCCGTACGTCAGCAGACAGCCGACGACCTGGGCGAGGCCGTTCATGCTGATCCAGATGCTGCGAGTCAGTTAGTGAGTTGATCAGCAAGTCTCGACAATAGTCAAAAGCACGCACGCTGTCCGCAACGCGTGTTCGTCCTGGCGGTACCAGATGCCCGTGATGGTGACAAAAGCCGGCGACACGGCGCCCTCGGCAAAGCCCAGCAGAAAGCGCACGGTGGCGAAGCCGGCAAAGTTGTTTGGCGCCGCCAGACACATGCAGATCATGCCCCAGACGACGCTGTGCCCGGTCTAATTAGCCAGAGGTCAGGGAGGGGATCCGCGAGGACTCGCACGCACACTGTCACGCCCACAAACTTGGTATGGCCTCCGGCTGACCCTCTCCTCGCAAAACTTTCTTCATTATGGGATCCTCGAAAACTGCGAAAACGAAGCAGCGCCGCGAGCACAAGCTCAAGCGCCGCCTCAAACTGCCTACTACGCCTATCCCGATCCCAACCATTGACCGCACCACGCCCGACCCGACCTCCCCCGACCCTGCTAACCCCGAACCCCCCCTAGCGCCGCGCAAACGCGCCCGTCCCCCTTCGATTACCGAGGGCGACAGCGACGACGAGCTTGCCGCCGGCTAACCCCCTAAACTACCTGCTGCTACCGACTAGCACGATGCCCCCTACGACGTTATCGTCGTTGCTAACGACGACGACGACGACGCTGCCTTCTCCGACCTCCCTAAGGAGACGCCTTTGCCGTCCTTCCTTTACGAATTGCTTATTATATTAGACTTTTTAGCTAACTTATTTATCTTATAGGCTTATAAAAAGGCTGCTTTTACTATCCTTTGCTTTATTACTAATAAGTACGCTATAGAAAAGCTTAATAGCCTCTTTTAAAGCCTTTTTTAAGGCTACTTTATTACAACTCTTCGGCCTTTAGCGCTTACTTATACTACTATAGTATAAGTAGCGTTAAACGCGCTTAAGGAGCCCTTTTTTATAAGGAATAATAATAATAATAATAAAATTATAAATAATAATACCGCTTTACCCTTTTACCTTACTAAGGGTAGGTTATACTTTATTAGCTAACTAAAAATTATCCTTTATACTAGCTAAACGACTAAAAGGCTAAGTAACGTAGTAATTATTACTATAGCTAATAAGGTAGTTAATACTACTAAATAAGCTAAGGCTAAGGTACTACGCTCTCTTCTTAGTAAAGACGTAAGCGTCGTCTTTAAGCTTAGCATAACGTAATAGTTTATATATAACGCTTCTTAAACTATAAAACTAAAACTTTAGCTTACTATTATAAGACTTAAGGCGGTAATTTACTAAGTTTTAGCCCTTACCCTTTTTACCTTAAATCTACCTAACTATATTTAATATAACGTAGCTATCCTTAATATCTACCCTATAGCGTTATAAGGCGTAGTTATAAGTAGCCTTTACCTAATAGTTGCTAACTAAGTAGCGTATAACGACCTTTAGGCTAGCTATGTTATTATTAACCTTATAAAATACGCGGTCGTCCCTTTTAAAGAGCGACCTAGCCCTACCCTTTATAATAAGTACTAGGTCTAAGGCTATATAGCTACTACCTACCGCCGCTTACGCTACTATACGTAGTATAGCAAAGACTATAACACCGCTAAATATACTATAAGAGCTACTAATAAGCGCTACTTAAACTATACTAAGGCTTACTACGTAGCCTCTTATAGCTATAAGTTTTTTTTTTAAGCTTTATAAAACCCTTTTAAGGATACCCTTACTACTAAGCGCGCCCTTATAAGAGTAAAGCGAGCGTAGCCTTTTACTACTACGTTTACGCCTTTTATAAAGGACGGTACTAACGCTTCTTTTATAGCTACTACTATTACCTTAGCTACTAATAGCGCTAACGGTATACTAGCCCCCTTTAGCTTATCTTTACCTACTACTACTAACGCTACTTAGCTAAACTTTATATTACTATATATATAATATTATAAAATATTAACTATACTCTTTTTATAGCTAAAAAGGCCTTAGCTATAGTAAAGGAAGATAATATTAACGTCCTCCTTATTTAAGAACTATAAACCTCCTTAGCTAACAATATCCCTAAATTAAGACGTTATATACGCGTTTAGCCTAGCGCTAAACACTTTGCGGCTTATATCTCTTAACGCATCTTAAATAGCACTTAGCGCTTAAAGAGCTAACTAAATATAGTTTATATTATATTTATAAGTAGCTAAGACCTTTACGTCTTTAGTATTTATAACCTACTTTAAGTAATCGCCCTTACCTCCCCCTTCCCGTCCCTTCCCCTTTTACTTATAAACGTAAACTACGTTTTTATAAGCGACTTTAACCTTTAACACCCTATATAAGACATATATAAGCGTACCTCCCTTAGCGTCGACGCCCTTATTAACGTTACGTTAAGCTAAGGCCTTACCCTCCTTACTCCGCTATTTATCTTAACGTAGTACTTATACTACGCTAAGGATAACCTTAAACGTAAGCTTCCTTACTTATTTATAATTAACCTTACGTAAATAACCTAAGCTGCTAGCGTAAAACACTTTTACGTTTACGGCGGCGGGTTAAACTACCGTTTATAAAGCTACTATATCCTTTATACTTACCCCTTCGCTACCTATTAAGGATTTAGCTAGGGGAAAATAAACGTAAAGGGCGCGGCTACCCTTATAAAACGCGTCCTCCTCCTTATCCCCTCTATCCTTACTACGGCCGCCGAAATCGATTACTAAGCGGCGGACCTTGTTTAATAGCTTATTAATATTACGTATACTACTACTTTGCTAAAAGGCTTAGGGTATAGTAAAAGGATGCTAAGCTAGGATAAGAGCTGCTAAATAGTAGCTAAAGGCTGCTGCTACGTAAAACAAGACGCTTAAGAGTCGCCCTCCGACCTTACTATATAAGAGGCGCTTTAAGCCGCCTAAAAATACGTACGTAAGGCTATTTACTAAGCTAAGACTCGCTACTAATAAGGACTTTTACGCGCCGCCTTTAAAGAAAACGCTACGGTATAGCGCCTTAAAAAATAAGTACGCTTTTAAAGTAACGAACCTACCCCCTTTTTATAACTCTTAGCGCTTTAACGCGTAAATAAGACGTTTATAACTATAATAGCGGAAAAGGAATAACTCCTTATAAACCGCTTCTTCCCTTAGCTATACGCTTAACCCTTTTTACTAATTATAACGCTAGCGCTTTTAATATTTATAGTTTAATCTATTACCTTAAACGAAGTAGCGGCGGCTATTACGCGTACGTTACTACGGAAAGTAGTAGGACTAGACGAACTCTTAAAAGCCCTCCTTTAAGCTTACTTTAGCCTTGTCTTTATTTAGTTAGCTACGCTTACGACGGCTAGCTTTTAAGTAGGCTACTAGCCTACTTACTTTAAACATTCTTATATAGTTATTATCCTTAAACCTAGTAAGTTAAGCGTAGAGAAGTAGTAAGCGCGCGCTTAGCGCCTTATTACCTTACTTAGCGCTATTAATAAAACGATTAAGTTAATTCTTACCTAGTAACTTATAAAGGTAGCGGAAGATAACTACGTCTTCCTTAATAGCTAAATAAGTAACTACTATAACTAGTTTACTAAAATAACGGCGCGCTTAGTTATAAACATTACTAAAGTAGCGTAAAAAGTAAGAGGTACTACGTCCTTACTTTAACTTAATATTTAAAAAGCCTTTAACTCCGTCTACTACGGCTAGCTCGTTTAAATACTATATAATTTAAGCTTCTCTTAGTAGCTAGTAAACTAAATAGCTAACTACCTTTAAAACTAAACAATAAAACTAGTTATAAACAAGCTAAGCCGCCTCTTACGCTTAGTAACTACTAGCGTTTTATAAGGCTCCTTACTTTTACTAATCTTATTTATCCTTTATACTACCCCCTTTTTTTAGCGCTTTAAAAACGCTTATAGCGTTACCGTTATTAGCTACGCCGACGATATAAACTTATTTACTACTAAGGCTAATATAGCTCTTTATTATAACTACTTATTTATTACGTAAAAGACTATATAATAATAAGCTAACTAGCGAAGTATCGTCTTTACTTTAGCTAAGAGCGAGCTTTTATACTTCTCTTAGTTACTTTAAACGCTGTACCTACGCCTTTAAATCGCCTTAAGCGTATTCCTATTACTAAAGGCGGTAGCTTAGTTCCTTAGAATTTAGTTTAATTAGAAACTCTTCTTTACTAAATACGTAATCTATACTAAAAACAAGCTAGCGGCGTAGTTTTACGCGCTTACTCGCTTAGTAAGTAAAACGTAAAGCGTATCCCTCTTATAAGCTTAAACGATTTATATTATAGCCTTACGTAGTATTATAACGTATAGCGTAGAAGTGTTTTATAAGCTTATAGTACTAGGCTATATAGTGTAAAGCGTTACGCTTACCCTCGACGCCTCTTATAACAACCTTATTTACACCGTCCTTAGCGCGTACTAATCTACTCTCCTCTACCTCCTTACTTCTAAAGCTAGCCTTATGCCGCTCGACCTTTATATAAACGGACGGGTAGCCGCCTTCCTTTAACGTATAAACTATATCTCTTAATTTCGCCGCCTTTACCGCTGCTTAAGAGCGACTATTATCGGCTTAAGACTACGAAGATACCCCCTTACTACTACCGCCCTCGCTACTACGGCTATAGCCGCTACGTAGACTTTAAATATAGCCCTTATAAAATAAAAGTAGCGTTAGTAGGCAACCGCCGCTTAGTACGCTAGCGGGCGTAGCCTACTAGCAGCCGCCTCCTTATAGTAAAACGCTAAGGCGGTCCGCCGTAGCTACTACTACCTTTTAAAGGCCGAGAGCTCCCTCCTTATCTAAGTTTATATAAGCTATATTAGCCTTACTAACTACCTTTTCTAAAGAAATTACGCTAAGTCCCTAACGTGCTAATACGGACTTAAGCCGGAGATAGCCTTATACGTAATCCTTACGTACTTACGCGCACCTACGTAGCCGCCTAAGTAGCTACGTACTACCGCAGAGCTTAGTATAGCGTTAGCTAACGACGCTTTAGCTTAGCTAATTATTTACTAACTACTATAAAGTAAACAAATCTTAGAATATACGCTTACCGCGGTCCTTAAGACTAAGCTACGCGCGCTAGTCCTTAAATTTACCCCTCTTTTATCCCCCTTACCCCCTTTATCCCCTTCTCCTAGCTTAAAATAGCTAATAAACAGCCTACTCTCCCTTATAGCCTCCTTAGCTACTTACCCTCTCTTTATAGCCCTACCTTACGACGTTGCTTAGCCCTACGCAAGACGTAGCCCTATTATAAAACTAGCTACCTTACCCTCGTCTCTAGCTACCTCCTAGTACGCCGGCCCTCTCTTTACGGTCTCTCGCTTCGTAAACCTCTTACGAAACTAGCTACCGCACCCCCTCCTCCTCCTCCGGCTACCTCTTAGCACGCCGGCCCGCTCTTTACGGTCTCCCGCCTCGTAAGTCTCTTATAAGACTAGCTACCGCACCCTCTCCTCTTCTCCTCGCGGCCCTAGACTAGCTACCGCACCCTTATCGGCTGCCTCCTAGCACGCCGGCCCTCTCCTCGCGGTCTCCCGCCTCGTAAGTCTCTTACAAGACTAGCTACCGCACCCTCTCCTCCTCTCCTCGCGGCCCTTAACTAGTTACCGCACCCTTACCGGCTGCCCTAGCACACCGGCCCTCTCCTTCGTACTAACCACGCTGCCACACACTGGACAGCTTGCCCTCCCCTACCTCCTCCGCAGTTTCTTCCCTATGAGGGTTCTGCCCGTTATCGACCCTAATCGCCAGTGACTGGCGTACAGCTATTTCGTAGTATTATACACACTTAGCAGTAGACAGGGAATAAATCAATCAATTTAATCAAGCCCACAAACTTGGTCAGGTGGAGCCGGCTCATTAGGTAGATAAAGGGATACTCTGACACGAGCTGGCCTGTTTGGTGGTTAGCGAGGTCGAGAGGACAGACCCCAGATGTCAGACGGCACGCACCGATGTAAAAGATTGAGCCGCACCACGAGTACTGCTTGCTGGTCATGTTCAGGTCGGTCAGGAGGCCAAAGATCTATTGTCCGGCCCGAGAGCTGTCAGCAAGCAGAAACGCGTTGCATGCATCCTTCCGCCTGGGTCTGCTCACGCTAGCATAGCTCAGGCTCTGCTTGTCCAGGTACTGGAGGAAGAAGACGACACACATCTGCAACGGGTCAGCCAAGCCGAGGTCGTACGTTGATCCGCCTTTTTTTTTTCCTGCTTCACTCACCATGGGCAGGACGTGGAGGTCAATCTTGCGCAGCACCTCTCTCTCCTCCTCGGGCGTGTACGAGTCGTCGCTTTCGACGACAATGTGGCCGACAGCCTCGTCGCAGCCCATGGGGCCATTCTTGTCGTCAATGGGCGTCTTTGCGTCGTCCGACATGGTGTCAGTCATGGAGAAGAAGCACAGTTAAAAGGCCGGAAAAGCGGACGAGACGGAAAAGCGACAAGACAAAAAGCGGCCTTATCTGCAGAGCAGCATCGCATCCTGCCAGACCGATACTGGGCAGTACTGGCCTGACGTACAAGTAGTCGCAGCCGTGGTCAACGTTGCAGTCTGTCTGTGCGATTATCTCTGCCGGTCGTCGCCGTTCCGACGATAGCATTAGTGCCCCGGCCAGACTGCCGGCGCTTGTCCCTGCAGCCGGCCGCCAGGTTCGCTAGAGGCTCCACAATTACGCGGCAGTCTGCCTTCCGACGAGATCCCGCCGACTCGGAGCGGCATGTTGGCATTGATTCGATAAGTGTGTACGGCCGACTTGTAGATTCCAACTGCCGTTCTGTTCTTTGCTTTCTTTGTCTTGTTTTCATTAAAAACACCTCACTCTTATCCTATATCTTGGACCAGTTTGGCTGATAGATGTCTGGCTGATCTTGTCGGGACTGCAGCAGCGCAAAACCCGAAACCCAGCACAAGAGGGCGCAATCACACGGCAACCCAACCCACTCGATATCGACAGCTGCACCGTTCCAAATGACCAAACTACACTCTCTGAACACCACACCTCCTCTCCCCATGGCCTCTGAGATCAGCATCAAGCCCTGGCTGCGGCCGGCCCCGAGAACATATCTCCTGGTCAACGCCAGCATCGTCGATGTGGTCGCCGGCTCGGTGCGCCACAAGGCGGCACTGTCGGTGCGCGGCGGCCAAATTGCGGCGATTACAGATAGCACGTCGGCCGTGACGGCGGCAGCCGTGGCCGAGGGTGCCACCGTGATTGACTGCGCAGACGCCTTTGTGTGTCCGGGCCTGATCGACTGCCACGTGCACATCATGTCGACGCCGGGCACGCGCGATCTGGCGGCGACGCTGGCCGGGCCGCGCGACGTGTCGGTGCTGCGCCAGCCGTACGTGTGTGCGCAGATGCTGCACCGCGGCTTCACGACGGTGCGCGACTGTGCCGGCGCCCAGCTGCCGCTCAAGCAAGCCGTGGCCGACGGCGTCTTTGCGGGGCCGCGCATCTTTTTGGCCGGCCGGGCGCTGTCGCAGACGGGCGGCCACGGCGACACGCGGGGCCCGCTCGAAGCCGGCGTCTCTGGGGGAGGGGATGTGACCTGCTGCGGCGGCCACACGGCCAACCTCGGCCGCGTGTGTGACGGCGTGGCCGCGTGTCTCGAGGCGGCGCGCGACCAGCTCCGCACGGGCTCCGACTTTATCAAGATCATGGGCTCCGGCGGCGTGGCCAGCCCGACGGACCGCATCGAGCAGCTGCAGTACTCGCCCGAGGAGATGCGTGCCATTGTGGCCTGTGCCGACGACGCCGGCACCTACGTGACGGCCCACGCCTACAGCCCGCGCGCGATCCGCCGCTGCATCGAGAACGGCGTCCGCGGCATCGAGCACGGCAACCTGCTGGACGCGCCCACGGCGGCGCTCATGGCCGAGCGCGGCGTCTTTCTGACGCCCACGCTCGTGACCTACGAGACCATGGCCTCGGACGCCTGGACCGGCTTCTTACCGCCCGAGAACGCGCGCAAGAACCGCGAGGTGCTGCACGCCGGCCTCGACGCCCTCCGCATCGCCCACGAGGCCGGCGTCACCATCTGCTACGGCTCCGACCTGCTCGGCCCCCTCGGCACCGCCCAGTCCCGCGAGTTTGGCATCCGCGCCTCCGTCCTGCCCCCCCTCGCCGTCCTGCAGAGCGCCACCGTCAACGCCGCCCGCATGCTCGGCTGGGCCGACCGCCTCGGCCAGCTGCAGCCCGGCTTCATCGCCGACCTGCTCGTCTGCCGCGCCAACCCGCTCGAAGACGTCACCATTCTCGCCGACCCCGAAGCCAACGTGCTGCTCGTCATGAAGGAGGGCCGCATCGAAAAGAGCCGGCGCGCCGACGTGGCCGAAGACTCGGTCCCCGTGCGCATCAGCCCTTTTGTTCAGAAAATGTAGAGCTTAGATCTATTTCGGCGTCGTTGTTGTACAGTTTGTTAGACATAATAATTTCGTAATCACAGTCACAAAGGACTGGCAAAGTTGAGCACTTCCAGGCCCGTCAAGTCCATCAGGTACGCCTGGTCCTCTCCATAGACAGTTCCGCTGAACGCCGTGCCAAAGTCGAGCGCCTGCTGTTCCAGGCCGACAAACTCCAGCACCGCAGGAGCTGCCGTCAGTAGGTCGTCGCCCTGCGGCGCCACCGGAAGCGGAGCAAGCGTGGCCGTCTCCTCTTGCGGCTGTGACACAAACGCCGTGTCCAAGCTGTCGAGGCTGAGAAGCCCGTCGTCTCCGGTCGCCGGCTCGACTGACGACATCCAGGCCGCCCACCGGCTGTACTCGGCCGCCCGGCGCTCGTCGGCCGTCTCGCTATTGTTGTGGGTGCTGCTGCTGCTTCCGCGGCCGTCTGGCGTCGACATGGCCGCCCCCACTGCCTCGGCCCGACACAGCTTCGCTCGGGCCTCCTCGGCAATTGCCCGCACAGCCTCGACAAAGCGCGCGCCTGTCTTGGCCATGGCGTTCCCGTCAGCCATGAGACGAAGACAGCTCATGCCCAGCTCCACGCGGCTGTGAAAGGTCGAGTCCCGCTCCAGAATGCCGGCGACGAGGACGATGATCATGGCCAGACTGCAGCCCTGGAAGTCGGTGCACGAGAACCGCACAATGTTCCGGGACGCGTCCAGCTCGCGGAACAGCTCCAGTGTCTTCTTGGCCGCCCGCGTGCAGATGCCCCATTGCTCCCGGTCGTCCGGGCTGGCAATGCCAGCTTGCTGTTGGAGTCCGTCCGCCGTGCCCGCCCCGTCTACGCAGGCCCGCAAACGCACCCGCACAATCCGCACAACGGCAATCTTGAAGAGCGCGATCTTGGCCTGGTAGTAGTTGAGGTGCAGGTGCACCACGGCCCGGTAGCCACGGCTGCGCGGCTGCACGTTCTCCAGCCGGAGATTCGGTGGCAGCTCCCGCTTCCAGGTCTTCAACTCGCCAAGATACGCCTCGACCTGGGCCAAAAGGGCATTTCTGTCCCGCCTACTGTTTCATCCCTGTAAGCAATGGTTCTCATCTCTTCTCAACAGGGGACCGACGCACCCCATTTCTGGCTGTCGGTCTTTGATGAGCGTCAGCTTTGCATTGGCAATCTGGTGTGCCACGTTGTCAAATTTCTGGTGTCTGTCCATGGATGGGAAGGCACGCGGAAGCGCCACGGTGACAATGTCTGGCTGGATCGATCGTGGACGGTTGAGCTTCATAGTCATGGTCCTGGGAGCATCGTTAGTTCGTTAGGCTCGTCTGCATCGATTTTTGTCTTGGTGATTGACTGCCCACACCTTTCCATGGAAAAGATGGCCCACCAGAGCCGCCTACGGATCTCCTTGTCATAGTCTCCTACTTGGACGTCGTCCGAGTCTTCGAGGTGCAGCCCGAGCACGAGGGCCATGCGCAGTGCCAGCCCCAGGTAAATGTACGTGGCCGTGATCATGTTCACAGGCGCGAGATAGACGCCCATGATGAACACTGCCTGCACAGACCACACGCACTGCCGGTCGAGGATGTCGGTCAGCAGCAGCCGGGCCAGGCCGTACAGGATTTGGCCGGGCGCCGGGTCTGGGCCCAGCCGGTGCTCGACCCGCGCGCTTTCCGGCTTGGCCAGGGCCGTCCACTGGCTGCCCAGGGCAAAGACGGCCAAAGCGAGGCACACAAAGACGGGGTCGTGGCGCAGGCGTGAGTTGGCATCGCTGTAGAACTGGTCGAGGTCGGCCGCAAAGGCCGCCTGGTCAAAGTAAAAGAAGCTGTCCTTGCCGTACTCGATGCACACGGAGAGAAGGAACTCGCCAATGTGGCGAGGAGGAAAGCCGGCCACCGCCTGTCGTAGGCGACGCGTGTCCTCTGGCAGCGGCGGCAGCGGTGGAAGCGGCTGCGTCTGTGTCTGCGAACGCGCGAGCGATGCGTACGGGTCGGTCTCCGCGGCGACGCCGTCCTGGTTCGGCGGCAGGGATTCCAACGAAAAGGCCTCGCGCAGCCGCGGGAGAAACCCGGGCGAGATGAGACTTTCAAAGACCGCCGTATCCGTCAGCCTGCTGGCATGGCCACGACCCGAATCCAAGCTCCGGACTGCTGCATCTGTCGGTCTGGCCAACCGGGCCGGCCGGCTGGGCGGCACTGCATTGTCGTCCCTGGGGGTGTTGGTCTTGGAAGCCGCAATATCCACCGCCATGGTCGAACTCGGCGCCGCAGAGTGATGGTCTCCCAACAGGCTGTTCGGGTCCGCGGCGGCGTCAAAGACGCACGCGTGCGAGCCCCGGAGGCATCGCTCGCAGGTGCCATGCGGACCTTCGACGCATTTGTTCTTGCGTGCTTTGCATCGACGACAAGCCCTCGGTGCTCTCTTTCTGTCTTGGTCACGAACACGACGTATCCGGACCCGCACTTGGCGGCCGTCTAGAGCTGTCTTCTGCATGGAGGGAGTCTGTTGTGCATGGAGAGACCGGCTGTAGGGCCTGGGCAGACAGCCGATGGTCAAGAGTGGATGTCGGCAATCAGCAGACGGTGTGTATTCTTGTTTACACTGTTTTGCGCACGGCTCGGCAGTCGTGCTTTGGACGGGAGAAATCGGTCCTGTCAACATCCGAATTGATTGGAATCGAAACACTGCATCGAAAAGAAGTACATAAAGGTCATTAAAAGCCCATCTTCTCTTTGGCCCTGAAGCAGTGTGCGAACAAGAGAGAAAACAGTCACGGTAGCCACTGTACGGCGGAAGCCATCGCCGTCTCCACAGTTGCCGAGGTCCCAACAGGCATGCCCACACTACTCTACTCTGGTATGATCGCGCTCCTCTGCCCGGTCTCGCTCCTCGAGAAGCTCCTGTTCGAGGTATAGGCGCTCTTTCAGATCCTCAGCACGATGCCGCGCTGCGATGTAGTCCTCATGAGAGAGAAAATTGAACGTGTCGAGCATGTTACGTGAGCGGTAGTCGTATTCCCCTGCAACAAGCGGTTTTCGCTCCCATATATCCCGGTAGATACAAGTTTCGCTGATGGGCTCTTCTGGGTCGATGCGGACGCGGTTGTCATCATCCCCGTGAATCGGTAAAGGGCAGGAGGATGAAGGCGGCGACGCCGACGTGGTCAAAGGAGTGGTGGAATCTGCAGTGGGTTCGTTGGTGGAAAGAAGAAACTGCAAGAGTTGGTGCTTCTGCTCAGAACGCAGGCGGTAGATTCGATACGTCACATCTGCGGAAGTCGTGTGGAAATAAATGGCGTCCGGCAGCTTTGGCAGGTAGACAGCCTCTTCAGGGTCCAACTCCCTATATATTGTCTCTGGCGCTTCCGGCCCGCGTCGGTCAAAGAGAACCACGCCGCCGAGGATCCGGTCCTCGGCCCAGTAGCCCACACCGTCGGCCACGCCGTCGGGATACTGGTCATACGCTGTGTACCAGGGGTGAGTGAGAAAGGTGGGTGGGAAGCCTTGTTCGTACATGTACTTGAAGCGCACTTCCCCATTTTCATCCTTCCCTGGTCTCCAGGCCATCAGCCGGTCGTCTTTCCCTCGGAGCGGACTATGGGTCTTGTAGATCCAAACAGCGATCGCATGAATCATACGCGCCACCAGCTCAATGAGTCGTGTGTTGAATGCCCGGGATCCAGGGCTGGCCGCCTGGTATTCAACAAGAGTCTAGTACAGAGAATTAGCATAACACCGTAGAATATGAGACAAGAAAACAGCCTACCAAAGCATCTACTGGAAAAGAGTCAAGAGGCGCACTAGCGCGAAGTTTATCGACCTCGGCCAACACGGCAGGCGACAGCTCAAAGTGCTCTTTCATCAGCGGATGTCCAGGGCACTGGATATCACCATCATAGACATCCTTGGCAACACTGGCCAGAGGCAACCCGTCAAGGATCTGGCCGTAGGTAATCCGCGCGACCTGGGTGTCAAGGACGTTTGCTAGAGCGTTGACAAAGATGGCATGGTGGCGGCCGTGAAGGCGGCTGATGGTCAGCATATTTCTCAAAGGTTTCGTTTCCTCCAAGTCTCCATTGTCGCCCGTGTTGCTTGCGAGAGACATTGTGGTCAGCGAGATGACTTGAGGCACAAGATGTGGGTGGGATGAAAGAATGTAGAGAAGAATCCCAAAGGAGAGAGTCTTAATTCGTGAAATCACGACACCCTCCACTTTGCACGTGATAAAATGGTGGCCTGCCACACCTTTCCACGCCCTTAAACGCCATAACGTTTTTCATCACTCAATAAAATGCCCCTCGGCCTACACAAATAGAATGAGCGAGGGCGCAAAATACCATATCGCGAAAACAGCTGATCGCTCCCTGGCCATGTTCGGCGCTTTTTTCCGTTGCTTTCGTTTGCCGCCCAGGGGTGGAGCTCTTTCCACTTCTGATTTGCCGAAGGAGTAATACGAGTACGGGGTAAGTTTCAGGGCGGTCGTTAACCGCCGCCTCTAGGGTCCCTTAAATGGCCGCGGCACAGCCACTCCGCACAAAAAGTCTCGGGCGCTTCGCTACTTGTGTTGGTGTGCGGGGCCCATGATGCCCTGTATTCTTAAAACAACTTACATAGAAGGTGAGCGGTCTTGAAAATACTGTCAAGACTATGCATTGTCCTACATAATACTATGTTGCAAGGTGAGACACAGAAGTGTTCCGAAAAAGGGATGCCCTGGGAGTGGAAAGCTACGGCGTATGTCTACGACGTATGTAGCCCCACCCTCGGAGCACGCACGTAATTCGACACAAGGCTAGAGTCCACTCCTCGCCGTGGGCGGTAAGACCACTTGCGACGGACCTGATTTGTCGGCCGCGTACAGACGGCCGTTAGGCCAGACCTAGTAGGTAGTTTCACTCTGCTAAGCGCCTAGAAAAATGACAGGCGCAGACAGCAAGATCTGGATGCAATGGGTGTGGCCGTCGGGGTGGCCGGTGGCTGAGCAGCCCTCATCCGATACTGGAGTCGCCGGCCCACTCGACGACGTCGTACTTGGCCACGGCCTTCTTGGTCGGCGAAGCGGTTAAGGCGCGACAGGCGGGCATAGAGCGGAGGCATTTAAGATACATCAACGCTTCGGTTAGGCTCCATTTATCTTTTCTATGCCGCTGTCAGACTACAGAGGAGATGCCACACTAAAGAGGACATGTCAGACTGAAGACGGTCCTATAAAGACTGGATAGCATGTGTAGTATCTTATGCCCCATCCACTCTCGTCTGTTTGAATATGAAGACATGGGCGCTTCCGCACAAGTGGAGTGCTCCCAAAGCACTCTGCCTTACAGGCCATCACAATTGAAACATGGCAGTGCAACATTGAATAGCCGCCGGTGAAAGGCTGCATTTTGGGCTTCGTAATGTGGACCCAAAGGTCGTTTCGCTTCGTGGCCATATCGGCCGCTTCGGGCCACGGCTGCCAGACACGTCGTAGCTCGCACGAAAAGAGGGAAATACTCTCAACGATATCATCCTTCACTTTGTAAATAAATTCTATAAGAACCCTCAAGCCCCTCGTCTCTTGTGCTTCTTGGTATCTACACCAGAGCCATCGCAGATCCGAAAACACTCACTTTGATTGCAACATATTTTCCAAAAGGGTTTGTGTTGTTCAGTCCACAGGAAGTCTTCCTCTGGCCAAATATATTTGCCCGGCTTCAACTAGAACCCATCTCGAAGTATGTACCGGCCCCTGATCCCGATGAGAACGTCGTCGCTAACGTTGATGCTTCTTCAGTAGTGAAACCTCATTTTTGATCTTGCCCAGCACGCAAAATTTGACAATGGCTGTCAATCGGGTCCATAATCTACAAGTATTCTACCCGATTGAGGGGACAAGGCGCTACGAGCCTTTTGAAGCAAGCGGCCCAATGTACATGGCGGTACACGACATCATTGATGCGGCCCTCTGTATCCTCGAAAGTCCCGATGGACTGGAAGTTGTTCAGGGCCTTGCGATAAAAACAGTGACCGGCCGCTGGGCAGCAAATCACGCATGCCTGTATCCTGTCGCGGATCGGAGTTTTAACCACATGAGATACTACGTTGACTTGTTCTTCCGCAAGATGAGGGGGGACTTTCCGGAAGTCTATATCACGGCAAATGATGTCGAAGCGATGACCGTCAGAAAAAAAGGGCCGTTCGGATCTACGCTGGATGAAGTCGTACCCTTCGATATCGGCGGGTTAACCCTCAATGTGATGGTATGTGGTTTCCTGTTGTCTTTTTTTTACTGATGTCTCCCTTCCCCTATTAGTCACCCTTAACACGACCTTGTTATTTGTATCTTATTTTCTAATTTTCTATATACAGGCAATGCAAGATATTGTCGACACCCAGAGCCAAGGCACGCGCACGAAATACATGTTCCACATGATCGTCGCCGTTACCCATGAGCTATGTCATTTCCTCACCGGTTTCTTCACAGGAGAAGGGCGGCCTCGAACTCCCGGTGAGGTCGCGATTGAGGGAATATCCCGAGAGGCTGGATTCTATTTGGAACAAAAACTCTTTGGTGGCATTGTGGATTGCTTCGCAGCCAGACCCGCTAGGAGAGATGACCCATTAGACCCTCACCAGCCAGGTGAGGCCTATCTGTTTGAGAGTGTCTCAGACCTTGCGTGGGGTAAGCGAGTATCTTCTGGGTACATTGAACAGTTTGTCTTTAATCCCGTGGGTAAGTTTCTGTTTCCTATTGTGCAATAAAGTGTATCGCATTATGTCTTAGGAATGTTGTTGGCTAACGCAATTACAGCCGCCGGCCTCCAGATCCAAATGTCAGATCGGGAACCAGCAATAAAGCGCCGTGATCGACAACTGCAAACAGGTCATATGAATAAAATCCGAGAAAAGGCTTTGACAACTGCGGCAAGACAGCAGAGAGCCAGGGCTGGGGGTTCGAGAGCGGCTGCCGGCTCATCGACATCGGCTAGACGCCGCATGCTGCCACAGTATTCGGACCCGGCTTCTTATCCGCCACCATCAGGCTATTTTCCGGGCCCTCGTTAGCATTGCTGCAAGACTCTCCTTTATCTTTTTAGTTTAGTGCCGTTTTGTTTTGTTTTGTTTTGAAGTAATCTATTGGCTTGTTTCCATTTTTTGTTTCCTTGTTTGTATATAGTTGAATGTCTGTTTATCCGGCTTTTGATCTTTCTTGCTGTATTTGTCTTCGCCATTGCTTTGACGACTTTTGTTAGCTGATGGTTACTGTTTACATAAGTTTCACATGCCACGTGTTCTTCCCGATTTGCAGAGGAAGTCCTGTTTAACAATAAATAAGACGTGATAATAGAAATGGCGAAGAGTTTTTAGTTTCTTCTCTTTCTATCATTTCACGTTGTAGTAAGGCCATAGAAACTGGAAAGTGTGCGACAGTGCTGTAGAAGCCGGTTTCTGATTCGCCAATTGTGGCGTGCATTTGTCGGCCTCGCTTTCTTTTACTCTAGTTCGTCCTAGCATTGCCAGCAGTCCTAGCTGGATTGATGCCTAATGTTAGGGTTTATACCCCGCCGCTGACGTATCACAGGTGTCGCAAGGCTACGAGTACTCGTACTTGTTGGCTGTGCTGCACACTGTAGCCTTTGGCCAATATTAGTGTTCAGATCCGAGGCACACTGCAAATACATACGAGTAGTTGATAGTGAAGTCATATATTTGTAATAATCTGAGTGGTCTTTACTACTTTAGAACCACTAGAATTCACCAACAGTATTACGCCAATCTCTCTGACCAATTAATCCTGCGATGTCTCTGCCTTTAAAAATAGACAGAAACAACAGGTCTACCTGTTGGATAAGCTGTAAAGCGCGAGCGCTTAACGAAGAAATGTCGTTGGGCGTCAAGGTAGGGCCGGTGCGGTCCTGACACGAAGGAGCAGTGTCAGTCAGAAATAAGGCTGTGATACGGAGTACGGAGTAGTCTTTGTGATATTACCGTTTGCAATGGTAGGGTTAATGTGTCGAATGACCTAGGCCGAAATGGGAGGGTGTGCACGATTGTGCCGTGTAATGATTATGTACATGTACTGTGTGGCGCAGGGCGCTATTTAGTAAGGGATTTCACCGTATAAGACTAAGTGGCCGTTTTGGGCGTCATCACCGATGGGATATTGCTGCACGGCGGGGACACCTTGTTCTCGTATCATACATTCCTTGCTTTAGTACACGCAAGGTTTGCTTTCTGTACGCATACATCATCTGGCATGGTTCACAGGTTTCTTAGGTCACGTCTGTGTTTTTTCTGTGTTACGTTCCGTCGATGGGATAGGTTACATGTACGGTGGTCTTAAAACGCAGTCCTCTCTTACTGGCCAGTGTCGTAGTAATTCATATTTTAAAACAGTAGTTAAATTAAAGGCGTAAAACAGGATCGCTATCCTTAAACGACGATAAAAAATTGTACGTGCCAAGTAAAGAAATAAAGTACTAATATTCGTGAAATTTAAAAGAAATAAAAGTATAAGGTAAGCAGGCCAAAGTAATGGCACATGAAAACCCTTGAGTACGCGTTTTGGGCTCCTTATTTAGAAATCCAGGAACACTCGGTGCATACGAGTGGTAGTTGACGCGTACGAACTGGATTGAACTCCAGGCCGAGGTACAAGAGACGGCAATGTGTCTGCTTCTCACCGAATGCATTTCGTTGCTTTGCTTTCAAACTCGTACTTTTTATTCCCATATTTGTCCACGGCTTCCTCCGTCGCATTTACCAGATTTTAAGTACACTCTTGCCTAAAACGTGGTCTGAAAATCTCACCGTAGCGAATGAAATAAACCGGTCTAGACTAGGCGGCCTACGAAGAGATCTGGACGCGGAGGACGGGGGACAACCAGGTCTGATAGCTCTTGGCCAGGTTGACGCTCTCACCATAACGGAGCACGCGCAGCAGTGCGCGGTAGTCGCCCGTTGGAATAGTGGTGATGACGTTGCTGTATTCATCGTACAGATCGGGACCCAAGTGCCAGAGGTAGCCGGACGGCCGGGTGTTCCCGAGGTTTTCATTGATATGGCCGTACGATGTCACCTCAGCCGAGGTGAAGTTGAGCGGTAGGGGGGGGTAGACCATGGGCAGCGACGAGTTGGGCACGCCGTAGGGGTTGGTGCTGTTGTCAAAGCCGTAAAAGTCGGCCACGACGGTGGTGTTGTAGGGCAGCAGTTCAATGCGGAAGAACTGGGAGTTCTGCAGCGTGATCCACTCGAGGTAGGGGTAGCCCAGGCCGGCGAGATTAAAGTCGAACACGCCAATGTCGCGCAGGGGCGTGAAGAAATCGTGCGAGTTAAGCAGCATGGGGACCACTATGCCGGTGACGTTGGTGTTGTCAATCACATCGGCATTTTTGCGCGAGTACGGCTGGCCAAGGTAGGTGACGGTGACGGATTCGACGCCGCTGGTCACCTTGATGAAGCCCGAGTACACGGGAAGGAAGCGGTCCGGTGTATCGGTGGGAGGGGTGAAGGTGGCGACAACGGTGGCCGACTTGCCTGGTTGCAGGGTGACGGTCGTCGTGGAGAAGTCAATGGTGGCGTACTGCTTGTACTGGCCCTCTCGGGTGACAGGGGTCAAGTCCAGCAGGACGACATACTGGTCGGGCAGCAGGTTCGTCTCGCCCGCAGGCTCGTGCGTGATGGCTGCAGGGTTGCATGGTTAGCAGTGCGACACTGTGGCAGAGACAACGAATACATAATACATACTGTACGTCTTGGGCCACGGGGTCTTGTTCGTGATGGTGATGTTCTGCGGCACCAAGGCGTCGAGATCGCCAAGGTTCAGCTCCGACGGCGAGACGGTCCAGGGCACGAACGCGGCACTGAACACGTCGATCATGCCGGCGCCCTGCTGCGTGACCGAGTCGCGGATCGAGCTGTCAAAGGTGTAGGCGATGCTCTTGGAATTGCTCTGCAGGCGCTCGCGGATCTGCTGCACCGACTCGGACGGGTGCTGCGACTTGACGAGGGCGTAGGAGCCGGCTGCGTACGGCGTGGCCATGGAGGTGCCGCTGAGGATGGCGTAGCCGGTGCCTGAGAGCGGCCACGTGGCGAGGATGGACTCGCCGGGCGCCGAAAGCTGCGGCTTAATGGCCAGCGTGTCGGACGTCGGGCCGTCGGAGGAGAAGTACGACATCAGCCCGGCCGACGGCTGCTCCGTCGACGTGAACACCTTGCTGTCAAAGTACAGCCGGTAATCGCCGCCACCGGCGAGTCCCTTGACAATCTTCTCGCCGTCCTCCACGCTGACCATGACGCCTAGGCTGTTAGTAAAGCGGAACGGAGGGGATTGCGTCGGAGACATACCGTAGTTGGGGATATCCGGCTCCAAGGCATTCAGGTCCTTGACAAAAATACCACCGCCGTCCACGGAGTAGACAAGCGCATATGGCAGGCCATACGAGGCAGCGGTGTTCAGCTTGGCGGCCCAGCTACACGCCGAGCTTGCAGGGGCGGCGATGATGGAGTTGCTGGGGTCTGGGATGCCGGCAACGACAGCCTCCCAAGCACTGACAGTGCATCTTTGATTCTGTTAGTTCGGCTGGTCACAGAGCGTGAGGACGATAGGATAGAAAGACTTACCCAACGGGCGAGGTCGTGTTGGCAGCCAGCACAGTAATGTCGTACACCTTTAGGCCAGTCTTGGGGGCAGAGACTGGCCAAGGGTTGCCGGAGTACTGGAGCGAGTTTCCGTTGGAGTCCCGGGCCGTGTAGGTAGTCGGGTACTTTCCGTTGTCCAAGCTGCCGACGGCGATGACCTTTTGGCCCACAGCCGGGGACGAGGTCAGGGCCGGGCCACCGTCATTTCCGGCCGCGACAATGACGGCAATACCCTGGGCTTCGAGGTTCGCGGTCACTGTAGCGAACGGGCTATAGTAGTATGTCAGCAGGGGTTTTCATTCGGCATTCACTCTGTCCCAGATACGAACGCACTCGTCAGTCTGCCACTGTTCGACGGAGCCCAGGGAAATGCTGAGAACGTCGACCTTGTCGTCGACGGCCTGCTGGAAGGCAAGCAGCATATTGTCGTCCGAGGCGCCACCGGAGCAGCCAAAGATGCGGTACATGCCGAGAGTAGCCTCGGGCGCGACGCCGACCAGCCCAAACGTGGACCCAACCGGATCCTGCATGCCGATGATGCCCGTCGTGTGCGATCCGTGGCCGCCACCGACGCAGGTGGCCAGCGGGTCGTCGCTCACGGCGGCCACGCCGGTGTCGCCGTAGCTGTCGTTGACAAAGGCCTTGCCAAACGAGATCTTGCAGCCCGTGCCAAAGCAGCCGCCGAGAGCTGGGTGGCGGTAGTCGACGCCCGTGTCCATGACGGCAATCTTGATGCCCCGGCCCTTGATGCCGAGTGCGTGCAGCCGGTCAACGCCCGTCATGCTGTGCGGGTGGTTGACATCGGCGCCGCGGCCGGCCTGCGCAGACACGTGGTACGTTGAGTTGCCCGACACCATGTTGCCCGTGGCGCCGCCAACGGGAGCTGGCCGTGGGAGGGTCCGGACGGGCCACACGCCGACGACACCCGGGATCTGCTTGATCGTGGTCGCGTTGCTGTTGTCCTGCACCTGGATGGAGAGGCCCAGGAAGACGTCGGGGTTCTTGAACTCGAGGCGCGTGTCGTACTTGATCGCCGCCTCTGCCCGCCTGTGGAACTGGAAGTGCTCATCGCCCACGCGGACACCACTGTTCTGGTCAGCACCGGGTACGGGGTCCGACCACGGACACAAAAGGGACGCACCGTCGCTTCAGGCTGGCACCGGGCGCGAGCTGGACGATGTAGGCCTTGGGCACGATGCTGACAGAGACGTTCACCGGCGATATGGAAGCTGCCACGGTCGGCGAGCCCAGCGTGTCGGAAAAGTCGGGCGTCTTGAACTTGAGAAAGGCTTCGTCGTCCGAGTTCTGTCGGTCAGCATATGCTCGAGGTGGACAACCGACCCGAGGAGACCTACAATGTCGCTGAGTCCCGGATTGGCTGCATGGTATGCGGCAAAATCAGAGGCCAGAGTCGCAAGCACCGTCGAAAACGAGCTGCTCACGACGGTGGCACAGAGGAGGCTGGAGATGCGCATTGTCACGGATCGTAGTGATTGCCCGGTCTGTTGCTGTCTCCTGTCCGAGAGAGAAGAATGGCCAACGACACGGGGAGCGTACACGTTTATATGCTCGCGCGCGGGCTCCTGCCTCACCGCGGCGAGACCCGTGTCGATGTTGCAGCAGCAACGGACTCAGCTTGCGCGCTGCCCTTCACCGTCATCGTCGCCGTCGCCGTCTAGCAGAAAACGGGCAGGTCCCATCCCGCCGATCTCTCCTAGGTTGAAAGTGGAAGGTATGTCGCCAATCGTTTTTACATGAGTCTGATGATTCCCTATTTGGGTCATTCGGGCAGAACATCTCTCCCAAAGCGAGACTTCTTGCCAAGGCTCTTGGCATGCCGCACACTTATACGACACACATGCACTAACTTACACTATTGACACAGTCGCGTTGTAACAGAGACGACAGGTTGGGACCTGCCCAATATCCCCTAAGCCGGTTGCAAGGCCGGCGTGGTCTGACTGGATATCCGTGTCTGCCTTCAGCATTGCGAGATAGGATTGCTGTAAACCGGATGATCCCCCTCGTATTGGGTTGATAAAGGGCCTATATCCTTGCCCCACCGGCGCACGCACCGTTTTGAGCCCTTGGGGGCCGATCTGACGTGCACCGGCTTGCCGGGGGCTTCAATGCACGGGCACAACTTAATATCAGGCCAGACAGCGCACAAGACGCTCGCAATCGCCCCCACCGGCCCGCTGGTCTGGGGGTTGAGGTCGGCAATACGAGCAGATAAGGACATTGGAGAGGTGGGGCGGGCATTGCTGCAGGGGAACGGTTGGGGATTATGACGACAGTACAACAGGAACAGCAACCGCTCATAAAAGTCGTCGTTCACGTGCTCCTTCTAGGCGGTACCAAACAGAGACTCAAATAAGAGATCGGCCTCTGTGCCTGAGAGGCTAGCGAGACTTGCATCGGCAGACAGCCGTGGTGTTGATCACCGCCGTTTTGTTGGCCGACACCGTTCTGTACAGCATCTCTGGCCTGGCAGATGCAACGGTCAGCACGCTGCAGCGTTGTATTTTGTCTTTTCGCTTACGGTTTCGAGTTTAGCCGGACGTATTATGCTTGTATCCTACAAGCCGAACGTCTTGTTACCCCGACACTACTAGTGTACTGCCGTTGCTGCCGACTCTGCCGACTCTGCCGACGTTGCATATTCTCGTACTGTTTCTGGTGCCATTCCTGCTGCAATGCCGCTGCCAGTAATGTCATTTAGCGCTGCCATATCGCAACCCTGATTTCTGTCCCCTCCGAAAACAGGAGGCGAATCACGTACGTTCAACACGAGGCTATGTATCAGTGTGATAGATGCCAGATAGGGAGCAGTGTTCAGGAAGAGACCTATGCGCAAAGTCCCAGCGTCAACGCTAAGAATCCAGCCACTTTCTTCTACCTCGTATATGCAGGTAAAATGGCAAAGTGTAAAAGCTCGTGCCGTATTCCGTATTTAGCGTACTCCACAGCCGGCGTTCAGTGTTATCTTAGACCGTTCATGGCGAATTATTCAATCAACAATGGGGTTTGACACACTTATCAGTAGAGTTCGATTGCATGCTCCCGGAGCTTGCTTTCTTCATTGTACAAACGGCCGTTTCAGGCCTCTGTTTACCTACGCTACGTGGGGACTGGGCCATAATACGTGCGGAGTAAGCAAGCTGAGCCGGGGTGAGCCGAGCCTAAGCCGAGCATGAACTTGCCCCAAGCGAAAGCGGCGTTGTGTTACGCAAGACGTTCCGCTTGGGATTAGCCTCGACCGGATTGAACGTCCAGCAGAAAAGGGCGAGCTGTTCGAGCGTGGTCACTGGTAAGCTGAAGTGCTCGTGCTGGCGGATGCATGCCAAAACTCATTTCTCGTCCTGTAATGTCCTCGGGGAATTCCACATCGGCCTCGCCATCATCGCCGTTGTCCTTCTCCTCGCAGCAGTATGCAAGATACGGAGTAGGAACCCTTGTAAAGTTAGCGAGTTAGTCATATAAACCTTGCCTACAACTCCGCTAGATGGAACGGGGCCCGTACTGTACTTTCTACGGAGTAACAAAGACAACTGAACAACCCTCGTGTTTTCGAGTAGGTTGATTAGATACTTGCGGCCAGCAAGCCGCGCTAGTCTTGAACGGTAGCACCCGCTGCGCCTTACTGGAGTCGTCGGGCGCTTAGCCAGGCAGGATGCAAATGGGCAAAACCGCATTACGTAGTATTTCCTTTGAAAGCCTCTCTGTGATTGCAAACCCCCAAGTGTCGTCTGCGACTTTACACGAACTCGGCGAAGGACAGCGCGCAGGCCATGACCACTACAGATCCAGTAGACTGTCTTCGAAGTGCTTCTTGGATTGGAGCAGACGCGTATGACCCTGGTGATGCCTTTTATGAGCGAGCCACGGCAAGCCTAGCAGCTGTCCAGTGGGACGTACTCGCGTCACTTTCTTCGAGCCTTCGTAATGGCATCCCCTGCAAAATTTGCGACAACTTTTCCATTGGTCAGTTCAACATGGTACGCCGCATCGAGTTTGCCGACGGGATCAGTTGGGTAGCACGGATCAGGCTGCCACCGCTCGAGGCGGTCTTTGGTGATCGTGAGGTGCTCAATGTGGCCAGCACTCTCGAGGTGGAAATCGCGAGCATGAAGTTTCTCAAGTATGTTGCGGCAAGAGCATGTGCCCGGCGTTGTGCTGACTAGGACCAGAGCCAAGACGTCTCTCCCTGTCCCGGAAGTGCATTCTTGCAGTGTCGATCCAACCAATGCCGTGGGCGCTCCATACATTCTCATGGACTACATTGACGGAACTGTGGCCACGGAATTGCAGGAGGCACGGGACTGTGGCCCAGGCCGGTTTGGCACCCCGGAGCAAGATGGCAGGTTCCGGCAACAAATGGCCGACATTCACGTCACGCTATCGTCTTTCACGTTTGACCAGATTGGCAGCCTCTATTGGGATGAAAAAACGTCAGACTTCTTCATCGGTCCAGAGTTGGAGACCGGCAAGGGGCCGTGGGCGTCCGCCTTGGACTACTACAAGGACCTCGCAAACCACGCGCTCCAGGTGTGCGTGCGCGATGCGGCACCGGATGTCCAGACGAGCTGTTCGTTTGCCCTCCCGATTCTCTTCCAGCATCTCATATCGTTGTATGGCAACAGCAGTCACACGGGGCCCTTCGGCCTCGCGAATCGCGACTTTGGCGCCCACAACCTTCTCGTGGACGAGAATTTCAACATCGTGGGCGTCATTGACTTTGACGGCGTCATGGCCGCACCGCCAGAGGTCGTCGCCCAATATCCCGTCTTGACCGGGCTAGACCGCGAGCCCCCCGGACACGTCGAGACCAGATTAGCCGCCATCGAGCGCATCCGGATGACCGAGCCACGGCTCATGCAATACAAAGCGATGGTGGCAAGCGCCGAAGCCAGAATCGGAAGCAACAAAGAGGGACAGGAACCGCTTGCGCAGCTTCTATTGTCTGATGCAGCGAGCGTAGTGCAGGGTATGGTGCAATACGGAAGCCATCAAAAGTTTGTTAACGACAACTGGATGGAAGCCTACGTAAAGCTCCTCCATGGACAGGTCCTGTCTGGTGAGAAGCAAGCGTCATAGATGAGCGTACTAGACATGAGCCGGGAAGTAGACATGAAAGAGCAGTTTGAGAGATCGCACACGAGATATAGCTTGCTCCTGTTCGTGTACAATGACTACTACGAATACTACGTTGGATGCCGCATGGTAAGAAATGTACCATGTTTTCTCTGCTCAACCTGCTGTAACTGCTGTAACTGCTGTACCCTGCCTGGTGTGTATGCCTTGAAATGTCCTAGACAGCCGCAGAGTGGCATGTCAACTCTCTCGTTACAACTGGATGACTTTCTGTTATAGTATAAGTGTTACCCTTCCCTGTAGCCGTTCGAATTGACAGGTCCGATTGGGCGCGAGTTCCCGAAACTCCACTTCGACCAGCTGTTATACGACACCTAGATTCGAGATCTGGCAGCCTTGGGTACTTCTCCTACTAGATGCTTTAAATGGATATTCTTACTATGTAAACCACACCAGCCTCACAGATAAGTCCTATTCTTCCGAAACGAAGACATTACCAATGAACAGCTTTAGACTCTGGCCACAAACTGGGACAGCTCACGGGAGAGCCCGCCACATCCAAGCTGCACCGCCACGCACTCAGCAGCAAGGACAACAACAACAACCACAATGAGTCGGGACATGTTGATGAGGAGTTGTTTATATCTTCCAAGGCGTGTAACACTATGGATAAGGAGTTGTAGACCATGGGCTGATACGTGCGTTAGAGCGAAAGGAAAATCACAAAGACTGGTTCGAAGCGCTGCTGCCAAAGCTTGCCAGCTATCTTTGGCATTCCAAGTATTCTCTCAAAATATAGGGAGACACTGCCACTGGCACTACAAGCATTACATTTGAGCAAATCCCGTCGACTATGCCATCCTTTAGATGGTGGAGATGCCGGGCAACGTCGGAGGCGACACTCTCTTTGCGTCGGCCTGTGAGATGTACGACTGCATGTCGCCCCACTACCAGAAGCTCTGCGATGGCTTGACCGTAACCCAGTATCAGGTACGCTGACCGAGATAATGATCAAAGAGACTACTGACAGCTGACAAGCGCGGCCATCCCGAAAATAAGGGTCTCGACTATCGGGCCACTCAACAAGTGGGCTTTTCCCTCGGAGGGGTGCAGTTTAACTACATTTTATGCCAGTCCCTTCGTTCGCACCAATCCTGTCACTGGGTAAGTGCGATGCCCGTTGTGAATGACTCGGGCTAACTGGGGCAGCTGATAGCACCCCTTTTCCGCCGGTCAACAGATTTACGACGGCAACATCAACGGCGCGACCGATGCCGAAGAAGAGTCTCTAAAGCCCTACTGTAAGAAGATTGTCTAGGCTGTGAAAACCTATACTAACGTCCCTGAAAGCCCTCCAGCTGATCATAGAGAGCCACGACTTGCAATGCCGATTCAAATAGGGGCTGCATGATATTGTCATCTAGGACAAGTAAGGCAGCCCTGCCCCCTTACCGTTTACTAATGAAAATAAAGTTGTAGCCGCTCGACGTTCTATATTGCCACAAAGTATGTTTCGTCATTTGCACCGGCCACGAATGACTTCTGCTTCAGTGACTACGAAGGACAGCGCAAACTAGCAAAGGTCACTTCTGTTGGCGAGAGCCCGTATCTCGACCCGAACTCGCTCTCCAGACTTCAGTCCCTGGAAAAGAAGAGTCGTGACAGGATGAAACGTCCCCAGCAGATGTGCAAGGGCAAAGGAAGAAGCAGCCGAGAGTCACTGCGATTAACGATGCGGATGCCGAAGTCCCTTTCGTCCCTATATAACCAGTTTGCATTACCATGCAATGTTATATGTCTGTTGTGAAGATAACTGTCCATCCCTGTCACCCATACGTACCATCCTGCGCCTTTCCTGCGTTTGTCCTGCGTCTTAGACGCTGTCTGTCCGTGTGTGTTATGTACGGCTAATACGCACATGTCATCTGCAACAGGCGTTAACGACGCCTCCAGTGCCTCCGTGATCGCCGAGTCGCCACTGTAATCAGTGCTGTCCCCACGCGGCTGTGCGTGTATACAAGTAGGCATGCATTATATAACGCGTGTAAGGGTAACATTAGTTACTACACATATATGCCGATTAAGACAGCCAAAACAAGGACAAATCAATTAGTCAAGCAAGCTGCAGCTAAATACTGTTCAAGAAGATCAACCACGGCCTCGTGCCCTCTTCTAGCAGCCCATGATAACGGCGTAGAGCCATTAATGTCCGTTGAATCGACGTCGACTTGGCCTGTGGCAAGCAGCAGCTTAACCACGGCAGGGTGCCCATCTCCAACAGCCCAAAATAACGGCGTCTGGCCATGAAAGTCCTTTAAATCGACGTCGACTTGGCCTGTGGCAAGCAGCAGCTTAACCACGGCAGGGTACCTATTTCCAGCAGCCCATGATAACGGCGTCCGGCCTCTAGTATCCTTCGTATCAACGTTAACTTGGCCCGTGGCAAGCAGCAGCTTAACCACGGCCTCATGCCCCTTTTTAGCAGCCCATGATAACGGCGTCCAGCCTTCAATGTCCGTTGAATCGAAGTCGACTTGGCCCGTAGCCGTAGCAATCAGCAGCTTAACCACGGCCTCGTGCCCATTTCCAGCAGCCCATGATAACGGCGTCCGGTCTCTATTATCCTTCGTATCAACGTCGACTTGGCCTATAGAAAGCAGTAGCTTAACCACGGCCTCGTGCCCATTTCCAGCAGCCAATGATAACGGCGTCCGGCCTCTAGTATACCTCGTATTAACGTTGACTTGGCCCGTGGTAAGCAGCAGCTTAACCACGGCCTCGTGCCCATTTCCAGCAGCCCATGATAACGGCGTCCGGCCTCTAGTATCCTTCGTATCAACGTTAACTTGGCCCGTGGCAAGCAGCAGCTTAACCACGGCCTCATGCCCCTTTTTAGCAGCCCATGATAACGGCGTCCAGCCTTCAATGTCCGTTGAATCGAAGTCGACTTGGCCCGTAGCCGTAGCAATCAGCAGCTTAACCACGGCCTCGTGCCCATTTCCAGCAGCCCATGATAACGGCGTCCGGCCTGTAGTATCCTTCGTATCAACGTCCGTAGTGATTTTCAAGGGGTTTCGCAAAATGGCTTTGAGCAATCCTAGGATATGATACCTTGCTGCAATGTGTGTAGGGGTCATGCCTTCGAGTGGACAGTTGTATGAATAACCGTCTATCTTTTCGTATAAGTGCGTCCATAAGCGTATGAAGTCGTTTGATAACAAGCCAAGAAGATCATCGTACGGAATACTCTCGGAATCGCTTTGCCTCATATGTTCTACCCACGAGGTAACGGCATAATCCAACAGAGGGAAGTCGTTCTCCAGTTCCTCAAGCTCGTGTCCTTTTGACTGGCTGATCTCCTCCATCGCCATGTAGCGTATGCAGATCATAGACAGCTGAGAGTGTGCTCTCCCAATCGCCGTCTCGGTCGACTCTGAAATGCCACTGATAGCCGACAAGCCTTCGTCAAGGAAGAAATCACCGACAGATTGGTGGATGAAGTGAGCAACGTGCGTATTGGACGACGGCGTGAGCACAACAAGGCCCCGGCTATTTGTTTGAATCCGGTTCTCCAACTGATCATTGTCCAGAACATCCTTTGCGTTTTGACAGGCTTGTAATGACCGATATGGGCAATCGGCATCAATCACCATAGCCCAGCGCAACTCGCCTAGTGACAGAGGTCGAGTAGCAAAGCAGATCCATTGGATTAGCTTTAGGGAGGCCGGCTCCATGCCTTGAACCAGTTCATAGTATAGGGCATCGAGATCATCAGGGATGGAAGCGATTTCGTTTCTTATGTCGAATGGCCCTAAACCTTTGTGCTGAAGCTCCAGGACTCTCGTTGCCGTAAGGCGCGCCCACGTGAACACGCCCTTGGCGCGGCTTGTGATCAAGGCTGGAATCTCTGCTTCTCGTACGCGAGGTGAAAAGTTTTGGGTATTCACGAAAGTTGCAATACCAACGCTGTTGTGATCCTCAAGGCACAACTTCAGGTGACCACTCCAATCCTGGGCCGGGTATTGGCGACTAGTAAAGCATAGGTGAAGCCGATTGACATCGAAAGACGAGCGCTGAAGAGTCTCCAGCAAGGAGTCGAACTTTTTAATAAGACTTGCCGCATTTTTATCACCGCATTCATCCAGAGCATCGACAAATAACCAGACAGAATGAGTCTTAAGGACCTCTGGAAGCGAGGACCTAAAGAAATCCCACAACTCGTTCTCATGCCACTGCACCTCACCTGCATAGTCGACTGTCTCGTACTTTTCATAAAAATTTCCGACTACGCTGGATAGAGCGACAGGAACCTGACTAAGAAGCTGATGAAGAAGAGACCGAAAGAAGCCGATGGGACTTTGTTGAAGCTCGTCTCCGCGACCGTGAAAGAAGAAAGACAGAACAAGCTCGTTACCTCTCGTTGAAAATTGTTTGTCCTCGAGGGCATACTTCAGCAGCGTTGACTTCCCCGAGCCTGGCTTTCCCTGAATCCAGAGTAGGCTTTCCCTAAAATCTTTCCAAGTTGCGTAAGTGTCGTTTCTGAATAGCCACTGGCACGTTCCTTCGGCGACTGATTCAATATCATCGGCTCGATCATCCATTGTCGGAAAGGCCAGCGACCTTCGACAATCTTTCAGCATAATGAACAGCCTGGGCTGTATTGCGTCTGCTATGCTTTTGCCACTTCCTGGTGAATTCATCGCTGCAGCGTTCACCACGTCTTCAGTAATGGCAATTTCGTCCCCCCCATCAGGAGCCTCAGATAACGGCGTCCGGCCAAGCATGTTAGTGGCCCTGTCAGCTGCCTCTTTCTCTGGGTCCGAGTTGGCAGTATCGCTTTTGACATCCGAAACGTGAGTAGAGAGAACCCGCAAGCTCCCAGACCTCTCGTCCGGCCAGTCATCAAAATAACTGTTCGTGAGGAAGTAGTCGGTATACTCGAGAACATTGTGTGGCTTTGGGGTGGAGTGGTCCGCTCTATCGTAATCGCACAATTTGTCGAGCGGGTTAACCTCATCGTGTTCGTCCAGGGCGTTGTCAATCCACTGTTGAAGAAAGTTTGCGCGCTCCGATTCCTTTGGAAGAGTGAAGCTGCCAGGTAGAACGTTTAGGTTATGTGTGATGGGCTGCAGCCATGGAAGAGCCCGAAGGGCAAATTCGCAAGTGTGCTGCAACACATGGTCCACTAGTTCGGGCGAATCTTCGGGTCCGCAAGAAGTACATAGGGGACACGATGTGAGTCCTATCACCTGCACCGCAGACCAAGACAAGAGGGTCGAGAGAGAATTGTCTAGAAGCTCGTCCTTATGGTCGGTTTGAATATGGTTTCCCATACTTTCCATTGTGAGACAACCGTTATCTTGTTCTTCACAGAATGGGCATCGCCACTGAGGCAGATGGCTCCTTTTCACATGGCTTCTCCACTCGTCTCGGGTGCAGAAGAGCAATTCTGGAGAGGGGCAGTTCGCCGCAACGCAAGTGTACGGACGCACATCTTCAATGACATGCTGTCTTCACCGGACTGTTAGAATGGAAATGGATTTAAACGAGAAGGTTGTGTGGTGTCTACCCACTTCCACAACATTGGATTGCTTAGAATTTCGACTGGCAAAGACTGGCAGCAGCAGGGACATTTTGCTATCTCACGATTAGGCGGATTAGGAGGCGCACGCGGAAATTCAGAATCTGAGGCGATGAACGTAATCTGCGTCTTTGCTGGCTCTGGAGTGTATATCTCGGTCGATAGTGAGTACTGCAGCGGACCCTCGGCCGTAGACGCATGAGAGAACCCCGAAATGGTGTGTGGTTTATGTGGTCTAAGTGGTCTATGTGGTGTGTGTGGTGTAGGTCCTTTTCCCCTGGAGATAGCAGGTGCTGGGTCTTGAGAATTAGCCGCTGTGGAAAGCAGCTGCTGTAAGGGTCTGTCGGTAGGTTCAAGAACTGGCAGCGTTTGCACGCTCTTCTGGGTTCTTGAGCGTTTCTGCGCCACTAAGAAGGAGTGCCTCCGCCTAAGGTTTGCTTCTATGAGGCGCTTCTGAAGACTGGACAATTTGGACGGGTTTATATCGGTGGTGTAACTCCCGTTGTCTGTCTTGTGGAAGAGCCCATTATGGCCTGGACGAAGAAGGATGACACACTCGAGATGCGCCCTCAGCTCCGGGAATTCATCCGGGTTCATTGTCTGGTCGGCTCTGCGGTTTCGCGATGCCCTTCCTGTCCGACGGATAGCTGTGCCGATCATAGCCAAGTTCTTGATGGCAGAGTCCAAGTTCTGGATGCTCCCGTCATGATTTGTGTCAGTCTCGGTCAGGCTCGCATAGTAGTCCAGAGAGTCGACCAGCATTAAGAGGATGCTCTTCACCAATGCGAGGTCGCTTGCTCGTCCCCGGAGCCTAGAATCGAGAGAGGCCCCGGGCTTCGCCAAGGCACCAATGCCATCCGCCCAGAGATTGAAGTCAGCCAGCCGACTTTCTACTAGTTCGGTGCGCTTTGGGCTTTGGAGAAGCTGCTCAAACTTCAAGACACAGGACTTTGTGAGTTCCAGTACAGAGTCCGCGCTTCGCTCCATGATGATGCGTGGTCAACTATGTGCACATTGCTCTGCAAATATCTGGTGAGGTAGGGAAGATGGATAGAAGAGGTGGTGTGGTGGGGTTGAGATTACCCCGCTCTGCCATCCAAAATGACTTGTCCTCTCTCCATGGCACTGGCCTCCAACATGCAAAATCGCGATTTATTACACCCTGAAATGACCATCCGCCCTTGCCAAGATGGCCGAAGACGCCCCGAGCATCCTCGCACCGCACGCTATACAGATCTCTCAAGCTATTTTTGCTATTCCCAGGAAACGTCTGAACCCAGCCCATATGGATGCCTTCCGCATAGCTCATGACGTCGCTGCCCGTCTTCATCTCGCCAGCACGTATCTTTGCTCTCTTCCGCCTTTCCTTATAGAAGATGAAGTCGTACAGGTCTGCCGCACTCTTTTGCTGGACTTGCAGGCCATCACTCGGCCACCGACGGGGCCAGTAGGCTCAAATTGGGGGGGCATTTCCTCCTTTGTGTCCTCGACCACTCTAGACGCAGAGACGTGTCTTGTGAGCTTCTTCAAAGAACACAAGGAAAAGGCTCAAAGCTTGAGCCACTTGTGTGAGGATCTCATCAAAAAGCTAGTCCGTGCCAAAGACGTTGACGAGAAACTCCCCGAGTCCGCGCTCCGAGCTATCGACATTCCCGATACTTCCGATGACATCAATAACGGTGTTTTCAACTCCTTAGAGCTGATTTCTGAGTGCGACCAAGTTTTTCACGGAACCATCGAAACTGTGACAGCCGGCGGACGAGATGAAAACACACTGAGGCACACCGCACGACTGTGTCTGCACGAGGTCAACCAAGACACAACATCGCGCACCTCGATACTCCTCGTCGCAGCCACAGATATGGCCCATTGGCAAGAATTTTGCTTGATTACGTCCGTATTTCCTATACAGTAATCCCGGCTACTATGGTTGACTAATTAAAGGACTCAGTCAACCGGAGAGTCCCATAGACGACCAACAGAAGCCCCTCGGCCCAGGAGGGTTCTGTAGAATCCTCGAAGAGGAGACTATGGCTTGTTATTTACTCGAATATAAACAAAAGCAAGGTATCTTCTCGGTCAGGGGAGCACGTGCTCCTGAGCAAATACCGCAGGCTGGGCTTGGGAAGTCCCTTGCAAACATACTTCTTGACTACGACCTCACGCCAAAGGACAAGGTGCTGCTTTCATATACCGTGGCAAGGTCATATTTCAAGTACTACGATACGGAATTTATGCGAACCAGATGGACAAGCAACGCAATTTGGTTCATGCCCGAGATGGACAGCACAATGCGCAAGGGTCAACTAGCCCTACGCGCTTATCTGTCATTCCCATTCGATGCTTCTGGAAACAGTTTACCAGACATTCCGTACAACGACAGTTTAGTTCATCGCTGTCCTCGGATCTTTGACATTGGTGTACTGCTCCTGGAAATCGGTCTTGGCAAGCCCTTGCTCTTCCCGACTGGAAAGAGTCGGAGCGCAGTTGGACAAGCGAATTTCAACCACCGTATAGCGAACCAACAGTTGATCGAGCTACAAAATGCAAGCTGGGATGGCTTCCTAAACAAGCATCACTTTGACTCGGTCGTAAAATTTTGTCTCGACGGTGAGAATTTCATCAAGCAGAAGCTGCACATGCGGAAGGTCTTTCATGTAAAAGTGGTCCGGCCCCTTGCATGGCTGGCGAAAAGGGGGTTTAAATCACAGGCTGGGGACGTCACTTATATCAACAAGAAGGCTTATCCACAAAACGACATGGCATGGAACTCGGAACCAGAAGCGCTATTTCATAGCGGCGTCGTACATACGAAGTGGCTGGAAAACCTAAAGAAGATCAGCAAGTATGTGGAACTCAAACGACGCGAGTGCAAAGACACGACCCCGATTCGCGTTGCGATCCTGGATACAGGATTAAATATGGATTTCCGCATCTTCAATGCAAAGAAGGGACTACTCAATGGCATCACAGTCAAAGACTTTGTCACGCCTGACGCACCGACCATGACGGACACCTTTGGCCACGGCACCTTCATGGCAAGGATCATTATGGAGTGTGCCCCCGGTGCCGAAATACTTGTGGCGCGCGTCGCCGAAAATACAAATGCCCTCGAGCGCAGCCAGGAGAACATTAAAAATGTGAGAGGGGTGAAACGCGTTGTCCTTGGAGTGGTACCAAGCTCACAATTCCTTACGAACATAGGCCATCCTCTGGGCTGGGCAGACGGCAAACGCCCATGTCATATCCATGTCCTTTGGCTTGTCGAAAGACGATCCCGGGATATGCGATGCCATTGAGACGGTGCAGAAAAGCCGCAATAATCAGATCATCTTCCTTGCCAGCGCCGGAAATTCAAGCACGGACGACGAGAGCTTCCCTGCCCGCCATCATGCCGTCATATCGGTTTATGCAACGAACTGCTATGGGACATTCCTGGATTCGAACTCGGCGAGCACAGCCCATGGGGCCTATGTGCTCGGCACCTACGGTGATGATATCCCAGGCCCTCTCCAAGAGGAGTTCAGAACGACATACCCAGGTATATGCGAACGGGGCTCTTCAGTCGCCACCGCTGTCATGGCGGCTATCAGCACCACCATGATCGCCTACGCTTGTGTGTTGCCTTCATCTATGCCTATGTTAAAGCCCGTTCTGTGGCACATCCGGACGACCAAGGGGATGGAAGCAGTGCTGAATCGGATGGCACAGCATAAATCTGATCATGTGCAAAAAAGAACCGTATGTCCTATTTGGTTCTGGAAGGACAAGCCAAGAGATGATTGGCGATGGTGCGCCCTGTACGATGCCTTGTCAACCGTTGCTAAGAGGCATCCGAGGCCGGCTGAAGCGGTCTGGTGACAGCAACAGCAGTAATGTCCCGAATGAGAACTTGTTCATATATTAGCGGGGTTCTTTCTCAAAGAACGACCTAAAACAGGTGTACTCAGCCCAGTAGCAACCGTCGAGCAGCAAGCTCCACCTAGGCAGTAGACACAACGAAAGACTCGTCGTCTCCTTCTTTAATCCATTCCTCGTAGTACTCATCCGGTCGCGTGTCCAAGTCCTGACGGAGAACTGCACCGTTCACCTCCATGATCTCCATTTCCTCGGCCTCACCGTCTTCTTCGTCTTGAGCCTCGCCGCTGCAAAAGGCCGTCCTGTCCGAGAACAGCTCTCCCTCAACATCCGTATCCCTGGGCCGGATGACGTGGAGACGATAGGCAAACACGATGCCCGGTGCTGTTTCGTAGCTGGCCGTCTTCGCGTTCTCCCTGCTCCCGGCCACACTTCCACCAAGCTCGACAGGAGGCGAGGCGCCGGCCACGACCGGCCCGGACCCCCCAAGAGACACGGCCGCCTTTTTCTGCGTCTCGTCCGTGACCGTGAAGCTCTGCTGTGCGATGCGCAGACCAGAGATGATGTATACGCACCGCTTGCCGAACTTGCCGCTGTCCATGTGTCTCTTCACGTGATCCAGCGCGACGATGGCCTCGAGCGCCTCGGGGGCAAACGGCCCGCTGTAAGCCAAGATCTCGTGGTCGACGGCGCCAAACGACTTGGTTTTGGCCCAGGACACATCGAGCTTGGCGCTGGCACTGGCAAGGTCGAGGCACTTGGCCAAGAGCTCGAGCCCAAAGGAGCGGCTCTTGTCGGCTGTGAAGCTGCGGTTCTTCTCCACGCCAATGGCCTTGGCCTCTGGCAGCGGAATGGCCGGGTGATCGGGGAGGTACGCGAGTGTCGCCGTCGGCCGCAGAGGGTGGGGAATGACGCTGCCGAGAGCGATCTGCCCGTCGGGGAGAAAAGTAAAATCAGGAGGAAGGAACCACGTTTTGCTTGCCATGGCGTCTAGTTGCTGGAGTTCTACGAGAGGAATCAGGGACGGAATGATGGACAATTGCGCATTTTTTCAAAAGAGGCCTGCTCTGTAGAATACGGCCTGTACCCCGCCCAGGCCCGCGTTCATAGGACGAAACGGAATACGACGTAGGAGAGGTGAAGCCGTTGTCGTGCATCCGACCCGCTTTTCTCAACAACACCATTAGGATCACTAAGTGTTGTCCTATATTGACCCTATTAATGGGACTGTTAGGCCAACGCTAGGAGTGCGTACAGGTGTTAAACGCTACATGTGCAGGTGGCAGCTCTACTTGGCGGGGTGTTTTAGGGGCCGAAAGTAGTCGCTCTTAGAGACCGACGTCCGCTTTACTTTCTGCTTACGTAATATTTTCACGCGAAACTCTTATCGATACCACCTATCTTATCTCATCTTTTTTTTCTGCCGAGCAGAATTGCCCAGTCTTTCTCTGTGCAACAAAACCACATCCATCCATCTCTACCATGGCGAAGCGCTCAGCATCTGATATGCCCGCAGGGGCCGCGGCGCCGGTGGCCAAAAAGCGGACCCGCGGTGTCGGCCTCAAGACGGCGTTGCCCGTCGACGACGAGCAATGGCGCAACAAGATGATGCGCACCAAGGACGCCGTGGTGCTGCGGGCCAAGACGCGCAAGAACTACGCCAAGGTCAAGGCGCGCGCGCTGACCGAGGACGGCAAAGACGGGAACGAGCAGGCCATGCATCCAGAGCGGCTGGCCCGGCTGGGTGCAGAAGAGAACGGCGGCAAGGACAACAAGGACGGCGGCAAAGACGGTGACAAGAACGGGGCACACACGGCACAAGCAGACCGGGAGCCACGGTCGCGGCCACAGGTGCAGCTGCCGCGGAACCCCAGCCAGCGACGCCCCGGCCGCGACAAGACCGACACCATTCTCAAGGCGCAACAGGAGGCGGACGAGAAACGGGCAGAGGCCGAGCGGCGGACGGCCGAGCGAGAGGCCAAGCGGGAGGAGCGGGCGCGGATTCAAAAGAAAATGGTGCGGGCACGACGGGTTCCCGGCGAAGGTGGCAATCACAAGGGCGGCAACGGGGGTATTACCGGTCCGGATCGACGAAAGCTCGGGCGAGAGAGCGGCGTGTTGTTGGATCGGGTACGGAGATTGATGCGGTGATGAAGTCGGAAAAAGAACAATGCTATCCCAAGAGGGAAAAAATACCCAAAAGGGAGATAATACCCAAAAGGAAGACGAAGCCAAGAGAAACAAATTGTAACGAGACTGTCTATGCCTCCGAAATGGCGTGTCACCAGCAATTATGGGCCTATGTAAGATACAGGCGATATGGGCTGATATTCGCCATGGTAGTGGTCGCTTAGCGATCGATCGCCGAGCCAGTGCTGTAGGGTCGCCTGTAGGCACGTCATTTTGCAGCTTCCATAGCTGGCGAGCACGTTATCTCATGTGGGGGTTTCAAAACGAACTGCGCTAATATCGACAGACGCCGACAACCTTGAATCCACGGTGCTGCAGGCCCATGTGGGAAATGATGATAATATGGCGTCGAGGGACATGAAGTCTTCGATGCGCCGGTTCCGCATCTCTCCTGCGTCTGCAGAGGCCGCGGGACCAGCAGCGGTGCCTGCGAGGACGGCAAAGCCAGCCGGCCGAGGTGCCGCTGCGGCGAGAGCCAGTGGAACTGCTGGACGGGCATGCGACCGGTGTCGGTCCTTTAAGAAGCGGTGCAGCCGGACGTTGCCAGTATGTCAGCTATGTGCCAGCGCGTGCCAGCCGTGCAGCTTCAGCGAGCTGGCAGAGGCGGCGGCGACGACACAGCAGCTGCAGGCGCGGGTTGAGTGGCTGTCGCAGATTATCAACAACGGCGGCGGCAGAGGTATTGCCGGGCTCATGACCAACATTGAGGCCGTCGAGACGGGGACAGACGTCTTTGGGATGCGGCCGGGCGGCGCCGCGGGCATCGACGACGCAGCCGCCGTCTCGGGCCATGGTGTAAAGCCCGTTTCCGTCATGGCCGAGACGAGGACGGGGCCGGTGGTCCCGGGCGGCGATAGCGCAGGTGCGGATGGAATCGGCAGGGGTGCAGCAGCGCTCTTACCGCCGGTCCGCTCGGCCGCCTCGGCCAACGCGACGGCACGGCGCCTGGTCGATGCCTACTTTCGCAACGTCAACCGGGCGTACCCGTTCATCGACCGGGACAAGGTGCTGCGCGACCTCGGTGGCTATGCGGGCGACGTGACGACGCGGCGGCCCGACGGGTCGGCCGACTCGACCATTCTCTACCTGATCATGGCGATTGGCTACACGACGCTGCAGCGGGCCGGCCAGGTGGACGACGACGGCGACGAGGCCGGCGGCGGCGGCGGCGGCGGCAGTCGGCTGCCGCTGCGGTTCGACGTGGCCTACGCGGACCTGATCCGGGAGCGCATCTGCGACGAGAGCGTGGCGTCGGTGCAGATCCTGGTGCTTCTGGCGCTGCACTCGCTCTTTGACCCGGCGGGGCCGCCGGTGTGGCCGATTGTGGCCGTGGTGGCGCGGCATGCGATGCACCTGGGGCTGACGCGGCGGTCGGTCCGAGGAGAAAACGGCAAGACGTCGATCGAGTCCACCACCGAGTCCTCGGCCGAGATGCGCCACCGCCTCTACTGGAGCATCTTTGTGCTCGACCGCATGGTGGCCGCGTCGGCCGGCCTGCCGGTGGCCCTGACCGACGAAAACGCCGACGTGCCGCTGCCCAGCCTGACCGTGGCCGAGTTCGCGGCGCCCATGCCCCAGCGCACGGCCTGCGCGGCGCTGCTGCAGACGAGCCGCCACGTGATCCAGCTGCGCCAGCTCGAGGACCGCATCCTGGGGCAGCTGCACGTCCGCCGGCGCTCCGAGATGGCGGCCCTGAGCGCGGCCGACCGCCGCGTCCTCGTGGCCGACATCCAGGCCGACGTCGAGAACTGGTACAGCAGCGGCTGTCTGATTGCGCCGCCGCCCGACAACCTGCCCATCCACAGCTCCGTCTCGTGGCTGAGCGCCCGCTACTACCACCTGCTGCTGCTGCTGCACTACCCGCGGGACCTGGGTGGTCACATCGGGGGTACTAGTACCACCACCAACACCACCTCCTCGACCGCCTCCCACCTCGACCTCGTGCGCTTCGCCCAGAAACACCTCCAGTCCACGGCCGTGCTCTTCCAGCAGCGCCAGCTGCCCCTCAACCGCATCACCCTCTGCCGCCTCCTCCCCGTCGCCCTCGTGCTCCTGCACGGCTTCGTCTGGTGTGCCGCCCCCCCCGTCCGCACGGCTGCCGCGTCCGCCCACGACGCCGCCGTCTCGGCCTTTGCCGCCCGCGACGAGGTGGCCGTCCTCGTCGCCGTCCTCGACGCCTTTCCCGCCGCCTGGACCCTGGCCCACCGCTGCGCCTCCATCCTCCGCCACTTTCTCAGCCTCGTCGCCGGCGCCTCCGCCTACGCTCCCCTGCACGTGGCCCGCCACACCCTCGTGCGGCCCCTCGTGGCCTCGCTGCTCGACGTCATGTACCTCGTCCTCGGCCGCGCCACGTCCTTTGCCTTTTGCGAGATGCCCGACGACGGCGCCCCCGACACCACCGCCGCGGCCAGCGTCCGCTTTGGCGGCTTTGAGAACATGCAGTACGCAGACGACCACGCCGTCTATCTGGGCCGGGCCTCGCTGGTCGGCGGCGGCGGACCGGCCGTGATGGCACAAGCGAGTGACCTGCCCGATGATGGCATCCTGGGCCTCGGCTGGTCCGGCGTAGAGCTGGATTTTTTGTAGCAGAGTATAGAGTAGTGTGCGAGAATCCAGCTGATTTTCGATATAGCCCCGATCTATGTATAGCTTGTCCATGTCGACCATCACCCAGTCGGGGACCCGTCGCCCTCTGTATCTTCATCCTTGTCCTCTTCCTCACCACCCTCCCCCCCAGGACGCCCCCAGCCACCACCGCCCGGCGTGTTGATCTGCATGCGTTCCCCCGGGTCCAGCCGGATGACGGCCTTGCCGCCCAGACTGATGCGCTCCAGCTGGCCGGTCTCGCTGTTGCGTTTGAACGCATAGTTGCGCCCGACCGCGCCGGCCTGGCCGCCGGCCCTGCCGTACGGCCCGTACACGCGCCGGTCGCTGAGGATGCTAAAGGTGAGCGGCACGCGCGCCTCGATCTCGCGCACCACGCCGTCGCCACCATGCCACTGGCCCGCGCCGCCGCTGCCCCGACGGATCGCGTACTGGCGCACCAGCACGGCCGTGCGCTTCTCAATGATCTCGGGATCCGTGTTGCGCGTGTTGGTCGAGTGCACATTGACGGCACTCTCGCCGTGCCAGCCCGGCCCGGCGCCGACACCGCCGCCCAGCGACTCGCCATAGTTCCACCCCGGAAGCACCCGGCTGGGCTGCATCGGGTCGCGGCCGCCCATGCCCCAGCCGAAGCTGTTGGCGCAGCCCTGGCTGGCGGCGCAGCGGCCAAACGCCCGCAGGATCGTGTCAATCACCCGCTGGCTGGCCAGCGTCGACCCGCACACGGCCACGGCCGGACTCGGGTTCAGGATCGAGCCCCGCGGGATCCGGATCTCCACCGGGCTCAGACAGCCCTCGTTGAGCGGAATGTCCACGTCCACGAGACAGCGGACCGTGTACAGAATGGCCGAGTGCGTAATCGACACCGGACAGTTGTAGTTGCCCCAGCTCTGCGGGCCCGTTCCCTCGAAATCATACAGCGCCGAGCCGTTGTCTGCATTAATCGTAATCTTGAGCCGGATCGCCGTGCCGTCGTCGTAATAGTCCGTCGCCGTCAGCGGCTCCGCGTGGTCCCGCGCCGTCTGCCGGAAAAACGCCCGCACCGCCACCTCCGCATTCGCCTGGATGCCGTACATGTAGCGGTGCACCGTCTCGAGCGAGAACTCGTCGCACAGCCGCTCCAGCAGCCGGATGCCCCGCTGGTTGCTCGAGATCTGCGCCTTGAGGTCCGAGATGTTGTCCGCGATCCGCCGCGTGGGACTGCAGCCCGGAAAGCTGCCCGCCTGGTCAAAGGCAGCACGCACGTCGTCCTCGAGAAAGTGGCCGCCCGAGACAATCTTCATCGACCGGATGCAGATGCCCTCCTCCCACAGCTCCTTGGACTCGGGCATCATGCTCGTGATGCCCTTGCCGCCAATGTCCGTATGGTGGCCGCGCGACGCCACGTAAAAGGCAATCTTCTGCCCGCCGCGGCTGCTGCCGTCGTCGACAAAGACCGGACTCACCACGGTCAGGTCGGGCAGATGGGTCCCTCCACACTGAGGGTGATTGGTGAGCAGGACGTCGCCCGGAGCCAGGCGGCCCTCCCACAGCCGGTGCTGATATTGTATCGCAAACTGCATCGAGCCGAGATGGATCGGGATATGTGGCGCGTTGGCCACCAGCTTGCCGTCCGGAGAGAAAATGGCACACGAAAAGTCAAGCCGCTCCTTGATCGAGCTGGAGATGGACGTCCTCTGCAGCGTGTTGCCCATCTGCTCCGCAACCGCCATGAACCGGTGCGCAAACACCGACAGCTGTACCGGGTCCGTGACGGTGGCTGGCAAGGCTGCAGACGCAGTGTCTCGTGTTTCCGTTTCCGTTTCCGTTTCCACTTTCTCCGCCGCTTCCGCCTCTACGCGCTCCAACACCACATGGTTGGCCAATATAAAGCCCCGGAAGCCTGGGCTGACAAAGATTGTCTGCGTCTTGTCGATGATCAGAGAGGGTCCGTCGACGGTGCTTCCCACAGGCACCTCCTCGAGCTGAAATATCGGAATCTCTTTCCAGCCCCCTTCCACATAGACTCTCTGTCTCCGTGTCGGCTCCGCTTCGCGTGTCCAGCCCTTTGCCTTTTCCAGGGCTCGGATGGCTGATTCCTCCTCCTCCAAGGCCGTTGCGCTGCCAGTTCCCCTGACCTTGATCGAGTCAATCACAATATCACGGCTCAGGTTGAAAGCGAACTCCCGAAGATGGTGCGCCTCGAAAGCCGCCGCATAGTCACCGTCGGCAGGCGTCGAAACGGAAATGTTCGTGTCCGTGCCAAAGTAGCGCAGCGTAACCGACTCGTCAAAGCGGAGCGACGACTCGCTCGCGCCCTGGGACAGCAGCTCAGTGCGCACCTGTGCACGAAGAGCCACAAGCCTCGCTCGCACATGGTCTGCCGAGTCCGCATTGCCCAGTCTTGCCGAATACGGCTCGCGTGACTCGTGTTGGAGCTCGGCTTGCGATATGCCATAGGCCGACAGGAGCGACGACCATTTGTGAATCAGGATGCGGCGGATCCCCAGCCTCTCGGCAATCGCGCAGGCGTGTTCTTGATCGTGTTAGTCCATAAGTTCTCTTATACACAACAGAGATGAAGAGATAAACGTACGACCGCCTGCACCACCGAAGCTGACCAGATCATGCTTCTCAGGAGAGTACCCCCGAGCCTCTGCAGGCGTCAGTAATCGCACCATAAAGAGGGAAGGCGACGTGCAGATAGATACCTGTCGTGTTTCGGATCGGCCGGCTCATCGTCTCATTGGCAACATTCAAAAAGCCAAGCGCCACTTCTTCTGGCGTCAGCTCTTGGGACGTTTGCAGGTTGAACTGCGCAGTCATGTCCAGAAACATCTTCTCTACAACAACTGTGTCAAGCGGCTGGTCCGCGGCCGGTCCGAAGATGGATGGGAAGGACGAGAGCACCAGACGGCCGAGAAATAGGTTCGCGTCTGTGACCGTCAAGGGGCCGCTGGATATAATTAGTAAGCTATGCAATGTGAGCCCTCTCTTCTCGGTATCACGTACCCTTTCCTATAGCACGCAGGGCCGGGATGGGCGCCCGCGCTCTCTGGGCCGACCACGAGAAGGCCGTTCCGAGCAAAGAGGATCGATCCACCTCCAGCCGCAACACTGGGGGCTGTCAGCAAACGGTTTCGGGTACTTGACGAATGCACCAGGTTTGTTGAAACTCACGTGGAAATGTTCAGCATCGGGACATTGATTGTCCTTCCGGCAATGGTTGTCTCTGCCAAATGGTCATACTTGCCGTCAAATCTCGACACATCCGTGCTGGTGCCCCCCTGCCTTCCTGTCAGCAGTCGCTCGTCTTCTTTCTTTGAAAAAACATACCATGTCAAACCCAATAATCGGAGTCTTTGTCTCCTTGTCAAAGCAGCTCCTGGCGATGCCCACCACGCCGCCCGCCGGGCCGCTCAGGAGGGCCTCATTGCCTCTGAACTTGGCCGCCGCCCGCAGTCCACCGTCTGAACACATGAACTCGACCCTGGTCGGCAGCGTATCAAAGCCCTCCTCAAAGCCCTCGATATACTTCCGAATCACCGGGTACAGGTACGCCTCTGAACAGGTCGAGTTGCTTCTGCTCAACAGTTTTACCGCCGGGCTTGTCTGGCTGCTCAATGTTACGTACTGGAAGCCGAGGCCGCGCGCGATCGTGGCCACCCCTTCCTCGTGGTCGGGGTAGAGGTATGCGTGCATAAAGGAAATGGCCAGGTTAGTGTACCCGGCCTCTCTCAGCCCCAGAAGCTGCTCTCTGACAACATCCAGATCAGGCCGCCGCAGGACACGGACGATCTCGCCGCTGGCCGTGCGGGCGAGCTGTGAGTCGGTCAGGGCGGCCTTTTTATCCATAGGGCTGGGATTGAGGTCATAGTCCTCGATCGTGACCCTCTCGTCAATCTCAATGACGGCATCATGGAGCGCACGCGGCTTGCGAACGTTGAGGTCAAACAGTTTCGGACGGGACTGGTCTCCAATGACACAGATATCTCCGAAGCCTAACGTCTGATCAGTAACAGGGCGTGGATAAATCAAGAAGAAAAGAAGAGACACATACCCTTCGTGGTGAGAAAGGCAAATTTCTCGCCCTTGCGCTCAAGCAGCGCATTGGTAGCCACGGTAGTACCAATACGGCACACGGCTATCGTCGAGTCAGGCGTCAGCACAGTCGCCAACAATATCGAGAACTTGGAGGATGATCACAGATACGTACAGATTCTCGAGCCGTCCAGCTTCGACCCGACTGGTATAGGTCTCCCTTCAGCCACCTCCAATACCCTCCTGATCGCTTCCGTCGGAGCATCTGCGTAGCTGGACGGATCAACCGAGAGCAGCTTGAATATTATGGGCTCTCGGCCGTCGATATGGGCAATGACATCGCAAAAGGTCCCGCCCCTATCAATTGACACCCGAATGTCGCCCATCACGGCTGTGGCTTCTTCCTGATCTCAGCGTGTCAGACGTCTGCGCTTGCATACATCAGACGAGTGCGTCCATACGAGTACAAAAGCATGCAAAGGCACTGTCTGCGTTGGGTCCGGGGTCGCTCTTTAGCGGCAATTGCTGCATCGGCAAAAGTTCCATGGTGGCATTCAGTTTGGCAATCTGTCGGCCAAAAGCCGACGTGGTGCCACTAAAACTGGACCCTATGAAAAGCGCCGTCGCTTCTTACAATGTCATTCCGCCAAAAACTCCCTAATCTTTGCAATCACCTCCGCGTTTTTCTCCAGGTGGACACTATGATTCGCATCCTTGACCACAAATAACTGTGCGTCTGGAATCTTGGAAGCAATGAACTCGGAGTTTTCTGGAAAGAGTCAGCCATAAAAGTAAAAGCGCGGGCTTATCTTTTGTACCTGGCGGACATATCCAGTCCTTTTCTCCAACCACGACCAGAGTACGAGCTGTAATCTTTGGCAGATCCTGTCGATAATCAAAGTACTTTTCCTGCTCCGAGTATAAGTCGTCTATATGACGTGTGAGCAATCACGTGTCATCTCCGAATCATACAAGGCAACGTGACTCACTATGCGACTCGGCATTGTAGGTGCCATTGAGACAGCCACTCAAGGCTGCGTTTGCGTCAAACTTCTCGCTGTACAGAGGCGACATGGCCAAGTGAACGAGCCGAAACTCCATGTCGCTTTCATAAGCGCCAAAGACTTTGTTTTTGAGCATCTCGACCGAGAAGCTCGGCGCTTTGTGTAGCCTCTGTTCCAGTACTTTGATGGCATCTTCTTCTTCTACAAGACAGCCGGTCGATCAGCACTCCCCTGGCAGAAATAAAATGCCATGGGCAGGAGCTCACGATGATAGCTGGGCGCAGTGCCACGGAGAATTAGGTACTGCACTTTGTCCGCATACTTGATGGCGTAATGCTGAGCCAAAAAACCGCCGAAACTCCCTCCACAGATGATTGCTTTTTCATCATTGGTGGAAAAGTGCTTTCGAACATCTTCAATGTCATCAACAATCTGCTCAAAGCTGTACGGCTTTGTTGCTGAGCTCTGTCCGTGGCCGCGATAGTCAAAGGACACGACGCGGTACTGGTCACTCAGAGGACTATAAGCCTTGAAGTCTGATAGATGGTCCCCTGGAAACAGGTCAGCAGCCCGCCCGGCGACATCGGCCGAGTCCGAAAAGCACCGATCCTCTCTTTCGTATTCTTACCCATACCTCTCCCTCCATGGAGAGTAATAAACACAGGAGCATCTTTGGGCCCAGAGATCTGATAAGCCAGCCGAGCGCCATTGATATTGACGTGGTCTACCATCTTGCCGGAAAGTCCCAAGTTGAACCTCGGCGGGAGGTCTTGTTTTCCAATTTTCCGTCCTCTTTTCTTACCTTCCCCTCAGTATGGCGCAATTGTCTGCGCCGTCCACAAGAGCAGTCGGTGTGTCTTGCGCAATCTATCTGCCCACAACGCGGCTGGCTGCAGCTTCGAGTATTGCAACCTCGAAAGATGCTGCTTATCGTTTGCCGTACCGGCGGATGTTAGTCTGGCGACAAACGAGACTAACGCAAGCACAACGGACCCATATTTGGCGGAGTGTCGGCTTGCGCCGATGGAATTTACCGAATTGGGCAATTATAAAAGGGCAAATTCCGACCCTAAAGCCCTGATATCAATCTGGACCCCCAGCTTCTTCGCAGTCGGACCCAGCAAGATAGCGTTTGCGTGCTCGTACCAATAGAGTTCGCAATCAATTGATAGGACAGAGGCTCCAAAGCCAACATGGATGCATATATAATATGCCAAAGGCTGGCTAGATCTGCCATGCGTCTTGGGGAATGCTGCTGGCCATGATTGTGCTATGTCCAACATTATTCTCGTCGATTACCACACATTTCCGACATCCCTCATCTCTCTTGTCTCCACACTCACACCTGCATAGAGATGGCGGCATCTCATGAGGTAACCGGCACGGCCAAAGCGGCCACTGCGCCGGCGCCGGCCGATGCCTTTGATCACATCGTCCCGGCAGATGAGAAGCACTCGGTCTATCTTGGCGAGAAGCCGGCGCCGCTGTCGGAAGAGCCGCAGCCGGTGCGCTGGTTCCACTGGCACGAGCCCAACACGAGCCCGGAAGAGAAGCGGCTCATCTTCAAGCTGGACTGGTTTCTGCTCTCGTACTCGTGTCTCTGCTTCTTCATCAAGTGGCTGGACAGCAGCAACGTGTCCAACGCCTATGTGTCGGGCATGTCCACGGAGCTGGGTTTCGGCAAGGGCAACGAGCTGAGCTGGATGAACACCTACTTCAGCTGCGGCAACCTGATCGGCGCGCCCTTTGCCAACCTCGTCATCACCGTCGTGCGGCCGCGCTACTGGCTGCCCACCTGCCTCATGGTCTGGAGCTTCTTCGTCCTCGGCATGTACCGGTGCAACACGGCCGGCCAGCTGTACGCGATGCGCTTCTGCTGCGGCCTGTTCGAGTCGGCCGCCTGGCCGGGCATCCAGTGGACCCTGGGCTGCTGGTATCGCAAGAGCGAGCTGGCCCGGCGGTCGGCCCTCTTTGTCATCAGCGGCGTCCTCGGCCAAATGTTCTCCGGCTACCTGCAGTCGGCCCTGTACAAGGGCATGGGCGGCAAGGGCGGCCTCTCCGCCTGGCGCTGGCTCTTTATCTTTGACTTTATCCTCTCCATTCCCGTGGCCATTTACGGCTTCTTTTTCTTCCCCGACACGCCCGAGCGGACGACAGCCTTTTACCTCAACGAATGGGAGCGTCGGCGGGCCTGCGAGCGCATCGAGGAGGAGGGCCGCATGCCTGCCGGCAAACTGGACTGGACCGTGGCCAAGCGCATCGTCAACTCGTGGCAGGTCTACGTCTTCACCATTGGCTATGCCCTGTGGACCCTGACCATTGGCTCCTACGTGATGCAATACTTTACGCTCTACCTCAAGGCTACCAAGCGCTACAGTGTCCCCGAGATCAACAACATCCCCACGTCCATCGGCGCCGTCAACTTTGTATTCATGGTCTCGACCGGCTTCATCGCCGACAAGATCGGCGGTCGCGGCCCCGTCTGCATCGGCGTCGGCAGCCTGTTGGCCTTTTGCTACATTGTGCTCTCCATCTGGGACGTGCCACATGGCCTCACCATGGCTGTCTTCATCCTGTGCGGCTGCTATGGCTGCTTCACGCCCCTGCTCGCCGGCTGGGTCAACGAGTCCTGCGGCGGTGACCAGCACAAGCGCGGCTTCATCCTTGGCTTCATGACCTCCGTCGGCGGTGCCGTTGTCATCCCTTTCCAACAGTACCAGTTCGCCAGTTCGCAGGCACCGCACTTCAAAAAGACCCACGGCTGGCCGAGTGCCCTTGCCTTCGTCATTGCCTTGACCTTGTGGACTGGCTTTGTTATCCCGTTTGTGCAGAAGCGGGCAGAGCGCAAAACCAACGTCGGCACAGTGGAGGAGGGGTCTTTACAGGCTTGAGGACCTGACAACTGTGCATTGTAATCTGGTAGTTCATAATTTGCAAACTACAGTTTCATTGATGATATGACGCCGCGGAGGAACGAGTGCTGTCAAATTTGACAAGCTAGGGAGGTCTCAAGTATGCGGCTCTAAGAATAATGCCTTGTTCATTTCTTCCCCAGCATTGCATCTTCTGGTCGGTGGCAGTTGTCATGCAATATTTTCTGGGGTTGCCCGCAAGATATGGGCGACGCACGGATGAAGATGTGTAGATGCACAGCTGGACATGCAGGCCTACGTTACTGTACTCTAGCAAGGGTATGTAATATACGTCTTGAGTACATACATATTGCTAAATGTGTTCGTAGGCGCCTTCAGACAAGCAAGGCAAAAAAAGGCAAAAAGGCAAAAAGAGTGGATACACCCGGATTCGAACCGGGGACCTTTCCCATGCGAAGGGAAAATCATACCCCTAGACCATGCACCCGATGCTTGTTGAGTTTTTCCACGTCTACTACACTTTTAGAGCTAGGTGAATCCCCAATGCTAGACTCTATCACAGGGTCTCTATAGCAAGTTCGTATATGTAGTGGCTGCGCCTAAGGCTGGGTGTAGACCTACCTCTCGACCGTCGAGGAAGTAGAGAAAACACATGTGCAGTTTTCTTCTACTCCGTTTTAGTTGCGGCGGTCTTCGCCCGCCCGTAATAAACATGTCTAAAGCGTTTAAATTACATCATAATTTTCATGTCTTAAGCAAGTATAATCTTTTGCAGCATTTTCATTCCTTCTACAAGCTTAGCAAGGTCGGCATCCGATATTCGGCTGGTAAGTGTTTGTTTTTGTAGATTCTCCCCTTCTTTCCTTTGCTGTATCCTTCCTTTTGCGTTAACGAGATGAAATAAATGCGAGATGAAATAGAAATCAGTCCGAAAGGACTAGATCGCCTGTAAGTGAATGTGTCCATTGTTTATCTAAGAGGTTGCTTAGGGGTTATTTTCTTGTAGGGTCCTCTGGAATTGTCGCCATGTCCGCGCGCAAAAGTTCTTGCTCGAGCAGTTCGAGTTCGCGGACGTTCTTAGCTCGCAGGGCGACGTGGATGCGGTGGTCGTCGTCGTCATCCGGCGGCGTGTCGTGGAGGTCCTCAGCTTCTGCGGCACCCGACAGGCACGCCATGCGCACGGCAAGCCACTGGAGCTTGAGAAGCGCGCGCATGGGTGCCGCGTCTTCCTTGGCCGCGCGGAGGTCGAAGCGGTACCCAGACTCGACGCGACGGCCCGACGCTAGGTGGCACATGGGGATGCCCGCGTCCTGTGCACCGCGCGCTGGCTTGTCGCCGTCAATGTCCTGGAGGGCTTGCGTGACGAACGCGGCGAGGCCTGCGGAGCCAAGATCCACGGACCGGCGGTGGTAGAGGTTTGGGGGCACGCCCGTCCGTGCCGGGAGAATGTGGTGGCTTTCGGCGAGGGCCTGCGCGAAACGCTTGGGCAGCCAGCGCCACTCGACGCGAATCAGCGCCATATCGCCGTCAAACCGCGCAACCGGCTCGTCCACTGGCTTCAGCCCGCACCATGCCCGGTCAAAGTACCAATGAACTTGATGGTTCAAAGAGATCATGTTGAAAGGCTTGTCCGAGCTCGATAGCACCGGTGCGCCAGTTGCCTGGTCATAGGGCACAAGCAGGTCACGGACTTCGGCGTACAATGCAGGTTGAATCGGGGCAATAAATCTGTAAAGCGCGCTGCGCGCATTTTTAAAATGCGTCTCACTCTTGTTCAGCGTCTGAGGGAGAATGTGGGCGACTTGCGCTTCGACGCAGTCGGTCACCACACACACACCGCCGTCTCGTGCTAAAGCCTAATAAATGTTAACTTCTTGTGCTAAAACACACTCTCAACTGGGCAACATATACGTACAATGGCACTTTCTCGTGCTTGTCTGTGTTTGGTGCCTTGGGGGGAGGACGACGTCCCGGGGCGCGAAGGATCTTGGCTGTCGAGATACCGGGCTTTTCCCCGGCCTGTATATATTAGCAGTTAGACAAGGAAGCAACGAACAAAGGGGCAAAGGAGCATACAAGTGCTGAAGAAAGGTTCTGCGTGTCGGAGAATTCCGTGCCAACCGTAGTAGTTGTCATCCGCGACTAGGTCACGGAGAGTATGGCTGTCTGCTGCGACGAGAAAATAGGACAACTGCATAAGATTGAGCTCGAATGAATCTCCTGGACCCAATTCGGCACAGATTTTCTGCTGTACGGTTTTGGCCAGGGCGAGACGCAGCTCAATGTCCGCAATGGCATTGGCGTTGGGGTCTGCTAGGTCTAGCCCTGCATGGTAGAGTCGGCCTGTGTGCAAAGCAAGCCGCGTCGTGGAGGTCGCTGCTAAAAAGACCTCTACGCGCTCGCGGTAGTCGGCCTTTTCTGCATCTGTAATGTGCGGCATGGTGACGCCGAGGACAAAGATGAGAACGAAGAGGGAGAGCAAGACAGTTTGCGCCAGATAGCAGGCGACAAGATACCTGGGGAAAGGGGGAAGAAAGGGGACACAGAAAGTCTTGTCCCTGTTCTAGTAAGTTTGAGGATCAGCGCGCTGTCTCCATGATGGAAGCTTTCTTCTTCGGCGGGTTCCAACAGGGATTTCGCGATGCCACAAGGGCAACGCCTCCTTTACAGACACAGTCACACACACACACACAGGCGACCTAGTCCCTTCGGACTAAGTTCTATTTCATTTAGCTTTATTTCATCTTTTGTTAAGTCATTTTATCTCGCATTTATTTCATCTCGTTACCGCAAAAGGAAGAAACTACAAAGGGGGAAAACCACAAAAACAAATATTCACCGACCGGAGGATAGGGACGCCCTACAGATGGCGGTGCTGAAACGGGTACGCCCTGCCGCGACTCAGCGGCACTAGAAACCAAGATATAAGCGCGAACGGAGGCGACAGGAACCTTCCGACATGCCTTTCACAGGCGGGAGAGGGCACATTCTATGCTAAGACTAAGAAGTACGTTCTATGCTAAAACGGAGGAGCCGCGTCGGCGGCTCTCCCACTCCCTTAAAGCAGGCCCCCACCCAGCCTTAGGCGCAACCACCACATGTACGAACTTGCTATATAGACCCTGTGATAGAGCCTAGCATAACTAATCCCCAGAGGGAGGTCTGGAGGGCCAACGGCCCTCCCCGCGGCGTTAAATATCATCATCATTACCAACAGGGATTTCCTATCTTGTTCAAAGGAAGCGCAGACTCGAGCTATGTGTCTGGTGCTGACCAGTCATGCAAGGTGTGCGAGTAAGCCACTGTGGTGCACTGGTGGCGAGGTGGCGATGACACTCTGTGTGTTGGTCTGTTTTGATTGCTGACGAAGCAGACAATCTGACCATCCCCACCGGCCTGGATCTGACGATCAAGGAGGCATGCGCGTAACACCAGGGAACCCCAAGGGAACCGGAACATGCGCCATTCCTACCAGCATCACAACTCACAAAACAAACATCAGTGGCATTTTCGATTGCTCGCTATAAAGAAATAAAAGGCTTTATACTTCAAAAAGAGGACCCATCTAAGGCCCCAGCACCGTTCACATGATCTGCATCCAAAACCCGGCTCAGCAAGCTTTTCGGCATACGTGTAGACTTCCGAAAGGCGTTGAAAATCAGAACAGAAGACAGAAGGGATAACCAGTACACAGTACTGCTATAGCGACCGTTCCCCGTGAGAACGCCAATCGTAGCCGGCACAATAAGAATGACAGCATAAGAAAAAGAAACGTAAAAAAAAAAGACACGGCATAGTTCATGAGTCCTCGTCGGTGCAAATCCCGAGGCAGACCAAATTCGTAACCAGGAGGAGGGTTGGTGTTCATAAAGGTCGAAAAGGTGGGGGTGGCCGTCTATGTACAGTGCGTTGCCGTTCCGTTCCGGCTTCAGATTTCGGCAAAGATTCGGTTGCTGTTCTCGAGCACAAACTGCACGGCTGTGTTCTTGGAGTGCATGTCGGTCATCTCTCTCTCCACGCTGTGGTCGCGCATAAGCGTTGGCGCGAACACCACGGCCAGGTTCTTGGGCGACATCTGTAAATGTTAGTTCCCGTTGTGTCACCATGACGCTCCTAGGAGGAAGCTTACCAAATTCTCGGGCTCGCGGTTCGCCACACGGGCCAGATGGAACATGAGGAACTCGAGACAGTCCCGGTGCTTTTGCGGCAGCATGTTGATGGTATTCCGGAGGTGAACACAGCGTTCCTCCTCGTCCGGGATCGCTATCAATCGTCAGTAAAGGCAAAAAGAAGAAAAAGGGTATCGGTTCCACCACCCACAATTTGACTCCAAAATACGGTCATACACATCATACGTGAGCAGCGGTGTTGGCAGCTTCCGGAAGTACTGCTTCAACACGCTCGTCACCGCCGTGATGTCCAGGTCTGGGTCGGAGATGTCGAAATCGTCCTGTTTCTCAAAGCCCTCGCGAATGGCCTTGACCTGCGAGTTGCCGCCCGTCTTGCGGTAGATGCCCTCGACGTCCATGCCACGAAGCTCCACTTCCTCAATGCATCGCGTCACCACGCTGGGAATGTGCCGGCGCTCGTACTCGGTCCGCTCCACGAGCTCCGACCCAAACAGCGTCGTCGGCGCCTCTGCCACGATAATCTCCGAGTTCAGCAGATTTGGTGCCGTGCCCGACCTGGGCATCGCCGACTTCTTGAAGAACCCAAATCCACCGCCGGCGTTAGGACCAGCGCCGCCGGGACCCATGGTGTTCATCCCGTTGCTGGGAACAGCTCCAATACTGCCAGAGGGACCTGGAGTGACGTTGACCGCCCGGATGCCGGGAGGGCCAAACTCGGTCGGCATACGGTTGCTCGGCTGCAGCGGCTGCAGTGCATGCAACGGCTGCGACGGCTGCGACGGCTGCCCGTAGCTTGTGGGCTGCTCGGTCGTCGCCATTGTCATGTTGTATGGGAGCCCGATGCTGTCACCCGTGAGACCCGGGTACCCCATCCGTTCACGGTCGTTCTGGAAGGCTCCCACCGCTCGGTTGACGCCTTTGCTGAAGTTCTGCGCCACCGTCTTGGAGCCCTTCTTCCAGTTGAACTTGCGCACCTGGCCCTTGCGCATGTTCACCACCGTCGGGCCACTCTCCACGACGGATTCGTCCCCATCAGTGCCGACCAGAGTGGCGCCGGTCGACGTCTGGATGCTGGCCGTGTCCAGGTTCATGGACGAGATGGACGGTCCCTTGTTCTGGTGGTAGATGCCCAGCCCGCTAGGCGACTTGACCTGCTCGGAGTTGATGTGCGACTTGAACCGCTCTTGGATCTGATGCGTGAGGTCATTGTTCATGTCCGCGAGCTGGGCATTCTTGGACGAGAGCTGCTCAAACTCGAGCAGCGCTCGGTCCCGGTCGGCCAACGCCTGGTTTTTCTCGTCGATCAGCGTGTCGCGCTCTGCGTGCAGCATCTCAATCGTGGTCGACATGCTCTTTTGCACATCGTCCAGCTTTTGCATAAAGTCTCGGATGGCCAGGTCTTCCAGATCGTTGACATCAATCGGCTGCTTGGTAGCCTTGGCCCGCTCAACGTAGCCGGCCAGCACCTCGAGCTGTCGGATCATCACCTCTGCCTGTGTGTCCAGCACCGAAACCGTCCGTCGTTTCTCTTGCAGCTTCTTGTTGAGCGTCTTGAGGTCCTTCTCCGCCCCAAACTGGCGCTCCAGCTCGGCCACGCGCTGCTCCGAGTTCCGTAGCTGGCGCTTGAGGAAGGCAGGGTCATCGTTGGCGTTGTTGCTGGCCGTCGAGATGGGGCTGCTGATGTTGTGTGCATGCACATCCACCACGCTCTCCGTGATCGGCGTCTTGGGCCAGCGAGGCGAGGCGGTCGCTCGGGTGGTCTCGCTGAGGCTGCGACTGTGGCCAATACGGCCATTGTTCAGGTGGTGGCCGACGTTGCCCGACTCGGTGCTGCCGTTGCGGCCGTGACGCACGGCATTCGAGACGCGGCGCAGGATGGACGAGGACGACTCGTCGGTGCCGAGAATGCGGGCCATATCCTCATCCAGGCTAAAGTCGCCGCCAGAACTCCATCGCGGCAGCTTGGGCGACGGTCCGGTAGGAGGAGATGCGGGTGTCGCGTCGCTGTCGGCAGCGGCACTGCTGCTGGAGTCCTTGCCAGCTGTGTGGGGCGGGCCAGCACTCGGAGGCTGTGGCGGCGCGCGAGGCTGCATGTATGTGTCGCTCAACTTTGGCTCCGTCGCGCTGGGGCGCACCGGCGGGGGTGCGAAAAGGGGCTGCGGCGGGGCGGACAGACCCGAAGGTGACACCAAGTCGCCCATGGGACTCGAAGTCGCCTTTCCGTTGGCTGCGGTCTGTCAGCTTCGGCCCGAGGGTTATGAGACAAAGAGGTTGGACTTACCGGAGCGGGCCGACGAAGGCAGCTCTTTCCGAGCGATTGGGGCGGTCCGGATGTGCTGCTCTCCGGCATTCGCGCGGCTATTCGGCGTCAAGGCGCCGGCCGGGTCCGGTGACGGCATCTCGACGACCTCTTCCGCTCTCGGCTGCCGACGCACGTCCTGGGACGACCGTCCTCCCGAGCTGGAGGTCGGCGTAGAGGACGAGGGGGACGCGGTGGGCGGCCTGTCCTTGTCTCGCCAGGACTGCGATGTCCCGTTGTCAAAGGTGACAGTGGACTGGGAGGCGCTCCGAGGCTGGATAGACCGCTTGCTCTTGGGCGCGTCCTGCAGCTTGAATTCGTCCGATCGAGCGATGGACGCCGGCTTCCGGTACTCCTCTCTGTCGCTGGTATTAGCAGCGATGGAAGCCTTGTCCGATCTGGACGATTTGGACAGCCGGCGCGCAAGGATCTCCTTGGCCACGGTGCTGCTGCTGTCGTACTCGGAGGGTGTCGAGGTCCGGTTCCGGTCCTGGAAGGCAATGTGCGGTGTCGACGCCTGCGACTCGCTCCGCTGCTCGTCTGGGATGGAGCCGAAGTAATCCTTGTCCTTGTTCTTGGCTTTGGCGTCGCCGACATCGATCATGGCATCCGAGGCCGGTCGGGGCGCGGCCGGCGTAGGGGGGGCCGGACTCGGGTCGAGGGCGACCGGGATGAAGAAGCTGTCGCCATCGCTGGAATTTTCGAGGCCACCCACGAGAATGGACGAGTTGCGATTGTTGCGGTAATTCGGCGGCGACAGCGCGTAGGAGCTCTGCCCTCGGCCCCCCGTGTCTTTGGCCACCAGGCTCTCCGGTGCAGACCGCTCGGGCGACCGTTCCTGCCTCGAGGCGCTGGTGTAGGAGGGGCGTGGAGGTCGGGGGGACAGCTCGGTCGGAGCGGTGACGGCGGGTGCGTTGCTCTGGGGCAGAGCGGGCAGCGACTTGTCGGTGATCATGGCGTTGGCGTCTTTCTCGCGGGCCTTGGCCTGGGCGGCGGCCTTGTGTTTTTTCCGGCGGCGGGCCATGAGCGACTCGTGGCAGCTCATGCAGAAGATGCCCTGAGAGGTACGCGCATAGCGAAGATTCTCAATTTTGCGTTTGCAGTTGCGGCAGCGGAAGCAGGTGGCGCAAAAGGCCTGGTCGCCCGTGAGGATGGCCAGGTCCTCGATCTTGTTGCCGCAGGCACTGCAGCTGTAGGTGCAGTTGTTGCAGATGAGGGAGCCATCGCCGAGAAGGAGAAGGTTTGCATCCGAGTCGAGCAGGGTGCCGCACGTGTTGCAGCGGAAGCAGTTGAGATGCCATCGGTGGCCGGCTGTTGTCCGGTGTCAGTCAGTGCGCTCCCGTGGGGAGATGTAGGGGGCAAGAGAAGAACGTACCTAGTTCGAACGCCTTGCCTTCCTCGAGGATCTCGCCACAGCCCTTGCAGGGGAAGATGTCGTCGCCGTCGATGGCGTTGTCGAGATACTCATCTACGGCCGTCATGGTGGCGCGGGCGGGGGATGCGGCCCCCGATCCAGGAAATTCAATGTACGCAGACGATGATCAACGGCCGAGAGGAGGATGGGGAAAGGTGGGAGGAGGAGGGGGGATAGACAGCTAGCCAGCCAGCTATAAGGCCGTCATGTGGGCTCCTGGACGAAAGGAGGCGTTAAAGGCCCAGTATTGCTCGGTGGTGGTGGTGGTGGTGGTGGTGATGTTGGTGATGTTGCAGCCCAGCAGAGCTGTCGAGAATTGGGTCGGTGAACAAAGGGCGGACAAGGAGGGAAACCAGGAACCAGGAACCAGGGCTGGTCGACAGCAGGCTCGGTAACCCAAGGGCGAGAAAATTGGAAAGGGGAGGGCGGTAAGGGCGCAAATGGAGGGCAGAGAGCGTTGCGGCGGCCGTTGGCGACACCGATGCGATGATGGGGAAAAAGGGACGAGAGGAGGGTTGGACGGGGAGGGTGGAGAATAAGGTCGCCGTGGGAAGGCAAAGGAGTCGTGGCGTCGTTTCGGCGTTGGAGCGGTGGGAAGAGCCAAGTGTGGGAGGGAGGGCAAGGGCGAGCGTCGATACAGTGCGGCAATGTATTTCGGGTGCGGCGGCCAGAGGCCTACGGGTACGATTGCGCGTAGCGCTGCCTGGGCCGTGGTCGCCAAGCGGGCAGAGGATAAAGCCAGAAAGCCAGTTTGGGTGGAGTGCGCAGGGGCCCTCTGCTGAACACTCGTCACCCGTCGGCTGTGGCAGCGCACAGTGTGGGGACGCGTCGCTCTTCTTCAGCGCGCCAAGCTACGGGGTGCGGGACTGGTTATGCCCTGTCGGCTGTCTGCTATTGTGATTAGGGTCGTGTTGGCGTGTTGGCGCATCGTTTCCGAAACAAGCGGCCGCAAAAACCCAACGGTCGCAAAATTAAAATAAAATAAAAAAGGGGGGGGGGGACGAAACCGGCAACCAAGAGACCTATTACGACCACGACCACGACCGGCTACTCCGTACACCGACAGTGGAAGAGGGGGGCATACAAGTATTGTGGGAGGGGGAACTGTCCTTGGGCTGACTCTACGACGTCGAGAGCGAGCGACGCCGCTGCCAGAAATGCGCCTAGTGGGGCGTGACAAGGGGAAACGACAGGGGCGTGATATTGCCGACAGGGGCACCAAAGAGCGATTGTGATCTTGAGCACGAGTGTTCTCCCGGCTTAGCCCCTTTGCACTACGTATGCACCGCCGAGCCCCTTCCGGGCCAGGAGCCTCTGGCTGTCTTTGGTGGCTGGGTGACTTGGGTGGCTCGGAATTTGAATGACTCGGATGGCCTGAATGGCTGACTGGCATGGAAGATGGGCCTCGAGGGCGCGAGTACACGTAAGTTAAAGTACGACTACTCTTATTCGTACTGGAACACTTCAGTCATCTTGGACTCCGTACCGATAGGGGTCCATGGGTGGAGCCTTTCTGATATTGGCAACTCGCCCATATCTTACTCGAGCTCTCAGTCGCTCAAAGTCGCTTGTGCCGTTTAAGTAGATCAAGCTTCAGCTGCCCTTCATGGCTAGACCGCACAGCGACTCCATGGGGGGGTTGCAGAGCACCCTCTGCGATAGACGCAGGGGCTGAAGGCGCTGCTGACGGCATGCGACGGAGGGGAAACAATTCGACAGCCTACTGCCACGAAGGTGTCTCCACCATGGCCCTACACTATGCTTCGGTGTTTCAAGTCCTCCAAGTACAGTGGGCACTAAAGAAACACGCGATTCTCCAAAGACTCCTTTTTCAAAAGGCAGATTAACCCGCCATCCCTACCTATATCATGTCCTCTCTGCTACGCAAGATATGAGTACGCATTCGATTATCTTAAGATAAATGGTATTAAGATGCATTGTCCTATAGCGGCTCCCCTCCCTCTTACGATGAGGTATCGGCGCGCGTCCTGTCAGGCAAAGTAGCGCAAGTCTGAAACATGCCGGTATTTGGCGCCTTGCCCTCGGGGCAAACTCGTACTCGTACTCCGCGTCTTACTTGACTACGGAAGTTGCCAGTCTTTGGCTCACCCCAGGATTTCGCCTTCTCTTGTTTTCGATCTGCAAGGGAGCCCAAATGTCTGTTCGCACCGGCGCGCATCCGAATACGAGCGACTTTAAGCTTGCACGGCACTGCTGCACCGCGAGTGCGGAGAAACGGGAGCGCAGAGTGCCTCCAAGCTGAGGCACAATTGTGCGCTCCAATGCGATGTGACCACAACGACCAATCGGGCACTGCTTCTTGTTCACCCCGCGTCCTGTTCCTGTCAGCCCAATGTGCAAAATCTGCCGAATAGGTGGGCAACGTACTCGTAGCAGTCCTCTGTCTCTTGGCGGTCATTTTTAAATAAGATGCACGTCTCTCGCTGCCGGCTCGCCAATTCGGCTTGCCTTTCGTCACGTCCTTCGTCTTGCTTCCATAGACATGCTGCAGCATCGAAACCTGGCGAACCGATCCCTGCCTCGCCAGCAGAAAACATGCCAATCGTCGACGATGGCGGCGACGGCGAGCTGCGGCCTGCCCTCCCCGTTGAGTGTCACGTCCCTGCCCTTGAAATGCACCAACGACAAATTGGTCATGGCCAACATCAGCTTGCAAACTCACTACGGCTGCTGGGATTCGTCCATCCCCCGCTCGGTCCGCTCAGAGACCTCGCTCGTTTATATGAGGTACATAACGGCCTGTAGCGACCTCAAGTTGAAGAGCACCGACGAGGAGGTCAAAGAGGTGCTGCTCAAACTTGATAGCTTCTACACCGTTGGCTCGATTGAGTCGTGGACGCAGAACCCGTCCCCTCCGTCCTCAGTCTACAGCGACAGCTTAGTTGGCACCGGCAGCATATTCGGCTCTAGCGCTAGCACTCTTGTTGAGTCCCGGTTCGAGGTCGCGCCGACAGCAGAGAACAAAAGTATTGAAGCCCCGGAGGATGCAGACATTTCGCCGTACAATGGTTCGCAGCCTGCGGACCCCGTGCCTCCCGGCGGCGATGGCCCGCAACCGGTTTTGCTCCGAACCAGCTCGGTGTCGTTGAAGGACTGCCAACTCGTGAAGCAGTGCCCCTCAGGCGACTCTCGAAGCCGGAGCTCGGGAACCAAATCGACCGCATACACGGTGTCAACCGGCGAACAATCGAGCAGCGTGACAAGCGGTGAGGCTTCCGGGGCGCAGGGCGGCGGCGCGGACGGTGGCAGCGACGGCAATAACAACGATGATCGCTCTCGCAAAAAGAGGGCAAAGACTGGACGGAGCAACCCTGACGAGGTCAAGGTTGTGTGTCCGTATGTTCATCATGAGCACCTGAAAGACGACAGCTGCAGCCGGTCTTACAAATTCATCAAAGACCTGAAGCAACACATCTGGAGACACCACTGTTACATGTGCCCCATCTGCAAGTACACTTTTGACGAGAAAGGTTTGGAAGAGCATCGATTGCACGAGCCGGATTGTGAATACAGAGCCAAGGCCGATGTCGGGGTGGTGACGGCCGATCAGGCGAGGCAATTGCACGAGCGAGTCACCAGTCAGAACCTTGTGGACCAGTGGCATGAAGTCTACTCTATCATCTTCCCACTTGACAGGTCTCGACCATCGCCAATCTTCGAGGAGGGCCAGGCACACTTTAAAAAGTTATCAGAGGTTTTGCTTGCACCCGGAGAGAACGGGGGCGTGGCCCGGCTCTCCCGCGCCCTCGCCAAGGGAAACGCAATGTGGCACGAGGAGGAGATAGGAGCAGCCTTTCTAAAGGTCATTCGTGACGTCGTACAGGAAGTGACTCATGCACCTTCCCAGCCACTGGAGCCCATCGGGGGAGAGGGATCGCATAAGGCTGAGGCCGGCCCGGCCCGTCAGACTCGAGAACTAAAGGCGCTGACATATCACGATGAGGATCGTCTCGTCCAGAAACTTGAGGAGCGTCTCGTCCAGAAATTTGAGGAGCGTCTCGTCCAGGCGCGTCGAGAGGATGCACTTCGACACGAGGAACGCCTCGCCCAGGCGCGTCGAGAGCAGACACTTGTGTACGCGGAGCTTCTCGCACAGGTGCTTAGAGTGCAGGAACCTCGACACGAGGAATATCTTCCCCAGGCGCGTCCAGAGCAGACGCTTTTCTCACAGGCACCTCAGCAGCCCTTAATCGGGGCCTTCCGGACTCCGCCCTATGTTCGTCAGATGCCTGCTCAGATGCCTGCTCAGATGCCTGCTCAGATGCCTGTTCGGATGTCTCCTCAGATGCCTGCTCGGATGTCTCCTCAGATGCCTGCTCGGATGTCTCCTCAAATGCCTGCTCACAGCTATACGCAGATGCCTGCTCACAGCTATGCGCAGGTGCCCCCCTACTCCTGGAATCAGGCTCCTATGCATTCGCCGATTGTTTCACAACCGCCAATGTTTCCACAGGCGCCGATGTTGCCACAGGCGTCGATGTTTCCACAGGCGCCGATTAATCCACAGGCGCCGATTGATTCACAGGGGCCGATGTTGCCACAGGTGTTTCCTGACACTACCTTCAACCCTCTAGGCCAAGCTGCCGAAAATTACATGGGAAACGGTATTGCGACAGCTAAGATTCCTATGAGCACAATGCAACCACAATATAATATTATGGGTGGAGAATTCATGGCTGGTATAGCTGGGAGTAACAACGGGCTTGACTTTTTAAACATTTCCGGTCAGGATATGGACTGGACTCCACAGTGACGGTCATGTCAAGTTGGACGGAATTTTTTGTGTCATGGGCCAAACGTATTTACGTGGAAAGGATAATGTTGTTAGAAAAGCGTGTTTGGTGTTTCGGCGTTGCTTTTTGTGATGGACGTTCAGGATTTAGTAAACGTTACAGATTGCAAGTTTATGATTTCACAGTTCGCATTAGAGTATGACCAGCGATTGGCTTCAAATTACAAAGCTGTCGTAATATCGACAGAACCAAAATTAACAAGATGGCCGCAGACGAGCCTGGCAGGCGTCCGACACTGCGGCTAAAAATAATATGTAAAACAAAAAAGCAAGATCCGACCGCCCGGTTCCTGTTGTCCTTTGCGCCCGCACCGCTCGCCGGAATCCATGCAGCTCTTTCTGTCTTGTCGCCTCACTCGTGTCTCTTTCTCTTTCTCTCCTCGCTCCGCTCGTTCTCTTCTTCCTCGCACCGCTCGTCTCTTTCCTTGATCTCATTTGCTCCTCGCTCCGCTCGCGTCTCTTTCTCTCCTCGCTCCGCTCGTTCTCTTTCTCCTCGCTCCGCTCGTTCTCTTTCTCCTCGCTCCGCTCGTTTCTTGACCTCATTCCTCCTCGCTCCGCTCGTCTCTTGACCTCATTCCTCCTCGCTCCGCTCGTTCTCTTTCTCCTCGCTCCGCTCGTCTCTTCCTCTTCGGTGCTCACCCCCCACCCCACCACGTCAACGCGCCTCCCGCTCTCGCTGCCGCTTCACAATGTAATAGGTAATCAGACTCCGCGGATCGTCTCGCACGCCCGGCAACGCCGCCCAAAAGGGCCCGTCGCCGACACGCTCGTGCACGGCCACGCACAGCTGCACCGCATCCATGCGCACACCCGACTCACTGCTGTCGAGACACCGCTGCGCCAGTCCCGTCAGGAGCAGCCCCAGCTCTGCCTCACTCGGCTGGTACGCCGGCCGTCCGTCCACCAGCATCCGCAGCACGTGCAGGCCCATGCTGAGCGAGTGCGCCGACGCGGCCAGGCCGCCCGCCTCCCCCTGGCTGCCCTCGCCCGCCCCCTCACCCAGCCGCTTCGACAGCACCACCACAATCTCGGACGCATCCCCCAGCGCCGCCAATTCGGCTGCCAACAGCTCGAGACCGGCCACAATGTGCGTGCGTGCGTCGTACGTTGCCCGCGCTGCCAGCAGCGCTTCCAGGCCCCGCGCGACATGAGGCCGGAAGCTCTCGCACGCCTTCTTGAGCAGCAGCTTGATCGTCGCCAGGATCTGCGCCTTGACGTCCTGAGCCTTGTCCGCGCCACCACCACCAGTGCTGCCGGCCGCGGCGGTCGGCGGCGCCTCCAGGTAGGCGAACAGGCCGAGCAGCAGCGCGTCGAAGCGCTCGTCCGTCAGCAGCGTCGTCTTGTCGCAACCGCCGCCGATGCTGGCCGTGTCCCGGATCACGCCCTGCAGCCGCCGGAAGCCGTGCACGTCCAGTGACTGCGCCTTGACGCGTGCAATGCCGCTGTCCAGCAGCCGGGCGTTCTGCCGCGCCTTTTCGGGCGACATGGAGAGGCCGTCGTGTGGCGGGCCGTCCTCCATCACCACGGCTGCGCCTGGTGCCGTCGCCGCCTGGGCGGGCACCACCTCTTCGTTGATCGGCTTGTCCTCCAGCGCCGTGGTGGTGAACAGCGGTGCTGCCTGTCGCGGTGGCGTCTGGTCGTCCGAGAAGGGGTCCTCATAGACCTTGAGCGGCGTCGGCGACATCTCGTCTCCGTCCATGACGCGGGCAAATGCGAGGTTTTCGTCATTGACCTGGGGCTGTGCCGGAGCCAGTCGAGGCCGTATTGGGCTGCTGCCGTGGTGTGCTGGGGCGCCTGGCCGCACGGCCGATTTGGGTTTTGGCGGGCTGCTTCGCGGAGTCGTTGCCGTCGCCGCGGCCTTGCTCGGCTGGGGCCGCATCGCAGCCGCCGCTGCCGCCGCTGTGGTCGCTGCCGCCACGGCTGCTGCGCGTGGCGTCACCGCTGTTGTGGGCCGTGTCGGCGACAGGACGCTGGATTCGCTTGCCGTGGTCTGGTGGCCCAGCCGTGGTCTTGTCGCCCCCGTTCTCTTAGGGGAGGCCGCCAGAGACTTGGGCGTCACGGCCGTCTTAGACCGTAGCCTCTCGGGCGGGCTCGTCTGCTCCATCGACGGCAGGTCGTGCGAGCGGACCGAGTAAGGGCCAGCCGTGGCTGGGCGGGCGTGCAGCTCGGGCCGCCTCCTAGTCGGACGCACTGGAGCATTAGACAGCCCGCCGCCGATGCCGCCCCCCTCGGCTCGCTGACGCCCAAACGAGGAAGCTGTTGTCGACGGCCCAGATCCAGATCCAGATCCAGATCCAGAAGCGGTCCCCGACCCTGACCCCAGCCCTGACGCATTAGAGGATCCAGAGCCAGAGACGGTGCGCACGGGTGAAAAGTGCGCCATGGCCGAGCCGGGTCTCACAGGCAGATTCCGCGAGGCCATGGCTTCCTTCTTCTTCGCCAACATGGTCTCCCGCAGCGACGGTTTGGACGAGCCCATGGTGCTCTTGGACAGGCCGAGGCCCGGTCGCGCCGGAGCGCTGGTCTCGGCCTTTTTGGGCGAGTTGGGGTTGTTGGGGTCATTCTGCAGCAGTCTCTGCGCTGTGGCGTCGAGATCCGACATGATTCTGGCATGTTAGTACGGGTCAGTCAAGCGGAACGGAACGGAACAGAATTGCATACGTCTCAGCACGCCCGGACCAGATACTGGCATAGGCCCAGTACGTGGCGCGCATGCGCTCACGCACGCCCGGGTTCGGGTCGATCAGGCCCTTCCTGATGCACTTTTCCATCAGGTCGAGGCCGCCCGAATGCTCAAAGCGTTCGCGGTGGCGGGACTCGCGGGTCATGATGGTGCGGACCCAGGCGGCGGCGTAGGTGCGCGGCTGGACGTTCTTGTCCTGGCAGGCACTCCAGACATGCTGCAGGACGCGGTTGTTGTAGGTGGCCTGGGCCAGGATGGCGTCGACAGAGGCATTGGCCAGCTGGGAGCTGATTTTCTTGGTGCCGGCCGCGAGCTTGATGAGGGTTTGCAGCAGCATCTCGACCATGGGGTCGATGGCGGGCCCAAAGACGCGGGCGACGTCCTGGATGACGCCGCAGCCCTCCTTGCAGAGGCTGGTGCGCAGCGAAATGGCAGCCTTGATAATGCCGTCGAGCAGGCCGCGCATGCCGGTGAGAAAGGCGTCGGCAAAGTCGGTGGCGTTGCCGGCGACGAGGCGACGCAGCTTGGTCATGCTCTCCTCGCGCTTGAGCCAGTTCTGCTCCGTCTCCTTGCCCTCGAACCAGACGTGCATGTCGCGGAAGATGTCGTCGAGCTCGCGCTGCGTGTTGACGTACGTCGGCTCGACCCGCTCGAGGCGGACAGCGGCGTCGGGCATGGGCGTGACGGGGCGGTCGCTGATGGACGGGGCGGCCGACGGCGGGCGCGACTCGGGCTCGACGACGGTGGCGGTCATGGACGAGGTCGGGGCCAGCTCCTTGACAATGGCCTGCTCGATGGCCGGACGGACCTTGCAGATCTTGAGCTGCTTCTTCAGGTCGGCCTTGGCGGCGTTGGGCGCGTTGCGGAAGAGGTCGAGCACGGTGGCCTTGGCGGCGTCGCGCACCATGCCGTCGGCGTCCTCGAGCAGCTCCATCAAGGACGGCACGTAGGCGCGGAAGGGCAGGCCGTGCTCGTGGTGCATCTGCAGCAGCCACTGCATGCTCGTCTCCTTGGCGCGCGGGTTCTTGCCGGCCATGGCCGTGTTGCGCACGAACCGCTCGACCTCGACCGGCGCCACCGGGTACAGCGTCACCATCGCCTGCAGCGCCAGCGCACGGTACTTGTCCTTTTGGTCGCCGAGCTTCTCGACCAGCAGCGGAAGCGTCCGGTTGGCCTCCTTGGCCAGCAGCCGCGGCTCCTGACGTGACAGCCGCGTCAGCAGGTGGCCGACAGCGGTGAAGCCGGCGTTGACGAGCACGGCGTGCTGTGACGTGGACGCCGCGCGTAGGGCGTCAAAGAGCGGCGCCACGGCGGTGTCGGGCACGTTGTGTTGCTTGATGCTCGACTTGGCAGCTGTGACGAGCTGCACTTTTGTGTCGATCGGCACATCGGCAGCTCGCAGGATGCCCTGCAGCTCGAGGGCCTGGTCGACGGTGATCTTATCGGCCATGACGGGCGGCGGGCGGCGGCGAGCGGACGACGACAAGGAGGTGGGGGGGAGAGGAGGAAGAGAGGCTTGCGCTGAGAGCGCTGTTGATCTTTTTTTTTCCCCGAATCTCTCCGTTTGCCAGAGGGGTCGCCACAGGCCGGTAGCGGCCGATTGGGCTCGTCTAGCTCGTGGGAATAGGCGATCGGCCACAGTAAGGCACGGTCGGCTCGTCGGTTGATCTGTTCTCGCGGAGAGGGAGAGTCGAAGTGGGGAAGAGACAGAAGAGAGGCTTGAATTCCAGTGTGTTTGGCCAGAAAAAGCAAGCTACCCCTTTGTTTCGTGGCGTCCAACCGCGTCGTTGCCGTGGCAGTTGCGCTAACCGCGTCGCGGCTGCCCGCCTTGTACTGGGTACCTTTCCCGCTTTGCAGACCGCCCTGACTGCCCCGCAGCACAGCCTTGCAGCGTGTCGAGTGAGCCTAGCGCACGGGCCACTTTACCCTCTTGTCGTATCGAATACATGTGTTGTCTCAGAGTGAGGACAAGTACGACGTGGCTACGACACAGGTACGAGGACGAGCCCATTGCGTTATTCCGTCTTTCCGGTAGCCTCACTACGTCTGCGAGTGCTCACGACACACCTAGCCACATGACCGTTGCTCCTCGCATCACCGCCGCTGTCAAGATGGCCCCGGCGACTTCCACTGCCTTGCCGGAGAGGGTGGCCGAGGCAGCCGAGACGACGGAGAAGGCTACAGAGAAGGCGGTCGAGACGACTGCCGAGAAGACGGCGGCCGACACTCGGACATCGCCCTTTGCTCTGCCGAAGCTGCGGCTCGAGGTCCGCGACGTCGGCCACGAGGGCGCCAACGTCTTTTTCGGCGCCGTCAACGCATCGGCCGTGCTGGCCAAGGCCGTGGCCGACGTGCAGCGGCTGCTGTACGCCACGGACGCCGGCGACGCGGCCGACCCGCACACGCACATGCCGCCGACGCGGTCCGTCACCGTGATCCTGCGCGACATGGACGGCGTGGCCTACACGACCGGCAGCGAGCTCGACAACGACCACAAGGAGATTCACTTTAGCCTGCGCTACATTGCCGGCATCAAGCCGCGGGCCAGCCGCGCGACGCCCGAGATTACCGGCGTGCTCGCGCACGAGCTCGTGCACTGCTACCAGTGGAACGGCCGCGGGAGCGCGCCCGGCGGCCTGATCGAGGGCATCGCCGACTGGGTGCGGCTGCACTGCGGGCTCGAGCCGCCGCACTGGCGCCGCGAGCCCGAGGCCGCCGGCCACTGGGATGCCGGGTACCAGCACACGGGCTACTTTCTCGACTACCTCGAGCGCCGCTTCGGCGCCGGCACGGTCCGCCGCATCAACGAGGCGCTACGTCTGCAAACGTATGCCGAAAAGCCCTTTTGGACCGGCCTGGTCGGCCGTCCGGTCGAGCAGCTATGGGCCGACTATGTCGAGGCGGTCGGCAAGGAGGGCGAGTAGATGGGGAGACGAAATAGTGTCTGCCATACGTACAAGTACAATCGGTTCTGGAAGGTGGGCGGCTGATGGATGCACACCCCGTTTGGATATTTGCGCACCCGCTGCACACCCCGTATTATTAATCTCGGCTCCACGTGACCGCCTGCACACCCCAACTTAACTAAAATCACTGCTAATTGCCATACAAAATTACTGCTCGATTTCGACAGCCGCATCGGCAGCACGTGACTAGGCTACACCCTAGGGCAGGGTGCCTATGTCGTAGTGCCCTTGAGGCAATAGGGGCTACGCTACAGCGGAGAGTGCCGCTATAATAGTACTATAGCTTTCGCTATAATGTCGTTATATAGGTGCCTTAGGGTAGCGTAAAAGCTTTACGCAGCGGTAGTAGCGAAGGTAACGGCGTAGGTAGCGATAGGGATAGTAATAGTAGTAGCATTAAGAGTATAAGCGGCAGCAGCAACGGCGGCGGCGGAGGACGTAACGAAGGCAACGGCGGCGAGGGCGGAGACAAAGGCGGAGGAGGAGGGAGGAGGTAGGAGTAGCAGTACACCCGGTAAAGCGGCGGCGGCGGCATTAGTAGAGGTCATCGCCTAGCAATTAGCAGTGATTTCAGTTGAGTTGGGATGCAGACGGTCACGTGGGCCATAGATTAATAATACGGGGTGTGCAGCGGGTGCTCAAATATCCAAACGGGGTGTGCATCCATCAGCCGCCGTTCTGGAAATTACGATTAGTCATATAGTTGGATGAGTCAGTAAAAACGACCAACCACGTGATGGGAATTACCCATCCGCTCCACCACTTTCCGAAATCGAGCTTTGACAGCCGAGTTGAGCCAAAAAAGCCCGAATCCCAATCGCGACCTCTTTTGCCAGCAGTGACCGCCGCACAACCACCGACCGGGCCCCTCCCCAACGAGACACCATGCGAACGACACTCCGCCTGCTGGCCGGCGTGAAGCCGGTGCGGTACATGCAGCCGGGGACGCAGACGGGCCTGGCGGGCGTCTACACGCACAGCACGCCGCGGTCGACGCTGCTGTACCTGTACACGACGACCTTGGAGAAGCTGCAGGCGGCGCCGGAGACGTCCGTGTACCGGCAGTCCGTGGAGGCGCTGACCAAGCACCGGAGGGCGATTGTGGAGTCGGTCAAGCCGGCGGGCTACGACGAGTGGCGGACGCGGGCGCAGAAGCTCGTGGCCGAGAACCCGCAGCAGTTCGGGGCGGTGGCGCAGGCCAATGTGGACGGCACGTCGTCGTGGCGGGTGGACAAGGGCGGGAACACGTTTGTGATCCTGGACGTGCCGGAGGCGGTCGACCCGCGGCTGCTCGAGTGGGACGGCGAAACCGACGAGGGCCCGGAGCTGGAGGGCATGCGCTCGGCCGAGGACCGGGCCGACCACATCCTGTCGTCGACGCGCAAGTCGCTCGAGGTCACGACCAACGTCGAATGGGAGGACGAGCCGCGGCTGACGGCAGAGCAGTACGTGGCATAGGGGGACGATGAAAATGAAGACATGACCTACGTCCGTGGACTGTGAGGGCTAACGACGCTGCAGAATCGAGGAGATTGAGACCCGGATCGGTGCCGGCCTCATTGAGGAGGTCATCAACGTGGCCGAGGGCGAGGCCAAGCTGGTGGACGTCATGGTCAAGGCCGAGGTGTAAGTTGGGATTGCTGCGGATTCTGTTGTGGCAAAACGGCATTCCATACTAACTACGACTTTGCAGCTGGGACAACCTGGAGGAGAAGCCGGCCGAGGGCCAGTGGACATACTTTGAGCGGAAGTGAGGGTGGAAGGCGGAGTGGCGATGTATCTCTACAAGAAGGGCTCTGTACAAGGGCGTGCCATGAAATCTAGACAGCTCCAGTGCATGTGCTCTGGCGTGTGAAACCCACAGAAAACACCAAAAATTGTTGTCGTGAATGCCATGACAGCAGCGTGAAGGCAGCATAAAGGCGGCGTAAAACCACGGTAAAAGCGACGTAAAAGCGACGTAAAAAAGCAGTGGGGCTCCACTCCTTCTCAACACACAAACACGGACGCCATGTCCTGGATCGAGCCGCCCACGTCGACGAACCTGCGCAAGCGCAAGCGCGCCGTGCCCACGCCGTCGGCCGGGCCGCGAGCCGGAGGTGGCGTCGGTCGTCTGCCGTCTGACGCCATCAACCCGCACAGTCACGGGCCCTTGCTGTGGAAGCAGCTGGCCGTGGCCGGCCTGTCGCTGGACGACCGTCTGCCGGGCGACGACCTGGTGGATTTCCCGCACCGGGCGCTGCCGGACGACACCGTGGGCCATGGCGGGGAGGACAACCAGCCGGGCGACGACGACGACGACCATGACGAGGAGGAGGAGGACGGCCAGGACGGCCAGGACAACCAAAACGACCAAGGGGGCCATGGCGCCGACCCGGCCAAGCGGCGCCGCGATGCGCTGCGCCGGACGCGCGCGTACGACCGCCACATTGGCGTGCTGACGGCGGTGGTGCTGCGCGGCCTGCAAGAGGCGGACCACGGCACGGCCGGGCGCGGCACGGCGGTTGGACAGGTCGGGAAGATCGGGCTCGGACGGGCGCGGCGGGCGTTTGGGCTGCTGGTGCGGACGGAGCTGCTGGGGCGGCCCGTCGACCTGCGGCGGAACCACCTGTGGGCCATGGGGGCGGAGATCTTGATGCGCGAGGGGGAAGGCGAGGGGGAGGGGGAGGCGGACAGTAACGGCGACGGCGACGGCGAGTATGACGAGCACGGGGGTGACGACAACGACAGCCGTCGGGCCACCCGCTGGGGCCGGGCGGCCAACATCCCGCGGGTGCGCGCCTATTACGAGGACCTGATCCAGCAGCACCCGTACAACCGGCAGTGGCCGCGCGTGACGAGCGCGCTCACCTTTTGGCCGGCCCTGATCAGCACGGAGCTGTACAGCGCGTATGCGGAGGAGCGGGCGGCCATGGAGCGGCTGGGCCATGGGGGAGGTTCCAGTGACCAGTCCGAGAGAGAGTCAGAGTCCGACGCCAAAAACGAGGCCCGCGAGACCATCCGCTTGGCCGCCCTGGCCAAGGTGCGCGACCTCGCCCGCCGCATGGACGCCGTCATGGACAATGCGCCGTACCGGAGCAGCGCCGAGATGCTGCGGCTGCGCGGCATGGTGTCGCTGTACCTGGGCGATCTGTCGGTGCCCCTGGCGCCGCGCACCCACCGGGACGCGGCCGAGGGCCGACGGCTGCGGGCGGCCGAACGGGCACGGGCGCGCGCGTCGTTTGGGCGGCTGCTGCAGGATGCACAGTCTGGTGGCAGTGGCGGCGGCGGCGGCGGCGGCGGCGGCGGCGGCGGCAGCACAGACGCCAAGAGCCGGCGGGCGGGCATCCGCACCGACACGGTGGCCGACGAGTACATGCAAGGGGTGATGGGAGAGGAGGCGGACCAAGAACAGGACAGCGACGACCCGGATCGACACTCGTACGGCGACGACGACGGCGACGCCGACAGCGAGGACGACAGCAGCGACGGCATGGTCGACCGGCCGGTGTTTACGTCGCTGCCGGTTCGGCAGTAGTTGATAATGTGACAATGTTTTATGCTGCTGTATTTTACTTTTATATTCACATTTAACCTGTCATACTTGTCTTTCACATGTATGTTTTCACATTTACTTTCCACCTCTATTATCCTCACTTTTATTCTTTCACTTAATAATTCTCACTCTATTCTCTGATTTTGCCTTTAAATTTATTCTTTTCGGGAATTGTTTTCTATTCTTCTCACTTTTATTCATTTTTGTCCTTGGCTCTACTCATTTGCTTTACTCTCTTCATGCGCCCACCGCTGCAGAATCAGCACCTGGCTATTGCTGCCCACCACAACGCACCAGTCCCCCTCGGGGCTCCAGGCCACCTGCCGCCCCATGGTCAACGCCTTGGTGGCGCCCTCGGTCTTGTGGGCCTTGAGCTGCGCGTGCGGATCGCGCTGATCGTACTTGTGTTGCCAGTCCTCGAGCGTCTCCGCATTGTAGTGCTCGCCCGCCGCGCCGGCCGCCGGTCCCGACAAGACCGAGTCCTTGTCGCTCGCCTCGAGCCGATCGTGATTCCGGTCATGGCTCCGATCGTGACGGGTGGCCGACACGCCACCCGCGGCCCGTCGTTTGGAAGCCACGAGGCGCAGCCACCGCGGGCGCGGGATGCCGGCCGTGTTGGTGAGGCCGGTGTTGGCACCGTTGGCGCCGTTGGCGCCGTTGACACCATTCACACCATTCACACTACCAGCACCAACACCGGCTCCCTCCCGCACCGCCCCGATAAACGCCTGATATGCCGGGAAGCAGGCAAAATCCCAGAAAAAGGTCTTGGCATACGTGTTGCAAAACGCCAGCGTCGGGTGGTGGCCGGCCACGTTGAACAGCCCAAAGCGCGTAAAGAACTGCGACCCGCAGCCGGGCGTGTGCAGCTGCAGCAGACGCGTGTACTGCGGATGGGCCGTGGCCGCCGAGGTAAAGGCCGTCCGCGTCACCTTGGACGTGTCATGGTTCGACGGCGCCTGCTCCGGCGTCGGCGGCGGGTCCTCGGAGCTGAAGCCCTCGATGCGCCAGAGCACAATGACGTCTTCATGACAGGCCCGCGACAGGATGAGGTCTCCAAAGAAGGCGACACTAGTAGGGAGATTAGACAGCGAGGCAGACAGCTGGGAGGCCAAGGACGCACCAATCGATCAGTCCGGTGTGGATTTCCGACGTGGAAAAGTGCGGATAATGCACCACAAACGGCGTCTCCATGTGCTCCTTTGGAAAGTCGGGCAACGTCCACTGAACAGAGAGTCAGCCAGCGCCTACACACGAGACAAGCGAGCCATGCGGCTTACGAGGTTGATAACCTGGTCGTGTCCGGCCGACAGGACATAGCGGCCCGAGTCGTGAAAGGCCTGGCACTGGGGTCAGCTGGGCCGACGGCCGTCTCGTCCGACCACCACGCACCACGCACCACGCTCAGCAGGTTCCACGAGTGGCCCTCGCCTGCGAGAAGACACACGCAAGGCTGCCGCCGATGGGCCGGGTCGAGGCTCCAGATGCGCACCGTCGTGTCGTCCGAGGCGGATGCGATCAGACACGGGTTGGCCGGCGATGTTGCCAGATCGTTGATTTCCTAAGGTGATGAGACCAAGGGTGAGTGAGTGATGACAGAAGGGATCGTGAGGGGGCCATGCCCCGAAGAGCCGCACTCACACCACCATGGCCGACAAAGGACTAGAGGTCAGCGGAGAGGCACACCACAGGGGAACACATGAACCGGGACGCACCGTCACCACCGTCCCGTCGTGCACGTTGTACACCTTGACCTTGGAGTCCCGGCCCGCGACGCAGAGGAGCGCCCGCTGTGTCTCCGGGTCCTTGGCCCAGGTGCAGGAGCAGTTGAGGGCGCCTTCGTCGTCATCGCGGATGATCTGCACCACCTCGCAGGGGTTGCCCTCCTTGTCCCTGGTCTGGCAGAGCCGACACACAAAGATCTGGGAAGGAGAAGAAATCAGCCGCCGTTCCGCTCTCCCACAGTTACATGGGGCCAACACACATGCCGCTTGCTCACGGCCGCAAACACGGGGCTGCTGCCCACCGGGCTGTACGGGTAGAACTTGACATCGAAAAAGTCTGGGATGTCAGCGAGTCGTGGATGTCAAGTCGCCGAGAGAAGAGTCAAACGCGCACCCGTGTCCAGTCCGACGTCGTCCAGGTACTTCTTGTCGTCCTCAAAGCTAAAGGAGAACCGCAGCTTCGGCAGCTCCCACTCGAGCGGCGGTGCCGGCGGCGGCATTCTGGGACGGGATCGAGAGGCTCGCAGACGACGGAGGGGAGCCGGCGGCGTCGGCGGCAAGAACGGGCGTAAAACGGATCCCCTGGCAAAACGGAGGGGTGGGGCTTGAAATTGGACTGGAGTGGGGCGGCCAAATCCCCGTTCTTGCAGGAGCAAAAACTCACTACTCGTGCTGCAGCTTCTCCAACACCACACGCGCTTTGCCTCCATTCGCCGTCCCGTCCCATCCCATCCCACAATCCAACCCACCCACCCCGTGTGTCTGCACTCGTACAGAGTAAGCCTTGCGCTCGCTGCATCGTGGTGGGGGTCAGCCATGGACGACCATACGAGTACAAGGTACGAGCGACTCGAACAACTGCACAGACCCCTCCTCTGCCCCAGAGCACGGCGCGCCCGCGGATCCCCGTCCTTTTATCCGGTCGCTGACCACGTGCTCGTAAGATATCAATATCACTTTTCCTTCCGCGGCCGCATCATGAGAAAAAGGCCAGAGGCTTGCATGCTTGCATGCTTGCCTATTTCGACCGCTCTGCCGATCGCCGCCGCTCTAGATCCGCGGCGGGCCATTCTATCTTTACAGCTAGTTAGTCCCTTGTCCGGCCCAGGGCCGCCCTTTCTGCTTTCGCACTCCAATTTGCACCCCAATCCGCACCCCCAATTCGCATCCAAACAAGCGCAGCACCGCGCACGACAGGGGTGCCACGCGCACTAATACTTGCGAGCTGGGTGAACTGCGCGGCGCGGGCGCCCAAACAGTCCGCTAGCGCCGTGCGAGTACGCAAGTGGTTTACGCCACGTCTTCTCCTACCGGGCGGAACTGGCCGACCGCGTACTCGTTTGTCGTCGATGGATGGAAAACTCGCAGCGCCGCCAGCGTGAAAGTACCCGTCATATCATGACTTTTTCACGGATCCCCAGGCCCAGCCCCTCGTAGACGTACAAGTATGCCCGGCGCTATGGAGCGTTCGTGGACTGTGGCGTTTGTCTTGCGGAGCCATTGCGGCAGTGGCGAGTAGTACGAGAGCGTCCGCCTGCCCGGGGGGGGGCCAGCCAGCTGGGCGGCTCGCCTGCCACAGCCGTTTTGTGTGTGGCGTGCCGCACGTAAGATACAAGTGCTCTCGTGATACTGCTGAGCGCACAGGTCGAACAACGCCCGCAGCCCCGCTGCCGCCGGGACACCCGGCTGCCGGCGGCTGAGGCAACGACAGTGCGCAAGGGCTGCGCACGGTGGCATAGGAGCTGAAAATGCTGGGAGCAGGAAAATGTGGAAAATGTGGAAAATGGACAGGGAAGCATTAGGAAAAATTGGCAGGTACGGAGCAATACGACGCAAACAGACCCAGCAATAGCGAATCCAAGACCACGCTGCCTTGACCCGTTTACGACCTATGAGTGGAACCCCCCGTTCCTGCAAAAATATGTTTACCAGTGACGAGTACGGAGTATCTTACGAATACTCCGTACGCTGTACTTGTACCGAGAGCGAGGGCTCTCGTAATTTCGAGTTTGCAAGAGAATGGCGGCTTCCGGCGCGGAGCATGTCCTCCCCTGAATTGCTGCTAGCCCCGACGGCACAGACGCAGATGATCCGCGCCCCGTCCCCAGTTCTATTTTTTTTTTTACTGGTGTTTACTCCCTGCGACCACGCTAGCTCTTTTCTCTTTGCAAATCACAGCAGCCAAAAGTCCGCGCGCGGGCTAGCCGGCGGGGCGACAATGTCCGAGCCAATAACAAATCCTGCTGGCTTGCCACCCGACGGGGGAGCTGAAGCGTGCGAGAGGAGAAGCATGGATGGGCTTGTCTGGATGAATGCAACGACGGCACGTCTGACCTGCTCGGGCGCTGGCCAACATCCTTGGTTCTGGGTGGCATGCCGTCCGGCAAAGCCGATAAAGAGTCGTGTGTGCAGTGGATATTTTTGGATGGCAAGTCTCGGTGGTCGTGTGTTTTTCAGTGTGTTCAGTGTGTTTTGGTGTGTGTTTTGGTGTGCTTGTGTTTTCCTGCTGTCAGTTTGGGGGCCTGGCCGTTTTTGCGTTGCCTGTTCGTCGCGGTGTTTTTGTGTCATTTCTCGTCGGCCGACCGGGCCTGCTGGCCGCCTGGCTTGCAGCGTGCAGATCGGCATTGTCTGCAAGTACGAGTACGACCCTGTCGAGTACGAGTCCCAGTAGCAGTACCCGTGGCCGTACCGGCAGCAGTACGGCCTCCGGGTACGAGTACTCGCAATACTCTTGTTCGCCGTCCTCTCTGCGTGGGGGAGACACCTACGACCTATTGCTTCAGGCACTAGCGGGATTGGCCCTGGGGCCCCAATACGAGAGAGAGCGTCAGCCATCTCTTTTCCCGCCCATCTAGGCCCCCCTTTTTTTCCGCCTCTCCTCTTGTCCCTCTCGTCGGCCTCGCGTCGGTCGGTCTCGCCAGCAGGGCGCATCCCGTCGGGGCCTCTTCCCTGCACCCTTCCCTGCTCCTCGTACTCGTACCTTGCTGCCGCGCCCATTCCACAGCCTGGCGGAATGCGCGGACCACCTGCGCCCTCCCAGGCCAGCCCGCGTCGTATTCTAGTCTTTAAACACAGCCCGTCGACTCGTGCCCCCCCCCCCTTGTGATCGCTGTCCGGCCCCGCCTGCCATCCCGTCCAACCTGTTTCCCACAGACCTCCTTCGTCTCCGCGCACATCCAAAGATATGTGCGCCGCGCTCCGTACGAGGACTCGTACGCGCACTATCTGACTGGAAGGGAAAGTCGGGGGAAGCTTGCTGCAAATTACTCGACCGGGTTAGTCCCTTCCCTTCCCCCCTCCCCCCCTTCTCCTGCTAAATAGGACGCTAAACATGCCGCTAGAGCATGCTATGCACCGCTCACACCTCTTGACCTTTCTCGAGCCTTTCGCCTGCAGCTCGCTAAAGTACAAAGTACACGTCCCGGCAGTGAAACCTTACTGCCTCTGGCCGCCGTTCTCCCGCCTTCCTCGCCCTCTGCTTGCTCTGGCCGCTCCTGCCTGCCTCTGGCCCTTCTTTGTCTCGGTCGCGGAAGCCGCAAACGACGGCGAACAGTCGAAATAACCACCAACTCCACTAAACGGGGCCAGCAAAAGAGCCTAGGAGGTGAGAGGATCTGCACGCCCCCCTCTCTTTCTCAGCCTATTTTGCCTCGCCTGTCTCATCACCTGCTCGCTTCTTCCGTACATAATCGTCACCTCTGCGGAAGACGGTCGTTCCAGGCACACCACACACCACACGCCCACACAACACGACCCCCCTCCCTCCCCCCTCCCTTGCAACGGCCGAGACCTGGTAACCGGGTCCGTCCAACGGGAGCTGCGTGCAGCTCGCCAGGACTTTGGTACTTTGGCCGCCTCCATCTTTTCCACCACCGCCCGCCTTCTCTGCCCATCTTCCCTTGCTCCTTGCTTATACCCTTCTTCCCCCTTTCACCCATTGCGTGCCAATCGCCCGTGCCAATCGCCCGTGCCAATCGCCGTCTGCGTGCCTGACCTCGCCCAGGACGGACCGTGCCCCGGAACTTGCCATGTCTACGTGGCTTGGCCACCTATGCACAGCAAGACAGGACTCCGTTTGGACTGCTTTCGTCTAACCGACCCCCGGACGATCCCTGCCGCCTCGCCCCCGACCAGGAACTCGGTCACTCCGCCGCCCGTCCTGCTTTGAAAAAGGCACGGCTCCCCATTTCGACTCGCCTGCGCATGGCCTTCCCTGGCAACTCGTCGCCGCTTCTCTGCCGCTCCTCCTCGCCGCCCCGAGCGGCCATACCACCGCCAGCCATGGAACAAACATTCATGACCATCCATAGTACGTTGCCGCTGGCGTCGTTGCTTCGCCGCCCGCCGTCCGCTGACCGCGTCCGCGCCCAGATCTCACCCCCGACGCAAACCTTCTTTTTGCGTCTGAATCGATTGCCGACATTCTCGGCTACCCGCCCGCCGAGGTCCAGGGCAAGTCATGTTTTGACTACTTCCACCCCGATGAGGTCCCCTTTGCCCGCTCCATCCACAGCCGCGGCGTCCTCCTCGACAAGGCCGCTGTGCTTCACTATGCTCGCATCCTTTCGCGGGACGGCCGCTGGATCGGCTGCGAGTGCTGCTTCACCATTGTCCACGATGTCCTCGTTGCCTGTGTGAGCATCTACCACCGTGGCGCCAAGAGCAAACGTGAGCTCCTACCCTCCCTGTCCCCGTGCTCATATTGGTTCCGAGACTGATGCTGACCTGTCTAGGACGCGCCATCGAGGCCCCGCAAATACGTCGTATCTTTTCCTGCTCGCCGAGAGATCCCCGCTACCACATGCTCGAGCACCTGTCGCCCAAGTTCAAAATGTCGCCCATGGAGCGGGAGCCACGGGCGGCCCTCATCCTCAACCGCTTCACGCGGAACCTCACCGTCATGTTTGCCACCAACGCCACCGCCGCCATCCTCGGCTTGCGACCCGACCAGATCAAGAACAAGAGCTTCTACCGCTGCATCCAGGAGAGCGGCCTGCCCGAGGCGATCAAGTGCATAGAAAGTGCCAAGGCCAACGACTCCATCGCGTATCTGCGCTTCCGGTTCCAGGACCCGCGGGACGACGAGGAGCTCGAGGACGGCAGCGAGAGCGACAACGTGGCCCCAGCCGAATATAACAACCCGGACGACGACGAACGGCGCCGTGCGGCGGCTGGCAAGAGCTTTGGCGACGACATGATCATGGACATTGACTCGGACCACGGCAGCACCGGTGCGCTTGTTCGCATCAAGACCGAGGATGACGACAACGAGATGTGTTTCCACGGCCAGCCGTCCATGGCGATCGACAGCGAGGCACCGCCGCGGGCACGGCGGCCGCCGCGACTCCCATCCGTCGAGTTGGAGGCCGTTGTGTCATGCACGTCGGATGGTCTGGTCGTGGTGCTGAGGGCGGCGCGTCCCCCGATCCCTCCGACACACCCTCCTCTGGTTGCCTTCAACTACGGCGACGGCCTCTTTGCGGCCCCCTGGGCCCAGCATCCCATACGACCGCACTTTCCGGTCGAATCGCTCTACACCTTCCGGCCGCCATTGCTGCCCCAGTACATGCCGCTGCGCGATAATGTCAAGGACGCCGGCGGACCGCCGCTGGATGTGCTGATGGGCTCGATCCGAGACGTTGCTGTCTTTGCATGGGGCGTTGTAGGCATCAACCCGACCATGGCCGAGTATGGAAGCGGCCTTCCGAGCGGCGATGCGCGACCAAACGAAGAGGCTCAGCGACAGCAGGGTGACACGGATCGCAACGCCAGCGGTCCCAGCCGCGTGGACAAGGGGAAGGCGAGGCAGACCCTCTCAGATGGACGCTACGGCGACAACTATCTACCCGGGGGGTCGTGTGGCTTGCGATCGTCCTGGGCGGTGCCTGGTAGCTCCAGTCTTGCCGGCCTGTCGCCCCCCAGCCCAGTGTCGTTGGACTATATGCATCCGCGGCTCCAGCAGCAAAGCGCGCTCGAAGCCCTTCCCGGGGCCGGCATCACACCACCGAGTCTCTACTACGGATCTCCGGGGTCCCATCGCCATTCTGCTTTTCCGCCGCCCAGCCACGGCATTTCCGCGCAAGGTTCGCGCCCGAACCCGAGCAGCTCGACCGACGGCCACCACCACGAGTGGCGCTGAGGCGAGACCCGGCACGATCACGGAGAGGCGTCTCTGATGAAACGGGTCCCCAAACGAGAAGACTATAAGGGTCGGTTTTTTCGTGTTTGCAGCAAGATTGGATGCATCGATTTATTAGAGACAGTGCGCGTTTGCATTGAGAGCATAGCGCATAGGACGGAAGATACCCACCAAGTTACTATACATTGTAGTCTCACTATTGTCGTTGTCTGGAATAATATACTGTTTCGTTCAAGGGATACACGATTGCTCGTATTATCGTACAAGGGAGGCTTTGCTGCTGTATTGCGGGCCTACTGGCAATGACGCGGACGTGGCAGTGGACCAATGAGCATGCTTGGTTGGATTGGGTAACGTGGAGCTTAGCAGCCGACTGCCTGCCCCTAGAGCCCTTGACTGTTCTGGCAACCTGTCGTTTCGCACTATACCAACACCATCAGAGACGCGACGTCACGACAACGAAGGAGCTGTACATCTGCCGAGACCGGACAGCAGACGACGACGCGCATCGATACCGGCTTTTTGGCGGTGCATTCAGACGGGGGGAGATTCCGAGACGGCAAACGCGACCATGGCCTCAGTAAACCGCAAGGACTATGGGCCAGCGCCGCAGGTGGACGACGAGGATCTGATCGACCCGGATGACGGTGGGTGCTTTCTTTTTGGAGTCGGGACAGAGAAGAGGGTGGGGGGGAGGCGTTGCGTCGGGGCTGAGAGGGAGTTGTTGCTGTGGTTGCTGTGACGAGAGGCTGACTGAATGCGATGGGATAGCCGGCCTCGATGAGCTGGACGATTTGGACGACCCGATGACGGCGGCGAGCTCGTCGCGGACGCCCCTGCGCGGCAACATTGGCGCGTCGTCGTCATCTTCGGGTGGTGGCGGCGGAGCGTCCGGGTTTGGGCGGTCGCTGAGCGAGAGCTACCTGACGTCGCAGATCCCGGGCGAGGACCGGCAGGCGGCGACCAACACGATTGACGAGACGGTGTGGGCGACGCTGCGGCGGGACCTGCTGGCGGTGTGGGCCAAGATGCGCGAGGTGCTGTACCCGCGGTACCTCTTTGGCGGCAGCATGTTTGATGGCGTGCAGGAGAGCGGCGGCGGACTGCGCGGGGCGTACGCGACGCTGCGCAACGCCGGGCTGGCGGGCACGCGCGAGGAGCTGGCCGGGCTGGCCGGGCGGGTCATGGACCCGGAGTCGCTGCTGCGGCAGAGCAACATGACGCCGGGGCTGCGCGACTGGGACCTCTGGGGCCCGCTCGTGTTCTGCCTGCTGCTGAGCATGCTGCTGAGCATCAACGCGCGGCCGGACCAGCGCGACCTGGTCTTTTCGGGCGTCTTTGCCATGGTGTGGATCGGCGAGGCCGTGGTGACGCTGCAGATCAAGCTGCTGGGGGGGAACATGCAAGTTTTTCTTTTTTTTTTCTTCTCTTTTTTCCTCTCCTTTTTTCCCTTTAATCTACTCCCCCCTCTCTGCTAACACCCACAGATCCTTCTCCCAGAGTGTTTGCATTATCGGGTACACGCTCTTCCCACTGGTGCTGGCGGCCCTGCTCTCGGCCCTGAAGCTGCGGACGGTGATCCGCGTGCCGATCTACCTGCTGTTGATCTCGTGGGCCATGGCAGCCGGTGTTAGTATTCTGGGCGGCAGCGGCGTGCTCAAGAACCGGGTGGGCATCGCGGTGTACCCGCTGCTGGTGTTCTACCTGGGCCTGGGCTGCCTGTGCTTTATCAGCTAAGCGCTCGGACTGCAGCTAGAGAAGCACATAGGCACAGAGGCACAGAGGCAGAGGGGCAGAGGCAGAGAGGCGCGATAGGCGCGAGCTCGGCGACAGACGGAACCAAGAATCGGAAAGGGATGTAGGCTGTAGGACTAGACAGCAGTGTACCAGTACAAGTAGACAAGGCGATGGGATGGGATCAATTTTGAAACTGGAAATTACGGGAGTGCAGCCACGTTGTGTGAGCAGCCAACCAGACGGCTTGCGGCCCAACAGGACGCTGGCACTACATTGTCCATCTCACCGCCTCGACGGCCGAATCTTGGCGCGCCGCGTCGCTGTTGGCCTTGCGTGTTGGCTTTCGGGGATAATGTGAACAATGCACGGAAGGTGCACCGGGACTTGGTGCCCCACCATGGACGGGTTAGGCGTGGTGTGCGCTGAGCTGGGTTCAGCCAGCAGCCATCCACCCCTCACTGGTTGCACCTGCCTCGCTTGAAATAACTAGATAATTTTTCCTTCAGTCTCGTCTACCCACGCGAACATCAATCGCAACATCTGATCTTGCCGCCTGAGAGAAGTGCAAACGGGCGACTCTCGATTTCCACGACTGGTGCTTGTCGTTTGGGCGTTTTTTCTTTGCCACCGACATCTCCCATTGCCAGCGTCGGCGCTGCGTCTCTTCCGACCGCAGCGACGCGCCGTCTCCGGCCCACTCTTGCCAGATTTCTGGGACGACAAGGACAACGGCCACGGCGACGGCAAGGCGACGACCACAGACACGTGACGAGAAAGCGGATCGCCCGACGACGGCGAGGCAAGGCACAAGATGACAAGTGCAGCAGGTTCGGACGTGCGGCCGGGGAGCGAGAGTCCCAAGGAAGACGATGCCACCAAGGCCACGCGAGAGGAGCTGAAGCACACGGTCATCTCGGAGAAGCCGGAGAAGCCGGAGACGCCCGACGGAGGCGACGGCCGTCGGGCGATGACGCCGCCCGAGACGCTGCGGCAGCAGGTCGGGTCGCCCAAGAAGAAGCGGGCCCACGACCAGGTGGAGGACGACGAGGCGGATGGCCATCACCAGCGGTCGCGCAGCCGGGTGGGCGAGCCGTCAGACGACGATGGCGAGACCGGGTCCGAGGGGGCGACGACGGGCACGGGCGACTCGCCCAATGGCGGCAGCGGCAGCGGCGGGCGGGCCGAGCCCGAGAAGAAGCGATTGCGCGATCAGCAAGCAGCGGCCAAGCCTGGTGCCCAGGAGGGCAAGCCGGCGGCGGCGGCGGCGGCGGCGACGTCCTCGTCGGCCTTTGCCTCCTCGGGCTTTGCCAAGCTGACCAGCACGGCGTCTCCGTTTGGCTCGCTGGCCGGCTCCGGCGGCAAGCCGTCTCTGTTTGGCGGTGCAGCCGCGGCATCGACAGCGTCTCCGTTTGGCGCCCTCAGCGGCAGCAGCTCGCCGGCGAAATCGGCATTGGCGCCAGCGTCAACGCCGGCACCGAAGCTCAGCTTTGGCGGGGCAGCGGCGGCGGCCTCACCCTTTGCCAGCGTGACGGGCGGCTCCTCGGGCACGCTCTTTGGGAGCCCATTTGGCAAGCCGGCGGGCGGCAGCGTGTTTGGCGGCGGGCTGGCGGCGGGGCGACTGAGCAGCTTTGCCAAGCCAGGGGCCGATGTGTTCAAGAGCGACAAGCCGGCGAAGCCGTTTGGGGCGCCGGAGAGCGACGCGGAGGAGGACGACGAGGAGGAGAGCGGCTCGGGTGCCGACGAAGACGAGGCGACAGAGGCGGGCGAGGCCAGCTCTGAGGCAGGGGATGCCAAGGAGGGCAAGGAAGCCAAGGAGGCCAAGGAGACCAAGGAGGTGGACGAGAAGAAGAAGCCAAAGCTACAGAGAGGTGCGTGTGGTTTGTTTGCCGGCACGTGACTATGCTAACGAACAGTGGCTGTCAACGATGGCGAGATGGGCGAGGCAACGCTCATTTCGGTGCGGGCCCGCATGTACTACGTGGACAAGGACCAGGGCGGCTGGAAGGAGCGTGGGGTGGGGATGCTGAAGCTGAACGTGCCGGAGGCATGCGTGGAATACGACCGCAACGGCAGCGTGATCCCGGCGTCCTTTGACGCGTCGATGCTGGAGAGCGGCAACGGCGGGGCGACAGCGGCGGCGGGAGCGGACGAGGACGTGGAGGCGGGCACAGGCAACGGCGAGGCCAAGAGCTCGAGCACGTCGGGCACGGGAGCGGCGGCGGTGCCGAAGCGGTCGGTGGTGCGGCTGATTATGCGGCAGGACTCGACGCTGCGGGTGATTCTGAACACGGTGGTGCTGGCGGCGACGGAGTTCCAGGACCGGCAGACGTTCAAGGCGACGACGGTGCTGTTTACGGCGTTTGAGGGCGTGGACGCGAAGCCGGTCAGCGTGCAGATGAAGGCAAGTTGTGTGAGTGCGTGTTTGTTAAGGCTATAGACTGACAGAGCAGATGAACGCGGCGAGTGCCAAGACGTTTTTGGCCACGATAGAGGGCGTGCAGCGAGAGCTCCGCGGCGACTGAGCGGGCACTCGGCACTGAAGCAGCGGGGAGTGGCGATGCCGTGCGGCCGCAACGGAGGTCGGGCCGGTTTTAGGAAAACTGTGCTCGACCGAGCGTGGAGGCTTTTGCTTTGGAGACATCCCAGGGCGGGGTCAAAGGCCGCAAACCAAGAATGGAACGCCTGGCGAGAACAGACGGCCTGCTCGACGAGCACGGCAGGCACGATGGACGGTCTGCTCGCTACATGGCTATCTTGCATGCATGGAAGGGTGGGAGGAAAGGCCGGCGTTCACGTGACGGCTGTTAGGCATGGCGTCACGTGTAGGGGATACCAGGCAGGCAGTCCGTAGAGTGATTTCTCGAATATAAGAGTAGTTCGGACCACGTGACCTCGCGATAGGTTTCGCGTGGCAAATTGCGGCGGGTCGTTTTGCGAGGGGCAATGACGACTTGACACGGGACGACGATCGATGGCGGAATCGGCGGCGACAACAGCGGTGTCGGACGGCACGAGCGACGGCGTGGGCAGCGGCGGGGCGAGTGTGAAACGGAGGCGACGCCCGGGCGGCGAGGGAGCGGCCAAGAAGCGGACCAAGGCGTCCGAGACGGACACGACGACATGGCCGACGTGGCTGCGGAGGCTGGAGAAGACGCACGGGGCGCTGAACGTGGTGTACACGTTCTGCAGCACGCGGCGGCACGTGGTGACGACGCTGGAGACGCTGCGCGGGGCGGTGGAGGCGCAGACGGGAGAACCATTGGAGGAGGCAGAGGTGGCGGCGATTGCGTGTCTGCTGGCGCGGGCCAAGGACGGGGGCCGGGGCGGGATCCGGTTTGCGTACGTGGACGAGCTGTCGCTGCAGCTGGAGGCGCAGGGGACGGAGCGCGACGAGGTGTTTAAGACGGGGGCACACCGGGACTGGATCACGGCCCAGGCGCCGGCACCAGATGCGTCGGTGGGGGGGGTGACGGGGCGGGAGGGGCTGGGAGAGGCGATGGGACAGGAGGCGTCAGGAGACGGCGGTGGAAGAGTCCGGCGGGAGGTTCTCTACTTTGAGTTTGTGGACGAGGGCCTGCCACGGCAGCAAAAGGGGGCGAATCCCGAGGGCAAGCGACTGCGACTGCCGGTGTACGGACAAAAGCAAATGGCGGCGCTAATTGCGAAGCGGAAGCGACGGTTTGCGGCGGCAGGGGCGGCGTTCTTGACGGCGTGTGCGGCCGAGGGACGAGACGCCGAGGCGGTGCTACGGGAGGAAGCGAGGGCGTTTCTGCCGGTGCGGGAAGAGAGCACGGACGGCGAGCGGACGGTGGCGGCCGAGGACGTGGAGGACGAGGTGCCGGCGCAGATTCCCGAGCCGCGAGAGAGCATGGCGGCGATTATCGAGTCGATCAAGCGGCAGCGGTGGTACGAGGGGCAGATTGTGGAGGACGGACACCTGGTGCAGGCAGCAAGGGCGGCGCGATACGGCGACCTGGACTTTCTGCTGAGCCAGGCGGTGGTGAACGCGCTGTACAACGGGCTGGGGGTGACGCAGTTCTACGCGCACCAGGCGGCGGCGCTGAACGGGCTGGCGGCGGGAGGCCACGTGGTGGTGGCGACGGGGACGAGTTCGGGCAAGTCGCTGATCTACCAGGTGGCGGTGCTGCGGGCGCTGGAGGGTGGGGAGACAGACGGAGACCGGACGGCGCGGGCGCTGTTTGTGTTTCCGACCAAGGCGCTGGCGCAGGACCAGCAGCGCAGTCTGCGGGCGCTGGTGGCATACATGCCGGGGCTGGCGGGGTGGGAGGAGGAGCTGGTGGCGACGCTGGACGGGGACACGACGGGGGCGGATCGACGGGCGGTGCGGGAGGGGGCGCGGGTGATCCTGACCAACGCGGACACGGTGCATGCGGTGCTGCTGGCGCAGGAGGCGCGGTGGCGGACGTTTCTGCAGGGGCTGCGGCTGGTGGTGGTGGACGAGGTGCACTACTACCAGGGGGGTCTGGGGGCGCATGTGGCGTACGTGCTGCGGCGGCTGCGACGGCTGTGCGCGGCGGTGGGCAACGAGGGGGTGCAGTTTGTGGGGTGCTCGGCGACGGTGGCCAACGCGGGCGAGCACTTTGGGCGGCTGGTGGGGTTGGCCCATGATGCGAAAGTGGTGGTGGTGGACGAGGACGGGGCGCCGCGGGGCCAGCGGGACGTGCTGTGCTGGCAGACGCCGCTGCGGGTGGCGGGCGAGGCGGGCAGCGGGCGGACGCGGGCGGTGGACGAGAGCGCGCGGCTGTTTTGCGGGCTGGTGCTGCGGGGGGTGCGGACGGTGGCGTTCTGCCGGGTGCGGGCGCAGGCGGAGCAGCTGGTGGCGGCGGTGCGGGCGCGGCTGGGGGCGAGCGGACGCGGGGCCGAGGCGGCGCGCGTCATGGCGTACCGCGGGGGCTACTCGGCGGCGGCGCGGCGGGCCATTGAGGCCGACATGTTTGCGGGCCGGCTGCTGGGGCTGGTGGCGACGTCGGCGCTGGAGCTGGGCATTGACGTGGGCGGGCTGGACGCCGTGCTGGCCTGCGGCTTCCCCTACTCGCTGGCCAGCTGGCGCCAGCAAATGGGGCGGGCCGGGCGACGGGCCGGGCGCGATGCGCTGGCCGTCTTGGTCGGGGACGCGTCGCCGGCGGACCAGCACTATCTGCGGCACCCGGGCGATCTGCTCACGAAGCCGCTCGAGCGCCTGCGGCTCGACCTCGACGCGCTGCTCGTGCGCGAGCCCCACGTGCAGTGTGCGGCGGCCGAGCGGCCGATCCGGCCGGACGTGGACGCGGCCTATCTGGGCGGCGGGCTGGCGGCGCTGTGTGCGTCGTGTCTGGTGGGGGATGAGTTTTACGAGAATGACGAGTCGCGTCTGTACTACTGCCACCCGCGCTTCCGGCCGCATCCGTGGCGGCTGGTGTCGCTGCGCGGCGGCCCGCCGGCCGACGAGACGGACGAGGCGTTTGCCGTGGTCGACACGGGCCCGACGCCGCCCGTGGTGCTGGAGGTGGTCGAGGTCGAGCGCGCCCTGTTTGTGCTCTACGACGGCGCCATTTTCTGGCACCAGGGCCACAAGTACCTGGTGCGCGACGTCGACGCCGACCGCCGCCTGGCCAGGGTCGAGCGCGTCCACGTCGACTGGACCACGCGGGCGCGCGACTACACGGACGTGGACGCCATCGAGACGGAGGCGGTTCGGTACCTGAAAAATCAAACGGCCTCTGCTTTTCGAGGCCGTCTGCGCATCACGCGCGCCGTCTTTGGCTTTTTCAGAGTGGACGGCCGCGGCCGCCTGCTCGACGCCGTCGCCGTCGACCGCGCCCCGCTCGTGCGCACCACCCGCGGCACCTGGTTCGACCTGCCGGCCGCCGCCCTCGAACTGCTGGCCCGTCGTCGCCTGCACGCCGCCGCCGCCCTGCACGCCGCCCAGCACGCCCTGCTCGGCCTGCTGCCGGCCCACGACGCCGTGCGCACCGAGTGCAAGAGCGAGCACAAGGAGTTCCGCCGCCACGAGACGTCCCGCCGCCGGCCCGCCCGCCTCGTCTTTTACGACGGCACCGCCACCCGCGTCTTTGACCTCGCCCCCGTGCTGCTGCCGCAGGCGCTCGCCCGCGTCGAGGACTGCCCCTGTGCGTTGGCCACAAGCAGTGAGGTCGACCCCCGCGGCTGCTCCCACTGCGTCGTCTGGCCGCCCTGCGCCGAGTCCAACACCGTCCTCAGCCGCGCCGGCGCCACCGTCGTCCTGCGCGCCCTCCTCGGCCTGCCCATTGACGAGGCCCGTCTGCCCATGGGCCCCGAGCCCGGCATCCCCGAGGGCACCGAGACCGTCGTCGCGGCCACGCCCGTGCGGGAAATCCAGGGCGTGCAACGGGGGGGGGTTGAGATCGGCGATGAGATCGTCGATCAGATCGATCAAATGGTCAAGCTCGAGGACTCGACCGACGTCATTTGATCACGTGACCCATCTGCGAGCCGAGGCTTCCCCGCAGCCTTACGCCTTACGCGCCTCGGCTGTTAGTCAGCACGTGCATCACCAACACCTGTCCCCCCTTGGTGTCTCGTTGCTGTCGGCTCTCCCCTCCGCTCGTTCTCGCCCTCACCGCAACGCTCTCACCATGGCCGACGACAATACGGACCCCGAGGTGATCCGCCTCACGTACGAGGGCCAGCTGGCCATTATCACGATTGACAATGCGGCCAAGCTCAATGCGCTGTCGCTGTTCCAGTACTATGACCTGGCCACCAAGATGCGCGAGGTGGCTGCGCGCGACGACATTTACGTGACGTTGCTGACGGGCAACGGGCGGTTTTTCTCTGCGTGAGTGTGGGCGGGTGTGGGCGATTGTTTGTGTGCTCTATTCATCTTTCTATCCTTTCCCTTTTGCTATGTCCTCTCCCTCTTCTGCCTCTCTGTTCTGTCTACTCCTCCCCCCTCCTCTTCTCTTTCTCTTCTCTTCTCTCCCCTTCTCCTCCCCCGCTAACCGTCAGTGGCGCCGATGTCATGCTGACCGGCGGCGCGCCCGCCACCGGCCGCGAGGCGCACCTGCACTGGCTGCGGTCGTTTGTGGCGCTCAACCTCAACATTGCGCGCGCCTTTTACACGCATCCCAAGGTCCTCGTGGTCGGCCTCAACGGCCCGGCCGTCGGCCTGTCGGCGGCGCTGGTCGGCTTTGCCGACTTTGTCTACTGCACGCCGGCCACGTTTCTGTTGACGCCGTTCAGCTCGCTCGGCCTCGTGGCCGAGGGCGGCGCTTCGGTCGGTCTGGTGCAGCGGCTCGGCCGCGGCAAGGCCCTCGAGGCCCTGCTCATGAGCCGCCGCATCCCCAGCGACGAGCTGCTCGCCACCGGCTTCGCCAACGCCGTCTGGGACGTGCCCGACAGCGACGCCTTTCACGCCCGCGTCCGCGCCGAGATCGACGACCGCCTGCTCGGCGGCCACCTCGTCGGCGACAGCCTGCTCAGCATCAAGCGCCTCGTCCGCGCCCCCGACGACGCCGTGCTCGACCGCCAAAACGTCGCCGAGGTCTTTGCCGGCCTCGACCGCTTCATGACCGGCGTGCCGCAGGAGGAATTCCGCAAGCTGGCCATGGGCGAGAAGCGGCACAAGCTGTAGGGGGGTATGATAGTCTTAGGCACTCTAGCGGTCTCACGCACTCGTCAACCGCTCGTTCAATCAACGCCTTGGAACCATTCTCTATTCAGACATGATATTCTCCTTTCGCTCTATTCACAGCGGCCCAAACAGCAGCTTCGTCTTCTTCCAGTAGTCCCGCCCCGCCTTGGCCACCCGTGTCTGTCCGTCGGCCGCCAGCCCGCTTCGTGCCGTGAGAGCCTCTTCCAGGGCCGTCCATGTCGGCTGTGCCGCCGCCGCGCCCAGACAGCACCGCAGCCAGGCGGCGTCCAGCAGCCACTGTAGCACGAGGTCGTGGGGGATCACGTGACTTGGCGTGTCGGGTTTTGGCTCGTCTTGCTCTTGCTCGTCTTGCTCGTCTTCGTCCTCCTTGTCCGCCTTCTTCTTGTCCGCCTCCTTCTTGTCCGCCTCCTCCAGCGTGGCCGTCCACCGCTCGGCCAGCTGCGTGGCCACGTGTCGCTTCATGACGGCCACGGCGGTCGGGCTCCAAAGGTCCATGCCGGCGCGGCCCATGGCCGCCACCAGGTCGCGCACAAAGCCAAAGACGGCCGGCGACGGCGCTTCCGGCAGGGCGACGCCGTGGCCGTCGTCGCGCGTCCAGAGGGCGCGGCCGGCGACGGAGCGGCGGGCCAGACCAACAGCCCAGTCGTCGAGCGGAGCGGCGGCGACGCTGTCGACCAGGGCCGCATGCAGGTCCGGGATGATGGCGAGGCCGAGGCGGCCAAAGGGGTTGGGGGGGTTGGGGGGGTTAGGGGGGTCTGCCGGTGCCGAGTGGCCAGAGTGGCCAGAGATGTGCTGGCCATGGTCGGCCGTCTCAAACGGGCGCCGGAGGTCGCGCAGGACGCGGACGAGATAGGCAGCCGGAGCAGCAGCAGCATTTTTTTTCTGGGTTGAGACCGCGTGCCAGCTGGCCGTCAGGCGGCGGTCGAGGTCGGCGGCGGCGGCGGCCAGGGCGGCGGCCAGACAGGCGTCGAGGGCGGCCGGGTCGTCGCGGCCGAGACGCTGCTGCCGCGCGGCAATGGTGTCTTCGTCCTCGACGAGGCCGTCGGCGAACTCGTCGTCGTCGACCGTTTCCGTCTCCATTTCCCAGCGCTGGCGCCGCAGCTGGGCCACGGCGGCGGCGGCCTCGTCCATGACGTGGCGCCACGTGGCAAACGAGGCGGCCGCGCGGGCCACGGCGTCGCTGCGGCCGTGCAGCCGGGCGTTGACGTCGCGCACAAACGGGACGGCGCCGGCGGCGAGGTCGGTGGCCAGGGCGAGGGGGTTGTTTTCTTCGTCTTTTTCGGTACTGTCAACGCTCCCCCACAGCCACGCCGGACCGTCGTCCTCGGCCCCCCACCCCTCCACCGTCGCCGCCACCTCGGCCCCGACCAGCCGCAGCTTGTCGGCCTTGCCGCGCAGCACCCGCAGCAGCTGGCGCTGGAAGACGGCGCGCAGCCGGTCCAGCAGGTCGGCCGGGTCGAGGCCGCGCACCCGGCTGCCGTCGCGGATCCACAGCTGCAGCACGCGGCGCCGCAGCGTCATGATGCCGTCGAGGTCGAGGGCGGGGTGGTGTTTTCGTCTGTTTTCTTTCTTTTCTTCTTCACCCACCGCCTTTTCTACGCCCGCCACCACCGCGTCCGCCCCCCCCTCGGCCCACCGCGCCAACATGTCCCGCGCCGGCGCCGCGTCCAGGTCGTCGTGGCGCACGTACGGCCGGAACTGCTGCACGTCGTCGTCGCACCATCGCCCGTGCACGTCCAGCGCCAGCCCCGGCTGCCGCCGCAGCGCCTCGTCGTCAATGAGCGCCCGCCGCTGCAGGCCCTGCAGCGCCTCGGGCAGCCGGTGCGGCACCACCGCCTGCACGTCCAGCAGCGTCTTGGTGTAGAGGGCCAGGCCGTGGAGCACGCGTTTCGTCGGGTCGTTTTTCATATCTTCATTTTCGTTTTCCTCTTCATTTTCCTCTTCGTCCTCGTCCTCCTCGTCCTCCGCCAGCCCAAACGCCTCCGTCATGGCATGGCTGCGCACCTGCAGCAGCTGCCGCACCACGTCGCGCGCCCCCGACGTCGTCGCCAGGCTGCGGGCACACAGCGCGCGCACGAGGTCGTCCCGTCGCGCCGCCGCCGCCGTCCGGCCGCTGCTGGGTGTCGAGTCGTCGTGCGCCGTGTCCTGGCTCGTCATCGTCCGCATCGTCGCCGCCACCGCCGCCCGATACACCCCGTGGTCGACCGTCCGCTCCAGCGCCTCCACCATGTCCAGCAGCCGCCGCCGCAGACTGCCCAGCGCCGTCCGCGACGCCCGCATCGACGTCTGCACCGCCGGCTCCAGCGCGCTCTCGCCGCTCCCCTGCACGCCGCTCGCCAGCAGACGGCCCAGCACCAGCACCTTGGCCGCCAGCACCAGCCGCTCGCCCCAGCTCGGCACCGGCTCCTGACTCGTCGTCGTCGTCGTCGTCGTCGTCGTCGTCGTCGCCGTCCGCCGCCCCGACAGCAGCCGCGCCGCCAGCCGCGCACACGCCTCCAGCAGTCGCGCCCGCGCCGCCGCCCGCAGGCCCTCGTCGTCCTGGCCGTCCTCGACAAATCGCCCCAGCGCCGTCACCTTGCCGCTCACGGCCGCCCGCCCGCACCGCCCGCCCATGCCCGCCAGCGTCGTCCGCACCTCGTCCATGCGGCCGCGCATCTGCACAATCGTGTCCGCCGTCCCCAGCAGCTCGCGGTACGACCCGCCCACCTGCGTCCGCAGCCGCGCCGCCTTGTCGTCGACCTGTCCATGCAGCGCCTTGTGGATCGCCCGGATCTGCGCCAGCGAGTGGTTCGACGCAAATATCTGCGTCGACGACGTCAGCAGCCCCACGTCCGGCTCCGATGCCGCCATTGCTCTTTTTTTCGGTCGCGCGTCGGCCGTCTGTCGCTTCGTGCTGGTCCAAGACCAGAAAGGATTCCCAAAGAGCTCCTGCTGACTTGTCATCATGCCAATGGGCTGGGACCCACACTCTGTACTCCGCACAGTGTATGAGAGTTTACAGTGTATGCACTGTACTCTGCACAGGCACTTACTCCGTACTCGTACTCGCACTCGTAGTCGCTCTGAACACTGTATTTGCACTGTTCGTCATGGATAAGAAATTCCGTATTAATACTAATACTCCGTACAACGAATAGCTGTCTCTCCTTCCAACTCTTCTTCTGACCTTCCCCCTAATCCAGCCTCTTACTGCGAATCAGGCCAGTGCTGATGCCCGACCTCTCGCCCTGGTAGCGAGTCCGGTCGATGCCCTCCTTGTACACGGCCCGCTTGCTCGCCATCTGCTTCGTCTTCTTCTCAAACTTGATCCGCTTCTTCACACGCGGGTTGTTCTTCTTCTCCTTGAGCGTCCGATGGCTCAGGCCCTTGTTCTTCTCAATCTCCCACGTGATCTGCCGACGGCCTTCCGCGTCCAGACTCGTCGAAGGCTCCACCCGCAGTTGGCCCGCCGCCGCCGCCGCCTTGCGCTCCGCCTTGGCCGCCATCTTTTCCCGGTGCTTCTCCACGATGCTGTTGTAGTACCGCAGGTTCTCGTCCTTCTCCTCGTCTACCGCGGCCGCCTCGTCTTTGCCGTCGGCCTCGTCGTCCGACTTGCCCAGCTCGTCGCCCGCAGTCCGTGCCTCCATACCCCGACGCTGCGCCGCTGCGTTCAACCGTGCCTGTCGATCCCGCAGCCGCTCCCGGTACGGAATGTCCATGTCGCCGCCCGACTGGCGCGCCGCCTCCGCCCGCCGCTTGGCACTTTGCATGATCTGCGACGTGTAGAAGCCCAGGCTCTTCTTGCGTTTCTGCTTCTCATCCGCCGCCCGCGCGCCCATCGTCTCCACCTCGCCATAGTCCGAGTCCCCGTCGCTGTACTGCGGCTTTGGCTTCGCCACCGCAAGCTTGGCTTTGGCCTCGCTTGCCGCCACCCGAGCCTCGTAACTCTTGAGATTGTCCGCCACTGCCTTGTCCATGGCGGCAACGGCCTTTTCGATCGCCGCCTCCCGCTCCTTGTCCTCTTTGCTCTTCTTCTTCTCCTTCTTGCTCTTCTTCTCCATCTTGCTCGTCGCCAGCATCGTCGACAGGTCGGTTGAGGACTGTTCGGTCGCCGTCGCTGGCTCTTTGCCCTTTTTGTTTTTGTTGACCTTCTTCCCTGCCTCGGACGCTTTGGGCAGAGACAGTGTCTCCACTGCCGCCTCTGTGGCGCTCGCAGCTGCCTTTTTGCCGCTCGCAGCTGCCTCTTTGGCGCTGGCAGCCTTCCGACGCGCCTGCACACGCTTCACATGTTCCCACGTCTCTCGGCTGTCGGTCAGGAACGCCATCACATCGTGGTTGTGCAGCTCCTCCGGGTCCATCAGGGCCTTTGGTCCGTCGGGGTCGTCGCGTGTCGGCGCCATCAACAGCGAAAAGTACATCGCCATCGTGGACACGTAGCAGCCCAGGACCCGGAACTGGACCACCTCCAGCGTTCCGGGCGCCTTGCCCTCGGCCAGATCCTTGTACTCGTTGAACAGCGGCTGCAGCTCCTGGTACTCGTCGCAGATGTAGTCGAGCTCGGGGTACAGCGTGCTCAGGACCGCCAGCCGCTCCTCGTCCGTCATGCTGGCAACCTCCTCCTTCGTCTTCATCGTCATCGTCACCACCTCGCCCGCCGCGTCCGCCGTGTTCGCCTCGTCCGCCGCCACACCGTCCTTCACCCACTCGTCCGCGTCGAAAAAGTCATCCTCCGTCATCCGCGAGAGCTGCTTCTTCTGCAGCCGCCGCGCCTCCTCCTCTTCCTCGCGCGCGTTGTCCTCCGTCTCAATCACCTCGCCGTTGTAGTAGTCCTTCTTCGACGAGCCCCACCAGCTCTGGTCGCCCTCCTCTTGGCCACCAGCGCTCTCCTCGTCATCCGACTCATCGTCGCTACCAGCCGCCTTGCCCTTTCTGCCAGCCTTGGTCTTCTTCCCGGCCACGCCTCGCTTGTCGTCCGAGTCGTCCGAGTCGTCGGCCGCGAGGATCTCATCGTCGGACAGCTCGAGGAACTCGTCCTCCTTTTGCTGCCTTCGCTGCTGCTTCGTGCCCGACTCGTCGTCGAACAGGATTTTGTCCTTGTCGAGGAAATACTCCTCCTGCTCATCTGCCACGTCCTTGTACGTCGTGACAGGTCCCAGCCGCGCGTCCGCCGCGTTGTATTCCTTGGGGCCCGTCGGCCCGGTAGGCTGCTTGGTGGTCTTTCTCCTTTTTGCCATGGCTGCCCGTGGTGATGAATGTTGCTAGCAAGAGTCACGACAAGGGAATTTTCGAAGATCTTTTTTTTTTTCTGCCCCATGCATGATTTGCCGATAAGGCCCCATTTAATTTGTGTAATAGCCCCCCACACGTGATACTACGTCATTCGTAATCTCGACTTCCATCGCTCTTGCCTACTCTGTGGTTCCCTCTACTCGGCCTCTTTCTGCTTTGTCTAATTCCAAGTTTCATCCAAATATATCTTAATCTCTTTAATCTTGTTCTTTAATCTTGTCCTTCAATCTTGTCCTTTAATCTTGTCCTTCAATCTTGTCCTTCAATCTTGTCCTTCAATCTTGTCCTTCAATCTTGTCCTTCAATCTTGTCCTTTTGCCTCTTACCTACTCTGTAGTTCCTATTCCTCTACTCGGTCTCTTTCTGCTTCGTCTAATTCTAAGTTTTATGTAAATAAACCTTAATCTAATTGTTCTACAATCTTGTTAGTCTATATTTAATTTAAACAAACATGTCCTTTAATACTTTAGTTAATAAGAAACCTTAATCTAATTGTCCTTTAATCTTGTCCTTTAAACTTGTCTTTTTTCCTCTTACTTACTCTATAGTTCCTATTCCTTTACTCGGCCTCTTTCTGCTTCGTCTAATTCTAAGTTTTATCTAAATATATCTTAATTTAATTATCCTTTAATCTTGTCCTTTAATCTTGTCCTTTAATCTTGTCCTTTTACCTCGTACCTACTCTATAGTGTTAGATTGATGGTATGAAGAGGGCATGGATTTAACTAATCCTAAGTGGAGTGAGCGAGGGCGCAATAGCACCATCGTGGTTACGTGCCTAGTGCACGTGCCTCCCACGTGATATATTACATGGCATATAGTTCCTATTCCTCTACTACTGCCCCTCATTCCCTGTCGCTCTGTGTTACCTTTGCTGTGCTATTCGCCAATGCAGGGTGCGACTGCAGAATAAATTGGTGCGTCCCAACACGGTCCCCAACGATTGGCTCTGGGCTGGAAAGTGGAGCAACTAAGCCCTGTGGCTGTGTGCAGGATCTCGTTTCAAAGGAGCTGAAGGAGCTCAGCTCACCATCCCCCCATCGCCGAGCCGTCTTCTTCGACAGGACCGACTGGCAGACGGGAACCGACGAGAGAGGAAACAACAAAAAAAGACAGTGTGGACACGCGAACACGCAGACGATCGACAATGGCATCCGCAGGCGACTCCAAGATTCTGGCGGCATCGCAGAAGCACCCGATTGTGGCCAACCATGTGTTCAAGTATGGCACGGCGGGTTTCCGGATGAACGCGGAGCTGCTGGACGGGGTGACGTTCCGCGTGGGCCTGCTGGCGGGGCTGCGCAGCCGCAAGCTGGGCGGGCAGGCGATCGGGGTGATGATCACGGCCTCGCACAATCCGCCGGCCGACAACGGGGTCAAGATTGTGGACCCGATGGGCGAGATGCTGGAGGCGGAGTGGGAGGGGTACGCGACGAAGCTGGTCAACGCGCCGTCGGACGCGGCGCTGCTGGACACGTACCGCCGGCTGGCGACGACGCTCAAGGTGGACCTGGCGGCGAGCGGGCGGGTGATTTACGGACGAGACACGCGGCCGTCGGGCCACACGCTGGCGGTGGCGGTGGCGGACGCGCTGGCGGCGACGGAGACGGCGGGCGTGGACTACCGCATCCTGACGACGCCGCAGCTGCACTACCTGGTGCGCTGCACCAACACGGCGGGCACGCCGCAGGCGTATGGCCAGGTCAGCGAGACGGGCTACTACGAGAAGCTGGCCACGGCGCTGGTGGGCGCGCTGCGCGGCCGCAAGGTGCGCGGCCCGCTGGTGGTGGACTGTGCCAACGGCGTGGGCGGGCCGAAGCTGCAGGCGCTGCTGCAGCAGATCCAGACGACGGCCAAGGCCACGCCGACGGTGGCCGGTCTCGAGGGCCGGTTCGAGGGCCTCGACGTGCGCGTGGTCAACGCCGACGTGCTGCGGCCCGAGATGCTCAACCTCGACTGCGGCGCCGACTACGTCAAGACCAAGCAGCGGGCGCCGCCCCATCCGAAGCCGCTGCCGGGCGTGCGCAGCTGCTCGCTCGACGGCGACGCCGACCGGCTCATGTACTACTGGTCGGACCCCGAGACCGGCTTCGTCATGCTCGACGGCGACCGCATCTCGTCGCTGGCGGCGTCGTACATTGCCGACCTGGTGCGCGCGGCCGGGCTCGCCGACGAGCTCCGCATCGGCGTGGTCCAGACGGCCTATGCCAACGGCGCCTCGACGGCCTACCTGACCCAGCACCTCGGGCTGCCCGTCGTGTGCACGCCCACGGGCGTCAAGCACCTCCACCACGCGGCGCAGCGCTTTGACGTGGGCGTCTACTTTGAGGCCAACGGCCACGGCACCGTCCTCTTCTCGGCCGACGCGGTGCAGGCCTTTCGCACCACGCAGCCGCGGTCGCCGGCCCAGGCCGAGGCCCTCGACACGCTCGCCTGCGTCGCCGACCTCATCAACCAGACGGTCGGCGACGCCCTGTCCGACATGCTCCTGGTCGAGACCATCCTGACCCACAAGGTCTGGACCCTCCGCGACTGGGCCCAGACCTACGCCGACCTGCCCAACCGCCTCGTCCGCGTCGAGGTCCACGACAAGGACGTCTTCCAGACCACCGACGCCGAGCGCCGCCTCAGCCACCCCGCCGGCGCCCAGGACGAGATCGACCAGTGCGTCCGCAAGTACACCAGCGCCCGTGCCTTTGCCCGCGCCTCCGGCACCGAAAACGCCTGCCGCGTCTACGCCGAGGCCGCCACCCGCGTCGAGGCCGACGAGCTGGCCAAGCAGGTCGCCCGCATCGTCTCGCACTACGGGGGGGTCGTGTAGCCGGCTGCGTCTTTTTCTGGACGGCTATGAAAAAAGTTTGCTCTTTGCTTACCATTTTTGTTTTCCACAGTCGCACTACCGACGACTGACGAGGTCTTTTCTTTTGTCATGTACTACGGCACAGGCCCTTGGGTAGGCAGATATGGACTCGTGGTGTTGAAGAATGAATGACTTGTGCGAGAGTGTTATGACTTGTGCGAGAGTGTTATGACTCGTGCTTCGTATGATTGTAGGCAGCCAGCGCCTCTTGGTACGAGTACTATGCGCTAGCGTCATATGCACTGTGCGATGACTTGGCTCTAGGCACCTTTCACTCAAGTCCCCGCCGGTGACTCAGCCGCACAGCTGTCCGTCCGTATTTGGCCTTGGCTCAAGCACACCACGTCTGCCAATCCGCAACTCAGTCGCACAGCCGCCTGCAATTCGGCCATGGCTCGGCCATGTCGAGGGCACAGCAGCCTGGCGTGCTACGAGCGTTTCCGATGCATAAAAAGAAGAGGGGTTGGCCAAGTTGGCGAGATGCAGCCATTTCTTGTTGCATCTTTCTCTAGCATCTGCAGCACTGCCGCATGACCAGCAGACGATAGAACAAGGCAGCCATGGACGCAAACAATGACACGGCGGGTGGCACGGAGGCAGAGGACAGGCTGGGCATGCGCTGCGGCAAGAAGGACCTCTACCAGGAATGGCAGACGCCCCGGCACTTTACGTGGACCGACAAGCGGCCCGAGGAGATGTCGGGGGCGGTCGAGGACGAGAGGACGGGCCAGTACGCGATTCTGGCGCGGAACAAGAAGAGCAGCGACGCGCGCAAGGCGCTCGAGCTGGACTCGCTCCTCGTCCAGAGCCCGCTGCTGAGACGGGTGCTCGCTTCGGTCCTGGACGGCTACCCGGGCGTGTCGACGGAGGTGCAGCGGCTCCTCTTCTCGGCGCCGTTTGCGCCGTTTGTGCACCGGTGGCCGCGGCTGCGGGCGGCGCTGGCCGACGACGCCCTCGACGCGGCCACGCGCGCCCACCTGCAGCTGCTCGTCGACCTGCTCGGCCGCGAGCTGCACGACGTCCTCGGCGCCCTCGACGACTTTGCCACGCACCGCCTCATCGCCTACGAGCACCTCTGGGCCCTCTTTGCGCCCGGCACCATCGTGCTGACCACCCGCTACGGCGAGCTGGCCGCCACCCGCGCCAGCAAGGCGCACTACGTCTCGCATCCCCAGCTGGGCCGCTGTCTGGAGCTGTGCTGCGCCCGCGTCGGCGGCAACGGCCTCCGCTTCGGCCTCGAGCAGCACCGCGAGCACGTCATGCCCTACCTCGGCGTCGTCCCCGTCGACAGCCTCCACGTCCTCCCGCTCGACGCCCACCGCCAGGCCGCCGCCCTCCGCCACCGGCTCGCCGCCCGCGGCCGCCGCTTCGAGGCCCTCGCCGGCATCCACTTTTGCGCCTACCGCGGCGACGCCATGGAAATGCCAGACACCCGCAGGAACAAGCCCCTGCGCCGCACCGTCCACGGCCGCATCGTCGTCGACGCTCAGGCCTACGCCGACCACGACCCCTCCTCGTACGAGCTCCTGCCCCTGTCCTCCTTTTACGCCGCCGGCCGCGGCCGCGCCGACGCGTACGACGAGTACGACGCGTCCGAGGCCGGCGAGCGCTACATCGACTGCTACGATACCACCCAGGACGAGCTGCACTACCGCCAGACCTACGGCCTCGCCGCCGTCCAGGGCCACGACCACCCGCCAGAGCCGCACCGCATCCCCCTCACCCCCGAGCAGCTCGTCACCTGCACGCCCGTCGTCAAGGGCTTCGACCTCGGCAGCAAGAAGTGGCTCGAGTTCTTCGTCGACCACGTGACCGACGTCGTCTACGACGAGCAGGCCTTTGACCGCCTCATCCTGCCGCCCGATCTGAAACAGCTCGTCCAGCAACTCACCCTGAGCCAGAGGCGCCACCGCGACCGCTTCGACGACGTCGTCGCCGGCAAGGGCCGCGGCTTGGTCCTGCTGCTGTCCGGCTCGCCCGGCATCGGCAAGACCCTGACCGCCGAGTCCGTCGCCGACTCCATGCGCGTGCCGCTCTACGCCCTCACCGCCGCCGAAATGGGCAACTATGCCGCCGAGATCGAGAGGAACCTGTCCGCCACCCTCTCCATGGTCGCCAAGTGGAACGCCATCCTGCTCATCGACGAGTGCGACCATATCCTCGAGGACCGCAAGCACTTTGGCCCGGACCAATACCAAATCGTCACCATGTTTCTGCGCAACCTCGAGTACTACCAGGGCATCCTCTTTCTCACCACCAACAACGTCGACACCATGGATCCCGCCTTCCACTCCCGCATCCATGTCGGCCTCCACTATCCCCCGCTCGACCTCGCCGCCCGCCACGGCATCTGGCATGGTTTCCTCGGCACCGCCGATCGTGCCAGCCACGCCGACAAGCCCGCTCCAGCAGCCACGGCCTCGATCCATCACTCCTTGTCCGCGTCTGATGTCGACCGCCTGGCCGCGTTGCCGCTCAACGGCCGCGAGATCAAGAACCTCGTCAAGACGAGCAATTTGATTGCCATGCAGCGAAATCAGCCGCTGTCATATGAGCACATCAATACCATGCTGGCCTTTCTGCATCCCCACAAGCCGGGCTCACTACCGGTGAGCTCCCTTTCAGAGCCCGAAAAGTGAGCTTTGTTTGTAGCAGGCTGTTTTCTATGTGGAAAGGTTCTGGTTAGGATAGTTTGGTTTTTATGCAGAAATATATAACAATACGAGACTGCCTTGAGCACGATGGCCCTCAAAAATACACGACTGCGCACACCTAGAAGATGGTCATCTACAATGCTTATGCTAGACATAGGACAAACTATTATTCATGCTATTACTCAAATTTCAGACGGTTTCACAGGTTTTCACTTTTATCATAGTTGAAATGCAAATGTGGTTGTTTTAGCTATGGATGTGCTCTGTGCTGCGAGTGCTTCACCACGCGGACGTGGGAGCTACTGGCGCACCAGGCTACTTATCCGGAAATCAAATAAAACACAAAGTTGGTCGTCGGCGGTTCTCGGTTAGCGGCTCCGTGCAAGAAACTGTTGGAAAAGAAAGTCTGGTCAGCCAGGTCGTGGCGTCGAGACACAGAAGGCAAGAGGATGGCAACACTGGCTCCACGCGTCCCCTAATTGTTGTATGTTTCGCCCCACATGCCATTTTTCCCTCTCGCACAATATCCGTGTCCCTCGTTCACTTGCGGGCTTTTGGTCTCTCCTCGGTCTCCTCCGGGCGCTTACGAGCGCGTACGGCTGCTGCTTCTGCTGCCCTCCTCCCTCTCCAGGGTACGGCTGAGATGATGGTTGGACGGATCGCGAGCCCAGCGACGGAGCTTGTTCTTGTACGCACGAGTAGCCGGGCGAGGCATATCGACCCAGCACTCGAGCGTCGCAAACAGCTCCGTCATCTTTCTCTCGATCAGCTTGGCGTCCGTGTTCGGCTCAAGCGTAACCTGGTTGAGTAGAATCTTGTCCAGCGCGTACTCCAAAAGCGCGTGGCCATTGTCGTTGAACTTGGCAATGACCTCGCGCGTCTTGGGGTTGTCGTGGTAGACAACGTTCCGGACATCGTCGTGCATCCGGTAGACGCACTTTGGGCAGAAGAATCGCAGCGTCAGCGTGCCGACGGCCTCCTCATGGCTCAGCCCTGGGCAGTACTCACCATTCAGCAGTGTTTCGCAGGGCACGTTGGCCCTGTTCTGCAGCGCGAAATCGTAAGCTCCATGCTCGGGATGCGCCTCGCACTGCTTTGTCAGCCAGTTGTACGCGCAAAGGCACTCGTACTCAATGATTCGGTACCCGATACACATTTTGGGCAACAGTGTACGGAATCGATTGATGGTTGATGGCTGGTTGGGGCAGTGAGGTGTCGGATCTGAAGTTGAGCGGGTGTAATTAAAAATGCGCTGAAGAAAAGAGAAACCCAAATCCATCTGGCCTGCCATCTCGCTCCTATTTATGTTGGACATCAAACCGAGTGAACAGCGGTAGACGGCGGATCAGGCTCATGTTCGTGAACGGCTTCTTTCAGCCTTTGAATGGATGGACAGAGGGGCGTCTTGTGGTCCCAGTGGCAGACGGCCATGAGACGAGGATAGCTGGCGTGAGCAAGACGGCTCTCAGTGAAGACAGTGCTCTCTGGCTGCTGTTCAGCATCAGCAGCCATGTCCAGTCCGTGTCGGTCCTTTGCAGTGTTTTGTGCTTATTGTTCTTAGGGTCTTTGAATTCAATGGCCTCCTCATCCCATTGTCATCGTCGCGGAGCACAATGGAAACCCTCGGGAACAATGCCGGGTATTGTTCTCATCTGCATTCATTCGGACTATAATGATACACGCCTTTGAAAGAAATATTTTGGAAAAAAGGTCCCAAGGCAACACCTGCCTCTGAGTGAAAGCAATGAGTGGTCTCGGGGTAGGTAAGCAGGAGACAATGAGTATCAGGGGTAAAGGGGAGGAAGGAAACAATACACACCAACAGGCATCTGTAAAGCATTATCGTTGTTCTTGGAAGCCTCAGATCTCGGAACCAATGCAAAAAAATCAAACAACACACCAAGCAGTGCACATGGATATGAGGTGAAGTGCGAATCCAGGCCTCGAAGCTTAGTCAGCGACCTCGATTCTGCTCGTGATTTTAGTGGAGCCGCCCCGACTCGATGTCGTTTGAGTGGGTCTTCGATAAGCTGATAAGAAGCTCTGCCTACGCTGGTTGGCCCTCGTAATGACGGTCCACTTTTCTCAAATTTGTTTGCAAAAAGGGCAGAAAAAAAATCCCATCGACTACTCCAAAGCATCATCACCACGAACGACACTCCATTCGCCACGACCCCCCACGACTCCTGTGCCCCCAGCCGAATTTTAAAGCTTCCCGAACCATACAAAGCACAATCCGCCAAGATGCATCTCATGTGCACCGTCGACGCCTCGGGCAAGCGCACCTACACGCTGAAGAAGATCAACGCCGACGGCAAGGTCACCAAGTCGGCCCACCCGGCCCGTTTCTCCCCCGATGACAAGTGGTCGCGCCAGCGGGTGACGCTGAAGCGTCGCTTCGGTCTGCTCAAGTTTGAGAAGCAGCAATAGGTGAGTGCGGAAGAGGGAACAGCAGCGCGACGTGGTGGACTCGGACTGACTGGAGATTGGCAGGTTATGCTGCGTCCGAGGACACTGGCAGTGCCGCAAATACACCAGCCGGAGAAGGAGATTCGTGTGAAAGCTCGGCGCACCGCGGGTCGGTAGAGATCCAGACGCGACGTCTGAGCGGATGGAGGGCGCGGGTACGGAGTTTTTTTCTTTTGGTATTTTTTTTTGCTCTGGGTTTTCCTCATTTGCAAAAGGCGTTGGGTCCACGCGCAGGCAGATGGACACAGGGCCAAGGCATCTCTTGTCATTCCGTCTATTTTCTCGGCAAATTTGCAAAAAATATAAAAAAGTGATTGAACCGGTCTGTCCTGAACGCCTGATGAGCACGTTTCTTTTCTTTGCCTGTTTCCCTTTTTCTCATTTTCCGTGTCCCCTTTTTACTTGTCCGCTCCCCCATCTACCGCCGCTTCTTGGCGTTGACGTTGCGTCCGGCGCCAACACGCACGCGGCCGCCGGCGTTGCTGCGCACGCCCGTCAGGATGCCCGGCAAATAGTCCTCGTCCATCATGTCGCGCACGCGCAGCCGGCGTTGCTCCTCGTTCTTCTTGGTGTACTCGGGCTGGTCCTCGGACAGGATCAGCTCGCGGCCCCAGCCCTGGTGGCCGCCGCCGCTGCGGTCCGTCAGCTTGCCGCTGGCGCTGCCGTGCACCGGCTTGGGCACGCTGTAGACGTTTCCGCGCTTGTTAAATTGGAAGTTGCGCTTCAGGTGCAGCCTAAAATTGCCGCCCTGGTCCGTCGAGCAGCTCGTGCGCGTCAGCGTCGCCTGGCCGCACGACGGACAGAACTGCTTGGTCGTCTGCCGCGTCACCGCAAAGCACCCGTGGCAGCGCAGCACCCACGTCTTGACCCGCGTGATCCGCGCCAGCGCCGGGCTCAGCAGGTTCAGGTTGATCCGCAGCGCCACGTTCTGCATCGCAAAATCAGACGTCAGCAGCGCCGCCTGCAGCCGCCGCTGGATCGGCTGCTCCGGAGCCCCGCCGCCCCGCTCCTTGGCCTGGTGCTTCTTGAGGTTCGACGGCGTGATCCACGCGCCGCCGCCGTCGTCCTCTTCCTCCTCGTCCTCGTCCTCGTCCTCTTCCTCTCCCTCTTCCACTTCATCAATCTCATCGGCCACGTCGACATCGTCTGCATCCTGCTTAACACCAGCCTCGGTCTGCGACACCTCTGCTTTGGCGGCATCCTCCAGAGACAGATCGCCAATCTTGTCCTCCAGCGTGGCCGTCTGTTCGGGTTCTGCCGTGACAGCCGGCTCTTGCTGGGCCTCCGTCGTGGCCTCCACACCCGCCTCAACAGGGCCCTCTACAGAGCCTTCCACCGGTGCGGGTGTGCCAGCAGTCTCATCCTGCTTCCCGCCTTCTTCCACTGCCTTCTCTGCTGCCGCCGCAGCCTCCGCCTCTGCCGCAATGGCGTAAGGCGACTTGCCGTTGACGCCCTTTTGCGCCGGCGTTTTGCGCAGGCGCCAGTCGCCGCCATTGCGCTCCAGCTCCAGCTCATATGTCAACGCGAGTAGGTGGAGATCGGGCCGGCTGAGAACCTCCAAGTCACCCGTCCTCCGCGCAAAGTCGCTGACAAACTTGATGCTCTCTGGCTTGGGATTGCGCAGCTTCAGAAACGGCAGCAGCGTCGTCTCGACGCGCATCCGCGTCGCCTCGTCCCGAATTTCTTCAATCACAGACGGAATGGTGTACAGCTCCTCCGCCTGCGCCAGGAGCGTGCTCACGGTCGGGTCATTCTGAATGATTGGGCCGGTATCGACGACCAGACTGTGGATGGGCTTTTGCGGCTGATCTGTCTCTGTTGTCGGGGCGGGAGCGTCTGTCGCCACATTGGACTGGCAAACCGTGGTCGGCTGTTCTGTTTGTGTCGTTGCTGGCAGGCTTGCCGTCGCATCCGCTGGTGAGGTCGCCATGATTGCGGGACGTTTGTAGGAGAAAATCCGACAATTGCCCCCGCCAACTTGATGCCCAATATTTTTTTTCACGATAAGAAGTGGGCTGCCGATACCACATTAAAGTGGGTGGCCTTCTGATGACTAATACTGTCGCCGCCATGTCGAAGCGTCATAATATTATCTACGTATGATTTTGTGCACCTCAATGTTGCCGTGTTTTAAATTATTTAGTTCTTGAATAATGGACATTGGCTGTTTGCGTGCTCAACGGCGTATAACCGAAATTCCGCAAACAGCTGCATGGAATAAAGATTAGCAAGGGGCACATTTGCCTCCATGAAACATGATCTCTGTTTGTCGGAAAATGAACTGCGCGCAAATTAAAACTCCCCGGAAAGTACAACATTTGGGCATGAACAGACGATGGAGGCGTCGTACAAATCCATCCTTTGCGGGCGAGAAAAATCAAGATGAGACCGAGTCCAAACAAAAGCGGCGGCAAACAGTGGGACTTGTACTACAAGATCTCCAAATACGCGCCTCTGTCACGTTCTCCAGGATCAACACACAGGACGTTTGCTGCGGGTGGCCGCTACATAAGTGTCTTGTGCAACTAAAGAGAAATTACGGCCAGGCACAGGAGCAGTTGAAAAGCCGGCTCGGCCCTTTAGGATGACTCGAGTATTCACTTGGGCTCTACCCAAGAGGGTCGCCGAGAGACCGCTCAGTCTCTTCTCAGAACCAACACATCACAAATCCACGATGAAACAGTTGTCTACACAAGCACCACAGCAAAGCGACGGTGATGCTAGCAATGTGTCGTGGGATGACGTCTACGCTCTTACCTTGGAGGCCATGTATGGCTGGCATATGCGTGCACCCGAAGAAGCCAATGGGCATGAGTCCATGTGCGGCTACCCTTTGCACCTATCGTTGTGACTGTATCTCTGACAAGACTTGACAAAGACCGGCTGACACGCTGGCAACCGACGTGACCTCCATCTCGCATGCGACCACCTGCTCCGACATGAGCTCCGCAAGCACAGTTCTCGTTCTCCCTGGCCGTAGGACTGACATGGACGCGGCCATGTGCAGCGGCTGCAACCTTTTATTTCTGCCGTTTCGACGGCGGCTCCAGCGAGCTTTCAAATTTATGCGCGACACCGTCAAATTCAGCTCATTGCCGACTGAGGGGTACCAAGATGGCCAGAAGCAGCATCCTGATGAACGATATTGATGATTGATGTCTGCAGATTGGACAGAAAACAATGGAGTGGAGAGGCAAGCCCATCTGGTGGGCCTGAAATCTTGTTTGTGTTCTTGATATTTGGCACTGCATGTAATAACGAATTGATGAGAACGTTCAGCACACGATAGTAGTATTTTGCAAGTCTCTGGCACACGTGCAGAGTACGTGTTGGCCGGAAGGCGAGCTGTTTGAGTCTTATTACTAGTATGAGGAACTGACCTGGATCATGTGTGCACATCATGTTCGTTTCTGCCCCTCAACAGTCTTTCCCTTTCGCCGCACTGAGCGAGAAGACGCCTTGTGCGGTGAGGCTTTCCTCTTCCGGGACCGGCCCCCTGCAGGAGGCGGTACGGTCGGCTTCAAGGATGCTGCAGGTGTGGGCTGATATGATGCCTCGACCGGGACATTACCATTTTCATCATCGGTGACATTGTCGGCGACATCGTTGTCGTCAACGTACCTTTCACGGCCCGTCCTGCCTCGAGTGCCGCCCTCGTTTTTTCCTTCCACCATCGGTACAGGGGAAGCATCCTTCTCGGCTAAACATTGATGTCTCCAATATTCCTTCAGTTGGTCGAGCAGGTGGTATGCTTGCTCATTTGCATGGTCTTGAATGTTCCGAAGTCCCTTTAGGCCATCTTGGTATCCTTCGTAGGAGTCCTTGATATTGGCGACTGCGTATGGATACTGGTGATATTTCAAAGCAGCATTGTCCCCCACTTCTGTGGACGGTAGGGCATAATGGGCATAAAATTTCAAAATGGTGCCATCCGTTATAAACTTGATCACCTCAGAGTGGCCTGGAGGATCGGCCATTCCCATCACGGCAAGCGCCTGGTTCCGGGCATACACCAGGGCTGCGCCGTCAAAGAAGCTCTGCAGGCTGGCCGAAGTCAGGTCCTTGCCCTTGCCTTTGAACTCGCCAGCAATGTGCGGTAGTGTCACAGACTTGGGGTCATCTCTGAAGAGCACGGCACCAGGAATATGCTCGTAGACGGGGAACGGAAAAAACTCTTCCGTCTCCAGTCCTTGAACAAAGTCGGGTTTCGGCACAGAGATACCGTCGTTGAAGCCCACGTTCAGGGGAAAGCCAGTAAAGGCCTGGTTAAAGGACATAATGTACCCTTGTTCGTCGTATTCTTCCAGAAGCCGCGAGGTGATGGTATATGACATTGTAGCCTCGTTGCAGGCGCTGCCGACGCGGCGTGCATAGTCTTTGTAGGCTCTCTCGGAAGGCGACCAGTCGCGAGACTTGGCAAAGCGATTGCGTAAAGCCTGCAGGTTCATTGGCGGCCGGGATCGGTATTCATCCAGAATCCCATTCTTCCTTGCGCGCATAGCAAAGCCCGGCGACGTCGACGATACACTGGACGTGCTCTTTGTTTCCACGAGCGCGGACCGCGGCGGCGATATCGCGTTGGGAGCTCTTCCCTGTCGTGTCATTGTGTCTAATCAAGCCAGGTTTCGATCTGTGAGCTGCACCCGTTTCCATATGCGTCCGTCGTGTCCAAGGTCGCTCCTTTTTTCTTCAACGCCCTTTGTGTTGTGGTCGTCTATCCGCCGCTTTTGTGCCCGTGGCGTTGGCGAACCTTGGCGTGGCCTCGAGGTATCCGACGTCAACGCTGACGCCTCCCGAAGTCTCAAGCTGCGTCTGGGAGGGCCTGCACATAGTTTGGTTTAGGAAAAGTAATCGCGATAGGAATAGAGATACATTCAACACATACTCGTGACCTGGCTTGGAGTGGTCGCAGCTTCATCAAGCAGTGGATGATGATCTGCCGGAGGCGTCTGACGAGCATGGGACGGACGAGTCAGTCCACCTTGCCGATGAGAAGTCCTTTTTCGCATGGTGACGGGCGTAGTGAAGTAAACCAGTTCACAGAGTGCAGGCAGTGAAATAGGGACGTTTCTTTGTCTCTCTGGGAGAGTTGCCAACGGCTTTCAAACGGGAGGGGGCGGTACAGGCAGGTGCTGCCAGAGTATTTCCAGAAGCTTTACAGCATAGGGATCGCTGGGGTATTCATAGGCGCTGGATTGGGATATTGATGGATTCTCGACCGTTCCGCCCTGGCGTAGGCTGCAGATCTCTTTGTCTCTTTTTTTGCATCTCACGGGCCGGATGGGGAATTCGTGATACCAAAATAGTGCCCCAACGCTCCATGTTCTTTTGTGCGCCGCATCCGGTTGTTGATTCTTGACATGTCAGGCATTAGGTCAAACACAACAAACGGCGTGAAATCTATGCCATCAAAGCCTACAGGCCAAAGTGCCGGCGACTCGTGCTTCCATTTCCATATGGGTCCCTTTGGAAGTTCGGTGGCACTTCCCATCTCCTTCCAATGCCCCCGAACGCTGGACTAAAGCTCCTTGACACGATGCCTCGCATGTGGGAGCGGCCGCCCTCTTAGTCCCTTCTTCCTCCGCGTCCGTCTAGGACGTGCATCACGACCGTGGAATGGCACAGACCTCGGCCGTCACAGAAGAATCGTCCTGAACGAATCTGGATCGAAGCGGCAGAGGACCATCATCGTGGAGTTTGCTCCGTTTCTGTGAGTGTTCCGTATTGGGCGACATTCGTGAGTAGGGCCCCCCCGTGCTTTCACTGGCTTCTCTCCTGGCCATCCCATCACTGATGCCATGCCGTACTCGTCCTGGCACCGATGTTCCCGGATAGGACGTGCCATGATAGTCCTCGAAATGCTCAAAGGTCTCGAGCCGTTCTTGGTCCTTCAGCGGCCGGTTCATCTCCTCGGCAACCTTGGCATTCCTGGCGAGCCATGCCCTTCGATTTTGGGGCCTGTGGAGGACACATATAGCGGGGGCTCGTCACGGCCGAATGGCCGCGCGCCGCGGCATCCTAAATGTCGGACATGCCGTAGAGGCCTCCGTCATCCGGTTCGTGGACTGAATAGCTTGCCGGCTTGGACCGAAGGCCGGCTGGCATGTGCCAGCGCGTCTGCGTCTTGAGGGGCAAGGACAAGCAAAGGGACTAGAAGTATGGAATGCTGAGAGAGATAGACAAGGTAGAGAAGGCTGAATGGGGAAGGGTGGGCCCGTTTGCTCTTGGGAGGGAGTGGTCGTATTACTCGTACTCCGCGTACTACTCGTATCTTACTACTCGCACTTGTACTCGCCGGCGGCGAGGGCACACTACTCGTACTCTGGAACACGTAACTCTGGCAAATTTCTGGCCCGAGTATCTGTGGTGCAGGGTGACCGCAAGGACGTCGTGGAGCGGCCTGGTCTGCAGTGGCCGAGTTCATGGCCCCGGCCATTGCCTTGACCCAACGATGAAACAAGCTGGGTTCCCCTGCTCCCCTTAGATGGCTATTTTTAGTTGGCGCTGGGAAGCGACAGGGTGGCTTAGCTTCCAACAAGCACCAGTTCGCATTATTGCGGTCACGGTCCAAGACGCAAGATACTCCTTATTTGCCATACAGCATTTCCATTCTCTTCTGAATTGCTTTACAAGGTAATATGAATAAAGAACGAGTGTAAGCCTTGAGAATATGCAAAAAAACGAAAGACGAGGTCGGATACAAAAGAGAGATAATGTGCGTATGTACCTGGTGTGAACCAGAAAAGAAAACAGCAAACCAGTAAAACCAAAAATTGTCGGTTACAAACACGGTAGATGCTGTGGATATAATGCCCCTATCAGACGTCCCCCTTTGCCTTGGCCAGGACGCCAGATAGCATCACGGCCCCCGCAAGTAGATACATCGTCGGTCGAAGAAGAATAAAATAACCAAAAGGCGCCCCAAAGCCTATACCATAGAAGATGACCCCAAAAATGAGCAAACAACGATTCCCAAAACGCTGGGCGATCTGTCTAGCTCCAGGTAGCAATGAGGGAGACATCGCCAGCAGCCAGGTTGCCGCCAATGCCATCCTCAGCAGCGTCGCCGGCCAGGTAGGCGTTGGTGCCGCCGCCCGAGGCGTCCAGGGACGAGCAGACGGAGTCGTCCGCGGTGCAGACCTCCAGGGCGGCGTACGGGCCGCTGGTGCTGGCCTCGACCAGGGCGGAGGCGTCAAAGCCCGACCAGTCGTCGTTGGACTCGTTGGCAAAGTCAAACTCGAGCCACGGGCAGTTGAACTCGCCGTAGGTGGTGGTGGCGATGGAGCCCGAGGCGCAGCACATGCCGCCCTGGGTGTTGGAGTCAAAGGCAACGTACTGGTGGTCGCCGGCGTCCAGGTTAAAGGTCTTGGCCTCGAAGCCGGTGAAGAAGCCGTCAATGTTGCCATCCGAGCCGATCTTGTTCCAGATCTTGCACTCGGCCGTGTCCGACATGTCGTTGACGACCTTGACGACGTAGCTGTAGTCCGAGGCCAGGCTGTCCTGGATCAGGAGGATGTTGGAGCCGTAGCCGTCGCAGCCGGTGTTGCCAGTGTAGGCGATCTCGGCCTCGGTGGCGCGCTTGCGCTTGTCCGACGAGCAGGTGGCAAAGGCCGAGTACTCGGAAATGCCGGTGCCGCCGGTGCCGGTGGCAGTGGACTCGGTCGTCGTGGTGGCAGCGACGGCCGCAGAGCTGGTCTCGCTGGTGGCGGCAGCCGCAACCTTGGAGCTGGAGCTGGAGGTGGTGGTGGCAGCAATGGCAGCGTGGACGGTCGAGGTGGCCTGCGCCGTGGTGGTGGAGGTGGTGGTGGGCTTGCCAGCGGCCTTGAAGGGCGAGTCGCCCATGGTCCAAGAGACGACCTTGCCGTCAATGGTGGCCACGACGACGGTGCCGTCCCGCTTGTTGTGCAGGCCGCGGTGGTGCTGGTGGCCGGAAGGCAGGGCCGACACGCCGAGGGCGGCGGCCAGGAGAACAGCAGTGACGCGCATGTTGATGTTTGTGTGTTCAGGTGTACTGAGTGTGGTGTGTTCGTTTCACTTCGTTATTGTCGTGAGAGGTTCTTATCCAAGTTGACCAGAACTGGCTGTCGAGTGAAGATGGGCCGCGACGTGAGCGGGATTGTGATGGGCTTGTTGTGAAGTGTGTCCTGACCGTTGAACCTGCCAGCAGCGAGTATAGATAGACCAAGGAGTGTGGACGTGGGTGGGTGCTAAGGAGCGTGGGATTCTTCGAGTAGAAGAACGTGAGGAATGTGAAACAGCAGGCTTCGGATGACGGATCGGGGGTGGGCGTCGATGGGTTATAAAGAGCGGATGGGACGACCTGGGCAGAAAGGAAGGACAAAGGTTGGGGTGGAGAGAAAGGGGAGTGCGAGGAAAACAGAAAAGGAGACAGGGGGGGGAGAAAGGGCGAGAATGGGTGGATGTGGATGCGTGGACGAAGAGATTGCAGGAGTGGGTCCTGGCTGCGGACGAGCCAGCGGGCGTGCGTGTGCGTTGAGCGACCGGCCACCGGGACGCGCAGCGCCTGGAAGAATAATAGGGCCATGTTGTTATTGGCGTCTGGCGGCCCTAGCAGCGCTGGAATGTACTCGTGGCCCGGGCACTGGCCACTGGGATCCATTTGGCCACGACAGAAGGGGGGCCCCGAGAGGATTAGGCCGCTAGCCAGACTGCTGCAGCGCATCGCCGCATGCACGTCGAAAACGGGTTTGCGCCGGTTCCTGCAGGAAGTGACGGTGCACAACGTATCCTGACCATGGCCGGGCGGTCTCGGCTTCTTTGGCCTGGTACTGTTTTTGTTGCTTTTATTGCTTTTGTTGTTTTTGTGCTTTGTGCTGTGCATTGTGGGGTTTCTGCACAAAAAGGGCTGCAAATTATTACGACGTACTCTTACTGTTCCGGGGGGGGGGAGGAAGGGGGGGCGCCGGAGGGAAAAAAAGAAGCGGAACCAACGAGGTACCAGGGGTACGTACCAATCAGACACTCCTTTTGAGCATTTAGTGGACCCACTTGTCATCATCCGCAGCCAGTCAGAGGCCGGTGCCTGGCACCCAGATGTTGGGAGCGCCCAGGCCCTTTCTGGCTAATTTCTTGGGACGAGCCGGTAAATGTGCCTGATGTATCTCCTAGGTACGATGCGCCGGGCGGGTACCTGACAGCGCGCACAGGCCGGCGGCCATACGCAGGTACTGCTAGGTTGTGCGTGTCCTGGCCAGGAGTTTTGCCGCGCGTGCACCCATTTATTTTTTCTCCCGGCAGGCGTGGCCGCTACGCCAGCCAGGCTTACGAGTACTTTGTATCTTGTACAGAAAGACGTACGCCGTACCCCATTCGAGTAGTCATCAGCTTCTGTGCGCAGGTTCTTTTTCGACATGCATCCACTTCCACATTCGGGCGAGTATTTCGAGTCAAGATTTCGTACGGCACAGTTCCTCGTGCCGCTTTTGTCCACACCTCGCAGTCAATATATTGATGCCTGACACTTTTGTTTGCCGACCTCCCATGGAAGTGCATGACCGACCTCTTCCGGAGTAATGTCTCGGCCTTCCCCATCAGGGTCGGCGCCGCGCAGAATCGTTGCGAGGCCTTCTGCAGGTCCCATTCGTCCAGCACGCCGACGCCACCGGCCGGGGCTGACGTGGCCAAGGAACAACGCATCGCTAGGCCGTTGTTCCTGCCGCGCCGCGTGCCGGCTTCTCTTTTTTTTTTATGGAGGGGGGGGTATGAGTACGTCGTACGGAGTCCCCATTCGGTGGCGTTCCTCGGCTCTTTTTTTTTTCTTTCCTTTTCTTTTTGTCCAGACGTCGCGGATGGGAGTCCTCGCCAGACTTTGCCGCCCTGGCATTCGTCGGCGGCTTGGTGAGCCTTTTTGCCGCCCCTTCTGTCTTGCCATTTTTCGTCTTGTCATCGGTGGCATCCCTGTGCCTGTGTGCCTCCTCCCCCCTCCCCCAATCGGCCGAACGAGGGCCGCGTAACGAGTCGGGCGGCCGTTGCATGGCTGACCGCTCATCGGCATCGAGTCCATGGCCCGGATGTCCATATGCCTGTTGGGCTTACTGAGGGGTTTTCTCGCCCGTGCGAGTCGTGGGCCGTGAGCCATAAGCCGTAAGCCGTGAGCCGTGAGCTAGAAAGAGAGGTTTGCCCGTTTTCCGCTTCGCCTCTCGGCAGCCACGTTCGAGAATGCATCCATTTAGCCCTACTTGGCTGCGTCGGCCATGCTAGTGGCTCCCACCGACTGCAGTCGGCCAGGATGTAGCGCAGCCTTTTCACCCGGACAAACGTTCTACGATGCAGCTAAACTAGTTGGACAGATGTTCTTAGCCGTCTTGGGACATATGGTGGCATGGTGCCGTCCATCATGCATCTGTCTTGTCTTTTTGGCAGACGACAGAGATACATGCCAGCCATTCCATGCGAGGCTTTTTTTTCTCGTCCCTCTACGATTGCCAACCTCCTCATGCATGAGGCCTTCTGTCAGAACGCTAGTTTTTCCATGTGCATCCTCTAGACGGCTGGACCGAGCCACGGGTTGCTGGTGCATGCTAGTTTGCGTTTTTTTCTCTCGGATTGTCTTGTTTTTGTCTTGTTCTTATCTTTATGACCAACAGAGTTCTCCGTGCCCTGCAGAGTTTTTGACGCAACGGCGAACAGCGCCGCCGTTCCATAATGGTCGTGGAGGGTGCCGGTATTAGCCACTGAAAATTCACGTGGTCATGCCCTTAACACGTGATTGTATTTCTGTTGATAAAATTCTGGGGACAACTGCCGCTACCTCGGTTCGCCCGAACTTATGGCTGACCAAGACTTGTCGTGAATTGCGAGCTGTCAGACGTTTTTTCGGCTGAACGGCTCGTGGCTGCCGTCGCTGGCTAACCGAGCCCCTCACGGATTGGCCCTGAACGTGCCTAGATGTTGGACAGCGACTGCATCGACATACTCGTAGTGATTTATCGACCGTTAGCTTTGCTGAGTGGCTTTTTGCTGTTTGTTGGCCATTTCTTCCGAAAGCGGACGAATATTTTTTGCCTTTGTTCGCCTTTCCTAATCGATAGCGTGGGCCGACGCAACCCACCACCAACAGAGTCTACCGGGGCCCAGCCATCACACGTCGCCTGCCCATGCCTGCCATGGCTCGCTTCTCCGCTGTCGGCCGTCTTGTTCGGCATGGCGACTCGGCCGCAGTTCTGGCCAGGCCCACGGGCCTCGTGGCTCGGCTGGCACGGCCGACTCGGCCGGCCCGCCCAGACATCGGCGTGCTCTCGCTTGCACAACCGACCCGCTCCTTGACCATTGAGCGCACGCTTTCCGGACCGAAGACCAATGAGGCCAAGTCTACGAGACAGCGCGTGCCCAGGACAAAGAATGGCGTTTCGCCTGAGGCGTCCGAAAAGACCAAGCAGCGAGAGAATGCGCAGACGCTGCGGGCGGCTGCCACGGGGGGCGAGGGCGGCACGACCACCTATGGCAGGCTGCAGAGTGCGGCCGTGGCTGACGCCGAGGGGGGCCGTGTGCGTCTGCAGTACGAGCATGCGCCCAAGGCGTTCTCGGTGTCGTCGTTTTGGCTGCGCGACAGCTGCCAGTGCCCGCACTGCGTGACGCCGTCGTCGGGCCAAAAGACGTTCCGGACGGCCGATCTGCCCGAGCGGCCGGCCATGAAGGAGGTCGGCGTGGCCGAGGACAGCGACAGTCTGCGCATCGAGTGGGCCGAGGGGATCCCGGCGGCCGACGGCGGCGTGACACCGCACGTGTCGACGTTTGCGGCGGACGCGCTGCTGCTCCGGCTCGGCGGACTGGCGCCGCCGTTTTACCCGGCGCTGCCGGAGCGGCGGCTCTGGGACCGGGCGCTGCTGGAGCGCGAGCTGCGGCCGGTGGCGTTTGCGGACTGGAAGGTCGGCGACGGGCCCGAGTTCTACCGGGCGCTGCTGGACCTGCACCAGCTCGGGATTCTCGTCGTGGACGACGTGCCCGAGACGGAGACGGCCGTGCAGGATGTGGCGGGCGCGATTGGCAACATCCAGCAGACGTTTTACGGCCCGACGTGGGACGTGATCTCGAAACCAGAGGCCGAGAACGTGGCCTACACCAATGTGTTTCTGTGTCTGCACCAGGACCTCATGTACCTGCGCGACCCGCCGTACATTCAGCTGCTGCACTGTCTGCGCAACGACTGCGACGGCGGCGAGTCCATCTTTAGCGACAGCCTGCGGGCGGCGTACGAGCTGGACGTGCAGCAGCCGGACATGGTCAAGCTGCTGGCCAGGGTGTTTGTGCGCTACCACTACGAGCGCAACGGCCACTACTACTACCACACGCGGCCGGTGGTGGAGCAGGACGTCAACTCGGCCATGATCCGCAACACCGCCTGGTCGCCGCCCTTTCAGGATGCCTTTTCGGCGCCGGCCGTCGTGTTTGACGCGGCCGAGGGGGCGGCCGAGGGCGCGGCCGAGGACGCCGTGCCGGAGGATGTGCTGCTCCCGTGGCGGGCGGCGGCCAAGCGGTTCAGCGACTCGGTCGAGGCGCCGCGCAACGTGTTCGAGGTCAAGCTGAAGCCCGGCCAGTGCGTGCTGTTCAACAACCGGCGCGTCCTGCACGGTCGCCAGCAGTTCAACACGGCCCAGGGTCACCGCTGGCTCAAGGGCACGTACATTTCCGAGGAGACGTTCCGCAGCAAGGTCCGCGCCATGGTGTACGAAAACAAGTATGCGCCGGCCGTGTCGCCGCCCGGAACCATTTCGTCAGGGCCCAAGATACGCCAGACCGAGAGGGGACAGGCGGAGAGTCTGCTTGCCCAGGCAGCAGCAGCGGCAACGGCGAACGGGGCGGCTGCAGGCGAGGTCGCCGCGGGCGATGCTGTCCCGAATAGTCCTGCTGCCTGAAAGGATATGGTATGCCAAAAGTAAAAGTAAAAAACGGTAATTCGAAAAGTGCAATTCTTGTCAGCGCATTATTATGCACCTGCCTTTTACAGAAGTGACTGCGGATAATTGTACAGTTGCCTAATTCACTCCTTGGAAGGTCACACTTTCTCTGTCAGCTTATACGGGGGTATCTGTCCTGCCCCAGCCCGAATTTAATACGTCCTCATCTTCTTTGCATTGCCCATTTCCGCTGAGGCATTAACCACGACTCACGGACAGTGCGAGCTTTGAGTCTTGAAGTCCGACACCCGCGGTTTCATCCTATCGTCCCTTGTGCCGCATTTCCCAGCCCGACGAATCGCCGACAAGCAGCCATGACTCTCCTGAAAACCGTTCCCTATGGTCGATGGGAGAGCGTGGTCTCGGCAGAGGCGGCGACGGCGGGCACCCGCAACTTGAAGTCTCCGCGCACTTGTGTGAGTGGGGAGCGGGAAATGGGTCATCTCTGTTGGCGACCCCGGTCACTGACCCGCAGCCACGCACTGGACGGGCCTTTTTTCTCGTGGCCGAGCCCGACGGCGGCAGCTCGATTTTTGAGCTCGGTGCAGGCTCCAAAGACTCGCCGCGCAAGGTGCTGCCCGACCCATGGCGCGTCGGCACGCGAGTCTACGAGTATGGCGGGCTGGCATACGCCATCCTCTCGCCCGGCAAGACGTGTCCGCATCTGCGCATCGTGTTCTCGGATGTCCGCGACCATGCCTGCTGCTTGCTCAATGTAGATGCCGGCACCGTCACCATTCTCGCACTTGGATCGCCTGTTCTTCGCTACGGCGATTTTCACAGCGTGGCAGACAGCCCGTGGATCCTCGCCGTCCAAGAAGACCACACGCAGCCACGGCCGGCAGAGGTGCGCAATTACATTGCCGGTCTCAACGTAGTCACTGGCGCGGCCGTGCGGATTGTCGAGGGCGCAGACTTTTACTCGTATCCACGTTATGGCCCCGCGACGGACGACGGATGTTACCGCATCTCCTGGCGACAATGGGACCATCCCGGCCTGCCATTTGATGGTGTCACGCTGCACTGGGCCAAGTGGTGTCCACAGACACAACACCCTCTGAGGGATGTTGAGCTGGTCGCCGGCGAAGACGGTCAGTGTGTCGCCGAGGCGGCCTGGGTGCCCGACGACAGCCTCATATTTGGCATGGAGCGCACAGGCTCCAACTTCCGGCAGCTCTTCCGGGCCCGACCAGATGTCGACGGCATCGGTAGCAAGCGGCAGCTGGAGGCAATTGCTCTCAAGGGTCTGGAGGAGGCCGAGTTTGGGGATGCCTCGTGGCTGGTGGGGTGGTGAGCAGCCTTGTTCCCCTCTTGCTCTTCTTTCCTCTGACGTGCAGTCAAACTTTTGTCTTTCTTACGGCTACCACGATGGTGGCCGTTTACACCGTCTTTGGCAAGAATCAGCTGGCGTATGTCGACCTCACGACTGGTCGTTGGTCTCCGATCGATTTTGGTCTGGTTGAGATGAAGTTTGATCCGCTCGCACCGCTGTCCGCAGCATCGTTTCTGGTTATTGGCAGCGGATACAACTCTCCCCAAGCGCTGTACCGTGTCGACCTGGACTTGCCCAAGTTGGGGCTCGTTCTGGCGGCTTCCGAGACTGGCAAGGCTGCTGAAGGACCGGCCAGCGGCCACGATCCCGCCACGGCTACCGCTCTGTTCCACTCAACTGACACGGCCTTTGTCCCGAGCGTCTTCTCGATCCCCACATTCGTGAGTGTGCCAGTGGAGGCCTCGACCGCCGAATTTGGGGACAGCCCGGCTCATGAGGTGTACGGATGGCTTTGGCTGCCGCACAACAAGTCTTTTGTTGCACCATCCGGCACGCTTCCGCCGCTGATCATCACACCACACGGCGGCCCAACGGCCTACACCACGCCTGGATTGAACATGATTTCGCAGTACTGGGCAACGCGCGGCTTTGCTGTCTTTGCCATCAACTACAGTGGCTCCTCCGGCCACGGCCGGGCCTACCGGGACAGCCTGTGGACGCGCTGGGGCTTGCTGGACCGGGACGACTCGGCGGCGTGCGTGAGCTACTTGGTGGCCAAGGGAGTTGTGGACGGCAAGCGCGTCGGCATTCAGGGCGGCAGTGCCGGGGGCTACAATGTGCTACAGAGCCTGGTGGCGTACTCGGCGGCATCGATGACCGGGCACGGCATCTTCACGGCCGGCATTTGTGCTTGCGGCGTGGCAGACACGGCGGCGCTGGCACGCGAGACGCACAAGCTCGAAAGTCGCTACATCGACCGGCTGCTATGGGACGCCGGGACATCGGCCGAGCAGCAGGAGCGTATCCACAAGGCACGGTCTCCGTTGTTTCATGCGGACAAGATCACGGCGCCACTGCTGCTGGTGCACGGCGATCGCGACACGATCGTGCCGATTGCGCAGAGCAAGAGCATCCGCGATCGCATCGAAGCACGCGGCGGCGACGTCAAGCTGATTGTGATGTCTGGCGAGGGCCACATGTTTGGCAAGGCGGAGAGTGCGGCTCGGTATCTGAACGCGCAGGTAGAATGGTGGACGAAGACATTGTTGGCGTAGATGGGAGTGATGTTTGTAGAGTGACTTTTATTTGTTGAAAATGCAAGACTACCACCACAACCTAAAGTACCAGAGCTACCGCAGCTACCAGAGCTACCACAGTTACCACAGTTACCACAGCTACCACACCTGTCACACTACCTATGATCTATGCGAGTTTTCCGTGCCAGATCTGCGCCGACAGGAGAGGCACGGGACGAATCCACGGGACAAGGCTGCCGTCGTCGTTTCCGGGGCGGCCGGGGAAAAAGTCGTCAGGACGACCAGAGGGGACAAGGGAGGGCGGGTGACCGAGGAGCAGGTCAGCGACCATGCGGCCAAACACGGTGCTGCCACGGACGTCAAGGTGGGTGGTGTCGCCGCTGGTGGGCCCGTAGAGGTTGTACTGCATGGCGTCATGGGGGCCGAGTGCGGCAACATAGGCCAGGCTGGCAGCGTTCAGGTCGCAGTAGCGGACACGAGTGGCGCGGGCCATGGGAGAGGCCTCGACCTCATGGAAGGCGGCGATGGTGGCGAGGCGCTGGTCGTGCAGGTTGTCGACGACGGTGCCGTCCGAGTCAAAGTCGCGGCGGGCGAGAGGGGTGAGGAGAATGGGGGTGGCACCGACAGCGAGGACGTCACGGACCATGCGAACGAGAAAGCGGCGGTAGTCGTCCAGGGAGACGCCACGGGAGGGGATCTGGTCGTTGTGACCAAACTGGGAGAGTTAGAGGGAAGAGGAAGAGGCGGAAGATGAAGCAGACTCAGAGAGAAGCGAAACAGAGCAGAAGAGTAAAACGAGCGAGCGAGGAAAGAAAGTAATAAATATAAACAAGAGTAAAGAGCAGTACGAGCGAAGCAAGTGAACAAACGGGAAAGAGACACGAGCAGAAGAGTAACACGAGCGAAGCGAGGATAGAAAGAAGACATGACAAGAGCAAAAGAACAAGACGAGCGAAGCGAGAAAAAAAAAAAGAAACAAGAGCAAAAAAAGCAAAACGAGCAAAGCGAGGACAATAAGACATACCTGGATCGTCACATGGACAGGCCGCGTAGGGACGGCGGCGCGGGCCTTGTCGAGCACCTCGTCCCACAGCGTGGAACAGAGATAGTCCCGTGTGGTGGCGCCGTTGCGGCCATAGTTGATGCCGGTGGCGTCGCGCGTGAGCAAGTCGAGAAAACCAGTGCCCCAACCGCCACCGCCCTCGGACTGGGCAGCCGTGGTGGAATCGCCGACGAGGAGGAAGAGAGGCGGCAGCGGTTCGACAGCGTCAGACACGGGGAGCAAGATGGCCTTTTCTTCGTCGCGGGCCACCTCGCCCTCGGCGACAACACCCTGAGCCTCAAGAAGCTTTCGCTCGAGGGCTCTATACTTGTACTGCAGACGGTAATACATATAGGGCCACGCGATTTCGTTGAAGAGGTGGATCCAAGGCTGCCAAAGCTTGAACCCTGCCCGGGTGAAGGGACTGACGGGGAACATGGTTGCGGTTGTATGTATCTGACAAGAAGGATTTTGATTGGAAAGAGTGTGCAAAGATGAAAGTGCCAAGTGAAGTGATGCGGAGGTAATGGGACGTTGTACAGAAGGTACGTTTTAGGTATTAATCATCAATCAATCACGTGAAAACATCGTGAGGAGAAAAGTGGTATCTATTCGCAATGACATAGCACAAAAACACAATCCACCCATATCAGCCGCGGTTTCGGTTGCTCGACCAGCGCCGCACCATGACTTCGCGAATGCGGAACAGCGGCAGGAGGTCGGACGGGCTGGCGGCGGCAGCGGCGGCCGATGGCGGCGGCACGTCGACGTAGACGAGCACGAGGCTCTTGTAGACGGTCGAGAGCACGCGGTTGACGCTGTGCAGCCAGTGCCAGGTGCGGTGGGGCTGCCAGGCCTTTTGGTAGCCCAAGCCGTCTGGGCCGACAGCCGTCCACGCGGGCGCGCTGTACGACGGAATCACCAGCACGCCAAACTCGGCGTGGTCCAGCGCCGGGCCCTTGCCGTACAGCAGCCAGTCGACGCCAAACTTGAGGCCCGGCCGCGGCACCCAGCCGAGCGCGCGGAAGTGGTGGTAGACGGCGTAGTGCACGACAAAGGGGTCGTCGACGGCCAGGGCTGGCGCGGCGGCCGCACTGCCCAGGGTCCGCGGCGGCCACGACGGGCCCTGTCGACAGCGTTCCCACAGCTGTTGCGTCGTCAGCGGCGCCTGCGTGCCGCCGTCGCGCACGACCAGCGTCCCGAGCGCGTACGCGAGAAAAAAGGCTTCCTCGGGGAGCAGCTGCAGGTGCTCTGCAGCCGGCGGCGAGGGCGAGGGCGAGGCCGTCTTGGCCGCGCCCTGCCACGCGCCCACGCCGTTGGCCGGCCGTCCGCTCGTGCGGGTGTGGTTCGGCGTGGGCGGGTCCGAGTGCTGAAAGGTGGTCGACTCGACCTTGGCGGCAAACCGGACGCTCTTTTGACGTTTGAGCGCCTGCAAATCGGCGCTGCTGTCGCTCTCGGGCGACGCACTATGATTGCCATGATCCGCCACGGGGCTGTCGGCCTCGGGTGTCGTTGGGGTGGCAGGCCATGCCCTCAGGTCCGCCTCGGAGTTGGGTAGGGCCAACAGCTCGAGAGGGCCGACAGGCGCTTTTGCAGCGACGCGTCTGGGCTTCTGAACGGCCGCTGGGACGGGGGGCTTGGACACGTCCAACAACGCAAGCTCGGCGGCAGCCGCCTCTTCCTGCCGCCTCCGCTCGATCGCCTCGAGCTCGGATCGGCCACGCTCCCACTTTGTGCTGGCTCGCTCCTCTCGGCGCTTGGCCGTTCGCTGCTCGCTGGTTTCACCGAGTTGACGTCTTGGCGGTCAGCTTTGGTCGATACAGAAAAAAACAAAAACAAAAAGGGGGCAGAGCAACATACTTTGCCCACGTGGGCTCACTACGACTGAGCGAGCCCTTGCCAAAGAAGCCCTGACACCACAAGTCGTCCATAGACTTGGGGTCGGTGACATGTACGGAGCGCGTCTCGGGCGACCAGACACCATGGTGCAGGACGGACGGCTCGGCCGGCGGCGGACGCACGACCTGCAGGGCCCATGTGACGGCCAGGTGGAGGAGAGAGACCGGATTGCTGGGGTAAAAGGTGGGCAGCGGAAAGGTGCGCAGAGGGATCGGAAGCGCGTATTTTATCTTCACAGGATTGTTCTTCTTGGCCGGCGGATTGGGAACGTGGCCGTTCGCAGGCTCTGGCAAGAGCGGCTTCATGCTTTCAGCCATATTTGTCTGGGACCATGACGGGGCTTGCGCCTGTTAGCCACTGATGCAAAAAAAATCAATTTGCCAATGTGAATGTGTAGACGTGTGGAAGCTTCGCTCAGATACCGTTGTAGTCTATTAGGTTAAGCAATCACAGGGAGCCGTATGAGGGCTCGCTATGCACCGATAAATGTGTCATCACTGCGAAGGGGGGAGGAGGAGGGAAAAAGTGTGGCCAGATGATGTTGAGGAAAGGGGGATGAAGAAAAAAAAACTCACAAATACGAGGGATATTTCACCCGAGATGTGCAACCGGTGTAGGACGTAGCCATTCAGGACATCCGTAGGACCACCTTCATTGTTGCACCAGCGAGACAAACGCCGGCATCAGCCGAAGCAGAGGTGAAGGGGGCTGTCGCGGACTCATGGCTGTGTGCAGATGGGAGTGAGGAGAGTCAGCGAACAGATTTGAATTTTTTTTCCCGTGGTTTTGTAGGCCGGAAATTCTCGGCAAAGTGGGTCTGCAGTGGCCGCCCCAGGATAGCGCACAAAGCTTGGAGCTTTGGCCAAGTGGGGCAGGCTTCCAAGACATTCGAAACCGGACGACTTTGAAGGCGATGACGCTTTCCAGAGACGAGCAAGACGAGTGAATCGAGGGAACGGAGACAAAAAAATCGGAATTCGGAATTCGGAACTCGAAAACACACACACAGACATGTCCTACATTACCGACGGCCAGAACGGCCTCGCCGCCGCCGAGCTCAAGCAGTGGGACAAGGCCATTGAGCTGCTCTCGCGCGGACTTGAGGCATCGGAGAATCCGGGCTGGCTGCTGGCCCGGGCCCAGGCGTACCAGGAGACGAAGCAGTTCGACGCCGCCCTGGCCGATGCCGAGCACGCCTACAACAGCGCGGCGGCCCGCCAGCAGCCCAAGAGCCGCGACCAAATGGCCCAGGCGCAGTATCGCCGCGCCGTCTTGCTCGGCCACCTGCAGCGCTATGCCGACGCGGACGCCTGCTGCGTGTGGTCCCAGCAGCTGATCGCGGGCAAGAACTTTCGGCGCGAGCCCGACGATGTGGCCGCCCACGTCGACGCCGACGGCTACTACACCGTGACCGAGCAGGACGGCCTCTCGACCGCCACCATGCCGGCGCAGCCGGGCGGGGTTGCCGGCGCAGCCGCTCCCCAGGCCGGCGCGGCGGCGTGGTCGCGGGCGTTTGTGTGGCGGTCCATGATGCTGCGGAAGCTGGCGGCACTGCCCGAGGGCGCACCCGGACGGAAGCTGACGGTTGAACGCGTTCCTGGACCGTCGACGACAAAGACGACAAAGACGATAAAGACCACAGCAGCAACGACTACATCAAAGCCGACAGCACCGACGACAACACCGTCCCCGCAGTGGGCGACCAAGAAACTTCGCGTGGACTTTTACCAAAACATGGCCAACATCAACCTGGTGCTGTACGTCAAGGGGGCAGACAAGGATCAAGTGCGGGTGGACGTGCAGGAATCTGCGGTATGTTCTCTTTTCTGTCCTCGTTTCTTTTCTCCCGCTCACAGCGCAGATCCACCTCTCGAACCTCCCCGAGGCGGCCATCGGAAGCACCTGGGCCGTCCTCGACCTGCAAGACAAGGTGGACATGGACGCCGCCAAGACCATCCGGGTGACGCCTTTTAAAATCGAGATCTCGCTCCTCAAAAAGTCGGCGGAAACCAAATGGACGTCCTGGGGGACGCAGCGGGAGGAGGGGGCCGCGCCGGTAGAGGCTCCGGCGGCCGAGGCCGCGGCCGTGGCGACGGAGGCGCCAGCTACGAAGGCGGCAGTGCAGACCGAGACTGCGGCTGGGTCGACAGCACCGACGACGGCACCGACGACGAAAGCGTCCGGACCCCCGTCGTACCCATCGAGCGCGCGGACGGGCAAGGACTGGGCGGCGCTGGACCTGGACGACGACGACGAAGACCAGAGCGACGTGAATGCGTTCTTCAAGAAGCTGTACGCCGGCAGCACGCCGGAACAGCAGCGGGCCATGGCCAAGAGCTTTGTGGAGAGCAACGGGACGTCGCTCAGCACGGACTGGAGCTCCGTGAGCGCCGGCCCGGTGGCGACGCAGCCGCCGGACGGGGTGGTGGCCAAGAAGTGGTAGGGTGCCAGCGGCGGCGGTGGCGTGCGGCTGGAGTTTGTGGACGGCGAGGCGTCTTTTTAAAAGCAAGGCAGAAGCGGTCTATCGTATGCGAGCTTGTATTTTTTGAAATGTATATCGGCCTGATCTAGCCGACGACATGATTCGTACAGAGGGGGTCATTGGTGGTCATTGGGGGTCATTGTGGCCATTGGTGGTCATTGGGGGTCATTGGTGGCCATTGGTGGCCATTGGTGGCCATTGGTGGCCAGTCGAGCTCAGTCGAGACGGGCCTTGCCGGTGCTCGACGAGCAGCCAGCCGCGGCAGCCGTAGCAGCAGCCGCGGCGGCGGCGGCCGTAGGAGCAGCCGCCATGGGCACGACCAGGGGCACGGGATGGCCGTGGCGGTCGATTTCGACGACGCGCATGTCCATGCGGACGCGGAACTGCTTGCCGCGCCAGTCGACGGTGGTGCCGAGCAGGACGGCCCAGGTCCAGATGGGCAGGGCCAGGAGTTCGCGGCCGAGCCAGGCGGCGAGCCAGGGCCTCAAGGCGCGCGCGGGACGGCCGCCGCGGCGGAGCGCCTGGGGGCCGCGGCCGCGGGCCAAGACGGGCGTGTCATTGTCGACGTCGACGCAGCCGCAGGCGTGCAGACGGCGGTACGTGCACCAGTCGACGGCGGCCCAGACGAGCAGGCCGCAGAGCCAGCCGCGGGCGACGGCGGGCCAGCCGGGACGGAGGCCGACGAGGGCGGCCAGAGCTCCGAGGTGGGAGCCCTCGGGACACAGACGCGGCGCCAGCGTCGTCAGCGCAAACGAGGCGTACAGGCAGCACAGCAGCGACTCGACGCCCGGCTCGACCAGCGTGGCCAGCGGCACGGTCCACTTGCGCACGCGCAGCCAGCGGGCTCTCCGCGCCGCATAGGCCGCCACGGCCGTGTCGGCCATGGGCTGCAGGGCGAGGTCGCCGGCGGCCAGGCCGTGGTTGCGGAACCCGGGCAGCCGGGCGCGCCACAGCAGGTCGCCCATCAGGTGGTCCTCGCAAATGTAGCGCGAAAAGTAGTCGACGCCGCGGCCGCGGTCCAGGTCCGGGTCCAGACCCAGACCCAGATCCGAGCCCAGGTCCAGGGTCAGGCGGTCGAGGTGCGAGCGCCGGAACATGTTGCTCTTGCCCAGGATGCACGGCGCCAGCCCGACCGTGTTGATGGCGCAGTAAAACTTGGCGTGCGACGTGGCCATGAACATCTCGTCCAGGCGGGCGCCCATGGGTTTCGGGCTGGGGTTGGGCGTGGTCTTACCCTTGCCCCCCCCCCCCGTCTCGCCCGGCGCCGCCGCCGTCGCCCACGCCTCGCCCGTCACGTCCACCACCAGCGGCAGCTGGTGCACAAACTTGTACGGCATCGCCCGCTGTCCGTCCGCCCGGAACCCGCACAGCTTGTCGACCATGCGGCCGACCACGCCCGGCGCCACCCACACGTTGCAGTCGGCAATCCACACAATGTCGCCGGGGGCCTCGCGGTAGGCCCGGCTGATGTTGCGGATCTTGGGGTTGGGCCCCAGCAGGTGCCGGCGCCGTGGTCCGGGCTCATGGTCGTGGTCGTCACCAGCATCCTCTCCCGTCAGCCACGGGTCCTCCGCCTCGACGTAGATGCGCGCGTCCACGTCCGGGTGGTCCGCCACCACCTGCTGCAGCACCGGCAGCGCCGCGTCCGCCCGGTCCTCCACGCACAGGTGCACACTCAGCCGGCTGCGCGGATACGACTGCCGGAACGTCGACGCCAGACACGCATACAGCCCCGGCTCCAGGCCCTTGACCGGCCGGATCACCGTCACATGGGGGACCGCCTCAACCGGCAGCGCCTCGACGGCCGCCCGCGGTGGTGGCTTCGAGTACTGTAGGAAGCTGAGGGGGGGGGGTCGTCAGTGTGTCGTGTCTTTTGTGGCTGTCTTTTTTTTTTTTTTTTTCTTTTCCCCTCTTTGTTTTCTTGGCACTCCTCTCCCAGTCCTCTTTCCAACTCACATTCGAGAAACACCCACGGCCTGCAACACCAACACCACGCAGCTCCATGCCACGCACACGCACGCGATCCCTTCCGTCACCGAGACCGGCATGGCTGCATCGCGTGTCGGCGAAAACGAGTGACCAAATGTCAAAAGGCGGGAGAAAAAGGACAGATGTGTGGCCGTCGTATCAGACAATGATCGCGAAACGAAGGATCCGGGTTCGCTGTCGTTATATACGCCTTCCCGTACCCGCCATTGGTGCTTTGCAAAACGCTGTAGAGCAAAAGGAAGAAAAAAAAAGGGGGGGGCGGCGCGCGTGGTCGGCCGAGCTGACCGCTGTGCGCACGCCTTGAAGCTGCTCGCGTTACGAAGTTAGTTTTGTTCCTTTTTTTGGGGCCCTGGTCTGCGCAGCGACGACTGCGCTGGAACACTACTGCGCCCACGGATGTGGCGGATAGAAATAGCGTGCACGGTCCTAACGCCACTGCTGTACGCGCCCGAAAGCCCGAAGCCAAAGTGCATTATTACGCGTATAGCGCATTCTTTGCTGCGGCTCAGCGCCGTGCACTATTAATATGGCCCTGCATGAAATCCTCCAAGAATACCCGTAACATGCCAATATCCAGTTCCCTTCCTATTCCGCACTTCCTGACACTTGCTCCCGCCCAGACACACACTTGCCGCCTCACATTCCCTTCTCCTGCGGATAACGCCGCGCAAACATGCCCAGCGCCTTCATCGGAAACACAAACTTGTAGTTGGGATACGAGATCATGCAGCTCTTGTTGAACACGCCCTCAATCGCCTCTTGCAGCCACTCGCCGTTGGCTTGCTGCCGCTCCATGATCAGCCGGATGCCTGCCCGGATCGGCGCCACGTCCGGGTAGCCCGCCTGCATCAGCCCGATCAGCGCCCACGCCGTCTGCACCACCAGCGACCCCGACGCGTGCTCCACGTAGACCATCTGCTCGCACGCCTTGTAGCTTTCCGACCACCCGCCGTCGGCCCGCTGCTTCGACAGCAGAAACGCACACGCTCGTCGTGCGTCCGCGCTCGTCGCGTGCGTCTCGCCCACGCTCGCCAGGCTCTCCAGCGCAAACATGGTCGCGTACGTGAAGCAGATGCCCCAGCTGCCGTACCAACTGCCGTCCGGCCGCTGTTTCGTCTTGATCCAGCTCACCGCCCGCCCGACAAACGCCTCAATCTCGGCCGCCCGGTACTCTGGCCAGTGCTTCTGGAACAGCGACAGCGCCGTCACCACTGCCGTCGTGCACTCTGGGTAGTCGTACTCCACCATGATGTTGCCAAACACCTCGGCCGCGTTCAGCACCTCCATCCACTCCCCCGACCGCGGCGGCTCGTACGACGCACAGCCTCCCGTCCCGCTCTGGAACGTCAGCACCGTGTCGATCGCGTCAAAGATGCGCTGATCCTCGATCGGCGCCGGAAACCCCGCCGTCTTTTGCAGCAGAATCACCGACTTGAGCGCCTCCGACACACAGTCGCTGACCGCGTACCCCTGCAGTTTCGTGCTAAACGCCCACGCTCCTTTGCGCTGCTGCCGGTACGACCGAACCTGGTGCTCGCAGTTCTCCCGGATCTGCTGGTCGTCCAGAAATTCCAGTGCCCGCGTCAGCATTGGCTGCCACCGCGCCTCCGTCTCCAGCCCCGCGTCCATCACCGCCTGGATCGCAAACGCCGTGTCCCAGCACTGCACCCCGTTCGTCCCGTTGCAGAGCAGTCCCTCGTCCTTGACCCACAAGAACTCGTGCAGCCGCTCTCGGTGGCGCCGCACCGAGTACGCATCGGGACCGTCCCGGATGTAGCAGCACACCAGGTTCATCGGATTGTTGACCGGCGCCAGGTCCGCGTAGTCCGTGTTCTCGTCCTCCATGTCGATCAGGTCGCTCACCCACTGCTCTGCCCGCCGCTTCACAAAGTCGGGCCGCACATAGGGGTTCCACACCTTGACCAGCAGCCAGTTCACCGAGTTGAGCAGCCACGACTTGGGATGGTAGTTGTCCACCGCCGCGATCGAGTTCCGGTGCGCCGCCCACTTAATCTCTGCCCAGTTCTCCACAAACAGCTCCTGGCGCAGCTCCCGGATCAGCTCCGTCTCCTCGCAGGACCACTTCTTCGAGTACATGTATGACATGGCCAAAAATACCTGCCGCATGTGAATCCACCACCGCCACGGCGCAATCGGCACCCAGTCCGGCAGCAGCCACAGCTCTGGCGGCACCGGGTTCACCATGTCCCAGCTCGCAACGCCCAGCACCGACAGCCACACCTTGGCCCAGTGCGGCGACTTCGTCGCTCCGCCCAGCTTGTGCAGCGTGGCCCGCGCCTGCACCATCTTCGGGTGGTCCGCTTCCACGCCCACTATCCGCAGCGTCGTGTAGTTCAGCGCCGTGCCCAGCACCGTGCTCTCGCCCTCAATGTGCAGGCCCCAGCCGCCATCCTCCGGATGCGCGCGCGCAAACAGATAGTTCTTGATTTCCACCGCGTACGCCTCGGAGATTGGCGTCTTGGTGGCATACCATGCAATCACAATGCCCGGCATCAGAAACATCGGCCCACCATATTCACAGCCCCAGTTGCCAGGGGGCAGCTGCAGCTTCTCGAAGAAGTCAAGACCGTTGCGCACCGAGTCCAGCGGGTTCTTGGGTCGAGGAAGGTTCGGCAGGTTCTGAGGAGTGCCATGCATTAGCCACAGAAACGTTCCTCATTGCTTGAAACGTACCATTGGCAAGTTGAGGAAATACTTGTCCGCCAGGCTCTGCGGCCACTTCTTCGCCTCCTCATCATCCTCCAAGTAGTGCCATGTCTGGCAGCCTGCCTCGTCGCGCAGACGCCAGCGAAGGCGATCAGTCGTATCGGGTAGCCGGGCTCTTTCGACAGCATTTTCGACGGATTGAGTCGCGTTCGTCCGCTTCTTGACCGCTTCGTTGCCGGCCCTTTTGTCGCCGCTCTGCAGGCCGGAAGAGCGTGTCTCAACCATTGTCTTTGCAATTTGCACCGTCGCAGACGAGTGGCTTTCTCCGCGTTGCCAATTGATTTCGGCTGGTCGTTTTGGAGACACGAATGTCAATGGTAGAAGTCGGAAGGTGGCAGCCTGTTGCCGTTGTACTCGTATCTTACGTGTCTGCCAGTACGAGTAAGCTCTAACGGCCACGACCCACTTTCATTTCTCGCGCGCTAATCCTGTTCCTGCTTCGAGTAGGCACATTCGACCCTTCCTTCCCTGTAAGTGTAACAGGTAGGCGTAAATATCACGGTCCAGTAGTCTTGGCTGGCCTCCATAGTAAACCAGTTTATTGGTATTTCGCATGGGCACCATAACTCCCCACATGTGGGCTTCAGGGTAAGATACAGTCTACTGATGGCACAAAATGACACCCTCTCGAAGCCTTCGTTCGTCTGGCAGCAAATCGAGCCCAGCCTCGTCGAACCCGCTATATTCCCTCTTGCCTCTATCCTCTACCGATAAAAATGCATTGAGAACAGAAAGTGGAAGTTCGCCCAGTGATGCCATGAGCGCTATCCACTCCAACCAGACGGAGCCTGTACTCCCGAAAATTGAGCAGATCTTGGAGTCCTTATTGGACAGCGTGAATAAAGCGACGCCGTTGTCAATTCCTTTCCGTCGTCGGCGAACGAGGGCGAGGGACCGCACCGCTATCCCCGGTGAAAATAAAACGTCTGGAACATCGCGAGACTTTGTCTCCTTCCCAGGACGAACGGACGCAGAAACCAAACTCTTCAGTGCGATCAATCCATTTGCAATCTTAGAATCGTGGGAGCCACGTGTGCTGACAACCTTGATAATAGCACAAGTCCTCAGCATCCTACAGCTATGCCATCGGGCCCTCCTCTCGGGTACGCTAGTCACGAAGAGGTATGTGCCTGTCAGTTCGCTCACTTGACGAGTGCTAACTTTCAAGGAACATTTTCTACCAGCACCGTGAGCTGTTTAGAGATCAGAGAGTCGTCGATACCATTGTAGATGATATTGCCTACACCTTGGGCTTCGGTCGAGATTCGCTGAACATTGTAAGATACATGGGACTCACCCCACAGTTTACCCAATGAGCTGACAATGCATTGAGGTGGCTGCTGGCGTTGGAGTCGTTTGTGGTCACGTCGGCTTTACAGCCGACGGATCCTGCAGCTTTGCTACCGCGTCTGAGAACGTAAGCCAATCCGGTCATTGGACGCATTCCCTCGCTGACAATACCTTCAGGGGCTTGTCATTCCACCCCTGAGAGCGGTACAAGAGTTGACAGCTCCATCTTGCAACTGGATCCTCGTCATCGAAAAAGAGGTAGGAGCTGCTTGATTTTGCCTTGCATGTGATACTCAACGTCTAGGCAACATTTCGGACACTCGCAGCCTCTCGCTATTGGGAGAAGTCTAGTGCCGGGCCTGGGGCCATTATAACAGTGAGCCTTTCTGCAAAGGAAAATATATTTACAGACTAACAAGATTAGTCCAAGGGTTATCCAACTCTGGTGACCCGATCGTTTCTAAATCGCATCAACTCCGTGTTTCCGCAAATCCCCATTTATGGCCTCGTCGACTACGACCCACATGGGATTCGCATCTTTCGCACATACAAGTATGGAAGTCGGAGTCTAGAGCATGAAAAGGACACTAAAGTGCCAGCAATGAAATGGCTGGGCATTCGAAATATCGACCTGCGGCAGCGGTCCATCCTTGACGACGTTCTGTCACTGTCATACTCGGATAAAAAGACAGCGGTTAGTTTACTTCGAGAGATACACAGTGAATGGGGCCATGACAGCTCCAGTATGATGCAGTTTTCCGAAATCCAGGCGATGATGATGTTGAATATAAAAGCGGAAATTCAAGCCGTGGATGATCACGGCGATTTAGGATTGTGGCTCAACAAAAAGTTGTGCGATGAATATAGCGTACACTAGCATAGCTATTGATTTACTGGAACCCCATACCCGAGATGGCACCGCTTTATGGCCGTCTGATGATCGTCGGATGAGGCCGTAGCATAGTGTAAATACAGTGTTCTTGGCACTGTAGAATGGCCCCGCCTAAAATATACATTTTTTGCTTCAAAATTTTATAGATCAATTTTCACGGAGTGACAGAGTCAGACATACGGCCTTTCGCACATTATGGCGCCACCGCAATTAACAGAAGATGAGGCGGACGACCTGGTCTACTTTTCTCGGGCAGGAGAGGAGCAAGAACTATCGGAGATGCTGTCAACCCTGGTCGCCAAGGCCGCTGACAGCGACGTCACTACGCTGGCGATTCTCTCGGCAGCAAAGGACGAGGGGAAGAACACGAGCCTACACATGGCTGCAGGAAACGGCCACGAGGGTGTGTATCTCTCCCATTCACACTGCGCGCCAGTCCTAGCTCGGGAGTGCTGACCAGGATGACAGGCATTGTAAAATATCTGCTGGACCAGGTGCAGAACCAGCCCAAGGAGGCATGGTTGGCGTTTGTGGATGATGTCAATGAGTTTGGAAACACAGCTTTGCACTGGGCCTCGATGAACGGCCATTTGGCAGTCGTGAAGCTGCTTGTAGACCGGGGAGCCTCGCAGGCTCTGGCTAACGACAAGAACTATGTGCCGCTGGACTTGGCCAGCTTCAACGAGAAGCTGGATGTGGTCGACTACTTTCTCAAGTCTTCTGGCGTCCGGGAAACGGAAAACAGCACAGGCACTGAGGCGACCCAAGGGAGCAGTGCAGCGGATGGGCTGAGCAGCGCAGCTGCGGCGATTGACTTGGACGACGAGGCGGCTGAGGCAGATGAGGCGACTGGGGAGTCCGAGGCAGAAGGAAAGGGCGAGAACAAATGAAACAAAGAAACGAGTTTTAGATTGGATGAGCACCGGCAGCAACAAGCGATAGTCAACTGTGTCGAATGTAGGGTGTGGTAGAGGTGAAGGTATAATTCCCCATATATATCCTATGACTAAGTATCTTATAAGTGCCGATTCTCACGTCCTTTCTGAGAGTACATCCGTCTTATGTATAAAAGGTTGCGGTGAGGGTAAACAAAGCTAAACGCAAGTTGTAAACGTTTTATGGGCGAGTGCGTCATCCCGCAGCTTCTATGGAGCAATGATGCCTCCGGATTTTGGCCGGCCTTAAGAGTGCTTGGATGAGGGTTGTTTGTTGTGTTCGATTTCCAACTGCACAGAGTAATCGGGTTGTATTCGGTTTAGCTATAACAGCACCGGATTGGAATTCTGATTACGTGCCATATGGACTCCAACATGCATACAAAAATTTGCTACATCATTTGCTCTGCAAGATCAAAAATCTCCGTTGCCACTATGATTTCGTCCGGAAAAAGTGGGCCATTTTGCCGACGACGGCACCGAGAAAAAGTCAACACCTGGCGACTATTAGTGGACTCCAGCGGCCCCGACTGCCAGACCGTATAAGTACTACCTCATATCCACGCGACGGCCTATATGTCCCCTGGCAATCAGGATACTCATTTTCACTACCCCATAATCACGGCAAAAAGCGGCTGCTTTCAATTAGAGACAACATCTGGGGCCGTTCATTTATTAGTTCAGATGCACGCCAATCTACGGGGAAAATCGTGAAGCGAAGCAGACGCATGGCCGATCTCTTGTCTGATGAGAAGGCGACGAGCCACAGGTACGCGACCAAGTCACCAGCGGAAAGCGAAAAAGATGGCACAGACGGCCGAGCAGAAAAAATGGAAAAAGCACAAAGACTAGGAAAAGAAAGCGACGCGACGCGTACCTCTATTGAGCCCCTGAGCGAAGAGGTAGTGGCAGATTCGCCAGAGGACGGGTCCGGAGATGACACAGCAGCGACACCACCGCCAGAGGAGCAGGTGCCACCGCCATACTCGATCCATTCGACCTGGAAAAAGCGGTGGATCGTGCTGGGGGCGTCACTGGGGGCCTTTATCTCGCCCTTGACAGGCCAAATCTACCTGCCGGCGCTCAACGCAATCGAGCAAGACCTCAAGGTCTCGGCGTCCAAGGTGAACCTGACGGTGACGACGTACATGATCTTCCAGGGCATCACGCCCATGTTCGTGGGCGGGTTGGCGGACGGGGCGGGTCGGCGGCCGGCGTACCTGATCTGCTTTGTGGTGTACATTGCGGCCAACATTGGACTGGCGCTCAGTCGCAGCTACGCGTCGCTACTTGTGGTGCGGTGCATCCAGTCGGCGGGGTCGAGCAGTACGATAGCCCTGTGCCAGGCGGTCGTTGCGGACATTGTGAGCAGCGCGGAGCGTGGCCAGTACATTGGCATCACCATTATCCCGATTGTGTTTGCGCCCAGCCTGGGCCCGGTGCTGGGCGGGGTGCTGTCTCAGTATCTGGGGTGGCGGTCCATTTTTTGGTTCCTGACCATTATGGGCGCCGTGTTGGGTCTGGGCATCCTCTTGTTCCTGCCCGAGACGTGCCGCAAGATTGTGGGCGACGGGTCGATCCAGCCGCACCCGCTGCACCGCACGGTGTTGCAGCTGCTGCAGGAGTGGCGGCACCGGCGGGTCATCAAGTCGCAGCAGCACAAGCAACAGAAGCAGCAGCAGCAGCAGACGGGGGGTGGCGGGGACGCGGTGAGCACGGCGTCGACGCCCCGGCGCCCGCCACTCAAGATCCAGGTGCCCAACCTGTTGCTGTCGCTGCGACTGGCGACGCAGCGGGAGATTGGGCTGCTGCTGCTGTACTCAAGTCTGCTGTTTGCGGGCTTCTATGCGATTGGCACGTCGCTGCCGTCGACGCTGGACGAGTACGGGCTCAACGAGCTCGAGATTGGGCTCTGCTACCTGCCGGTGGCCCTGGGCTCGATCGTGGCCGCCTTTGTGGTCGGCCCGGCCATCAACCGGGGGTACCGGCGACAGGCAGCCAAGCTCGGCCGGCCCGTCGACCGATCGCGGCAGGCCGACCTGTCGGACTTTCCCATTGAGCGCGCCCGTCTCGAGGTCGGCATCCCGCTGTATATGCTGTCCTGCGCGTGCATGCTGTGCTGGGGCTGGGTGGTGCAGCGCCACGCGCACCTGGCCGTGCTGTGCGTGCTGCTCTTCTTCAACGGCATCGGCATGACCGGCTTCAACAACGCGGCCAACGCGCTGCTCATTGACGTCTCGCCCGGCCACGCCGGCGCCGCCGTGGCCGCCAACAATCTGACGCGCTGTCTGATTGGCGCCGCCGCCACGGCCGTCATCACGCCCATGATCAATCGCATGGGCGCCGGCTGGGCGTTCTTCCTCATTGGCGCCATCTATGTCGCCGTCCTGCCAGGCCTCTTTCTGATCATGTATCGCGGCATGGCCTGGCGCCAGCAGCTGTCGGCGGCCGAGGCTCGCAAAAAGGCCCGTCGCGACGAGAAGAAGCAGCAACGGATGGCGGCTTGATCCCACCGACTTTTTGTTTATGGGCTTCTGTTTTTTTTTTCTATTTTTCTCTATTTTTTTTTCACGTCACCCTTGCCGCATCTCATAAATAATGGAAGAGACACGTGCCACGACTGCTGGTGACACGTTTCCGGTGCATACATGTCAAAGACGGGAAGGAACATTTCTGGTTGGCTCACCCGAAGACGCGACGTGGCCCTGCGGAGCAAGCCAATACGCGTGCTGTCCCGAACATGCTACGGATCGTAAGATACGTTGGCACAGACGGTTCTTGGGCAGAGACGGAAGGAATGACCGTGCTACCCCACCTCCAGCACAGCGCGTGGGGGTCCCACCCTCCCCTCTGCTGTTCGCTATAATCTGGAGCGTGCGAGGTGAGCCTGCTCCTTGCTCGAAGCGGCTCCAGTCTGCACCCCAACACCTTGTTTCCTGTCCCCCCGACGGCCGTCTCACCAGGGGTGACTGACCGGTCGTCCAAGCTACATAGTGCCCAGACAACCCAAGAGTCGCCTGCCCCACGAACACCTCCCCGCACGGGCACTAACAAGGTCCCCGACCTTTGCTGGGGTTCACTTCCCCAGAAACGTCTCTATTGGCCCCTGGATCATCCTCCCCACCAACCGTTAACGACTCTGCTCGGAAAACGGCCGGCTGCGGCCACTGTGGACGCTGTGGCCGCTGCTCCATTTGGTTGGACGACACTGTCCGCTCGGTTGCCTGCCGCTGGCTCGTCTGCTCACCCGTGTTTTCCGTGGGTTTTTGTGTCTCCATTTTCTTGTCCTCTATTATTATTATTCTTTTCCCCCCAATTTTCATCTAGTTGGAGTGTTTGACTGCTACAACCTCTCTCCCTGCCGCTACCCTCGTCGCCCACCCCGGCCTATCTGCGGGCCTTACTCCTCTCCTACCCCCCCAGTCGAGCCTCTCTTGGCCTTGCCCGTTTCGCTTCTGCCATGACGGCGCCACCACCCGACCCGGCTCTGCAATGACCTCTCCACCGATCCCGACCACCCCTGGCAGCGGCTACAAGCGAGCCAGCCGTAAAGGTGCTCCCCGGCGTTATGCGTGCTCCCATCCCGACTGCAACAAGATCTACTCCCGTCAGGAACACCTTCTCAGGCACCAGCTAAATCGTATGTTTACCAGCTGTCCTTCGTTTCCACTTTGCTACCCCTGCTGACTCCAACCCGTCTCGTCCCAGACAGCCCCAAAGAGATCTACGTCTGCGACTTTGCGAACTGCACCCAGCGGTTCGTTCGCGCTGACCTGCTGGCTCGCCACAAGAAACGTCACTCCGGATCATTCTCGTACACTCCCCGAAACCGCGTCCCTAGCTTCACCGATCCGTCGTCCCCTTCCCCTGCTGTCTCATCATCACCCTACGCACCTACTGTGGGATCCCACACGGACCGTCTGTCGTCGGAGTCGACAAACGCTCTTAACAGCGGTGTCGCACGCTTTTATCCTTCTCCAAGCGTCCCCCGAGATGTCTCACGAGACGACCCCGTTGTGTTGACTCCAGAGTCTCGCTCCAGCCTGGTGCATAATCACATGCACGTCACACCCAACAGACATCACCAAGTACCTCCGACCCAGCCGGAATGGACCGCCCCTTTCGTGGGCAATATACCGCCATGCGGCGTCGCTCGGCCGATTCTCAACCTTCACCCTCCTCCTCTCCAGCCACCGGCCGATGAATTTCCTCCGAGCATGCCATTCGCCGACTCCACCTTCTTACGAGACTACTTTAACACATGGCTGTTCCAAAATCAGGCCGGCAATGGCGAGTTCAATATGGGCCACATGCCGTTCAATGGGGGGGGCCTCGAGTCTGCATTCAACAACAACATCTGCTACGACTTCGAGTCCTTGACGAGCCGATCGTGTGGGGAGTCGCCATCTCGCCTGCCGGACGCGGACGAAGACATCACCGAGCTCCGCCGGCAGGAGATCCTGCGGGAATTTGCTCTGTTCCGCGAGCAGAGGCCACGTACAGAACCGCACCTGGCAGACCGTACTGCCGGCCTTGGAACCAGTGATATCGCAATGCCTGACCTGGACATGATGAAAGAGTGTCTGTATGCCTACTGGGAGTACGTGTCACCGCGTGTCCCCATCATCCATCAGCCTACCTTTTTCTGCAACTTGTGTCCGCCATTACTGTTGATGGTCATGATTGCTCTCGGAGCTGGGTCAATACACGGTCGCCAGGCGGCTGCACTCGGGGGTGAGGCGGCTGCGGAACTTCGCACATTCGCCGACAGCGTCATCACAGGAGCACGCTGGGAGATCCTTACGGCCAAGGCAGCCACCCCACCCGCTGCCCTCTGGGTCGCCCAGGCACTGTTGCTGCTTGAATTTTACGAGAAGATGTACTCGACGCGTTGTCTGCATGAACGTGCGCATATCTACCACACGTCTGCACTGACACTGCTCAGGCGAGGCAGCCCCCTTATCGGGCGCTCGGACAGCGAAACGCCTCCAGAGGTGCCACGGGCTGCGGCCCCGACACCACTCTCTTCGGCCATCCACGCTGACCGAAAACAGCAGCAGAGCAGCGACTTGCATGCCTGGTGGACGCGCTGGGCCGAGACCGAGGCCATGCACAGAGTTGTCTTTGCCGCCTTTTGTTTTGACGTCACACATGCAGCCATGTTTGGTCATGCGGCTGACATGGCTCCCCACGAAATCCGCCTCCCTCTACCATGCGACGAAAACCAGTGGACGGCCTGCAGGCCGGACGACGTGCGCAAGTATGACGAAGGCTTGCGTATGTACGGTGTAAAGCCGGTCTTCTTCCTCGACGGACTGAAGCGGGCCCTTCATGGACAGGAGGTCAAAACACACAGCTTTGGCCGCATGATCATTATGTCAGGACTGCTCAGCGTAGGCTGGCATCTGAATCACCGGGAGAAGCATGTCACGTGGCTGAATCTCAAGACGTCGGCCGAGGTTCACGAAAACTGGCGCTCCATTTTGCTCAAGGCTTTTGACGACTGGAAAGACAGCTTTGACAAGACACAAGGGTCTCCCGACAATGGACGCTCCGACGTGCCCGGGCCACCCTCCTTCGAATCGACACTGGCCCGTCGTGGCAGCTCCAATGGACCGATCCAGAGTGCCTCTGTGTTGTATCACCTTGCTCACATCAGTCTTCACGTGGATATCATTGATTGCCAGGTCTATGCTGGCGTGAAGCGAGTGCTGGGACGCAGAGTCACGGCTTGGGACTACGACAATATAGTGTTGCGCATGACTAAATCTTGGGCGAAGCGACCTTCGACACGGCATGCCATCCTACACGCCTTTCGCCTTTTGCACCACGTGCTTGTCCAGCCGCAGGAAACGGGTAAGAACCGATACTGCGTGCCGGCTCCCCCCGCCGTCAACCTGCCTCCCATCGAGAGTGCGACGTACTCGTGCCGCGCGGAAACGGACCCCCACCGACCCTGGATCATGTACTACGCTGCGCTTAGCATCTGGGCTTTTGTGTACGCTCTGTCTGGCGCTGGGGTGGACACGGCTGGTACGTCCGGTGCGTCAGCCCCGAGCCGTGCAGCATACCCGGGCAGCTTTTCTGAGCCGATGCAGCGATGCCAGCCACAGGCCATGACCACACGGCCTGCTGGTTATAGCCAAGTCAGAATGCACGTGAATGGCCAGGCGACGCATTCCACGTATCAGCGACTTGGAGTGCAGCAGCCTGACCACGCCGGTCACGCAGATCGCTCTAGGATGTTTACCATTCCGCCAACCAAAAACCAGCATGTCGGATTGTACCTGAGCCACATAGCAGCGCTGCCAGAACTCACCGAGTCAATGGCGATGACTCTTTCGGACGGCCTGCCGGACCTATTGGACTATCTTCATACCATTCTCTCAGAGACTCACCCAGAGTTACTCCAGGAAGCCCACTTGCGTTTGAGCGTGTGCCGAGACATTATCCGTGGCATCGTCGGCTGATTATCAAGGATAACAGAACGCACGGCTGCAAACATGGGATCAAAAGATATACCCAATCTGTATTGTCCTGCCATATCCGAGTTCTCTTTCTTTTGATGTGCGAGTTTCTGTGGCAGGCGATGGGTCGTAAACGAGATACCCAGCCAGCTTAGATTTTTGGACTGCGTGAGGACAATTCGGTCTCTTCGATGTTGGAAGATTGGATCGATTCTTGATAACAATAGCTTGGTCTTGCACACTTCTGCCACCCATAGCTAAATATACCCAGTAAAAGCGTCAGCTCGGCAGATGTCTGGCTCACTCAAGAAGCTCGCCACTCGGTTGTTCTGCGTACGCGTAGGGTAGTCGGGGATAGAGTAGCCACCCATATACGTATTAGTAATCTCTTGCCGCGGTTGCTAACCAGGCCCAACTACTCGCATGCTTCCCTCGCATAAATACAAACTATTGATCATTCGACAATTTGCAATGGCACTCTAATACTTCATAGCTGGAACAGCCACTATTACCTCGAAGCGACCGCCGCCTGCCATATTTTTCATGTTCAGATCATGGACTTGCCATTTAACTTGTATACAGTGGCGTCCTTCATGACGAAGCTGACGTGCCTAAAAGCATGCTTGTCCTGCAGCGGGTCGGCGTCCAGGGCGATAATGTCTGCCTGTGCGCCGGTCTCGAACCAGCCAAAGCGCCGACCGCAGAGTTCACCGCCGCACGCCTCCCAGCCGCCAATGGTGCAGGACTCAATGACATGACCCACGGGCACGCCGGCCTCGATCATGAGCTCGAGCTCGCGCGCATTGTCGCCGTGGGAAAAGGTGCCGGTGTCGCCACCACAGGCGAGCCGGATTTCGGCATCGTAGGCACTCTTGACGAGCCGCTGGTGCTGCGGCAGCAGCTCGGGACGCATCTTCTCGTAGACGGCGAGCGTCGGCACGAGCATAATGTCTTCTGCGGCCATGGCCGGCAGCATGTCTTCGGTAATGGCAGTGCCGTGCTCAATGGTCGTGACGCCGGCGGCAATGGCCATCAGGGCGCCGTCTCGCGTGCCGCAGTGCGCCGCCACGGGACACTGCGCCAGGCGGGCCTCGGCCACGATCGTGTCCACCTCGGCCTGCGTGAACACGAGACACTCCGGGTTCGGCTCCCGCGGCGGATGCACCTGGCCGCCCGGATAGCGCAACGTCCGCCGCCGGTAGTCGGCATACAGCTTGATCACGTCGGCGCCGGCGGCAATACGCCGCCGCACCGCCTGCCGGCACTGCTCCACGCCGTCGGCCACGTCTGGGCCCGGTGGCACGCGGTGGCCGCTGCCGGCGTTCTCCGTGCGCAGTTCAAACGAGCCGGTACTGGCCAGCTCGCGCGTGGCCACAAAGAGACGCGGCCCCGGCGTCAGCCCGCGCGCAATGGCATCGCGCAGGTTGGCGTCGGCGTCCTGCATGCCTTCCGAGCCGAGGTCCCTACAAATCAGAGTATGAGCCGTCAGCCCGTAATGCACGAGGCGCCAAAACAGCCAGTCGGTTCTCGGGCACACCTGTATGTGGTGTAGCCGGCCAGGAGGGCTGCCCGGCAGTGGTTCACGCCACGCACCACGCGCTCGGTCATGCTCTCGTCTCGCTTCTGCTGCAGCGCATCGGCCTCCCTAGATACAGGTCAGTCCGAGCGGGATTTTCAGCTTGCGTAAACGCGCCGGCTTACTCACTCATACGAATGCAGAAAGACGTGCGTGTGCGCGTCCACGAGCCCGGGAAGGACGAATAAACCACGCAGATCAATGTCGCCGTCTCCCAGCCACTTGAGGGTGTCGTCTCCTTCGCGCTCATACATCTCGACGATCAGGCCGCTCGCGGTATCCACTATCACTGAAACATTATGGCGAACTCTGACGTATTTCGAGTCGAACAGCGATGATGTGTGCAGAGTCAGCAGTGTCCCGCGGCCAACTGGCCCATTGCTGCCCGTCTGATCCATGTCCGAAATTCGAAAGGTATTTCCGCTGATAGCACTGCCACGAACAAAATCGCAGTCTCGCTAAGTGTTTTGTACCACCCACGTGACATGCCCCTCGTCTACAAATAGCAATCGCGGACCTTCCAAAGTGCTGTGCTGCTTGCAGCCGCCGAGCACGAGTGGCCGCACAGACGCCCTTGCTAAATGGGTGATTCCATCGCCGGACCGGTCTTGCCTTTTTGGCCAGATGTTTTTGCATCTCGAAATTTGATTATCACTGCAACTGTATCACAGGCAAAAACACACAGCTCATCCCTTTGAAGAGCGAGCGCTAGCATCACCTTTTGGCTTCCGCCTGGGCTGCGGTGGTGGCTGAAATGGTGGACGCTAATTGAGCGCCGCCCTTTACCGCCGGATTTTTCCTTGCTAGATTGCGGACGACTTCATCTAGCTGCAGGGGAAATGGGGCCGTTGCTCTGGAACTGGCAAATAAGCTAGCCACCATACACATCCATAAGCGGCAGCTAGCACTACGGGATCGGCGAACCGCAATTGCTTCACAAGTATCCAATGATACTCTACATTACAAGCTCGTTCTGGCCTGGCATTGTTTCCACCCGTGAGTCACCTACAATATGTCTTCCATACCTTAATTCTCCGCGGAGATGTACTAGAAGCCAGAGCCCGGGACGATGTATAAAGACTGCAGTCCATTCCACAACCAGAGACCTCAAAGTCAACATCTCAACAATTCCTGATTTGAATACTATCAACTTTTCATCACCTATCACAACTTGATTGCCCCTACAACATCACCGAACACAATGCAGCACGCCGTCATCTCTCCGGCTATCCTCTACTGGGGGACGCCCGTTGTGATCATCTCCTCTCTCAACGAGGACGGTAGCAGCAACCTGGCCCCCATGTCCTCGGCCTGGTGGCTCGGCCACTCCTGCATGCTTGGCCTGGATTCCGAGTCCAAGACTACTGGAAACATTCTTCGCACGGGCCAGTGCGTCCTCAATCTTGTCGACCACACCCAGGCCGCTACCATTAATCTTCTTGCTGGCACCACGGGAACCAACCCTGTCTCCGCCTCGAAGAAGTCGCGCGACTATCGATTTGTCTACGACAAATGGGACGTTGCCAAGCTGACGCGCAGCCCGTCGGACTTTGTGAAGCCCTACCGCGTGGCCGAGTGTCCTGTGCAGATGGAGTGCGAGGTTGTGCAGTCCGTCCCGCTCCGCAAGGATCTTCCCGACTGCGTGGGACTGGCGACGGCCATTGAGGTGCGGGTTCTGCGGGTGCACATGGACGAGCGTCTACGCATGGCCGGCCATCCGAACCGCGTGGACCCAGATCTATGGCGGCCCCTGATCATGAGCTTCCAGGAGCTGTACGGACTGAGCGAGGGCAAGGTGACGAGCAGTGTCCTTGGGAATGTGTGTGAAGAGGAGTACCGTGGCTGGACCAGGAGTGCGGTCAAGACGCTTCCGGGGGACAACGACGATCGCATCGCGAAAGAAGGACAGAACGGAAGCAAGGCCTGAACGAATTGTTTCTGGGTCAAAGATACGAGCTATACATGTTAGAACCCTCATGTTGTAGAGGTCTTGGATATGCTGCATATAAAGCAGGAGAGGTTAGATTATGCAAGTGGGTAAATATAAGCTATAGAAGCTTCGCGCGATGGGTACTTTGTCGACGTAGTCAATAAGCCGTTAGTGGTCAAAGTGGGCTGAGCCTTGACGACTCGTGCACTGCAGCCTGTCCCATCCGCTTGGGGCAGTAGAAGGTTCTCTTGTGACCGGGTTAGTTCGATCGGCTTGTCGTCCGATTCCCACTGCCGCCTCATCATCTGCTTCCCTTTCTGTGTTTCGCACCCTACCCAATGGTTCGAGGCGAGATACCATGGAACCTCGACACAAGAATATAATGTCTGGGTGGTGAGCAAAGTCCGCCGACATAATACTTAACGCGAGGATCTCGGCGTGGGAGAGAACCCCTTATCCCATTCCACGCCGCTGGCTTCAACCTCCTTCCGTGTTCTAATTTTCCTCGTGTGGACTTTTTCTTACTAGCGATTCGTTGCATGTTGTTTATAGCAATGGCTCGAGAAAGCTGACGCCGTCTCGTACTGCCTCTTCGTAAGGCAAGCTATCCTCCCGGGTCCGCATAGAGACGCAATCCCTTATGTTGAAATCGCACCCTCGGATTATCTAGATGGGCTTTGCATATATATATATACAACCTCTAATCTTCAATCAACATTTTGATCTCTAGTCATCTATTTAATCAAAGTTAACAATTAATCTGTACAAGTAAGCCGAAGCAACAAGCCCTATTCCTTTACTTAGAGCAGGGTAGCGAGGATCCTACAACATGGGGAGTCTCGGTCGATAAATGGCCTATCTGCTATGAGCTTGCAACGTCCTCCTACAGCAGCGATTCCTTTTCTGGAAGTCAAACTAGCGAACGGAAGCTGTTGACGCCTCTGTCACCCATAGAGGTGGAGCTGGTTGACCAGTACGACACCTTGCCGACCTCGCTCGGCGGCGGCTCAGGCCATGGCGAATATCTCGGGCACGCGGAGAGCCATATGTTTGACACCGATGGCTCGCTACGGAGTACAGACGGCAGAGCAGCTAAGGCGGCTCATAGCGCTGGCGCCGCCAACCTTGGAGAGGATGGATACACTTGTGTGGTTTTCTACAAATCTGCAGCTAGTTCATGATGATAGCAGCATTGGCGAGGAGACTGTGTAGCTATGCGGGCTCGGAGAAGCCGGTATACATAATGCAGAGGCTACGAGTAGATATTGCTAGAGTCCTTCCCCTCGCTCGTTGAGAGGAAAGCTAACTGATCTGGCTTAACAATGACTGGACTCTGCATGCGCTGGGTTCTTGGAGTCATGTTCTTTCATTTTAAGTGATTGTACCACTCTCAAGCTCTGTCAAGTGGGTTGCCAAGCAGACGAGGAAGAGAGCGTACTAACATGGTGTCGGCTAAGGCGGCTATTAGCGCGGATAGTAGGAATGGGCGGAGATGGCTGAACGAGGACGTTATGTAGCATGTTTCCGGGTGCGTCACCATGATATTGTGTAATCGGAATTTCCATAACTCGATTTTAACGGACATGGACTGTACGAACTTTACCATGCAACATTGCCAATACGTTGAACAGCGTGAATGTGCCTTTGAACTTCAGGGCCGGCCGCCTGCCTTTGACGCTACTGTAAAATATTTGCCCGCGCCCCAGTTTACAGCACTTGATCAGATTAGGAGACTGGCCCACCCGCAGCGCCAACCCCGGCCGTCCCAGCTGCCACGCAACCAGCACACCAACAGCCCAGATCATGGGCTCGACGGCAGCAGCCGTGCTACGTCCAACCCGAGCGGCACCACGTCAAAGCCGAAAAGGTCTCGCAGTCAGCCACACGTGATTGCAGGTGGCGTGAGTAATGGCGCGCAGGTCCAACGAGTAGATGCTGAGTCAGTGGGGCTGCGAGATTATCTGATTGTAATTTGGGGAACAGCCCACCACGCTTTGGCCACGCAAGACGCCGGATCGGCCTTGTGTGGGGCACGCCATCCTTAGCACGACAACGTGGCTGCCATATTTTACTCGAACGCTTTCCTCCTCCCCGCCGCTCTCCCCAGCACATCGTCCTGCGAAAATGGTTTCTTCACGGGATGCGGAAGACGACGGGCTCGGCGAGTCGTACGGGCTGCTCTCGGACGACTCGGAAGCCACCGACGGCCGCGACGACTCGGAGAATGGCAAGCCCGTGCCGACGCCGCCCGAGTCGCCGATGGGAGGTGATGCGATGGAGGAGCAGGTGCGGGAGCATCTGGAGGCCGAGCAGACGTTGACGGTGCGCGACGCGATCCGCATGTATCCGGCGGCCATTTGCTGGTGTCTGGTGGCGTCGGCGTGTGTGATTATGGAGGGCTACGACACGATCCTGTGGGTTTCTGCTCTTGCGCTTTTTTTTATTTTTCGGTGTTTGTTTGAGGGGAAACTGACTGGGGCCCGGGACAGAATCGGCAACTTTTTCGCATACCCCATGTTCACGGCCAAGTACGGGCAGTTCCTGGACAAGTACGGGCGGCACCAGCTGTCGGCGGCGTGGCAGGCGGCGCTGAGCAACAGCGCGAGTGTGGGCTGCTTTTTCGGGGTGCTGCTCAACGGCCACCTGGTCGAGAGGCTGGGCCAGCGGCGGGTGCTGCTGGGGGCGCTGGTGGCGCTGTCGGGCACGGTGTGCATCACGTTTTTTGCGCCGTCCGTGCAGGTGCTGATGGCGGGCGAGCTCCTGAGCGGCGTGCCGTGGGGCGTCTTTGCGTCGTCGGCGCCGGCGTACGCGTCCGAGGTGCTGCCGCTGTGTCTGCGGCCGTACCTGACGTCGTACACCAACATGTGTTTCATCATCGGCCAGCTGCTGGCCGCGGGCGTGCTGGCGGGGCTGGTCCGCCGCCGCGACGAGTGGTCGTACCGGATCCCGCTGGGCCTTCAGTGGGCGTGGCCGGCCCTGATCGTGCCGGTGCTGCTGTTTGCGCCCGAGTCGCCCTGGCACCTGGTGCGCACCGGGCGGCCGGTCGAGGCTGAGGCGGTGCTGCGGCGGCTGCAGCGCCGCAAAGCCGAAACGGCCGCCATCAACCCCAAGTCGACGCTCGCGCACATTCGCCACACCGACGCCCTCGAGCGCCGCCATGCGCCCGGCACGAGCTACCGCGACTGCTTCCGCGGCGTCGAGCGCCGCCGCACCGAGATCGCCTGCATGGCTTTCGCCGGCCAGGTGCTCGCCGGCTCGGCCTTTGCCTACAACTCGACGTACTTTTTCCAGCAGATCGGCATGCCCGCCATTGAGATCTACGGGCTCAACATCTTTGGCACCGTGCTGGCCTTTTGCGGCACCCTCATCAACTGGTTCGTGGTCATGCCGCGCTACGGCATCCGCAAGATCTACCTCTGGGGCACCTTTTCCATGGCCGGCCTGCTGGTGGCCATTGGCCTGCTCAACTTTATGCTGGACGCGTCGCCCCTGCCGTTTGTCGGCATGACGCAGGCCATCCTCACGCTCATCTGGACGCTCGTCTTCCAGGTGTCCATTGGCCAGCTTGGCTGGTCCATCCCGGCCCAGGTCAGCTCGACGCGGCTGCGCCAAAAGACGGTCTGTCTGGCCCGCAACGCCTACTACGTGGCCCAGATCATTGGCAACATTGTCCAGCCGTACCTGATGAACCCGCGCCAGCTGAACCTCAAGGGCTATGCGAGCTTTGTCTGGGCCGTCTCGGCGTCGCTGACGTTTGTGTGGGCGTATTACCGCCTGCCCGAGATGAAGGGCCGCTCGTACGAGGAGCTGGATTGGCTGTTTGCCCACAAGACTCCGACCCTGGAGTTTGCCACGGCAAAGGTCGACCTTTTCAGTCACGAAGCCGAGACGATTGACGAGCACGCGTACGGAGACGAGGACGAGGACGCGCACGAGTTGGATACCATGTTTTCCGTGTAGCGAGCGAAAAAGGGTAAAAGTTTTGGGTTTACTGTACGATCTTTGCATCTCATATTGGGGCAAGCTCATTGGATTTTGAATTGCATATGTAAGCAAACAGGTGATTTGACCATGATTTTATTCATGATTTATGATCCATGATTTGGCCACGATTCGTCAAAGAGCTGCATCGTACCTTTTATCCTTTACGCAACGAACCTGCACAATGCCGATTGACGGTCAGCCAAAATTGGCGCGACCCATGGAGGCCCAGACGGGCGCTGTGGTGTCGAGAGAGATGGTGGGTGTTTGGCGTGAACGATGCGCTGGCGGACAGCGACCAAAAAGCGCCTAAACTGATTGGAGCAGACAGCCGAACCGCGACCCACCACCGATTCGAATGGCGCCGAGCCGCATCTGCGCGGCGGCGACATGAACGTCAATTGCTGCTGCCGGTGTGGTAACAAGGACTGCTCCTTTCATCGGTCCTGTTGTTAAGCAGGATGGTGTAGGGCGAGCTTGAAAATGAAAACGTGTCTCTGTGTGTGTTTTGTATTTCATGCACTGTCAGAAGAGGCCGACTCGCTCGTGATGTCGTAGCCGAGCAGCGCCCGGATCTTTTCGTCTGTCCACTCGGCCATCTTGCTGTCGTCGTCGGCCGTGGTCGAAGCCAGCAGCGCGTCCCAGTCAATGGGCGGCGTTGCCGTCTGCCGCTGCTCTTGCTGCTGCGCCAGATACGCGCCCGGTGTCATGCCCGTGACCTGCAGGAAGCGCCGATGGAAATGCCACCGCGACACGCCCGCCTGCGATGCGAGGTCGGCCGCGCTGGTCTGGTCGGTGGCCGTCGCCAGCACCGCGCGGATCCGCTCGACGACAGCGGTGTCGGGCGTCGCGCCCGACGCCTGGGGACGGCAGCGCTTGCAGGCCCGGAAGCCGGCACGCTCGGCCGCGGCGCCATTGACAAAAAACGTCACGTTGGCGCGGCGGGCGAGGCGGGCGCGGCAGTTGGGGCGGCAGTAGATCTTTGTGGTGCGGACGGCGTAGACAAAGACGCCATCGGCGGCGGCGTCGCGGTGCTGGACGGCGTGCCAGCGGGCGTCGTCGGAGGAATAGTTGGGCGCAGCAAACGACATGAGGTGAGCTGTGTTGGGTTGGTGGAAAGAGTTGGCGCAAGAGCCGTCATGGCCAAGACTGAGGCGACCGCGGCTTTAGCCTGGACTCTTGCTGCAGAATTGACCAATCAGGTGCTGGCTGGCCCAGAAGCTTCTTTCGTAAAAATACGTCATGGACGGACGCCTTATTTTATGTACTCGTATCTGGGCTACCATTGGCCATAAGGTGGGGTATGGATGAAGATGAACAAGTTTTCACTGCACCGCCAAGGCCACGCCATTCTCGTACAGCTTGTGTCCGTGGGCGTTGTAGACAATGTGGCTAAACAGGTCGCGGGGATTGCGGTCCACCAGCGTCTCATCGTCGCCGTCCGGGCCCAGTGCGGCGTACAGTCCGCATCCTGGCTGCGGCCACGCATCCATTAAGCCGGTCGGGTCTTCTTCGTCGGGGTCAATCTGTGTCCCGACGCCCATTGTGGAGCGGCTTGAGGGGCGCGCATTCGGCCCACTGGCCAGGGTGGTTTTGCTGTTCTGCGCGGACTTGCCCAGGCTCGACAGCTTCACCTTGGCCGCTTTCCGGACTGACTGGGTCACGGCACTGCGTCGTGGGCCGCTGCTGGGGGCCGATCGTGTTCGCGCTTCGGTCCGGATGGGCGGGAAGATGGGGAGGTCTGGGTGCAGCTCGGAGCAGCGCATCAGTAGCCGAAGCAGCTCGTTGGCTGGGAGCGACGACAAGTAGGCTCGTTTCTGCGTTGGTCAGCACCAAAGGAGCCTCTTTTCTTTAGAATAAAAAGAGAAAAGAGAACAAAACTCACTTGTCCGGCCGGGCGACCAGCCCAGCTGACCCGCTGGCCGTCAGGGATAGCCTCGAATGCCGGCGGCCCCAGGCTGATTGTCTTCTTGAGGTCCATATGGCTGGCGGCTTTGGCGACGGGACTTGTGCTTTTGCTGCTGCCATTGCTGTTGATGAACCGGATCCGCTTGGGAACGGCCGGCGCGGCCGAAGCGGCGGCCGCGCAGGCGGCACAGGACCACGAGGTCTGGTCGTGGGCGAGCACGCGGTCGGTGATCTCGGGCTCGTGGCAGAGCTGGTGCCAGGCGGCGTGGCAGCCGGAGCAGCGGAGGAGGCGGTTGAACACGGGCGACAGCGAGCGGGCGCAGCGCTGGCAGCGAGGGGGTGTGTCTGCCGCGGTCTTGTCGAGGCGGCGCGGCAGCCGCCAGAGGGCGGCCCCGACGACCTCGACCGCGCGGGGGTTGTAGAGCGATCGTGGCCGGCCGGCCGGCCGAGGCCATTCGATCTGGACCAGCACGTCGGACTCTGGCTGACCGGGTTGTGGCATGGCCGTTTCTGCCTCGACGGCGGGCGAGGGCGGCCGTGTATCGTCCCGCTTCCGTTTTAGCGGGGACGAGGCCGGCGGCGCGGTGGGCTCGTCCTTGAGGCGGTCCAGGATCCAATCCGTCGTCACCGAAAACTGGCGTGTGTATGTCGTTTGTGGTGACGGCCGGATGTCGGAGGGCTGTGCTGCAGACCTGGCTCCCTCGCCGGCAAGGGGCGCCGGCCGCGGCGCGGACGACGACAGCAACGACAACGACGGCTCCGCCATGCCCCGGTTGTGTGTCGGGCGGTTGCGTGGTGGGCACTGTCGTGGTGGTCCGCATAGGACGCCAGGAGAATTTTAGGGGGGGGGAGAAGACCAAGAAGATCCATCACGTGACATTTACGAAGCCTGGGGGAAGCCACGATTTGGTCTGCATTTCCCGCAGAAATTTGACTTTTGCTTGCGCTCTACACAACCACACTATTACCCCACGACGCCCTTTTCCCGCAGGGCCCGGATAGCGTCGGCGTCGAGGCCGAGCTGGTCCCGAAGGATCTCGTCCGTGTGCTGGCCAAGAAGCGGCGGCGGCGCGCGGACGGACGGCGGCGTCTCGGACAGCTTAATGGGACTGTTGACGAGCTGAATGGGGCCGCAGTGGTCGTGCTCCACCTCGATGACCATGTTGCGGGCGGCAGTGTGGGGGTGCTGCAGGGTGGTGCGGACATCGTTGACGGCGGCGTAGGGCATGCCCTGGCCGTCAAAGACGTCGAGCCACTGCTGGGTGGTCTTGGTGACGGTAATGGCCTCGATCTGCTGTTCGAGGACGGCACGGTTGGCGACACGCTGGGCGTTGGTGGCGAAGCGGGCGTCGGAAATCCACTCGGGGTGGCCGAGGCCGCGGCAGAGGATGCCGTAGAGGCGGTCGTTGCCGCCGCCAAAGAGGACGTCGCCGTCTTTGGTCTTGAAGGAGCGGTACGGCACGATGGAGGCTGGAGGTGAGCGGGGGGGAGAAGAGAGAAGTGGAAAGAAATAGGGGGAAAGAGAGAGGGGTAAAGAGTAGAGGGGAAGAAAAAGAGAAGAAAGAGAAGAAAGAGAAGAAAAGAAGAAAAACCAAAAACTCACGATGTGCTGTCCCCCACCGTCCCGTGTCGGGCTCGCCGCTGATCAGACAGCTGCTGGCAATGTTGGCCAGCGTGGCCGTCTGGCAGTCGCTCAGCGAGGCGTCAATGTGCTGGCCGCGGCCGGTCTTGGCGCGGGCCAGCAACGCGGCCATGATGCTGTTGCTCGTGTACAGGCCCGTGGTCAGGTCGGTCACGGCCACGCCGACCTTGACGGGCGCGCCGTCGCGGCTGCCGGTAATGTGCATGAGGCCAAACTCGGCCTCGACCATGACGTCGTAGCCGGCCCGCGGCGCGTACGGACCCGTCTGGCCGTAGCCGGTAATGGACGCATAAATCAGGCCGGGGTTGAGCGGCTGCACGGTGGCGTAGTCGAGCCCGTACTTTTTGAGCGTGCCCGGCAGATAGTTCTCCACCAGAATGTCGCACCGCGCCGCCAGCCGCTGCAGCAGCTCGACGCCCTCGGCGTGCTGGAACGAGAGGCCGAGGGACTTTTTGTTGCGGTTGACCTGGGCGGCTTAGCGGACGGGATTCCAGAACCTTCAAGGTCCTGTTGGGGACCTGCAGAGGGGGGCAAAAGGGCACATACCCCCAAAAAGTAGGCCGACTCGCCGGGGCCGTCACGTCCCGACTCGGGCGTGTAGGCGGCATAGGGCGGTCCCCAGGCGCGCGTGTCGTCGCCGCGGACGGGATGTTCAATCTTGATGACCTCGGCGCTGTCGGGGGGTCAGCAGGGGTCAGACCACCAAGACCTGGTACGACAACAAACTCACCCGAGATCACCGAGGATCTGCGTGCAGTACGGCCCGGCCAGGACGCGGGTCATGTCCAGCACACGCACGCCCTCGAGAGGCAAGCCGGTCGTGGTTTTTGGTGCCGATGCTGCGGCGGCGGCGGCGGCGGCGCTGTATGGCCGACGAGGCACGACCAGGCCGGTCGGCCAACGGCATGGCAGCCGCATCCAAGGAGCGGCAAAGGCGGCGCGCGACGCCATGGCAAGGGGAAATGCAAAGGTTGCAAAGGGGACCGGAATCGTGACGGTCCAAGTTGCGCACTTGTCGTCTTATAGCCGGCCTCGGATGGGGCTTCCATGATAGCCAATGGCTTGCGCTTTTCGGCCGGTTGTACCCCGCAGGTGGAGCTGCCCATTTGGGGTACCGCTGTGCACTCGGACTGTACTCAACGATCCAGGCACCGCCCCTTGGGACGAACAGTTGGGTCCCAAAAGCTGACAGGCACCAGGATCGTCGGTGGCTTGCAGCAGCCTGCAAAGGCTTGTCTCGTGGCGGGGATTCGTAGCAGCGACTCGTAGGGCCAACTACGAGTACTGTTCGTCTTGGCCTGCGAGACTGGACGGGCGAGGCGCTGTAATTTCAGAGCTCATGGAGCCCCAACTGCGGAAAGCGAGAAGCTGAGGCGCGGGCCCGAAACAGTCGCCACGGCGCGCCGTCTGAAACCAGACAGTGGCCGAGGGCCCGTCTGTATCCAGTCGCACGCCTTTCTTGTGCCAGTCTTCTGATTTCCCGTCTGTTGAGGACAAGGGTCTCCAGACTCTCATTTCGACACACCCCTCTTTATTAGCTGGGTAATAGCTAATACGAGTACCTACCGAAATGGCACGCCCTAATAATAATCACGGGCCCGAACAATCGGCTTGTGTCGACGCGTGCTAGGCGGCCATCGAGTCTTGCCGCGCTTAGTTCAGTAGGCCTGATTTCAGCAGGCAACACGTTCGTTCTTGCTCCAGCAGAGGCGCCTTAGTCGTGCTGGCGACGTCAGCTGTGCACGTACCGTAACGACGCTAAAAACGCCAAATTTCTTATCCCTCCACCACAAAGCCACCCCTCCTTGTTGCCTAGGCCAATCTGTACTGTTTCATCCTCCTGCCGTCTTTCTTCCCCCTCCTCCTCTCCCCCCCCTCTCCCCCCCGCCGCCGAGTCGCCACATCACCTGTCCCCCGCGCGGCTGATGCCATCCCCGGCCATTGCGGCCAGTCTTTGCAGCTCCGAGGATGCGAACACGCAGATAGATATCGACTCGCGATGGCGTCTGCCGGCGAAATCGGCGCAAAGCCGCCGGCCGCGGATGCAGCCCCGGCCTCGACCGCCGAGAACACGCCCCGGCTCGCCACCGGCCTCGAAACGGCCGTGCCACCGGCGCCCAAAGGTGACCTCATCGACCTGAGCCCAGCCAGCACAGAGCCTGAGCCCCCTGAGCCTGAGCCCACTGAACCCACTAAGCCCACCGCTTCTACTGCTTCTACTGCTCCCACCGCCTCGACACCCGCCATGGATGCTTCCGTGACGACGCTGAAGCCGCCGAGAGCTGCCGTCACGGCGGCCACGATGCAGCTGCTCGACGTCGAGGCCTCGCACGCCGCCGATAGCAGCACCTACATTGACCCGACGCCCGCGACACCCTTGACAACATCCCACCCTCCCTCGCGATCGCCCTCCAACGCCGCCCGCTCAGCCGACCCCTCTCCCACCCGCTCAGACGCCGTTGACGCGACGGATGCCACCGACGACGACAAGCGGTACACGAGCGAGGACGAGCAGGAGAGCGGCTCCCGCGCCGAGATCCAGTCCATCATGGGCCAGTTCGGCGAGGACGGCGGCGGCCCCGACGCCGAGGAGGTCATGAGCCCCCGCCTCGAGATTGCCTCGCCCATGCTCGCCGCCCCGCTGCAGCACCCCCAGCGCAAGTCCAGCCTCGAGCCGCTGGCCCCTGGCATCGCCCAGCACATTCAGGACCTGCAGGGCCCGACGTCGCCCTCCGCCTCCATTTCCTCTTTTGTCTCCAAGTCCACCTCCACCGCCACCCTCGCCCTGCACAAGGACCGCCGCCTGACCGACGGCCACGACCAGGGGCCCCCCGTGCCTCCAAAGGACAGCGCCGCCAACATCCCAGCCGCCCCCCCACCGCCCGACGCCGACCTGGCCCTCCTCTCCCCGACCACGCCGCTGCATCGACCGCCACCGCCTGAGCCCGAGCCGGAACCGACGCTGCCGTTTGACTTCCAGCGCTTCCTCGAGCAGCTCCGCCACAAAAAGGCCGACCCCGTCGCCCGCTATCTCAAGTCCTTCCTCTCCGAGTTCGCCAAGCGCCAGTGGATGGTCCACGAGCAGGTCAAGATCATCAGCGACTTTCTGGCCTTTATCGACAACAAGATGGCCATTTGCGACGTCTGGCGTGAACTGTCCGACGCCGAGTTCGACAACGCCCGCGAGGGCATGGAAAAGCTCGTCATGAACCGCCTCTACACCCAGACCTTTTCGCCCGCCATCCCGCCACCACTGCCCATTGCCGGCGCAAAACCCCGTCGCCGCGGCGGCGACCGGCCCATGGGCCCCGGCCGACGCGGCCAGCACCAAGAAGACGTCGAGCGCGACGAGGTTTTGTCGCAAAAGATCAACATCTACGGCTGGATCAAGGAAGAGCATCTGGACATTCCCCCGGTTGGAGACAGCGGCAAGCGCTTTCTCAAACTCGCCCAGCAGGAGTTGCTCAAGGTCAAGTCCTATCGGGCGCCGAGAGACAAGATCATTTGCGTGCTCAACTGCTGCAAAGTCATCTTTGGTGCGTATCCGTGGCCCAGACATTCTCGGCCAGCCAGCTAACGGTTTCTCCTCGCCAGGCCTGTTGAAGCACAACAAAGTCGACTCGTCGGCCGACTCGTTCATGCCCATGTTGATCTACGTCGTCCTCCAGGCGAACCCGGAACACTTGGTGTCCAACGTGCAATACATTTTGCGTTTCCGGAACCAAGAGAAGCTAAGCGGAGAAGCTGGCTATTACCTCTCGTCTCTTGTATGACATTTCCCAGGTTGCGGATCGATAGGAGCACTTCTGAGAGCTAACCAATGCCGGCAGATGGGTGCCATCCAGTTCATCGAGAACATGGACCGGACAACACTGACCATTACCGACGAAGATTTTGAGAAGAACGTGGAGGCGGCCGTCTCTGCTATTGCCGAAAAGCACCGCGCCGAGTCGCCTCCCCTGCCCATCCCGCCACTGTCAGACAAGGACGAGGCCAAAGGCCAGCACCTCCAACTGCCCGAACCCAGTCCCGGCGGTCCGTCCTCGTCAGCCTCCGTCAGTGGAAGGCTGTCGACCGACTCGGATGCGGCGCGGCTGACCGTGAGCACACCCCGTCGATCCTTTTCCCCCGAGGGCGACGACGACCAGGATGCCATCAGCGGCTTGCTCCGCACCATTCAGCGGCCGCTGAGCACGATTGGACGCATGTTTTCCGACGAGCCCGCGTCTCCCCCGTCGAATGCCAGGAGCCGCAGCCCTGTGCCCGGGATGACGCTGGACCCAGGCGACGCCGCCGATTCCGGGGACCGGCCGTCGACGTCGACGTCTGCGCGGCGCGTGCTCTCCGCCGAGGAGGCCGCGGCTCGGCAGGCCAGCGCGGAAACCGAGGAGGCCCGGCGAATACAGCGCGTCGAGCACGCCAGTGTTGTCGAGACGCTGGCCGGCATGTTCCCCGACCTGGACCGGGAGATTATCAGTGACGTCGTGTACCAGAAAGAAGGACGGTGCGTGCCCCTGCTACACCTTGTGACACCTTGTGGTGAGCCCTGCTAACATTGTGTAGTGTTGGCTTGGCGGTGGATGCCTGCCTCGCCTTGTCGTCGTAATTGCATGATGAAACCAGCGCTGTGTTTACGAGTGTCGAGCGGATAGCATGGATAGCATGGGTGGCATGGAAGACCTTTTTGCTTCTGTAAGAGTGGCCATTCTGGGATTTTTGGAAAGAAGGATGAATTTGCGTCTAGACTGCCAGTCGTCGTATTGAGTCATTGGTCGCTTGTATTTGTCTTGCAGGTGGTCCTTTAGTGAGAGCTCGCCTTCTGACGACATGTTGGGTGATGCTCTAGGTCGAACCAAACTGACATACTCCGTTCCTCTTATTGGCCGTAGTCAGCGGCTCATTTCAGCGTCCCAGACAACGTGTGGCCTCGAGATGATACGGGATGGAGGAGAGCATACCTGAAGACATTACCAACGTTCGTTACACAGGTGACGGTGAGCGGGGCCATCTCCTGTGCGCCCTTCCCCAATAGCCCAGTGCCCTTACTTTATCCAGATGTGAGCATGAAACCGGGGGTCAACCGGTTTTTTCCTTATTCCTAGCATAACTTCTTGCTTGATTTACACAAAATGTCCAACTCCGGCCAGCACCCCTATCATGCCTCAGCTATGTTTCTAGGGTTGCATCTGACTCGTACTTTTTATGCCGATCAAAGACCACAATTAAACCCAACAGGAAAGCGGTGACCAGGGACTCGTGTCTCTCGAGTCAAATTAAACAAGCGATGCTATGCAATGCCCGTGCACTTGTCCCTGGTCTATCCCAAAGCTAGCCTCGGTCAGACATTGCACGTCAACGGGGTACGGGTACGGTGTCATGCGGGCCCATAGCCCGCAATACTAGACGGATTCGATCTGCTACATGTCCCAACTGAGAGGTCTTGATGCCAATATCGGCGCGTGTTGTATTGTTTGTCCTCGAATCGAGGCTAGATATAAGCTCCATAATGTCCATCATCTTGTGTTAGTGGCAGGCTTTTCCGAAGCGGCGCAGACGGGCGTAGTTGTAGGGCAAAGGCGCCAGGAAGCCAGCGGCCATGGAGACGGCCGCGGCCGTCCAGAACATGGGATCGGCCAGGTCGACATTGCCGCCGGTGAGGTGGTAGTCGACGGCATTCTCGGCCAGCTCCATGGTGAGCATGGAGATGAGGCTCATGCCGACGGCGGTGCGTGCAGCACGCGGCCAAGCGAGGCGGTCACGACCCCAATGGAGCAGGACCGTCTCGAGGGTGATGGACGAGGCCAGGCCACTCGCCACTAGGGGGATTAGCTTGTGGAACAAAAAAGAAAGTACGGCCATTCTCGTGTCTGTCGGTGCTTCTTGTGACAACGTGGGCAGCAGTCAGATGCCAGGGGGGGCGGGGAGAGAGGGCGAACGGACTGGAGAGGGCCATGATGGGCCAGAGGCCTAGGGAAGCGAAATGGGTCTGGAGGATCCACATGGCGGCAAAGTCCCCGACAGAGCAGCCGACTAGGCAGCGCAGCGTGTTGACGGAAGCACGCTTCCAGGTGGGCGAGGCCGTCCAGAAGGCGACGGAGGACCAGGATGGGACAGGGGGGGTGGAGCAGTGGCCTGTGCCTGTGCCTGTGCCTGTGTCTGTGCTAGGGGCTGGGTGGCAGGGCGGGGACTGCGGCGGCTGTGTGTGTTGGGGCGATTTGCTGCTGCAGCAGGAAGCAGGACGGCGAATGCCGCAGCGCAGCCCCAGGCTCCAGCCGAGGGGATCGGTGAGTGGCGGGACGTTGGAAAGAGGTCGTCGGAGGGCAGCGAGGCCGAGACGCGGCCGGAGGGCCGAAGAGACCAGACGGCCAGCCATGGCGGTGTCTGATGGGTTTGAGGGATCTTGCAAACCTCGTGGCGAGGAGGCGCGTTGATAGCCCAAGGAGAGCAGTCGGAGTACGGAGTAGTCGTATTATTACTAGTCGGCGCGAGCGGTTCCATTCGGGAAAGGGTTTATGCCATGAAAAGGCGCTAGCCGCATTTGGCCAAGACGCACGGTCCAGGGTCGAGTCGCAAACGGGCGCTATCGGCCACGTGCTTTGAAGTTGCTGTTTTTCCATGTGAAAATGGGATGCGCAAAATGAGAGCAGCGCAAGCGACCGGGGCGGCGGGTGGGTGGGGCGAGACGAGCAGCGAAAGAGCCGGCGTGTTTGGCCCCCGTGCCACGGACGGACTGCCAGATCTGTCTAGCGGAGCACGAAATGCCAAGACTGGAGATGGGCGAGAGAAGGGTTCGTAGAGGAGCGAGAGCATGGGATTGAGCATGGGAGGGATCGTGAGAGGGGTGGTATAAAAAGACCGAGGCGGACGCGTTGCTAGAGGGGCGATGGACGACAGCCAGCCCTGCAGCTTTGCATCCGTCACTCGTTTTCTCGTCACTCCTTTTTCGACTTTTTGTCTACCATGTCTCTGCGCTCCACTGCACTGCTGGCGCTGGCCGGGCTCGCGCACGGCCAGGTCGGGGCGATGTTGGCGCCGCAGTTTGACATTAACATGCCGGAGACGACGACGGCCGAGAACCCGCTCAACTGGCTGGGCGCCAACGGCCCGTATGCGCCGGGGCCGAACGTGTACGGCATTTCGGCGGCGACGCCGAAGCAGTGCACGGTGGACCAGGCCTTTTACGTGTCGCGGCACGGGTCGCGGTACCCGGACGCGAGTGCGTATGCGGGCTGGGTGAGCATGGCGAGTCGGGTAGGTTTTTTTTTCTTTTTTTTTTTCTGTTCTTCTGTTCTTTTCTTCTTTTCCTCTTTTCGTCCCTCCCCCTGACAGCCCCCAGTTCAGCGCCGACAACGACTACACGGCGACGGGCAGCCTGTCGTTTCTGCCGTCGTGGTCGCCGGTGCTGACGAACCCGGGCCTGCAAATGTCCAACCTGTCGCCGACGGGCCAGAAGGAGGCGTTTGACATGGCGTACGCGCTGCGGACGCGGTACCCGTCGCTGTACACAGAGGGCGACGACCTGTACGTGTGGGCCAACAACTACAGCCGCGTGCTGCAGACGGCGCGGCTGTTCACGACGGGCTTCCTGGGCGTCAACGCGACGGACCTGGGCCACGTGGTGTCGGTGACGTCAAAGGGCTTCGTCGACAACATTGGCAACTCGCTGGCGCCGTCGGACCAGTGCCCCAACTTCAAGGACACATCGGGCGGCACGAACGCGAGCACGTGGACGAGCACGTACGCGCCGCCGATCCTGGCGCGGCTGCAGGCGCTCATCAGCGGCAACCTGACGCTGACGACGTCGGACGTGACGCAGATTCCGTACCTGTGCGGGTTCGAGTCGCAGATCACGGGCCGGGTCTCGCCGTTCTGCAACATCTTCACCGACGAGGAGCTGGAGCAGTACGAGTACGGCAACGACATCCGCTACTACTACGGGCTGGGCCCGGGCACGAGCCTGCCGGCCACGATGATGCTGCCGTACCTCGACCGCGTGGTGCGGCTGCTGGCCACGGGCCCCGGCCAGAACGGCACGGCGGCCGACGGGACCAGCACGTTTGCGCTGCCGGACCTCCTGGTCAGCTTCCTCAACGACGGCCAGATGAGCGAGCTGGTCACGGCCACGGGCGTCTACGACGACCAGGCCGCGCTCTCGGCCACCACCATGGACGCCGACCGCCTCTACATGGCCAGCCGCTTCGTCACGATGCGCGGCCAGGTCGCGTTTGAGCGCCTCAACTGCGCCGTGCAGCCGCTCAACGCGTCGACCCGCCTGCAGCCCGTGGCCCAGCGCCAGACCGACGGCTGCGTGGCCCGGCCCAAGTTTGCCAGCTCGACGACCAACCACACGTTTGTGCGCATCACGCTCAACGACCAGGTCTACCCGCTGCCCAGCTGCCAGAACGGGCCCGGCTACTCGTGTCTCCTGTCCGACTACGTCGACTACGTCGCCGACAAGTACAACGCCTCGGGCAACTGGGCCACCAACTGCGACGTCACCACGTCGGGCGCGCCGTCGGTCGTCGAGGGCGCCTCCTTTTACACGGACCTGTCGAGCGACTTTCTGCAGGTGATTTCGCCGTAGGAGGAGGGGGCTTTGTCATGGTTCGATTCCACGTGTGCTACATATACTATTAATCTTGACAGTCGCCTTTCTGCCACTTCACTGCTGCGATACATTGACTTTGCTCCACCAAAACTCGCATTCTTTGCGCGCCCAATGATCGGCGACACACTGCGACGGCGTGCCCACGGCGCGGCCGCCGATGAGCTCGTCGTTGCCCTGGCCAAGGATGAGCGCGTGGCGGCCGTCGGGCGTGTAGTTGCGCCACTTGGGGCGGTCAGGCGCGTCGCCGCGCAGACGGTTGGGACAGCCATGCAGCAAGAAGCTGACCGTGTACGCGTGCAGGTGACTGGCGAGCTGGGCGAGCGCGGGCGACCGGGCGACGACGGCCGGGTCGCGGCACTCGTACGGCAGGTTCTCGGCGTGCTGGGCGCCGTTGAGCAGGGAGCTGACGAGGGCCCAGTGGTAGAGGAAGACGGGCGGCTGGTCGGGGTGGGCGGCGGCGAGCTCGGCGGTCTGGCGCACGGGCGCGACATAGGCGTAGTGGGCGTAGGCGGCCTCGATGCGCTGGTACTGGGAGCCGAGGCCGAGGCCGGCGCCGAGTCGGCGGCTGGGGTCGGGGTCGTCGGCGCCGTGTTCGCGGTAGGGCGACGAGTCGGGGTGGGCGAGGGGGTCTGGGTAGAGGGCGTCGACGGCGGCGAGGTCGGCGTCGGTGAGCAGGGGCAGCAGGTCGCGGAAGAAGCCGACAAAGGCGGCGGGGTCGTCCATGGTCTTGTCGACGTAGAGCGAGCCCTCGTTGTGGTTGAAGCCGGTCATGATGGGCATCTTGTGCCAGCGGCCGAGCTGCCAGGAGGCGAGCGGCGCGCGCGGGATGAGGTCGCCGTCAATGACGGGCTGAAAGGCCCAGCGCAGCGAGGGGTTGTACTTGTCGAACACGGCAATCTCGGCGGCCACGACGGCGGCCTCGGGGGCCCGGCGCAGAAAGGGGAAAATGTCGGCCTCGGGCAGGTCGGCCGGCACGCCGACGGCCTCGAGAAAGTCGCGGAACTGGGCCTCGTGCACGGGCGCGTCAAACGGCCGCACGGCGCGCGACGTGGTGGCGCCGCTCTCGAGCAGGGCGCGGTGGAAGAGCGGGGGGACGCCGTCGCGGTAGTGGAAGAGGTGGTGGCCGACCGAGTGGGCGCCGGCCGAGAGGCCGTAGAGGGCGACGCTCTCCGGGTCGCCGCCAAAGGCCGCGATGTTGTCGCGCACCCACTCGAGCATGCAGACCTGGTCGCGCAGGCCGAGGTTGAGGGCGCCTTCGCGGGCGCTGAGGGCCGACGGGAGGAAGCCGAGGGCGCCGAGGCGGTAGTTGAAGGAGACGGCGATAAACGGCTCGGCGGCGTGGGTCAGCAGCGAGGCCGTGTTGTGGCCGGTGGCCGAGCCGCGGTTGAAGGCGCCGCCGTGGATGTAGAGGGCGACGGGGAGCTTGGCGGAGGGGGCAGACGAGGTGGACGAGGTCGAGGGCACATGGCGAAAGATGTTGGCCGTCAGGCAGTCCTCGGAGTAGGTCAGGCTGGAGCCGGGACGGAGCTGTTTGCCGGGCGCGGCGGGGCCGTAGGCCGAGGCATCGATTGTGGCGGTCGAGGCCTCGACCGGTTGTGGAGGACGGAAGCGACGGTCTCCCGTCGGCGGGAGCGCATACGGAACGCCGAGAAAGGCCTCGAGCGGCCGTGGTGACTGGTCGAGGACGATGCCGACGACGGTGCCCTGGGCGAGTGTGACGGAGGGGCGAGACATGGTGAGGGGGAGGAGGGGGAGACTGACGGAAAGACAGAAGGGGAGGAGGGGAGACTAATGGAAAGAGGACAGAAGGAGAAAGGAGAAAAGCAAGAGAACCGCAGACAAGAAAGAGGTCGACAGAGATCCTGTCGATCCAAAGATACCAAAAGGCGCCTCGCAGAGCCGTCGACAAGCTTTACGGAGTACGACTACACCTTGCCGATGTCGGTTGCTTTTCCCGTCGATCTACAGTGGGGCCACACGGCGGATCAGACCGTTGGCACAGGCCCCTCGGCCGACCGTCTCCACAGTTGGGCGGCCCGGCAGGCAAGACCCACCTGAGTCACGTGATGCAATCTCCTCTTTGTTCTCTCCCCCCCCTGGTTTCCCGATATCTTTTTGGGGCCAATCTGCCCGACATCCGGCCGTTGCCCGATCGGTGTACTTGTCACAAACGAGCCGTCGGTATTTTGCTGTCGACCCCCGTGGTCGGTTTCTGTCGGTTTTCTCGTTGCCCGGTTTTTTTTTTTTTTTTTGGTTTTCCCCCAGACCCATGTCCGAACCAGTTGCCGCCGCCGCCGCTGGCGCCGGGGTGTCGGAAAAGGCCGGCGTGGCCGAGTCGGCGCGGCCTTACCGGTCGCACAAGATCCCGGCGTGCGACTTTTGCCGGCGGCGCAAGTCGCGCTGTGACCGCGTGCGGCTGGACGAGCCGTGTTCGCTGTGCCGGTCGCACTGGCGGACCTGCACGTCGCGGGCGCCGGGGGAGGCGGGGGTTTCCGCAGAAGGGCCCGGCCCCGTTTCGGGAGAGACAACAGGAGCCTCGCCGGCCCGACGTGCGGGCGGTCGGTCGCGGGCCCGAAAGGCAGCCCATGGCCACCACAGCTCGGCCGCCCCATCGCCCAGGGTGCCGGTCTCTGCCCCCGCCGGAGAGGACAAGACGACGGCAGACGAGTCACACGAGCCACACACGTCGCACACGTCACACACGTCGCCGGGTCTTGGCTCCCCGTTTGTCGACGGCCGTGCGGCGAAATCGCCTAGTACGCACTCGTCGCCTTCTCATCCACCACCACCACAGACCGCCACGGCCACGCACGACACGGTCCTGTCCGGCCACATTGTCGGCCCCGCCCTCGCGCGCGACGCACAGATGCTGGAGCAGTACATTTCGCCCCGCGACCCCGTGGCCGCCGTCAGCCACGTGCACCCAAACCCCTACAGCGTCTACTCGGACGACCCGCTCAACCCGGTCGTCTACATGAAGGTGCCGCGGCAGCGCTCGCACGCCGCCTCGGGCAACGGCACGCCCGGCTTCAAGCAGCTCGAGGTCATTGACAAGATCTGCGAGCCGCTGGGGCCGAGTCTGGTGGATCTGTGAGTTTTGTTTGTTGTTCATCTTTGAAAAATAGATTGCTCCTCTTCTCCTCCTCTCCTCTCTTCTCCTCTTCTTCTCTTCTCTTCCACTGTTCCTTCCCTCCCCTAACCCAACAGCTACTTTGAAATCGTCCACCCCCCCTTCCCCATCCTCGACAAGCCCGCCATCGTCAAGGCCTACCGCCAAGGCGTCCTCCCCCACGCCCTCACCTGCGAGATCTACGCCGTCGCCCTCGTCTTCTGGCGCGTCTCCGCCACCATTGCCGCCACCCACCGTCCGCCGCCCGACATCCGCTACATCTGGAACCTGGCCGTGAGCGCCCTGCACGAGGACTTTCTCTCGCCCTGCTTCTCCACCGTCGTCGCCTGCATCCTCGACCTGCTCGGCCGCCCCATCACGTCCATCACCTACAACGCCATCAATGTCGGCAGCGCCGTCGCCCTCGCCCAGAGCCTCGGTCTCAACCGCAACCCGGCCAGCTGGAACCTCGAGCGTCCGCAAAAGAACCTGCGCATCCGCACCTGGTGGGCCCTCCTCATCCACGACTACTGGGCCAGCCTCTGCCACGGCACGCCCAGCCACATCCACCGCGACCAGTGGGACGTCATGCTGCCCACGCCCGAGACCCTTCTCGACGGCGCCGGGCCCGAGTCGTCCACCACCCCCGTCGTCCTGTCCGAGGCCCGCCGCAAGGGCGCCCTCTCCTTCATCGGCCTCTGTCGCCTCACCAAGATCCTGGGCGAGCTGCTCGCCTCCGTCTACGGCCTCCGCGTCGAGCCGCTCGAGCACGTCCTCCGCAACCTACGCCGCATCGAGACCGCCATTGACGACTGGCAGGAGTCGCTCCCCCCCTGGCTCAACCCCGAACACGCCGACTTTGAGCGCAGCCAGCCCGGCGCCCTCAACCTGCGCCTCTCCTTCTTGGCCGTCAAGATGTGCATCTGCCGTGTCGCCCTGCAGACTACCCGCGCCAACGACCACGACGAGGCGCTCTATCACCAGGGACGCTGTGTCAAGGCCGGCAACGCACTCATCAGCCTTGTCACGTCGCTGTCGGTCGACGAGACGCGCGTCTTTTGGCTTCCTTGTAAGTGTTCTCTTTACCTCGTTTCCTCTCTTGTTTTTGCCTGTTTTCTTGCTTTCTTTTTTTTATTCTCTTTTTTTATTCTCTTTTTTATTCTTTCCTTCTGACACCCCAGACACCGCTTACCACTTCGCCTCGGCCGTCACGCTCATGTTGCGTTGTGCCCTCGAGGCCCCTACCGAGACCATCGGGACCAACTGCGTCCGCAGTGCCCGAAAGCTGATTGATTATCTGCGTGCCATGAAGACGGAGGCGGACTGGGACCTTGCCGATATCTGTCTCGGCCAATGCGAGACCACCGTCTACCAGATGAGTGACGGCGGCTATGCCGATTTCTGGAAGCGCAATGGCAGCTCGGCCGCTGCTGCAGCTACCCGCGATCCCGCCGCCCCACAAGGCGACGGTCCAGCCGATGAAGGCGCTCCGCTGGATGGCGGCATGATCGAGGGGCCCTATTGGGACAAGTCTTTGGACGACCTGCAGGGACAGATGCCCGAGAACTTTTTCTTTCCGGAGCTGTGGCAGGTGACGTATTCCGACTTTAATCACTGGCACTGAATTATGAGGACCTGATGACGGCGTTAAGGGCACGCCGGTGAACGGTGCCGTGATTAAACGAGTATAATGACGGCGTTGATAGGAATAAAAAATAGTTTACGACAGCATGATTTATTTTAATTTATATATGTTTATGACATATTCTTTAAATGTTTATAGAACATTAACTTTTATACATGTTTGACTTCCCGCCCACAATCCTGCAGAGACGACCATGCTTGCACCAGTAGCCGCGATGGCCGACCCGTGCACAACATGTCCAGATTCGGTAATGGTGGTTCATACGATCGAGCTGGCTGCGTTATCTGCCGAGTTTCCGCCGATGAATCGGCCCCACTTTGTTTCCCGACGGAAAAGCTGTGCCGCCTTCGGGAAACAGACGATCCCCGCCAACGCTCCGTCTCGCTGCAACCGAGATTATAAAGCTCGTCCTGTTGTGTGTGCACGACTAGTTGCAGAGTGCGAGAGGCCTGACAGATCTGACAGTTCCGACAGTTCTGGCAGCTCTGACCGCTCTGACCGTTTTACCCATCCACAATCATGTCCAGCACATCCCTCCCCGACCCGGTCCGGCTGCCGGCCACCTTTGCGGCCATCCCGCGCGAGCCGCTGCTGTTTGGCCTCTCGCCCATCCAGGCGCTGCCGCGCATGGCCCAGGCGCTGGGCGGCCAGGTCCAGGTGTCGGCCAAGCGCGAGGACTGCAACTCGGGCTTTGCCTATGGCGGCAACAAGACGCGCAAGCTCGAGTATTTCGTGCCCGAGATCGTCGCCAGCGGCAGCGACACGCTCATCAGCATTGGCGGCGTGCAGTCCAACCACACGCGCCAGGTCGCCGCCCTGGCCGCCCGCCTCGGCCTCAAGGCCGCGCTCGTGCAGGAGAAATGGGTCGACTGGGACGACGTGGTCTATGAAAAGGCCGGCAACATCCAGCTGTCGCGCCTCATGGGCGCCGACGTCCGCCTCGACCCGTCGCCCTTTGGCATCGAGCACAAGCCCACGCTCAAGAACCTCGAGATTGAGCTGCAGGCCGCCGGCGCCAAGCCCTACTACATCCCCGCCGGCGCCTCCGACCACCCCCTCGGCGGTCTCGGCTTCGCCCGCTGGGCCTTTGAGGTCATCCAGCAGGAGACCGAGGCCGGCCTCTTTTACGACACCATTATCGTCTGCGCCGTCACCGGCTCCACCATGGCCGGCATCGTCGCCGGCTTCAAGCTGGCCGAGAAGCTCGGCGGCCGTCCCCGCAAGGTCCTCGGCATCGACGCCTCCGCCAAGGTGCCCCAGACCGCCGAGCAGGTCCTGCGCATCGCCAAGGCCACCGGCGTCAAGATCGGCCTCGACGCCGATGACATCACCGAGGCCGACATCCACCTCGACGGCCGCTACCACGCCGGCTGCTACGGCATCCCCGATGCCACCACCATTGACGCCATCAAGTTTGGCGCCGCCACCGAGGCCTTTATCACCGACCCCGTCTACGAGGGCAAGAGTCTGGCCGGCATGATGGCCCTCATCCGCAGCGGCGAGATCCCGGCCGGGTCCCACGTCCTGTACGCCCACCTGGGTGGCCAGCTGGCACTCAATGCGTACACTGACATGTAGGAGCCGATGTAATGAAATAGAAATGAAATTAGAAATAGAATTGAAAAAAAAAATTAAACGTTATATATGGCCGTGACTTGTGAACGGCAAGCTGTGTGCAGGATAGATTCAGCAGCCCGAGGCCCCGAAAGGTTCTGAATAACTGTAAACGGATCGACAGAGTCTACTCTATGCTAACTCTGCCGAAAACAGACGGCGGCCTCCCGAGTGGATCAGCGTGCTTTGTCTGGATTTACAGCGAATCTGACGAGCGAAAGCCACAACTATACTCGTATTCGCAAGTGGAGACGGCTCTCAACTCGGCAAGAGTAAGCTTACAAAATAGAAGAGAAGAATGGCAAGACGTCTGTATATATGTCAAGAAGCTCGCGGCTGATCCAGCTAGATCTGCATCCCACGCGAGTCGGCCGAAATGCACAGCTGGTAGAATATTGCGATTGGCCAAGTCGTTGCGGCAGAGTCATTTTTGGGCCGGTTCAACATTCTTCGCCGCTTGCGTTGACTCATGCTACTTCGAATGCGGACAGTCGTGCGAGAGTAAATACACTTTGGCACTGTCGTTTGGATTTGGCCGAAATAGCGCACGCGTAGTAAACAAGCTGTTGATCCCAAAGGAGGGAATGCCTCGCTCTAGACAGTAGCGTCGACAACAAAGACGACACGGACAAAGACAAGATAGCCGCGCCGCACTCGGATCTCGACAACCGTGCCATGCAACTGTAAAAATGCCATAGCCGACCCTAGGCCATCTTCTAGGCGCACATCATTTCCTTCTCATATCTTCCTTTGCGTGCTCAAGCTATCACCGAAACAGCTAGAGACAGCTGGACACCCACCTTGACATGCTCTCGCTGCAGACGGGCGTGTCTGAGCCGGCTGAAGAGTGCGAGAAAATCGAGGCTAGCCCCGCTGCCATCGGTACCTGCATGGAGCAAAGCAGCACGTCTGTGCGACTTGTCACGGATGCAAGTCGAAGCCGCCCGGGACCACGAACCAGGCTAGCCATTGTCCGGAGTAGTTTCCGGTCCCAGCTTGTCACTGACAGCGCTACCGCGTTACAAAGGAAGATACCGAGCACAATCGGATTGGGCCTGGGATTGCGGCGCCGTGGGAAAAAAAAAAGTACCATTCCTCCTTGACGTGAAATGCTACGCGGCCTCGTCCCGGAAAAGGGGATCGAGTCTCGCGGCCATCTCTGCTGATGGGAAAAGCAGGCCGCAGCAGGCCGCAGCAGATTGCGGCAAGAATGCCAAAAGCAAAAACATGCGACGTTGTCGGATATTAAGGACATGGCACCAGAGGCACGGCTGTTCCCCCTTGCGTGAAATGCGTGAAAAAAACGGAACCTGCGCTACTGTCCAAGACATGTGCATGCTGACGAAATCCCCTTGCCTGACGTAAGAGCTTGCCTAGGCGGACTGCCGGGCGTCCTTGCAGCGGCCAAAGTGGCATTAATCTGGCAAAGCAAATTACAGAGCCCTCGCCCCCGATCCCTCCAGGCGGGTGGACGCTGCCGAGGAATGCGTTTCTTTTGCGTGCTTTTGACGTGACCGTGCAGGGGACGGCCAACCCGATCCCGCGGCTACGACGCTGCAGCCCGTCTACAGGGTTCTTTACAGGGTTCTTTATAGGGTTCTTTACAGGGCTCTCTTGCAGGGTCCTTTCTAGGCTGCAGGTCCCGTCGGTTCCTGCAGGACTTTGGGAATGCGGCCCGAGTCCATGGATCCATGGAAAGGAAAAAGTAAGCAGGTCAAACGGAAGAGACAGTAGAAACGGCAGAAACGGCAGTGTGTGAATGCGGGATAAAAAAGAAAAACAACAGAAAAAAGAAGAAAAAAAGCAAACAGAAATCGCCGCGTCCGTCTCACGTCTGCACATTCCTCGTTGCCGCCCGAAACGGCATGGCCAGGGAGTTTTTGCCCAGTCCCCTGCCTTAGCCCCGGCGGGGGGGTTTTTCAGTCTCCTTCTCACAAAGGCCGGGTTGCCTGCAGAGCTGACTAGCGTGGATTCTGAAAGACTCTGCGTCTATAGTTGCGCAACGCACGATCCGTAAGTGTTGCCGGGTTTTCAAAAGACGCAACCTTTTGGGAACGGTCAACTCGATCTGACTTGTTCTTTTTTTCTCTTCTTGTTCTTCCATTTTTCGATCCGCCTTGTGCCGTCTTAAAAGTCCAATACGAGCGACCCGAGCTCCCATGTGTTTGAAAGGGACCTAGAAAGGGATGAATCTCGAGATTAACTCAACTTGTCCCCCCTTGGCAAGGCGACCGTCGGACAGGAGGGCCCGCTACATCGCGGAATGTGGACACTCCGTCTCGGCGAGGAATGCGAGCCGGCCTCTCGCTAGCCGTGCCCTTGATCTCTAGCCGTCTCGATCCCTTTCGCCAGAATCTTGATTGCCCGCAAGGATGCTGCTGGCCTTCTTTGTTCGCGACGCGTTCGGGGGCTGCCGTCCAGAGGTCCGCTCAGATCAGCCACGGCCAGCGAGGGACGTGGGATGTATAAATGGTCCTTTTCTCTGCCAGTAGCCGTAGACAGTCTTTCTCTCCCAGCTCACCAACCCAAGTCGTTCGTTCATTCTGGTGCATCCGGACTCCCCCTACCCCCCCCCCCCCTCTGCTTCTATATTTTTTGTTGCCCCCCATCCCCCCTAATAGATTCTATTTTTCACTGTCAGAACCCCAGCTAACAACACACTCCGTCCTCGGGACCCCGGGCTGCAATCATGATTACCAAGTCGATTCTCCAGGTCCTGGCCGTCGGCCTGCTGGCCACCAGCGGCGCCGCCCGGTCCGTCGGCTCTGCCAACGGCCTCCGCGAGGTGCACGCCCGCCACGAAGCCGAGCCCAAGTTCTACTGGGCCCGTGACACCAACAGCTCGAGCTCCGTCGCCGGCACCTCCGTGTCGTCGTCCTCGACCGAGTCCTCTGTGTCGTCCGAGTCGTCGACGTCGTCCGAGTCGTCTGCTTCGTCTACCGCTTCCGAGTCGTCGGCATCCTCTGCCTCGTCGGCTTCGTCCTCTGCTTCTTCGGCTTCGTCTTCTGTCTCGTCGGCCTCGTCGGCCTCGTCCGTCTCGTCCTCGGTCTCGTCGTCCGCGTCGCCTGCTTCGTCTGCTTCCGTGGCTTCGTCTACCTCGTCCGAGGCCTCTTCCAGCGCCTCGTCTGCCAGCTCTGCTTCTTCCAGCTCTGCCAGCTCTGCCAGCTCTGCTGCCAGCTCGGCGTCTTCTAGCTCGGCTTCTTCCAGCTCCGCTGCCAGCAGCTCTGCTGCCAGCAGCTCTGTCGCCAGCAGCTCGGCCAGCTCTGCTAGCTCCGCTGCCTCGTCGGTCGCTTCTTCGACCAACTCTACTAGCTCGGCCAGCAGCTCCGCAGCCAGCAGTTCCGCCAGCAGCTCTGCAGCTAGCAGCTCTGCCGCCAGCAGCTCTGCCAGCTCTGCCAGCTCGTCAGTGGCTTCGTCGGCCAACTCCACGGCCTCTTCTAGCTCTGTGGCCAGCAGCTCTGCTAGCAGCTCTGCCAGCAGCTCCGTCGCGAGCAGCTCTGCCAGCTCGGTGAGCTCGGCCAGCTCTTCGGCTGTTTCGTCCACCAACTCTACGGCTTCTTCCAGCTCTGTTGCCAGCAGCTCCGCTGCCAGCAGCTCTGCCGCCAGCAGCTCCGCCAGCTCTGCGTCGTCTTCGGTGGCCTCGTCGTCTGCCAACTCGACCGCTTCGTCTAGCTCTGTTGCCAGCAGCTCTGCTAGCTCTGCCAGCTCTGCCAGCTCTGCTGCCAGCTCTTCGGTGGCCTCGTCGTCCGCCAACTCTACTGCTTCTTCCAGCTCGGTTGCTAGCAGCTCGGCCTCGTCTTCGGCTGCGAGCTCTTCGGTTGCTTCGTCGTCTGCCAACTCCACGGCGTCTTCCAGCTCTGTGGCTAGCAGCTCTGCCAGCTCTGCCAGCTCGGCTAGCTCGGCTAGCTCGGCCAGCTCTTCGGTCCCTGCCTCATCGGCCAACTCTACTTCTTCCAGCTCTGCTGTCAGCAGCTCGGCCAGCTCTGCTAGCTCTGCCAGCTCTTCGGTCCCCGCCTCGTCGGCCAACTCCACGGCTTCGTCTAGCTCAGTAGCCAGCAGCTCTGCCTCGTCTTCGGCTGCCTCGTCTTCGGTTGCTTCGTCGTCTGCCAACTCCACGGCTTCTTCCAGCTCGGTCGCCAGCAGCTCTGCCTCCTCGTCGGCTGCTTCCTCTTCGGTTGCGTCTTCTTCGGCCAACTCCACGTCTTCGGCGTCCTCGTCGGCAGCCTCTTCGTCTGCGGCCAGCTCTTCGGCCGTTTCGTCGACCAACTCGACTGCGTCGTCGTCTGCCGTCAGCTCTACGTCGTCGTCGCCTGCGTCCTCGTCTGCCGCCAACTCGACCTCGTCGTCGCCTGTGTCTTCGTCGGCGTCATCGGTTGCTTCGTCGGCGACTTCGTCGGCCTCCAACTCGACCTCGTCGTCGCCCGTGTCGTCGTCTGCGTCTTCCGCTGCCTCGTCGGCCACGTCGTCGGCCTCCAACTCGACTTCGTCGGCTGCTTCGTCCAGCGCCTCGTCGGCGGCCTCCTCGGCTGTCTCGTCGGCGGCCAACTCCACCAGCGCCTCGTCGACCTCGCCTGCCTCGTCTGTCTCGTCGGCCACGTCTGCCTCGGCCTCCGCGACCAGCACTCTCACTGCGCCGCCCAAGATTGGCTCGGCCACGTTCGCCGGCTGCTACGGTCCCGATGCCGACATCGTGTACAGCAAGACCATGGAGTCCGATGTCATGGAGCTGGAGATGTGTGTCGCCTACTGCTTCGGCCACAAGTTCAGCGGTAACTTTGATACGTAAGCCAAGGATCCTCCCCCTGTTTGAGTGCCTCTTTCTAACAGACCTGCTAGCCTGTGCCACTGCTTTGACACGAACGCGCACATTGCCAAGGTCGCCAACGGCGAGTGCAACATTCCCTGCCCTGGCGATTCGCACGAGCCGTGCGGTGGCTACGGCACCTCGTCTCGTCTCCTTCGTCGCGCGACCACGGACCTGCTGACGGTCTACTCGCTGTCCTCCAACACGTCGTCGTCGGCGTCTTCGTCGGCCGTGTCTTCCACGTCGTCGGCGGCCTCGTCTGCTTCGTCGGTTTCGTCTGCTTCGTCTGCCTCGTCGTCTTCTCTGACCTCGTCGGCGTCTTCGTCCTCTCTGGCGTCGTCGGCCTCTTCGGCGTCGTCTGCCTCCAGCTCTGGCTACTTCAACACGACCTCGTCGGCGGCGTCTTCGACTGCAGCATCCTCTTCGGGAGCGTCTTCGGCGGCATCTTCGGGGGCGTCCTCGACTGCGGCCTCCTCGTCGGCAGCGTCCAACTCCACGACCACGCTCACGTCCGGGACGACCACGACCACGACCACCACGGTCGGCAGCGGCTACACCACCACCACCACGGCCACGACCACGATTCCCGGCGTCGTCACCGTTACTGAGGGTGTCACCACGACCATTGGCGGCCTGACCACGACGATCCCCATCACGGCCACGGTCACAGCTGGCAGCACCACCACGGTGATTGACGTTACCATTTACTACATCTTCGTGGCCTGCACCACCACGCCGGCGGTCGACGAGGTCGTCTACATCATCGAGGAGTGCGGCTGCGAGAGCGGCCATGTCTACACCGTCTGCACCGACGTGGCCGCCGCCATTGAGGCCGAGGTCACGCTCTACAAGATCACGGCGTGCGGCGCCTCTGAGCTCGAGACGGGCGCCACCGCCTACACGCCCCAGACGTGCGACACCTGCGCCGGCGGTGTTGTCTTTGTCGTGACCGAGGTGTGCTCGTCTTCGTCTGCCGCCGCCACGGCTGTGGCTGCTGCTGCTGCGCCGGGCGAGACTGTCGTGGTCTCGTACGTGCAGAGCGGCACTACCATCAGCGCTGTCACCAAGACCGTGACCGTGACCGCGACGGCCACCTGCGATACGGACAGCGGCTCTGACTCGAGCAGCTCTAGCTCCAGCTCTAGCTCCAGCTCCAGCAGCTCCAGCTCTAGCAGCTCCGAGGCTGAGGCTGAGGCCGAGGCCGCGGCCAGCAGCTCTAGCAGCTCCAGCAGCTCTAGCTCCGAGTCTAGCTCCGATTCCAGCGCAGAGGCCAGCGCCGAGGCCAGCGCCGAGGCCAGCAGCTCCAGCAGCTCTAGCAGCTCCAGCTCCAGCAGCTCCAGCTCCGGCAGCTCTGCTGAGGCCGAGGCGAGCGCTTCTGCCGAGGCCGCGGCTGCGGCCGGCAGCTCCAGCAGCGCCAGCTCCAGCAGCGCCAGCTCCAGCAGCGCCAGCTCCAGCAGCGCCAGCTCCAGCTCTGGCTCCGGCTCGACCGACTCCGAGTCCAGCGCCGAGGCCAGCGCCGAGGCCGCCGCCTCTGGCACCTCTTCCAGCGCCAGCTCCAGCGCTGAGGCGGAGGCTGAGGCTGAGGCTTCCAGCTCAGCCACTGCGGCCGGCTCGTCTTCTGGCTCGTCCGCATCGGGCAGCTCTGGCTCTGCGTCGGGCACCATTTCGGCGGGCGCCTCCTCGTCGGGCACCACTTCCTCCGGCACGACCAGCTCCACCCAGGCGGTCGTCACGGCTGGCAGCTCGTCTCTGATTCCCAACTTCTTCCTGGCAATTTCTGCAGCAGCCTTTGTGCTCCTTCTGTAAGCTGTTCACAGGGTCCTTTAGTAGGATAGTGTTTACGTAGCTATTCTATCCAGTCAAATACACTCTGTTCCACAGTCTTTCTTCAGTAGAGGCGCATAAGAGCGATCAGGTTTTCAAAGAGCAATGTGGGAGCGTGAGAGACCCCTTCCCTAGAGTACAGGATTCGCTCCGAAATATGCATACGCGTTTCCCTTTCTCTACATATCCCAGTTTCCCCCCATCCCTGATGCAACCAGCTGCCGCATTTCTTTTTCCCGTCGTTTTCAACTTCGTTTGTCAACTTTGGTCGATCCATTCCGGCCTTGGCCCTGTCGATCATCGCCGACCCCTATCGCCGACCCCTATCTTTCCTCCCTGTGGTGTCGGTAGCAGGTCTAGGCCATGCCAGCTAGAAATAGCTCTTTTTCAACTTAGTCTGCGCTGTCTACTCCGCCAACGAACCGCCAAGTCAAAGTCGTGCCGTGCCTGTCGCAAGGCACACCTAGCAAAGTCCCATCTGGCGGCCCGACCAAGGTTAAGTAAGCTAGTTAGAGAGGCGACTGTAGGTGATCTTACATGTTCAAAGAACAGACTCTGCATTTACGAGAACGATGTAACCAACATTTGCAGAAATTGGGTATCCTTGACTAGAAAGCGGGCACTGCTGAAGGAGCCACGAGTCTTTTGCCGGACCTTGTGCGGAGGATGAGGCCTTCCTTGACGGGAAGTGCGGTACTATAAATAACACCTCAACACCGGGCTGATGGGGGCTAACGATCTCTACACGCATGGAAGAACCTCATTCAGACGAAGACAACATGGGATGGCGTCTGCCTTGAACTGTCCGTCGTTGCACTTGCAGATGCAATACATACGATTTGTACGTTGAACTTACCAATGTCTCTTTCGTCGCCAGAAGCAGATCAAAACCCGGGACCTCTTCGCGCCTACAGAGTGGCAACGCGTCGACGGCTCGGCTCAATGCGTGATCAGCCTGTTTCCATACGGCAGACCGTCGTGGGCGGCCAACATGAGACTGGTGACAGCCAGGCCGAGGTGGTTAGCCTCGCCGCTACCAAGACGGCTGGCACTGCAGATTACACTCGATTCCTGGCCTTGTTGTCATACAGAGTCAATTTTTCTAGGTCACTTTGCGCCAGCCGGCAGAGAAGCTCGTTGCTTCCCAATTTAGGTGGGAAAAGGCCTTGAAGCTGCACAGCAGTCCCACTAGTACAAAAGGCCACCGTCCCTAGAGAGGAGCTTTGCCTGGGGAAGTTAGCCGGGGCCTCCACAGGCACTTGCAGCCGTGGCGGAGTGCGAAATCGGTGGCATCGGCGATAAGCGTGTTTGCACCATCGCGTCACCAAATCACAACATGTCCGCAGAGACGGCAGACGGCAAAAGTAGACAGATGCGATGCGGAAGTAAATGCTATCAGGGTGGGGGATACGGCCAGGGCACTTCACACGCCGACGGTCGGCGATGGGCGACGGCACGGCCGTTTGAGCTCACTCTCGGTCATATTGTGACTTTCTCGAGAACAGCAACGCATCCATGAAAGTCGTCGCGAACGGCCATGCCCTGGCTAAATAACCAAATGACGAAACGGCTCGTCCCCCGGAAGATAAAACCCGTGGAGCCAGTAGATAGGCACCGTCCCAAGGGGCCCGTCAGACGGCCGCCATTGCTTATGAGAGCAAAAGCACAGAACCCGTTCTTGGGGGGGAAACTCGAGGCCAAAGGACGCATCCATGGATTTCCCATCCGCGCTAGAAATGACACCTTCGCACGCACTTTGCACTGGCCCGCCACGCCCAATCACGGCTCGCTGCTGTGCGGCCGTCCGGCCATCGGGGCTCTGTCAGCTGAATATATGGGTGCTGCTTTCGGGCGACGGCCCGTCAGTTTTGGCTGCGAGAGCGAGAATAAGACAGACGGATAGCAGATCTGCATCGCTCGCTTCTCGTCATGTGGCCGTCGTTGTCGCCGCCGCCGTCCGCTGCCGTCGGTACTCTGGCAACCGAGACCGTCGAGACCGTCGACACTGTCGACACGGTCGATCCCGTCAATGCCGCGGCCGACTCCATCTCCATCCCGGGCCGTCAACGTGCCCTCCTGCTCCACGGCCCTCGACAGGCCTACCAGGCCGCCGACGACCACGCCGTGCCAGAACTGCTGCACGAGCACGAGGTTCTCGTGCGCACACATGTCATTGGACTCAACCCCATTGACTGGAAGTCTCCGTACGTCTGCTTTCTTCACGACGCTGCCCTGGCTCCGAATCTCGACCCGCTCTGCTGACCCCCCCCCAGTGACTACGGCTTTGGCATTCCGGAGCTGCCCTTCATCTCCGGCCGCGAGTCCGCCGGCACGGTCGTGCAACTGCCTCCCGGCAGCCGGTCCCGTCTCCGGCTCGGCGACAAGGTCCTCGTCATCTCGACCGACTACCGCGACCTGCGCAAGGCCACGTACCAAGAGTACGTCGTCGCCGCCGACTACAATCTCGCCCGCATCCCGCCGCCCCTGAGCCTCGCCCAGGGCGCCACGCTCGGCGTCGCCTTTGCCGCCGCCGTCCTGGCCCTCGGCGTCTGCATGGGCGTCGACTTTTCCGGCCCCGCCGCCCTCGACGGCCCCGACCTGCTCACGCTCGTCCGCGCCCGCGGCCAGGACTTGCCGCCCGACATCCGCCACGAGTGTCTCTCTGGCATCCGCCCCCAGGACCGTCCTGTCCCCGGCGACTGGGTCGCCGTCTGGGGCGCCTCCTCCACCACCGCCATGCTCGCCGTCCAGCTCGCCCGTCTCGCCGGCCTGCGCGTCGTCTCCGTCGTCGACAGTGCCCGCCACGGCCTCCGTCTCGCCGACGACCCCAGCCTGCGGCCCGACATGCTCATCGACAGCCATGATCCCGTCCGCGCCGTCCACATCATCCGCGCCAACCTCCCCCGCGGCCAGCTCCGCTTCGGCCTCGACACCCGCGGCCGCGACTCGGCCGAGGCCCTCCTCGACGCCCTGCGTCCTGATGGTCCCGACCCCCTCGACCGTCTCTCCATCACGCCCTCCACCCCCCCCTCCACACCCCCCGCCGAATCCGCCTGCGCCGCCCACCTCGTCGGCCTCACCGGCCTCCCCAAGGCCGCCGCCCCCGATGGCGTCGTCTACCACAACGTGCCCATCAAGCTCTTCCACGAGCTGCCCGAGGTCGGCAGCCAGCTCGTCCTCTGGCTCGAGCGCCTCCTCGCCGAGGGCGCCCTCGTGCCCCCGCGCATCGTCGACGTCCAGGACGGCCTGCACACTGTCAACGACGGCCTCGACCGCATGCGGCGTGGTGAGATTCGGGGCGGGAAGCTCGTCGTGAAGCTGGCCGACTGAGCCGAGACCCGGGGACGCATAGTATTAGACACGGGACACGGTTCCTTCAACCACTACAGGAAGCATTTGCATTGGAAAGCCATGTACTCCGCCGAGACGGATCAGCGGCTGGCCGCTGTACAAACAAGCAAAACAGGAGCAACAGAACAAGTTCACCAGACTCTACAGTAGTTGCGTTGTGGCTGACCAGCAGAACGCACTCGTATGACGCGTGACTGGCCCCGACTCCAGATCGTAGAGACTTTTCAATGCCTCGTACACATACGCGCCACTCGTCATGACAGGGTTTGCATTCATCTTCGGGAAATCTACCCTCATCTCGAAAAAGAAGCACCCTGTTGCTTGCGTTGGCTCAGACTTGCCTTTACTTCGTCACTGGGTCTCGACATTTTTCGCAGAAGCGCCTGCCGGGCAGCAAGGGTTACCGCACAAATGCACGGAAACAACACAAGTGCCCTGACATGACCACAACCGCTCGAGCCCCTCGGAAGTATCTGATTTATCATCACTGCCAACGCCGAGTCCTCCTGGTCATGAAATCGTCGCCGTCCCCTTCACCCGGCCGTTCTCCATTTTGGCCGTTCGCGCACCAAACTGGATCTGCACAGGATCGCATTAGCACGCCTTCCTCTTTAAGGCCTTGTCAGAAAGGGGCTCCTACTGCTCGTTTCTTTTCCCGGGCGACACCCGCCATATCCAACGACTCGGCCACCAGCCGCAGGATCCGCTTCGCCGGTTCCACACTGCTTCCGTCCGCATCGTCTTGCGAGTTGGCAAAGTCGCACTTTTCCCACGCCGCCAGCGTCATGGCCCAGCGCACCAGATCCTCGTCCAGAAAAGGAAAACGGATCTCCTTGCCCCAGTGGGCCATCACCCGGTCATCACGACCCAGGTTGCGCTTGCCCAGCCGGCCCACGTCCAGAAGCAGCTCGTCCACAAGGCCGGCATAACCACGACGAGAAAAGGCAACCTGGTGGCGGCCATATCCACCAAACAGCTCGTCGGCGCCAAGCCCGGACAGGAGAACCCGCGCCGGGGTGAAGCACGCGGCCGGCGCTGCGTCTTCTTCTTCTTTCTGTCCTTGTCCCGAGCAGCTTTGCCCCACGCCACGAGCGGCAAAGTAGAGCGCCGACGCAATAGACAGGTCCATCTCGGTGTTGTGAGGGTGCATGATGGAGATGATCTCCGGTCGTCGAGACACTGTCTCGGCGTAGGGGACATTCACCTGGGTGTTGGGGTCACAAGTTTAGCAGGATATCCGCCCGCATGCTGGACGCCGAATGCTTACTGCAATGAAGCGCCAGGCTCGACTCGAGCACACACGCCGCAGTTCGGCAAAGGACTTCCTTCCTGTGATCCGGTCGGGGCACGCCTCGTAGATATCCACATCGCTACCCAAGTGAGACGCCACCCGAGGGTTCTCAAACGCAACATTGACAAGGTCAAGACCCTGCTGCGACGGCAGAATATCATGGCACAGCCTGGCTATCACTGAGCAGTCCAGGCCCCCGGAAAACAGTATGGCCACGCGCGTGTCATTCGCTTCGTCCGCCATGGGCGGCCGTGGCACCCCGAGAACTCGCAGCCGAAGAGACGACACCAGATGGTCATGTAGCCCTCGAACCGCCGGTGAATCCGCTCGCAAAGCTACGCTGGCAACAGGGTCTGTGGCCATGTTGAACGGTCCAATTCCCGAAACCTGCTCGTATCGTGGTCAGCGTTGCATCCATCAGGACTGAGCCCACACCACAGTCTCCCCCAACGTACAACGAGAGCCCCAGCATCCTGTTCCGTGGTCCAGGGGTAGCGCTCAAAACAGCCTTCTGGTTCCAAAGAGGACGCGTCGCTTGGCTGGGTCAAGGCCGGCTGCATCAGGTCGATCGAGTACATTCCGTCTGCCTCGACTTCCTTCCACCTCGGGTCCTGCTGCTCAGAAACACTCGAGAGAACCAACTTGGGCAGGTGCGTGCTCTCGTCATGGCTCCAATGCATGAGCAACGATCTGCGGCCGAGCCGGTCTCTGCCAAAATAGATCCGGCCAGCACGTCCGTCGTAGTAGACAAACGCAAACGGGCCGTCGATGGAGCGAATCACATCGAGTACCGCAGCCTGTCGGCATGCAGTGTCATCAACTTGCTCGTCGTCGCCACCGACACGGCTGGCTTCCGTCAGCAGCCCAAAGATCGCTTCGCCATCGTTGCCCGTCACCGGCGCGCCACCAATGGCCCACGCTTCGCCGTTCCAGCACAGCAGCGAGCTGCCAGCTTCATCGCGAAACGGCTGCTGGGTGACGCGGCCGCCACGCAGGGCCAAAACAGTCGACGAAAAGTGCAGCTGCACTCGTTCACTCGCAGTGGCATCAAAAGCCGTCGCAAACTGCCCGAAATGATCCGGCCCGCGGCTGCACAGACGGCTGCGCAACCCGGCGGATATCTGCTCGCCGATACCGGCCTTGTCTCCGGCGTTCACCGCACAGATGGCTGCATGTATGCCGCACATTTGTCACGTTGACAGATTTGGAGAGCAAAGACGCGCCCAAAAAAAAAGTGTCGCGTGGATGGATGCGAGACCCATAAATAGCGGGGGTGTTAAGCGAAATAACAGCAAAAAATTAAGAATTCTAGCAACTCCTCGTTTCGATCAAGGGACCTCCGGGTTATGAGCCCGGCGCGCTTCCGCTGCGCCAAGTTGCTTTCTTGGATGGAAGATTTGGCCCGCTCTGTCCACTATGTACCCCACTCACAATTGCCGCAGGATAGCCAGTCAGCAGTCTGCTGTCCCACTTTCTCTTGTCAACCTGGGGAATGTGCACTGTAGCGATTCTGGGGTAGGGAATACGTCGTAGTGCCCCGTGATTGATGCAAAGAGCGAAACACGGGGCATGTCCCCAGGAATGCCCCAGGGACAGAAAGACCAAAACGCAGCTTACCCGCCCCTCATTCTTGATCAGTACAAGCAAAAGTCTAATCCCTTCTTGACCCTAGTGTGGCCTGTCATCGCTCAGGACCTGTCAACAGCTTTTTTCCTTTTTCTTTTTTTCTGGTACGGCTAATCCATTGTCCGTTCTGTCGGGTGCTCTTCCCCTCTTCTCCATTTTGTCTTGTTCATTTTTATTCGTTTTCTGGGCTTTTTTTGCCGTCCCGTTTCCACGGAATCGGGGAACCTGGTTGTACTGCATCGCAAAACTCACGATGGGCCCTTGAAATAATCGGGGCAAGTCAATAATGCCTAGAAATTCCAAAGGCAAACGTTCTGTGCTCTGCTTCAAATGCCAATGTGCCGTGATACTCGACAGCCGCTCAGACGTGACTGCTCGGTTGTTTTCTTTCTTAGTCACCCGTCAAAGTGTCTCCAACGAGAACTGCCGACCTCACCTTACCCCAACCTTGTGCTTCCCCGCTCCTGGATGCCTCCGAAAATGAGAAGCCTTGCCGAATCAGGCAAAAACATTCCACGTGTCTTTTCATTTCTCCAGAAACCATGCACAATGCAGACAAGTCTCCCCAGATCTCGACAGACGAGCCCAAAAGCCGAAAGGGTGCCAAGCCTACCCCGTACTCTTTACCCCGGCTATACATGTGGATTGCCAGTGACTCGTCGGTATAAAAGTACCTTGGGGTAAGCGGTCTGCTCATCGTTTCCCCAATCTCTGTGTATCTCTCGGACCACGTTTTTGTGACTTGACACATTCACAATGGCGGCTGACTCGGCGAAGCAAGACGAATCTGCGCAGATCATTGCGCTGGAGCACATCTCCCCGGCCAGTGATGCTCCTGCGCATACCGGTCCGATTGCCGTTGACATCGAAGATGACGAGGCCAACAGCGGCCTCAGCTTGGGCTGGCGCTCATGGGTGAGAACTTTTGCATGGTACCCTGCCTTGGCAAATCACGTCCTAACATGCGGTTCAGCTGGTCGTCTTTGTCACTTCGTTTGCGTAAGTCTACTGTGTTTTCGTCGCCAGCCGTGCTCCATCTCTTGCTAACGGTTGCAGCATCTTTGCACAGGTCTTCCTCGTCACCGCCGCCGGTTCGGTCATTGCCTTTATCGTCCGCGACATGGGTAGCGCAGGCATATCCGGATGGATTATCCAAGGCCCGCTCCTGATGCAGAGCGTGCTGTCGCCCATTGTCGGTCGTCTGTCCGATGTTCTTGACCGGAAATACCTCGCGACCGTGCCGCCCATGATTGCGTTTGTCGGTGCCGTCGTGTCTGCCAAGGCCACTTCCATGACCGTCCTGATCGTCGGCGGCGTCCTCTGTGGCACAACGCTGGCCACGATTTCCATCGTCCAGTCGATTCCTTCCGAAGTGCTGCCGCTCAGACTTCGTGCTGTGGCGAACGGCTTCTGCTTCATGGGTGGTGCCATTGGTGGCTTGTATGTCCCGTTCCCCCCCATTCTAGGTGGTCTAGGAGGCGTCTGTACTAATACTCTGGCAAGAGTCGCCTCGCTCGGCGCGGGAGCTGTCACCAGTGTTAGCGTTGATGGTTGGCGGAACATTTTCTGGATGCAAGCCGCCTTCAACGCCGCCACCTCGATCGGGCTGTATTTGTTTTACTGGCCGCCAAAGAACCCCCACCGGGGTTCCATGACCGTCCGGGAATGCATCTGGGCCTGTGACCCCATTGGCTCTGGCCTGTTTGTGGCCGGTGCCACATTGGTTCTTCTTGCCCTGGACTGGGTCGCTGGTACCTACGGCTGGTCGAACCTCCATGTGGCCGTGCCGCTTGCGGTCGGCCTCGCGTTGCTTGTGCTGTTCGGAGTCTATGGTACGCAAGCCCCAGAGTTGTGTGTTTCGCCGAGGCGCGATGGCTAACGTGTTGCAGAGTGGAAGGGCCGTTCTGACGGTCTCGTCGCCCATGTGTTCTTCCGGCACAACGCCAACTTTGCCCTGTCTGTGTTCGCCTTTGCCGTCGAGGGCTGGATGTTTTACAGCGCCGTCAATTCCATCGTGCCCCAGCTGGTCTTGAACATGGGGTTCCAAACCGACTCATGGCTCATTTCCATCCGCCAGCTGAGCTACACGTTGACGATGATTGCCGTCTCGATTCCCGTCACCTGGTACGCGACAAAGTACAAGGACCTGAAGTCGCCGTTGATCTTCACATTTGGTGTTTTCTTCATCGTTATTGTTTGCTACTCGACGATCAAGACCAGCTGGAACGGAGCCCAAATTGGCCTCAGCGTTCTGGCGGGTATTGGTCAGTCTGGTCCGTTGACCTTGCTTGTGGCCTGTGTTCAGTTCACGGCCCCACACAAGTTCCTGTCGACGGCCACCGGCCTGGCCTTTTCTGCTCGTGCCATTGGCGGTGCTTTCGGTTCCGCCGTCCTAGACGCTATCATCAACGGCTACCTCGGGTCACATTATGATTCGGAAGTGTCGGCCGCAGCCACGGCGGCGGGCATGCCAGAGTCTAGCATTACTGCCCTGCTGGCGGCCTTTGCCGCGGGCACGCTTGGTGTCGACGGTGGTGCCGATGTGCCGGGTGCGGATGCAGCCGTGTGGAGTGCCGCCATCAGCGAGAGCCACTTGGTGTACGCGCATGCGTACCGTCTTGCATGGAGCAGCATCATCCCGTTTATCGTTCTCGCGATTGTTTGTTCCGCGTGCATGCGCGGAGTGAAGGAGCTCATGACCGACGAGGTTGAAGCCACTGTGGAGAGAGTCGTTGTTCCCAACGACAAGGAGACGAACGTTTAGATTTTGCTATAGCTAGATACCAGACTTACATTACACTCGAATTTTATCGTTTGAATTTCCAACAGGGCCATGGCCGTGCCAGGTCTCGTTCGGGCTGCTTCTGCCTAATAATACAAACACTTCCGCAATGTCTTTGGGTGCCCAATGCCGGTGCCACTCGGCATAATAGCGTACCTGCTCTTATGGGCTACTGCCATGCATACGTACCCTTGGCCGCTATATTGGGCGGGTCTCGGTGCTAAAGTACATCGGCCAAGATAAACATGTCGCAGGATCAGGACCTATACAATTCGGCGCTTATTATTGGTTGCATTTTACAGAGCCCCGGACGGGAGATATCAGATGGTGGCAACTCCGAACAGCGCCGAGAGTCTGACGGAGCCAAGGAACTTGCCCGGGGGGCATGGAAAATACCTGCGCTTTCCTCGGTGGTGTCGGCACGGCCAAGGGTCGAAGTTGGGCATCGTTGCGCGGATTATAAAGGCAGAGAGCAACGAGCAGCCACACAACCACATCGTCTCCCAGACCAGCAGCAAAGACAGTCATGGCTCCCTCTGCCACAGAAAGCCTTCCGGCCCTGCCGGCCCTCCAGGCCAAGCTGGCGACACGCCAGACCAACGCAGACGGGTCGCCGCTGTACCCGGACTACATGCCCTTTTACGACCCGCTGGAAAAGGTCGAGGACATTGGGTCGTTTGAGCACGACGACCGGGGCCACTACGCGGACCCGGCGCTGCCGAACCTGCTGGCGACGGCGACGCGGGTGGTCGATCTGTCGCCGCACGTGGGCACGGAAATCGAGGGTGTGCAGCTGTCGCAGCTGTCGCCGGCCGGGCTGGACGAGCTGGCGCTGCTGGCGGCGCGCCGGGGCGCCCTCGTGTTCCGGAAGCAGGACTTTTGCGACATTGGCTTCGCGGCGCAAAAGGCCATTGTCGGCCACTTTGGGCCTCTGCACATCCACGGCTGGGCGCCGCACCCGGTCGGCGGCAGCGCCGAGCATATGGTGATTTACGACCACCGCGACGACCTGCGCGTGCGGCGGTCGTGGAAGGGCCGCAGCCCGGTGCAGTGGCACACCGACCAGTCGCCCGAGGCACAGCCGCCCGGCACCACGTTCATCTGCATGCTGGAGTCGCCGGCCGCCGCCGGTGGCGACACGCTGGTGAGCTCCAGTGTGGCGGCGTTCCGCGCGCTGAGCCCGCGCTTCCGCAAGCGCCTCGAGGGCCTGACGGCCATCCACACCAACAATGACGGCGTGACCCAGGAGCTCAAGAACGGCCAGCAGGCCGTCATGCGTCGCCAGCAGCTGGTCCAGGAGCACCCCGTCGTCATCCTCCACCCCGTGACCGGCGAGAAGGCGCTGTACGTCAACCCGGTGTACACGAAGCGAATTGGTGTGTCTTCTTTGTTTTTTGTTTCCTTTCTTTTTTCTTTCTTTTTCCCCACAGCGCGCTAACCCCCACAGTCGGATACGACCAGGAGGAGTCGGACCACCTGCTCCGCTTCCTCTTCGACCACATCGCCAAGCGTCAGGACCTGCAGTGCCGCATCCGCTACGACGCCGGCACCGTCCTCGTCTGGGACCAGCGAGTCACCAACCACTCGCAGACGCTCGACTATCCCGCTGGCGAGCGCCGCCACGCCTTCCGTCTGACCTCGCTGGCCAACAAGCCCATCCCGGCCCTGGTCGAGGAAGACGACGGCGAGTGCGCCAAGGACCTGGCCCGCGTGCAGATGGGGTTGTGTTGAGATGGGTAGCATCAAAGTCTGGCAAGCGTTTGCATAGTGTAAAATTCCATGTGTTCATGTCGTTCCTGCCAAAACGAATGCGAAAGCAAAAAGTGATTAATATTTGAGCTGCTCTTTCCAATTCGAGCATTTTGCCCCTGCTGGAAAATAACCTACACAACTTGGCCTCCCATTACAATGAAAACATGAAACTGTCCGTCGGTCCTGACGGCTGCCAGTACGCACGCTGCCAGTCACCCCATGGATCTGCGCCGTCAAACAGGGGCGGCCGCGCCGGCACAAGGCTCAACAGCAGCTGCGAAATGTCCGTCCCATCTGTCCCAGCCCCGTCGGCTCCGTCGGCTCCATCGACGTCTGCATAGAGTGAAGCCGAAATAGTACAAGGCGGAGGAGAAACGGCCACTTGCGTCCTCACTTCTGCCGCCACTTGTGCCGCTGCCGGAGACATGTATGCTGGCTCGCTCGTGCATGGCGCCGGGACAGCCGCTTCGTCGCTGTATCGCTGACGATGATCACCGTCATGATCGCCATCGCCGTCGCCACGACCTTTTTCTTGGCCCGCCACCGCCTGTGTCGAATGCTCAAAGAACTGCACCACCGGCTGCGCGTTGGGCCAAAAGTCGGCCAGTCGTCGCAGCGACGCCAGCGCCGATTCGTACCGCCGCAGGGCGGCCACGGCCAGCACGGGGTTCATCCGGCCGCCGCCTGAGAGCGACGAGGCCTCTGCGTTCAACTGGATCAGCGCCGTGAAGAGGCCATGGATGGCCGAGGAGCCCCAGAGGAAGCGCTCCTGGCCACTGGCGCAGACGCTGTGCAAGATCTGCTGGATGGTCGCGGCGGCGTGCGAGCAAATGTCCGCGTCCTCGCGGCAGCTCGGAGCCGTGGGAGAGAGTCGCTGTCGGTGCAGCAACAGCAGCACCGCGTTGTACACGAGGTGCAGTCCGGCCGTCCACACACAGAGGCGGGTGGGCAGCTCGCCGCCGCCGCCGCCGCTCAGGACACTCCTCGGGTCGCCCCGAAGGTCACCCCGAAGAGCACCCCGAAGGTCACCCCCATCCAACCCCCCCGGCAGATGATGCAGCGCCCACTCCGCCAGGGCCTCGTCGGCGTGCCGCAGGACAGTCCGCCGGGCAGCCGGTGGCATCGAGGGCAACCGGAACTGCTGCCGCAACACCACATCGGCCAGCACGACACACAGCGCCGTCATGTGGACGACATGGTCGACACGGGTGCCGCTGCCACAGTCGCGGAAGTCGTCGCGTGCCAGCGGCCGCACATTGGCATCCTCGAGCCGCAGCGCCGGCGGCCGGCCATGCTGCAGCGCCACCAGCACGTCGCACTGTATCAGCAGCCACCAGACGCGCCGCCACATGCGCTTGTTATGTGCCACCAGCGTGCTGCCGTCCGCGTCGCGGTGCATCCCCAGCGCCGTCGCCGTGCGTGCCGCCAGTCCGACCCAGAACCACGCGCCCGCCGCCCCGTCTTCGACCGCCTCCGCCCCGTCCGCATGCCAGGCCAGCAGCAGCGCCGCCTGCACCACGGTGTCACGGTTGCGCTCGAACCGTGCGTCCATCAGCATCCGCGCCCGCTGGAAGAATACCGCCTTGTCGGGTGTTTCCTCCTTGTCATGATCGCCGCCCCGAGCCGCAGCATCCGGCTCCTCTCCTTTGCCGACGGCGTGCGCGCCCGCCACCAGCATCGCCTGCAGCAGCAACAGTGACGGTGCGTTTCGTGGGTCGCGCGCCCCGTACTGCCGCATGAACAGCACCTCGTCCACCACCGGGAAGCCCGGGTTGACGTGCGCAAAATACGCCGCCAGCAGCCGGTCCACCGTCCGCTTCGACGGCAGCTGGAACGCCTCCACAGGCCATCGCAGGTCCGGCGTCGCCGCTGCTGCCTCTGCTGCCGCCGCCGCCACCGCGTGGCTGCTGGTCGGCGCCGGCGCCGGTGCTCTCGCGATCCGGTTCGTCGGGTAGTGGCTGACGCCCCTTGTGCGCTCGCCAAACCGCTGCTGCAGCAAAAAGTGCATGTTGGACAGCTCGCTGCCCACATACACTGTCCGCGCGTCCTTGTCAATCGGCCGCTCCGTCATCTGCGGCTGGTCCATGAATTCGACCAGGTACTTTCCGTACTCGCCGCTGCTGGCCGTCTGCGGCGTGCACGTCTGCCCAGTCGACGAAGAACCGGGGCGTGGATGACATTGTGTCTGTGCATCTGGACGTCTCTCGATTCCGCCATGAGACGTCAGCTGTTGCGGCGATGTCGACGGCTGCCGGCGGAACAGTGAGCCCGGCGTGGCTGCATCGAATCCCGGTCCTACATCACCCTCTCGTCTTCCCCCGACATCGCTCGCGGCTGGTGTCGTCCGCGAGATCCGGCCAGCTCGTTTTGCACGTGACACGCGCTTGCTCTTCTGGTGCAGCCGGCACGTCTCGCTGCGTCCGCTCTTTTGGCAGCCGCTGCACGGGAACCCTCCATCGTGTGCATCACATTTGACTTTTTTCTGGTGGCATGCCGTGCATGTCGAGCGGCCTGATGCCAAGTTAGCCTCCACTCTAGACTCCACCACACCCACGCAAACGTACCGGAATTGATCTGGGCCCGCGTCACTTGCTGCATTCTTGCTCCTGCTCGGCGTGAGATGGATTCCGCCGCGCGCCGATATTGTCCTCGTCGGTGGGGTTTTGCAGTCTTGCGCCGGCAGGACGGCAAATAAGAGGCAGCGCAATTCCCGTCCTTTGAATAGCTCCGTCGTGGTCTTATCGGCGCCAAATTCTCAAGCTGGCTGGACCAATAGAAAGCGCCGCTTCAATGAGACCGCTGGCTTCCCCTATCAAGTCACATCCAGAATGGCCGGAGAAAAATGGCATGTTTTCTGCCGTGCAAAATCAACTGGAGCACCGACAGCTTCTCGGCGCTGTTCCTGCCGAGCTAGGCCGATGGATGCCGGAGGGAAACACAATTGTAACATACTCCGTACGTGTTTGCGGTTGATCCCAATATCATCGGATATAGTGCTTGCCGTGCTTTTTCAAGTAACTGCATAATTGGTGTGCACAAGCCATGGCGCCGTCAGCGAGACTTCTGCCCAAGGGCATCTACACGCCGCTGCCAACATTTTTTCTTGCAAACGAGGATCTTGATCTGGACGCCTTCCGGAAGCATGTCCTCTTCGTGTCAGAGGCGGGCACCATTCCCGTGGTGGCAGGGTCCGCCGGCGAAGCACCGCATCTGACGGCTTCGGAGCGGAAGCAGCTCATTGAAACTGCACGCTCCGCGCTGGACGCCGCCGGATTAGAGAGCATGCCCGTTGTGGCGGGGGTTGGCGCGTCTAGCACACGGGAGACGATTACACTGGCCAAGGAAGCCGCCGAGGCCGGGGCCGACTTTGCCATGGTCATCCCGCCGGGCTACTATGCCGGCCAGCTTCAGAAAGACCAGAGCGTGGCCATCAAGACGTTTTTTACAGACGTGGCTGTGGCCAGTCCCATTCCGGTCGTGCTCTACAACTTTCCTGGCGTGTCGAGTGGCATCGATCTGGACAGCAACCTGATCACAGAAGTGGCCCGAGAGAGCAGCAATGTGGTTGGCGTCAAGCTCACGTAGGTCATCGTCATCCTCCTGGCGAATCCCTGATGCAGGCTAATCAAAAATGAATAAAATAAGCTGTGCCAATGTGGGCAAGATCACCCGCATCACTGCCGTCGTGGGAACGCCAGAATTCCGCAAGGCACATCCGAGGGCGAACCCGGACCAGGAGTTTCAAGTCATTGACGGCTACATTGACATTCTCTTGGCTTCCATCGCTAGTGACGCCGCAGGGGTAATTATCTAACTGCCGTTTCTTTTCTTTGCTTTTGTTGTTTTTCGTGGTCCTGACTGTGGAACAGGCCATTTCCGGACTGCCCAACATTGCGCCGCGCCTTTGTGTCCGTCTTTGGGAGCTGGCCAGCTCCGGCTGTGGCCCTGGCTCGCCAGAATACGCCGAAGCCCAGCGACTGCAACGGCTCGTGGCCCTGGCCGACGGCGTGGCAGCCAGTATCGGGGTAAGTTGCGCTTTGGAGTCGAGCGAGACATGTCACTGACAAAGTGGCCTCGCAGATTGCCGGACTCAAGATGATGGTGCACAAGTGCCACGGGTACAGCAAGAACCCTCGGAAACCTCTGCTGCCGATGAGCGATGAGCAGGGCGAGCAAGTCATGCAGAGCCCGTACCTTGTCAAGGTCCTAGAAGAGGAAAAGCAACTGTGCTAGTTAGCGTAGATTGCAATCAAACAGCAGTTCACAGTGGCCAACTACGCATTAAGTTTCGAGTGCCAAGCCTTGCTCGACCTCAACAAGACAGGAATCGCAGTAGTACTCCGGTATTGTTGCTCTTGTCAACCCTCCTTAAAGACCTCATAGGTCGGAGTGCGGTGAGGAGCAAGCCACTTTCACACAATATATGTTCATCTACTGGGCAGCCTCAATTTGATTATTTTCTTCTGCTTCGTACTTTGTAGTGGCTTACACAGAATAAAAACATTTCAAGAATGGAATCAACTATGTCCACACAACTCGCTCGAAAATTTCGAGACCACTCTACCTGGCAAGAAGATGAAGACCAGGTTCAACACTTTACGTAGAAGATGCTACAGAGAGACCAGAATAACGCAGCACGGAACGGGCTCTGCTTGAGGACCCTTGGATACTCTATGGCTTGTTCGCACACTTCCTTGATAATATCGTGCTCGGCATCACGAGGAACAGCCCATCGTAGTTTCGAGAGAGCCCTCAAGGCCTGCCACCGAATAAGAGGGTGCATAGAAGGGAGATCGGTATGGCATGTCCTCAGATTTTAGACTACCTCATAACTAAGGTACACCAGTCCCGTACAGCTCTGGCTTCATAGCTTTTAGTGGTGAGCAATTCTACTCGGATCTCGTCCAACCCAAACACCTAATAAACACCAAATTAATTCTCAAAGTTCTACAGACGTCGATTATCAAAATGTGAGATGCACAATATAGTACACCTAATTCCAGTAATAGAAATAGCTAGTTTTAATATTAGATCTAGAGAATCCGCTCAGACTTGTTTTCTAGCCCAGGTCCCGAATATCGCGAGTCAAAGCCGACCTGTGTCGCCAAGAACATGAATCTTCTCATTCCTCCGTCACCCAGTCTTATTTGTGCATGTCCCTTTGAGCTCAGCACGGCACCGTCTCTGTTTGCGGTGACGTCCTTTGTTCTTCCGCCGCCTTTTTCTTTCGCTGCTCTTCCCAGATTGCCTCCATCCGCGCCCGCTCTGCTACCGCTTTCTCGTCATCGCCCGGCTGCCATGGCGGGTCGCAGTACCGGAACGGCGACCCCATGCGTGCCCATATGACCCTCTCGCAAGTCAGCTCCTCTGGGTATTTTTGTATGCCAGGCTCGTTGGCAATAGCGGCGTAAAAGTTGTCCCACTGCCAGATATTGAACTGGATTTGGTGCATCTTCGTATACTCCCAGTACTCTGGGTACCAGCCTGCATACTCCCAGTCGATCACGCCGGTGATGTGCCCATCCGGGGCTACGAGAATATTCTTTGGAGACAAGTCGCCATGCGAAAATTTGGAAGTGTATGTCTCGGGGTGCTCGTGGATTTTCACGACGTCGGGTTTGTTAAGCCAGTGCTCTAACGGTCGGCCGAAGCGGAGGTACGTGTGGAAGTCGGCAATCGAATCGAATGGCCCGCAGGGGTTAAGGCTCAGTCGGTCATCATAGAGGTGGCCCTTCGCGGCCGCCCCAACAGAGCCGATGAACTGCGGTGAAGGGGGCTGCAAGCTTCGCAGCTGTCGGATGAAGTCGGCTAAATCTCGCGAGAAGACCTCCTGCTGCTCCTTTGTCCATTTCCCTACGCTTTCAACCGCCCACGTTCCGGGCATCTTCTCCGTCACAATGTCTGGTCGGCCATCGGGTGCAGGGTAAACCTTGTAGACTTTAGGCACCGGGATCGTCGTGTGTTGGCGAACATATTCCGTGGCCGCAGCCTCTGTAGGGAAGCAGCCGCGTTTGACGACGCGATTGCGCGGGACGAAGAACACCTGACCATGGCCCTTGGGACCTCCGTAGAAATGGCGCCCGATCCAAACTTGGACGCGGATCCAAAATGACCTGCGAGGCCATTTAGTGGCGGCTTTGCTTTCGTCATTTGGTGTAGCCATAATTGAAGATCAAATATGATTACGTGGTAATAATTGCAAGTCATGCCACAGTGCACTGCAGTCTAGAGTCTCACAAAATCCTCTTAGAATATCAGATCTTCAGAAGCCGTTTGCCTCTACTGTCCACGTAACCGTGGCTATTACAGTATCCCCATTGGAATACCGTAGTGGTCCCTTGTGGCACGGCCCCAAGAGCTGACCAGGACAAGTAGAGACATAGTCACGTGCTTTCTCCAAAGCAAACCGGCCTAACTATATCCCGAGGAGCATGTTCCAGAAGCTGACTCATGCTTCTGCCTTAGGCAATAGAGGGAGGCAGCCTCCGCTGACTATTTTTTTGTCGCCTTGCTGGAAGATTTTGCCTGGCAATCTCTCCCATTTCACCCACTCACTTTTCCATACGCGTCGTCTACGGCCATCCGTGCGATCGCAGTACAACCGCTCCCTCTTCGGCAGAGTTTGCATTGGCCTTTCACTAACCCTCTCAGCGGCCTGCTGTCTTTTTTTCGATAGTTTCGCTGCGATACGGCCTCCGTTCATCTGAGAGACCGACCGCCAGGCCTGCAACTGCTGTTTTTTCGCCCAGACGTCTTCATTGACTTTCCGGAGCATCCATTCATTTTCACTTTGCAGTCTTTTCGTGCTTTTTAATCTTCCGTAAGAGGTGGGCAGACTGCGATAAAGCGACTCCTTCCCACTTCCCACATATCCGATCGAGGTGTTGTTGCGCACTTCCACTCTCTTTTCGGGCGACTTGAAGTCTGACTTCGTTTCCCGCAACCTAGCATCGTAATTTCGAGTCGTCAGCCAAGGAAGCCTTGACGGAATCGAGAAAAAAAAGTTGAATTTTGAGAAGAACAAAAAGAAAAAAAAAACATCACCGCAAAGTCGTCGGTCAGCCGGCGACGACGTGACCGCAACTACGCATTCCCCTCTCTTCCGTCAGCTTGCCCTCACTACCCTGACCGAAAAAAGCACGCGTGGTGACTTCCGTATTCTCGGGCCGCAGGGAAGTGGGAACAAAGGCGTCCCCGGGCGGCAACAAAGAAAGAAGCCGAAAAGGGCACGCGAGGCCTTTAAAGAATTGAAAAACAAGTCTGGTCTTGTCCTGCACGGATCCATCACCAAGTCCGGTTCCACCAAGATGGCGTCCTTCGAGACAGCGGCCAAAACGCCGTTCAAAGAGAACCTGGACCACATCCTCACCTGTCCAGACTGCAAGGAGTATCCTCCGAACCTGGTCGAGGAGTTCTCCAGCGGAGACATGGTCTGTGACTCGTGTGGCCTCGTCGTTGGGCCCCGGATCATTGACAGCCGTTCGGAATGGCGTACCTTTGCCAACGATGACCAGGGCAACGACGACCCGTCGCGTGTTGGCGAGTCTGCAAACGCCCTCGCCAGCGATGAAGGGTTGCGCACCCAAGTTGACATGCGTGCCGCCAATGGAAAGTTGGCTGGAAAGCTCAACAGCATCAACAAAAAGTCACAGTCGGAGAAGCTGAACACGGACCTTCAGGAGGGGTATCGTGCTATTGGCACGCTCGTCGACATGATGCAGACCCCGTCGATTGTGAACACCACTGCGTCGCATATCTACAAGCTGGCCTATGAGAACGGGCAGCTTAAGGGAAAGCCCCGTGAGGCTGTCATTGCTGGATGCATCTTCATTGCCTGCAGGCAGTGTGGTGTTCCTCGCACGTTCCGAGAGATTTATGCGATCACTCGCGTGTCGAAGAAGGAAATTGGCCGTGTCTTCAAGTCGCTTGAGAGCTTCCTGTCCAAGATCCAGGAGCGGAATCCGCAGGCCAGCGCGGCACAGGGCGTCAAAGACTACAAGGCGTCGAGCTCCACGACTGCCGAGGAGCTCTGCACGCGCTACTGCAGTCTGCTCGGCTTCCGCAACACCCCTCGCATGGAGAAGATCTCCAAGGCCCTGGCTCGCAAGACCACTTCCATCCCAGACCTGGCGGGCCGCTCGCCTTTGTCCGTGGCGGCCGCATGCATCTACTTTGCGTCGCAGTACCTGGACGATCCGCGTGCGTCAAAGGACATTGCAAACATTGCCGGCGTCAGTGATGGCACGATAAAGACGGCCTACCGGTTTCTGTACAATGCCAGAGACGGTCTTGTCGAACCGGAATGGAACGGCAAGCTCGCGAACCTGCCTGCCAGCTGAGCACTCTTCGGATTACTCCTGAGAACCCAGGTTGCGTAAAGCACCCGGGTGATCCGGCACACCCTCCTTGACGCGGAAAGGCACCAATTTGGGAAATGGGGGATTTCAGAGAGCTATCTTGTTGCTGCGGGTTGGGAGAATGCAGCCGATGTTTCTGTCGGCACGTCATTTTCCATCGACTGGTTAGGACTGCGCGTTGATTTGTGTTTTATGCTTGGGTTGAGAGCACACAAAATTGTATACCCTCCGCGTTGTTGTGTCTTTGATCAGTTTAACGAGAGCTACAAGGTGCCATTTGTTTCCAATTTGATCCCCGAGAGAATTAGGCAGGAGACAGAATTAATCTTGATTAATTCTGACATTTTGATTCAATTGCTAGAACAGTGTGAAGTGTGAACGCGGAATATACACTGTGATAAGATTGAAGCCTGAGGCAACAAGCTGCCAAAATTGGCACGCGCCAGAACACGTCGATTATCGCCCTTCGCGATCTTTGAACGCTCAATTCATTCAGCCGCCAAATCGAATTCCACGCCGCCAGAGAGACGATTCCTAACACGGGCAATCTCAGAAGACATGACAGAGTCTGGGAGGCGCTCAGGTCGTGCGGCCGCGCGACGAGCGGCCGCGGCGCTTGGTACGTTTCGAAGCCAAAATCTATATTTTGGGCTGTTTTTCCAAGGCTGACCCATACGCGGCAGAGAGAACGCCAAAGCTCGCAGGACCCATCGATGACGACAGCATCGACATTGACGAGCCGGAGCTCGACCCGCCCGTCGAAGATCAGGACATGGAGACGGGTGACGGTGGCGATGAAGCGGACGACGCCGAGGACGAAGCTGGCGACGATGGAGATGTGCAGCAAAGCACAGACGTGGAAGTGGATTCGGCGAAATCGCCATCTCCAACGCCGGTGATGCTGGTGCGCCGGAAGCGACTTGGCCGGCCTCCTAAGAACAAGCCGCCAGATTGGGACCAGATGGTCGAGGTGCCCGTCAGCGAGGTAGACTCTGCGACACCCCGGCGACGCGGTCGCGGCGGCTGGCGCGGCCGTGGCGGGCGCAAGGGTCAGACGCAGCAGGCGCACCAGCAGCCGATTGACAAGGACGGAAACCTGATGGACATTGTCAACGACGAGGTGGACCTGCCGGAGAGCGCCGAGGGCGAAACCAAGGTCGACAAGGACGGCAATCTCCAGGGCGGGCGTGAATACCGTTGCCGCACGTTTACTGTTTCGGGACGAGGGAACCGGCTCTACATGTTGTCGACGGAGCCTGCACGATGCGTGGGCTTCCGGGATTCGTACCTCTTCTTCACCAAGCACCGACGGCTCTTCAAGATCATCATCGGCGACGATGAGAAGCGGGACATGATTGAGCGGGAGATCATTCCCCACAGCTACAAGGGCCGGACCATAGGTATCGTCACGGCGCGCTCTGTCTTCCGAGAGTTTGGCGCTCTGATTGTGGTGGGTGGGCGGCGCATCACTGACGATTACGACGTTGAGAGGGCGCGCGAAGAGGGCGCGGTCGAGGGTGAAGTTGCGGACCCCAACGACCACTTTGTGCCTGGCGAGCCGTACAACAAGAATCAGTACGTGGCATGGCACGGCGCCAGCGCCGTGTACCACTCCAATGCCCCCGTGGTGCCCCAGCAGAGCACGAAGATGGCAGAGAGCAAGAAGCGGCGAGTCGCGGTCAACGACAGCAACTGGCAGCTAGAGCACGCCCGCGAAGCAAGGTGCGTTTTCGGCCTCGGTCAAGTAGACATGGCAAGGAATTGTAAACTGACATGTGTGACTCGACAGCAACTTCAACAGCCAGCTCTCGGCATCCCGCCGTGCGATCCGCCGTGGTGTCTATGACATTCACACCAACATGATGCAATACCCGTCCATCATGCAGCCGATTCGCGCACGCGCCGTGCAGATCTCTCCTAACAGCGCGGACGAGACAGAGTCGTCGAGCTTCCCGCCATTGACACAGCAGGTTTCGCAGAACTTTCTGGTCACTGACATATGTCTGGAGACCCCACCGGCCGGTGTTGCCCCGGCCTCGTACGAACGATTCAAAGCCAACAGCAGCGGCTGGGAAACACACGCCTTCTTGTCTCCCTTCCAGGGTCTGGGCGCAGTGTCTCAGGACGTCAAGGATCTTTTGCCACCAGAGTGCAGGGCAGCCTTTGACCAGGCTCTGGGGAACGAGGAGCAATGGTTTGACCAGTGGGAGGATGAGAAGACGGCAATGTGCCGCCGCGAGCCCATCATCGACAAGGCTATTGTGCCTTACGCGATGACGCTGTAATTAGGAATGGGTTGGAGTTATGACGGCTTGCCAATTTGGTTGGGTTACTGTATGACTACATTGTACTGCATAGCAATGGAAAGCTATTCACTTCCCATTTTCTCTGGCATTGTGCGTGAGTGCAGTTTCCGTAAAGCCAACGAAGCTTGAATTGTTTCTTGACGATGAGGGCCAAGCCCTAAGACAATGCAAGACATCAAGTTCGGCAATGGTTGACCTCGGATGAATCTCGGATGAGGTGAACCCTAGCCCTTGCCCTCTGCGGTTCTGCAACGGAACGCTACGATGCACACACGAAGCGGGCATAGTTTGGTTTTTATTCGAGCTCCTAGTATCGGTCCGCGGCGGAAAATTCCATCTGTGTTCCGAACGATTGCGGCGAGGCTAAGGCAAGTGTGGGCGTGACCACTGGGGATGACCGAAAAAGGCCCAAACGCAAAAAGGTTTGCACAGCGGTCAAACCGGCAAGCTGCATGATCACGCCGGTGCTCGGCGGCGGGGTAGCACTTGGTGACGAGCAGAGGGTGGCAGGCGGCTACCGATTTTTTTTTGGGCGAGCTAGATTGGCACGGCTTTTCTGTCGGCTACAGGCGGCCAATACCGAGTGCAGCCAGAAGACGCGATGAAGCCAAACGCCCGTAAACCGGCAAAAAGGCTTGGAAAGACGGCAGGCCAGACTTCGGCTATACATGCTTGTTCATGCTCAATCCGTACATGGCCCGAAGTCTGAACGAAAGAAGCCGTAATATTGTGACCGAGTGATGTAGAAACCGTCTTGCCGCCCCCGCTTGGCCCCTCTAGGCGTCGTGGCAGTTGCATTAGCTAGAACTTGGATGCACTCTGCCTGTACTGGTACAGTGTACTTGAGGTAATTCCTCTCCTCGTGATTTGTCGTGGTCAAAATACCTTCTAGCCGCATCCTGACTGTGGAGTACATACGGAGTACTCGTCTGCAGAAGCGGGGAGATTTTGTTGCTCCAGAGGGAGCTTCTTCCAGCCATCCATCATGGCAAGCTGTCCAACAAGATGCCGCAAGAGGCGAGAAATGACCTTTCAAGGCAACAGGCTGCCAATGTCAGCAGCCCCTGTATGACGCATGCTCCTGAGCTTTACAAACACCTTACCTGGCCATTTTGCCTCCGGGCCTACGTCAGAGGGAGGGTGGGATTTCCTGTAAGCCCCCAATGGCTGGTCGTGCAATGAACGGACGATTGCCCTGCACCGCCGTAGCGGCAAGACGCTCGGACGGTGTTTCTTACTCTACGGAGCAGTTAGTGTGGTCCCGCCGTTTTGGTGTGCGGTACTGTTTTCGTCTTGCTGGCCACGTCGCTCCTTCTACGAGGAGGCGCAGGTCGCCGCGGCAGACAAGACGGAGTAGGGGGTTGCAATTTTAATTCTTGGCTGCTGCAGAATGGCCCTGGCAACAAGCGGCCGTTCTGTCCACACCCCTGGCGCCCCCGGCTTATTCTGGTCTGTGCTCAAATCAACTTGAACTTCCGGTGGCTTGTGCTGCCAACCCGCGTCGTTTCATGCCCGGGGCATCTCCGTCTGATCCGACCCTGAGGCAATATTTCCAGGCAAGATACGAGTATTACGGGTATTACGAGTACGAGTACTCCGTATCCTGGGATTGAATGGTGCGGCGGCTGGGACAACGCGAATAATGGGCGCGGGCACGGCCACGGTGCATAGCGAGCTTCCCAGCTCGAGCCACGGCTCCGGATGGTCGACCTGCGGATGGCTGGAAATAGTGCCCCGATTAAAAAGCACGAGTAATGTGCGACCGCCGCGCAGGAAATTAAGTGTACTCGTAAGATAAGTATACACAATACAGTTCGCTCGCTGCCCAAGAACTCGACGCGTCAGGGATAGGCCTGCGGCTTCGAGTAGATAAAAAAAATAAAAACAGGCAAGGGAGACAGCCGAGACCGCCAGTCATAGGGCTCCGACACGGCGGGAGCAGGAACCACGTGACGGCCAATCGAAGAAACACCTGGAAGAAAATGGGGCACACGTTCCGCGTTCCAAGCCGGCTTCCCAATAATCGCGCAGGCCGACAGTGGAATGCCCAAGCAGAAGCAAGTTACGGGATGGCGGGATGGAACAACTCTGCCTTCCGTATCATACGAGGGGACGAATTACGCAGCGGCTATTTCGTGACGAGCGCATGTAAGTGCGAGTATTTTGCCTAGACGACGAGCAAAACGCAACAGCGAAACGGACCTACGACGCACCCTAAAAGATGGCGGGTATGAACGGAAGCCTACCGTTCGGACTGTCCCAGAGCGTCTTGGGGCGGGATACTTTTTTAACACGAGGGGGCTCCACTGCACGGATTTGCCAGAAGCTCTGCCTACTCCGTAGATACGGTAGCGGCATATGGCCAAGATACTGCACGATTACAGTACTTGTCCTGACGTTCCCCTATTTCGGACCTGGCGAGTGTGCTGCGGCAGACCCGCCAGGAGGGAGGCACAAGTACTAGTACTCGAACAAGGGTGGTGGGTACCCGTAGTGGCCATTCGCTTGGGTATCTCTACCTGCTTTGGAGAAGGAAAAAAAAATATCTTTACCCCCGAATGGCGTATCTGACAAAGAATGTAGCACATGCTATGTATTTGCCCCCCCGACAAAATAAAAATGGCCACACTAAAATAAAAAAAACCAAAACAAACCGGCAGAATTCTGAGGCAGAGTCGCCTCCACTAACTAGCAGGATTTTTTTTTTGGGCGTGTAGTGGCCTGAATAACGGTCTAATTTCACAGTATTCAATACCACCATCCCCTATACAACACCACCTAGCCCGGTCCACCTCCTACTAACGCCCGTATTCTCCCATCGTCGGGTTTTCTCAACCTCTACAACCCCATCGTTTTCCCGCTTCTCCGTTTTGTCTTTTGCTCCTCACCATCTCTCGCCTCTTGCCCCCCTTCTTCCTCCGACCTCTTCCCACATCCCCTCCTCTTTTTTTTTTCCTCCTCTTTCCCTCTGCCCTCCAGTTGATGATTTGCACGACTCACAACCAACCGTGACTGATTCAGCGGCCAAATTCACTTTTGTGCTGTTCTTCTCTCTGCGGCCCCGGAATCACATTCGGCACTCTTGCGTTTTCACCTTTCGCTGCCCCGAAGCTCCTCCACTGCTTTTCTTTTCTTTTCACTTGCCTTTTTGTCTGCTTAATATTTCGCGTTCTCGACGACCCCTCGCCCCTGATTGCCAGACCCCCGGCTGTTTCGAAGGTGCCAATCCGACGGTTCCGCCTGCCGGATCAACTACACCTTGCCCAGGTCAGTTCCACGGTTCTTCACATCCCGCCCAGTTACCTACCTCTCGTGCGGGGGAGGTGCACTTTCGGCTGGCTTTCCGGCGTCGAATCTTGCCGACCATCGATCCTAACTCTGGAACAGCTTCCGGCTCGACTGTATCACTTCTGCAGCGTTTCTTTGCAGTACCGACCGCGTTTCTTCCCTCGACCCGACGCGAACGCACTCGGTCCCTCGCAACATTTTAACGACTCGATCCGTTTTCGACACTTCAAGAAGCGTCCTGAAATCAGATCTCTATGGCTCGTTCGCACTGAGCCCTGAGCCTTTCTTTCTCCAAGTGATCCGTTCGATCATCGCGTCTCTTCAGCCTTGGGGGGTTGCCGGCAAGGAGTGGCCACGTCCACTTACTCTCCGAACCTAGTCACCCAGGTGCTTGAAGCGGATTGCTTCTCCCGTCCCCTCCAGTTGACTGCGTCAGGCTACCTGACGGAGCCAACTACTACCAACCACCGCCAATATGCCGGGCGGCGTGTGTGCTGTGTTGGACTATGATGTCGAGTTCATGGCGGAATATGTGGCTGAGATGTCCACCCGCCTCGCCTTGGGAAAGTCGCAGCCTTCGGATACGTTCCGAAAGTTCATCTCCCAGATCCTGTCGTCCACGCGTCTGCCACGCACGACCATCTTGCTCGGGATGAACTACTTCGCCAAGCGAATCAACATGATGACCATGATGAGCCCGACCGGAAAGCTCGCTGTCTCTGATGGCCACGTTTGGCGGATGTTGACCGTCGCACTGCTTCTCGGCAGCAAGTTCCTCGACGACAACACCTTCCAGAACCGTTCGTGGGCCGATGTCAGTGGGATTCCCGTGCGCGAGCTCAATGTCATCGAGCGCGACTGGATGGAGTCCATCAGCTGGTGCCTCTACGTCAACCTGGACCTCAGCGAGGACTACAACGCCTGGATCAACAGCTGGAGCGAGTGGGAAGCTGCCAAGAAGCGCCACCAAGCCATCACTGCTCACGACAGGCTCTCGTCTCTGATGGCACCTGTCGAAACGGACGCGAACGCTCACGCGTACTCGAGCTGGCACCAGCAACAGGTTGCCGAGTACGAACGTCTGTCCCGGCTTAAGCGCAATGAACAGGCGCTCCAGCAGAGCTATGGCATGCGTGACATGACCTGGACATACCAGCCACCTGTGGATGCTTGGTCGAGTGCTCCCCTGACACCACCCGACTCGGGCTACGGCACTCCGGACTACATGAACTCGGCGGCCTCGGTCAACTTGCAATACAACGACTGGTTCAACCAGCAGGCGCAGCAGTTCCCAAACAGAGGGCCTGCGAATGCGGCTTATGGGCGGTCCCAGTTTCTCCCTCCAGTCAACGCAAACCCGACGCCGTACAATTCTCGCAACATTCCGGCCAAGCTTCCGACGTACAACTTCTACGGTCACAACATTTGGGAACATAGCTCTGATAGCTTCGACAATTGCCATCACGGGCATCAAGCGAAGCAGAGCACATATTTTGGCCTCAGCCATCCATATGGGCAGCCGGTCATTGGCTAGGGCAAGGACACCCGGCCATTCCAGCATATCTTTCACATTCGACTGTCTCGTTGGTATATGAGCACTGGCGTTTCCTCGGAACCGCCATCAAATGTCTGGATATCATGTCCAGCCTCAGCGATTTCACTCTGTTTTTAGTGGCCGGAACAGCCACGACACTTCCTTGCTTTGGGTTTTAATTGCTTTCACGATTCTTTCCATTTCAGACGAAAACAGGGGTTGGGCCGAGTCAATTTTTTTTCTGTGCGACCGATGACTCGGTATCAGGTTTACTTTCTCACATTCACCAAGGCGTTTTTCCCTCGGAGGCTATGCACATCATTTCCAGGCTGGGTTCTACGGAGTTGGCATCATTAGACGGCTTTTTTTTCCTTTTTTCCTTTTTCCTTTTGCTTGACTGCACGCCGAAAATTGACGAATGGGGCAACATTTCACGATTTCATTTCAGACAAAAGTTTTCCGGGACGGCAGGAGGATTGACCGACTTCACGTCCTGCTATTTTCTTCAGATTGGACTTTGAGACGGGCCCCAAACTATGGTTTTGGCAGCGCTGTCTCGGTTGGCCTACGGGCCGTGCGACCTGGTCTTTCCCCACATCCGATGCTCATCACGGCTCAACAACCGCAATTCAGCTGGGGCAGAGCATTATCGGAGAAGGTTTCAAAACGCAACTTTGCATTCCATTCTGAAACCAGGTCATTCTGCTTGCCAATGGACGGCCGGTGGCTAGACATGGCTTGCTTTATTGAACCAGCTCTTTTCGGCATGAGCACTGGCCAAACACCTGGCTAGGTTTATTGTTTCCTTGTTTCCTTGTTTTCCTTGTCTTATTGTTTCCTTTATCTTTTCCTCCTTCAGTTTTTTCCGAATCCGTTTTAAGGTGTTCGTGTTATACCTAGAAGATGCAACGACTCGTTTGCATTTTATATTTTATGTCTTGGCATCCCGTTGTGGATGGTGCTTTTTTTCGGGGGGTGGAACGGATTACTTTCTTTATTTTCCTATGACATCTCATGAATGAAGAAAACGGGAGGACCTATTAAGTTGTTGTACTGAGTTTGCTACACAATTAACACCTCTGACGCCGTTCCTTTCGAGGACATCTTAGCTTAACACATAAATTAACAAAAAAAAAAAGCGGCCTTGGCCGAAAATAATTTTGGAATTGAATGCTCGAAGTGAAGTGAAGTTACTAGTAAAATGTTGGCAAACTCTTGATAGGCCGGCAAACAAGGCTGTTCCATGACTAATACAAGTACCGTACTTGGGCGTGGGAAAATACTACCCCACTTGAGCTAGGCTATCGAATTCGGACTTGTCGCCAATTCCTTGTTTTAGGGGAACTCATCGCCATCTCGCAATGTCTTCTCGGTTTGTCTCCACTGGTGCCATTAACGCTGACAGCGGCGAGGCCGTGGCACCACAGAAGCCGGAGACAGCAGGGAGGCCATCGGCGGGCAGCACACGGCACCAGGCAGAGTGGGAAAAGGTTGAGCGCGAGCTTCAAGAAGAGCGACGGAAGCGGGCGGAGGCCAGGCAAGCGGCGGGCAGCGCCGCAGGGGAAAAAAGCCTGTACGAGGTCCTAGAGGCCAATAAGGGTGGGTGTAGTGGCGGCGTACTGGATGGGGAGTTGCGTGTGTACTAACGTGCACAAGCGGCCAAGCAAGCTGCCTTTGAGGAAGCCCACCAGCTGAAGAACCAGTTCCGACCGCTGGACGATGACGAGGTGGATTTTCTAGAAAGTGTTCTGGCCTCTTCGCGGGCTGAGGAGGACCGCGTGCGCAAGGAGACGCAGACCGGGCTGGACCAGTTCCGCGAGGAGCAGCAGAGACAGGAGCGGGCTCGGGAAGCGGACGGGGGCGATGCGCCTGGCGATGCGCTCGCAGAGGTGAGTGGGCTCGTGGACGACGAGAGTCTGCGAGAGGGGGGGTGGCAGGTCAGCGCCACGGCGGGACAGCGCAAGAGAAAGCGGCGCGAAGAGAAGGCGGCGCAGCTTCTGGGCGTCAAGCGGAAGAACAGCACGTCGGTGGACAGGCCGGACAAGAGCGGCGAAGCGGACAAGGCAGACAAGACGGACAAGACGGACAAGACGGACAAGACGGACAAGACGGACAAAATCGACACAAAAGAGGGGGGGTCTAAAGGACTCGGACACGCCACGGCGCCGCCTCCGAAACGGCCCAGCCAGGCCGAGAAGCCCAAAGCTGCGGCGCCCAAGGCCAAGTTATCACTGGTAGACTACGGCTCGGATGGCGACAACAGCGACAGCGAATGAATAGAAGCCTATTGAACGCCACAAACCAATGGAGATGCGTCATGATAATAGTACAGCAGCGGCGACCTTTTCTACTCTACATCGTCCAGATTGCCAACATTGATCGTTTGCCGGTCGCCCTTCCACTTGCGGACACTCCAGCGTGCGAGCTGCCGGAACTTGCCCTTGGTCCAGCCCTCGACCTGCTCCTCGGGCACGACAAACGCCCTGGCCCTCTGCTCGTCTGCCGCCTCGAGGGTAAACCGCCGCATGCGCTCGGCAATACGGGAATCAAGGACCATGGACGACGCCCAGATCAGCTCCTTTGCCGGCTGTGGCGGCACGGCCACGTCCAGCTTGGTGTCGGCTTCGGCCGTCTTTGCGGCCTCGGCGTCGTCTGCTTCCTTCCACACGGACTTTGCCCAATTCCGCTCTTCGTGGACGAGCACGTCGGCCTGCTCATAGCCGCCCATGTCCTCGCGGTATTCGCGGTAGGTGCCGAAGCAGATGGCCGCCACATCGCGTCCAATCTCGTCGGCCAGGCTGCGGCGGTTCAAGTACCGGCCCAGCCGTGTTGGCGTGTTGAAAAAGCCGAGAATATGGGGAAACGGAATGGCCACGCTCGGACCCAACTCGGCCGGGATAAAGCGGGGCAGAGAGCTGGAGGGGTACTGCTCCGGGCTGTTGTACGGCGGCAGCTGCTTGGGCCGTTTCGGCTTGTCCTCCTCGGCGGGCGTTTCGGCGGGAGCAGCCGGAGCGTCGGGAGCCGGAGCCGGAGCATTCGCCGACGTGTCGGCGGCGCCGCCACTGCCCTCGGCCGATTCAGTTTTGGGTGCGTCCAGCTTGGCCTCGACGGCCGGAGTCGGCTCCGGAGTCGGCTCCGGAGGCGGCATCAGAGGGCCGAGCCAGCCTTCGTGCAGTCCGCGGACGTATTCCTTCCAGGTGTGGCGACCGACGACAATGTCGCCTTTGATGCCCTCGTATTCGGGAACGCCGTTGCGCTGGCGAATGTCGGCGATGACATCTACGTCCGTTGGGGCATCCTCGAGGCCGGGAGTGCCTAGGTCTCGTTCGACGGACCGCCGCGAGCGCCGCACACGCTCGGCCACCACGGCGCGCACGTCGCCCTGCTGGCGGCCCACGACAAACTCCCAGTCCAGGCCGCTGCTGCAGAGGATCGGCTTCACATACTGGGCAAAGTGGTCCTGCGCCGAGCGGAGTCCGTCGCCGGGCGGCGCTTCGAGGAAGACGGTGATGCGGCGCGGCATGGCGCTGGGACTGGCAATGGGCTCCTTGGCCAGGGGCGCCACCGCGGCCACCCACCGTGCCGTCGCCCTCTTCCGCTCACGGCCATCGTAAATCAGCGCGGCGGCGAAGCTGGTCGTCACGCCCCAAAAGATGAGCCAGTTCCGCGAGGGAAGTTTTCGCGGCAGCGCCGGGAGGCCGAGCAGCCGTAGGGCATCGTTCCGGGGCTGTAGCACCGCGTTAGCAAAAGGCCATTCGACCATACGACCCCTGGGGCCAGATACAGAAGCGTACCGCTTTGGAATCCGTCATGACGCCGGCCACGACAACATAAAGTCGGCTCAATGGGGGGGTGGAAAAAAATTGCGGTGCAACTTGGAATGGAGCTGATAACGATAACGGTAAATTCCAAGTCACATGACCTCCTCCCGCGCCTGCTTCAGCCTTCTCCTGCCCCGGAGTAGGGTCGCGGTGTGACGCGGCTTCGCCATGTTCTCGGCCTGTTTGGGCTGCGATAGAAAGAGTACGTGACGGTCTGCTGCTGCTGCTCCCATTCTCTCCGCGAGGACTCGGTGGCAATCAGCTCGACTGTGCTGGCATGTGTCTGTGTGGGAGGAGGAGCGGGGCTGTCGGTCCACTGCGATTATTTGGGATTTATCCTGAAAAGGGGACTTAGCGCACAGGGGCCTAACGGTTGGTGCCCTTGGGGCGCCAGGGATCGCCCGTAGCCTACCAGCGAGTCGCTTTGGAAGGCGGGCGCCTCTCCTTTCTCCCGTTTCACATCGACATCCCTTTTGTTTACAGCCACCACGCCGCTTCCGTGCCGTTGGACTGCCTCTTTGGACATACCAGCTGCAGAGCCCGTTGCCTTTTGGTCGTGGAAATCCGTTTCCACCGCCGGGATCGTCCAGGTAAAGAACTGCCAGCTCTCTTCTTCTTCGCCGCCTTTTCCCCTCTTTCCATCATCTCACTCGACCACCCCCCTTTCCTGATCGACTCTGCATGCTGTATCTTGCATACATCTGCAATTCCCTTCTCCAGCTCGTTGCTGCCCCCAGCGTCCCGTATCTGGCTTCTGCCCGTGCCCGGCTCTGCTCCTGACATTGCGGTGTGCCGCTATTTCGGCTTGCTTCGAGACGTGAACCCAAAGTTGCTGACTCGTCCCAGTCGACTGCTCCCGCATATATTAGGAGTCGCGCTGCATTGACACCCCTGGACCGATTCCGACTCGTCAGACGCTTTACATCATCACCGGCCACCCGCCAGAGTCACCATGGATAACCAAGGAGGCCGCCTCTATCTCAACTTTAACAACGCCGATCGTCTGGCTGCTCCAGATCGGACGTATCCAACGACGCCGTCCACCTTTCCCCAGCCGGTCTTTCCGGTGTCCGGCCAGCAGCAGGCCGCGTCCGCCAACAACATTGGTATCGCCACGTCCCAGCAGCCACAGCAGTACCAGGCCGGCTACGCGACTGGCGGGTATTTCGCGCAGAACCAGTATCAGCAACAGTATCTTGCCCAGCAGCCCGCCGCTCACGGCGTGGACTATGGCAACGGTGCCGGCATGGGGAACGCCGCATCGTCTGGTGCTGTTCCGACCTCTGCCAGTGCCAACAATGTATATCAGACACGGGCCAACCCCCAGTTGATGGCCTCGAGCACCGACCCCAACACTGGCCTTGCCCACCAGTTCTCCCACCAGAACCTCGGTGGCGCCGCCTCTCGTGCATCGCCCTACGGAAACCGTGGACCTTCGCCTGCGCAGCGCCCACGGACCGCCGGCGCCCCAAGCTATCCAGCCAACTATGGCAACTATCTAAACACGGCGGTTCCTGCCCAGCCGCCCTCCGTGCCGCGACTGGAGTTCCAGCCGGCCCCGGAACGAAACCCCGATCGCTACGGCCCGAACTCCAACAACAACCAGAAAAAGTGCTCCCAGCTGGCTGCCGACTTCTTCAAAGATAGTGTCAAGAGGGCACGGGAGAGAAACCAAAGGTGTGTCTTGTCACGATCCCGGCTGCCTATCGACGGACTCTAACGTAGTGGGCTTTATCTAGGCAGAGCGAGATGGAGCAGAAGCTATCTGAGCCGAACCAGTCGACCGCACGCAAGGAGCAGATCTGGTCGACAGCCGGCCGACGAGAGGGCTCGTATCTGCGTTTCCTGCGGACAAAGGACAAGCCGGAGAACTACACGACCGTCAAGATCATCGGCAAGGGTGCCTTTGGCGAGGTGAAGCTCGTCCAGAAAAAGGCCGACAACAAGGTCTATGCCATGAAGTCCCTGATCAAGACGGAAATGTTCAAGCGAGACCAGCTCGCGCACGTCCGTGCCGAAAGAGACATTCTGGCCGAGTCCGACAGTCCGTGGGTGGTGAAGCTGTACACGACATTCCAGGATGCCAACTTTTTGTACATGCTGATGGAGTTCTTGCCCGGTGGCGACTTGATGACAATGTTGATCAAGTACGAAATCTTCTCCGAAGACATCACCCGCTTCTACATTGCCGAAATTGTGCTCGCCATCGAGGCCGTACACAAGCTCGGCTTTATCCACCGGTAGGTCTCTCTTTGCATCGAACCGTCGCCGCACGGCCTAACCCATTGCGTAGTGATATCAAGCCCGACAACATTTTGCTGGACCGCGGCGGCCACGTGAAGCTGACGGACTTTGGTCTGTCCACGGGCTTCCACAAGCTCCACGACAACAACTACTACCAGCAGCTGCTTCAGGGCAAGCCCAGCCGTCCACGAGGCGACCGGAACTCGGTTGCCATTGACCAGATCAACCTGACGGTCAGCAACCGGTCGCAAATCAACGACTGGAGACGGTCTCGGCGGCTGATGGCCTATTCGACGGTGGGAACGCCGGACTACATTGCCCCTGAGATTTTCACCGGCCACGGCTACAGCTTTGACTGCGATTGGTGGTCACTCGGGACCATTATGTTTGAGTGCCTGGTCGGCTGGCCTCCTTTCTGTGCCGAGGACCGTCACGATACATACCACAAGATCGTCACCTGGCGCCAAAGCCTGTACTTCCCCGACGACATCCAACTCGGCGTGGAGGCGGAGAATCTCATCCGAAGGTACGCTCGCAACGTGCTCCTGTGCTGCTTGCCCGCCATCATACTGACAAGACAGCCTCATTTGCAACTCGGAGAACCGCCTGGGACACAGCGGCGCACACGAGATCAAGGGCCACAGCTTCTTCCGCGGCGTGGAGTTTGACAGCCTGCGCCGGATTCGCGCTCCGTTCGAGCCGCGCCTGACGTCAAATATCGACACGACCTACTTCCCCACGGACGAGATTGACCAGACGGACAATGCCACGCTGCTCAAGGCACAGCAAGCCGCCCAAGGCCGTCTCGCGCAGCCGGAGGAGAGTCCGGAGATGAGCCTGCCGTTCATTGGATACACGTTCAAGAGATTCGACAACAACTTCAGATGATCTTGGATGTCTGGGTTTTGAGCAGGTGCGGCGGGGAAGAGGCAGTGCCGACGCTGCCGACATTTGATTATAGCATCTAGAGACGCAGACGGCATGTGGCTCTCGAGTTAGCGTTTACTGATCTAGCTGTTTCGTCATTTTTTTGGACCGCTGTAGGCTGGATCGAGTAATATATTGAGCCACGTGAGACAAGATCCCAACGAAACATAGCAATGGAAAACATGTTTGAGCAAATGTGCCAGCAGAGGCTCGCTTTCGTCTGAAATACGCACTACGAAGACGTAGCAAACGAAACTCACCCAAGGTGCCACTTGCTATATTCAATGAGGAACATCAGAATAGAGCCCGATTTTGTTGATAGATGGGACATACTTGAACATAAAAGCGAGGCTTCTCGCGCCACGGGTGCCCGTCTCGAGTACATAACATAGCCACTGTTCAACGCAGGATCATTTCCCACGACAGCAAAAGTTTGGGTATTCCGATCTGCTTACCGTCATCGACGATTGGAGCGAATTCGCAGGGCTCAGCCGGCCCTGCTGCCATGATGGCCCTTGTGGTGTCCCACGCAGCCGCTCCTGTTCAGAAACCACCCGGCCCCGTCCCGGTTCTTCGTTACCACGTCGGCAGAGATTTGAAAGTGTGGATGCCCGCATTCGGGGTCAGGATTCAGGATAAAGATTCAGCATGGGTCCGTGATCACGACCGCCCCATCAGGCCGGGCGCGGCGTTGAAGCGCTCTTCGCGCTCGGTCACAAAGAGGACCTGCACCCAGTATTCGCGGGCGTCGCGGTCCCAGTAGTCAAAGGTGCGGCCCTCGCGGCGGTCGAGCTCGCGGGCGGGGATCTTGAAGCCGCAGGTCTCGTAGGGGTCGGCGGCGACGAGGAGGTACTGGAAGTCGCGGTCGGCCTCCTCGATGCGCTGGCTGAAAGCGCTCATGATCTGCCAGCGCGGCGTCACGTCCTGGCCAATGTCGGGGTACTGCAGCTGGAAGAGCAGGCCCATTTGGCGCGTGACCGGGTCGCGCACCTTCATGATCTTGTAGCCCGGCCGGCCGATGCGCACCGCCAGCCTCCGGCCCTGCCCGCCGTCGCCAAAGCCCAGCGCCGAGAAGCCGGCGCCGGCCACGCCCACCGGCAGCCCCGTGGCCGGGTCAATGTCTCGCCGCAGCCCTTCGCGCTCCTCCTTGGCCGCGCGCCGCGCCAGGTTCGTCTGGTGCTTCTTGCCCTGCGTGTGCGCCAGGTAGGAGCCCTCGTTCTGGTGGCCCGTCAGACACAGACGGCACTCGTACGTGCCCAGGTGGTTCTTGAACAGGTACGGGTCGTTTTCCAGATTGATCGACTCGAGGGCGATTTTCCGCAGCCGCTCGCGACGGTCGGCATTGGTGGCGCTCTGCGAGGCCACACCGCCGCCGCCAAACTTGGAGCCGACACGATTCTGGTAGTCCATTTGGGCGCCGCTGGTGATGATTCCGGGTGGTGTTGTCCGTAGGTGTGTCCCTTTGGTTTCGTTGTGGTCAAGACTGACCTCGTTACTTTGGATTTGGCACAAAATCTTGTAGTCAGACCGATGCGGTCATGACTTGGATTCCTGATATGTCAGGCACTATATTAGTCAGCGGAAACATCAACCCCTCGACTTAGTGCACGCATAAATACGGAGTACGGAGTAATGACCAGTACAAAACAACGGACTTCCAGGTCCTTTCCTTGGCCGCATTACGTCGTAGGATCGCCCACAACTGTACTCCGTCTCGCAATGTTTTCCGCTCCTGGCATGGCTCACGGATAGGAGAGCATTTGCAAGACATGCAGCCAAGCCATGTAGGAGCGCACTAGGCTCTACGCGGGCGCAATTTACTCATAAAAGGGCAAAGGATGCACGAAGCGAGGGATCGATATTAGGAATTTGTGTGACGGAAAATACAGCTACATTTGCTTTGAATATTGCTTTACATTGGTGCGTAGGGCTTGCCAGAAAAAAAGAACGCATGGGTATTGGATGCTTTGGACGTTGGAGAACGGTCTGGATAGAGAGATCGAGCCGAAATATGGGTAAAAGAGATTTGAGCCGGGCACAGCCGCAACGGCCTATCCTTGGCCAGAGGTGCCTCCCCTCCCCCCTTTTTCCCTTTCTCCCTGATACGGCTGTGGCGCGGAGGCTAGTGTAGCCGGCCGCCACCGCCCATGTCGCCGCCCATATCATGCGACATGAGCGGCTGGGCGTCGCTCTGGCCGCTGACCGAGCGGACGGCGGCGCTCGGGCGTTTCGCGTCGACGGCGGCGGCCTTTGCGAGCAGGGCGATCTCGGCGGCCTTGGCGATCTTGTTTTGGCGGGCGCGGTCGCGGAAGCACATGGAGCAGATGCTAATGGTGGCAATGACAATGGCGGCGGCAAACGCAATGCTGATGATGATGCCGGCCGTGTCGAGCTTGTCTATGCGGGCCATGCAAATGATGGTGCCATCGTCGTCCGTGTCGCAGATCATGGTGGCCGCGCACGACGCCTCCGTCGTGTTGGTCGTGTAGCAGGACATGGTCGAGCCCGAGGCGGTGCCGGTCGACTGCGTCGGGCAGATGGTGGTGGCCGAGTAGGACGTGGTGTAGCACTGGTCGCCGGTCGTGGAGGCCGACGAGGTCGTGGACGAGACGGTGGAGGACGTGGAGCTCGTGGTGGTCGAGGTGGTGCTGGACACGGTCGAGCCGGTCGTGGTGACAGACGAGGTCGAGGTCGAGGACGTGGACGAAGTCGTGGTGGTGGCCGCCGCGGTAGTGGAGGCCGTGGTGGCCGTGGTGGCCGTGGTCTCGGCGGCCGTGGTGGTGGCCGTGGTGGCGTCGGCGGTCGTGGCGGCCGCGGTGGTGGCCGTGGTGGCGGTCGTGTCACTGTCCTTGCGCCGGCGCAGCTCAACCAGCACGCCGTCCTCGAGGCCATTCTCGCAGCGCTTGACCGACCACATCGCCTCAATGCGCGCCTCCGCGGCCGTGCAGCCGGCATTCATGAGACAGGTTTGCACCACGGTCTCATCGAAATCGCGCGGGTTCTGCGGTATCCGGTGGATCAGGCAGTGCTCGATGCTGCCGGCATCACCACAGGCAGCGACCTTGGCCAGCTCGCCGGCGTGGGCCTGCATACACTCGGCCGTCTCCAGGGCGGCGACCAGATGCCAGCCGGCGGCCTGCACGCCCACGAGGGCCAGGAGCGCCCGGCCGGTTTGGGACCACCGCATGTTGAAGAGATTTGAGAGAGTAGGGGGGGGGGAGAGAATGTGTGGGTTTTTCGATTGCCGATTTTCGATTTCCGATTTCGTTGGGCGCGCGCACGTCTCTCGGTATACGAGTTCAGGTGGTGATGGCCGTGCGTTGCAGAGATGAGGCTGCTGGCCAGTACTTATGCACCAGCAAAAAGCGGAAAGCGAAGAGAAGAGCGGAAGAAAAAAGAAAAATCGAAAGGAGCAAGCGAAAGGAACAGGTGCGAGGAAGAGGGGAGCTGGAGAATCCGCCAAACAAAGGGCGAAGGATTCCAACGGGCTAAAGCAGGACAGCAATAGTCTCAGTTCTTGTCGTTGAGCCACGGGGGAAGGAAGGGGGGAAGGCGGTGCTGGGCTTGCGTGAAATGAGAGCCTAGGCCGAGTAAAAAACGGCACGACGCAGGCCTCTTATTACGCTACGATAAAACGCAGCGCGCCAGCCCTCTCCGGGAAAGGGGGGGGGGGGGGGAATGCATAGTAAGAAAGGCAAGGCATCGTTGCGGACGAGCCGCGCAAGCTGTATGCCAAGGACGACGTAGTGGACGGAGTGGACTAAGCCTCGCTACGGGGCCCGAAACTTATCCCCCATTGAACGTGCGCTCATTCACTGTGCCCACTTTTTTTTTCTTGTGCGGTGGACTACCACCTTAGTTTCTACCCCTTTCTCGCCCGTTTGGTCATGCGAGACAGAACTGGTCCGGAAGGCAGGCTGTTGACGATCCAGGCCTCCCTGCCCCCCCTCCACGGCCCAAGTCTCTCCACCGCCTCTGCGTGCAAGCACAATACGACGTACACACCGTTGTGCCTGGCTGGTCCAAAGAAAAGAGACGAAACGAAGGAGCCGGGCTCCGCTTTCTGACGCGTAGCATTACGTGTGCTGAGGCTGACTGCGGGAGGGTGGAGAGAGAGAGCCACGATGGCCCAGGACTAGGAACGGCGCGTCCTCATTTGCACGTCACGTGCATGTCACCAGCCGCAAACCGCATCCTTTTCCCCCCCCACGACACCTGATGGAGATCGACCGACATTGATACTCTGGCAAGGCGGCTAAAATAAACTGCGTACAACAGCCCCCCATCCCTTGCCCATCTGCGCTGCGGAAGCACTCGTCGTGCGTCATGCATGCAAGCACAAACAGAAGCGAAATCGTCATCGTCTCTCTGTGGCCGAAAGACGACGAACGCAGCCAAACGGGCGCAGCCCTCTGAAGCCGATTCATGGCCAGAGGCGTCCGACAGCACAGCCACGTCCTAGCGCAGGGGCGCCGCGCCGATTGGTGCTGTGTTCCCATCGCTCGATCGGATCGCTGGAGCCGTCGGCGCCGGCGAGCCCGGATGGCGGAACAACCGATCAGGAACCCAGCGGATCGCTGTCACCGAGTTCCGGTGGTCTCGCTGCACCTCAAAGTTGCCGCCGCCGTTGTTGGCGTTGCCCTCCGTATCGTACAGCACGTCAAGCTCAGAGTCTTGCATCGGCCCAACGTAGTTCTGCGCCAGCTCACTGACCCGCGCCTTGACCGCTTCAATCGGGGTGAGGCCGAGGTCGGCCACTCCGTTCGCGCCGCCTTCGACGTCCGTGCTGCCGGCCATCTCTTTGCACGCTTGGCACAAGAGGTGGCGGAGCGTGACCGATCGGCCTTGCGACGCTCTTCCCAGACTGCCATGCGTAGAAAACGGCACCGGATTCACGGGCATCCCCCAGCCACCCGGCGCCATGCCTCCCACCGGGAAACCTGGTGGCGGCCCGGCGGCGAAGGAGTTGCTGGACGGGTGGTTTGGGACACTGCCCCATAGCGACGACGGCGAGCCAAAGGCAGTGGAGAGATCCACGCCAAACGAGCCGGACGCCGACCCGAAGGGCCGCACCACGGGGATGGGCCGCCGGTTGGGGTAGGCGTCCAGCGGGAAATCGGAGTCGTCGAGCAGCGCTTTCGAGCCCAGGTGGTGTGCATTCTCGCCGTCGCTGTTGCTCATCGGCAGTCCAGGTTCCGCGTGCAGGCCATGCACAACGCTCCCTGGCCGTCCAATCGGCGCCGGCCGTCCAATGGGCTGGGTCGTCGACGCTGGCGAAGACGCAAGCTCGAACCCGGCCGAGGACTGCCGTGCGTGGCCCAGAGGCACCCCGTTCGCATCCATCCCAATGGGCAATCCCACCGGTGTTCCTAGCGGGTCCTGTGGGATGTGGTGGCTGAATCCGGGCGGTGGCGGTACCAATGGCCCAAATCCCCGACTCAGTCCGTTGATGCCAGGCGGCATCTGCATCATAGAGGGAGGTCCCGCGTTACGGAAGTTGCTCCCACTGATCGCGCCGTACTGCGATGGCAGGCCCAGTCCGGGGGGCATCGACGCAGGCGCGATGCCGAGGGGGTAGTGCATGCCGACGGGAGATGGCGTTATGGAAAACGGGCTCGTTTGCTGCGCCGGCGCAGACAAGGGCGACGCCGCCTGCGCCAGACTCTGTCCGAGGCCGCCTGCGCCCTGTGCGAGACTGCTGGCGCCGGCGTTGGGCTTGGCTAGGCCGAAAGCCATGATGCTGGCTTGCACCGGCGTCATGGGGTGCGGCGACGCATTCTGGCTCTGTCCAGAGCCAGACAAGGATGCCGTCCGCGAGGCCGTGCCGCCGCTCTGGCTTCCCGTCGTGCTGCACCCCTGCTGCGATGGCTGCCTTGCGCGCATAGGCGTCGGCGCCTTTGGTATCGCCGGCGTGGCCACGGGTAGGAGCGGGGATGCGAATCCCAGCGTCACTGACGGCTGTTGCGGAAGAGCAGGCACCATGCTGGATCCTAGAGGCGTCGGCGGCGCCTGATACGGCTGTGTGTGGAACGGTCGTTTCGGGAGGCTGATGGGGGATGGCGAAGGCGCTGTCGAAGAAGCCGCTGTCGCAGCTGTCGCAGCTGTCGCAGCCGTCGAGACGGGCGCTGGTCCCACTGCTATTGGCACCGCTGGTGCTGGGGGGAGAGTCGGGACGGCGGGCACAGGAGCTGCCCGGCCACCCGTCCGCTCGCCCTGTCTCTGGCGTGTCCGTGTGTCGCCGGCGGCTTTCGGCTCCCTATCCCGTCGTCCCCGGTCGTCCCGGTCCTTCCTCTGGCGGCTTTCCCGGCCCTTCTTGTCCTGTGCCTCTTTCTCCTTCAGCCGGGCCTCCTCCTTGGTCTTCCGGTCGCGTTCCTTGGCTTCGCGAGCCTTTCGCTCCTGCTCCGCCTCCCGCTCCTTTTGCTCGTGGATCCGCCGCTGGCGCTCGGCTTCCTTGCGGAGCCGTTCCTCTTCCTCTGCTTTCTTTTGCGCCTCGCGCTTCTTGCGCTTCTCATCGGCCTTTTGCCTCAGCTCTTCGGCTTTCTGAGCTTCCTCGGCATGTCGTTCGGCCTCCTCGGCCGCCTTCTCGGCATCTCTGCGTGCTTTTTCCTCAGCTTGCGCCTGCCGTTTCTGTGCTGCCTTGTCCTTTCGCTTTTGCGCCTCCTTGGCTTTCTTGGCCTTGCGCTGTGACTCTTGGTCTTTTTCGTTGGCCAGTTCCTCAAGGAGCTTATCCTGTCGTTCCTTTGCCACCTTCTCTCGATAGGCCGTGAGCACTCGTTGCTCAAACATCCTGGCCGCAAATATTTGGAACATTCGCCGACCCTCTTCCATACGTTGCGCCTCCGTCATGACTTCCTGTAACAGTGGCATTTAGCTTCCAGTCCTCACAATTTCCACGTACCGCGCTCTCGGGACAGAATCTGGTACCTCTTCATCCTCATAGTCTTCGTCAGGGCTGTCGTATTCCTCCTCTCCATCCTCCTCGGGACTGTAGTTATCTTCGTCCGACACGGCATGATGGCTGTGGTTATGCATTCCATCGGTTCCGTTTTGAACAAAGCTGCCGCTGCGACTGCTGTACCTGTCCCTGGCGTCTTCTTCTCGAGCCATCCGGCTTTCCGCCAGCTGCTCCATCATCGTTATGAACTTCTGGCCGTCGTTTTTTAGAAGATCGTCCGCTACGGTCAGAATCCCGCCTAGATGCATGTTAGACACGGTCGGGCTCTTCTCTCCCGAGGAGTAGCGCAAATGCCTACCGTGGACTTTCAGCGAGTTGCCAAACGGAAATGGCTCTGGACTTTGGCCGTCTTTCTGCGGGTCGCCGTCTTCTTCGCCGTCGCTCTCGTCGTCGAGATCGTCTTCGTAGCCACCATGCTCGTCGTCGTCCTCCCCCACGTGCCCAACAATTTGGCCACGCGATGGCTCCTGTCCCGTATAGGCCGAAGCCGGGAGGTGCGAATGGGAGACGTGCGACGCCGCGAAATGTCGATTCGAAGACATCAGTGGAGGGTTCTGGCGGCCCACCGGGTCGTTGGCATATTGCTCCAACTCCTCGTAGTAGGAATCGTAGAGGCCCTCCAGTTCCTCCTCGATGGCCGTCCTCTTGCGTCCACAAAAGTGACAGCTGCACGTCATCTTTTGTTGCTCCTTCATCTTCCGCAAGACAGTGTCCTTTTCCACCTTGACCAGGGACTTGCGCTCCTCCTCACTCAGGTCGAGCCAGAAATCCTTGATTCGTCGGCGCTCCTCTTGCGAATTGGTGTTCCATATTTTCTCCTTGGAAGAGGCCGCATCGGAGCGCCCTGGGTGAGGAGCGATCGCTGCTGCCACCCCGCCAGAGGCAATGGTGTCCTTCTTCTTCTTCTTCTTCTTGGCCTTCTTCGACTTTGCCGAGTTTGCTGCTGTCCCATTCATGTCGGACTCGGCATTGTTCTGCGCCGATGCGACCTCACCAGCCTCGTCGCCGCTTGCATCGCCATCGTCATCCGGGAGTGTGGAGGGAGACCACTGTTGCGCCTGGTCAGACAACGCAGCCGCATCGGGAGCCCCGTTGGGATGCACGTCCACAGAGCTGTCGGCCTCGGACTTGCCCCGCGCCGCAGCGAGCTTCGCCCTGCGCTTGGCCTTCTTGCGGTTGACAGTCGGTGCGGGGCTTTCCGACACAGGACTCTCGACTACGTCCCCTTGTGGCGGGGCGCTCAGGACCGGCGAGCTCGCGCGCGATCCCACGGCGGTGTGTGGTTCGCCCGCAGCAGACTTTGGCACCGTGATGAACTTGGAGCCATCTTTGTTGGTATATTTCGCCGTTCCTTTGGCCGGAGGCGACGCTGGTGCGGCAACCGTGGTTGCAACGGAAGACACGGCCGGTGGCGAGCCCCGACGATTCCCCTTCATAGCGGCTAGAAATCTCGTGGATCCTAGTTTTGCGTCGTCGGTACATGGAGGGGCCGGACAGCAGGAAATTAAACGCGAGTCCGAGAAGGTCGGCGGCAATGGATGCTGAATGGAGCGTGCCTGAGCCAGATTCCCACAGTCAGCACGACCGCCGCGACGAGCACAAGGGGGGGCAGCAGTGCTGCGGCAGCACGGGGTCGGACAGGCGACGTGATCGGTCCACCACACGGCCGTTTTGTTGTGGAGGGCGTGCCGCCGTTGTCGCCGTTGGAAGGCCGAGACGAGGGAGAGCGGGAAACTCACAAAACGCAGCGGTGCGCCGCAGGGCGAGGCGAACGGAGGTCAGAACAATTCGCTATTGGATGTGTGGCGGTCTATATGGCAGTGCAATCGGATGGGCCGGGTCGCGGCGTCGTGGTGCGCTCGTCGCGAAGTGTTCGTGTTTGACGGTCGAGGTTTGGCCGATTCTTTCTTCATCTAACTTGATCTCTCGGCAGTAGTGGAGGTGGAGGTTCTGGGACGTACCTGCCCAAGTTGTGGCGTGTGGCGGGTACCAGCGACTACTTTTAGTCAGCAATAGCTGAACTTTTTCTGTTTAGCCACGTGACCATATGTAGCCGAGAATTGTCGACACTACTCGTACTCATATCCTCGCGTTCATGTTTACGTGCTGCGTATGGGACACTGCTAGGCAGAGAAATAGAGTGGTCATCGTAACAGCGAATCACAAATTTCATGACACCACAATATAGGAGGAGAGGGGATGCATTCTGTACACTTGTGATTTGTGGTCTTCTGTATCCAACGGCGCCACAAAAGCTGCAGAATAATACTATGAAGCTAAATTGGATTGGGCACAGATTTTCAGAGGCCGTTGGAGCTTCGTATATGGATCAGCATCATATTGCAGACTTCGGCGGAGTGCTCCGTACAGAGGCACAAAAATCAGGAGTGTTCTCTGACTGTAAGCATTAAAATGGCCAGTACGCCTAGGACAGTGGGGCAAGGCATATGGCCTGCAACCCAGTTATGTAATCCCTATTTATTGGCTTATTGGTCGCGGACAAGCCCAAGCCTCCAAAATTTCCTGACCATCGCGGAAACGCCGAGCATTGCGTATTATGCGAAACCTCCTTTTCCATTCTCTCCCCGTTTCTTATCACTCCTCTCCTGAGAACGCCCACTTCTTCGAAACTTTGCCCTTTCGACTTCGCGAACTTGACAGTCCCATCTATATTCCCATTTCTCCGACCTCTTTGTAACGCCGATTTCAAGAATACGAGCAGACACGACAACACGCATCGCCATCTGCATCTTCCATCGCGGGATTGCAGGCATCCACAACGCCCGTCGCTGCGGCCGTCATGGCAAGCCCAAATAGTGCTCGCGATGTGATCCGCAGGTACGACCGCAACCCACAGCACCTGTCGCCGATACGCCGTTATCTACTCTAGCAACTCGTTACTAACGCGTTCTGCGTGTCCATAGGAAGCTGGTCATCATCGGCGATGGCGCATGCGGAAAAACGAGCTTGTTGAGTGTTTTCACGCTGGGATACTTTCCAACGGTATGTGTTGTCCCCTTCCCCCTATCACGCAGCTCATTGGTGCCATATGCTGACCATCCGTGCTCCCAGCACTATGTAAGCTGTCTCTTTAGCCAAGCATCGATCGAAGCCAGCAACACCCCTGAAGACCCCGACACGGCTGGCAAATGCTTGATCTGCGATATTTTATTTGATCCTCGGACTAACTTGTTCAGATTCCAACGGTTTTCGAAAATTACGTGACCGACTGCAGAGTGGAAGGGAGGAATGTCCAGCTGGCACTGTGGGACACGGCAGGACAGGAAGACTACGAACGATTGCGACCACTGGCATATGCAAAAGCCCACGTCATCTTGATAGGGTTCTCTATCGACACGCCAGATTCGCTCGACAATGTGAAGCACAAGGTGGGTTGTCCCGTGCCACTACACCGCGGCCATGGAGGCGAAGCTGACATGAATCTCAGTGGATCGAAGAGGCGACAGAGCGGTGCCCTGGCGTGCCCATAATTCTGGTCGGTCTGAAGAAGGATCTTCGCGAGGATCCGGTAGCCATCGAGGAAATGCGCAAGCGAAGCCAGCGGTTCGTGACGAGACACGAGGGAGAATCTGCGGCAAAGGAAATGGGAGCGCGCAAGTATCTCGAATGCTCCAGTCTGTCCGGCGAGGGCGTCGACGACGTTTTCGAGGCGGCCACGCGGGCAGCGCTCTTGACCTTTGACAAGAGCCAGGGGGGCGGCTGCTGTGTGATTTTATAAAATCGGACGTTGCGATTTTGCTCGGCAAAGAGTGAATGGGTGGTTGGAATTGCGCACCGCGGAAAGCAAGCAAGCAGGCTTCAGCTTACGAACTACGACATGACTTGTACTAATACTATCTTTACTTGAGAGTTGGCTATAGCGTAGGATGCAGAGCATGCGACCGGCAGTTACCGGACGCCATAAATTGAATTCAGGTTGACAGAACTTTGAGCAGCAGATGAAATATAGACCACGTGCTCGTTGATTTCGCCAATATGTATCGTACAGAAGTTGTTCTATGTTTCTTTTGTCTGTCTGCCTGCCAAATCACCGTTTCCAGTCGTGGTTCCATGCTTCTCTGGCCGGCGTTTCCGTCTGTGGGCGAGCGTATTCGATCGGTATGCCATCGTGACCCCACACGCCCTTCTTCTCCATTGCAACCCGGAACAGGTATCCCAGATCCCGCTTTCCCGGTCCGGCCGTTTTCCGCAGCTCCTCGCAGGCACTCTGCATACTCTGGTATTGCTTCATCAACTCCCGCTCCCTCTGCTCTCGGTTTTGGCGTCGGAACAGAAGCCATGCGCGATGTATCGTCCAGTGGCGGAGGTACCGGTTGCGACCCATGCGCAACGGCGGCGGGACAAACTTGAGCTTGTATAGGGCCTTGTCAAAGATTTTGATTTTTGGGTCCCTGTTAACCGCCATGCGCTTGGCTCGCGATCCTTTGGATGCACCCGGAGTGCGAGAAGTAGGCGGGGCATTGAGCGCAGGATTCGCCGAAAAGAGCCGGAGACCTGCAGCGGCACGCCAGACGAGAGATGCTGGCCGCGAGAGTGGGCTGAGCAGGCGTGCAGACATGTCGGATGCCGAGAAGACGGACGGGCGGGCAGCTTGCCCCGAGAGCCTGAGGGCTCCCAGAAACGAGGGAGAAGGCATGGGAAGTCGGGTCGATAGAGAGAGGGTCGAGACGGACGGGAGCTCTCCGGAAGCAGAGGAGAGACACCGATGCGGGCGTCTTGGCAAACGAGCAGCTATGCGGTGCTTCCAATGGAACATTCACTATCACAGAAATTCGTCGTTGGAGGATTTTGCCGGTAGATTATTTATTCCGCGCCGAGTACTTCGTACAGCGAAGTGGGGTTCTCCACATATAACCCCCAGGCGGGTGGCAGGCGCCTAAATTGAGCTCTCGGGGACGGGGAAATTATCCCCAAGTCCCCGATCTAGGACGCCTTCTTTATATTTGTTTTTGTAGTTTTCGGGCGCGGAGTGTGCAGAGAGACGATATGAATAGGATCTACCCGTGTTGAGGCGACCCTGTGGGCATTGTGTGGTACCACAGTTTCTGGGGAATGCGCCCGTAGCCTCGATTAGCCAGGGCGGGTGGCGCAGTCAATTAAGCAGCTGACTGTGCGTGCGGCCGGAACAGGTTTGTTTCCCGATCGCGCACTCCGTAGAGCAGTCCAAATCGGAGAACCAACAGACCAGACTGAGACTTTGTTTTTGGAGGAAAACAAGCATACTTCCCCTTCCCACGACGGGATAGCAAGCACGGCGCCCGACCGGTTGGATGCTTTAGCGGTGACGACACGCCAGCTGAGAAGAGACGGCATATGCACGTCTTCCCGTCCCCTTTCTTCCAATTTCCATGATCCACCCCGCCGTCCATATTCGTCTTATCTATCATCATGGCCGTTCCGTTGGCTCTTCGACGATTTTCCCGGTCGCTAAATAGCAAGTTCATATACGGCCGCATTGTCTGTCTCCCTCCCTAGTTTTCGAAAAAGCCGCCGAGGACGACGGTGGCACAAGTGCAATATAAAAAGAACACTTGGCGCTGACATAGCACATCAGCCTCTTCTACATTCCATCGTTTTTTTTATCGAAATGGCCATCGTCGCGAGGCTGGCTACGAGATTCAATACTCGCTATGAGGAACGACCAGGTACGTGTTGTGGTGTTGCGCCTCCCTTTCTGGTCTCGAGTGTTTTGCAAGTTTCTGACGTCTCTCCTCCCGCAGTGCTCACCATGATGGTGACGAATACCGTGCTCGGTGGCATCGCCGACACGGTGGCCCAAATGATTACGTCTTTCCAGCACCGACAAAAGATGCTTCGGAAAGGGATTGATCGAAAAGACGACGACAAGATCGAGATGCGGGACTGGAACAACCCGAGCACCTTTGTGGATCGGGAGCTCATCCCCGAGTCGAAATCACTGCCGCCACCGTTCGACTTTGAACGCCTCACCCGGTTCATGGTGTACGGGTTCGGGATGGCGCCGCTACAGTTCAAGTGGTTTCGCTTTCTCGAGCGGTGCTTTCCCATCACGAGCACCAGCGCCATGGTCCCGGCGTTGAAACGGGTCGTTTTCGATCAGTTAATATTTTCCCCACTGGGTACGTGAGACGGTGGAGGCGCGCGTGAAGAGTGTCAGCGAGGAAAGCAGCGATGGTGAGAGCAAAGTTTGAGTCACTGACAGCCGATATCCAGGCATTGCGTGGTTCTTCACCTTCATGACGGTGGCCGAAGGCGGTGGCCGTCGGGGGGTCCAGAACAAGCTGCGTGACATGTACGTGCCGACGCTCAAGGCCAACTTTATCATTTGGCCGGCGGTGCAGATTATCAACTTCCGCCTCATGCCTGTGCAGTTCCAGCTGGTTCGTCCCTGCTACGGCCCCATAATGCCATGTTTGAGAGCTAACGAAACCTGCACAGCCTTTTGTGTCGACTATTGGTATCGCCTGGACGGCCTATCTTTCGCTCACAAACTCGTCCGAGGAGACGCTCGAGGCCAAGCCGATCGCCGACGCGCAAAGGATCCGCCTGGCCTGACCTGATTGTGAATGGCATCAAGGACAAGCATACGTGAAAAATAGCGTTGTCTTTACGGCGGCGGTCTACAAGTCCGAGTACGCAATACGAGTACTCCGTAGTGGCGCATAGTATTATTGGCGCGTGGGGTTGTGGAAAGGCTCTTTTTTTTTTCCTTCAGAAATTAGCGCATCTCGTACATTCTTTCCATAGCCTGCAGTTTTGGGCGTGTTCTTATTGGGCTTTCAGGATTGGGGCGTTATGGCACGGCGAGGATCGGACATGCGCAGAGACGGGCAGTCTTACTGGAATTGTATGACCTAGTATGACCTAGCTCGATCCCCTGCCAAAGATTGCATCACTCTGAGAAGCTCATACGAGTACGTGCGGACGACCGTGGGCGGTGTGATGTGGGTGGGCTGTGCCAGGTGAGAGACGCTTCCTGAGGCAAGGATCAGTCCATTGTCATGTTATTACACGGCCGGCGAAAAAAGGCTACAAACGTTTGGCCGGTTTCAATTTGCCGCACTAGCAGCTCATGGCGAAAGATGGGGGGATTGCTAGCACTGATAGCTTCAGAACCTGGGCACTTAACCCCGCACCCCTCTAGATATACCTCTTTGCTCGCCTTTACTCTCGCACCTTTTCCATTTCGATTTCTCTTCTGTCTCTCACACACATTTGTGACCCAGTCCACCAGACTCTCTACAGCACTAGTATACCCATTTTTTTGCACGCGACGGCAACATGTCTCTGTCGAACAAGGTCTCCATCGAGGATGTCGACGTCCAGGACAAGCGCGTCCTGATTCGCGTCGACTTCAACGTGCCCCTGGACGCGGACAAGAAGGTCACCAACACGCAGCGCATTGCGGGTGCCATTCCGACGATCAAGTACACGCTTGACCATGGCGCAAAGACGGTGATTCTCATGTCCCACCTCGGCCGGCCGAACGGGCTGCCCAACCCCAAGTACAGCCTTGCCCCGGTTGTTCCCGAGCTGGAGAAGCTGCTCGGGAAGAAGGTGACGATTGCACCCGACTGTGTCGGTCCCGAGGTGGAGGAGCTCGTGGCCAAGTCCGACCACGGCGACGTGATCCTGCTGGAGAACCTGCGCTTCCACCTCGAGGAGGAGGGCAAGGGCGTTGACGCCAGCGGCGCCAAGGTCAAGGCCGACAAGGCGGATGTGGCCAAGTTCCGCGAGGGCCTGACCAAGCTCGGGGATGTCTACATCAGTCCGTCGCCCCCACACTCCCTCCCCGCGTCCACCTCGTGCTAACCATTGCCTCGGCTATAGACGATGCCTTTGGCACGGCCCACCGCGCGCACTCGTCCATGGTCGGCGTCGACCTGCCGCAGAAGGCGGCTGGCTTCCTGATGAAGAAGGAGCTGGACTACTTTGCCAAGGCGCTGGAGAACCCCAAGCGGCCCTTCTTGGCCATCCTGGGCGGCGCCAAGGTCTCGGACAAGATCCAGCTGGTGAACAACCTGCTCGACAAGGTCAACACGCTCATCATCTGCGGCGGCATGGCGTTTACCTTTAAGAAGACGCTCTACAACATCTCCATTGGCAACTCGCTCTTTGACGAGGCCGGCTCCAAGACGGTCAAGGAGCTGGTGGAGAAGGCAGAGAAGAACGGCGTCAAGCTGGTCCTGCCGGTCGACTACATCACGGCAGACAAGTTTGCCCCCGACGCCGAGACGGGCACGGCTACGGACGCGGAGGGCATCCCCGAGGGGTGGATGGGTCTGGACTGCGGCCCGGAGAGCATCAAGCTCTACCAGGAGGCGATTGACGACGCGCAGACCATTCTCTGGAACGGCCCGCCGGGCGTGTTTGAGTTTGAAAAGTTTGCTACCGGCACCAAGGCGACGCTGGACGCGGCGGTCAAGGCGGCGCAGAGCGGCAAGATTGTCATTATCGGCGGTGGCGACACGGCGACGGTGGCGGCCAAGTACGGCGTCGAGGCCCAGCTCAGCCACGTGTCGACGGGCGGCGGTGCCAGCCTAGAGCTCCTGGAGGGCAAGGCGCTTCCGGGCGTGGTGGCTCTGAGCACAAAGTAGGGCATCCTCTCTCTTTTCGGACATAGAGGGCATCTCTAGCCTTGCGCCGGGGTGCATTTTTTGATGTAATATTGGTGCTGGATTAAAATACAAATGGTAAGGCGCATGCAGCGACGCAGACAATGACTTTGACGTGTCTGTTATCGTCTTCGTAGCACGGGATGAAACCGTGACTGAACTTTTGCAACGCCAACGCCATTATATTATCTCTTCATCTCCTCTTGGCGGCTTCGACCTTCTTGAGCTCCTCTCTGCGTAGCGAAACGGGCAGTCAGCGTCTTGATGCAAGCCAGCCGGCCGGGCAAGGGTGAGGGTAAACATACTTTAGCTGGGCGGAAAAGTCGTCACTGGTATCATCGTCGTCCCATGACTCGTCCCACAGATGCTTTGTAGCACCCTCGTTTGCGGCTTCGGTCTCCTCGACGCCCCAATCTGTTGGAGAGGCCGTGGTTAGCTGGGCAACGACAGCGGGGATCCACCACCTCTGCAACCGCAGAGGCGCGGGAAAGGGGCGTACCATCGACGGGGAAGTCCTCAAACTCGTCGTCCTCCTCCAGAACGGCCGACTTTTGCGGCTGTTCGGGCTTCAGCTCGGTGGCGGTAGCGGGCAGCTTCTCGCCGGCCTTTTCTGATGCGGTAGCCATGGCGACAAAAATGAAATGCAGCTCTGAGCTCCTGTCGTTTCGCGTGCGGCGTGGTTGTGTTCGCTGGGCAGGGGGTGGGATGGGCGTTGATGGTGCACGGAGAGATGACGAAGTAAGATAGTACTGAGGGGCGGAGGAATAGCACAGCTTTAGCGCTTTGTAATGACACGACACGTGACGGAGCCAATAAGTAGGTGCCTGCATCAGCGCAATACGAAATCCACGCATTCCTTTATTTTTGTTTTCCCCCCCTTTGCACCATCTGCGCTGTTTTCTGCTGTTTATTTTTGGATAGAGACTGGATATACTTCACAATGGCCTTGCGGAATTGGTTCCGGGGCGTTTCGGCCACAGCCTCCCCTAGAGGAAGCTCAGGCTCCAGTCCGGCAGCCTCGGCGTCCACCTCCACTACGGCCTTTGCCGAGGGCGACCAGGAAGTGGAAATTTCGGACTTGGAGGATGCCATGGTGGCAACGGCCTTGATTATGAACGATGACATTGAAGGGGCCGAGAGCCGACTTCGCCGGCGCAAGGAGAGCTCGGCCTTCCACCAGCTCGGCCTGGGCATCTCGACGTTTGTGAGCTCCATTCTGGGGTTCGAAAAGGACATTATGGCCGAGGCCACGGAGCGGTTACTCGAATGCGAGACCCGGGCGTGGGCCGATATGAAAAAGGCCCAAAAGGATGCGGCAGCACGGCCACTGGGCAAAACACAGGCCGGTGTCCCGGTCTTCCCCCCGGGCAGCGAATATGCCCTGGTGCATGCCGAGGCGGAGCTGATGTTGGCCGTGATTGCTGTGCTGCACGAGAGCCTGACAGAGGCGATCCGCGGCTTCTACAAGCTGCGCAAGGCCTACATTTCGCTCAACGCCATCATGGAGTCGGAGGCGGCCCTGCTGCAACAACACGGGGTGCCGGCCCACCACCAGAGTGTACTGGACGAGAAGATGCCGGGCACCTTTGACGACGCCGAATTCAGCTTTGTGCAGTCGGGCGGCAGCGAGCGCGGGCTCGAGTCCCGCAGCGGCTCGGCGACGGGGACGAGCACGCCTTTGACACAGCCGGCACAGCCGGCCTCGAAGCCAAAGCCGCGGACGGCGGCGGGTCTCTTCACGCACCCGGTGGACGTGTTTGTGCACTCGGGCGCGAGCATGTGCTTTGGGATTCTGCTGCTTTTGATTTCCATGGTGCCGCCGGCCTTTTCGCGGCTGCTCTATGTGATTGGATTCCAGGGCGATCGAGACCGCGGGGTGCGGATGCTGTGGCAGAGCACCAAGTTTGACAATGTCAATGGCGGCGTGGCCGGCCTGGTCCTGCTGGCGTACTACAACGGCTCGGTGGGATACTGCGACATTGTGCCGACCGAGACGGACGTGGCGGCGCTGGCGAGCCCGGGCGAGATTGTCGGCTACCCGCGGGAGCGGTGCAAGCGGCTGCTGGCCGAGATGCGGAAACGGTACCCGGACAGCATGCTGTGGCGGCTCGAGGAGGCCCGGGCGCTGGCCAACACGCGCCGGGCGGCCGAGGCCGTGGCGCTGCTCACGACGGACGACGGCGGCGGCGGCGCCCGCATGCGGCAGATCCAGGCGCTGAGCAAGTTTGAGCTGGCGCTCGAGTCCATGTGTCTGATGGACTGGCCGCTGATGCGCGACACGTTCCAGGAGTGCGTCTCGCTCAACGACTGGTCGCACTCCATGTACTTTTACAACTGCGGCTGCGCGGAGCTGGAAATGTACCGCGATGCCTGGCACGCGGCGGCGGCGCTGTCGGACGCGACCAAAAAGGCCGAGGCCCAGGGCGAGGCGGCGCGCCACAAGAAGGCGGCCGAGGAGCACTTTCGGCTGGCGCCGACGCTGGCGGGCAAGAAAAAGTTCATGGCACGGCAGATGCCGTTCGAGGCGTTTGTCGTGCGCAAGCTGGCCAAGTGGGAGGAGCGGGCCAAGACGCACAACGTCGACCTGGCCGATGCGGTGGGCGCCAGTCCGGCCCAGGAGATGATTTACCTGTGGAACGGCAGCAAGCGGATGCCCGTCGACCGAGTCGACCAGGCCTTGTCGCAGCTCAGCTGGGAGCGATGCACCACCCGTCCCGATGTCGTCAAGGCGATCCGGTCCTCGGCCGACGAGGAGGGCCTGGCCAGCCTGTGTCAAGCCGCCCTGCTGCGGTCACTGGGACGGGTGGCGGAGGCACGGGCGCTGCTGGACGGGGATCTGTTGGTGCGCGATCGGTACGTAACATGTCGGTGGCAGACGGTGGCAGACGGCGGCAACTGTGACTTGGGGTGTTGGGAACTAACCTGCTCGCAGGGCGGACTTCAAGGGCGCGACCAAGGACGATTACATCTTGGCGGCAGCGCACTATGAGGCGGCCACCTTGTTCTGGGACGAGGCCTGCGACGTCTCCCTGTACCCAGCCGACCCAGCCGCGGTCGACGCGTTCCGCCGCAAAAAGGTGCAAGAGTGCGAGGCGTATCTGGAAAAGGTGGTCAAGTGGGAGACGTTTCTGCTGGATGCCCGCATCGGGATGAAAGTGCAGACGGGACTGGACTCGGTGCGCTGGCTCAAAGCTAAGAAAAAGTGGGTGTGAAGGAGAGGGCGTTGCATGGCTTGGGAATTTTCTGTTATAGAGCAAGGTCTGCCAGTTGGGATGTGCATTTGGAGTTTCATAGAAGTAGGTTGTTCGGCTGCAGTTCAGTCGCGGCCAGCTGTTTCATGGGTCGGTAGGGAATTTCACATTCACTTGCATCAGTGTACGCGGCCCGTTGCCACGCGGCCAGTCATGGCTGCTGTGTCCTGTCTCCAATTCACAGCAATATCCTTGGACCGTGGTTCGAATTGTAATTATGGGCAAAATCGCCACAACCACGACATGTGAAAGCTACCTTGTACACGCACTCGACAACCTCGCCTACTGCGTGCCGTCGCCAGGAGCTCCCCGTCCAGCACCGCCCATCATGGACTTGGCCCTAGGAAGGGTGTCAGCACAAAGAAAAAGAAACAGAAAAAAAGAAAAAAAGACACTCACATGTCGGCAATGTTGGGGTCGGACATGAGCGCCGACATGTCGGGCATGCCGCCGCCGCTGCCAAACTGGTTGGCCATGTCGCGGAGCCGCGGGTTGCTCATCAGGTTCGACATGAGATCCGGGTTGCTCATCAGGTTCTGGGCCATGGACGCAAACATGGGGTTGTTCATGATGGAGCCGAGGTCGGGCATGCCGCCGCCGCCGCCACCGGCACCGCCGCCGCCAAACATGCTGGCCAGGTCGCCGAGGTTCGGGGTGCCAGACGACGCGCCGACACCGCGCGAGGCCGAGGGCGCGGTGGTGGCGGCGGCGTCGTCGGCGCCGAGCTCCTCGACGCGGCGCTTGGCCGTCTCGTAGCCCTTTTTCATGGCGTCGCTGCCGCCGTTGCCCTCGTAGTCGATGCCCTTCTTGTAGGCCTCCATGGCGCCGGTGGGGTCGCCGAGCGCAAACTTGGCCAGGCCCAGACGACTCCAGGCCTTGGTGTAGTGCGGGTCAATGGCGACGGCGGCCTCGGCATCGGTGCGGGCGCTGACGTGGTCCTTGGCGGCGCTGTGGGCGGCGGCGCGGTTGGAGAGGTAGATGGTGTTGTCGGGGGTCAGGTCGAGTGCCTGGGAGTAGAGCTCAATGGCCGTGGCATAGTCCTTTTGTTGCATGGCGGCGTTGCCCTTGGACTTGAGGCCCTCGGCCTCCTTCTTGATGGCCTCGGGGACCACGGCAGGGGCGGCGGAGGCAGCAGAAGACGCGGCGGCGGCGGACGTGGCCGAAGCAGCTGAGGCCGCAGCCGCAGCCGCGGGCTTGGAGTCATTCTTGAGCTTCTCGTAGACGCTGTAAATCTTTTGCAGATTTTGGCCGCCCACGGCCTCGGCGACGGCGGCCTTGTCGGTGGGGTCGACCTTGAAGGCCTCGGAGATGCAGTTGACGGCAACGTCAATCGAGTCGGCATCGTCGGCCGTGACGGTGCCGTCGGTGGCCGAAGACGACAAAAAGTCGCATATCGCCAGCGCCAGGCGCTGCTTGGATGATAATGCCTGCGGACGCGAGAGCGTTAGCAGTGAGGTGACGGAGACGGGCAGGGGCACGCCGCAAATTGGGACATGGCATTACCATTTCTATTGATAAAAGAGTCTGGAAGGGTCGGAGATGGCGGTTGTGACGTTGTGACAGACAAGGCAGCAGGATGGACGTTGTGGTTGCTGGCGGGGTAAAGAAGACATGTATCGTGTCTGGAAAAGTGGGTCCATTGGGTCCATTAGGCCCATTAGGTCGTTTGCCTCGCGGGTCTGGCGCACGTGCACTCTCGGACCATTTGTGTGCCTTTTTGGTCACGACGGCATTTGACACAACCCGGTGCGGCGCGGACGACACGACACGACACGGGGCGACGATCCGGTGACGATACGAATGTAGGCTGTTCCTGTCCGATCCGGGCGGCGCGCGACGCGCAGACGATGCTGACGCGGCTCGACCAGAAGCCAACAAAGCTGCACCTTGCCTTGGTGTGTAAGCACGAGCAGGCTTTTGAAGATATATGAGAGAGTCAAGAGAGGAAAGAGAGTCAAGAGAGTCAAGAGAAAGAGAGCCAGGAGATTTGAATGGAAGACAGGGAGCCGTCTCCGCGGCCGGGCTCCCCGCCGACGGAGGCCGGACTCAAGTCATGCTTCATCTGCTTTGAGACGGAGGAGGAGACGCCCGGCCAGGTGTGGGTGACGCCGTGTCCCTGCACGCTGGACGCCCACGAGAGCTGCATGCTGCGGTGGATCAGCGAGACCGAGGGCTCGGGCCTGACCAAGAAGCGGCTGCGCTGTCCGGCCTGCAACAGCCGCATCCGCGTGACGGAGCCGTGGGACCCCGTGGTGGCGCTGGGGACGCGTTACCAGCGGCTGTACGCGAGGGCCTCGTACTTTGTCATTGTCTCGACGCTCATGTCCATGGGCGTGGTCGGCTCCGGCTACTACGGGTTGCAGGCCATGATCGCCTTTGCCGGCCCGCGGCCCACGCTCAACTGGCTCGGCCTGCGCAAGCTCATGTTGACCACGGCACGCGATCCGCCGTTTTCGTGGCGTGACGGCGCCCTGCTCGTCTGGAAGTTTTACCTGCTGAACCTGATTGCGCCCTGTCTGCTGTTCCACCGCGCCCTGCCGAACCTGGGCGACGCCATGGCCGTCGGCGCCTCGTGCATGGTATGTCCCCCCCCCCTGGCCTCTGGCTTCTCCACCGGCGACGCTGACATTGGGCCTTTGACATGTCTGCAGTACAGCTTCATTCTCAACCTGCGCAAAGTGCCCGTCACATGGCCGCCCTCGCCCGAGTGGGCGCTGGCCCTGCTGCCGTACACGAGCCTGGCCTACTCGCGCGCCTACTACGGCCTCTTTGGCCGGCTGGAGACCCGGCTGGACCTTGCGCTGCGAGGCGCCGCCGTGGTCGTGGATGCAGACGGCCATCCCAACGACAATGAAAATGGCGGCGGTGGCGGTGACGGACAGCAGCCGGGGGGGCGAGGCATCATGGCGCTGCTTCTGCGGGCGGCCATTCAGTTCCTGCGCAACGACAACGAGATCGTGCTGGAGAACGCCGGGGCGGCAGCCGACTTTGGCAACGGCCAAGGGGTTGAGCTGGAGCTGGAGCTGATTGTCGACGACACGGACGACGAAGCCAACGACGAGAACGACGAGAACGACGAGAACGATGAGAACGACGACGACAATGACGACAACGACGAAGGCGAGCAAGTCGTGCTGGTCGAGCAAGTCGTGCAAGCCCCGCCAGCGGACGGAGCCCACGAGGCGCCACCGCAGCCTGCTGCCGAAAACGAAAACGCCGGCTTGCCAGCAGGAGGAGAGCCGGCCCCAGCCGAGCCGCAGCCGGCAGCAGGCGCCGTGGCCGAGCCGCAGCTCAACGGCGTCGGTCCTCCCGCAGCAGCGCGGCGCGAGACGTTCTTCTCCGACATTGTGACGGCCGTGGCGACCCAGCTGCTGCTGCCACGCGTCGCCGGCGTGGCCGGCCAGGTGCTGGAAAAGATCCTGCCGCGGTCCTGGGTCGAGAAGCCGCCCTACCAGCGGGCGACGGGCCTGCTACAGGAGAAATGGGGCCGGAGCCTCGTGGGGGGCTATCTCTTTATTGTGCTGCGCGACGCCGTCGGCCTGTACATCAAGTACCGACGGGTGCAGACGAAGCAGCACCGGCGCATCAAGAACGTCGATCGCAAGCGCGGGAGGCCAGCAGCGGTCAAGCCGGAGAGCAGCGTCTGAGACGGCCGTTCATGTAACCATATACGGGGAGATTGATTGTGCATTGGGTATTCATATGATTCATATGTAGGGAATGGTGAGCAGGCGAGCCGGGACGTGCCGCCTCCTCTCTTTCTTCGTCTTTTCTTACACGTGTCCATCCTGAAGCAGCACCAGCGCGCTGCCGCTTCCGGGCCGGCTGACGACCACGGCGGCCTCGCGCTGCTCGGGGGTCAAGTCCAGCTTGGCGTAGTATTCCGCGTCCCAGGCCGCCCGGATGGCCGCGACCCGGTCCGTGGGCACGAGGTGGACGCTGCAGCCGCCCCAGCCGGCGCCCGTCAGACGGCTGCCGTAGCTGCCGGCGACGCGGGCCAGGGAGCAGAGCTGCTCAATCTCGGGACAGCTGCAGTCGTACAGGTCGCGGCACGACGCCTGCGTCTCGTTGAGCAGCGCGCCCAGCTGCTCGTTGTAGGCCTGCGTGGTTTCGTGGCCAGCGGGACGGTCGGCCTGGTCCCGCAACAGATCCATAAAGCGCAGCACGCGCAGGGCCTCGCCAAAGACGTGCTGGGCGCGCGGCCGCAGACAAAAGACGTCGGCCCGCACGGGGAAGCGCGCCATGTAGCGATCGTGCAGCGCCTCGACCGAGATGCCCAGCACGGCGGCAATCTCCTCGCGCGTGTAGCTGTCCTGCGTCAGGACCTGGTCGACCAGACGCAGCAGCGCGCGCAGCTCGTCCTGCGTGTTGGCGTCCCCATCGCCCGACCGCTTGCGGCCAAAGTACGTCTCGTGGAAGCCGTGCAGGCTGATGCCGAGCGGGCCGGCGTCGGCCGGCAGCACGGTGTCGGGCGGGTTGAGCACGGCGTGCAGGTAGGCGGCCGCGAGGGTGCACTCGACCACGCGCAGGTTGTAGTGCACGGGTCCGGTGACAAACTTGTCGGACACGACAAACGACTGCGCAATGAGGAAGCACGTCTCGGGGCGCGTGGGCGGGAACACGACCGGCCGGGCCGTCAGCCGCGGCGAAAAGGACACGAGGAGCGCCGAGCCGCGCTCCGACAAGACCGAGGCCGCCTGGTCCATGCTGACCTGTCAGGCTGTTCCAACGAAAAAGAAAATAAAAAAAAAAGAAAAAAGAAAAAAAAACTCACCCTCCCGAGTTCACGCCAACGTGCCGCTCGCTCACCACGGCCAGCTCCGTCAGCGCCGTCTTGTCCACGGCCTTTTGGCCGTTGGCAAACAGCACCGCCAGCGCGCTCGCGCTCGTAAACGCCGCGCTCGAGCTCAGCCCGCCGCCCGCCGGCACGTTGCCGTCCATGAGCACCTGCAGGCTCGGCGGCGACCGCTCGGCAGCACCGGACGGCGTCTGCGTCTTGAGCAGGTCCAGCGCGCCGCGCAGGCCGCTCCGAAAGTAGTTGGACCACTCGTGCACCGTGGCGTCAATCTCGACCGCGTCGTGCCGCACCGTAAACGACTGTGGCGGAAACTGCGTGTTTTGCACGTTGGCCATCTCGATCGAGAACACGCCCGCCTCTGGGCTCTCCACCACCCGCACCGCCAGCAGACAGTCGGCCGTGATGGCCATGGGCAGCACGCTGTACAGCGAGTAGTCAATGTGCTCGCCGATAATGTTGACCCGGCCGGGACTGCGCGCCACAAAGTCGGCCGGCGCGCCGTAGCGCAACGCAAACGCGGAAAGGAGACGCTGCCATCGTGACGTCTGCACAGCCACCGCGTCCGGCGGGTAAATGTCGGTCAGCGCAGATACAACGGGCACCGTTCCAGACATGGCGACGCAGGAACAGAAGATCGTGAGATGGCCTGTGTTAGTGAGTATCTTGCATCACCCCGCTTGAACATAAGACTAGAAATTTTAGGCGTGATTTAAGACCGTCAAGAGACGCACCCCTCTATTTCAAAATCACACCCTTTGATTATTAAGAGAGCTTTACGTGACTGTACGCACCTTTCCATCGTCAAGTGACCTTTTCATCCGTAGTTCACTTTTAATCTGGAGTTGAACCTTTCATCTTTAGTTACTGATAGCACAACAGGGCGACAGCTGCCAAAGTGGCAGCTGAACAGAGGATATTATCGCCTAGTAATAGTAAGATGCATGATTCCTTTATTAGTGAGTTCACTTTAATTGCTAGAGGGTGGACTTGAACAAGGGTGCGCTTAACAGTAATTACGGCTGTACTGCAAGATACAGTTCCGTCGCCTTCCAGTCTGTTAGTTACTACTCGTACGAGGTTGCCGTCAGCCAGTCGTGGTAAACTAACACGCAACTTAGCACCATTCACTCAATCGCATTCACCAGCGCCCCAAGGCAATAAACTCCCTGTGAGGGCTCCGCTGTATTTCACGATTTGGGCTTTACAACATGTGATTACACACTACAGGACACCCAACGCAAACCCGTTACTAATCTAGTATACCATTGCCCGCCTTCCAGCGGCCATATGAACCCCGAGCTCCGTGGCACAAATAATAACACATCCGCCTGCATGTATGAGCCAAGACAGGACAGAGAAACCAGACAGACAGCAGCACATTAACACCAGATGACCCAACCCCCCCCCAGCCTGAAACCCACGCGCTGAAAACGGACAGATCCCTACAACAGGATTGGATCCGTGGCATGCAGCAGCTTTGTCCATCGAGGCAGCTTTCGGTCCCGCTCAAACATGAAGCCGCAGTTGTTACAGAGCGTCTGGCACAGCGTGTTAGTAAAAAAGTCCACATCTTTGCACAGTCTCTGCACCCTTCTTACCCGTGGTCCATGGGGTCCGTCCCGAACTGCCCACACACTCGTTCCCCACACCCGGCAGTGCGAGCATCGCCACGCCGTCCGCTCATTGTCCGCGAGCGTGCCGCCGCCCCCGTAGCCGCCGCCGCTCGTGTCGGGCGTCCCCCGTCCACCCGGCGTGCCCGACCGCCCCAGCGGCGACAAGCTGCGGAACCTCTTCTTCTTTTTGCTCCGCTCGCCGCGGCCCATCCGCTCCTCCTCCTGCTCCACCAGACCGCCAAAGCCAAAACCCAGCGGCACCCCGCCCGCCATCCCCGTGTTGCTGCTGAATCGTGCCGTTTCTCGCCGTAGACGCCGCAGCTGCCGCTCCCGGTCGCCCTCCCGCCTCTCAATCTCCTCCTTGGAGAGCGTCTCCAGCTTGGGCTCCCACGCGTCGCCCAGGTGCTCCGGGTCGTATCGCCATCCAGCGCCCTCGCCGGCCGCCGAAATCGCTGCATCATTAGGAAAGTCCGACAGGCCGCCCGGGCCAAAGCCGGCCACCAGACCGCCCGCCTCGCACGCCTCCTTCTTGAGCCGCAGCACCGCCTCGTAAATCGCGTGCGTCATGGCCGGCACCCATTCGCCCGCCAGTCCCAGATCGGCACACGTCTGCTTGGCAAAGGCCTCGGCCGTCCCTGGCGGATGCAACAGGGACCATTCGAACTTGTCCGTGTACAGCCGCGACGACAGATTGATGCTCAGATTCACAATGCACCGGTACGTGTCGTCGGGGTTGTAGTCTTCCGAGTCCGAGTGTATCGCCGTCGCCGTCGCCTTGACGTCGTGCGCAGCTGGTGCCGTTGTCGGTGCTGGTGCCGAGGCCGAGAGAGACGACGGAATGGGTGTCGACCGCGCGGGCGTCGCAGAGTCGGGTGTGGGCGCTGCCGGGCCCAGGATGCTGGACTGCGCGTGGAAGAGGGGATGGAGCGCGACGCCGGCATACTCCTCGAGTTGTGTCCGGATCTGCTTGCTGATTTCCGCCGCGACCGAAGAGCGGATCGGCAGATCCAGGTCCTGGGTGAGGCCGAGCGCAAACTGGTCCGTCGTGATGAGCGTCTCGTGCAGGTTCCACAGAAACGTGTCCCGCAGGCGAAACGGCGTCGTCACCTCCGACTGCCGGTTGAGCGGGTTGGTCATGTCAAACTGGGCATTGATGCCGGGGGCGCCCGGCTGCGGCCCGATCGGTGGTCCCAGCGGCGCCAGGGGCACAAAGGCCGGGATGTCAATGTCGATGCGGATCGGGATCAGCGTCGACGGCAGACACGCCTGCACGTAGTTGGCCGCGTCTGATCTCGGGTACCGCGACTTGCCCTGCCAATCGCGCCATATGCCTTGCACCTCGACTGGCTCCTCCGTGTCTTTGCCGACCTTTTCAAAGGACTCGGTCTTGCTGGCCGTGTCGTCCCGCCGCAGCGTGCGCAGTCCTGCCGGCCTCCGCCGCAGATCGTCGTCGTCGTCGTCATAGTCTTCGTAGCCGTCTTCGGCATAGTTTATGATCGTCGTGCCGCGTTTGGTCGTCTTTGGGACGGCGGGCGCGCTGGGGTTGACCGCCACCAAAAGGGAGTTGTTGTAGGCGCGCAATCGCGGTGCATACGAGGACCAGTAGGCCTGCGGCACCGACGTCGGTTGGCTCATGGTGAGGATTGTGGCCGCCGCTGCGTTTGTATGGCAAGGCAAATAGTGGAAAAAAGAGAGGGTAAACAACGAGGCGACGCAAGCATCGAATGCCCCGAGGCAGCGGCTGCACGATGGGCGCGGAGCAAAGGACGGCCGCTGGTCGGTTGGAATGCGCAGGGTGAGATTGCTAGTGCGTGGCGCGCATGCTCCAGAATGGCCGTGGAAGTGAAGCTTCAGATGGTTGAACAAAGGCGCCACAGTCGCGTTGAAATTTGATCGGTTCGCGACTCGGCCGGTCACGTGACTGATAGCGGCTCAGATCCACAGCGACCTCGTGGAGACCCGAGTTCCACCTTTCCTGCCTGTCGCGGCTGCCGTCCTGGGCGCATGATCCTCAATGGGGACAGTGCGCTGCCTAGCATGACGAATCGTACTTGTAGAGAAAGTTGTTTCCCAGACGTTGATCTGTTTTGCATTGTCCAAACTTCCTAGCAACTTTTCCACTCTACGCAACACATCCCATCACGCCCTTTGGCTTATCAACACTTTGCTTGTTCATTAGCTCACGATGCCGGCTCCCGGTGAAGACGCAGCAGAGCGGGAGCCACTGCTGTCCGAGACATCCGCTAAATCAGCACCCGCTCCCTCCCAACAGCCCAAGCCATCGCCTGTGCCAAGCAACGCGTCCACGGTCATTGCAGCCGGGCCGTCGCATCCGGGGCCAAGCCAGCCAGCATCCCGGGCGCTCAGCCCCAACGAACCGGGCCACCACACCTGGGGACCGCCGGCCGGGCTGGAGCCGCGTCAGCGAGACGACGAGAGCCTGGCCATCTTCCGGCGCGCCGTCGGGATAGATGACCGACCGGCGGGTGACACGACCTGGATTACATTGGAGCTGGGCCGCAGGACAGCCACAGGCATTTACCGAGCCACCATTAAGGGACGGCGGCAGAAGCTGTGGCTGTGCAGGATTGTCAGCATTCTTATCTACACGTGCCATCTGGTGCAGATCCTCGTTGGGGCGACATTGACCGCGTTTGGGCCCGTCGCGGGCGAACATGCGGTGGCCATTACGGTTCTGGGCTCGGTGAACACGGTCATCGCAGGCATGCTGGCCCTCTTCAAAGGACAAGGCCTGCCCGAGCGGCTGCACAAGGACGAGGTCGAATACACGCGTCTGCAAGTGTGGATCGAGGAGACGTATGCGCTCCTGGAGGCCGGCGTCCTGGGGCGGGACCGCCGAGAGGTCGACCAGCTGGTCGAGTCCGCCTTTCGCAAGTACAACGCTGTCCTGGCGAGCGAGGAAAACAACAAGCCCGACAGCTACGTCCGTCAAGAACCGGAAGGCGGGGGAAGCGGGCAGGGTGGCAACAGCCACATTACAAGTGGTGGCAGCAGTGATTATGAACGAAGTGGCAATGCAGTGATTCGTCTGGATATGCCCAGTCAGCCGTCGGCGTAAGTGTGGGGAAAGTCTCGTGCGCTCTGCGATATCCCTAGATATGCCCTAATTGACTCTTATCGAGCTCTGTGGCAAAGTCCGACGCCGAGGCCGACGGCTGTGCTCCGTGTTGGTATTGCGATTGCGTAAAAACCGCTCGTCCGACAGGCGAAACAAAAGGTGGACTGGCTCGGTAGGTCTAAGCGGCCGCCAATTACGGAAAAGCACCCTCTGGGGCCCATGTGACCGTCCGATAGCGGGAAGCACGCAGAATGCTGGGCCACCTTGTCGGGAAAGGAGCCAGAGCCAGTTGCCCCACAATCGGTAACAAAAAAAATGATTTTCTTTTGGGATAGAAAATATCGGTAAGAGGGGAACAGACCAATTCTAGATTGAGCCCGTGAGTCATCTGTCGAGTTCCCCGACCTCTCTGCCCCCCAGGCCAGCATCTTGAAATAGAGGGACGGCACGCCATCCATTCGATCCCGAACCAGGACTCTCTACCACTTTGTTTCTGCCGATTTCGTTGCTGCACCTGCGGCTTCCGGCACCGCCTCTTACCGTCTCGCCCTTCTCGACCCTCTTCTCCCCCCATTCTCCCCTCGGCCATGCTGCGTTGCGCATCTTCAGCCCAGGCCGTGCGGCAGGCCCTGCGGCCAAGCCAGGCCCGGTGTCTCGTCAGCTCTCTGCGGGCTGCTGGCGTGCGGAATCAGACGACCTCTGCGGCGGCTCCTGCGTGCGTGTGACCTGTCTCTGCGGCTCCTCGTACCGTCCTCTAACCTGCCTTGTAGCGATGCGCAAGCCACACCGCGGTCCAGCTTCCGGCCGGCCGGCCGGAAACCGGTGCAGCCCCTCGTGAGCCCGCGGCGGACCGTCATGGATGAGTCGTATGTCATGCGCCCGACCAGAGACCAGATGGAGGGGTACGAGCTGACGACCACACAGGTTCATTGGCAAGACGGGCGGCGAGATCTTCCACGAGATGATGCTGCGGCACGGCGTGGAGCACATCTGTACGTCGCACATGGCGTGACTCGAGTGCACCTGATCCCTCGTACTGACTCTGACAGTTGGCTACCCTGGCGGCGCGATTCTCCCCGTTTTCGACGCGATCTACAACTCGAAATACTTTGACTTTGTTCTGCCGAAACACGAGCAGGGCGCGGGCCACATGGCCGAGGGCTACGCACGCGCCTCGGGCAAGCCCGGCGTGGTGGTGGTGACGTCGGGTCCGGGAGCGACCAACGTGATCACGCCCATGGCCAACGCCTTTGCCGACGGCACGCCCATGGTGGTCTTTTCCGGCCAGGTGCCAACCACGGCTATCGGCAGTGATTCGTTCCAGGAGGCGGACGTGATTGGCATCTCGCGGGCGTGCACCAAGTGGAACGTCATGGTCAAGAGCGTGGCGGAGCTGCCGCGGCGCATCAACGAGGCGTTTGAGATTGCGACGAGCGGGCGGCCGGGCCCGGTCCTGGTCGACCTGCCCAAGGACATTACGGCGGGCGTGCTGCGGCGGGCGATCCCGACGCAGTGCGACCTGCCGTCGATGCCGAGCGCGGCCTCGCGGGCCGTGCAGGCGCTGGGCGAGAAGCAGCTGACGCAGTCGATTGCGCGCGTGGCGGAGCTGATCAACGTGGCCAAGAAGCCCATCATCTACGCCGGCTACGGCGTGGCCTGCTCGGAGCACGGCGTGGCCCTGCTCAAGGAGCTGGCCGACAAGGCGTCCATCCCGGTCACGACGACGCTGCAGGGCCTGGGCTGCTTTGACGAGCTGGACGAGAAGTCGCTGCACATGCTCGGCATGCACGGCGCGGCCTACGCCAACATGGCGATGCAGAACGCCGACCTCATCATTGCGCTGGGCGCCCGCTTCGACGACCGCGTGACGCTCAACATTGCCAAGTTTGCGCCGGCCGCCAAGGCGGCCGCGGCCGAGGGCCGCGGCGGCATTGTGCACTTTGAGATTATGCCCAAGAACATCAACAAGGTGGTGCAGGCGACCGAGTCGGTCGAGGGCGACGTGGGCGTGAACCTGCAGCGGCTGCTGCCGCAGGTGCAGGAGCGGACCATGGCCGACCGCAAGGCGTGGTTCGCCGACATCAAGGACTGGAAGGCGCGCTGGCCGCTGTCGGACTTTGAGCGCGAGGAGCGCGGCGGGCTGATCAAGCCGCAGACGCTGATCGAGGAGCTCAGCAAGCTGACGTCGGAGCGCAAGCAGGAGACGGTCATCACGACGGGCGTCGGCCAGCACCAGATGTGGGCGGCGCAGCACTTCCGCTGGCGGCACCCGCGCACCATGGTGACGTCGGGCGGCCTCGGCACCATGGGCTTTGGCCTGCCGGCGGCCATTGGCGCCAAGGTGGCGCGGCCGGACGCGCTGGTCATTGACATTGACGGCGACGCCTCGTTCAACATGACGCTGACGGAGCTGTCGACGGCGGCGCAGTTTGGCATCGCCGTCAAGGTGATTGTGCTCAACAACGAGGAGCAGGGCATGGTGACGCAGTGGCAGAACCTCTTTTACGAGGACCGCTACTCGCACACCCACCAGAAGAACCCCGACTTTATGAAGCTGGCCGAGGCCATGGGCCTGCAGCACCGCCGCGTGTCGGACCCGGCCGAGACGGTCGACAGCCTCAAGTGGCTGATTGACACCGAGGGCCCGGCCCTGCTCGAGGTCATGACGGACAAGAAGGTCCCTGTCCTGCCCATGGTGCCGGCCGGCTCGGCCCTGCACGAGTTCATCACTTGGGACGCTGGTAGGTGCCCGCCCATCCCGCATGATCGTGTTGCCAGACTAACATCCCCTGCAGCCAAGGACAAGGAGCGGAGAGAGATGATGCGCAAGCGGACGTCGGGCGTGCATAGCTAATGGGCGAAACGGGCAAAACGGTAAAACGGTGAAGCCGGCAGTTCAAAAAAAAAAGGGCATGAACAGGGCGGTGTTTGATTATGTTTACGGTGTATTCATCTTGCGGGCGTCGAGGGCAATTTCGAGGCTACATTTTCGTGTTGACATTGTCTCATTGGATCGCAGTTGTCTGACGGGACGGGCATCGGCAGAATGAAAAGTGAAGAGGGCTGCGGAGAGAGATTGCGGAGAGAGACTGAAGGGCACAGTGCGAACAAAGTCATTTGGAAGGGATGGGCCATCAAAAATGCAGTCGTTTTTAGTCGTGGTCGATTAATCCCTCAGAATAATAGCGGAACCACAGTCTGGTGATTTCTTCTATTTCGCAGTCTGCCTGTTTGTTTCTGGGCTTCAGACCTCGTATTCTTCGGTCCAGGTTCGTAGTGAGACATTCATGGAAAACAAGCTACACTGTAGGACGGGAAGACGTAATGTGAAAACCCCTCACGTGTCACGTGTGTGTGTCACGCGATAAAGTAGCAACAACGGGCTGAAGCACGTCGAAGCCATATCCGGCGCCGACGAAACACAGCCACAGACACCGCCGGGACGTGCTCACGCGCCTGTTTCTTGTGTCCGGCTATGGATATTGCGCGAGCGTATTGCGGACATGCCAAGACTGGGTTACAGCAAGTCGCGAAGCGGCTGTCGGAAATGCCGCCAGCGGCGCGTAAAGGTGAGTTTTTTGTCTTGGCTGACACGTGTCGGGAGTGCGGCTGTTGATGTTGTGTGCGTGTTCTGCAGTGCGATGAGAACCGGCCGTGCGGTGCCTGCCAGCGACATGGCATTCCCTGCAGTCTCGTGACGGACGACCAGACAGGGCGGGAGGAGTCGGCCACGCCGGCTCCGAATGCAGGGCCGCCGTCGCGAAAGGTGTGTTTCTCTGTCTCTCTGTATGAGGGGGCGGGTGGAGTTCTCTGGGAGACAAGGGTCTGACTAGGAACACAAGCCCAGCATGCGTGCCGCGGCCGCCAGCCGCTCCCGATCGGAGTCGACGGTGCCCGACGGCGACAGCAGCAGCAGCCAGACGCAGGTGACAACGCCCGCTGCTCTGGTCCATGCCGTCGTTCCGGTGTCGTCGTCGTCGTCGTTGGCCGACGTCCCCATGGAGGGCCCGACGACCAAGGACCAAAAGTGCGTGTGGGCCACCGACATGGAGCTGATGCACCACTACTCGACCGTGGCCTACCTGACCATGCCGTGGGCCGACGAGGTCGGCCCGACGTGGCAGATCGCGGCCGTCGACGCGGCCTTTCAGGACACGTACCTGCTGCACCTGCTGCTGGCCTACTCGGCCTTTCACCTGGCCCACGTGCGGCCGCTGCGGCAGTCGTACTACTCGTACATTGCCGCCTACCACCAGAACCTCGGCCTCTGCGACATGCGTGCCGACCTGGCCCGGCTCGACGGCACCAACTGCCACACGCTCTTCATGGCGGCGTCCATCATCACCATTGTGGCCTTTGCCTCGCTGACCATCCACGCCGACGACAAGGCCAACGGCCGCCCCATGCTCGACGACGTCGCCGAGGTCTTTGTGCTGCTCAAGGGCCTCAAGGCCGTGCTCGCCTCGTGGGAGCCCGTCATCCAGCGCGGGCCCTTTCACAAGCTCTTTCGCAACGCAAAGGTCAACAGCCTCTCGCTCACCGTCTGGAGCGAGATCCGCGAGCGCCTGCAGCAGCTGCGCAAGCCGCTCTCCGAACAGCTCGCCGACCGCCGCACCGCCGCCGCCTATGTCGACCGTGAGATTGTCAGCCTGCACGACCTCTGCCTCCACTGCCTGGAGCGGTCGTCCGACCTGGAGCTGCGCATCGTCATGGTCTGGCCCATTGGCATGACCGACGCCTTTGTGCAAATGGTCAAGGACAAGGAGCCGTCGGCGCTCATCGTGCTCGGCTACTACTGCGTCGTCGTGCAAAAGACCACCAACAAGGTCTGGTTCACCCGAACCTGGCCGCTCATCACTCTGCAGACCATCAGCCAGTCCATACCGCCGTCCATGGCCGACCTGCTGCAGTGGCCGTTCCAGAATATAGCGGGCGGGACGCCCTGAACGGCCGCACCTGTCGGCCCCGGAGGTGTATCTACACCGTGAGCTGGACAAGACAAGCGAGCTCGCCATATGCACTGCAGGGACCATGGCCGACTCCCAGACCATGCCACGGCTACGTTTCAGAGCCGCGCAACCGAGGCTTTATAGTCATTCATACGCCAGCACCTGTAGGAGTTATGACTCTCTACGTGCTGAAAAGGCTGCTGATTAGCCATGAAGTGCGGGCACGTGCTCAGATGTGGGCTGATCGGATGCTTCTCGATTCTGGAGAGTAGGGTGGCCATGGCGGGCTTTGCTTGGCGACTGCACGCAGCCGGGCGTTTTGCCATCATTGGCTTGGTGGAATATTTCTTTTCGGAAATGCTCTTTGCAGCCTATTTTAAGGCATGTGCATGCAGGATAGTTGGACAATATTATACCCATTGTTATGAGATACTTTTATTTTGTTACAGAAAATACGATGCTGTAAAGTAATTACAAACACTTTCAAGTATTACATTTACCATGAAGTGTTACAAGACTCGTCTTGTCTAGGCGGGGGTATGATTATGTGGATTTCAATAATGAGGTCCAGATCCGGACACATGTGTCGAATGTCTTCCTTGGATCGAAGATGAGGTCAACGCCCCAACCCTAGCTCTAATGGGTATACTCAAAACCAGAGCCATCTCTTTGCATTGCCTGACTTTCCCCCCAATTAAGCTATAGCCGGATCAACAATGAATGCCTATTAAATCGGTAACAGTTGTACACATGATATCTCGTTACAAGTAAACAACGCATGCTTAACAGCTGTAATTACGTAAATATAGCCCTGGGAAAGAGCTCTCAAGGTCAATTTGGATTTATTGCACGTCCAAGTCGAAGCACTAGACTAAAATATCAATTGTCTCCTGTCCAAGGTTGTTCGCATAGAAATGACGTAAAACAATAAATTAGTACATCAATGTGATGCAATTTGTCAGAATGGAAACTAATATAAAATATCTTCATCGGTTTAAATGCACTGAAATTTTAGGTGCTCAGCATAAGAGTAGTTGTTACTATCGCCTACTATGGCCTGTTATGCCTCCCTATTATTATCAGACTGCCTTCACGTTCCTAAACTCAAGACAAACCAGGCCAGCCCCCAGCTCTACTTCTAAGCCGCACTAAATGCAGGACCTGAGCAGGAGAAGCGTTTCTTGGGGTGAATTATATACTTTGGTAGTACGGACTGTACAAGTATCACCGAGCATTACAATGGTATACATGGAGCTACTCAGCCTTCTCCGTAGCTTTCAGACACAATATTCAGGTGATCTGCTATTACTACTTGCACCTGCCATTACTACTTGCACCTGCCAGCCGGGCTTAGGCCGTCCATTCCTCTGTCAGAGCCTTTCTCCAGGCCTCCACTTCCACCACCTCTTGGTCGTCCACATCATCATAGGTAAACTCGTACATTTTGTGGTCGTCCATCCGTTGCGTCACACCCGGCACGCGCAGACTCTTGGCCCGCAGCCCGACGTAAAACTCGCTGCCGAATGGCGGGATGAGGATCCATTTGTGCTTGGCGCTGCAGCGCATCGTTTCATGCATGGAGGGATCGCGCAGACGGTCGAGGCAGCTACGGCAAAAGACCAGGTTGGCGCAGTACATGCACTGGTAGAATTCGGTTTCGAAACTGAGGCGGTTCGGGCAGGGTCTGCCGTCGGGGGGGCTACCGTCGCAGGTCCATATCCACTGGTAACCGTTAAAGTCGGGCGTGGGCGTGTGGGTTTGCTGGAGGTTGGCAAGACGGCGCTGGAGGAGGACGTGGGCCAGAACGGTCTCGAGATGGCCAGAGTCTTTAGCGTCTGTAGCCTTGGCCTGGTTTGTGGTCTCGGTCTGGTCTTTTGTCTCGGTCTGAACCGTGCTCTTGGTCTGGTCTGCCGTCTCGGGCTCGTCTTTCGTCTCGGGCTCGTCTTTCGTCTCGGGCTGATCTGTGGCCTTGGTCTCGTCTGTGGCCTCGGTCTCGCATTTGCTCGCGGTCTCGCCCTCGCTCCCGGAATCGCCCTCGCTCTGGACTCTCGTCTCGGTATGGTCTGATGCCAAGAGGGAGTCGGCGCGTGCCTTGGCCAAGTTGATGCGCTGAGCTTGCTGTGAGGCATCTGGGACTTGCGATTTGACGGCGGCGACGATCTCTGCGGCCAGGGTCGAGAGGATAGCGAGGACGCGTCTCTTGGTGTCTTGGATATCTTTTTCATTAGTGTCCTGGTTCGCCGTCTCATTAGCGGTCTCATTGGCAGTCTCGTCGACAGTCTCGTTGGCGGTCTCGTTGACGGTCTCGTTGACGGTCTCAGTGGCAGTCTCATTGACGTCCTTGTTGCCGTCATTGTTGGCATCCTTGCTTTCGGCATCCTCGGTTTTGGTCTTGTCGTTTGCGTCCTCATCTGCGTTCTCGCTCGCGCCCACATTCGCATCTTCGCTCGCCGCATCACTCGCAACATGACTCGCATCCTCGTTTCCCTCGTCACTAAAGTGATCGTCAAATTCAATATCCTCCAGCTCAAACACCAGGCCGCCCGTAACAATGTCCGGAGGCCCGTACAGAGACAAAACAATGGCGGCGTTGCGAAAGTCCCAACACAGCAGCGCTACTTCGAGGATGCGCAGATAGGCAATCGAGTCGTTTTCCAGAATGTTGTCATTGAGGATCGCGAGACTGTCGACGACACGGCGCCGCAGCAAGTCCCGGGCCTCGTTCGCCTGGCCGCGCATGGTATAAAAGGCGCCGAGGAAGTTGACCGAGTTGGCATAGTCGTCGTCGGTATCGGCGTCGAGCGTCTTGAGCGCCTCGAGGTGGTGCCGGTGGTTGCCGTCGACCATGGCCTGGAAGTAGTGCCGAGCCAGGGCGGTGGCGGCGCTGCGCCGGCTGTTAAAGGCATTGGTGCCACCGACGCCATCGAGCAGCCGCCGACTCTCGTGCCAGAGCTGCAGAGCGGTCTGGACGGCGTTGTCGGCTCCGGCGGGACGGATGCCGTAGCGGTATGCGGCCACGCCGCGGTCGTAGAGCAGGGCGCCGCGGACGGCGTGCTCGGCAAACTGGGCATCGTCCATGGCGGCCGGCTTGCGGCGTGTCCGTGATGCCGATCGGGGCGGCGTGGCCGTGGCCACCTCCATGGCCCGCACGAGGTCCTGCAGCAGGTCCGGCGGCGGCGGCTTGGCCACGGTAAAGAGCCGCTCGATCAGCTCCTCGTGGTCGGACTCGGCGGCCACGAGCTTGAGCACGACGGCCATTTGCTCGACGCCGCCATCGGCCGCCAGGGACGCGCGCAGGACCGCCCGCGTGTGCTCCTCGTCTGACACGTCCAGGCGCGTCCGCAGGTGGCCGACCTTGGCCTCGTTGGCCTCGTCCTCGGCTGGGCTGGCACTGGCCGCCTGGAAGTGGTCGGCCGCCTTCTCAGCGTCGCCCAGCTTGTCGGCACAGCGGGCCATCCACAGGTGCAGCTCGGCCACGTCGTGTTCTCTCTGGGCGTCGTCGGTACCCTGGACCGCTTCGTCTTGCGCTTTCATGGCCAGCGCCATCTCGTCGGCAGCCTGCTCGAAGTCGTCGTACATGTAGTGCGCCTTGCCCAGACCACGATGGCACGTCCAGCTCGGATTGTCCTTGTAAATCGCACGCTGGTAGAGAGCCGCGATCTCGGCGGGGCCTCCCCCCCTGGACCCATATAGCGCGTCGCCGAGACGTTCGTACCAGAGAGAGTCTAGGTCGTCGTCGGACAGGCCGAGGAAGGCCTGGCACCAGCTGCTGAATTTATCCACGTCTGCGGAGATGGAAGTGTTCTCGTCGGTGTTGATGTCCTGGTCGGTAAGCGCAGCACAGCAAAGTAGAGAAGAAAAGGGGGGAAATCAGGAAAAAAGGAAAAAGGAAAAGGGAAAACAAGAAATGAAGAAAGAAACAACACGTACAGCCTGAATGAGACTCTTGATCCAAGACTCGGCCGTCTCAGGCTTCATGGTCCTCGAGCGCAAAAGGCCTTTGACGACCATGGCGGTAAAGTCCTTTAAGAAGCCTTGGATCGGGCTTCGAGCCAGCCGCACCTGCTCCCGCCACGGCTTGGCCAGCTTCCGAGTGACGGCCGAATCGGTCATCCAGTCGTGCAGTTCGGCGAGCTCGCTGCGCACCAGATAGGAATTATCGAGCACGGGCCGGTATTGCTGCAGGATTGGCTCCTCGGTGAAGACGCGGTACAGTTTCTGTCCAATGGTGGCCTTTTCGCTGGGCGACAGGAAGCCCAAGTTTTTCTCCTCAGACTCGCGCAGTTGCCTCAGGTGGTAGGGCAAGTAGCCGAGGAGCTCGGTGCCGACCGCATACGACGGATCTGGAACGTCCTTTGTGAGAAAGTAGTCGAGGCTGCGCGTGACGAGGGCGTGCTGCGAGGTCAGCTGGTCGACGCCAATGACGGCGAGGCTGCTGCTGGAGGTGGTGTCGAACTCGAACTTGAACTTTTCGCGGATCGCCTTGTTGGCCAGGTCCCAGAGGAAGTTGGCGCAGGTCTCGCGGTCGACGTTGGTGATGGTGATGTTCATGCTGATGGTGGCGCGGTCGCGGGCGTCGAGCTTCTTGTCCTCGTCCTTGGCAAAGTACTCGAGGACGCCATCCTGCACGGCGATCGTTTGGTCGTCTTCGACCTTGAGCACGGCGGCGAACTTGTTTCTGATGGTGTACTCGAGCGACACGAGCGACTCGGAGCCGAGATAGAGGAACTGCAGGGGTTAGTTGGGGGAGAAAATAAGAAGAAAAAGAAAAAAAAGAAAAAAAAGAAAGAAAGAGAAAGAAGCCGTGGACACGCACCATGATGACCTCGCAGGTGGCCAGCGACGGCCGGAAGCCACAGTGCAGGATCCAGCGGAGCAGCTCGTTGAGCTGGCTGATTTCCTTGGCGTTGAGCGAGCGCTCGAGGCTCTTGATGGCGGCCTCGCGGCTGCTGGTGGCGGCGTCGAGCAGGCGGTGCAGGTCCTGCAGGTCCTTGCCGTCGCTGAGCAGCCGCATGACGGCGTGCAGCTCAAACTGCAGCAGCGAGTAGCTGCCGGCCACCTTGTGCGGCAGCTTGTCCAGGATGGCGTCGCGGGCGCGTCGGGCGGCCGAGCCCTCGCGCGTGTCCTGCAGGATGCCCTGCTGCTGCAGGGCCAGGTCGAGCCAGAGCCGCATGTCGGGCTCGTTGTGGGCGGCCAGGTCGAGGCGCGGCGCGGTGACGGCCTGGAACAGATCGGGCGTGCCGCTTGCCAGGACGCGCACGCGGCCGGCAGAGGGCGCCGTGGCCAGGCCGAGCCCGACGGCAAAGTCCAGCAGCGCGTGCACCTGCTCGACCGGCACGTTTTCGAGCCCGTCAAAGACGAGCGTGTACGTGGCCTGGCTGCCGGCGCGGCTGCCAATGGCGAGCTCGGCCCAGAGCCGCTCCAGCGTGTCGGGTCCGACCAGCCGCCGGAACGTCTCGGGCGTGTCGCAGGCCTTGCCCAGCGTCTGGCGCACCGTCTGGTCGGCCCGCGCCAGCTGAAAGGCCATGTACTTGAGCGCCGCCACCACCGACTCGATGCCGTCCTCGGTCTTTTTGGCCCCCGCCTGGAAAAAGTAGTGCGCCACGTACGCTCGCCGGCCCGCGCTCGCGCCCTCGAGCCGCTTCGCGATCATGGCCACGGCCACGGTCTTGCCCGACGCCGGCGGGCCCTCTACCAGCAGCACGTGGCTGTTGGTCGTGCTGCCGCCGCTACTTGTTGCCGGGGCCGACGACCCGGCCGGCGTGGCCACCGGCACCGCCGCCATCCACGACACGTACGCCTCGTGCTCCCAGATCCACTCGCCCGTGTGCTCGCCGCGCTGCTCGTAGATCTTGGTGCACGTCTGCGTCGTGTTGGTGTCCAGCCGCACCATGCCCGGCACGTCGAGCGCGTCGCGGATCTTGCCCAGCGTCTTGGCTCGGTTCGCGTCGTCGGTCAGAACTTGCACCCCCTTTTGCGTCTCGCGGGCCGTCGCCAGCGTGTCGGCCAGCCCCAGAAGCACCACCTCGAGCTGGCGGTGCGACTGCGTCACGATCGCGAGCGACACCGTCCCTTCCAGGTGGTGATGCTGCGTCAGCGCCGCCGCAAACGTGTCCAAGGCGCCTTGCAGGCCCGAGTCGTCACCCAGCGTCGACTTGAACTGCTTCCACGTGCGGTGCATCTTGCCGCCCTGGCGGTACTTGACCACGTGGCCGCACAGCTGCACAAAGGCCGTCATGACCCGGTGGATTTGGATAATGAGCGCCGGGTGAGCCGCGCTGCCTATGGCCGAGTAGATCTGGAACTGGGCCAGCGCTGCCGACACTTCGGAAAACACCCCGTCCACGGTGTCGTTGAACGCCTTGATCCGGCTGGGAATGTCAAAGACGTAGCAGAGCGCGCTGGACGTGAGGTTGCTCGCCCCCGCCGGCACAGGGATCTGCCGCCTGTCAGCCAGAACTCGGATGGATAGTGTCCAGTAAGCTTACCATATCAGCTGCCTGCGAAGCGGCCCCGACCAGCATCTTGAGGTACTTGAGCGACGACAACGCCACCGACTTGGCCTTGTCCCATTTGGCCTGGTCCTCCGCGTCGCCGCCGCTCTTTTTGCTGGCGGTCTCAATCATCGCCTGCACATCGCCAAAGTTGCGCACCGGTCCGTTGAGCAGCGACTTGCCGCATATTTTTTCAAACTCTCTGGCTGCCTCTTCCCACAGATCCTTCATCGCCAGGCCTCGCTCTGCTGGCGTCTTCTCCGCCATGTCTCTGTCGTCGACCGCCATCGCGATGCAGAGGCGATGGAATCCGGGCAAAGCGTTGAAAGTCGAAACAGAAAAAGAAAGGAAATTCGACTTGACCCTGGCCAGCCACCCCTCCTTTATTTCTACGAGTACGCTGCTCTGCCATACTGCTTTGTGGGGTGATGTTGCATTGCCCCCCTTTCAGCTGACGGCCGATACCGAAAGAAGGCAGTCAAAGCATTCTCGTACGTGTCTTACGGCCTGCGCGTGAAGATGGGTGCTAAACCAGACGAAATGAAAAGAGCGACACAGCCGCGCTGCCTTGTGCCATGCTGTCGATCCACTGGCGGCGGGGTACGTAGCAACGAGCATAGCCAGCCGTTTTGGGGACCCAAAGCTTGTTTTAAAATAGTGCACAAGTCGCCGGCCCGGAATTAAGTGTGACAATCGCGTTTGGGAGTTCCCGAATCTTACTCTGCTTAATAATGTTCATGGCACATACCCCCACTTTTTACTCCCATCCATCACCTCCGTTCTCCTTGTCCGTTCCCGTTCCCCGTTCTCCATTTTTAACACTGCGTCGCTCGGATTCGCAATGCCGTACAGCACATCGCCGCTTACTCCAATGCTCCGTTGCACCATCTGCAACAAGCCGTTTTTGTCCAGTTCGTCGTGTTCCGCCCCTGGCCTTGAATTATCTGACTAAGCAGCATCTTCGCAACGGCGACATCTGGCCTACTGCCGCAAGACCTCGGGCCGGCCACGAGTCAGGGCAAGAGCGTGCCGGCCGTGTAACGCGGCCAAAGTAAAATGCGACTTTCAGGTGCCGTGCCGGAGGTGTGCGGAAAAGAGCCTGGGATGCGTATATGAACGGCCCGGCGGCGCAGATATGGCGGGACAACCGTCACCTAAAGTTGCGAGTACAGACAGCGGTCTGGGAGATGCGGGACTCGACATGTGGGAACTCTCTACTTTGGACGTCGGACTGGACGCATTTCCCACCGATCTGGGAGACGGGGGCTCAGCGTTCCACTTTGCCAATTTCGAAACTACAGCGCTGCAAATGCAGGAGAATGGCGGCATGGACCGTCTTTCACAGAGCTCTCGATCCCCTACGCCTTTCTTTTTCCAGAATATCGCCATACCACTTACCCCGTTCTTCGACTGCCTTACGCGTGTCTCGGTCGTGGACCCGCTCGACAGGCAGAGCACACGGTTGATCGTGCAGATGCTGCGGTCCTACCCGACCATGATGCTGCGTCGCGAGACCTTTCCGCCCTTTATTCACGCGCACTGGCACAGCGGCGGACCCAGCCCTCTGCCGCGACCCTTGGCACATTGCATGGGCATCGCGCATCTATTTGCCTCCCGCACGGCCGAGACGAGGCCTTTTCTCTGGCATTCAGTCAGATCAGAGAGCCAGCTCGCCATGGAAAATGTCAGATGCAGTCCATCCCACAAGCCTCAATGAAATATGGCTGACTTTTCTCCGTACAGGTTGACGCCTTGTCCAGCACCGATCTACTCGCCGCGGTCCAAGCCCAGACTATCTATCTGATAATGCGGGTTGTCGACCAGACGTCTGAGCCAGCGGGGCTGAACCACGAGTTGCTGTGGACGTTTAAGCTTTTGTGTACGAAATTTCGCGAGGTTGGCGGTACCGGTGCACACAACACCAACTGGAACGACTGGGTACAGATGGAGTCGAAAATCAGGTATGTACGAGTACGGGTCAATGAGCTGTACGCCACAGGGCAAGGTTGGCTGACAGTGCGGGCAGGACGGCGCTGGTCTTTTTTGCACTGGGCCAGATCGTGTCTGTCAACACCGGTATTACATGCGAGATTATGGATCAGTACCGCGCCATTCCGCTCTGCGCGTCCAAGACGATGTGGACGGCGCGGACCGAGGCCGAATGGAGAGGGGAGCGTGGCGCCTACCCAACGGCGGCTGGCCGCTGCAGTCTACAGATTCTGGGCGACTTGATGCGGGCCCAGAATGTCGGCAGTGACACAAACGAAGCGCGGGCACTGGACGACTGGTCGGCGCAGGCGGACGGCCTGGGCAGTTTGCTGAGCATCACGGTAGACATGGCGCACCGGGCTGAGACAAGGGCTATTACTTTGATCTAGGGCTCTATCCAAGTTCACTTTACTCTATTCTGCCTTTTCAAATAAAACTACCACGGCAGCGGCCCTTCCAAGTTGGAAAACGTGGCCGTGGGCCCGTCCGACCCGAGCGTGGCCAGCTCGACGATGCGCTTGGCGCCGGACTCGGCCGTGGTGCCGTAGGACGTGAAGCCGGTCATATTCGTGCTCACGAGTCCGGGACAGGCCGAGTTCACGAGGCCGCCGACGTCGGCCAGGATGCGGGCGTAGTTGAGCATCAGCATGTTGACGGCCGTCTTGCTGACGTCGTAGGCCTTGTAGTCGACATTGTAAAAGAGCGTGGTCTTGTCGGTGGCCGTCGCCAGCGAGCCCATGATGGACGAGACAAAGACGACGCGCGGGCCGGGCGCCTGGGCCTTGCGCAGCAGCGGCAAGGCGGCCTCGGTCAGACAGGCGACGCCAAAGAAGTTGGTGTCAAAGGTGCGCGCAAAGAGGGTGCGGGTGGGCAGACGCTCGGACGGCTTAAAGGGGCTGTCGCTGTCGAGCAAGACGCCGGCATTGTGCACCAGCACGTCGAGACGGCCGAAGCGGTCGGCAATGGTGGCCACGGCCGCGGCAATGGACGTGTCCGAGGTGACGTCAATGGGCAGCGCCGAGGCAGCATGGCCGGCCGCCGTGAGCTCGTTGGCAACGGCCTCGCCCTGGGCCAGCACGCGGCAGCCAATGAGCACGTGGTAGTGGTGGGCCTCGGCCAGACTAGTGGCAACGGCGCGGCCAATGCCCTGAGTGGCGCCGGTGACGAGGGCAATCATGGGCATGGACATGGTGATGGAGGCTGGTGATTTTGCGTCTGAAAGTTGTCGTCTGGTATCGAGTACTGATTTTATTTTATTTTATTTTTATTTTTATTTTTATTCGACCCAGACACAGACACACGCCGTGGCCTCGCCTTGATATACGACGGCGACGGCCATTGTGGCCGTCCTACCGGACAAAGTTGTCGAGGTCCCGGCCAAATTCGCCGATGCACACAAATTTGGCCAGATTACGTAGTCTGTAATACGAGCAGTGGTGTTAGCGTGCGCGTCATGTAGGCCGGACAACACCAGCCGCGCATGAAATTGAAACAGCCAACTCCGCGCGGCGCCCGCTCACCCGCCAACGACTCGACGGGTTTTTTTTTTTTTTTTTTTTTTTTTTTGCCCACAGCCCCCCCTGCACGCTTGCGCAACAATGGGCGTCGTGTCCTTCGCAGATCGGTGGGCCCACCAGCGATCGTGCGGCTGGCACGGCGCGCACACAACACTGAGGCCAATCCGCCCCACCTGCACAATTCGGGGGCTGGGGAGAAGAGAGAGAGGGGGGGGGAAAAGCCCAGCCACCACAGCACGGACGCACTATAATAAGAAATGGAGACTCAGCATTCCCAAAGCGAACGCTTCACCGCGTCTCCCCCCCAAACCCCCATTTCGACATTCCAGCGGCGACGAAACCATTTCTCCGCCCACACCACACACCCACGATGAGCATCACGCTCCAATATCCGGGCCACGGCGCTGCACCGCCCAAAAAGACCCGCCAGCGATACCGCCAAGGCACCGACGACGTCGACAGCGGCTCGCCCTCGCGCCGCCAGGGCCCGTCGCCGCCCTACAACGACGCCTACACCAGCCAGCCGCTCTACTCGGAGCCGTACGACTACGCCCGTCCGACCACCGGCGGCAGCGGCCACTACGCCGGCACGCCGCCCAACGCCATGGCCGGCTCCAACGACCAGCGCCGTCGGGGCGCCCCCGTCGCCCCGAATTCCGGCGGACTTCCCCGCGAGCAGACCGGTGGCGCCGCCCGCCAGCGGCCGCCCTCGTACGATGCCGGCAGCCGCTCGATCGAGCAGCCGCTGAACCGCGGAACCGCCGCCGTCGAGCCGCCCATCGACCCCTCCCGCCGCCGACGTGACCCGTCGTCGTCGGCCGCGCCCGCCAACACCAACACGGCCCGCTCGCAGCCCGCCGGAGCCCGCGCGCCCATCGGCCCCAACGGCCCCATTCGCCAGTCCCAGCCCCCGTCCGCGGCCACCAACCTGCAGCTCGGCAACTCCATCGACCGGCTCAAGACGCCCAGCGTCATGGAGACGGTCCTCAAGCCGCTCGGCCGCAAGGTGCAGGAGTACGACCGTCTCATGACCGAGGCCCAGGACGACATCACCCGTCTCGACGAGGAGATGCGCCAGCTGCAGAGCCAGCGCGACGCCGCCCAGGCCCGCCTCATTGACGCCCAGACCCGTCACGAGGACTGGCAGCAACAGTACACCAGCGTCGAGCGTACCCTCAAGGGCGAGCTGCCCCAACTGCCCCTCGATGCCGCCCGATCGCCGGCCCCTGCACCAGCCACCACCGCCAAGCTACCGCCCAGCCACGATTCCGATGACGAGTATGACGACGACGACGACGCTACCGCCCATGGCGATCGGCCCTGGTCCGCCAGCCACCAGAGCAGCTTTGCCAGCACAAAGTCCAAGACCCTGGGAGATCGCCTGCGCAAGAGCTTCTTCGGCTCATAGGGGCGCCGACAGAACAGAGCACGACACGGAGGAAAGGGCTGCCAGGATTGGGTATTTAATGTAATGACACTTCTTCACAGTTAGATTTTCATGGATTTACAACGCTACGATGAAATACGAGCAGGGAACAGGTTAGCGAATGCTTGGTACTTTTTTTAGCATGTGTCCAAGACGTGAAACAACCGTGGTTCCTGGTCGGCCCACACACACAACGGGGGACTTTTGGGGGTTTCTGTCAAGTATCACGTAGCACTAAGGCACAAGGCACCCGCACTTTTCCAACTTGTCCCACGCCCTGTGAGGCCGAAGGAAGGGAGGGTACAAGTATATACTTTGCGCAAAAGACACCGGGATCGACGCCGTTTTCGAATCAGCGTCCACAAATACTCTGCTTATATCCGAACCCTGCAATTGGCTGGTCTGGCTTTGTCTATGTCACTTTCGAACCGGTCAGGGACAGGCACTGGCTCAAGGGTCTGGGACGGCGCGTTTCTTGTAGAGGTTAAAATGAGATGAGCCCAGGGCAGCCTTGTCGAACTCGGCCAGCCCACCAGTGCTCAGAATGAATAGGTCACAACTCATAAAATGCACCAGGACGGCGTCAAAGTCCTATTAATCTTGAAAGCCTTCGGGTTATGTGTGGGATGGTCAGCATGTCTGGGCACCCGTTTGACTGTGCATTTGTGACATAAAGCAGCAACTATACCATGTCAAAACAACCACATACTCATCGAGATACTGTTTCACTGTGTCGTGCCATAGAAGTGGAGGAGTGTTCACTGGGGATCTGTAATGAGCGAAATCCAAAATATGTGCAGATGGCAGTGTCTAAACGGGCCGGTGAAGTCTTCTACACTCTAGCGTAGAGTGTTGTTTGTCCAGATTCTGACCATTGCCACACTAGGAACACATTCCTTGGCGAACTGTGCCCTGTCAAACGGTAGCTGATAAAAGGTGTGGATAGAATATTCAAATGCAGGTACTCTTTATAACTTACTCCGTAGTGGCTGCAAGCACCCCAAGTCCGGCTCCGATAATGGCTACCGAACCGATGTGGTGCCCCGTCATTGTCATGTTCGCTTGTACACAATACAACAACTATTTTAGCAATACTGTAGGCGGTACCGCTTCCTCGGCATTCTAAATTAGCTTGCCAGAGTTATAGACAAGACAACGCTCCTCTTTGAATCTTTAAAAGTGGTACTGCCTCGATACAGCATTGGCCAAGCGTCATCTCCTTAAATCGTAGGTCGTTTTGTTTCAAGGGTGGCAAGTCGTATGCATGCCCTAGGGAGAAAGCTAATGGCGCTCCATCTTCCATTCAAAACGACTTGACGAATGATTGATTGGTATGGTGCAAGTTAATTTAGTCATTTTGACTCTCGTCTTCGTCTAGCGACCCCACGATCGATGCTAGTGCCCGAACCATGGCGCCGATAATCTTGGCTCACCACTCCAATGAGGTGACCTCTTTGGCTGTTGTTTTGAACCTCTGACACACGCTTTGCCGAGGATGCAATGTCGGCCGTTTACCATGAGCAAATACATATTGTCAATCAAAGCTGTCACCAATGAGCACCACGGACGGAAATGTGTTATCAGAGCTATGGTTTCAGAGATACCGCTTCATGGAAACCGCCTGCGCACATATTCAGTCGCAAACCGATTCGGATAAGCTTACACCGATCTAGACCCGCAAGACTTTACCACGCGGACTAGAGTAAAACCGGGAGCAGTTCAGTTGATATCAGTGCTGGGAGTCGGCGCTAACTACAAGGGCAACTTCAGTAATGGAATTCAAACTGGAATGAGACAGTAATCTGGATTAGATCAAAGAAAATTCTCGTTCTTACTGCGGACGGTCCGCGACTAATACATATATGCAATAGCGGAGTATGTAACTTTCATAATAGGTCTAGTGGCCAAATGGCAAGGCGCTTGGCTACGAACCAAGAGATTGCAGGTTCGATCCCTGCCTAGATCATTATTTTTGGCGTTTTTTTTTGTCTCCTTATAGACTTCTCAAAATATGTCGCCGCTATTGGTCACCGTAGCACAGAGTACACAATTGCCAGCATGCTCTAACAGGGTACCTATTGTGAAATGCGAAGCGCACCCAGATTATTAGAGTTGCGTTGCACAACACAACTTAAAGGAGACGCGAGCCTAGCTTAGAGCAACAAAACTTTCAACAACTTCAAATCTTGATTATATCGATTCGCTTTACACTTTAAAAAAATACCGTAAAAACAAACATGGATTCCGTATGTATGAGACGGCAATACCGCCGACCTGATTTCTACTGCTTGAAGGAAGTTGATATATATACAGCTTGTGCAGTGCGTGCCCGTGGGAATATAAAGAGGAAGCAAACGTGGGTAGCAAACGCGGGTATGTGGGGATGTGGGCGTGAGGGAATGGGGACACATTTACGAGTTTGCAATGATAAAGTCGAGAATGGTCAGGTTGGGGCCCTTCCAGGATTTCCGTGCCCAGATAAACCAAAGAGCGAATGTGAAAATGAGGCAAGCCACCATGATCGGGCCCGAGTAGTTCATATTCGCCCCTGTGACAGGGACAGTCGAGGGGAAAGGCAGGAAGACGATAATGTAGAGCGTGTAGACGAGGGCAAAGGCGTTGACATAGGCGCCGTAGCCTCCGAGGTTCCACTCACCCAGCTTCACAGCGTCGGCCTTGAAGCGAGCGTATAGAATGCTGGAGATGGCGATGGCGTAGCTGATGTATAGTGCCAAGGAAGAAAGAGCCGTGATACCGCCAAAGGCAATGTAACTGCCGCTGCCAATGTTCATCAGGCAGAGAGCACAGACGAGGAAGACAGTCAAGACGACAGAGCGGATGGGCACATGCTGCTTCGGGTTGACATAGGCAAAGTAGGCGGGCATGCCTCCGTCACGGGCCCAAGCCCAGGTCAGTCGGGACACGGAGGCAATGTTGGCCAGGTTGACGCTGAAGGAGACGACAAAGAGGCCGGTGATCATGGCCGTGGTGGCGGCGTTGGAACCCGTGACACTGAGGAGGATGGTCAGAATGGGGCTCGACGAGTTGAGAGCGTCTTCGACGGAGCCCATGCCGAGGAGAATGAAGTTGACCATGACGAAGCCAAGGATGCCGTTGAGGAAGATGGACCAGAACATGGCGCGCGGCACGGCGGACTTGGCCTTGCGGGTCTCCTCGCTCATGTGAATAGCACTGTCGAAGCCTTGGGGGTGGTCAGCAAAAGTGCAAAAAGAAAAATAACAAGAAGCAGACAGAACACGAACCAGTGAAGCTCCACACGCAGGTAAGCATGCCAATGTTCCAGGCAATGTAGTCGTTGCTCCAGCCGGAGGCGACGTCGCGCTCGAGCCAGAAGCTGGACTTGTGGCGGGTGCCGAGGACGGCGAGGACGACGACAAAGATGACAAAAAGGGCAATGTGCAAGACGCCCGCAATCATCTCGATCCAGGGGATCAGCCAAAAGCCCCACATGTTCATGCCGCCCTGGATGACGCACATGGCGATGACGAGCAATGATGTGTGCCAGCCGCCGGGCACGTAGCTCTCGTTGTTGAGCTGGATCATGGACTCGAGCAGGATGATGGTGACATTGGCGATGCCAGCCAGCAGGGAGATATAGCCGAACCACGTGGACCAGCCCTGCACATACGTAGCAAAGCGGCGGATCCGGTTGGGGGCCAAATGGTAAGTCCAGTGGTACTGGGCACCGGCAACGGGCTGGATGGAGGCCATCTCGCCAAGAGACGCAGCCTGGGCGATGGCGCCGAAGAAAACAATGACAAAGCTGAAGAGGAACGTCTGCGGACCGCCATTGTAGAGGGCAAAGTACATGTTTCTGTCGCGTCGCGGTTAGTAAAAAAAAGAGCTTGCTAGCCTAGAAGACGCGAGCTTCTTGAACTTACGTGCACATGCCCTCCCACAGGGACATGTAGGTGAGGGAGAAGGCAAACAGCTGCGAGAAGGAGAACAGACGACGCGTGCGCGTCTGGCTGTAGACGCCCGAATGCTCCTGCTTGGAGGCCGTGACCTCAATGTTGGACTCCATCTTGGTGGTGTTTGCCGGCCGCAGATCGAGCATCTCTGACTTTGACATGGTGGCGGTTGCAACGAGATGGGAGAAGAGGTTGGGGAAGAGGTGCAAAGGAGGCGCGAATCAAAACAAAAGGGAAAGGGAAGACATAAATTAGTAGAAACAAAAGATAGAAAAGGAGCCAAAGCGGACTGCCGAAAGCTGTTGGCTACAGAAGGCCCGTTGCCGGTGGTGAGCCGGATGAATGTATTTAATGTATTTTTACCACTTTGCGCCGGGCCTTTCGCCACGAGGTATCAGGGGTGTGAATATGCGGCTTACTCGTAGTAGCAAGCTGCAGAGAGGAATGCGATGCAACGGTGCCCTTGAGAGAGATTACGAGTACGGGTTTCTGTCTGCTCTGTCAAACTGGGTAGGGGTCTGCGAACGTCACTAGGACGTGAGATACGAGTTGGTACGAGTACATTCAAGGGGAAACGAAAGCTTGGGACTAGTATCTTCGCCCCCATTTTAGTCGGGGCTCGAGCACAGACTACAAGTCAGCCGTGTCGTTCGGTACGTGCTCGCCCGTGGCCACTAACGGTCCCAATCGAGCTCTAATCCGACCTGTAATCTTTGCTCATGCATGGTTCTGTGAGGTATTTCTCAAAGGGCTGGGCGGGGACCTCTGGGATCCTTATGCTGACGTGGCCGCTCACATTTCTACATTAGGGTAGTTCCGTCGTGTCGGAGCCGGCTTCCGGCGGCCTACTTTGTGTACGAGTAGTCGTTTTCGTTGGAGGACTCGGCCGGGAAATAAATAATAGGCCAAAGCAAGGAGCATGATTTCGCTTAAGTCTCTGCGGCGGGGGAGACGTCCGCATGAGCAAAACACGCAGTCCGCTCCGCAAAAAGCGAAACTGGCATGACGCGGACCCCAAGCCGTTTACAGTAGGACTATCCTGTCTGGCAAAGTCTGCTTCTCGGATGCATCGTGTGCACCCGCCGTAGACCGAGAAGGGCATGGCCGCGGCCGCGGGTCTTCTGAGATGCAGGCCATTCCAAGGCAATGCAGCACTAGAGGTCGTAAGATGAAGGGCACGATGAAGAGAAAGCCGCTGTTGCACGAGTACTCCGTACAGGGGGGGGCTGGGGGCCAAGAGAAGAGGGGGGGGCCAGATAGGATTGTACGGAGTATGTACGTACGACGTAACCCTTCTAGCGGGCGCAGGGACAGGGGTTCTTTTTCAGCCAAGACTGGCCCAGAAGGCGAGCGGCCGCAACGGCGCGGACGAATATACGGAGTAGGCAAGGAAAAAACAAAGGATCAAACGGGGACCAACGGATGGCCGAAGCCATGGCGCTATTACTAACATAGGCCGGCCAGTAACCAAGGATCCACGGGCCTAGGCCGTAAAGGCTTTGCGCACGGGCAAGAACCAAAAAACGGAAAGAACAGGGGTCCATACGGAGTAGAACCATTTTGTTGGATGATCCTTGCAGATTGGCAGAAATACTCCGTAGGTATCTGGCTCGTACGCCCCGCATTCGGTGCTATGTACTCCGTACGAGTAATACGGGGTACCTCGCTCTCTGTTGCCTTGCAGCGACCCGCTGTAAAGGCGCTGGAATGGATTCAGCCGTCCAGGGGGCCGCTCATGGCATCCTCGTCGGAGGTGGTCTCCGATCAGTGCTCTGGCCACAGTGGGATCGGGGGCCATTCCAGCCATCGGTGCCATCGTGGGGGCTAAATGTGCCGCCACAAGCGCCGCTGGAGCCCTTGGAGCCCTTGGAGCCCTTACAGAGAGATGACCGCGAGGGCTAATGCGAGGGAGGAAAAAAAAAAAAAAAAACTACACGACACGACACGATCCGGTTCCAGTACGAGTACTTGGCACGCAGCAACGCTGCGTAACGACGTGCCTGAAATTGGTCAACGCCCCTGTTTAGACAACGGGCAGCCACGGGATCGTAGACTCCGTAGACGGACGGAGTATGTAAGAGATACGAGAGCTCGTCCTCGTATCCCGGACTACCTGCCCAGTAACCGCAGGCGCCACAGAGATCTGTGCCGGCATTACAAGTATCTTGTAACGGCTCCTGGGGATCGATCGCTGCCATTGTCCCATTGTCCCGTTGTCTCTTTGTCTCTTGCGGCTTGGCTGTGAAAAAAAGTACTTTGGACACACCATTTTCACCCCTGGTCCATCTGCCGTGCCGCGACGGGAGATAAGTGTCAGTTGCCCCCAACTGCCAGCTCGGTGTCTTTTGTTCTTTTTTAAACTCTAGGCGTTGGCACTTTTGCGTCCGACTTTCTACTCTTCTGCGTCGGCATCATGTCGACGAGCGTGGATGCCGACACGGATGCGGCGTTCTATCCGCTCACGAGCGACAACCATTCGGGTCTCGTGGTGTTGGCAACGGTCATCTTTCTCATATACGCCGTTCTCGGTGTGGTGGCCAAACTGACGATTCGGATCAACATTACGTCGCTCAAGCTGCACGATCTTGTCCTCCTGGCAGGCGTGGTGCTGTACTTTATTGAAAGCGTCTGCATTATCGTCGCCTGCAACCACGGCCTCGGCCAACACCAGGATGCCATCTCTGTGGCAGCCTACCACGAGTCTAGCAAGGTACGGTCTCTCAAGCTTCCACGTTGTCCCGTTTCCGCGTTCCTACGTTCCCACGTTTTCTTTTTTCTTTTTTCCATTTGTCCATGCGTTCTTCGTTCTGACACTTGCCACCAGCTCGTCTATGCTTCCCGGATCCTGGCAGTGATTATCGAAGCCTGCACAAAGGCGTCCATCTGCCTGCTCATCCGCAACATCAACAGTACCGGCCTATTCAACCAGGCCAACGTGGTGCTGGGGGGCGTCATAATTGCATGGGCCGTGAGCGGGTTTTTTGCCGTTCTGTTCCAGTGCCACGTGCCCTTGACATGGCTGGCCGAGAGCGAGTCGCAGTGTCCGAGCCGCGGAGCGATCTACGTGTATAACGGGGTCATGAGCATCTTGACGGATCTGGCGCTGTGCGGACTTCCCGTGGCCATGATGTGGACAGTGCACACATCGCTGAAGCGCAAGGTTGTGGTGGTCTTGCTCTTTGGGACGCGCATCATGTACGTATCCTGCTCGCGTTGCAGCGACCCCTGGCACAGCGCCCCGTCGCATCGCCCTGGCCCCAGACGACATGCTAACCAAACAGCGTACCGATTCTGACGATCCCCAGCCTGACGACGGCCCGTTACCTCTTTCACGACTACGCCGACTCGACATGGCGGATCGTGCCCAGTCTGATCTGGTTCCAGATCGTGCTGGGCCTCTCCGTGCTGACGGCATGCATTCCCAGTCTCAAGGGCATCGTCGACAGCCTAATGGGTGCTACAGCGGTGGCGGCAGTGCAAGCGCCTTACGGGATACGGTCGGGCGGCAAAACGGGTATTGAGCTTACGGCGCTGCCCGAGCAGAGTACCAGCAGACAAGGTTCGCACTGGGTGCCAGCGTCCGCAGCCACCGGCCGCGACCGGGGGCGAGCTCCTACGCCTACAAACGAAGGTGGTGCCGAAAGCATCCGAGGCCTGACAGAAGGAGTTGTGCACGTGTATGACGAATTCGAGGTGCAGTACGAGAACGACGAGAACAAGCGCTCGTCCGTCTCGCATGACGGTTCGCAGGAATCGTCCGTGGCAGCATACCATCAGCACGTATGATTGGGGGCCCTTTCCAGGGGACTGGGCGGGGGGGCGGAGGAGGGCCAAGAGGGGCGATGGCTGGCTACGAGTACATGGTACCGGGGTCTTCAATTAGTTGGGGGCCGCGAAAGATATTTCACACAGCAATAGAGTTGATACCAGGGGGGCGTCGATGGGGAAAAAACCCCTACGAGTACAACCCCATGCCTTTTTTATTTCACACAGTATTTCGGAGCCGTCTCCTTCCGTACTATCTGGACATGATCCGGACAACAAAAGCCGCAAGCAGACAGCTCCTACAGAGCGCCACCAAAGGTGAGAAGGCGTCGCCTGTGGAGACAGAGAGTAGAGAAAAGCCGTCAGGATATCGCGAAGAGGTACTTGTATTTGCATGTACCAATTTTAGTGAACATTAGTGGGCATGTTAGCAGCATCCTAGCGCCCACTGCGATACGGGGGGCGGCCCGTAGTTGGCCTCTGAAAGTGCGCCGAGAGTACCCCAACAGGGGAGTTTTGCGGCGCGCCAGTGATGGTGGGGCGTTGGCCGTCGTGTTCTTGACTCGTACGAGTACGGAGTACGAACGGAATTTTCCAAGTGTTTCCTAGTTGGGCGTGCTGCACTAGTGTTTGGCTAATAGCGACAACTGAGCAAATCGGGAGGTTGCCGGCCGCATTCTCCACCCAGTTTCCGACGCCAAGGCCGCCTATCGCCCGAGTCGACCAAAAAATTTTCTTTTCGACTCGCACGAGTGGATGGGTTGCCGTGTCCAATTTCTCAATGCAGAGTACGAATACGAGTACCAATACCAGGACCAGGACCAGGACCAGTATGCGTACGAGTACCCACGACGGCGGTGGCCCCGGAAACCAAGACTCGCCCATCATGGACGCCGACTGCCTCGACGACACGACTCCGCTGCTGGACGTTGGTGGCGATGACAAGGCTGCGGGCGCCGGCTGGCGCGGGGAGCTGCGCCTGCTCGCCACCTACTCCCTCCCGCTCATCGGCACCTACCTGCTGCAGTACTCCTTTACCGTCATCACGGCCGTGGCCGCCGGCCGCCTCGGCGCCGACGACCTCGCCGCCTCCAGCATCGGCATCACCACCATGAACATCTTTGGCCTCGCCATCATCGAGGGCATGGCCACCGCCCTCGACACGCTCTGCGCCCACGCCTACGGCGCCGGCCAGGTCGCCGCGGTCGGCCTGCACGTCCAGCGCATGCTGCTGCTCATGGCCGTCGCCATCGTGCCCATTGGCGCCCTCTGGCTGACCTCGCCGCTGCTGCTGCCGCACCTCGTGCTCCAGCCCGACCTCGCCGTCCGCGCCGGCGTCTTTCTCCAGGTCAGCCTGCTCGGCCTGCCCGGCTACGCCGCCTTTGAGGCCGGCAAGCGCTTCTTGCAGGCCCAGGGCGGCTTCCGCGCCGGCATGGTCGTCCTGCTCGTCTGCGCCCCCGTCAACGCGCTGCTCGCCTGGTGGCTGGCCTTTTACTGCGGCCTCGGCCTGCCCGGCGCCGCGCTGGCCGCCGCCCTCTCCAACACGTTGCGTCCGATCTTGCTGCTCCTCTACATCATCTTCTTCGGACAGTGGTCTCATGCCGCCTGGCCCGGCTTCTCTCAACAGGCCCTGCGCGGCTGGGGCCCCATGGCTCGCCTCTCGGCCGCCGGCGGTGCTGTCACCCTCGCCGAATGGGCTGCCTTTGAGATTCTCACCTTTAGCACCTCCTACCTCAGCGCCACGCATCTCGCTGCGCAGTCCATTCTCACCACCTGCTCCGTCGTCCTCTGGCATATTCCCTTTTCCATCAGCGTGGCCGTCTCCACCCGCATTGGCCACCTCGTCGGCGCTGGTCGCATCCCGGATGCCCGCCGCGCTGCCGCTCTCTACGCAGTTGTCTTTGCTGCTGTCGGCATCATGGACGGAGGTATTTTTGTCCTGGCACGCAACCATCTCAGTGCCCTCTTCTCCGACGATCTGCCGGTCCGCGAGATCGCTGCACGCTCTGTGCTGTCTGTCGCCGCCTTCCAGGTCGTTGACGCTGCCACCTGTGGCTGCAATGGCGTGATCCGCGGTCTCGGACGCCAGGCTTTTGCCGCCAAGCTCGTCTTGGTCGTCAACTACACAGCCGCCGTGCCGCTGGCTGCCTGGCTTGAGCTTGGTCCCTGGCAGTGGGAGCTCAACGGCGTCTGGAACGGCCTCACGCTGGGCATGTTTATCATCATCACCGGCGAATGCATCTACATGAAGTGCATTGACTGGACACGGCGTCCTCAGTAGCCTAGAGCAACTACAAGCTATCAGTGCACGGTAGGCTCTCCGCTTTATTCGTGCACCCTTTTGCACCGTATAAGGGACAGAAATGGCAGGTTCGCGGCGACGGCTCGCCCATCAGCCTGCTGAAGATACCGCGAGTTCCCATCTGCCCATGAAGGCAGCAGTGGTGCATGTCCTATAAATTTAGCTAGGGTGGACAGACATGCGCCTGCTAACTCTCAACTTGCGTTACGAAATTGGGGTATCATCGGTTTCGTCTACTCCCAAGAACACGAGGAGTCAGGTCCACCCCATTCAAACAAACTAATATAATAAATTCTGGAGTCCTTTTCCTCGTGGCAGAAAGACGGGGCTAACCGCCTGCGCGTCTTATCACCATGCATTGCGCCCAATTTGTGACAGGCAGTAACTATATACCCGCTTTATTTCGTCAGTTGTGATAGTAGACGGAAATAGCGGGGGCAGAGAGCCTGCCTCGGGACAACGAGCCGACTTGGCTAAGCATGCCCGTCATAAGCCTCGAGTGCAATACGCGTATAAAAGGAATCCCCTAGACGGGCTTGGCCTCCCTTCGCCATAAGCCTCGAGTCCTATCACCGACCTTAGTAGTTATGTACCACAGCTGGTCGCGATATTTGCACAACTCCCGCAGCCCGTTTTAGTTCTGCATACGATCAACCTGCAAGGTCTGTGCTGCCAACATATTAATCACCATTTCGTAAAGAGCCAACTCTCTGAACTCTTTCCAAACTAATGCGTAAGGGCCCCTTTGTTGCAATCAATTTAGTCTGCTTTTCATTCGAAGGCCGCGTAGCAAAAGTATTATGTATACATCCGACTGTCAATAGACTCTGGCGTTGCATGCTGTTCGCTGTGGTGAAATTCGTATAAGCAACTGTACATTTATAATCTGATGTAGCCTGATGTCTGCATCGTCCCTCATAGACAGCATCCTTCTGCCTCAGCCTTCTGCCCTGTTCTGCGATTGGGGTCCTAATGAGTCACGTGACGTTAATATACCCGAATTTCACCATTCCTGCCTCACCACAATATCTCCTGGACAGCCATCGTATGCGAATCATTCGTATTTTCATCCCTTATTAACCATTTACAATGACAGGCGCATGGCGACCGTTTCCTATGGAGGAACAACAAAGGATATTTGTGCGACAGGCGAGGGTGCTCTTGGTTTTATTGTCCTCCAGAAAATGGGCTAACCTTGGGTTTGATCAGAGTACAATAATCGATAAGGGCAACACGGGAGTAGTTATGCCTCTGCCCGGCGGCGACCGCATTATCAAAGCTCCCGTTCCGTGGAGCTCAGATTACATGCAGCGGTTCCAGCGCAAGCAGCTCCGCCGTGAGATCGACGTATACCGTCATCTACCCCAGGGCCACCGGCGTCTTATTCGTATGCTCGAGTACAATGATGGCGGTGGCGAGGACGGAAAAGGCGACAGCAACGACGTCTCTGTTACGCTAGAGTATATGCCAAATCACTCGTTGCGCAGCTACCTCCAGGGTGGCGCCCGTTTCCCCAACCCGGACGACGAGCAGCGTGCGCGCGGCGCCGCTATTCCCCGGCGGCGGCGCGCCAGCTGGGCACTCGAGGCTGCCGACAGCGTGGTGCTTCTGCACGCCCACGATGTTATCCACGCCGACATCAGGCCAGACAACATGCTCGTAGACAACGAGCTCCACCTGCGTCTTATTGACTTCTCCGGCTGCTCGCTACGCGGCGCCCCGGCACTCTCCTACGAAAGCGCTGCTTTTTACATGCCGCGCACACCCGAAAACAGCAATGGCATAATGGGCTGTAGCATAACCACGGACATCTTTGCCCTCGGCTCCAGCTTCTACCAGATCGTGACCGGCTCCCCACCGTGGGGTGGCCAGTCCCACGACGAGGTCGAGTCGCACTTTGAGCATGGCGAGTTTCCTCTGCTGGTCGAGGATGGGTCTGACGGGGACAGCAAGCCCATGCTGTTTGCTGACACTATCTGGCGCTGCTGGCACGGTCAGATTGCGACGGCCGCGGACGTGCTCACGGCGCTCAAGGCTGACATTCGCGCTGCGTTTGGGCCAGAGGACCTGGATTTTATCGAGCAGGAGAGTGGCATCGCTTTGGGCGAGGAATAGGCCAAATGGAACTCTCTAGCAGGACCAGTTGCAGTTTGCTTCGTGCCAAGTCTTAGCAATGTAGACCACATTCTTAGAAAGGGGAGAGCCTTGGTTGCAGCATTGGGCAGGTTAGCCGTTGCGGCTATTTGCAAAAATAGGACCCTTACATAGTCTATGTCGCAATGACAGACGCCCGCAGTGGTGCGTCACAGGCCATCAGAACACCGACTCCACCACAGCGGCAGCAGCAAGAGCAATATTAGAGCGACTGACTTCATGGGTGCCACCGCACTGGCGTCGATCACACCACAACCCGCATTGCTGACACTGTTTTCGGGGTTCACATTACCTACATAGTGTGCGTGTGTGTGTGTCACGCCATCGCTAACATATGGCGATAGCATATTTAATAAAGTTGTCAGCCTGCGGTGCTATGGTGACAGTGTCTGTTACCTGTCTGTGCCATGATACGGTGTAGTGATATTATAAAGGGCAACAGTCCTTTGTGCGAGCCGTTAGACATTTGCATGTGACGTAGTTTAGTGGCATGAGTCTGACCATATCGGGCAAGATGTACTCGTAGACAGACTACTGTGCGTAGGCACGAGGGGAGACTAACCCATTTGAGTACCAATGTCTAGACTTTCGCATTCCCATCAGCTATTACGACCCAGTGCATTGGGGCCGCAATATATAATTCGCTGTGCTTCCTCTGTTCCTCTGGATGCTCCCTTGCTATTCTAGGCGTGACGGGGAAAGCCATACAGGTGAGACAGCAGGCGATACTAAATAAATACACTGCGCTTCTCTAGCCACGTTTTGTTATTATGGCAATGCTACCTGACGGGTAACGGTATTATAAGTTGTCAGTGCATATGACAGATACTATCTGCGGATATCAAGTCGATCAAAGCAAATCTATAAACATTCGTGTCCGATCATGATTCGGCAACATCTTTGCTGGATGCATCGACGGCCTTCACTTCTTCGGCGGGCTCAGTCTTTGACAGCTCATTGCCCGATTCCTCCGTGTTAGGTGCCTCCTCGCGCTGCTTCGAGCGACGCTGGAAGTAGGCGATGGTGATGACGTTGAAAATGTAAAGTCCACCAATGCAAGCAGCCTGTTGTGACGCCATGTTAGTAAGATGGGCTGGATTAGAGACAGGACACGAAAACGTACCCAGATGAAACCGCCGTGGAAGGTCGGCGAGTGCGCCACACGCCAAGCCACCAGGGGCACGACCAGGCCTGCGACCTCGCCGAGAGTGTTCTGCACGGCGAAGACAATAGAGCGCGTCTCCATGTCGCCGGCCAAGGCCTCAGCAGTCCAGGTGACCAGCAGGGGTCCAACGCCATGGGCAGCGCCCAGCGCAACGTACGCGTAGAACTTGAGGCCGTAGGGGATATCCCACACCGCCAGCACAATGTTCGAGAAGACGCAGACGACACCGGCGAATAGCGCGACCTCCCAGCGAGAGCCGCTCAGATCTGTGTAGTAGGAGACGGCAATGGAGCTGACGACGGCCACGGCCGAGGAGACTGTGCCAAGGTCGTTGACCATGGGGACGGAGTATCTGCCTTTTTGCGACTTGAGCCACAGGATGAACGGCGTGTTGTAGCCGTAGAGATTGGTGAAGAAGATGACGGTAAGCGGCACGAAAATGTAAAACTCCTTGATCCGGAGAACGCGGCGCCAGAGAGACTTGTTCAGGCCCGTGGATGGCTTGAAGCCGTCGGCCTCGACACGGCTGCGCGCAAGCTCCTTTTCACGCTCGGTCAACCATCTCGACGTCGTCCGCTCGGGGATATCCGGGAAGAAGACAAAGCCACTATCACCACGGTCAGCCGATCTGTGCAAAGCAGCGCATGGTGGGGGAGAGGGCAGAGGAGAACGTACATGATGGAAATCGGTATGGTGATAATGGTGCAGATGATAAATAGCCACCGCCAGCCCTCCAGGCCGTGGTTTCCGTCGAGGTTCGTGTACGCAGCGGCCTGCAGATACCCGGCAAACATTGTGCCGAGGGGATTGGCACACCAGAACAGGGCGTTCCGTCTTCCGAGCTCGCCCTTCTTGTACCAGCTGTTGATGACATGCAGACATCCGATGTAGCAGGCGGTCGAGCTCAGGCCGACAAAGAAGCGCATGACCACGAGCTGGTTGTAGTTATGGATAAAGGCGGTGCCCAGCGTGAACAGGCCCCAGAAGATCTCGACAGCCGGCAGGTAGTACTGCGCCGGGATCCGGGTCACGAGAATGTTGCTCGGGACCTGGAAGACAACATATCCCACTTCATCTACACGCAGAGTGTCAGAATGCCATAATAAAGTGTCGAGCTCTTTTCTCGAAGTATAGGGAAATCGTACAAGCCGCGTTGATGTAGTTGAGCCGGTTGCCTGTGAGGTCCAGGTCTTCCTTCATGCCCGACACATATGCGTTGGCTGTGCTTCCTGTCAGCATTGGATCTTTGAGATAGGATGAGAGACCCGGATGAACGTACTAAGTGCCGACACATCGAGGTACTTTGTGAAGAACGACAGACAGGCATAGGTCAAGACCAGCCAGTCAATCTTGGACACCAACCGTCTCTCCTCGGCCGACATGCCACGAGGATACCAGCGGATGAACTCCGCGAACCGCGTCGCCAAACCCATAGTGTCGGTGTTGATGTACAAAAGCTACAGTGAGCGTGCTGGGAAGCAAGAGAGAGAGGGAACGCGAAGCTGTGACGATGTGAAGCTGCTGCAAGTTTATAGCAAGCTCTGCAGCACCGAAAACGGAAAGCTTCGACTAGGTGCGATGGCGCAATCTAAACCACGATGTCGTTGCTCATTTCTGTAAGTTTTTTTTTCTCACCAGGGTCGTTTATGGATCCCCATAGGGCTCTCAAGCTTTGCCGGATCTCTGTACGGCTGTTTTCCGCCTTTTTCCACTCCGTAGATAACGCGGCCTAAAAGTGGGTTGAATAAGCGAGAAATAGAGCTACAGTATCCGTCGGCGGTCTAGATATCTCGACCACAGATACAGATGGTAGCATCGCGATAAAACGGCCCGCGGGCGATTCCTGCAGAAACCGCCGTATCATCTGGCGTTGCACATGCAGCCGTCGAGAATCCAGCACGTCACAAGAAGCGTTTCTTATGTCTGCCGTCCATGAAGTGCACGGTCCGTCTACTGTAAATGACATGGCAGCTCTTGCCGGATTTGTGCTCCAAAGCGGCATCTAGACCTAAATCGACAGGCTAGTAAAAAAACTAACCACCGCTAAGCCTGAGCCTTCTGTCATTAGACCAATACTCCACGTGGAATTTTCTCTGTAGGAATCTAGGAATGTCGCAATGACCAAATTCTTTGTCCGTCAATCTTTTCCAGCCCCCAACTTGTCTCCGACCTTCGGCTCTCTACGTCGTATGGGGTGATCGCCGGGCCCCGCCACGTGATAAGGAAAAAGGAAATCTGGATGGCATGGAAAATCGTCCCATCTACATACACGCAATACCTTGGGGCATCCAGCGGCACGTATATGGACCGAGTACGAGTAGGCTTTAAATTGCTTGGCCAGGGCCTCTAAGGAATCTTTCTGTAAATCAGACCGTTTACGAGTAGACCATGGCTCCTGCGAAACAGAGCACAATCATAGTCGTCGGTAGGCCACCCAGTGCCCGCAGCTCTACGCGTGTGCGCTTCTCCTGCTCACGCACACACTATAGGAGCCGGGGTGTTGGGCCTGTCGACTGCCATTGGCTTGCTCGAACGCGGCTACGGGGATGTGACCATTTTGGACCAGCAGGATTTTGAAGAATCCGAGTACTCCCCATTTCGGGGAGCCGACTCAGCCTCGGCCGGTGAGTGTCTTGCCCTTGTGGTTTTTGTCAGGTCGTGTCCACAAGGCTCACCCGTCGGCCTTTTCAGATACTCTCAAGGTCATCCGCTCTGCCTATGGCGGTGCTTCTCTTCACCACAACCTGGCCACGGAGGCCATTGCCGCCTGGAAGGAGTGGAACAGCGAGGCCGGCCGGGATCTCTTTGTCAACTGCGGCTGGACGCGCATGAGCGGCACGGGCGACCTGGCTCCCGTCGACGTGGCCACTCTGGCCACCATGGCGGCCGCCGGCCAAGGCGCCTCGCAGTACCGAGTCGGCGACGCAGCGGACCGCAGACGCGCGCAGCAAGACGGCTGGCCCACGACCAAGGTCGACCCCTTTGACCGCCTGCGCCGTGGCTTCGCCTTTGACGGCGTTCTCGACACCCTGGCCGGCTATGTCCACGCCAGCCAGGCCTGCACCTTTGCGCTGCGCAAGGCGAAGCGGCTGGGCGCAAAGGTCGTCCTCGGCGCGGCCGGCCGTGTCGACGAGATCCTGTACGCCTCGTCGGTCAACACGAGCGGCCAGGCCGTCGAGCGTGCTGTCGGCGTGCGCACGGGGGACGGCCAGGAGCATCGTGCCGATACCGTCATTGTTGCTGCTGGAGCGCGGACACACGCGCTCGTGCCGGCTCTGGCCCAGTCTGTGACAGCTTCGGGGGCCAATATCGTGCATATCCAGGTGCCCCCAGCGTTGCAGGACAAGTTTAGGGCTGATGTCTTTCCGGTGTTCTCTTGGGGGTACACGGGACATGACGAGGATGGCGGACTGAGCGGGTTTCCTCTTGACGGTGAGCAGCAATTCCATCCCCTTTCCCCAGCGCTGTTCTCACAAAACGCCTTCCAGAGAATGGTACCTTGAAGTTCCTCCACCGATCTCCGAAATGGACAAACCCCATACCATCGACAACCCCGTCTGCTTCAGCTTCCGTCACCTCGCGCCCGACGACTTGGGCCCCTAGCGAAAAGACCAACGTGCCAAAGAGTGTCCTCGACGCCGTCAAGGCGTTCATCGCGAGCAACATTCCCGACTTGGTGGGCTGTGAAATATTGATGGCCAAACTGTGTTGGGATTCGTTTGCCGTCGATCTTGACTTTGTCATGGATTGGGTGCCTGACCGGGAGAATCTCCTGGTGGTTGCGGGTGGATCGGGACACGGTACGTTTGCGCCTATCTGGTGGCAAGTGGTGAATGAATGCGCTCTAACGTTTGGTGGGTCTTCCAGGCTTCAAGTTCCTGCCTACTCTCGGCAAATACGTGGTAAAGGTCCTCGAAGGCAGTCCGGACCAGTTCACTGAGCTGTGGAAATGGAGATATCCTTCGCCAGAGGAGAGGGCCAAATTCGAGGCGTTTATGCTGGATCCACGACACAGGTTGGATCAACAACAGATGGCCACGATCGCGGATCTGAAATGGGAGTACAAGCCGCGATCTCAGATTTAGATTTTGGATAGACAAAAGCGCGCCGGCCGTATTAAAATCTATGATTAATATGCTTCATGATCCTCCCTTCATGCTCAGCCCCAATGGTAGATGGTAGGGTCTGCTACAGGCTTGGGGCCTCTCGTCCTGTCCAAAGCTTGAACAGTGCGTTGGCTTGCCTTTTCAGGACGTCCACTACCGAGTACACCTTCCACTTTTCGCTAGGGCCCAGAATCGCCTGCTGTGATGAAACATCAGATATTTCCCCCGCGTCAACCATAACGCCGGAGAAGTCATCTAATACGTCCGTTCCAGCGGCGTTTGTTAGAAGATCGCCGACACCAAAAACAACGAGACTTGAGCCGGAAGCAATGTCCGCGGTGGCTTCCTTTAGCTGACCAAATAGACGGAAGGACAGCCGGGGGAAGCGCGCTACTGTTTGCCGTGCCGCATCTTCGTTCTGATCCACAAGCAAAACGTTTTGGATCCCAAACCGCTCAATGGCGTAGCAAAAGACATTCGCCTTCAGACTGGCACCCAATATGAGTGCAGTGCTTTGCTGTGAGATCAGGCTGCTGCCGTCCAAGAGGCAATCGCGGACAGCCATCCAAGCCGTGTTTTCGCCTGACAGTACTTTGTGGCCGTTCTCCGGCGTCACCAGGACGGTATCAGCGCTTCCGATGTATTCGGCGACAGATGTCCTTGTTTGCACATATTTTCCAACGGCCGTGTTACTGAGGTCGGGCACGTATGCGCCACCAAAGTCAGGTCTCTCCAAGACCCCATCAGGGTCCTCAGAAGCCTCTTCGAAATGACATGTGCTGTACGGAAACCCGAGATCTTCAAACCCATTGTTGAAGAGTGGTGAAAGCAGTGAGTTGTAGGTGGCAGTGGAGTCTCCGAAGTAAAATTTCTTGCTCAGAAGTTGTCCCAAGAGATGCAAGGCTCGGTGGATATCCGATAGACACAGTTGATCGCTTCCTGGCGGCGCGGGGATCAGCTTGTGCGTGACAAAGGTGACTGGCGCGGTGAACCGGGACAGCTGGCCATTTGCACCCATAGCCACGGCAATTATGGGCTTCGGTATCTTCTTTTGATAGTCGCGAACAAAGAGGCCAAGCTCAAGACAGTCATTAATGTCCTCGGACTGGATGCACAACTTGATAATATCTGATCATCGATCGTCAGCCACATTCCGTCTCGTTGTACGGACACAAAAGCAAAGACCTACCGCCCACTGCGTCGGCTGCCGTACACATGTCACGCACAGCCTGACTCGGCCACTTGATGGAGCCATTGAACTCGTGGAAAGAGGCCACAATCTTGGCCTGTCCTTTGGTTGATAGGATTTTGTCAATCATAGACGACGGCCAGCTCATTTCCACATCAATGTACTCGCAGCCTTGCTCAACAGCCAAGTTCATGAGAGCCAGTGCATCATGGTCGGCGTCGTCCGGAAACCGCCCGCCCTGTGAGACGGTGCGCACCGTAAACAGGATGGGCAGTCTTCTCGGTAGTTCCTGGAGAACACGCAGCTGCTCCCGAACATAGTCGAGAGACGGGATGGCGGCCGGCGAGGCGCCTAGCAAATCCACTCGGAACTCCCAGCAATCTCCCCCATAGCTGATTTTCTCGAGACGGTCGACCACCTGCACCAAATCGGGAAATTTCAGAGTCACAATGTAAGATTTTAGACCTGCGGAGTATCTCGCAGAAATTGGGTCCATGGCGAAGGGATGGGTGTAAGATATTTCCTAGCTGGGTATGTGGTGCGGAAAAGAAATTGTCCCAGCGGACCGTTTTGCTTTACTGAGTGACTTGCCGAAACCGGCCGATTTTCGGCAGAGAACCTAGCAGTACGGAGTAGATTCTCCGTATTATGTCAGATTGCCGGAAGTAAGACGCTAAAAGCTTGGAAGCTACAACGTAGCGCTGTGATTTGACCAGAAGGCGCCAAGAGTGGGATCCTCTCAAAAATTGCACTAAATGTGCTCGTAGCAATACGAGTACACGTAAGATTTCGCTTGTCATACCCTGCAACTTCACTACATGACGCCTGCCCCAGAGCGTATGAGTACAACCGTTGTTAGCATATATCTTTAAACGTGTACAGGGATTTTGATAGAAAAGGTTAATCCTATGGAGAACAGCTCATGCGTCTCACTGAATGACTCACTTTTCCCTGGTCCGGGAGGGGATAACACAGGGAAATTCGATGATATCTTTGTACATTCATAAATTAACCAAAAGACAATGAAAATCTCCAGAAATTCAACCGATCTCCCTTGTGGGGTCTGTTCGTTGGGTTTCAACATTTGCCAGTTTTGCCCCCATCTGGCAACGTGACTGTCAACGAAAATCAAAGCCATATCACAGGGGGGGCCAAGAATTAACTCGTGTAGTACAAGATGATAGTAGTCTACACGGGTAGTAGAACACGACATATTTCCCCGCATCTACCACGGACAAACATGGAACAAACGTGCCCGTGAACGAACGTGCCGACAGGCGACCCAGGCTCTAGCACGGCAGAACCGGCCATAACGGTAGCGGAGGCAGCCACAAACAGCCCCGGCTCGACGCTCTGCTCACCACTGCAGGATGACAAGATCATCCTCTCAATCTCCAGCTCCGTCCTAGACTTGGCCCATGGGGGGTTGCAGACAAAACGTGCGCTAGCCACATACATACAGCGGGGCGATCCACCGCTAGGTGCAACACCTTCCAGGGCGCGAACGGCCCGCCGATCTGCGCGTTGGAAACTGCGAGTGCCTGGGCCTGCTTCAGGACGTGCGCACGCGCCTGTCTGTCTAACGCCGCTGACGCCGCTGACGCCGCTGACGCCGCCGCCGCATCCGCGGCGCTGACCCCTTGGACCATTACCGTCTGACTGCGCCAAGGTGTACTACTCGTACGCGACAGGCACTGCATTTGACAAGGGCCTGTGCGGCAGGAGACTACGACGTACTCGTACTCGTATATTTAAAGTGGAGCATCCAAACAGCAGGCTTCCTTCGCGTGAATTAGAAAGCAATGTACGGACTCCACAACAGCAATTTCCCTCTTCATCTTTAACCATTTGCTTTCTTCTTAATGCCTCTACCGGTACGGGAGAAGCCACGTTCGGAGCGGTGCCCAAGCGCGAAAATGGATGTGATTCAAATTCCTCTGACGGACCAGTTCCGGCCGATACCCAACATCCGGACCCGGACCTTTTTCATTGTCAAGGACCGGCTGGACGCGGATGCTCTCCGCGGCGCGCTGGATCGACTAATACGCGACTACTGGCGCAAGCTGGGCGCCCGTCTGGCGATCAACTCTCAGTCTGGCGGCTATGAATATCACATCCCGCAAACCTTTCCCGAGACGTACGAGCTGTTCCGCTGGTCATGTCTGGAAAGGGACGAGCTGATCGGCAAGGCCGCTCCCTCGCTGTCCCCTCCGTCGACCAAGGGCGTGGCGTTTTTGCCGTCTATGCAAGAGTATGACGCCGCCTTCCGGCCGTCAGAATGGCCCTATGATCTAGCCGACGATCCGGCTGATTCTCCCATGCTCTATGTGCATGTTTCGCTCTATGCCGATGCAAGCGTCCTTGCCCTCAGCTGGCCGCACATTATCGGCGACCAGCTTGGCCTGACCAGCTTAGTCAAGGCTTGGCTCGGCCTCTTGGAAGGGAAATCGCCGCCTGCCATGGTTGGGTACGACGACGACCCGCTACCGAACGACAAGCAGTACGCGGACTATGCCGCGCACGAGGTGTTCAGGAGGGGCAAGACGCGGGTGCGACGCGCTCGCGGAATGGAATACATGTTTGTGATCTTGACCTTTATCCCGGACTTTGTCGCCTACCCGAAGGAATACGGGTTCACTCTCGTCTTTCCCCATGAGATGATAAAAGCCCTGCGGGCCAGGGCGGCCAAAGAACTGGAAGCGAGTCATGGCGGAGATCCGGGTATCTCGGACGGGGATATCATAACTGGTATTCTCACAAAGGTATGCTCCCTCTTTCTCCTTCTCTCTGTTTTCCTGCTGACGCTACCCCAGTTCTCCCGGATGCATACCAAGTCGTCAAGGATGATCACCCTGTCGCAGTCGGTGAATTGTAAGTATCAGCGCATATGGCTGCCTCTCCGTACGCCCATTTTGCTTACGAGTCTTGCCAGTGCGTGGCCGGGTTCCTAAACTATGTGGAACTGGGGTCGGCGGATTCATCCACAACGCAATGTTGACCGCTGCCTCGCGTTTTCGCATCACGCCAGACATGCCAGTGAGCGAGATTGCGTACCAAAATCGACTGGCCATTCGGGAATCTATGGAGCCCGAGACCATTGACCTTACTTTGGCCGTGGTTCGGGAAATGGTGCGGCGCAAACAGGCGATGCACATCTGCGAGCCCTTTGAGACGTCGTACTCCATCACCAGCTGGACGGCAGCGTGGAAGGGGCTAGACTTTACAAGCGCAGTGAAATCGACCACCAGCCCGGAAATCCTTATTCTTGGCCAAGGCGGCGAGCGCAAGACTCCGCATCGATGTGGGTTTCCCGTTTTTTGGTTTTGCAGCCGAATCGAAGCTAACAGGATCCTCCTAGACCATTCGACCATCATGTTCCGAAGTGCCGAGGGATACTGGTGCGATTACTCGTGCACGGCAAGATCTCTCAAAGCCATACGGGAATATTTAGCTGCAGACCCATACTTGGACAAGCTTTGAAGCAGGAAAATGGAGTGGCTATCAAATGTTGTTCAAGGCTCGGAGCTACTCTGTACATATCCTATCTTACAGTATTTACATGGAGAAAGAATTAGAGACTTCTCGTTATTCCCGTGACCCAGAAAGCAGGCATCCGCATTCCAGCATCTGTTGATGAGCCGCTTTCTCCGGTGCATCTCCTCGGAGAACAGTGTCATCCAGCCCTTTTTTCGACCGTTTCATGTCTCTCCCTAGACCTGGGCTAGGAGACAACAACCAAGGTGCCCCACCTTACTGTCACGGTTTTGATGTCAGAGCTGCCCCACTGTAAGACTCGTAGGTCTTACAGTGGATACGAGTACGAGATTAGGGGGCCTACTCGTATCGTAAACTCCCGAGTCAATCGAAAAAGGATTTCCGGGAATAGAGCTTTCCGGTTGACAACACCACAACCTGCCTCTCAACAATGTCCAGGGGGTCCTCTAACCCCATAGAACGGGAGGCTTTTGAGAGTCTGGATGCCTATGGCTGGCTATCGCTTTTCTTGCGAGCCATAGGTATTAGTAAGTCCGCGAGCATCTTGCCGATTGACGGTAGTGCTGTTTTTAACAACGCACCGTGCAGCATTTTCACTCCTTTTCAAGGCTGTGAAGGCGGCCTTTGGCGGCTCGAAAAATGGACACACATTTTTCAAGTATGTAGCCTACGAGGGGATGAAGGACTACCAGTCTGGCCTCAGCGTCATCGGTATTCAGAATCTGCTTCCGTCCACACGCCGAGTATGTCGCAGGTTTGCCAAGAAGAGCAGGCTTGCGTACGCCGATATCCGCCTTCGTGATGGCACGACCGCAGTGAGAATCGGGCCGAGTCGGCCGGAAAAAGCCATTATCTTCTTTCACGGTGGAGGCTACATGGCTCCAGCCTTGACTGTACATCCGTTCTTCGCCTGCGGCTTCGCCAACACCCTGCCGGCCGGCGTGTCGTTGTACGTGCTGCCGTACGGTACGTCTTTTTTCCCCCTTCTTTATAAAGTCCAACCCACGTCTGACCTGTGTTGCCAAAGCCCTGGCCTCGGAAACTGCCAATCGCTATCCGCGCCAGCTGCAGCAAGCGGTCTCGCTGTTGGAGTATGTGCTCCACTCGGATAACATTCCTCCTGCTGCTGTGACGCTAGTGGGAGACTCGGCGGGTGGACATCTCGCCTTGAGCTTGCTGCTGCACCTGGTCCATCCCAATCCCCTAGTTCCCGCCTTGTCGACGAATGCACGGTTGGGCGGTGCTGCTCTTATCTCTCCCTGGATCATGGCGCCAGGCTCCTCCAAGGGCTACGTGCAGGACAATGCAAAGAAGGATATCTTGGATAGCGCCGCTCTGGACCACTGGGCGCAAAACTTTTTGGGCAGTGCGGCCCCGGATTCTTGGAACACCCACTTGATGACACCAGTGGAGTGGTGGAGCGAGCTGCCGGTGGACGACATCTTCGTGTCGTACGGAGACCATGAGATCCTCAGGGACGATGCGGCCCAATTCTGCGGCGTGCTGCAAGCCCACCATAAGCGGACAGTAACAGCATGCTATGCAGGCGAACTTCACGCGCATATGATCATGAATCGGTTTCTCTTCATCAATGAACCCTGCGAGTCAGAGCGGCAGTTCAGGGAATGGTTGAAGAATCAGATCGACAGTGGAAAATAGAACTAATAATGCCTCCAAAGCCTTTCTATTGTACCAACCAAACTGCAGCCGATGCTGGTCGAGATATAATTTCCCTAAACTAGCACAATCTCTGCCATGTCGCCCAAGGGATCTTCAACCTCACCGTTCACCGGGTTCAGCCCCAACACAAACGCCGGGCCAACCACAGAATATCGGCCGTCCTCGTCCTCGTCCTCGTCCTCGTTCTCGTTCTCGTGCTGCTGCTGGCGCAGAATGATGGGCATGCCGACACCCCTGATCACGGCAATGACGTCTCCCTCCCGTGCATCCACTGGGCCCGTGCCAATGTAGCCCGCGCCGCGAGAGAAGAAGACGGCGCGTGTAGCAGCCAGCTGGTCACATATGTGGAGCGTAAAGGTGAGTAGATCATGGGAGCGCATGATCTCGTCGGTCATGCTCTGAACGGCGGACACGGCCACTTGCTTTCCCTTGCCCTTACTTCTGTGTGCACCACGAGCGCCATGTCCGCTCGCGAAGTCTTTCTCTCCCATCCGCATCACCTGGTACCATCTATCAAACTCTGGGACCTTGCGGTGTCGGCCAAAATCAGACTTCCGGAAAAGGCAGCGGCGTAGCGCTTGTGGGATAGAGCTGTACTCCCTGCCCGTGGGCATATCCAAGGCCACAGCGGCGATCCAGTTGTGGAACTTGTCAACATTGTTCAGAAGCCGGATCCGTACGTCTGACGCGGCATCATCCTTGGACTGGTCGTAATCGGCAACGACCTCAAACGGACCCGAGCAGTAGGACAGAGAGCCGACGACCATACCCGAGACGACGAGCTCAGTGTTGTGGGCACGCAACACCACCTTCCCCGGGTCGGACAGGAACTGAATGTTCAAACGGCTCGGGTCTTTGCCATCATTGTCCGTATCATCCTCGTCCTCGTCTTCGTAGATCTCATACCGTTCCCGGTCGGAGTGGTGGATCATGCTCGACTCGTTCCAGTCGATCCAGCTCCGCTCCTGCAGCCGGCTCCAGTCTGGCACCCAGGAGGGCGCCCCGGGCAGCGGCGGGGCGGCCGGGTCTACGTCGATGAGCATGTCGACAAACACCGGGTTCCACGTGAGCAGGCCGACGTAGAGATCGTAATACACGATGCCCAACGGTGTGCTGTAATCCGGCCGGCCGGCTGATTCTTGGCGGCGGCGATGTATGCTCAAGCGACCCAGCACGCCAAGGAGTGCGAATGCGCGGTCCTTGGCCATTTTGCACTCGCGCATCCGCAACGTCTCAGCCACGGCGGCCACCATGTTGGTCGACGCGCTTTCCTGGCCCGTATAGACCATTAACGTCGAGCCGATGGTATTGACCAACCAGGCAGTGGTGAGGATAATATCAAGCAGTATGAACAAACCAAACGACATAACGGCCAACATACTTTTCGGAGGACTGCGTGAAAATATGACGCTGACAGTGGCGAGGAGTGCGACGGGCGCGATGCAATGCAACAAGGACCAGAACACAATCCAGCGCTGAGGCCGGGTAAAGCGTGTCTGGCCCTCCACGTAGCTATAGAGCGAGCAGGTGCCGTGATCATTCGGGCCAAGGACGCCATCTGCATCACCGCCACCGTCATCATCACTTCCGCCATCGCGCTCTAGAGCCTGCGTGGGCGGCAGCACCCAGCGCACCTGGCCATGCCAGGCCACGGGACGCGGTAGGCGCCGCCACACGAAACCCAGTCGGCTCCATCGCAGCGCTGCGCTCATTCGGGCATCACCGCCAAGTTTCGACTTGTCCCACCACGCACCCGGTTTCCCGCAATGTCTGTAGATGCCAGCCTGCAGCCGCCCAAACGAAATGTGCTGCTGCCCGCACACAACCACCGGGTTCGCCGCCAGCACCGCCTCCTGGAACGTCCACGCGCGCTGCATCCAGGGTCGCTGGAGCAGCTCCGTAAGGTCGAGCAACTGTGCATCGATTGTTTCCTCCTCCTCGTCCTGATTCCACCACCGCCAGTACGCTATAGCAAACGGGACCATGCACAGGGCCAGCACGAACGAGCGGTAGTTGGACGCGGGACTGGGCAGCTGGGGACCGTCGCCAGCCCACACCACTGCAGAGAGAGTCGGCGCCGTGTATGAGAGACGCTGCAGCAGGCCGATGGCGCGATCTGTGCTCTCGTTCCCCGGCCCCAGCCAGATGTAGACGACCCGCGCCCACGTAAAGACAGCTTCCATCAACATGATTTGCGTGGCCTTTTCGGCGTCGTCGACCTGGTTGATGCAGATGGCGTCCACCCAGACGGTCAGCGGCCGCGAGCGCGCAAATTTGTTGCGAATATGCGACAGCGCCTGGTGGCAGTTGGTCGTGAGCACAAAGTCGCAATGGCCACCCTCAAATTCGAGCCGGCAGGTGGCTCGCTGGTCGTGGCCGCCACTGTCGTTGGCCTCTTCCCCCCACACGTACGAGAGGGCGGAAAATTCAGGCCGCTCGCACAAGTCGACGATGCGCAGGGTCGCACGTAATGGCGCGTTCAGTTTCGCCGCCGGTTTAATATCCAGAACCCGGATGCGCTCATGTGTCTGCGGCTGTGCGGCACTCGTCGTCGCCAATGGGAGCAGGTCGTACATCTGACGAGCATTCAGGCTGGCCCGGGAGCCAGCCTGAATGTCGGCCATGGGCAACGAGATGAACTCTCCCGTCGACATGGCGACTTGAGTGTCGATAGGTGCCACTGCAAATGCAGGATTTCTGCCGAGGATAAAAATTCCAACGGGAAAGGGGCGCTCAGCCTCTATTCTAGGCTTACTCTCCGTACAAAACCCCGCGTTATCCATTCAGCCTCGTCGTAACGGGGCGGAGCGCGCACGGATCTCATGCCAATGCAACCTCGTGACCGGCTTCAACTTGGAGGACTATCAAACATATGTTGAAGAAGCCTCACTGTAGCAAGAAGAGGCCGATCTAATAAGAGAATAACGGGGCATAAATCATATGAAATTAGTGATTCAGGGACATCTGCGGCGGGATGTTGTTTTCTACTGCTTCCAAGCGGTCCATGGGTGTTTCAAAGAGTTCATTATCGGCCAAGTACTGGCTGTACGCCCGTGACTGGTCACATCGCCGCTGTGCCTCTGCCTCCAGCTCCGGGTGATATCGCGTACAAAGTTGACCAGATTTCTTGATAAAGAGACACGGTACAGTGCAGTTTCTTGACTGTCTTATATAGACTCCCTCTGTCACGATGACTGTTGATTCCCAGCAACAGAAATCTCCTCGAGCACCATGCCCATAGACCGTCCAACCGCCCACACGTTCCTCTCATTGCAACTCTGAATCATGAGCATCATAAACTTGCGCTCGCACAGCTTTGGATCTTCAGTCAGCTCTAACAGTCCCAGTTGTTCCAAGTTGCGTGTCGTCAGGTTCGTTCGCTTGTTTCGGATATGCCGCGTCAACATATCGTTGACAGTGGTATACACAATCTGAGCCGGGTCGAAGGGCTTGGTGACCACGGGTGTGGAACTGTGTGAACGCCCGTTTAGGTCTGTAGTGGCCAGTCGCAAAACGCGATAGAGATCCAAGAGGGCGCGGAAACCAATGACGCTGACCCACGGTGCTTCCCGCATGGTCGTCTGAGTATCCAAACCCCATATGGCATTCATAGCATTCATCAAATCCTCAAAGACCAGCAGAAACCCCTCTTCGCCAAAGGGACGCTGTATGGCGACGTTGTTCCTCGATCGTCGCCCGAGAATTTGATTCCCCAGCGAGAGATGGGCGGCGGTGGCAAACGAGGCTGTGATATCTGTGTCGACAATACCGCAAATGAGAAAGTCATCAGGTATGGAGAGACTGATCTTGGTGACCCAGCACATCAGTTGGATCGAGTCCCACAGCGTGTTGCACGTAGCACCACTGTGTGTGCCATGGTAGCCAGTGTTTTTGAGTCCTAGGATGACCGTCAGTGCCGTTGATATTTGGCTGTTTTGCGAGTGTGTCAAGATATGGAACGGCGACGGGTTGGCTGGACTCGGAGGCAGCTGATAGAGATAATGGGTGAAGCCGCGGACGATGCGGTAGAGATTGACGGCGACACAGAAAAGCGCAAAGTGCGAGTTGGACAGCGCACGCAAAACAGAATCAGGAGGTCCGTCGCCCATCAGGGCCTGAGTGGCTAGGAAGAGAGACTTCATAGTGATCCCTCGGTCACCGATGGAGCTGCCCATAGTCTGGTAGTTGGATGCCTCCTGCATAATACGCTGAGCCCACTCCTGGGCACTGTTCGCCTCCCAAGACTGCGTCGACCAGGGCAAGTCCCAGACGAGCTCAAGCGTCGATATCTCTGGCCTTGTGTTGCAGGCAATGACCAACTGAAAGTCTATCATGGCGAGGCCGTACAGGCTTATTTTCAAAGACTCCTCGTTTATGAAAGAGTGCCACGCGTCGTCCGATTCAACAGGGCCCAGGCCGAGTGAGATGCTTGGATCTAGCTGCTCTCTCCATGAGGAGTAGTGATATCCACACATGTGCTGCTGGAACAGCCCAGCTTCTCGTATGTCCTGTGGCAGCTGGTTAGCTAAAAGAGCCCGCAGACCAACTATATGAACCTATATAGCAAGACAACTCACGCTGACAAGTCGAGTCAGCATCTGACGACTCTGGGAAAATCGCTCGGCGGAAAAGGCCCCATAGACAATAGACAGCAGCGACGCCTGGAGGATCCAGTTGTCTTTCCACCGGCTGGGGTCCGAGATTGCCTGGGTGGACGAGTTAGAGAAAGCTGTAACAATGGCCAGAAAGTGGACGCATACTGTTCCCTGTAGGCCTTCGTTGCTTGCCTCCCAGAGCTCGTTGCTCTGCCGCTGGGCGGTCTCGGTTTCCACGGCTGAATCCATCTTACAGCGGTAGAGATTTCCAATGGCAAGTACTATGTACGCCAAAGGTTTTGGTGTGGATGCGAACGAGAAAGTTGGACGGTGCAATATAGGGAAGCTGGGGTGGAAATTGGTAAAGTAGGACGCAACGCAAACCGTAGTCGCCTCTTCAGAGAGTCTGTATCAAATTAGATGTATTCCGTAAAAGGACGACCAAATGAACTGACATGTGGTCTGGTGACGACATGCTCTGGGCCTGAACTGCAGCAAGTAATGACTCCAGGCCATCCTCCTGTTGCGCCGCAACACTGGGACTAAGCTTGTCTGTCTCTACGGATATGCTCTGTGAGGGTACGCGATTTTCGCCCAGTTTGATCCTCCTTGGAGTCGGGCGCCCGTCGCACCGTTCTCGATGCCGTTTACATATGTCCCTTGCCATGATTAGCCGGACCTCAACGCTTACAACCGCCCGGAGCGCATGTTCTGTCTTACCTCCTGCTAAAGATGGCGTGGCATAGCGAGCATTCAAAGTTCTTACACCCAGACGTGCCATGGCCTAGTTGGTTAGATTGTCTGCCAAGAAGTGTCCAAGGCGGTTGACGAACGTGTTCTTTTATGACGCTTTAGGTTCTCCTGGTGGTATTAGAGCTGAAAGAGTAAAACCGGTAGTTGCCGACAGAACTCACACTTCTGGTGAACGATTGCGCGCAAAAGGGACACGCAAAAGGACGAGTGTTATTATTCATGGCGGTTTCCGCTTAATGCCGTAGAGCAGAAAATGAACAACTAGACAAACCGGGTGGTGTGGTGGGCTGTAGTCGTCGTGATCCACCGGCAAGCTGCACGACGGTAAATAGGAGTAAATGGCGCCAAACTGTAATATATGAGGCCGTGTAGCACGGGCCCCTCGTCTATTTTGTAGGATACGAGTACGCAATAGCGGGGTGCTACGCGGTAAGTGGCCGGATGGAAGACAAGCGCACTATGACATAAACAGCTAGTTGGCGTGGCTCTGATAAGGCGAAAAATGGAAGAATACGACACTGCGTACCCTGTACTACAGGGTACAAGAGAGAGATTGGGGGCGGTGCTGGCGGCCATTATTGACAGTATCCACTTGATTATCCCGTCGATTCGTGGAGGGACAACTTACAACGAGGTTCTCTGTATCACTCCGTACTTCTACACGCTCACTCGTAGGGCGCAAATTTACGGTCCCGAGATAGCACGACGCTGAATCTAGATAATGTAAATCCTGCCCTATGCATGGATACTTGTACAACTACGAATGCGAATCAACGGTGCATACGTATTCTTGCACAGTCACAGAGTACGCAACGCATCTGTGATCGATCTAGAGTTTAAGAATATGCAAGGACCAGTAGTCTGATCTCATACTTGCTCTTGGCTGGTAAATGTCACACCATGGACACAGATGCAAAGTCAGTCCGAAACCTAGTATTATGTCAATATGTCCTACCATCTATCTGCTGCTTTTGCTCTGGCCATTATCGGTGGAGGAACTCAATAACATCCGCCTCCTTGTAGTCGGGCTGCTTGTCCTGGCCGTCCAGCAGACCCAGGTACCAGCTCAGGTCATGGCCGTCAAACTCGCGCTCGGCGTAGCCATTTCCAAAGTAGTAGAAGCGGTTCTTGTTTGCGCGCGTCAGATGGTAGTCCTCCCACCGCGGCGTCTTCATGGCGTCAAAAAAGTGGATGCGCGAGCCGGGCCACATCATGACCTCGCCCTTGATGCTTCCCTGCTTGAACCACGAGTTGCACGTGCCGCTCCAGGCCGTCCGCGGGATAAAGGCCCGACGGTGCTCGGCAAAGTCGTCGACGGCCTCTTCCGTCGGCTCAAAGGCCGTAATCCATTCGTCTGACATTTTGCGGACGATCTGCATCACATGCTGGCAGAGGAGCTCCATGACGGGCAAAATGCTGCCGTGGCCGTAGACACCAAAGGGGCCGTTGAAGATGAGGTAGTTGGGGAAGTGAGGGACCGACATGGACAGGTACGTCCGCGAGGCCTCCTTCCACTCCTCGCTGAGGCTGCGGCCTTCACGGCCAATGGTCGGGTAACGCGGCCTCCAGGTGACGTCGAAGCCCGTGGCACAGGCAATAATGTCCACCTTGTGCTCGGTGCCATCCTCGGAGATGAGGCTATCTTTGGTGATCTTCTTGACACCGCCGCGGATAAAATCCACATTGTCCTCGCACAACGCCTCGATAAAGCCGTTGCCGGGCGTTGGCCGTCTGCAGCCAATGTCATAGCCCTTGGGAATGAGGTGCTCTGCAACCTCTGGCCTTTTGGCCGATTTCCGCCGCATCTCGCTTATAGCAAACTATACGAATCAATATTGAATCAGAGCTGAAGAGATGGATACGGTCTTACCTCGCGCGCCTCCTTCTGCTCCTCGGTGCCGTTCAGGATGATTCTGAACCGGCTGTTGAGTTCCGACTCGATAAACTTCCGGTATGTCAGATACTTTTTGGGGTCGTTTTTCAGAATCTGTATCTGCTCCTCAGTGTCTGCGTCATCATATTAGCAAAGTTTCCAACGGCTCCTGTTCCCAAATAAGCATCACTCACATTTGAAGTTGGTGCCTTCAGGGCCGGCGAACCGCTGGCCGAAACCGGCCGTGACCCAAGTCGTGCTCCGCACAAAAGCCTTGAGGTTCTTGACAACTGCGAAGAAATTAGCTTCCCATATTCACTGCTTGGAGTTCACTGTGGCGTACTCGGCTGGAGGGCAGGGATGATCTGGATGCCAGACGATCCGGCGCCGATAACAGCAACGGTCTTGTCCTTGAAGTCGACTGATTCATCCCAGTTGGCGCTGTGCATGATGGGGCCCTCGAAAGTCTCGCGGCCTTCAATCGCAGGCCACTTCCACTTGCTAAACAAAGTAAGCACTGGCCCACGCCCAATAGATAAAGAGGCGAACGTACTTGAGCACGCCGGTGGCATTCAGCAGAATGTTGCACTCGTCTTCGAACACTTCGTCGGGTTTGTCCACTTTTTGGACCGTCACACGCCAGGTCTGTGTCTCCTCTTGCCAGTAGGCGCCGGTGACGAGGTGGTTCGTGTGAATGTACTTTTCGAGGTCAAAGTCCTTTGCGACCTTGAGGAAGTACTGGTGAATCTCTTTGGCGCACGAGTAGCTAAGTGTGTTAGTAAGGGGAAGGTCCACACGGATCGATCTGATGTCTGATCACAGAGACTTACTATGTGCTCCAGTCCGGCTTGGGAGCCCACGAGAACTGATAGCAGACGGAGGGAATATCACAGGCGCATCCGGGATACCGGTTCTCGTACCACGTGCCACCCAGGATAGGGTTCTTATCGTAGGCAACATACTCAATGTTGAGGTCGGTCTTGTTGACCTCGTACCCAAAGTTCAGGGCGCTCGCGCCACCACCGATAGCAATCACCTTGATCTTGCGGGGCTTGCGCATGGGCTCCTCTCGAATCTGGTAGGGCTTGTCCGCAGTACCAGCCGGGGTGATGTGGAAGCCATTGGCCTGGGCGGAGGCGCTGGGGAGGGAAGACATGATTGCAGCGATGCAAGGGTGCACAGGTTCTCAGAGTTAGACTCGGTCTGGCTTTGGGAGGCGTTGGCGTTGAGCTGGTTAGACTACTGTGCCAACTTTGTGCTCAATCTTGGGATTAAATAAAAGTAATGCCCGACCAACAACACAAAAGTGGCCCGTTCGCTGCTTTTGTTCGAGACTCCTAGAGGAGCTAAGGCGGTTACCGGAGGCTGCAGCTATGGAGCTCCGCTAATACGTGCTCCTCTTTTCCACTGATGCATGCAACACGTCTGGATGAGCACCCAGGGTACAGCGGGTGCCCCTCTCTACCCTCGGGGTCCTCCCTCCTCCGCTTGACTCCGCTCCTCTAGCTCCGGCTCTCCGGGACGAACTGTTTATCCTATCTTCGGCCGACCGCTCCATCGACTCGTGGTTCGTTTGCTCGTGTTGTCGAGATGCTGCTAATCTCGCCTGATCTTTACGGTGGGGTGTCTGGCATAAGAGACAAGACATCCTCCACGTCGTCCACTTTGACCCTTCCTACAAGTCCTATCAGTGCCGACCCAGCTGTGCACTACCGCTATGCCTCTCTTCCACACCCATTCCTTCGCTGACGTCTTGTCCACCTCCACTGTCCGCCTCCGCCTCCACATGGATGCTGCTAGCCTGTTATGGGCAAGCTCTGCTTTCTTGCCCGTCTAGATGGGATTCAACCACACTCCACCTCCACATCAAGTCCCCAGTACGAACCCCCCAAATCATGCAAGTGGAGCACATCTTACGAGTTCATACGTCCACATCGCCACTGATAAGAACGCATCATACTAACGGCCTGTGGAGTGACGCTAGAAGCTGGTATTTGCCGTTATCGCTGTGCCCGAGGCCCACTTTTGCCTCTTTCTGCGACGCAACCTTCCGGTAAAAGGTCTGCATCAGAACAGCAAAATACAAACTACACCATAGCTCTGCTACTGAAAAGGGAAATCCCGCAGCTTCACCGATGAACCCAGTAATGCCCATCTCATTGGAAGTGTGCTAGCGCTTGGCACCCCAGGTCTTGATATCCAAGACCTTCGTAGTACGAGTAGGCCATTGTGCTCCACTGATAAGCACCGGGAGCACGGTTGAGAACCGTGGCATTTTGTATTATTTATACGTGAACCAGGAGCTGCCTTTTTTGTTGCCTCGACTTGTCGACAACCCGCGGTTCTCATCCACACGCAATTCTCCATTCGACTCTTCGGCCATTTGCCCAAAAGAGTTGCTCGCAAAGACCACCGCCGCTATCATGGCAGAGAAGATCGCAGAGGCCGGGGCGGCTAATGGTTCGCTGCCTGACAAGTCGGCCATTGAAGCCGTGCGCGAGTCCACCGAGTGGGCCGCCGGCGATGTTGCAAAGGTCAACGTCGAGGATGCCAGCCTGGATCCGGCTCTCAGAGCCACGGGCGGTGCCATTGTTCAGTATTCGGACGAGGCATTTGCACGGGTTCTGAAGAAGATTGACCGGAATGTGCTGCCTCTGATGATGTGGATCTACCTGGTCCAGTTTGCCGACAAGTCCAGTCTCAACTACTCGTCGCTCATGGGCATCAAGACCGACAACCACCTGGACGGATATCAGTACAGTTGGCTCGGCAGCATCTTCTACGCGGGCTACATCTTCTGGGAGTACGTAAACAAGCCATAATAGAGTATGCAAGCGGTCACTTACACATTCTTTACAGGTTTCCTACCACCTATCTGTTCCGTCGTGCTCCTCTGGGCAAGTACTTGTCCATCAACATCATCTGCTGGGGTGCCGTCTTGGCATGCCATGCGGCTACCAGCAACTGGGCCGGCCTTATGATCTGTCGGGGTATCTTGGGCGCCTTTGAGGCTACCATTACGCCCGGCTTCGTTCTCATCACGTCTATGTGGTACAAGCAGAACGAGCAGGCTCGGCGCATGGGCTACTGGCTCGGATGCAATGGTGTTGCCTCCATCTTGGGCTCCCTCATCGCCTATGGCCTCTCAGCCGTCAACAACTCATCGCTGGCTCCCTGGAAAATCCTCTTTCTTCTGTTTGGTCTTATCACTGTCGTTACTGGCATCTTCTACTTGCGGTACATGCCCGACAACCAGCTCAACGCCAGGTTTCTCACCGAGGAAGAGAAGCTCATTGCGATTGAGCGTATTCGTGTCAACTCCCAGGGCATTGGTAACCACGTGTGGAAGTGGGAGCAGTTCTGGGAGGCCATGCGTGACCCACGCACCTGGCTATATGGCCTGTACTCGCTGATGATGAACATCCCCAACGGCGGCAACACGGTTTTCGGAGGAATCATCATCAGCTCCTTTGGTTTCAGTAAGCGTGCTTCGCTTCTGCTAAGTGCCCCGGCTGGTGGCGTCGACCTTTGCGCCAAGCTATTCTTCCCCTGGCTCTCGGACAAGTTCATGGACCGCACCCTGTTCTCTTTCATCGCCATTCTGTTCCCCACGATCGGCTGTATCATCATGATCACCGTCCCACTCGAGCACAAGGGACCTCTACTTTTCGGCTACTACCTGATCGCCGTCGCCGGTGCTTCATGGGGTCTCGTCATGGTCCTTATCTCGAACAACACGCTCGGCTATACCAAGAAGGTCACAGTCAACACCGTCCAGATTCTGGGCTACGCTGCCGGCAACTGGATTGGTCCCCAGACTTTCCGCTCTAGCGATGCTCCTAATTACCACAAGGGAAAGACATCCATGGCTGTGCTCTACGGCTGCACCGCCCTTGTTCTGGTTGCTATCCGTATTGTGAACATGGTGGAAAACAGACGCCGCGACAAGCTCCAGGCAGAGTCTGGCATTGACCTGAACGATCCCCAAATCAAGGCCGAGCTGGAGCATTCCAAATTCCTGGACCTGACGGATTATAATCAGCCGCACTTCCGCTACGTTTTGTAGTAGCACCACCTGTTTTCTTCTACGGCGAATCATTTTAGACATGAGAGAGAGGTTTTAGTACAGGAGGCTAGTTGTCAATATTCATTCCATTACAATGCGCATTACAGCATTACAGCTCTATGCATGCCACGTAGGATTTCTTGCTTCTCAGCTTCGATGGTAAGAGAGACGGACGAGGCCGTCGGCGACGGTGGGCATACGCTATGTGGCGATGGGAAGTACTGTAATAGTGTCGGTACTTGCGACATCTTGCAGCGAGCGCGGAGACGGCTTCTATTTCGGAGATTGCAAAATCAAAGGACATAATGGAGATAAATATAACATAATTTTGTAAGCAAGTCCGTTAGTCGTTTTTATTCAAACCTTGTCAGAAGTGCCACGGGCCTCTTCATCAAGTCCCCTCAGGTGCACAGCTGCCTAAGCGAAGAAAGCCGCTACCGTGTCGCGACTGGCGACACGCGAGTCTGGCCGGGATCTAAAAGACCTACCTGTCAACAAAGGTCATAACGGCGTTTCGGCAGCGTAGCTCGGGACGGTCTTCGGGCTCGCTCACAAACTCCAGGTCGATAAAGACCAATCCCCGTTGTTAGTCAGAATACCAGCTTTGCATCAGCGTACACCATATTGGCCGCTTACAAATTTTGCGTACGTTCTCTCCACTTTCGTTTGAAGCGCCTCCAACGGCGTGGGCTCCTGTTGTTGTATTACGCATGGATTGCCCTTACCAGCCCCAGGTCGAAAAATCCACCTTCGTCACTTTGCTTAGGCACTACACAGGGTTGTGATCAGGAAAGTCACCAAAATTGGTTTAGTCAGGTGGCAGTGCTTTGTGAATTACTTGATGTTTTGAAAACGATTTTTTTTTTTGCAAGGGGACAGTCTTGGGCCAACTAGGTCCTTGAACTGGGCCACTTTCATCTAAGGAGTCTATGGACACCCACCCACCCAATTCGAACCTTACCACACCTGACCACACTACTCCTACCCCTAGGCGGTGCCCGCTCCCCTAGAGGAGCGAGTAAGGGAACGTAGAACATATGAAAATAAAATCGAAACTAAGAAGGAGGAATTAGAGAAGGAAAGAAGGAAAGTACCATTAATATCCTATTGAGAATTGAAATGTAGGCCGCCACCCTCCGGGCATTTTTTATACAAACTATGGAGTAGTTGAGTTAGAGATTTCAGTCTAGCATTTTAACTACGGCGGATTCTCGGCCCTTACCTTAAATGCTATGTGCTGTATATCAAGTGGGGCGAAGTGCATAGACCGAGTACATAGACTGGATGGCGACAATACGGGAGAATTATGGCCGGGTAACTGGAGCATGAAGCTTAGAAGAAACCCGATCCGTTCCGGCCGTAAAGGTGCATTGGCATGCTGTTAGGATGCCATTACCAGAGGTCTTCGTCCATAGAAACTGTGTTTCCTGTCTGCTTCCTCATTCTCTGCGCTTTCTTATGACGCCAGCCTGTGCTATGAGCAGATCTGTCAAGGCACTAAAGTTAACATGGTCAGCCGTAGTACGAGTGCAGGGTAGTTATGAAACTTGAACTGATTTTATGTATTAATACTCCGTATATCGCGTTTCTGTCTCTACACTGGCTAGGAATTTTAGCTTTAGCCTTATCACCGTGACTATCGACACAGTTGGTAGTTTTAATTACGTGATGTGACACCAGTGACGTAACCGACGACGACGAAGATCGTTCCTTCCTCTTTCAAATCCGAGACACATATATGCACACAGAAAAATTAATAAAGGATAATTAGGGCTACAACAAGAGAAATGAAAGGCCGCGAAAAAAAATCTGAACTCCTCTTTTCCCCATCCGTTGTCTCCTTCACATCCAGCTCGTGCTTCAGCCTCTCTCTTGTCTACCAATCTGCCAGTGATTCTCCCAGCTTTAGTCTTGCTTTTGTGTCTGATCCCAGATCATTTAATCCACCATGGAAACCTTGACAAAGGTAAACTTTTAGCCAAAGTGGCCCATATATTCGATTGAGACAGCGCGGCCGCTGTCAAGATGGTCCAGCATGCAACGAGAGACTTCTGCCGAACAGTTGCCGTCTATGACAATGTGACGGATCTCGATGAGCGACGAAGCCTTATCCACGACTTTCTAGCCGAGTGTAACAAGCAGTACCGAATGCCTACGGTACGTCTCTCTCAATTTTTCTCCGTTGTCCGATTAACTAATTGCGAAATCAAGTCGCTCGCGCGAAGATGTTAGCTTGACCGGCTATGGCAGCGACGAAGGCGCTCAACTCGACGCTACAAGGGCAACGCCTCCCCTACAGACATAGGCACAGGCGAATCTAGTCCCTTCGGACTAAATTCTATTTCATTTGCTTTCATCTCGCGTTTATTTCATCTTGTTACCGCAAAAGGAAGGAAAACTACAAAAAGGGAGGAATCACACAAAAAAAAACACTCACCGACTGGAGGATAGGGACGCCCTACAAATGGCGGTGCTGAAACGGGTACGCCCTGCCGTGGCTCAGCGGCACCAGAAACCAAAATATAAAAAGGTTACTAGCGCGGACGGAGGCGACAGGAACCTTCCGACATGCCATTCACAGGACGAATACCAGGAGGAGACGGACATGGCCGACGAACTGGACGAAGACGAGGACGAGGAGGAGGTGATCAGCGGGCACCGGGCGCGCGGCCCCCCGTCGATGGGCGACCGGGCTATCAGGGCCGACTACCGCACCGCCTCGTTCGTGCGGGCACATTGTGTGCTGGGACGGAGCTGAAAGAGTTGCATAGACAGCCTCTCTACTCCCTTAAACGCAGGTCCCTAAGGCAAGACACCTGGCACGCCTATGTCTTCCGCACCAAACACCCCAAAGGCAGCAGCAGCAGCCGACTCAGCGGCGGCAGCAACCGGCAAAACAGTCTTGCCTATTCTATCCTCCCCGCTGAAAGCTCCGCCCATGATTGCACCAGCCTCGCCCACTACTGGCCCATCAACGTCGAAGACGCCTACAGCTGACCCATCAACGCCGAAGCGAAAGGCAGCAAGCCCTGCCGACGGCAGTCCGGTCAGGAAGAAATCTAGCAATGCAACGTCGCTCACACCCACGGCTGCCACTGCGCTCGCACCAGCCACATCATCAACCCCCCCCCCCCCCTGGGACAGAGTCCGAACACAAAGGCCAATGACAAAGCGCGCAAGCATTCCGCAACAGTGGCCGCCTATCATCGAGATAGGAATGTGTGCGCCCTATCCGGCTATGGATACCCAGACGGCGCTCACATATTCCCATTTTCGGCGAGCAAGGATCAAGCCGCACATGTACGAAATTTCTATATAGACTCTGTGATAGAAGCCTAGCATAGCACGCCCCATACCCCCTGGGAGGTCTGGAGGGCCTTTGGCCCTCCCCGCGGCGTTAAATATCATCATCATCATCATCAGGACCAAGCCGCGATGCATCACATGCTTAACCTGCTCGCGATGTTCTGGGGCCAAGAAGCCACGGCAGTGTGGCGGGCCCAGTGCGAGGAAGTCGGCATCACCGAGTCCCCCCAAAACATACTGTGCTTAGCGAAGCATCTGCATGCCTTGTGGGGTGCAGGGCGGTTCGGCTTAAAGCCGCCACGAGACCCCCGTGCGGCGGAGAAGAACGAGGTGTGGGTGCAATTCCACTGGCTGCACCAAGGCTCGCTAAAGCCAGACGACGTTGTGGACGATGCCATGGTGGACCAGCTGGAGGGGCCAATACTCCTAAGTGTGCTCCTAGCTGACTTAATAGCAGTCTACCGTCTAAGGGAGCAATACGGGCAGTGCTTGAAAGGACTAGGGTATTATAACTAGTAACTGCAGCGGCCCGAATAGCACTAATAGTAGAGGCAAAGGCTTGATCTTGTAATTCATTCTCAGAGGTGGTTATGCTGGTTGCCGCTTGAAGGGTTGCATTTAAATGTACTAATGCCCGATATATTGGGCATATATGCCCCCGAAGCGGTATAGCTTGCAATTTTCTCTACACATGACTGGCTGACTTGATGACGGCATTTCGCCCCAGCATACATGCCATAATTGGACTAGCTCCATGCACACCCCATATTGATGTCCTGTACTCATACACAGGGCCTCAACAACCCCAGACTAACACTACTACATACAATACTTGCCAACAGTATCACTTGAAAAATGGGGAAGAAGAAGGCAGGAAAGCCAATAAAGGGCGGAATGGGTGCCGATGGCACTGCGTCCATCGCCCCTACTCCTCAAACCACTTCTAGCGTCAGAGATGATGCCATCCTAGGCTACAAAGTTCGAGTCCTTCTGTACGACCTCAAAAATATCACCAAGGACGTCTCGTCCGAAAAGCGACTCAATCTCACCATCGACGAACACTACATCAGCCAGCCCTATTTTCAACCTGATCAGGCCGCTGTGGTAAAGGCTGCTCTTGTTGATGTTGAACTGAGCGACTTCATAGATCCAACTGGTGCCAGATACGCCTACCAGGATGGAGATGACACTGATGAACTTCGCAGCAAAGAAAAAAACTCATTATCCTCTCGGCTTCGCAACCAGCCACTGGATGTCGCGATTCGATCAATGCTGGACAACTTCATCGAGAAGCGAAAGGCGAGCGGAGACGCAAGGCCCTGTGGCCCGCATGATTTAGCACCAGTTTACGCGGCCCTTTTCGGCATCGACCTGGCCGAGCTACAGTGTGAGAAGTTTTTGAGTCGTCTTCGGCGAGCGGGTATCTGAGCTCTGTCTTGTGCAAGGACATAGAGGAAGGAGAGTGGGCCTGTCCTTAAATAGGCTTTGCAAAGAATTGTAAAGAACGGACCAAAAAAGAACAGACCAACTATCATCTTATGAAGACTGGAGCGCTGGTACTCCTAACCTAGTCCGCCTGTTTTACAGCCCAGTCCGACACCACGTTTGCGAGTGTATCATCATTCCCGACGTTCCCCGGAAATACAACGTATGGAATTCCAGGATACCGGCTTGTCTCTTCGTCGCATCTCCAGATGGGCACGCCTGGAGCCGCCTGGCCCAGAACACGGGCTCGTCTCATCCGGAGAGACTTGCTCGCGGCGTCTGAAGAGGTGATGCCACCCTTGGCAAGAAGGTAGCGTGGACGCACATTGATCTTGTCGACGATCTGTACCAGTGCCTCTGCCACCTTGGAGCCTGTGCCCAGAGCGTCGTTCCCCGTGATCAGCCCCCGCGATGTCATAATCAGGACGTCCTTGCCGGTGGCTAGCGTCTCCGATGCTTCTGCCGCGGCTTTAGCCACGAGGGATACGGCTGCCTCTGGGCTGGCTACCAGGCTGCCGACATCCACTTCGATGACAGCCAGGTTATTTTTTCTTGCTTCGCGCAGGACCTTTAGCTGCGCTGTCGTTTTCGGTACGTAAGAGCCAGCAACAATCAGGCCACCCGGTGTGGTCATTGGCTTATGGGGCTTTTCGGACGAGGCAACAAGATCACGGAGTGTAAGCGGCGGGATCTGCGGGATGCCCAGACGCGACGACACAAACGCCGCGCCGACCCGGTAGAGATAGCGTTTGCCAGCTTTTGCCGCCGTCAAAAGGCCAGCGACAAAAATGTGCATGTCCGTCTCTGCCGCGGCATTCACGATAATAACGGGTTTGATGGTCGGTGGAACGGCCAGCAGCTTGCGCGCCACGGCCTCGGGGCCGCCGAGTCGGATGTCTTGTATGGTGATGGAAACAAAGGAGGCCTGAGTAAATTGCGAAGGGCACTTTTCCATAATGTACTTGCGCAGGTTGGAATTCTTGTAGCCAAAGGTGGCGTCTTGGGCAAATGGCGTCTGGCTTGCGGGCACGAGCACGTCTCCCTCTGCAACGTAGTGGTTGTCATCAATGGTGTACCGTCCACCTTGGAAAAAGAACGGGGAAATGACCCAGCCATCAAAAGGCCCCATCACCTCCTCGGCCGCTTGCGTCTCCTCGAGTATATGACCACGCAACGTCGAGTCTCCACGGAGAACAATGTCGACCGTTTTATTGGCCCGTGCGGCGGCGCGCTTGACCTGGCCGCATATCTCCACGAGGAGACTGCGGGCTGCCTTGGATGGGATCGCACGGGAGTTTGTCAAGATGAAGAAGCCGGTGGGGTTGAGTTGAAACTCTGCATCGAGCGTGGCGTCATCCCAGACCATGAGGACATTGATATCGTGACATGTCTGCGTGCCCGTCGGATCGTCGTCGAGAACGACAAGTGTGGGGACGTCTCTGCTGTGGACCGCGGTTTGGATGGTGCCGAGGGCGTCCACTGTGCTCTCGGCGGGGAGCGACTGGATCGTCGCTTGTTTTGGGATGCTTGTTGGCAGCTTGTCTACCGCCGAGACACCTGTGATGAGAGTCCACAGCCGAATGATGCCGGCATCGGCCTCGCGGCTGAGTCCGTTGGCCGCACCAGCCAGATAGAGGTTGTGGGACACGGCCGACACGGGGCAGAAGCAGCCGAGGCGTCTGCCCTCCTCCAACACGATGCCCAGATCTTTGACAAAGATGGCCAAAGCCGAATGAGGCGTCCAGTCATCGTCCAGCATCTGGGGCACACGGTTCACAAACATCCAGCTGCCGGCCGCCGAGTTGCCCAGAATCTCAAAGACCATTCTGGGCTCGAGACCGAGGCTAGATGCAAACGCCATAGCCTCGGCGGCCGCAGCAATGTGCACGCCCGCGAGCAGCTGGTTCACACACTTGACGGACGAAGCGGCGCCTACACCGCCTTGCACGTAGCGCAGGTTGTCTTCGGTTCCCGTCATGGCCAGAAGGAGGCTGTAAATGTCCGAAACGACGGATGCCTGACCCGAGCAAATGATCTGGAACAAGTCAGCGACATGAATTACACAACCGCCGCCTTTCAATCACGCACCGTGAGGTTTCCAGAGGCAGCGCGAGCGACACCACCACTCACTGGGGCATCTAGCAGTGAGATGCCCCTGTTCAGAGTGTCCAGCTTCTCTTGCAGGCCACGGACAAAGTGTGGTGGCACCGTAGAGCTGAGAATGACGACGGCGCCGTCTGGGAGAGAGCTGACCACCTCGCCCGACCCAAACAGCACGTCCTCGGCCTGGGCTGCATTCTGCACCATGATGATGACGACGTCAGCGTCTTTTGCGGCAGCGGCTGGAGAAGCAGCTGCGCTGTCCTGGCCCGCATGGGACAAGAAGGTATCGACAGCCTTGGGAAAGATGTCGAAGCCGTGGACAACGTAACCGGACCGCAGCAGAGAGGCGGCCATGCCTTGGCCCATGGCGCCAAGACCGATCATGCCGACCTTTGTAATCGTGCGGCCAGGGACGGCCGGCTGTAATCCCCTTTGGCTGCCTGCTGCACTGCTGCTCTTGTGCACTGCATCATGTGTATGGGGCAGGAACAGGCGAACCAAACCGGCGTCGTCTTCCTTCCCGTAGCCACTCGTCGAGGCGGAAATGTACAGCTGCTCCACGGCCGAGGCAATGGGGAGGGGAAACTGCAGGGCGCGGCCGGCTGCGACGACGATTGACATGTCCTTGACGAGGATATCCAGGGCCGAGCGAGGCGTCCAGTCCGAGTCCAGCATGTGCGGCACACGGTCCTCAAAGGCCCATGAGTTGCCGGCGGCCGTGGTAATGATGTCGTACACCTCGCGCGTGTCCAGGCCGGCCTTGGCTGCCAGCGCCATGGCTTCGGCAGCCGCAGCAATGTGCGTGCCCACGAGCAGTTGGTGGACTGTGTTGACCTTGCTGGCGGCACCGGCACCTTCGGGAATGACGACGAGCTTGCCAGACATGCTGCACAGCAGAGGCTCAGCGTCGGCGAGGGCCGCCGCCGTACCGGATGCGAAAATGGTGAGTGTGCCCTCGTTGGCGCATTTGACGCTGCCCGAAACAGGACAGTCCACCACCTGAATGTCAGGTCTGTTTAATCGTGCTAGCCGCGGCACAACGGTTTCGTGGAAGGTGTGCGGAACGGTCGAGCAGACTAGAACTGTGGCATTTTCTGGAAGAGCTATGAGCGTTAGCAAGAACTGCCAATTAGACCAAGTCAATGCCGCGGAAATGCTCACCCGGAAGAGCACCCGTCCCGGAGTCGAACAGGATCTCGGTCACTTGCCTCTCGTCGGCCACCATACAGACCAAGAAGCTGCTGTCTTGGGCGACCTGTCGCGGCGACGTGCATGTCCGTCCCCCAAGAGAGGCAAACCGGCCTGACCTCGCCTCATTAATGTCGAAGCCCCGGACGAGGTGGCCTTTCTCAACAAGGCGGCCGGCCATGCCAAGGCCCATGGCCCCGAGGCCAACGAAGCCGACGGTCATCTTGGGACTGCTCACGGGAGCGGCCATCCTTTCCTCTTCTTTTCGCAAAGTGTTTCGTCTTGCGTCCCCTCAATCAACACGATGGAGCTACGATTAGAGGCACATCCGCGGATAAAGAGCAATTTGAACACGCTAACAAGGAGACAGACCCAGCCCGTCCGCAAAGCTCCAGTGGAGTGGAGCAGTGGAGTCGTAGAAGGTGGTGCACTCGCCGGTACGCACTAGAGTCACTAATAATTTTCGGTCGTCATTGGCGGGTTATTCTGTACGTGCTGCGAGTCTGGCCGGCTTGTGGAGGCGGAGCTTGCTAGATACCCGGCCGATATCGTAGCGTGCGCTTGGTATTGCCATGGCAGGAACGGCCGGTTTGTAATAGCAGCGGGTGAGTCTGGGACAAATTTATACCGTGAAAGGAGCTACCCAACTTCTTTTCGGAAACAAGGTACGCTTTCAGCTGCATTGCCAACCTTTGCGAATACCACCCCTCAAAATGGCTTCGGACTCTTTCGGATGGGTGAGAGCCAAACCCGTGTGCTCCTCTTCGAGTCCTAGTCTAACCTCTACAGTATGGTCTTGGTTCCATGGGCATTGGCATGGCCCTGAACCTCCAGAAGCACCTCGCCTCCAAGGGCCTGCCACCGCTGCACTACAGCAACCGCACGCTGTCCCGTGGCGATGTGCTCAAGGCAGCTGGTGCCGTCCCAGAGGCCACCTTTGAGGATGTCGTCGCAAAATCCAACATTATCTTCACCATGGCAAGTATCCAATTCCAATTCCCATGACGACACTCGAAATATCTAACACTTCAGATCTCCAATGACCAAGTCCTGGACGACCTGGTGACCAAAGCATTGGAGAGCCCCACCTCGCTCAAGGACAAGATCTGGGTCGATACCTCGACCGTTCACCCCGATACCTGCAAGAGATGTGCTGAGCGCCTCGGCGCCAAGGGCGCCACCTTTGTGGCCTCTCCCGTCTTTGGTGCCAGCCCTGTCGCTGCCTCGGGCGGACTGATCTTCTCCATGGCCGGCCCTAGCCCGGTCATTGAGAAGCTGACTCCCTTTGTCGTGGGTGTCATGGGCCGCAAGATCATCAACATGGGCGAGGATGTGCAGAAGTCGAGTTTGCTCAAGATTTCTGGGTACGGTTCTTTTTTCCCGTCCTTCTTTGTGGTCTCTTTGTATCTTTGACCCCAAGGCTAACCGACAGCAACATATTTGTCATTGGCTTCCAGGAGTTGATCGCAGAGGCGCATGTCTTTGCTGAAAAGACCGGCCTCGGCACTGCACAGATGGAGGAGTTTATTGGCAGCATGTTCGGTCCCGTTATGGAGAGCTACTCCAAGCGTATGACTACAGGCGCCTTTGCACCGCCTCTGGACACAAAGCCTGGTTTTGGCGTCGACCTGGCCTCCAAGGACGCCCGCCACGCCGTCTCTCTGGCCAAGGACAACGGCACCACGCTTCCCACCATCGAGACGGCTCTGGCTCGCATGACAGCTGCCCGCGAGTACGCCGGCGAGTCTCTCGATAGCTCATCTCTGTACGGCACGGCGCGGTTAGAAGCTGGCCTTCCATTCTGGAGCGAGAACAGCAGGCAGGGAAACTAGACAGGAAATCAGCCTAGGCTTTTTTCCGAATACCTCTTGCAGTCTGGCACGGGGGTGGCAAGATGTTCATGGCATGATACGATATTCATAGGAAATGATATATAGAATTAGAACGGGAACGCAGCCAATGGAGAAAGCAATGTATCAAGACTACATAAAAGTGTGTTGACCTTTTACAGTGTAATAGAATGGCAATATGCATTACGCATGTTGCCCTCGGAAATTTGGGTGGTCCTGCGCTTTTACTGGTCTAGGATAGGCTTGAACACCAGAGTCACAGGGCCGCATTGGCTCCTTGGTTTGAGTTGCCATTGGCCACAACCATGTTCTTTTTAAGTCGGGTATGCGTACAAATACTGCAAATAATTTGTTCCCCGTTCATTATGAAGCTCATAACACTTTAGTAGCTAATAGTAGCTAACAATACACATGTGCTATGCTATTAGCTATGCTTCTGCCTTCGCTCCCTTCAAACAAATCTTTTTCTTTTCAACATGGTCCACGATGCCCGAAATGAACTTGCGGGGAAGTGCTCGGTGTTCATTTGATGTGCCAACGACCACATCTGCCGTGTACAAATAGCTCCGCACAAACGAGTTCCAAAGCTCTTGTTGAATTTTAGATCCGCCGCGGGGACGGGGGTAGTAGGGGTCATTCAGGAAGAACGCCTCAACCGCACGTTCGACACCGGCGTTATCCATGGTAATTTCCCGTACCTGGTTGAAGTCTAGCACAAAAAGACGTGTCTCACAATGAGCCAAGCGGGTGGCGTCCGAGTCGTCTGCGCCGGTTTCGGGTTCTTGAAAGCTTGCGTCCATCCTGGTGGAAGAGCTGCCCAGGGCAAACTCAACATCGCGGGCATCCGCTCTGGCTCCCCAGTGAATAAGGGCCAGCGCCTCGCCCATGGAGACTGCAAGAGCCTCGTAATCCAGACCGATTTCGATCATCTGATTGAGATGCAATTTGAAGTTTCGAAGGGAGAAAAATGCAGTGGTTCTTCCGTTCATTGACCCCAAGTACACACGGACTAAGCAATCCTGATTGGCGGGGTGGATTTCTGCCTGGCTACGCAGATTTGGCTTGCAGAAACTGTTAATCAGTTCGTGACGGATGGGCGCAGGAAGAGGCTCAATTCTCTCTGTAACCAAGACACGGGCGGGGATGTGACAGGTGTCTCGTGCTGCGGTGGCCAGTTCCTGGTGCTTGTTCCACCACGCCTGGTCATCATGGTGGACGGAAAAGTGACAGGTCGGTATCTCGACGTCGGCTTCATACGCCCGCATAACACCTAGAATGCGCTGGTGCATATTGAAATCAGTCCACAGGGCGTCGCCGTCATCGCCTGACCCGGTCTTGCTTAATTTGAACGCAAGTGACAGCCCGTCTGATGCAAAAACAGCACCACACGCTCCAGCTCCGATCTTGCGAAATGACTGGGCTTGGCTCGCTTCCTCGCAGGCTCGTGTTTGCTGACTAGCAAATGAAGGTGTATATATAGCAGACTTTACATGGAACGACCTGGCAAGATTTTGCTGTTCTACTGGCTGTGGCAGGGCGCTGGGTGATGATGGTGATGGGTTATCCAGCAAGGCTAGGAGCTGCAACCTTGCACCTAGGTCTAGCTCAAGGTCGTCGATGGGGGGCTCGTATTCATTTGATGAGGCGATGAACCGACGCCTAAACATTTCCCAGAGTTGAACGTGGATTCGATAATAAATTGATGATATTGTTGTAAGATGTATTCTATGAAGAAGAACTGCTTAAAATATTGCCATCTGTGTTTGCTTAAAGTACTGTCATCGCCATGTGGTCAGCTGTCAACGCCTGTACATTAGTAAGAACACCTGTCTGTGCAATGTCTGGTGGCCATTAATAACAGCGAACTAAATAAATCATAAATCTCGTAAAGACTAAATCAATGTAAAGATTAAATCAATTATCGGACTACAGTATTCATTCTATTTAGTCCCATCTTGCACGGCCTCTGTGCGTTGTTTTGCTAAGAAACCAAAGTGCAGCCACGCTCATTCTACGTCGGCTATTTGTATCTTAGTAATCCCTAGACCTTCGCCTTTTCTGCGATAAAGGACTACTAGCCGACTGAGATGGAGGCCCTGTCTAGGTCTGGACCCTTAGAAAAATCCGTCGATGGATAGACGTCGACAAATGCCGGCCCGTCATCGCTTTCACCGACCACAGCTCCGCTATAGCGCGGCAACAACAGACCAACTACATGGTGGGCAGAGGTCCATCCTAGACCAGCGCAAGCGCAGGACACACAATTACCCAGGGTAATATGCGTAATGCATACTGCTATTCGATTCATGTGTCGGGGTGTAAGTGGGGAATAAGAGTGCCGTCTTGACAAGCTCCTGCGCCGCCTCCACCTCCACCTGCCTACGGAGTACCAGTTGTAGGAGCTCCCCACTTTTGGTGGACTACCGGCTAGACAGTGGAGATGGGATTGGACAAGGCCGCAGGGTATGATATGCATGGCCACTGTGTCCTTGGAGCGACTTGACGGACCCCGGGATACGACGATCGCACCGGGAGTGAGAGTAAAGACTGGGAGATCACTGCCGAGCTGAAATCAGCCTTGTCATTGTCATTATCTAAGATTAATGTGGCATGTTCACGATCTCGTAGTTCCCATCCATGCTAAATTCCTACGTTCCGTTCAACCCAGTATCGATATCGTTATACCTCCGGCTACTGCAGGACATTGGCTATGGCTGCTGCCGCATATTCCACGTTGCTCTCGTTTAGTCCCGCAATGGAGATCCGAGAGCTGTCTGCCATGTAAATGTGATGCTTCTCTGCAAAGGACTCGAGTTAGTATTGGAGCTCCGGATGATGGACGGACTACTCTTACCTCTCAATTCCATGACTTTGGCTAATGGGAGGCCCAATACACTGAACATGCCCTTTTGCTCCATGATAGGCCTCCAGTCGCCGGGGGCATTGTGCTTCAAAAGACCCTCGTACAGCGCCGTGCGCATGCCAGCAATACGCGAGCTCATGGTGACCAGGTCCGCGTCCCATTGGGTGCGCAGACCCTCGTCCCCGAGAACGGCAGCCACGATGCGCGCACCAAAGGCCGGAGGGTTGGATATCTCGGCGCGCGTCTGCTGTGCGAGCCGCGATTGGATCGCCTTGGCCGATGCGGCCGACTTTGTAGCCATGGACACATAGCCCACGCGCTCACCTGTTCTGGTCAGTCGAAATGACTCCCATATGCAGCTCTAGCCTCTCACTGTCACGTACCATAGAGTCCCATGTTTTTGGCAAAGGATGCACAAATGACCGTCTCCAACTCCAGCTCGTTGACAAAGTGACGGATGCCAAAAGCGTCGGCGTCATAATCCCCGGACGTGATGCCGAGATACGCCGCGTCGAAGAGGGGCAGAAGCTGCCGGTCCTTGATGACCGCACCAATCTGTCGCCATTGGTCGTGGGTCGGGTCGCAGGCGCTCGGGTTGTGTCCGCTGGCGTGGAGGATGATGATGGAGCCGGGCGGTGCCTGGGACAAGTCTTCGAGGATGGCCGGGAGGTCTAGACGCCCAGTCTTTGACGACCACCGGAAGTCGTGGACGTCAAAGCCAATCGTCTCAAACACCTGACGGTGGTTGGACCAAGTCGGGTTGTTGATGTAGATGGGCGTCGTCTTGGGCAGAGTCTGGTACAGGACAGAGCCAGCCAGATGCAGTGCGCCGGTGCCGGATAAAGACTGGCTCGCAGCGACCCGGTTCTCCAGCACGGCCGCCGAGCCCTTGCCGTATACCAAGTCGGTGACGAGAGTGCGGAACGGCAGCAAGCCTAGGATGGGGAGGTACTCGTGGTTGGCATCGCGGATCTTTTCCTTGGCGCCGCGGACGGCCGGCAAGATCCAGGGGTTGCCGTGCTCGTCCTTGTAGGTGCCCTGTCCAAGGTTGACCTTGCGCGGATCAGGATCGGCATTGAAGGTCAAGGTCAGCTCGAAGATGGCGTCGGGCGGAATGTACTCGACATGCTCAAAGACGGAAACCTCTTTTTCGATAGAACCCATTGTGAATACGGTGCCAGTTATGGGGCGCGTGCAGACAGCGGACAGGTTACAGAGGGACTGCGGACTGGTGCCGATGTCGTAAAGTATCAGACGCATTCGGGTCACATATAAGCAGCACCACTACACCCTACTCATTTATTGGCATGGCACTAGGCACCGAAGCCGCTGTAGAATCGCAGAATCAGGACGGAGTAGCTTGTATCGGAAATAGAAAAATATCGGAGACGAGGTTAGCGAAGTGGAGGGAGGGAGTGGACAAGAAGAATAGTGCTCCACATGTCCTGGCATCGAAGAGGTATCCACAGCCAACACCGACGACGGAGCTGATGGATGATGGACCAGATGCACACCTCATATATCCACGCAGCTTTTTCAATTCAACTCCTAATTCAGACTTTTCGGTTACCGCACTTCAGCCCATCGCCATGACTGCCACTACCAAGCCCCCCTTTGGGGTTTACACTCCCCTGGTGACCTTTTTCAACGAGGATGAGACCATTGACTTTGAGAGCACCAAGGCACACATCCAGCGCATGGTGCAGGGCGGCGTGGTCGGCCTGGTGCTGCAGGGCAGCAACGGCGAGGCCCCCCATTTGACCCACGACGAGCGCAAGGCCATCATCAAGACGGCGCGCGCCACCGTCAACGAGCTCGGCTTCCCCCAGACCAAGCTGATTGTGGGCAGCGGCGCCCCCAGCGTGCGGGAGACGCTCTCTTACATTGCCGAGGCCAAGGAGGCCGGTGCCGACTTCTCCCTGATCCTGCCGCCGTCCTATTGGGCGGCGGCCATGACGCCGGCGGTTGTCGAGGGGTTCTTCAGCGCTGTACGTGGAGCCGTCTTTGCATTGTGTTTATACTGGTGCGTGGATGCTAACAAGACCAGGTGGCAGAAGAATCGGCCCTCCCCATCCTGATTTACAACTTCCCCGGAGTCACGGCCGGCATCGACATCAGCTCCGACTCGGTCATCCGGCTGGGCAAGAAGCACCCCGGCAAGATTGTGGGCGTCAAGCTCACGTGCGGAAACCTGGGCAAGCTGCAGCGCATCAGCTCCGCGCTGGCCGGCGAGCCGTTTGCGCCGCTCGGCGGCAAATCAGACTTTTTCTTGCCGGCCCTGGTCGCGGGATCCAACGGCGTCATTGCGGCGCTGACCAACGTGGCGCCCAAGCTGCACATTGAGCTTCTACGGCTGTACCAGAGCGGCGATCTCAAGGCGGCCATTGCACTGCAGAACAAGCTCAGCCACGCCGACTGGGCCCTCTCCAAGGTGGGCGTGGCCGGTGTCAAGGCGGTGGTATCGCATTACTTTTCGTATGGCACTGGCCGGGGCCGGCGGCCGCTCGGCGTCACCACCGTGGCAGCATTGTCAGAGGATATCATGGCACCGATCAATGAGGTTGTGGAGTTGGAAAAGCAGCTCAAGTAGTAGCATAAATTAGTGCATCTGCATGGAGCAAAAAAATAAAAGTCAAACTTCAATTTCAATACGCTCAAGTTACATTACACTCAAATTCCAATGTGCCCATACTCCCATCCTCACAAAGATCCATGTTACAAAGGCACTCGTACTCGACAAAGTCTTTCCAAGCCGGCTTAGCCCGATCGTCGCATAGCCCAGGGCAGTTCCGTATCTCTCGTTAGGGTAGCGGGTAGAAGTGGAGTCCACCGAATTGATGCGGAGCTCCACATGCTCTGATAAAGCTTGGTGGACACTGCGAGCTCCATCCCAGACACGTTGGGCGTCCGTCGTCAGCGGTCCCCCGGTCTCGACAAGTCAACATTTTGTACCAGGTGGTCTAGCCACCGTTGCTCCACCCCGATCGGCCTGCCCAGCCGCGATGCAGAGCATGCTCTGCCTTGTGAGTGGTTGTGGAGACGGCAGATGGAATTCCGCAATAGCCATCCTTTGTATCTCAATAACATAATGGTGGGGTGAACTCCTCCACTCCGCTCCCCTCCGCTCCCCTCCGGCCTGGTCGGCCAACACAGCTCGACGACATCGGAAACAACATCGTTTTATAAAGTAGATAGTAGACTGCAGCGCTCTGGTACTTTTGCATTGTGTCCCGTGCCCACATCCCCGAGCCAGCTATTCACACCCAAGCCGGCATCATGGTTGCGTCTTCGGCCCAACGGCCCATCCGCATCTCCATTGACCGGGGCGGCACCTTTACCGACTGCGTGGCCCGCGTCGACGGACGGGAGGACATTGTCATCAAGATCCTCTCTGTCGATCCGCATCACTACCACGATGCCCCGACCGAGGCCATCCGCCAGGTCCTGCAGGCCTACACGGGCCAGGAAATCGCCCGCGGCGCGGCCATCGACTTGAAAGACGTCGGTAAGCAGACCAGCTCAAAGCTTATGCTCTGCCCAAGAAGCTGTGGCAGTTAAGTTAACAAACCAAGAATGGATCCGCATGGGCACCACCGTGGCGACAAACGCCCTGCTGGAACGCAAGGGCGCGCGGACGGCCTTGCTCGTCACCCGCGGCTTCCGGGACGTGCTCCAGATCGGCAACCAGTCGCGGCCCTACATGTTCGACCTGGCCATCCGCCGCCCGGCGCCGCTCTACTCGGACGTCTACGAGGTGGACGAGCGCGTCGTGCTCGAGACCTGTGCCGACACGGACCTGCGCGTCCTCAAGCTCGACGCCCCGGCCCCACTGGAAACGGTCACGGGCACATCGGGCGAGGTGGTGCAGGTCGTCCAGCGCCTGGACGAGCAGAGCGCGCGCGTATACCTCAAGAAGATCTACGACGAGGGCTACCGCTCCCTGGCCGTCTGTCTGATGCACGCCTACACATTCCCGCAACACGAGCTCCAGCTGGCAACGCTTGCGCGCGAGGTCGGCTTCGAGAACGTCACGCTGTCGCACCAGGTCTCGTCGCGGCCCAAGCTCGTGCCGCGCGGCAACTCGGCCGTTGTCGACGCCTACCTGACGCCGACAATCCGCGAGTACCTCGACCGCTTCACGTCGAGCTTCCCGAACCTGGCTGCCGACGGGACCCGCCTCGAGTTCATGCAGTCCGACGGTGGCCTCGTGCCGGCCGCTGCCCTGCGTGGTCTGCACGCGATCCTGTCCGGGCCGGCTGGCGGCGTCGTGGGCTACTCGCAAACGTGTTACCGGCCCGACACCAAGACACCCGTCATTGGTTTCGACATGGGTGGCACCAGCACCGACGTCAGCCGCTTTGACGGCGCGCTCGACCACATCTTTGAGACGACCACGGCCGGCATCGCCGTCCACGTGCCGCAACTGAATGTCAACACCATTGCCGCTGGCGGCGGCAGCATCCTGGCCTGGCGCGACGGCCTCATGTCGGTCGGCCCCGAGAGCGCCTCGTCGCACCCGGGCCCGGCCTGCTACCGCAAGGGCGGCCCGCTCACGGTGACAGATGCCAACCTGGCCCTCGGCCGACTGCTTCCCGAGCACTTTCCCTCCGTGTTCGGGCCCAACGAGGACGAGCCGCTGGACCGTGAGATTGTCGTGACCAAGTTCCAAGAGCTGACCGCGGCCATCAACAAGGACACTGGCCGCTCCATGTCTTGGGCCGAGGTTGCCAATGGGTACGTCCATGAGAGTGAGAACACTTACAATATCAGACTGACAATTCCAGCTTCCTCGAGGTCGCCAACTCTGCCATGTGCGGCCCCATTCGGAGCCTGACCGAGGCCCGGGGCTTCCACACGGCCGACCATGACCTGGCCTCGTTTGGAGGTGCCGGCGGCCAGCACGCATGTGCCATTGCCGAGGCCCTGGGCATTCGCCGTGTGGTTGTGCACAAGTACTCGTCCATTCTGTCCGCCTACGGCATCGGCCTGGCGAGCGTGGTCCACGAGGAGGAGCGGCCGTGTGCGCGGGCCTATGAGGGTGACCACATGGCCGCCATCGCCGCCAGCCTGAGCGAACTGAGCCGTGACGCCCAGAACCACGAGTCGGTGCAGTCATTCAACGTGGTCGAGGCCCACCGCTTCCTCAACATGCGCTACGACGGCAGCGACACGGCCATCATGATCGCCCTCCAGGACGGCGTCGATGCCAAGGCTGCGTTTGTCGACAGTCACCACCAGCAGTTTGGCTTCACCCCCGTCAACCGCAAAGTCTTTGTCGACACCATCCGCGTCCGCGCCGTCGCCCACTCGCCACCACCGGTCGAGTCGGTGGCCACAAAGACTGTCGTCTCCGGCAGCCCGGTCGCTCCCAAGCCGACATCCGTTCAGTCTGTCTTTTTCGGCGCCTCGGGCTGGACGGAGACGCCCGTGTATCTCTTCTCTGCCATCCAGAATGGCATTGTCATCCGCGGCCCGGCCATGATTGTGGACAAGACCCAGACTCTGCTGGTCGGACCGTCCGCTTCGGCGCACATGGAAAAGGACAATCTCGTCATGGACGTCGACGCGCCTCGTGTCAAGAACGTGAGCGCCACCGTCCTCGACCCCGTCGCCCTGTCCGTGTTCCGCCACCGCTTCATGGGTGTGGCCGAGCAAATGGGCCGTGTTTTGCAAAACGTCAGCGTCAGCGCCAACATCAAGGAACGTCTCGACTTTAGCTGTGCCATCTTCACGCCCGACGGCTCTCTCGTGGCCAACGCCCCGCACGTCCCGGCCATGATTGGCAGCATGGCCTTTGCCGTCAAGTCGCAGATCGAGACTTGGCAGGGCAAGCTCAAAGACGGGGATGTCCTCATCTCCAACTCTCCAGGTAGGTTACTGCACGCTCTTGTCCCCAGCTTTCTCCTTTCTCTAACGCGTGGTTAGCCTATGGCGGTACTCACTTACCGGACTTGACCATCGTTACGCCCGTTTTCGACGCTGCCGGCAAGGAGATCATCTTCTGGGCCGCTTCCCGTGGGCATCACGCTGATGTATGTTTTCTTGGAAGGATTTGTGTCTCGTGTGGCCCCCATCTCACGTGTCTGACAATCTTTCAGGTCGGCGGCATTCTGCCTGGCTCTATGCCACCCAACTCCAAGTTCCTCTGGGAGGAGGGTGCCGTTTTCGACTCCATGCTCCTTGTGCGGGACGGCGTCTTTGCCGAAGACGAGCTCACGCGCATTCTGTGTGTCGAGCCGGCCACGAAGCCCGGCTGCAGCGGAACCAGATGCTTCCAGGACAATATCACCGACATCAAGGCGCAGGTGGCGGCCAACCACACCGGCATCCGGCTGGTCCGGCAGCTCATCGACGAGTACACCATGGATGTGGTCCAGGTGTACATGAACGCTATCCAAGACTCGGCCGAACTCGCCATCCGCAATCTGTTCAAGAAGCTTGCTGCGCGGTTCAACGGCCACGAGTTGACGGCCGTAGACTACATGGACGATGGAACACCAATTAAACTCAAGGTGACAATCAACGTCGACGACGGCTCTGCCCTCTTTGACTTTACCGGCACAGGACCCGAGGTCTACGGCAACTGGAACGCGCCGCCAGCCATTTGCAACTCGGCCATCATCTACGCATTACGCTGCATGGTGGACTCGGACATTCCGCTCAACCACGGCTGCATCAAGCCGATCACGCTGATTCTGCCTGACAAGTCCATGCTCAAGCCGAGCTTTGAGGCTGCCGTCTGTGCCGGCAACGTGCTCACGTCCCAGCGCATTGTCGACGTCATTTTCCGGGCCTTTTGCGCCTCGGCCGCCAGCCAGGGCTGCATGAACAACTTCACCTTTGGCTTTGACGGCGAGAATGGCTTCGGCTACTACGAGACCATTGCCGGCGGCAGCGGCGCTGGTCCCTCGTGGTCCGGCACCAGCGGCGTGCACACTCACATGACCAACACGCGCATTACTGACCCTGAGTCCCTCGAGAGACGCTATCCCGTCGTGCTGCGGAGGTTCTGTCTGCGGCCGGGCAGCGGCGGTGTTGGTGCCTTTTGCGGCGGCGACGGCGTCATTCGTGACGTCGAGTTCCGTCTGCCCATGTCGGCATCCATCCTCTCGGAGCGCCGCAGCTTTGCGCCATATGGTCTGGAGGGCGGCGGCTCTGGTCAGCGAGGCCTCAACACCTGGGTGACCAAGGCTGGCCGCACCATAAATATTGGCGGCAAGAACTCTGTGGCCGTTTCCAAAGGCGACAGAATCGTGATCGAGACGCCTGGAGGTGGCGCATATGGCGCTGTTCGTCAGAGTGATGCGAGTCACGATACGTCAAAAGCGCAGCCGGTATTTGTGCCCATTGCGGCGGGCAGTGTAACTGCAACTACAGCTCTCGCATTGCAGTCGTGATGTCCTTGCAGGAGGCCGATCGCTCCTTTGAAATTTCTATTAGAGCCTGTTAATATGACAATCAAAATAACCTCACTTCTACGTCTATCACCGATTAGTACAAGGAATCGTACGTAGACATGTTGCTTTGTTCACAAACAGTGCACCACTTATATCCATTACACAGCTGCTGCTAGCTCCGGTGCGGTGCCCTTGGGAAACAGACGTGACCAGCGGCCGAGAAAGCTAACCAGGAAAGCAACACCGGACATGGCAACGACGAGGGCCCAGACAACACGCAGACTCTCGACATAGGCCTGGATAACAACGAGAAGATCCTCGGCGGAAAAGACAGAGCGAATATTTGTGGCGCCGGTGGTCAGGACGAGGCTTGAATCGATGTTCGGAGCGAGGCGTCCGACTGTCTTAAGGAGAGTGTTGTTGAAGGCGCACTGGGCGGCGGAGATGCCGAGAGTGCCGGCGAGGGTCTGGGCGACTAGACAGAAGTTAGCGGGGATACTCCAGCAATTTTCCGAGACAGAGAGACGCACGCAAGATGATGGAAAAGACCAGATTAACATCAACCAGCGGCTGGCCCGCCTGGGCGCCCATGATGGCGCACTGGAATGGACCCCCCCAGGCAAAGCCACCAATGATCTGGAAGCCGATCCAAGCGCCGGCGGAAGAGTGCTGGCCAAGCGTGTAAAAGAGACCGGTGGCCACAGCGGAGAGGGCGCCGCCCGCCGCCATAAAGGGGCCGACGCGGCCGAGACGAGAAATGACGACGCCGATAATGATCGACGTCACGCCCATTACGACGACCAGCGGCAGGTTGTGCACGCCAGAACCGATGGGGGTGGTGTTGTCGACGCTTTGAAAGTAAATGGGCAGGTAGTAGAGGGTGACGAAGTAGGGGCCCGCGTAAAAGAACTGGAACAGCGCGCCGGCCCAGACGGCGCGCCGGCCGGACAGCACACGCCACACGATCATGGCACGCTCGCCTTGCCAGACCTGCCAGACGGCAAAGACAGCGGCAATGGCAGCACTGCCAACGAGCAGGCCGACGACGGTGGCGCTGTGCCAGGCCAGCGTCTGGCCGCCATACTGCAGCGCCATAATGAGCGACGTCAACGCGCCCGTCAGCAGCACGGCGCCGCCGAGGTCGAGCTGGTGAATCTTCTCATACAGGCCTGCATGGCGACTGGACGTCTGCGGCTCCGGCAGGTTAAACGACATGAAGACCAACACAGCCGCCACACCGCCCACCGGCAGGTTGACCCAGAAGCACCAGCGCCAGCCGGCCGAGCTGCCCGTAAAGGCGCCGCCCAGCAGCGGCCCCAGCACCGCTGCCAGCGAATATGTGGTCATCGCAATGCCCAAGAGCGTCGGTCGCCGCTGTGGGCTGGCCGCAAATGTGATAGCCACAAACGTGCCGGTGCTTGCGCCCGACGTACCGAGGCCAGCAATGGCGCGGCCGGCAATCAGAACATTGGCATTGGACGCCACGGCGCAAATGATGCTGCCAAGTTCAAAGATGAAGAGCGCCAGCAAAAAGGTGTACTTGAGCGGGAACTCTTGCAGCGCTTTGGCCCAAGACGGCAAGAATCCGGCAAACGTCATAAAGTAGGCGGAGCCGTACCAGGCGGCCTTGCTGAGACCATGGAACTCGTCGGTAATGTGCGGAATAGCCGTGGCCACAATAGTCTTTAGGTGAGCTGCTGTCTTTTTTCTGCTCGATCACGAACACGGCTCTTACCTGGTCAAGTGCCGCCAAAAACAAGACCAACAGCGCGGATAGCATGATCAACACGAGCTGCACGCTGCCAGGGTATTCCACCACTGGCTCAGCCGATAGCTCATTGTTCACTTGCTCGACCGTTCTGTAGCTCTCCTCCAACTTTGGCCCCTCTGTGTCCGACATTGTCGTGTTTCGGTCGGCGGTTCGAGAAGTTGGTTGCTCGGATGTGGAGGCGTCGCTTGAAGAGTCTTTGGCAGACATGGTAAAAGAGTGTGGTGAATAGAGATAAGCAAGACGAAGACGCGTAAGACTACCCGACAACAAGACACCAAAAAATAACATGTCGCGAGTCGAGGTTATATGCCAGTCCTCGCGAGGGCAGAAGTGTGTATTAGTCAAGGACCCACTTTTGTTTCCGCCGCCGTAGCGGAGCGAAACCAAGATGGCGCCTTTCACGACCCGGACCCTTGCCAGTTCTGGCCCGACGGATCCATCATCAGATTGTCGAAAAAGGCCATGTCAAACCCCTGCAAGGCCCAGTCGCTCGTGCCTGCCATAAAGGCCTGGCCACAAACTCCAGTATGGTCACTACTCGCGGCCATGGGCGGCGTCGACAAAGAGGCCATGTTGTATCGATGCAGTGGTGTCTCGGGCGTGGAGGCATCGTCTGAAAACACCCCGTCGGGCGCCCGGTCAATGCGCTTGCCCCAGTAAGAGTGTATGGCCGGATGATGCATGGCGTTTTCGTTGCCGTCGTCATTGCCATTATCATCGTCGGCCGGAAACACCTTGGAAATGCGGCCGTCGCTGGTAATACACACGGCGCCAAAGTAGGGAATTGTAATCTGCAGGATCGGGCCATCCTCATCACAGGCACCTTCCTTGCCACGCCCGTCCCCGGCTGCACGGGCCTCAATGGCCAGCAGTGACCGCATTAGGTGGACGCTCTCGCTGCTCATAGCGTCGCGGTGGTACCGGCTGACGACGTCAAGGCGTTCCAGCACCTGCTCGAGCAGGGCGCGGTCGCCCAGACGCTGGTGGGCGAGCAGCTTGTGGGCCATGGAAGGTGGGGGCACAACGCCACCGGAAGCGGCACCGACAGCGACACCAGCACCGGCGTCGTCGACCTGGACGCTGCGCCTGGCCCGGTGGGCGTCGAGATGGGCCAACAGCAGTGTGAGCACGGCGGCCAGGGCCGTAAAGTCGACGGGCCGGAAGCACAGGGAGGCATGGTTGAAGCGGCGGTAGACGACAAAGCGCTGCAAAATCTCACGACTGGCATGGACGCAGCTGATGGCGGCATAGTCGTTGGGTGCAGGGGGCGGCGTCAAAGAAGATGGCGACGACAGGAAGCTCAGCATATAAGGCAAGTGCAGCTGGCTGAGCAGGTGAAAGTGCGAGACTTGGACCAGCAGCTGGCTGACGGCCAGGACCTCTTCAAACGAGCACGGCTGCACGCCGTCCAAGCGCGGCAGCTGCCAGAACTCGCCCGGCAGTTCCTGGGCCGCGCGCAGCAGCTCGGCATCCAGGACGGTCGGGTCGTGTTCGGGGCCCAGCAGAGCCGCCGACGCCAGGCTGCGCTCATTTCGCTCGAGGATGCGTGCGGCCACGCCGGCGAGGGCGCGCTCGAGCCGCAGCACATGGTTTTTGTGTTTGTTTTCGCTTTCGTTTTCATCGTCGTGGTCGTCTCGGTTGCACGATACCGACCCGGACAGCATTTGTTCGCTGGTGCCCTGCGGCAGACCCAGAAGCAGACAAAGAAAACGGTCGAGAAGCACGACGCGTGTCCACATGGCCTCGGGCTGGTACACGTTGCGGGCGTCGAGCACGCGAAGACCACCATGACGACGGCCACTGCGGTTCGGCCGCGCCCGCTGCACCCCCATCAGCTGCGCGAGCAGCATGGCTCGCCGGTTGACCACCCAGGCCCGTCGCAAATGGCCGCCCGACAAGTGGTACTGAGCCTCGAGAATCATGCACTCGAGGCTCTCGAGGCTGCCGTGCAGATCGTCGTTGCTGTTGACGCGGCGCACCGCCGCCACGAGCCGCTCCATCAGTGCACAGGCATCCTCTTCAAACACACAGTTCCGATGCTGCCACGGGCTCTGCAGAAACAGCGCCCACTACATCATCTGCCGCGCCAGCAACACTGGATGCGACGACGCGTCCGGCATCGCCTGCGCCGCCACGGTCGACGGCAGCGTTCTTGCTCCAGCCTCGTACTCCTCACGCTTCAACTCTGATTGCTTGCCCGTGTTCATCCTGTAGAATAACACAATCATATAGCGGCCTCCCTCCATCAACGTCTCGTAGTCCTTGCGGCTTGGAAATGCTGCCAGGAGTGCCGGTGTGACCGTCTGCGTGGTCTGGCTAGGCGGGCGTGCAGTGGGGGCCATCTCTACCTCTGCCGTCTCTGTCGTCTCTACCCTCTCCGCCATACCACATTCTTCCCGATTCACCTTGTCCATGACATTGTGTAAGACTCTAGAATGGAGCGCACTGTGGCCATTCTGGGCCAAGTCAGGGAGGCACGTAATAACGGCCTCTGATTGGCCAGAATGAGTAAAAGTGGAGAAAACCCTGGTGAAAAGTCTGCGCTACAGAATCCTGCCAATGTACCTTATTCTGTACCGCTACATTACTAATTAACCCTCCTATTTAAGCTGCTTACTGTTACCGTGCCTAAATCCCTTGCGAGATACTAGGTTACAACAGGTTATAAGCCCGGAGCTAATTAGTAAGTAGTCGCAAAAGCTTTAATTAACTTAATTAAGCTAATTAAAGTAATTTAGACGTAATTTTAAAGGTTGTGTAGTTATATTACGAAAAATCTCCTCCTAACGGTAATATAATTAAAATACCCTTATAGCTAAGGAGCTAAAGGCGGTAAGACTATTAAAGCTATAAAAGGCTAAAAAAGCTATCGTAGGACCGTTAAGCCGAACTAAAGGGACGCCTTAAGAAGGAGCGCCGTCGTTAAGTTAAGAGGAGGTAGAAGGAGACGAATTTAAGGAATCTAAGGATTAGGAGGGAGAGGTGCTTAAGGAGATTACCGTCGCTACTAACGATTAAGAGGAGCCTTTAAAGGAGTTAAAAGAGGAAGAAGAAAGCTATAAGGGGGTAGGTAGTTAAGGACTTAGAGCCTCGTTATAACAGGCTTAAGGAGACCCGTAGAGGGTTACGAGGGGCGGGGCCTAATCGCTAAGTAATACGAGGGGATAGCACTAGCTACGGCGAGATGTAGCGTAGGGGGACTATAGTCTTTAGCGAGGATCGCTAGAGGAGTTTTACCCCGCCTAGCGACGCTCGCCGGGCGTTAGTACTTTCGTACGCCGAGGCTCGCCGTAGGGTAGTACTTCCGTCTGCTAAGGCCCGCTATAGATTAGTAACCTTGCTTGCCGAGGCTCGGCGGGAAGTAAGGCCTTAGATTTTAGAAAAGTATAAGGAAGCTTATGTAGCTTTAAGGCTGTTATAATTATATATATCTTCCTCCTTAGAGTAAAACTAATAAGGGGGTAAGTAAAAGTCTTAACGTTACTTTACCCTTATACCTACGCTACTTATCCTTTTATACTTATTTTACTTTATAACTTATAACGCTAGTTACTCTTTTATAATTCTTTTACTTTTACTTATTAAAGAATTATAAACTATTATAATAGTAAGTACTTAAACCTCTTTTTAAGAAGATTAAGCAACGTTAGGCTTTAGCTATACCTTAACTATAATAGCTATATTTAAAGCGACTACGCCTTAGCTAAAGGTAGCTATTATAATTAATACTTTAAAGCCTTTACTCCTTAGCTTAGCTTCTTTAGTTGCCCTTAGTAACTTAGGCTATAATACTACTAATTTACCGTCGGCGGCCTTTACCTTAGAATAGCTTGCTTTACTTACCTAGCTTTTTACTACTAATAGTAAACCTATAACTCTTTATTACTACTAACTAGCGCCTATACCTAAATATACCGTAGCCGTCTTAACTATAAACTTTATAGCTATTAAAATCGAGGATTAGCTACGCTACGTTAAAACTACGAACGACGAGGAAGACGAAGCTAACTTATAAAAAATTATTTAAGCCTTACGGAAGGTAGACCTAAAAGTTGTAAAACGCTAGTAAGAGTACTCCTTTAAGCTTACTAAGGAAGGACTCGAGACCTTAACCTAGCCTTACTTCGTAGAATTTATTTAAGGTAAGTACTTTAACTTAGAACAAATAGAATTTAAGCTTTAAAAGACTATGTATAGCGCTTACTAAAAGCTTAATAAATCGCTAAAATAGTTTTACTACCGCTAAGTAGTCCCTTATAAGAGGTTAAGCAAATATAAGTAGAACAACTATACTCTTGCCTTCGACTTTTATAATCGTTTATTTCCCTTTATACGTTAAGAACTACGCTAATAACGCGTTAAAAACGAAGATGCTAAGTTATTAGCTATTAAAGCGGAGATTTGTTAGTAAAACGACGTTACCTTATAACGTAAACCTAAACCTAAATAAGGTAATAGTTAGAAAGCGCTTAACGAAAGACCTAAGGTAAGAGATAATAAACGTAGTTACTAAATAAGGTTTAATAATACTTTAGTAACTAATAGCGACTCTTTGTTACCTATATTTAAAAAGGCTCGCTTCCTAACTATAAGGCTAAACAATATCCTTAGTAGCAACTACTATACCTATAGTAAGCCTAGCTACTACTCTAATAAATGCTTTAATAAGGATAGGATCTTATTTACTACGATTAACGTAGTAAGAGTCGTAATAAAGGACTAAACTAACTTAAAGGTCGATTTAAGAAACGAATAGTAGTAAACGACTCCGTCTCTTTTACTACTACGCGTAAACAACGGAAAAAGAAATAACTCGTAGTCAACCTTTTAATATTAGCTAAAGTATATATTTATAGCCTAACCGGTACGCCTACCTTAGCCTTTATTAAACTAGATTTAAGTACTACCGTCCTTATTATTAGCTAAAGCTAAGCTTAGAAGCTTTAGCTTTAGCTAGTCCTTATTAGTATACCCCCTTTTAACGTTACCGACGGACGACTAATACGTACTTATAAGGTGTACTAAGTTTTACTAACTATTACTAATAATAATAGCGTATAATAATAAGCAACTATTTACTATTACGTAGCCCGCCGTAGTAAGGGCGCCGCCCTTATCCTCTTATTACAATTTAAAATAGTAGCCTTTAGTATCTTTATTAATAATCTAAACGATAATTAGTAGTACAGCTCTTACGTAGTTAAAACAACTAAAGCGTTTACTAAGCTCGCCCTTTATAAGCCCTAAATATTTATAGCTACTATCTCGGCTATCTCCCTTATAGCTAACCTAACTATCTCTTAACTAGCTATTATATTACTAAACGAGCTATTAATAGTTTCCCTTAAAGAACTAAACGATACCGGACTTAAGGAAACTCTGCTACTAGCTTGCCTCTACGATTACGCTAACGTCGCCTTTAACGCGGCTACTAAAGAATAACCCTTGCTTAAGGGCGTAGAATACGCTATTAAAACAACCGATAAGGAGAAACCCTTATTTAGGCCTCTTTACTCCTTATTCGCTACTTAGTTAAAAGAGCTTTAGGGATACTTAAAGAAGAATTTACGGAATAGTAGGATTAAGCCTTTTACTAGCTTAGTAAGGGCTCTTATTTTATTTATACCTAAAAAAGATAGTACTTTCCGCCTTTACGTTAATTATTAAAGATTAAATTAAGTTACTATTAAGAACTATTACCCTTTTTTACTAATTAAGGAACTAATAAACCGCTTAGGAGGCGCCTACGTATACTTAAAAATAAACCTAAAGAATGTATATTACTAAATCCGTATTTACGTAGAAGACTAATAAAAAACGGCTTTTTATACTTAGTATAGTTACTTTAAATATACTATTATACCTTTTAGTCTTACTAACGCGCTAGCTACGTTTTAAGTATATATTAATTACTACCTCTTTAACCTCTTTAACAACTACTATATTATATACCTAAACAACATCTTTATTTACTTTAACTTAAAAGAGGAATACTAGTAGTACCTTTAATAAGTGTGTTAGCGCTTTTAAGAGGCCGAGCTTTATATTAATCTAAAGAAGTGCTAATTCTTTTAGACTTAAGTAAACTTCTTTAGCTACGTTATTAAAATCGACGGGGTTAGTATAAACCTAACAAGGGTAACGGCTATTAAAGACTAGCTAACCCCGAAGTTGTATTACAACGTATAAGTTATACTTAGGTTCGCTAATTTTTACTACTAGTTTATTAAATATTACTTATACGTTATAGCCCCTTTAATAAACCTACTTAAAGGAGGCTAAGTAGGTAAAAACTTTAGTCCTTTTTATTAGGAAAAGCGATAAGACGAAGCCTTTAAGTAGCTAAAAGGCGCTTTCTAATTAGCTACTATCTTATACTACTAAAACCCTTTACGCCTAACTTACATTAAGACTAACGCTTTTAAAGTCGCTATTTTAGGCATCCTAACTTAATAAGTAAAGGATTACTAAAGGCTTATAGCTTATTAGTTACGTAAGCTCTTTAATACTAAGACTTAGTAAGTAATAAGATAATAAGAACTCTTAGCTATTATAAAAAGCCTAGAGTAATAAAAGCACTACCTACTTAGTCTACTTAAACTATTCTTTGTCCTTACTAACTACTAAGCCCTTATAAGCGTACTTAAATCCTTAGCCTAAGACCTTAACGGACGACTTATAAAATAGGTTTACCGCCTTGCTATCTTCGACTTTAACGTAAAACACCGCTTTAGCGTTCTTAACCCCGCTAACGGGCTGTCCCGTCGCCTTAACTACACTAATTAAGTAGTCCCTATTACTAATATCCTCCTTACTTTGCTAAAGAAACTTAATATGCTATAAGAGTTACTTAATATAACGCGTAAGTAAATCGCTACTTTACTATATTAATAAAGGAAGACTAACGTAGCCTATAAAACGATTAAACAGATTAGAAAAGCTATAGTTAGCGGCTTACTTAACGCTATTACTACTCGCCGATAAGCGTAGCTCCCTTTAAATAAAGACTAAGAAGAAATTAGCTTAGTATAGCCTACTATCCCCCTTTTAGTTATAACTTAAATAGTTAGCCTTATTAGCTTATAAGAAGAAAAACCTTTTAAGGACCTATACTTTATAGTTAAACCCTTATAGTAATAAGACGCCTAACTTTAGTAAGCTATTTAAAAGACGGTTTAATATAGGGGGAGTTATAACGGGTATACTCTTAACGCGTAAGGCACCCTTTTCTATAAGGGACGACTAGTTATCTTAAAAGAGGCTACCCTCCGTAAAGAACTCTTATACGCATACTACGACTACCTTTAAGCCGGGCATATAAGGGGAAATAAGACCTTAAAACTCTTATTTTAAAAATTCTACTAGGTTAACGTAAAACGGGACGTAGATTAGTATATACGCTCTTACCTAATCTACTAAGGGACTTAAAAGCCTCGACATAAGCTATATAGGTAGCTGTAATCTTTGCTGCTTTCGGAGTACCCTTTTTAGGAAATTAGTATAGATTTCCTTATAAGGCTACTACTAAGTATTAAACCTAATAAGAGAATATATACTTTTATCCTTATAATTATTAATTGCTTTACTAAACTAGCGCTCTTTATCTTTACTACTAAAACGCTTATAGCTATAGGTTTAGTAAGACTATTATATAAATACGTAAAGTACTAGTTTAGCTCCCTTAAGGGCATTGTTAGTAACTATAATAAACTATTTATTAGTTAATTTTAAAAAGAGTTTACTTAAGCCTAATCTATTAAAGGGCGGATGTCGACCGCCTACTACCCTTAAATAAATAGGTAAACGGAACGGGTAAATTAAACTATTAAGAAATACTTTTACACCTATTGCTTAAAACACCTTAAGGCTTAAATAAGGATCTTTTAAAACGTAAAGTTTACTACTAATAATAGTACGTACGCTACTACGGGCGTATCTTTATTTAAGGCCTTATATAGATATTATTCGCGGATAGTAGGTTACCTCCTTCCCTATAAGACTTAGGTATAGAGAGTAATTAAGAGGTTACGTAAGCTAAAGGAAATTCGTAAAAGCGTTTATAAACATTAGAAGTAAGCGGTAGTTATATAAGCTAAGTATTATAATTAGCGCTACTAACCTTAAGAATACGCGGTTAAGCAACGCGTAAGCCTATTAATTAAGAACTTCCGCTTTAAAATTAGTTATAAGCTAGCTTTAACGTATATTTCCGTCTATATACTATAACGAGTTAGTAGGTAAGCTTATAAAGTTTACCTACCCTTTGCTTACCGTTAAATTTATAACGTTTTTCTAGTCTCCTTACTAAAGCTATAAGTTAATAAGATAAAAGATATAAGCCTTAGCCCCCTCCTTAAATTAGCTAAAGAGGAGGAAGAATTTAAGGTTAAGTAGATTATAACGTATAAAGGGGAGGGAGACGAGACGCGGTACTTTGTTAAGTAGAATAGCTAGCTTATAGAGTATAACTTTTAAGAACTTAAGGAGCACCTTAAAAACGTAGGAGGGGTACTATAAAAGTATTATAAAAAACACTAAAAGAGATATAAATAGTAGGACAAATAAGTAGTTAGGTAGTACTAAAAAAGAATTACTTTTACTACCTCTTAAGCGCTTTATAGCGCTACGTTTATTACACTACTTAAAACCTAAGCCTTTTTAAAGGCTCCTCCTTAGTGCTAATAAATACTATGTCTACTACATCTTTTACGTTTACGGCTACCTCCTTATACTCGTTATTATCGCTTATATTTACTACCCGTTAAAAAAGCGCCGATAATACACTAACCTACCGACGGGCTAAAGATAAAAGCGCTGTCTAAACTTACTTTACGCTTAACGATAAGGGTTTACCCTACTAAGGTTAACGCTTAGGCGTTACTAGTACCTTAAAGGGGCTAGGAGATACCTAAGTAAACGTAGCTAATAAGGGTCTACGCTTAATTTACGCTACATTATTTAGCGTTACCTTTATAGCGCGCGCTACTATCTTAGTAGTAATTAGGGTTAGGACTAACCCCCCCTCGTCGCTATCTTAGGCGACTACCGAGCTTACGCCGCGGGCCGCTACCCGCCTTAAAGCTACCTATATGTTATTTAAGGGGGGACGGGCCCCCTCCTCTAAGAGGCTAACGGCCTTAAGCACCGCTACGTAATAAGTAAACTAAGCCGTAAACTACTTTATCTAAGGGTATTTGTTAGTAAAATTAGCTACTATAGTAGTTAAGATACTACTACTAGTAAACGGCTTATCCTACCTAAGTGTTAGTCCTTTCGTCTTTATACTTATTTAACTATAGGCGATACGTACTAAAGTAGCTACCGCCGCTACTAACTTAAATACCTTTAGCGACCTAAATAAGTTCTCTTTAACGAGGCTACTAAGCGGGAGTAAAGCCGTCTTAACGGCCTTATAAGCTATATACGTCTCTTATACTTCGTTAGTATAATTTATAACTAGGGGAGTATAAGCTCTTAACCTTTTACCTTACTAGTAAGGCGGCGAGGAGCTAGGTTTATAGACGAGACTCGGCTACTAAAGCAGCGAGTGCTTTAGGTATAGAGTAGCTACCGCCTATAAGGACTACTACCTAAGGGTTAGTTACGCAGCTAAAAGCTTAGTAAGCCTAAGTTAAACAATTTATAGCTTTAAGGGCTTAATATATATTAAGCGTTAGTAGTAAAATGTTAAACGCTGCTTATATTTAAAAAAGCCCTTAACGCGAGATCTTTGCTTAAATAATTATAGCGTAGTTTTAAATAGCTACGGCTACGCTAAAAAGGGGCTAAGGAAGTTAATAAAAAGGTATTACTATTAGTAACGTATTACTACTAAAGGTAATCCGCTTACTTACTAGTTAGTACTTATAGTTACTTATACTATAAAAGGTATAACGTAATAACTTAGCTAACTACGTAACGTAGTTATAAAACTATATATTTAGGTAGGCGGTGCTTATATATATATAATAAGGGGGGAACCCCTCTTAAGACTAGAATCTAGCTATAAACGTAAGGAATTACGCGTTAAGTAGCTCGTACTATCTTAAGTATGCATTATATAGCGGGACCTCCGAGCTAAGTAAGACTTGCGCTAATAAGGCCTTGTTTATAACTATTTCTAAAGTTATAATCTCCTTAACTACCTTAGCGGCGGCCGCTGCCGCCGCTGTTTATAAGCGAGTAACCTTTCTTTTAAGGCTTATAGCCTAGCAAAGTTTAAAAACAATAAGTGTTAGCTATACTTATATTAATAATAATAGCTATAGCTTTACCCTTAATAAGGCGACCTACTAAGATATAAGGGTAGAGATTTAAGGAAAGACTAGGGTTAAGATAAGATAATAAACGCGTATAAAATTAAAAAAGACGCTTAACAAAAGGAAAAAGGAAGAGAGGAAGAGGGGTAGATAGGGCTACGTAGATTATTTATTTACCTCTCCTTAAATTTTAGCGAAACTTATACTTACGTATGCGCTAAAGTTACGTTACTAAAAAGGGGACGAAAACGCTATAATAATAAAGGCTACTTAAGCTAGTAAAGGACACTTATCGCTATAAGCGTTAAAAGCCTTAATTACTACTTAAAAGGATGCTTAAAACTAGGTATACTAAGCTATAAGGGCTAAAGAAGTTTAACCTACTATAAGTAACCTTATTACTATATATAAAGGGCTATATAAAAAAGACTAATAAACGTAGCGTATACGTAGTAATAACGTTTAATTAATTTATATAAGTAAAAAGGGTTTAATTATAAAAAAGGCTGCTTATTAAAACGTAAGCGTTTAGTTAGAAGATTTATAGCAATTAATATATTTTACTAAAGACAATTATAAAAAGTATTAGTATATACTACGTACTATAAGCTACTTAATTTTATATAATTAATAAGGCTTAGCTATATAAAGTAATTTATAAGGTTATAAGCAACTAAGTAAACGGTTTTTAGCAACTAACCCTTAAAGGCGACTAGCGCTATAACGCTACTTTAGGTTAGTAGCGAGTTATCTTAATAAGGCTAGCCTAAGACCCTATACCTTATTCCTCCTCCTTTATTATAACAAACCTTATAGCTTAAGGACGAGCGCGCCTAAAAAGGGGGTTAATTATAAGGGGGTAGGTAGTTAAGGACTTAAAGCCTCGTTATAACAAGCTTAGAAAGACCCGCAAAGGGTTACGAAGGGCGGGGCCTAATCGCTAAGTAATATAAAGGGATAGCACTAGCTACGGCGAGATGTAGCGTAGGGGGACTATAGTCTTTAGCAAGGATCGCTAAAGGAGTTTTACCCCGCCCGGCGACGCTCGCCGGGCGTTAGTACTTTCGTACGCCGAGGCTCGCCGTAGGGCAGTACTTCCGTCCGCTAAGGCCCGCTATAGATCGGTAACTCTGCCCGCCGAGGCTCGGCGGGAAGCAAGGCCTCGGATCTCGGAAAAGTACAAGGAAGCTTATGTAGCCCCGAGGCTGTTATAATTATATATATCTTCCTCCTTAGAGTAAAACTAATAAGGGGGTAAGTAAAAGTCTCGACGTTACCTTACCTTTATACCTACGCTGCTTGTCCCTTTGTACTTGTCTTACTCCGTAACTCGTAACGCCGGTTACCCTTTTATAAAAGCGAAGACGCTAAAGCTAAAAACGCTAAAGCCGACTTTAAAAAGGAGGAAGCTAAATTTAATTAGATTTAAGCCTCCTTAATACTTGCTATAGTACTTACTATAAAGATTAAAAAGGACGATAAAACTTAATTTTAAAAGAATTACGAAAAGACTCTGCCTAAGCTTACTTAAGCTAGCGAATAGCGTAACTAAGATTATAAATTTAAGCGCTTATTATCTTTCGTTATAATTAAAGGCGTTAAGAATATAGTTAACTATAGGCCGTTAACATAAAACGCGCTTATATACAGCTTTACTATTAACGTTAAAGAGGAATTACTTATTAGAATAAAAGAATTTAGCGCGTATAAGACCTATATTATACTTTAGGAAAACTTAGTCCTTAAAAAGGAAGATCTCGCCGCTAATTACGTTTTATACTTACTATAATTACGGTAAAGGGACGGTAAAAAAGTAGAGGACTTTATTATACGCTTTAAAGCGGTCTTCTAAGGCTTAAACCTTTACTTTAGGGCTATACTTAAACGTATAAAGGCGTTAAGCCTTATAAAACTAGTAAGACTACGATTTACAATAATTAAGCCTAACCTTATTAACAAATAGCAAACAAGTTAGTTAAAATTAAACTTTACTAACGTTTATAAGGCTATTAAGCTTTACGTTCTTACTAAAACAAAAGGCCTTACTTTAGCAACCTTTATAACGAAGAAAACAACTAGCGGTAAGTTTAATTAGGATTATAATAAAGGCGACGGCGGTAAGGGTAAAGAAAAAGGGCTAAAAGTAAAGTAAGAAGATAAAAAGACTAAAACCTACTCTTACTATAAAAAGCCTAGCTATAACGCCGACTAGTACTAAAAAAAGCATTTAAACTTAACTCTTAACTAAGTTACTAATAAGGCTAATAACGCTATGAAGTTTAATTAAACTTTTTACGTAATAAGCTCGTCTTATATAGCGAAATAAGCCTACGGTAATAAGGAGGAAGAGAGGGCGTTAAGAACCTAATTAAAATCGAATTTTACTTCTCGTTTAAGATTATAAATTACCTCTTATTTAAGATTATAAAAAGAGACCCTTATAATAAGATTTACCTTCTTTACGCCCTAAATTAAGCATAACTTTTATAGCTATAAATAAGACGTTTAGCTATTTAATACTAGTAGTAATATATACTTAATTAACGACCCTAAGTAGTTTAAAAAGAGTAGCTAACGCTTTACTACTATAAAGATTTATACTAGCGGTAGTATTATAACTACTAAGAGCGTTAAGATAGTAGTACTATCCCTAACTAACCCTAAGGGCTAGCCTTACGTAGTAATAATAAGGGACGTGTTTTTAATTAGTTCCTTCCCCTTTAATATCTTTTTAAGCCTACGGTTCTACCTTATAAGCAATTACCTTAAAAGGGCTAAGCTAATTAGTAAGGAGAAGGTAGTAATAACGGAACTTAATATTACTAAATCTAAATTTCTACTACTTCTTTATAAGTAATAAAAGCCCTACTTTACGGTTAACGAGTTTAACGTTAAATCTAATTAATTTAAGTACTTAAAAGCTTTGCATAAACTCTAACTAAGCCTTAAAGGCTGCGCCTTATTTACTAAAAGCTAGGCTACCTAGCTTAAAAAGCGCTTAAAGAAATAATTAAGTAAGTAGTTAAAGGTTTAGTTAAGCTAAAGGCTATAACCGTAAACTTAAAGCCCTTATATACGCCTTATAAAATGTTAAAAGCTCGTTACTTTAAGCCGAAGGACGCGCGTAGGATTAAAGCGAAGCGGCTAAGTAAGGTTTATTATATTAACCTTGCCTCCTTTAAGTACATCTTTTATAACGGTACGCAATACTTTTCCGTCGTTAAAAACGAATATTTAAAGCTAATTAAAGTCTTAACGTATAAAAGGAAGTTAAACGCGCTAGTAGTAATTAAAGCCGTTATTAAACGTAACGCTATAAGCTTAAGATATCTTTATATATAGCTTTATATAAATAATAGCACTAATATTTAAGTTACCTACTTTAAGAGATACTACGCGCTAAGAAGGATTTAGCTTATTATAAGCCTCGTTTATAACTTTGCTAAAAACAGTAGTAATAAGAAGGCTATAAAGGAGATTATAATACGTACTAAGGTACTTTATATATAAAGGAATATTTTACTAGCGCTATAGTCTAAGGTTATAAAAACTATAAAATATTTAATTAGCGTTACTACTAATAAGAAGGGGGAGATCCCTTAGGTAAAATAAGAGAAGGCTTTAAATTTAAACTTTAAGCTAAACCTTCGCTACTTACGTACTATTAGTAGTAAAGTTTTTATACGTATACCTAATTAGGTTATTTAGTAAAAGAGGCTTTTAAAATTAAACCCTTATAGTAAAAAGGCAATCTTAATTAAATACTAAGGTACCTACCTTTATTGCTACTAGCTAATTAACCGCTAAAAGCTAGTAATCTCTAAGGACGTTTATATTTTTAAGGAGATTACTAATAACAACGCTAAATACTTTAAATTTTAGCCTAAGGGAACTTAGGGCTAAACTAAAAAGATTATAACTAATAAAAAGACCGTTAAAGAGGAAGCTACTAACAAGAACGTTATTATCCCTATCCTTAACTCTAACGTTTAAGGGAAGAGTAACGGTAAGCTTCTTAATAGTCTTAAAAATATTTTTAACTTTAAGGATCTTTAAAATCCTTTAATCGTAAAGTTTAACGCCTTTAACGCCCTTAACGCCTAGTTAGCGTTAAATCTAATTAATTTTAAACGGGTAGTAAATTATAAAAGCAATCTTAAATAGGAAGTAAATCTTAATCCTAAACGAGCTCCTAACGCCCCCTCCTCCTCCTCCTACTTTATACAACCTATATATAACGTAGATAAGCCCTTTATAAAGTAAGCCCTTAAGGGTAGTAAGGCGGGATAATAGAAGGAGGCAATGTTTAAGGAACTAGAAGGACTAATTATAAGAGACGTCTTTAAATTCGTAAACTTACTAAAAGGTAGGAAGGCGATTATAAGCCGCTAGGTACTATAACGTAAGAAAGGCTTAGTAAATAAGGAGATTAAGAAGAAGGCTAAGCTAGTTACTAAAGGCTTTTAATAAAGAGAGGGGATCGATTATAATAAGACTTACGCCTTTACCTTTAAGGCTAACTCTTAAAGGCTAGCCGCCGCGTTAGTAGTTTAGTAAAACCTTATAATACGCTAGTTTAATATAGTAGTAGCTTACTTTTATAGCCTCCTTAATAAGGATATATTTATACGTTAAGGCGAATTATTTCGCTAATTCTTCGAAAAAAGGCTATAACTAGCGTAAAGACTTAACTAAAGTCTTAATTAGGTTATTTAGTTATAATAAGCCCTTTATAGCTTAAAGTAAGTAGGCTACTAGTAGTAACAAAAGCTTTAAGAGAAGCTAAAGGTTGTTAGCTTAAAGCTACTCCTTTTAAATTTAGTTACCTACTATAGAAGAGGAGTGTTAATCGTTACCTACGTCGACGACGCCCTTTACGTAAGGTTTAATTAAAACCTTAATTCCTTTAAAAAGGATTTAAGTAAACTATTAAAAGTTAAAATAACCTTTACGCCGTTATAATTACTTAGCGTTAAAATTAGAGTTAGCGTTAGTAAAAAGGGTAGCTAAATTACCCTTTTATAACTAACTTATCTCCTTAACCTTTTAAAGAGTAAGAGTATAGCGGACTACTACCTTATTAACACTTTTATTATAAATTTAATTAGATTTAAAAAAGAGGGAGACCTTATAAAAATTTATTACTATTAGTACATTAATAGTAAGCTAAACTACGCTAGCGTTATAACAAGGCCTAACTTAGCCTTTATTATTTATAAGTACTTAAAGGTAATAAAAAGACCGTAAAAGGCTTATACTAAGTTAATAAAGCGTATTTTATAATACTTAAAAAGGAAGGAAGAGTACGCCGTTACTTATACTAAGTAGTTAAACGTTAAAAAAGGGTATATCGCTGTTAAAGGCTAGGTTAACGCCTCTTAGGCCGACGACAAGACTAATTAGTACTCCTCTTACGGATTCGTCTTTAAAATAGCTAGCGGTCTTATCTCTTAAACTATTAAAAAGACCTTAACCGTTTATACGTTAACGTATAAAGCGGAGTATAGCGTAGCCTACTTTATAATAACGTAAGCACGCTAAATTAAGTAATTCTTAGCTAAAATTAGCTTTTAAAGTAATATTACCTTAAAGGTTAATAACTAGTTTATAATTAGCTTTATAAAAAAGCCCGAATTTAAAGGTAAAAGCAAGTACTTTAACGTAAAATAGTACTACTTTAAAGAGTACGCTATAGTAAGACTAATTAAAGTTAAATACGTCCCTTTAAAGAGTTAAATTATAAATATCCTTATAAAGCTTATACTAAAGTCTACGTTTAATTAGCTACTTTTACGCCTTATAAGCTAAGAGGTATAAAAGTAAAGACTACAAAGCCTTATAAGCGTACTATATTTTAATAATTATAGTAAAGCTAAAGAAAGCCTAATATAAGGAGGAAGAAAGGGTTAGTAAAGAGGCAAGCTACGGCAACGTAGTAGGTCTAAGGGCCTTTAGCGATAGCTAGCGGCCTACCTCTACTATCGCTAGCATTTACAAAAGAGGGTGCTAGTAATAGCGGGCGGCCTACTACTACTACCGTTAGCGCCTTTAGAAAATAGCGATAGTGTAGGGCTACTAGAAATAGCCTTAGTTGCGCACATTTAGGGGGAGTGTAAGACTCTAGAATAAAGCGCACTGTAGCCATTCTAGGCCAAGTCAGGGAGGCACGTAATAACGGCCTCTGATTGGCTAGAATGAGTAAAAGTGGAGAAAACCCTAGTGAAAAGTCTGCGCTACAGAATCCTGCCAATGTACCTTATTCTGTACCGCTACATCACTAATTGACCCTCCTATTTGAGCTGCTTACTGTCACCGTGCCTAAATCCCCTGCGAGATACTGGGTTGCAACACATTGTGCAAAATGTGTTCCACGCGCTCCAGCTGCTCGCTAATTTCACTCCGTCCTTTGCGTGGCGGTACCTGCGTCTCCGAAACATTCTGTCCAATACATGGTAGACCATGGCGCTGGCATCCTGTGCAAGTCTGACTGTTGACGCTCGAAAATGTGCATCGCCGTTTGCGTCGTTTGCATTCCCTTATGGTCAGCACGGTGTGTCCACAGTATATGCACGGTAGTCCTCACCAGCAGCTGTGCGTCCCCTTGCGGAGCTTCCTCTCAGACGTTGGCAGTCTTTCCTCCATGGAGTCCTAGATTAAGGAGAGTTGTCGTAAGTTGTGGATGCAGATTTTGTCCTCCGCCTCTGCGGAGGACTGCCAGATATGTAAAGGGAAGGCGCGTTCGTCCGCCGCCTTTGCGGAACCCGCCATGCCGCTTACAAATATGCATTTGCTGCTCAATGGCTGTTCCACTTGCTCATTCCCTCTTTGTATTTCTCCTTCTTCCCGCCAGACGGCGTTCTTGTTAGCCACAAAGATACTTTCCGGCTAAAATCGTGAGGGCGACGAACATGACGGCGGGTTTCATATATCAGCGATGTCGACCAGGATGAAGACGGGCGTGGCGCTTTCACACGGAATCCAGCATTCTTCTCCAACATTATCCTACTTCGTATTGAGTCTGTGGGTCTCATGTGCTGCTAAATGAAAAATATCGTGTCGCTGAAAACTGACGGGGTAAAGCAGCATTCGGCGCAATCGGACAGCTCAAATGCCATGCCTTATTCTCCCACTGGCTGCGGCGCCCGAGTCATGCAATAGAGCGTGATCGCGGCCCCGTTGTCGTCACACACCATTTCCTTTTTCATTTCAAATCCCAGTCGCCCGTAGATAATCGTGTTGGGCTCCTTGCGGCTGCTCTCCAGATAGCACATTCGGCCCTCCCGATCCGCCATGTCGGTCACGTGCTTGAACATCAACTTCCCAATGCCCTTCCCTTGCGCCTCCGGGAGGATGGTGATAATATTGCAGAAATAGTAGCCCTCGGGGTCCGTCCACAGCTCTTTCTGTACCTGTGCCTGCGCCTGCTTCCAGATCCAGTACCGTTTCGTAATCAGTCCTCCTCGTCCGTACTGGAGGTTCATTACGCCCTGCATCAGCCAGAGCCACCAGTCGCCCGCCCACTCTGACCATGTCTGTGCAGTCGCCGTATTGCGCGGCGGCAGCCAACAAGAAACGCCAATGACCTTGTCCGGGTCAACGTCGGTGTCCTTGGAGACGGAGAATAGGGCATGTTTCATGCCCCAGCGACAGCGCAGGCCGAGAGACACTGAGTTTCGCGTGGTGGAAAAGTTGCCCTTGTCAAACACCCAATTGTTGTAAGGATCATTTTCAAAGGCTTGCTGGATGCAGGTTATGGCACCCGGGATATCGCGTTCCGTAATGGGGGTGATCTCGATGGGCATTGTGCCGATTATCTGCGGTTCCGCGTTGTTCGGAGTACGATTGAGCAGAAAAGAACTGTCCGAGTGTCAATGCCTCCGGAGCTTTTTTCCTGTTTCGTGAGCTTACTAAGGAGAGATAAGCGGCCTCGGCGAACACCCTACAGTGCATGACCTCGCCAAAGCCCAATGAGCTCACTAAATTTTAGCCAAAGCTACTGCTAATCACTGTATCGCACAGGCCTACATCGTTGTGACGCTCCTTCTATCTTGCTACTTATCTTAGAGCCGCCGTACTTGCCACCGCTAGTACTCCGTAGTGCTGCTAGTACTGCCGCGAACAGTTGGCTGCAGCGGCCGTAGCGGTGGCGGCTGGGCTACGGTTTTCAAATTATTAGTCCCCTTTGTCACGTGAAGCTTATGTAACAGGAACCGGCAGTTGGGCAATATACCCGAAGCCGCCAATGGCCCCAGATAAAGGTGAGGCCACCCCGCTTCTTACTCGAGAGCGTCGGCCCTGGCCAACCATACCGACGACAACACATGTAACCAATCTCCGATGTCCATACCTAGCAAGGGGATCAATATTCAGCATGGTTACACACCAAATACAGGCGCGTCGGCGATGCCGTACAGGCTGTTGGACGTGTAAAGGTATGTGGTCTGATCTACGTCCGAGATACTTTTTTACTAACAAATATTGTAGACCGGAGGGTCAAGTGCAGTGGTACGATAATGCTAATGCCAACTTGTAGGATTTCACTTGCTAACGTGTGAATCAAGAGGAGAGACCAGCCTGCAGCAAGTGCGCACGCCTCGGGTTGTCTTGTCAGTATGGCATAAAACTACTCTGGCATGAAGATGCCCTATCGAGAGGGATTACCTTGGGGCGGTCGGGTATGATGGATACCCTTAGACGTCCCGTCAGCCGTAATCCCAGGTTTCTAACTACATATTCCAGGGACGTGGTCTAAAACGCTAGAAAAGATCAAGCCTGGGCCACGTGATGACTGCGACATAAGCATGTCGGACTATCAATCTGTGGACATGTCGGGGATTGTAGTACAAGACTGGATGTTCTTGAACACGACATACGAGGACTTTGAAGATCCTGTCGATGAGGCGAAAGTATGCCATGTGCCTTTAATGGACTCTCCTCTCTCGCAACCTCCAATGGTCTCGAATAATCTCCCGACCGTTCTTCCCAACGAACAGAGCCTCGGGTCCCGAGAAAGCCAGTACACACACTTCGACGTGCAAGACAGACATCTAGACAGCGGTCAAGATGTCCTGGCCCTAATAGGCGGGTATCCTAACCACAGGATCATGCCGAATTCGGGCCACGGAGTGGATACCTTTGCAGATCATCACCCTGCGGCTTTTTCACCCATGAGCCATACCTTGTCGCCGTTCGCAATAGGCCACAATGAACTCTACCTGCTTGACTACTTTGCAAGTAGTCTGAGTCCCAGGTGCACCCTCTGGCCTGCAGACAACCCGTTCAACAAGACTATCATCCCCATATGTCTATCCTCCCCAACGAAACCTATTTTCTATACCGTCATGGCGGTAGCTTCCCACCAGCTTTCCCTGCTGAATGACGTCCGCTTCGAGAGAGACATTTGGCTTTACCGCGCCAAGGCTCTTGGAGGATTCCAGGAAGATATACGCCACTTCGCAGACCGCCAAGACTCCCGAGGAAGTTGGGAACAGATTGTCTCAACCCTCATCATGCTTGCTTTCTTTGACGTACGGCTTATCCTTTTCCCATTATCCCATCTGTTATGGCCACACTCTAAAGCTTTAATTTTAGATCTCCCAGAATGGGTCCTCCACATGGCTTATTCACCTCCGCTGTGCGCGAAGTCTTTTGGCCATGCTTCCGCCATCGTCCCAGCTGTCGGCAGAACAGGCCGGCATTCGTACCTTTTTCTCATCTTATTTCATCGAGCACGAGACGTTTGCTCGAACAGCATCAGACCTAGGCGAGCCATTCATAGGCGGCGCATCGTGGCTTTCGCCCGGGCTGGATCTCGATATGACCCTCATCGATTCGGTATTGGGATGCTCGCATGAACTCATGTCTCTCATCTCCTCGATCTCCGATCTCGCGGAGGAAAAAAAATCTCTTGAAGACATTCTCGACCTAGAGCAGGGCGACACCCAGGTCGTGAATGAAAAGCTCCAAAAAGTCCGGGTCCGCCGAAACGATATCGAACGGGCGCTTTACACCCTTCGACAGGACCTGCCTCCTGCTCCACCTGACACATCTCCCCATGGCTACGGTGCGGTGGCTTCGATGGAGGAGCTGGGCGTGATTGCCGAGACCCGCCGGCTCTCCGCCCTCATCTATCTCTATTACAGGCTGGACCGCATTCGGCCGACCGACCTACGAATTGCCCGCCTCACGAGTAAGATTCTGTTGCTTATTCCAAAGATTTCTCTCCGCTCGCATGCTGTGCTCTGGCAGCTCTATGTCGTGGGGGCCATGGGCCTTGGGGCCCCAGTTGGAGGAGCGGGTGATGAAGACAGGAAGTTTATTTTGGAAAGACTGGTGAGCTTACAACGCACTCGACACCTGAGGAATGTTGGACAGGCGAGGGAGGTGGTGGAGGCGATCTGGAAGGCGAGGGATCTGCGGGGTCCGGACGCAGAGGAAGGAGGGTGGACTGATTTGGTCGCGGTAAGGGGCCGGGGAGTTAGTCTTTGTTAAGGGGATTTGGTGTGATACTGGACATGATTTTTTTACAAAGGATCCCTGCGTCAAACGGTCGGTTTCAAGGAAACTATCTTAGGTCTGACTGAGGAGATTTTGGTTTTATTCAAGCATTTACTCGAAAATATGATACACCTCATATGTAAGAATTGAAATTGGAAGCGAAAAGACTGACATGCAGCTAACAGAGGCTGCCATCGTTGACCATCCATCAGTCTCTTGCATGCTCGGCGAAGTTCTAGGTAGTGTATCGGAAGGCGGGCTGCTGCTTGTCCGAGAGATCCTGGTATTCGACCATAAGAGCGTTGACGTCGGCCTCGTTGATCCCAGTAGCAGCTCCGTGAATGCGATCCTTCTTCCGGTTCTCCCAGGTGCAAACAAGAAAGTACAGGCCCATCAGCAGCATCGATATGCAGTAGCAGGACAGCATGGCGATCACGCCGCCGGTGTATTCTGGCGCCTGGTTGGATCGGAACGTCTGAGGCCCAATGAGGTTGCCCGTCCCGTACCCAAGGAGAAGAATTCCATACGTGACGACCTTCTTTGTGTTTCCGGCAGTATTGGCTTGGGGGAGGGAGATGGCGGTGACGTAGGGTGCTGTTTCAGTAGCGTTAGCTTTTGCAAATCTTATTCACAAGCAAGCTGGAACGGGGGAAGTTCCGTACCCCAGTAGCAATACATCATATACAATCCAAACATTTGACCGCCAAGGTTTGACCTAGGCAGTCCGTATACCAACGCAGTGCCCATCAACGGGAAGCAGACTGCGATCATGATGCAAAAAACTCGGCGGTTTTGCCATTTGGCAGCAGCGTATGAGGCGATAAAGCCGGAGAGTGTCGAAATAACACCGTTGGGCATCGAGAGTAATGCGGATTTCTGTGAGTCAAAGCCGAGGTTGTTGATGATAATAGCGCCGAATGTAATCAGCCCACCATTCGGGATGTTTAGCGCGATGTTGAAGAAGAAGATGATCCAGATCTTGACATCGAAAACGGCCTCCAGCGCCTGATCCCATTTCCACTGAGTGTTGACTATGCCGGTACGGTTTTCAGCCAAACGCTGGACAGCGTGCCATCGTTGTTCAACTGTGAGAAACCGGGCGTTGATGGGCGAGTCGGGCAGGACTGCCATCATGAAGATGGAGTAGAGCATGTTGATGGAACCCGTAAGGAGGTACAAATACCTCCACCGTTCCAGTGCTGCCGATTCGGGGATTCTTCCGATAATCCACGACAGAAAACCGTTGATGACTGACGAAAACACGGACATTATTACTGCCGAGTAGATTAGCACAACCGGGTCTTGCGACTGCCAGAGGATAACCGATGGGGAACTCACTTCCGTTTCTGATCGGTTGCTCCGACTTCTTCCAGAATCTCGAGATAAGGAGAGTTGCGCCAGGACTAATAATGGCCTCAAACATGCCCATCAAGAACCGCAAAGTCATCAAGCCAGCCCAGTTATGGCAAGATGCTATGCACATGGTCATGACAGACCATAGCATGGAGCAGAAACTGATGTATTTTCCGGCGGGAAATCGATGGATCAGATACGTGGACGGGAAAATGCCGACGAGCATCTGGTCATGTCAGCAGGTCATCTTCAAAGGCTGTAGAGATACATACGCCAATGGACAAAATGCTACCAAGCCAGCTGTATTGTTGCCCGTGCAGGTGGTTGTCCTCTCTGAAGCCATAGAGGGCCCCCGTAGCGAGCTGAACCTTGTCAACGGCAGAAAAGAGGCCCATGAACAACAGCTAAATTGGGAGAAAGTAAGCCTCTTATTTCACACTCTATCCACGATTTGGAAAAGGAGCTTTACCAGAGGGATCATCCAGGCATCAATCTTCCTAACAAGTTTCTTTTCCTCCTCCGGAGTCATTGGAGGAAAAGGCCCGATAGTTGCCAGAAACTGGGCAGCCCCGTCCAGTTCCTTGGTGACTCCTTTCTCTGCAGCATCTTCAACAGTACCAGCGGCTTCAACGCTCGGCATTTGCTGAAGCTGTTCTTCTGCAGCCATGGTGTCTTTGTTTTCCACAGACATAGCGGATGGGGAAATGAGAAAATACCGTTGTAGAGACAAGTTGATGGATGTACAACCAGGTTCGTTCTTCCTGATCACAGACACTGGACTTGCACCCAATTATATAGATGTTATTCAAGAGAGTTATAATAGTTCTCATTCCCCCTTGAACCCCCGGTTGCGATAACGAAAGTTGGGGGGCCAGTTGGAGAACCTTGGAGAACTGAAGGAGGCCATCGATATGGATTCGAATGAAGTGAAAGTACGAGATAGGCAATGCGTCGTGGCATGGAAGTTGCGTGAGCGTCTCCCCGCATCTTACTACCCTGGCGGAGGTGGCGAAGGATCTTGATAGATTTCAGAAAAGGAGGAAGGTCGACACGAGAATCTGCGCGCTACGCTATCAAATGTCCACCTTATCCCCACATAATCTAGATATATTCTTTGTGGGCTAAACAACATGCTATGCGGAGTATCCGAGGCTTCTTATCGCTAGTGTACGAGTATGAGCACGCCCTTGGCTGCACTACTCCGTCTCGCAAGCTTGGTGTGAACACAACTAAATTAGTCCCCACCTCACCAACTCAGCTAAGACCTCGGTCGTCGCAACGACCTTCTTGTTTCCCGGACAGATATCTAGGCGGCTTTTCCATTGTCCTGAATTGTTAGCCGGCTCGCATAGCATCGTCCATTCTCTTTGCTGGTATCTATCTCACTGCACCTGGCGCAGAAGAGCTATGTCGTGTCATCCGCGAGGGGGAAAGTATATAAGCATTCATAACGAGAAATAGAAGCAGTTTATCTGTCCTCAATCAGAGCCCATTATCAATTGTTACACCGTCCTCTTCTCTCTTAGAAAATTTGTTGTTGTCGTCGATTAAAAATGGGTTCCCTCACGCCTTCTTCGCCCAAGCGCATTCGATTTGCCATCGGTAAGATACTCGTCGTGATCCCGGAATTGTGGGATGCTAGCTGACTGATGTCTCTGCCAGATCGCGGAGGCACCTTCACCGATGTGTGGGCAGCTGTCGATGGCCAGCCTGATATTGTGCTCAAGCTGCTGTCGGTCGACCCAGAAAATTACGGAGATGCCCCTTCAGAAGGTGGAGAATCTACATCTATTCTCTATTACGCTGTCCTGTCCTAACCTCGGTGATAAACAGGAATCCGTCGAGTGTTGGAGCAAGTCGGCGGAGTTCCCATCCCGCGTTCCGAGCCGCTCCCAAAGGCACTGATCGAGTCGATCAGAATGGGCACTACAGTGGCAACCAACGGTATGGTATCCGACGTACCGTGCTTTGATCTGGGTAATACTTTAAAACTAACTATGTTTTTACAGCCCTTTTGGAACGCAAGGGTACCCGACATGCTTTTGTCGTCACCGCAGGATTCCGTGACCTTCTAGACATTGGCCACCAGTCCCGTCCTAAACTCTTCGATCTCGACCACCGAAAACCTGAAACCCTGTACGATGAGGTTGTCGAAATCAATGAGCGAGTCACGATTGAAGATTTCGAAGAGCGCCCTGCAGAGCTGAAATTAGCCACCGAAGAAGGTACTCTCGTAAAAGGCTCTACCGGCGACATCCTACGCATCATCAAGCCTCTTGATACAGACGAGGTCAAGACAAAATTGCTCGCAATCAAGAACAAGGGCATTGACGCCCTGGCCATCTGTTTCGCACACTCATACATATATCCTCAGCACGAAGAGGCAGTTGCGAAAATTGCGTCAGAGTTGGGTTTCAGCCACATTTCGTCATCTTCTGCAGTTGGATCAAAGATGATCAAAATGATACCCAGGGGAAGTTCGGCTTCTGCAGATGCGTATTTGACGCCCGAAATTCAACGATATGTCAGCACCTTTGCCAAGGGCTTCGAAAACGGGAACTTGGACGGAGTCCGCTGCGAATTCATGCAAAGCGACGGTGGACTAGTCAGCTACGAGTACTTTACAGGGCTCAAGGGAATTCTGAGTGGTCCCGCAGGTAAGCCATTTCACCTTTTCGCCTGGCTAAGGGCCTGCTAACAATTTCCTCTCCGAACAGGCGGCGTTGTAGGTTACGCAAGAACCTCCTACGAGGGGAAAACGCCTGTTGTTGGTTTCGACATGGGTGGCACCTCTACTGATGTGTCTCGCTTTGGAGGAGCCCTGGAGCATGTCTTTGAGTCCACTACGGCTGGCGTTGCGATCCAAAGTCCTCAATTGGACATTAACACGGTTGCCGCAGGTGGCGGCAGTGTATTATTTTGGGAGAACGGACTCTTCAAGGTTGGACCAGAGGTCAGTACTTTCATCCGCATACATACACGATCAAAGCTGACCATAGTTCAGAGTGCTGGAGCACACCCGGGGCCTGCGTCATATCGCAAAGGCGGTCCTCTGACCGTCACAGATGCCAACCTCATGCTCGGCCGTCTCATCCCTCAATATTTTCCTTCGATTTTTGGCGCTACCGAAGATATGCCCCTGGACGACCAGATCGTTAGGGAGAAATTTGCGCAACTGGCCAAGACCATCAACACCGAGACGGGGCGTTCAATGACCGCAGAGGAAGTAGCCAACGGCTTCATCGACGTGGCTAATGAGGCCATGGGGCGACCCATCCGTGCAATCACCGAGGCGCGAGGCCATGACACGTCTGCTCATAACCTGGCAGTCTTTGGTGGAGCGGGAGGACAGCATGCCTGCGAACTGGCGAAGAAGCTCGATATCAAGAGAGTCATTATTCACAAGTTCTCGAGCATCTTGTCTGCCTACGGAATGGCTCTCGCTGAAGTCATACAAGAAGTGCAGGAGCCAAGCAGCGAAACCCTGTCAAGCGAGTCCATGCCAAGAATCGACAAAAGGGTGCAAGAAATCCAGGAACAGGTCAAGAAGGGTCTGCTGCTGCAAGGAGTTGAGCCTGCGGCTATCCGATATGACACTTACCTTCATCTGAGGTACGAGGGAACCGAGACTCAGTTGATGATCTCCCAGCCAGAGGATATGGATTTCAGGGCTGCTTTTGAGAAGGAGCATCTCAGGGAGCTTGCTTTCCTCTTTCCGTCTTCCCGGAAGCTCCTCGTGGACGACATTCGTGTTCGGGGCATCGGAGCGAGCAGCGAAGTCAATCAGGACAACGACAGGCTCAAATCCGAGCTGCAGGATACTACATTTTCTAGTATTCCAACTCGAGATGCTGCACACAAGGTTCGCTATTTTTCTCTCGTAATTTCGAAGCATGCCAAGACTAAAACAGATCTAGGCAAAAGTGTACTTCGACCCGATCGGATATCAAATGGCCCCGGTTTACCTGCTCAAGGACCTCCAAAGGGGAGATGCAGTTGAGGGCCCAGCCGTCATAATCGACAGTACCCAGACGCTTGTTGTCACCCCAGGCGCAAAGGCGTTGATCTTGACATCTCATGTCATAATCGACCTGCCAGAAGACAAGCAGGTCGCCGAGACTAACACGGTCGAACTGGTGGCCGATCCTATCCAGCTTTCGGTCTACGGCCATAGATTCATGGGAATCGCAGAGCAGATGGGTCGCACGCTGCAGAGAACCAGTCTCTCACTGAACATCAAAGAAAGGCTGGACTTTTCTTGTGCGATATTTGGCCCGGACGCCGAGCTTGTCGCCAATGCCCCCCATGTCCCTGTCCACTTGGGCAGCATGAGCTATGCCGTCAAGTACCAATCGGAACTGCATAAAGGCACACTCAAGCCTGGTGATGTCCTGGTTTCCAACCATCCAGAGTCTGGAGGCACGCATCTGCCGGATATTACTGTCATCACCCCTGTGTTTGAGTCGGACGGGAAGACGATTTGTTTTTTCACTGCCTCGCGGTAAGCCATCACCCCCAAGTCTTGTCTAGATGCCTTGTGAGCGCTAACTGATGTTCGAAGTGGACACCACATGGACATCGGTGGGCTGAATGGGACGTCGATGTCGCCAGATTCGACTTCTTTGTACCACGAGGGTGCTTCGATCCGGTCGTTCTTCCTGGTGCGCAATGGAGAGTTCGATGAGAAGGGCATCCGCGACATCCTCCTGGAGCCTGGCACGCACGAAGGCTGTACTGGATCCAGGAGACTGGAAGACAACATCTCAGACCTAAAGGCCCAGATTGCCGCAAACAACAAGGGCGCAGCTCTGATTCAGGCCCTGATGGCGGAGAATGGAAAGTCCTCGGTGCACTTTTATATGAAGAAGATCCAGGAGAATGCGGAGACCGCCGTCCGGAATCACCTCAAGGCGACGCGGAAGAAGTTCAATGGCCAGGTCCTAACAGCAGAGGACTACATGGATAACGGATCGACGATGCGTGTGGCAATCACAATTTCTGAAGATGGAAGTGCCACGTTCGACTTCCACGGGACCTCTTCCGAGATGCTCGCGAACATGAACGCCCCGCCTGCAATCACGTACTCTGCACTCATCTACACTTTGCGGGTTCTCATCGGCAGCGACATCCCCCTCAACCAAGGCTGCCTGATCCCGACAAAAGTCATCATCCCCAAGAACACATTTCTCAACCCGTCGGCTTACCGTGCAGTGTGCTGTGGAAATACCCTGACATCCCAGCGAGTGACGGATCTCTTGTTGAAGGCATTCCGTGCCGCAGCAGCCTCGCAAGGATGCATGAACTGTATGGGATTCTTTGGCCGCGGAGGGGTCGGCGCTGATGGTAAGCCTCTCCCGGGCTTTGCATACAATTACGGCGAGACTATCGCTGGAGGCGCTGGAGCTGGTCCAACTTGGCATGGTGCCAGCGGCTTGCACACACACATGACGAACACACGCACGACGGATGCCGAGGTGCTGGAAAAACGGTACCCTATTTTGGTTCGAGAGTTCTCTATCCGCAAGGGCAGCGGCGGTAGAGGCAAGTTCAACGGCGGAGATGGTGTTGTTCGAGATTTCGAGTGCCGCGCTCCCCTGACGTTCAGCATGATCTCGGAGAGACGGGTGCACAGGCCGTACGGGATGGAAGGCGGTGAGCCTGGCCACTGTGGCGTGAACTATTGGGCGCAGAAGAACAAGGACGGCACATACACCTGGCTCAATTTTGGGCCAAGAGGCCAGCTCGACATGGAGACTGGCGATCGGTTTGTTATCCACACGCCCGGTGGCGGTGGCTGGGGGAGTGCCAGTGACGACGGGGCTGTGGAAGCCCGTAGCAAGGCCGACACGTTCATGCCGAGGGCCAATGGGAGTCTCAACGCATTCTTGACGATTCAGGCCGAAGGCTGAGTTGTTAGGATTTTGTTCCAGAAGGTAGAATAGTGTAGCTAATCCATAATTTGGGAATGCTTCGACGAGCAATGGTAGTATAGAAATATTTGTTCTTGCGGAGAAATATCTCTCTTGTGCATGTGGGCTGGTAAAACAGATAACCCAGCCTCTAAAATGTATGATTTTTTCTATGTGTCTCTAATTCCAAGTCAGTTGGGAATAATAAATTGTCGTTCTCACATGAACGATGACGAAAGACATGCCCTTGTTACTCCAGATCGTGCATCAGACGACGTTACAAAATATCAGCCGACAGACGCAATGTTCTGCGCGTCAGCACCACGACCGATACCCTCCACCTAGCCCTATCGGGCGACGGGATACGCAACCGTATATACAGTCTGAACAATTGTGGCGACGTAAGATCCACAGCTCGCGTCGACCTTCCGTTCCCCGTGACCATAATCTCACCAAACCGTGAGTCAGATGCGGTTTCCGGCTGTCCGTGAAAACGCCATTGATAAGTTGAAGATAAATAGAGGGAGACTAACAACCAAGGGGAGTACCTCTCAGAAGCTCTGCACTGTCCTCATACATGCCCGAGTCAACCCTTTTCCACGCAACATCATCAGCAACATGTCTTCCATCCACACCCCTGCTGCCAGCCAACGTGGCCCGCCAATGGTCAATCCCGGCCTTAGCTACTGGCAGAGGACAACTCGAGCATACCAACATCTTCACTCCAACCGGGATAGTGCTGTTCCTTCCGAGTCACCGTATATCATCATTGGCTCTGGCATCGCAGGTGCTCTCCTAGCCTTTGAGTTGATCCAAGGTGGTGTTCTTGGAAAAGACATCGTCATGGTGGAGGCCCGCGAGGCAGCCAGCGGAGCAAGTTCTCGCAATGCCGGGCATGTAAGGCCAGGTAAGTAGTGACTGTGTATATCCCTATATCATGGTTGGTCACTGTACTAACGCAACAGGATAGATGCCTTCCGCGGCTTTCAACTCTATTCCGACCTCCACGGCAAGGAACAGGCACTCAAGATCCTCGCCAACGAGAGACTGGTACTCGAAAAAGTCAAGAACTTTGTGTCGACAAATAACGTACCGTGTGATTTCAACTACACGACTACATTTGACGTCTGCATGACTCCAGAGTTTGCCGAGTTCGAAAAGATCAATTACGAGCGCTACCGAAACGCTGGAGGTGACGTTTCTCACGTCAAGATTTATCTTGGTGAAGATGCTGCCAAAAAGACACGGATCAAAGGCGCTGTGGCTGCCTACGAGTGGCCGGCAGGGTCAAGCCATCCGGCAAAGCTTGCACAGTGGCTGATCAACGCCGTCATTGAAAGAGGCGTGCGCCTCTTCACCCACTGTCCGGTCACTCAAATCAGTCCATCGGGCTCAGAAATGGCTGGAAGTGGTGGAAAGCAGCTGTGGAGTGTTCAAACACCGCGAGGAGCCATCCAGACGCCAGTCGTGATACACTGCACCAACGCCTTCGCCGGTCTTCTCCTCCCCCAACTCGCTCCACACATCATTCCCACCAGGGCACAGGCACACTCTCTCATCCCCGTCCCAGCACTAAGTGGAGAGAATACCCTTACTAGCACATATTCCTTGCGTTACTCTCTCGACCACTTCTACTCCCTCATCCAGCGCAAGGGCGACGGGACCATCATCCTTGGTTGCTCGCTGCCGAACCCAGCGCTCCCCAAAGAGGTCAAGGAAAGCCGGTTCACGATCGACGACACCTACTACAACAAGGCCATCACCAAGGATGCCTTGGAGTATTTCGGTCGTGTGTTCCCTGATATCGGTGTCGATAACGCTGTCCATGGAGAGAATCTGGACCATGCCTGGAACGGCATTGTTGGTCTAACCACCGACCAGGTCCCCTTTTTGGGAGCCGTAGAAGACTTGCCGGGTCAATTTATCTGTGCTGGGTTCAACGGTCATGGTAAGTCAAGCAGTCTCTAATTTACGAGGATTGCCTCCTCGAGCTCTACTTGCATTTTTATGTTATCTTGTCTCGCTAACTTTGAGGCTGTCCAGGAATGGCGCGGATTTTCACAAATGCCCCGGGTGTCGCCCAGCTGATCTTGAATAAACCCTGGAGTGAAACAGGTCTCCCTGAATGTTTCAAGTTCAGTCGGGTTCGTGTTAACAAGCTGTCTGCGTCTCTTACAAGCCACCATGGGGCACGCATTTGAAGGCTTGTTGGCTCGACTCTAGGACTAAAGTCTCTTTAGTTGATGGCTACGTGGGTAGATTGCAGAGTTTGTATTTTACCAGTATTAGTGACGGTTGCAAAAGATTATCTAATCTCATGAAACCGTGAGTCAGATGCGGGCAGCAACCATCCCTGCTTACGAGGAAATGGAGAAATTAGAAGAGTTTAAGTAGATAGCTGTCACTCGCTGATTCGCCCACGGGGTAGGACTCGAGACTTGGCCGTATACAGACAGACTCACTCTATTATGCCACAGGTTGGACGCAACTCCAGCTATCAAAGCCTCACCAGTAACCAGTGCGGGATAGAAAACCGAGAAAAATATACGTAAGGACGGCCAGCAAGCCAACCCAATGCAGTAGGTTGGCGATAGCGGCGAGTCCGCCATCGCACGCGCTGGAGATAAGGAGCCCCAAGGCAGCAGATACATATGCAAGACGATCATATTTAAAGAAATGGAGTTAGTTCTCCAAAATAGTGAACGGGTTGGATAACCTCGTCATTTGTCTCTAGACTCAGGCTTGTTAGACCTGTTGTACCTAGATGGAGCTGTTTACTTCGCAGACAAGATAATGTTATGTTTCTCTTCCATCGTTTGTTACGTTTTATTCTGTTCTTTTGTATCTGGTTAAGCATCTGCAAATCTTACAAACTCGCCTTTCTCCATTCGGTAAGCCCATCTGCCTGCTTTCTTCACCCACATTCCATCGCATTGTGATATTGCTTGCAGGAATTCCACCTTCACGCGACTTTCCTCGAGCGGCCATTCAGGCCATAGTTCCCTCACCCGAGCCTCGTAGACTTTCCGTAGCTCTGTCGTATCGTATTCCATCTTGTGGGTAAAGTATAGCTCGTTTTTTCCCTCATTGTCCAAGTAGTTTGGATCATCACTCTTCTTAGCTGCTTCAGCAGCCTGCTCGGGTGTTTCGTCGGCATATAGATCTCTTTGTGGCTCCTCCTCCCTAACTGGCCGGTCAAGGAATTTAGGTACCATAGTTAACATCCAGAGAGGCATTGTTGAGACACATTCCCAGTCGAGGATGGCTGTGATTTTGCCTTGTTCATTGACGAGGATGTTGTTTAAATGGAGATCGTGATGATAGAGCCCCGTTGTCTCCTGTCTGTCCGAAGGGAAGGTGATGGGAAGAAGAGAAAGCAGCTTTTGGGCAACAGGCAAGATCTCCTCTGCATCCTCCTTGTCGTTTTCATCATCCGTATTCTTGAGAACATCTGTTTGGTGTAATATGATGATGTCCAGTACTGAACTCAGCCAATCATGACTTGAGTTAAAAGGGCCTCGTGGAATGGTGTAGTGGATATGATTGCCCATAAAAAACTCAGGAGAGACTAGCCGGCCGAGAATAACCTTTTTTGAGGCTGCCGAGCCGTCATTTTCGCCGTCGTCTTGTAGAGCCAGTGTCCCTATTTTTGTGAAGACGGGTGCCGTCTTTTTAAACAGCGCTGACAATTCCACTTGAAATTCTGCAATCCGCTTCACGAGCTCAACTTTTTGCTCCATTGTCATAATCCGCCACCGTCTATGAGCCGGCATCCCCTGCATAAGCTCCATTAAGATCCACTCATACCCAATTTCATTGTCGTGGCTGTCGTCAAAGCTGAACACCTCGGGGACTGGGATCTTGGTGTTCTCTCGCACCCATCGCAAAGTGGCCACCTCGGCGCGTGTTTTATGCCGTGGATACACTGGCAGTGAGATGCGCATGATGAAACGGCGTTCGATACATTGGACGAGGTAAAGTTTGTTAAACAGGCCAGCTGCATGAAATGTGACGGTGCATGCATTGGCTGGTGTGGTGTTCAACTTCTGGCGACACACACTTTCAACCGCTGCGATCGAGATATCTCTCGTCCATTTAGGCACCAGGCCAAACAGTGTTTCTTTCCATTCGAGGCCATCTTGGCTCGGCCGGTGTGCGATCGACATTGTTTCTAAAGGTTTTGACAGCGACACATCTATCGTTGGCCACCAGTGGTTCAAGGGCTAGCACAGTTTGCCTTGCCCCTGGGAATAGCGGTGTGAACCTATGATCACGTGCGTGTAGGCTTCCTACACCATTGGCCATCCACTCTCCCTGGTCTTCCAAATCCTATCTAACCACCAAAGAAAAGGACATTGGGTCATGTGATGAGCAGCAGTGGTCTGTCCTACAAAAAAGCATCCGTGTCAACCGTCAGTTCTCGTAGTCGGTGGCGTTCGCGACGTCACAGGGCCAGATCTTGTAGTGGGGTACCGGGACGTTGACAGACAAGTCTGCGTAGTGCAACGCATGCCACAAGAGTTCGCGGATGCCCAAACAGTTCTCGTCGCGCTGACCACCTCGAAGAATGGGCTAATTTGCTGCCACGGTGTCTCTGAGCCCTTAATAGCGAGGCCGAATAATAGTATCAGCTTTAGGCAGCAGAACCGAAGCCAAATTGGATGGCGTGGGAGACGCCTTTAATCATTCCTACGCTCGGTGACTTGCTTTGATCTCGTTAATACAGTATCAGATTCGATCTCGCCAACATGGTATTACCTGAGAGTATGGCTGAAGGCAGTAAATTTGTGTGCAGAAAGAGTGCGACGAAGAGCGTGTTGAAAGCCAAGGTAAAGCGCCAATACTGTCATGTAAAATTACCGATGGGCAAATCAAAAGGAGCAACCAACCTGCAGAAAGTGTAAACGCCTTGATAAATCCTCGACCTTAATCAAACGAGACATATCCTAAATGTCGTAAGCTGCCTCTGACGCTTTACAAGGAGCCATGAAGCGTCAAGCTTACTCCGTATACACCAGAAAGAATGGAGCTGGATTCAGAGGTGCAAAATAAACTCAGCCTTGCCGTACAGCCACCCCCGCCTGCTACCCCTCACCAGTTGAAGCACCCAATACCATACGAGGACTCGGTAATTTTTCAATCGCACTGCCCAACACCCTTTTCATCCTACGTTGCACATCCGGTCCACAAACGAGGAAGTCTCGACCATCATCGTCAATATGGCGTCACCAAGCGCACTCACCTTTCGTCTTCGGCTTCTGGACTGTCCTTCTAATGTTGACGCCGAGACCATTTGCAAGCATCTAAGCCAAGCATATGGCAATATCGAGCCGAACAGTATCCGAATCCATTCGCTTACTGCAGGCCTCGAGCTATCTGGGACTCCTACGAAAATGGCAACCTTGAGCTTCTCACAGCTGCCAACGGCTATCAATGTGCAGGAGAAATCCGAGTGGACTGTCAGAGAAAACTCTCTAGGCGGCTCCATGATCCTTGACACACACTTTCGCGGCTTGACCGTACTGAATGATGTCGCTGATGGGAAGCACGAGTTTGAGTAGGCTTTCTCTCCGGACTGGTACTGGCTGGGTACAGGTTTTACATTGCTATCGGCATGCACAGCTAACAGGTATAGCTGCGTTGCCATCTCCGGTCTTGCCTCTCACCCGTTCGGTTCGTGGCAACCAAAGGGAGAAGACAAAACGTGGATGTGGATTAGGGATGCCTTGCCAAAGGCCTTTCCTACGACCCGAGTCCTGCTCTATGGGTACGACACGAAACTGACCGACAGCACTTCCTTCAAGACGATCAAGGACATCGCCTCTTCCTTTCTCGGAAGCCTGACAGCCTCCGTCTTCAGTCCAGCGGTGAGGCGACCACTCTTTGCCTTGGCCCACAGCCTAGGTGGACTTGTCTTTCAACAAGCACTTGTGGATCTAGCTGGCAGTGATGTGCTCGACGATATAATAGGCGCTGTTATGTTCGGAGTGCCATCACGCGGCATGGAAACACAGGGCATCGAGTCCATCGTCTGTGGACAAGCAAATGAGGCCCTTGTGGACGAGCTGAAAACGAGTTCGGAGTACCTGCATAAACTCTCGGGAGGTTTCAGCGCGGTTACCAATCTCAGAGAGGGCATGAAGATTTTCTGGGCATACGAGACGAAACAGACTCCAACCGTTGAAGTGAGTGACACTTTCTGTGACGAAGATATTGCAAGGAAAACCTGGAAGGCTAACTTTGGTAGCGAAACGAGAGCGGTTTTTATTCCAGGACTGGGCAAAACGTGATTTTTGTGCAGCCAGATTCTGCCACACAAGGCCTATACACGCGAGGCCGATATGGAACTACCTCGACCTCCATTTTTCCTATCGACGAGAACCATTCAGACTTGGTTAAATATCGTGAAGGAGACCCAAATTGTCAAGTCGTCTTCGACAAGCTGAGACAAATCTGCGAATCCTTTAGAGTTCTGGACGAAAGTCGTTGGTTCAAAAAGCGTCAAAACTCGGGCACCACGAGTCAATTGTCCAAGCGTCCAAAAGTTGGCGACACATCCTCGGTGTCTAGACAGCCTGCAACCGAGGGACTACCATCTCTTAGTGGAGAGCAAAAAGAAAAACTGCTGGATTCATTGACATTCCAACAAATCGACGCTCGTCACTTGACTATCACAAAAGCACACTCCAAGACCTGCCGCTGGTTGCTCTCAAAGGACGAGTATGTCAACTGGCTTGATGCCGACAAGCTCAACGAACACCATGGTTTCTTATGGATCAAAGGGAATCCTGGAACTGGAAAGTCAACACTGATGAAGTTTGCTTTCGCCGATGCAAAGAAACGTATGAAAGAGAGATCATCCATCTCATTCTTCTTCAATGCACGAGGGTCTCAGTTGGAAAAAAATACGATTGGCATGTACAGGTCACTACTCTATCAGCTTTTCACAGCACTGCCAAAGCTCCAAAATGCCTGCAGCCCTCCTAAATCTCTATGGAATGACGAAACTCATGAATGGAACGTCATATCACTGAAAGAACTCTTTGAGGAAGCCGTACAAGGACTTGGCGAGTCATGTGTCATATGCTTCATCGACGCATTGGACGAATGCGACGAGGACCAGATCCGGGACATGGTGTCCTTTTTCGAAACGCTTTCTGAATGCGAAACGTCACTGCGTGGCAGATTCCGAGTGTGTTTGTCAAGCCGACACTACCCACAGGTCATTATCACCAAAGGGCTTACCTTTACCCTTGAGGGACAAGACGGACACAACCAGGATATAGTGCAGTATTTGGATGCTTCTCTGAAGATCAAAGGCAAGAAGCTCGTTGAGGAAACTCGAAGCGAACTTGAAAAAAAGGCATCTGGAGTCTTCCTGTGGGTTGTCCTCGTGGTGGACATCCTGAATAAGGAATTTGCTCGTGGCCGAAATCACAAAATCAAAGAACGACTAAAGGAACTCCCCCCAGATCTGCACAATCTCTTTCACGACATTTTGCTGCGCGACCACGGAAAGGAAGACAAAAATGATGACGACACGCTCTTATGCATCCAATGGGTGCTCTTTTCGCGAGAGCCGCTGACACCAGAGCAGCTATATTGTGCCATTCTCTCCATCAGTGAGCCTATGGCTTTTTCCGATCTGGACCCTGAAGAAGCAACAAATACGGCAGAGAAATTCATCATCAGTTCTTCCAAAGGACTTGCCGAGATCACCAAATCCAAAACTCCAACTGCTCAGTTTATTCACGAATCCGTGAGAGACTTCCTTGTTAAGGAGAAGAGCTTGGACGGAATTTGGCCCGACCTCGGCGACCGATTCAGAGAAAAATCGCACGAAAAATTGAAGGTATGCTGTCTCGAGTACACCAAAGCTGTTGCTCCCGATGTCAACCTTGACAGTACCCTTGCGAAAGCTTCATCCAAGGAAGCCAAAGAACAGCGACAGTTGGTAGAAGGCCGCCACCCGTTTTTGAGGTACGCTGTCCAAATGGTTCTTCACCATGCCAATTCAGCGGATAGCGACAAAAACGTCCAGACAGAGTTTCTCCAGACCTTCGAACAAAACCTGCCAGGCTGGCTCCAACTCAGAAACCTCTTCGAAAAGTACGAAGTGCGCCGGCACACTCTGAAAGCCAGCCTATTGTATATATTGGCAGAGAACAACATGGGAAACCTCATCGAAAACTATCCGACACACACAGCCTGGCTAGACGTTGAGAACGAGCGATATGGCGCACCATTTCTTGCTGCACTGGCCACGAGAAGAGCCGAAGCAGTCACAGCGCTGTTATCGATTCATGTGAATAGGCAGCCCTCAACGTCCCCAGTCCACGACTTGTACAAAATTTACGCTAAGGATGCGAGTACCAACTGGTCGACCGGAACACGCCAATTCGAATTTTCAAAATCGCTTAACGTCTACCTTAATACCTTTACCTTCGGGCATGACACAATTTCCCAAATCATGTTGCATTTCTCAGATGCTAGCCCAATGGCAATAGACTATAGTAAAGTGCTAGCATCGGTATCTAGGTACTTAACTGTGGGATTAACACGCCTGCTTCTTGACAAGGGCGCTGATATTGAGGCGAGGAACAAATTTAATGGGAGGACGAGTTTGTATCTTGCTGTTAAGAGAGGAAACGAGGCTGTTGCACGTCTCTTGCTTGACAATGGCGCCGATACTGAGGCGAGGCACTCGTTGAATCGGAGGACGCCTTTGTGTCTTGCTGCTGAGGGAGGAAACGAGGCTGTTGCACGTCTCTTGCTTGAGAAGGGCGCTGATATTGAGGCGAGGGGCAACGATGGGAGAGCGCCTTTGTGTCGGGCTGCTAAGGAAGGACATAAGGCTGTTGTGCGTCTTCTGCTTGAAAATGGCGCTGATATTGAGGTGAGGGACAACGATGGGAAGACGCCTTTGATTTGGGTTGCTATGGCAGGGTATGAGGCTGTTGTGCGTCTTCTGCTTGAAAATGGCGCTGATATTGAGGCGAGGGACAACAATAGGAAGACGCCTTTGATTTTGGTTGCTATAGCAGGGTATGAGGCTGTTGTGCGTCTTCTGCTTGAAAATGGCGCTGATATTGAGGCGAGGGACAACAATAGGAAGACGCCTTTGATTTTGGTTGCTATAACAGGGTATGAGGCTGTTGTGCGTCTTCTGCTTGAAAATGGCGCTGATATTGAGGCGAGGGACAACGATGGGAAGACGCCTTTGATTTTTGCTGCTCAGAAAGGACAGGAAGATATAGTGCGTCTGTTGCTTAAGAAGGGCGCTGATAAGGAGGCGTGGGACAACGAAGGGAAGACGCCTTTGTGTTGGGCTGCTACGGGAGGACATGAGGCTGTTGTGCGTCTTCTGCTTGAAAATGGCGCTGGTATTAAGGTTAGGGACAACGATGGGAAGACGCCTTTGTGTTGGGTTGCTATAACAGGGTATAAGGCTGTTGTGCGTCTTCTGCTTAAAAATGGCGCTGATATTAAGGCGAGGGACAGCTATGAGAAGACGCCTTTGTGTTGGGCTGCTACGGGAGGACATAAGGCTGTTGTGCGTCTTCTGCTTGAAAATGGCGCTGATATTGAGGCGAGAGATATATTTGGGGAGACACCTTTGTGTTGGGCTGCTACGGGAGGACATAAGGCTGTTGTGCGTCTTCTGCTTGAAAATGGCGCTGATATTGAGGCGAGAGATATATTTGGGGAGACGCCTTTGTCGTATGCTGCTAAGCTAAAAGACAGGCCTACATTAAAATTCTTGTTAGAATGGAAATCTGTAGTCTAGGATAGTAATAGATGGAGATACCTGTTTTATTATTTTGTTTATACTTGATCCTTGCTTAGAGAAAATTAGTATAAAGCAGACCTCTTAGATTATAAAGGTGTATGTGCGTTTGCTCATTCCTTTTACTCTGTAACCTCTAGATATATATAGTGGCAGACGTCCCCTGGTGACTCTCAAACGTCTCTGTCCCGTCAAAAGTATGTAGCTCCTGTCAATGCTCCTATCGAATAAAACCTCTCGGACCGGCCCAAGTGCCCTTCATCATGAACTTGTAATACACCCATGGAAAGAAATCCTTTTTGAGATAATAGAATGCTCGGCGTGGGACGCTCTGGTCGATGCCGAGGAAACGACCAAAAGTTTCCTTTGGTTCGCCGCCATATTTGAACTCTGCCAACATGACTTTTCCATATTCCGTTATTAGCGGACACGAGGTGTACCCATCGTACACAGCCTGCGGCTCCTTTCCATCCAAGGCCTGCACCATGTTGGACACTAGAACAGGTGTCTGTGCCGTGATGGCGGCCGCCGTTTTGGAAGTGGGCAGGTTGGATGCATCTCCAATGGACCAGACATTTGGATATTTCTTGTGGCGGGTCGTCTTGGCGTCCACGTCGACGAGTCCGCCAGCGTCAGCCAGGGCACTCTCGGCGACAAATGGGTGGGGCCCCATCTTGGGAACGACGTGGAGAAAGTCAAAGGGCCGCGTGACCTCGTTGCCGTTGGGAAGTGTAAATGTGGCCTTGTCGCCGTCAATGGCTGTAAGATCGTGCTGGAACAGCCCTTCCACGCCGCGCTCCACACGCAGTTGTTCCAGCTTCGCGCTATATTTTGGGACCCCAAACATGACAGGAAGACCGGTGGCAAAGGTGACTCGTATCGGAGAAGCAGCCGGGGTGTCGGGCCGGAAGAGGCCTGCCCGTTTCCACTTGTCCACGGCCATCCACATTGTCTTTTGCGGGGCGCCTGCACATTTCACAATGCCGGTGGGCTGCGTAAAGATTGCGTTTCCCTTGCGAAACGAGCTGATCATGTGCGCAACCTTGTCGCAGGTGTCGTAACCGTAGATGGTGGACACGGACGAAGTAGGGTTCGCGAGGGCCTCCGGCAGACCTTTGATGCGGTCGGGCTGGATGGCGATGCCTGGAACGACGACGAGTTGCTCATAGCCAATGCGAGTGCCGTCGCGAAGCGTGACAGCATTGTCTTCTGGGCGAAAAGCGGTGACTGCGTCGTTGTAAAACTTGAGCTTGTGGTCGACAAGCGGCGCAAGAGGCAACCGCAGGTCGTCCTTGTCTTTCAAGCCGCCACCGACCAGCGTCCATCCGGGCTGATAGTCGTGCCACACGGCCGGATCGACCACGGCAATGTCGTCCTGTGCAAACCGGCCTGACCGCAGAAGCTGGTGGCTCAAAGAAAGACCAGCCGTGCCGCCGCCAATGACGACAATCTTGTGGCTCGGCGATGCTGGAGACAGCCGCGAGGCCGCTGCATCGGATGCTAATCGTCGCTGGGCCGTCGGTCGCGTGACAGAAAGGCCGCGACGAATGATCGCCGGGCAAGCTGATTTCGGCGCACGACAGAGCATGGTGGCAAAAGACGTTTTGGTGTCCGTCCAAACAGCTCCAAAAGGTGGTCGGCGAGGACGCCTGGGCGGCCGGCTATTAAATGTATGCAGAATCGCGTGGCGAGGTCTGCTTCAAGTTTGAGCGGCCTGCCGGCCTGCCGGCGTGCCACCCCGATTGCCGACATCCGATGCTCTGTGAAGCCGCCCCGGCTCGGGGTCTGCCGCGTTACAGGGGACCGACTGCCTGTTAGCGCGGCTCTCGGTCAGTAGTCGCCGAGCGGCTGGCGCCCTGATCGGCGACGTCTACTGTCCCTCATACGATCCGCTTAGCCGGCCGAGCTGGCTTCATATCTAGCAGCAGAGAACTCTCCTCGTCGCAAATCCGCCGCAACACTTTACGACGGACTCCAAGAGAAAGCCAATTGACCTCTACAGCCATGCCGGCCCGCCCTTGTGCTTTTCCTCGCCAGGTTTGCAGCGGCTTAGCTGCCAGATTCCGGCCCACTCTAAATAGCCAGACTCCCCACTTGATCACACCTGGCCGCACCTCTCGCTCACCAAGCCGTTTGCTATCTACCGTGTCCGTGCCGCCAGCAAACCCGGTTGTTCCCTTGGGCTCCCAGGGCGCCGTGGACAAGGAACCACATGTCCATGATGTGTTTGAGCCGGTCACAGGCACGTGGCAATATGTCGTCGCCGACCCGGCTACGCGACAGGCCGTCGTCATCGATCCGGTCTTGGATTACGACCCGGCCAGTCAGACTGTCACCGCCTTGACGGCCGACTCGTTGCTCGCCCTCATTGCGCACAAGGGCTACCAGATCGGGCACATTTTGGAAACACATGCCCACGCGGATCATCTGACGGCGGCATCCTACCTCCAGAGCCGCCTCACCCATACGCAGGGCTACCAGCCTCGCATCGGCATTGGCAGACGCATCGACCAGGTGCAAAAGCTGTTTGGGGGGCGATACGGGATCCCCGCGAAAGAGTGCGAGGCCGTCTTCCAAACGCTCTTTGACGATGACGACACGTTTGATATTGGGAAGCTGAGCGGCACGGTCATGCATCTGCCCGGCCACACGCCTGATCATGTGGGATACCGAATTGGAGGTAAGATACTTGTTCACACATACTTTTTTAGCAGACGAACGGTAATGGCCTGACGTGCTTTTTCTACCAGACAATGTCTTTTGCGGCGACTCTATCTTTCACGCGGATATCGGCACCGCGCGGTGCGACTTTCCGGGCGGCAGTGCCACAGACCTTTTCCGCTCTGGGCGCAGGCTCCTGGATCTGCCGGGACACGTCAAGATCTGGACGGGACACGACTATCCGCCCACGGAGCGCGACGCCGTGGCGTACCTGACCGTCACGGAGCACAGGGAGCGAAACAAGCATCTCTCAGACGGCATCTCCGAGCAAGAATATGTGGCGTTGCGAAAGGCCCGTGACAGTCAAATGGCAGCGCCCCGACTCCTGCACCAGTCGCTGCAGATCAACATTCGGGGCGGCCGGTTACCGACGCCCACGGCAGCCGGTCTGCGGTTGTTGCATCTGCCCATAAAGTGGAATGGCGTCGAGTGGTGATTCTATGATTTCTTGTTGGCGGGAACCTTGTAAATTGAGATACACAAACAGCAGTCTATTCTACTCTCTTCACGAACGACAGAAGACCTTGCCGGCGGACCTTCAAGTGATTTCAGTCGTAGTATCTTGCCATACTTTGGAAAATCCCCAGAATTAACCTCGCGAAAGTGATACAAAATCGGCATATCCCAGCAACCCAATGTAAATAGCGTCGTCAGATGGTCGAAACCCTCCCTCGCCTCTCACCCCCCCTCATCCTTCCTCCCCTCTCACCCGCACATATGCCCCCGGAAACAAACCCTGCCGGCCCATGTATGTCCCATAGAACCACTCCTCGTTGACGTCCTCGATCTCGCAGATCTCGGCGTTCTTGGGAAACGAAAGCTCGTCGTCGGCTCCCGCTTCCGGATACCATGCCCATCGTGCCACTGCCGTCTGCCCGAGCCCACCTGCCGGTGGGAACCGCGTCTCGCCGCCTCGGGTCGGTCCTGGCCACGCCGGTGCTTCGGTACGCACGTCCCCGGCCACCAGCCGCACGAACCGCCGCGCCTCGCCAAACGACAGGTACCATGTCTGTATGCCGCTGCCGTCTCCCGCCGGTTCCGTCCGCAGCCGCCGGCCGCCGACGAGGTCCCGCACCACCACGCGCCGCTGCATCCCGCTGCTGTCGACCCGGAATACCACCGTCACCATGCGATGGCCTGCCGGACAGCGACACCACCCCGCCGGCCCGTTTTCCGGCACGATGTTGCTGCCGCCCAGCAGCGTGCCCGTCGCGTAACAGCTGTCGCATAGGTCGTAGTCGCCCGCCGTCCCGTGGTCGTGGCCGTGGTCGTGGCCGTGGTCATGGCCGTGGTCGTGACCGTGATCATAGTCGTAGTCGTGGCCCTCTGCCGCCGGCGCCGTCGCGGGCGCCGACCGGTGGCACGAATAGCAGTGGAACCGTGGCCGCTGCGGATCCAGCGTCCGCCGGCACATGTCGCACGTCGTCGCAAACGTCAGCGGCCGGAACGAGCCAATGTGTGGTGTGTCCGTCCCGCCTGTCCGGTGCAGCGCCCGGGCCGCTCGAGGTGGGGGCGGCGGCGCAGGCACACCCTCGCCGTCGCCGCCAACCACGTCGCTGTTCTGATGGGCAAGCGGCAGCAGCGCATGAGTGCACACCCGGCCCTGGTCGACACAGGTGTTGCAGAATCCCCAGTCTCCGTCGTTGCACACGTTGCACCGCCAGTAGCAGCTGTTGGCCCACGTCTGACAGCCCGCGCAAAACACGCCGCTCTGCAGCCGCAAATGCGGGTCTTCGCTCGTCAGCGTCCGCCGTCCATCTGCTCCGCCCGGTGTCTTCTTTGGCCGCAGGTAGCGGTTTGCCGTCAGCATGTGTGGCGGCTCCAGCGTCGCCGTCCCGGCTGCTTCGCCCATGGCCGCCAGCCGCGCTGCCGCCTGCTCCCATTTCTGCCAGGCCGCGTACCCGAACCCGAACCAGTGTCGACATCCCTTCCCGCGCCGGTAGCAGTCCAGACAAATGTTCCACTCGCCCTGGCTGCACACTGCGCAGTTGTAGTGCACGTCGTACTCGAGGTGCTCGCGCCCGCAGCTCCCACACGTAATCGACGGCTCTGCGTACAGCAGCGACGGCGTCCGTTGGTGATGAGGCGATGTCACAAAACTGTCGCCCCCATCGCTGAACGCCACCGGCGATAGAACAGTGGCCATCGTTAACGGCAATTCGTGTACTGTTGCTGCCGTCGTGCTTGGCGCCGTTTCCGAATCTGCTTCGACAGGACGCTTGTCTGGCACCGGCGGCGGCGGCGGCGGCTGGCTAGGGGGTGGCGGCGGGGGCACAACAACTCCGCTCGGGCCTCCGTGGCCCGACGCCCACTCGCGGAATGGAATCTGCAGCGGTGCCGTAGTCGCCGCCAATTCCACCGCTGCTGGCTCCTCGTGTGGCCGCAGGCTGAGATCCGTCTGTGACCGCGCGCTCGGTCGTGTCGCCGCGTCGGACGAGTGCACTGCCGGTAGGCTCGTGCTGCGGCTCTCGCTGGCCGTCCGTCGCCGTCGGTGCTGTCGTGGCTCGGCCACCTCGAGATGGTTGGAGGTACGGGGGGGTCTGGTGTCCGCAGCCGCTGACGGAGAGTGCTGTCGACTCGTGGGCGGCGGTCGAGACGCATGTCTTGATGCGTCCGACAGGCTCGACACGTCCGAATGCCTCGCAGTGTCTGAACGCCCCGACACGTCCGACACCCTTGACACATCCGAGTGCCTTGACCCCTCTTGCCGACTGTGTTGTCGTGACGTGTTGCTCGCGTTCCGCCGTCCGTCCTGCCGCGACCGTCCCCGCTGCCGTCGCTGGTACGCTTCCGCAATCCGTCGGCTCAGCTCGTCGTCGTTGGTCAAGTCAATGTTGTCCAGGTCCAGCCCGTCGAGCAGTCCCTCCTCCTGGATCTGCCGCGCAAACTCGGCAATCTCCCGCTCCATGTCCAGCGCGGACGATCCGTGGTCCGACCGGCTGATGAGCGACCGCAGCGACGACTGGTGGCCCATTTCGCCCGTCGTGCGCCGGCTCGAGCTGCGTGGTCGATGGCTGCTCGACAACGGTCCACCGCCACCGCCACCGCCCACCGCTTCCCGTCGGCTCTGCTCGCGCACCGCGTCCACCAGCTGCCGCTCCTCCTCATCCAGCCGCCGCTGCTCTGCCGACCGCCGCGATATCCGCAGTGCTGGCAGCACATTGTCGCCTGGTCGGTACTTGGCGTCCATCTCGGCGCGCTCCGCCACCGACCGCTGCTTCTCCGGTTGCGCCGTCAGCAGCATGTCCAGCAGCGTCGCCACGGTCGCGTTGTGCCGCGTGCTGCGCACTGCATCTCGACATGACGGACACGTAAACACGGCTTTGCCTGGTACTGGAGGTGTCGGACTCGTCTCGGCCGCTTGCGCCTGGAACCCAAACCACTCCTGCAGACAGCCACCACAGAACGTGTGCAGACAGTCCAGCAGTGTCAGCGGCTGGTATAGCAGTTCCGTGCAGATCTAATGATCAGCACGCCTCCAGCAGCGAAAAGGGAGACACGAAGAAAAAAAGGCAAAAACCTACAGAGCAAGTCAGCTCCTTCTCCAAGTCCATCTTGGGCGTCTCCATCGTTCAAAAAGCCCGGCCTCGAGAGCCGCCAAACCGCGCGCGCGTGCGTACACGGAGCCGGCTCGACGCTGCAGAAAGTGTGGTGAGAGAGAGGACAGCAAGTGGCGCCTCCTTGACTGTCCGTTTGGCCTTCATCGTCCAAGATTATGTCCCCCTGTGATTTTTTTGCCTCTCGTTAAATCTGGCAGGCGGGGCGCCTGAAGCCCTGCCGCTTTGGGAATTCCGTTTGGCGTTGCTGCCTGCGGGCTGAGCGCCTTCCCCCCCGCCATTTTGCCTCGCCGTAATAGTGTGCTCGTATGGGTCTCTTGGTGTGCTTACGGCCTTTTGCTTCTCGTGTTTTTTGCCTGTCGTATTCGCTTGTTTCCCCACCTTGATCTGCTCTTACTAGCACTGCGCTCTGTACAGTTTTTCCACCTTACAGACGCCCCTAACACAAGACTACTCGTCCGTCCATTCTGCCGCCTTCTTGTCGACAAACGCTTTCATGCCAATCTTCTGGTCCTGGCTGCCAAAGAGACTGTGGAATACGCGCCGCTCGTATTCGAGCCCGTCCCGCAGCGGCAAGTCTTGGCTCTTGTTGACCACTTCCTTGGCCGCCAGCACCGCCACCTTGGAGTAGCTTGCAATCGTCCCCGCCGTCTCCATCACCTCCTTCATCAGCTGCTCGTGCGACGGGTACGACCGGACCGCGATGCCCATCTTGGCCGCGTCCAGGCCCGAAAACGTGCGCCCCGTCAGCACCAGCTCCATCGCCCGCGGCTTGCCCATGGCCCGTGCCAGCCGCTGGCTGCCGCCCGCCCCCGGAATCGTCCCCAGCTTGATCTCCGGCTGCCCAAAGTTGGCCGTGTCCGTGCAGTACATCATGTCGCACATCATCGCCAGCTCGCACCCGCCGCCCAGCGCGTGGCCCGACACCGCCGCGATCACCGGCTTCTTGATCCGGAAGGCCAGGTCCTGCCACGACTCGATGAACGCGCTCGTGTACGCCTTGGAAAACGTCAGCGGCGCCATCTCCTTGATGTCCGCCCCCGCCGCAAACGCCCGGGCCGATCCCGTCAGCACAATCACCACCACGTCGTCCATCTTGTCAAACTTGAGGAGCGCGTCGTTCAGCTCCTCAATTAGCGGCGTGTTCAGCGCATTCAGCGCCTTGGGCCGGTTCAGCTCCACTGACACCCCCGCCACCCCTCGGTCAGCATTGTCCACCGTAAACTTGCACAATCCCCGTACCTAGTCCGACGCGGTGCTGTGGACGTGTTGCCTTGATGAATTCGTAGCCCTCCGACGAGAGTGACCGGGTCTGCACCTTTTGCATCGGCAGGGCCCGCACCTGCATCGCAATGGGCCGTAGTCTCCGAATTGTATTCATGGTGTTCCGTAGGCGGGCGATCTGATACGAGTGAGGCACGGAAGCTCTGGCCAAGGTTCCTTGTCAAGGTAAGGGAGCAGTTTCCGCCGGTCTGCCAAACACATGCTTAAACGTGTAATATGCACCTGTTCCTGCCGTAAGCCGCCCGCAGCCGAGGGGCCGAGGGCCGGCCGCTTCTCACCTATGTAATTGAGCGTCTCTGCAAAACACGTGATAACACACGTGTATTATTCACACCCTCTGTGGAGCACCCAATCCTGCGTCATGTCATTGGCCAACAGCAGCCCTCGAAATCCGGCCAGATAGACCCTTTCTAATTTGCTTGCGCCTTGTGAGAAAGATCGCGTTGACACTGTCGCGAAAATCCAATCCGCCACTGCCTCCCTGCCGCCGTCATCGACCTCGTTCCGGCCGCTGCTCTTGTCCGACAGTCCTCCATCTCCGGTCCGTCCTTTTCGCCCAACGCCGCCGTCTGGACCGCCGAAGCCAAAGTTTGACACTGACTCTCCATTCTCCAATCGCAGTCTCCTTTCCCCCCCATCTCCGCCATGGATTCCGTCGAGCCCGACCAGACCCCGTTTGCCGCGGTGACGGCACAGACGTCCCGGCTGCAAAGAGTACGTCCGACGTCCGCGGCGCACAGCGCGTGTTCGATCTCTCATTGTCGTCCTTCCAGCTAGCTCTTGGCATTAACCCGAGTCGCGTGTGGCAGTACTACCAAGCCCTATTGGACCAGTCCACGCCGTTTGTCATGTACCGGTGGATCGGTACCGGCGTCTTCCTCCTCGTCTTCTTCCTGCGCATCTTCTTGGCCCAGGGGTGGTACATTGGTGAGCTTCCTGCGCACTCGCAAAGCCCAACCGTGGGGAACTGCTACTGACAAGCTCGTGATAGTCGCATACGCCCTGGGCATCTACCTGCTCAACCTCTTCCTTGCTTTCCTCCAGCCCAAGTTCGACCCCTCCAACGAGGCCATCGACAGCGAGATGGAGGACGGTGCAGCTAGCGGCCTGCCGACCAAGCAAGACGAGGAGTTCCGCCCCTTTATCCGCCGCCTGCCCGAGTTCAAGTTCTGGCACTCGGCTACGCGTGCCATTGGCATCTCGTTTGCCTGCAGCTTCTTCCTCGTCTTTGACGTGCCTGTCTTCTGGCCCGTGCTGGTCATGTACTGGGTCATCCTCTTCGTCCTTACTAGTACGTGTGCACCGCTGTCCGTTGAAGAGGCTGCCGCTCTAACTTTTAACCCTGCAGTGCGGAAACAAATCCAGCACATGATCAAGTACCGCTACGTGCCCTTCTCCTTTGGCAAGACGCGCTACGGCAAGAGCAGCACGTCTTAGGGTAGGCATGTGACGTCAGGCGCAGTCGGCGTTGGACGAGGCACGAATGGGGTGCCGCGACCTCGTCTGCCTCGGTGTGGCCTCTGCCCTTTTGCTAGTTCCGATGCCGCCCCTGTTTATTGGCATGGCCAATGCGACGAAGCACACAAACGGCCGTGTGCGTGATGGAACGACCTGGGATCTTTTTGGTATCTCGTGCAGCACAACTTGGCATTACCGTGGAAAGGGCCAGCGAGCCTGAACACTGGGGTTTTCTATAGAGTAATACGGGGTGGCAACGGCGGTGTTTTCCGATATGGCTGTATTTTATTTTTGACGAGAATGCGCGAGGCGCTGTATTAAACACGCGCTCCCCTGTTTTTGGCAGCCTTCACCGCCCACTTTTAGTAACGGTGTTTTTTACGCCAAATCGTTCCTCCCTGGCAAACCCACCGAATTGTCTGCGCGACAGACGACAACATTCGGCGGCAATCGACAACACCCACAATCGAATCGAGACTCGACACCTGCGGATCGCCCATCCCCCAGCCAGGCTTTGACGAGACACCATGTCGTCGTCCGCATCTCGTGGCGGCGGCACCGGCGAGCGGATGGTGCATCAGGACTTCATCGCGCGCATTCGATATTCCAACACGCTGCCGCCGCCGCCGAATCCGCCCAAGCTGCTCGATATTCCCAACACGGGCCTGGGCAGCGGCCAGTACACGGACCCGGGCTTTGCCTCGCGTCTGGCGCGGGAGCAGCCCCTGAACATTGAGGCGGATGCGGAGCTCGGCATGCCGCTCGACCTGACGGGCATGCCTGGTGTCTTTGATGGCGACGAGAGCTGTACGTTGTGACGAGCTTTGGCAGCAGGTCGGAGACTGCACGCGCGGCTGACGCTGCGACTGGGGGCGCGTCCGATTGCTGACTTTTGGTGTGGCTGCAGCAATACAAGCCCTCGCCTATCCACCACCCGTTCATCCGCACGACCGGGCGCTGCTCAAGCCGCCCTCCTCGCTCGGCAAGCCACGCACAACAGAGGCGTCCGTCTCGTTTCTGCGACGTACCGAGTACATCTCGTCCGGGGGCGGCAAGGCGGCAGCCGTGGCCAGCCCGCTGCGGGCCAGCGGCGGCAACGCCCCCCGAAGGGCACAGAAACGGCGGTCGCCCGAGCCGGACGCAGGGACGCCGGCCTATGTCAAGCGCAAGATCGAAAAGAGCTTTGAGGCGGCGCAGTCGGCGGCGCGTGACCGGTACACGCGCGTGCGGCACCCGACCAAGAAAAACCTGCGCCTGGCCACGGCGTACCCGCTGCTGCCCGACCTGGGCGCGTTCCCCGACAGCGGCGCGTACGTGACGGTCAAGTTTAGCAACAACCCGGTCCTGTCGGGCACGGGCGTGTACGACACGCGTCTGCTGTCGGGCATCTTCAAGCCGATCGACCAGACCGAGGAGGAGCGGGCGGCGTACGAGGCGGCCCTCAAGATCTGGGAGCGCGACCCGCGGCGCATCCCGCGGCCGCAGAACCGGATGCAGTACGACTTTTTCCTGCCCGATACCGTCACGGCGGGCGAGACCTTTCGCGGTGTGTTTGATGGCGGCGACGCTGAGGACGCCGAGGACCGGTTCAGCTTCAAACGCGTACGCGCGTACGAGTCGGCCGAGGAGAAGGAGCTCAGCCACGCGACCAAGTACTCTGAGGAGGTGCTGCTGGCCTTTGTGGACGACGCCCAGGCTGTGGCGCCCGACCTGGATGGCCCCGTGGCCGGCGGTCCTGGCGCGGTGCTGTACTACCCCGTGATGCAGCGGACGGTCGTGCGCAGCCAGCGCGGCAAGCAGTCCCAGACACGTGGCGACGAGGCCGGTGGCGGCCCCATGGACCGCCTGCAGGTCACCGTGCAGGAAGCGCCCGAGGACATGCTCCAGCACATTGCGCGCATCCGGGCGGACCCACTGCACTTTGATGAGGCCGATGAGGACGCCGAGGCCGACGAGGATGACGGTCTGCGACACCAGGAACACCATGGCGACGATGGGGACCGTGACCGGAGCGAGACGCCGGGGAGGTCGAATGGAAAGAGTCGGGGCCGCTACGTGGACGAGGAAGATGCCGAGGGCGAGGAGGAAGACTGAGATCATGTAGCTAGGACGATGATTCTCAAACACTCTAATGCACGGCATGCAGGAGCCGGTGCTTGGCTGCATCTCCAAATGGGACTTTTCCGCACGTGTACAGCAAGATGGTCAGATTGTGTGAAGAAGATGTCGCACCAGGCGCCTAATCCGTAGAAATAGCTGACGGCTAAGCTCTTGTCCCTGAAGGCGCCAATGTTGGAGGGCCCATATAATGCATCTCATGACGACCTGTATCCTGTTTGTTCATAGGACGAGCTGATCACTCGTGTGGGAATACGTACGGGGCTTTCCGTGTACGAGGTAGAAACACCAGTGATTGCCACAGGAGAAAGAGTTTGTGATCAGAAACTTGGCGCATGTTGTCACGTTAAGATGCATGGATGTAGTGGATGGGCTGAAACGGGCCGCTTAGTGTGGTGTTCGTCCTTTGGCATGTCGAGCAGATCTGCGATCTTTGGCGAGGACAAACTCTGGTGGTATTATAATCGAAGCATCGTCCTGTACATGCCCTAAAAGGTACTGGTGACAGCTTGGAGAATTAGGATGAAAGAGTTGAGCTCCTATCCTACTATCCAGATCGAAGACTTAAAAATCATTGCGTCAATGTCAACTACTCACCAGCAGACATTGAATATCTGGCAAGTCTCCATCAAACGAAGTAGGCCGCCAGAGTCGTTTACAGCTACCCAGCATTTTCATTACTCGAAGAGGGCTACGGCAATACCATTAGGCCATCTCGAAGAAGCGTCTAGCTAATCGAGTACAAGACCACCGCTAGAACCCGCGCAAGGCTACTAAGCTGAAGTTCGTAGTTCGCAGTGCAATAAGAGATGGCTTTGTCAACGCGGCTTCTCCCACGATTTTTTTCATGTCTTTCACTTTGACAATTTCTGTGCAACAACAACGTGTCTGTCGAAGCCAGCAATGTCGAGCCCTTTAAGACCGAGTCGCTGCAGGCTGCAGAAGACGTTCTGGTGCCGACAAAATCGAGTAGTGCTGTTTGACGCTAGCCTCTTGGGGATACCGCATCATTCTGCCGGGGCGATTTTCGGCTTTGGTGGGCTGTGACGGACGGGGCTTTTGTGTTTTCTCCATCCAGTCACAGTCTGCCTCGGCACTGCATTGCCTCGCCCGTGTCACGCCTCTCTCGTCTCGGCTTCTCTGTGGTCCGTTTTCGGCCCCTCGGCTCTCGGCTCTCCTCGTCTGCAACATGCTGGGTGTCGGCTTCCGCCGACTGGGCGGCCGGTCCTTTAGCACGACGGCACGGGTGCTGCGGGCATCGCCGGTAGTGGCGGCGGCGCCGTCGGCGCACACGGTGGCCGTGTCCAAGGCGCAGGGCGTGGTATCGGGGTTTGACGCCGCCATTGGCAACACGGCGCTGATCCGGCTCAAGCACCTGTCGGCGGCGACGGGCTGCGAGATTTTGGGCAAGGCCGAGTTTGCGAACCCGGGCGGCTCGGTCAAGGACCGGGCGGCGCTGTACCTGGTCAAGGATGCGGAGGAGCGCGGCCAGCTGCGGCCGGGCGGCACGGTGGTGGAGGGCACGGCGGGCAACACGGGCATTGGCCTGGCACACGTGTGTGCGGCACGGGGCTATCGGCTGGTGATTTACATGCCGGACACGCAGTCGCAGGGCAAGATTGACCTGCTGCGGCTGCTGGGCGCCGAGGTGCACCCGGTGCCGGCGGTGGCGTTTGACAACCCGGCCAACTACAACCACCAGGCGCGGCGCCACGCCGAGTCGCTCGACAATGCCGTCTGGACGGACCAGTTTGACAACACGGCGAACCGGCGGGCGCACATGGAGACGACGGGGCCGGAGATTTGGCAGCAGACGGGCGGCGCCGTCGACGCGTTCACGTGTGCCACGGGCACGGGCGGCACGCTGGCCGGCACGTCTCGCTTCCTCAAGGAGGTCTCGGGCGGCCGCGTCAAGTGCTTCCTGGCCGACCCGCCCGGCAGCGTGCTGCACACGTACATGCAGAGCCAGGGCAAGCTCGTCGACCGCTCGGGCTCGTCCATTACCGAGGGCATCGGCCAGGGCCGCGTGACGTCCAACCTCGAGCCCGACATTGGCCTGCTCGACGGCTCCTTTACCATCCCCGACGCCCTCACCATTGCCACGCTCTACCGCTGCCTCGCCACCGAGGGTCTCTACCTCGGCGCCAGCTCGGCCCTCAACGTCGTCGCCGCCGAGCAGGTTGCCCGCCAGCTCGGCCCGGGCCACACGGTCGTCACCATTCTCGCCGACGGCGCCTACCGCTATGCCGACCGCCTCTTTTCCCGCGCCTGGCTGACCCAAAAGGGGCTCCTGGACGCCATCCCGGCCGACCTGCAGCACCACATTGTGCTGCCGTAGGACAGTGAGCAGTCAGACACCAACGAAAAAGAACAAGACTACGAGTAAAACAAGACAAAATCAAAAAGACACTAGTTTTCAAAAACGCATTGCCTATTGGATCATCGTACATTTCACTCGTCCCCAAACAGCTTCTTGTACACGGCCGCCCCCCGGCGGTCAGGTGCGCCCGCCAGCGCCGTGGCCACCTCGGCGCCCAGCACGTCGCGACGGGTCTGCAGCGCGTCGGCCAGGGCGCCGTCGACAGGCCGCAGCACCTCGACGGCGGCGTCGAGGCCGTGCAGCAGCGGCGCGGCCACGCCGACAAACTTGTTGTCCTCGCCGAGATAGTGCATCTCGCCGCGCCGGTCCGAGTACGTGGCCGGGTCGTGCAGGTTGCGCAGCCCGCGGTCGGCCGGCCAGACGCGCACGAGCTCGGCGGCGTAGCGACCAACCTTGCCCGTGGTGTCGACGCCGCCGTCAAAGCGCGCCGCCACCACCGCGGCCAGGTGCAGCCGCGCTGCCAGCACCTGCGGGTCCAGCGCCAGCGGCATGGCCGGCGGCGGCGGCAGCGGCGTGGCCGTCGGGGCCGGGGCCACGTGACTCCGGGCCGCAACGGCCGCGGCCGACGGCGGCGGCACGCGGCCGTGCTGCTCGTCGGCCAGCATGTCCACGACCATCTCGGCCCACGTCAGCGCCTGGCGCGTCGCCGGCTCGGCCCAGGCACTGTCGACGGCCCGCAGCTGCACGTGCAGCAGAATCTCGGCCACGGTCTCGGAGGTGGCCAGACGGAAGCCTGTGCGTCGCACGGTGCGCGCACTGTCAATCACCGCGTAGATGCAGCCTCGCTCGCCGGCCCGGCGGGCAATGCGCGCATAGTCGGCCGGCCGCAGCCGGCGGTCGGCGCTGTGCAGGCCCTCGAGCAGCCGCGGCAAATTCTCAAAGTCCTCCCGCGTCGTCATGCGGCCCACGGCCTCCCGTGCGGCCGCCCGCGCACTCGGCAGGTCCCGCATCCGGTCCATGCCCGTAAAGCGCAGCACCTCGCCGTCAATCTCGAGCGTAATGGGATTCGCCCGCAGCCGCGCCTTGAACCGCGGACTGAAAATCTGCCGCCGCTGCTCCGCTCGCAGATACGATGGCACCAGAATCTTGAGCCGGATCGTCTCGAGAAGCGTGTCGAGCTCCGGCGTCGATGACGGAACAAAATCAATGGCGTGTGCTGTTTGGGTGGTCCTGTGTGTCAGCCTGCCGTGTCCTGCATCGTCTCCGACGTCCGCTTTATAGTTTTGCACCGGCCTGCCTCTTTCCCGTCTCGAGGGGGGAGGAGGGGGGGGGGAGGGGAGGGGAGCTGAGCTGACGCATCCAAGCCCAGTTCGCCATGCCAATATCATGCACCACGGATCGAGTAGCTCCCCCTCGCCAAACGCAATCAAACACCGTCCCGGCCGCGTGGTTGGACGATCCCAAACGGGAAAGGGGGGCAGGACGGGCGAAACTAAAAAAAAAGAAGGAAAAGAGAGCTGGACAGAAACATCACACACCATCGCGTGCTGCCGTCGTCGAGAACAGCCGCATCGAGCCTTGGCATGACGCCGGAAGCCTCAATGGAGCCGGGCTAGGGGGTGCCGTTCCAGAAGGCATCCCGGCCGGCCGCCGCTGGGGGCACAGCCTGGTCGAGGCATCGCCCAACAGAGGGCGTGCCGTGCGCAGGACGCTGCGGATCGAACGACTCGACATTATGCCCGACGAAATCGAAATTGGCAAAAGGCCGCCCCGAGGCCCAGAATAGGGGGACTGAGCGAGTCGCGTATCAGAGGCCTGGCCCACGGAATCCGGATTGGGGGTGCGCCTCGTGTTCGTCGTTGCATATACACTATGCGGCCGATTCGGGAGATTTTATTTCGACTGCCAATGTGTTTTTTGGGGCCGGGACTATTACGAGGGGGGGGGGGGGGTGGAAAGTAAAAATAAAAATAAAAAAATTAAGCCGTTAATGCGCCCCAACGAGCCGGGTGCCGGGCGGTGAGGTCTGGGCCAATCAGCGTGGCGCCTTCCGTGCCTGAATGAGAAAAAGCGAAAGATTCCAAATTCCCAAATTCCAACCGACCCGCCATAATGGGCAGCAGCCGGGGAACGACACCACCCATCCTCCCACACCCTGTCGACCACGACGAACCATGAGTGCCGCCATCCCCCTGGCACGCCGGCCATTGGGCGGCTGTCTCCAGACGGCCCTGCAGCGGCTTGGCCGACGCTATGCCTCCGAGTCGCTGGCGTCCCGGACAGCCACCACGACCCCGGCCGCCTCCATGCCCACGAGTTTCCGTACGTCGTTCCCATCAATGCCGACCCCCTGTCCCTGTTTCGCGTCTGGTCCGTTCGGCTGGGCTTCTGCTGGGCTTCTGCCGGGCTTCCGCTGCGCTTCTACTCAGCTTCGACTCAGCTGCTGCTCGGCTTCCCCGATGCCCCCTTGTCGTGCCGGGTTTCTCGAATTTCCCCGCTGACTCCTCTGCAGACGCCATCCCTGCCAAGGATGGCCGCATCCGCACGGCCTTTGCTGTCTACAGCTCCCCCCCGCTGACGACGACCACTCCCACGACCGCAACCACGACCACTCCCCCAGCCAAGACCGCACGCGTCAATGCCATGCTCGCCTACGACGCCCAGCAGATCGCCACCCGCGACCCTACTGGCGCCCGTCGCCAGCTGTTTGACCGCCACAGCCCCGACAGTGCCCGCGCCGGCGATGTCCTCCTCGTCACGCCCACCGGCGCCGGTGCCGAGCCCTTTGCCGGCGTCTGTCTCGCCGTCCGCCGCTCCGGCATCGACACCGCCATCCTGCTGCGCGGCCAGCTCGCCCGCACCAGCGTCGAGCGCTGGTACAAGATCTTCTCCCGCACCGTCGGCGCCATTGAGATCGTCCAGCGCCGGCCCCGTCGCGCCCGCCGCGCCCGTCTCTACTACATGCGCCAGCCCCGCCACGACCGCGGCTCCGTCGAGGACGTCGTCAAGGCCTGGCGTGCCGGCCGCAACGTCCTGCGCACCCGTGGCAGCGTCGCCAAGGCGGCCGCCGCCGCTGCTGCTGCTGCCAAGGCCAAGTCGGCCAAGAAGTGAGCGCGTGCCGAGACTCGCCCATCTGTATCATAGCCATAAGACAAGACAATCCAAAAAGACAAACCACAAAGCATCAAAGCTACACCAATCTGCAAAAAGTGTGCCATTCTTATATGTACGCGATAGATGATACTATCATGGCGAGGCGTGAGCTATCTAATGTATACTGCGAAAGAAACTCCGGGAGAATGGCTCAAAAATGTATCTCCAGATCAGAAAGAGTAATCAGAACGACAGTCGGAAATCGGCGCTACACTGGTTCCTCCAGTGTGCCCAAACCATATTAGCGAATGACAACCGGTTGCGCCGCCCAAGCCGCTTCCTGCCTGTGCGACTTGCCCACAACGACCAGACTTTCTCTAGCCGAAGAACTCCAGGGGATGGCAACTCGTATAAGAGTGCTGACAAAGGGAAATTATGACACCGACAAAGCCAAGGACAGGCCAAGGACAACCAAAAAAAAAAAAAAAAAAGCTATTCGCACAGCTCGTGCAAAGTATCAACGTAGTGCGGACAGCCGAAGCTCTCCAGCTTGTGCGGGTTCGACGCCTGTGGCGTGTCCCATGCTCTCCTCAACACACGACTCGGTAAACGACCGGCGCGAATGCGGCCGCACCGCTCCGTGGACCACAACCGGACCCGGGTGCAGAAACTGCGTCAGGAGGTTGCCGTCGATGCTGCGACTTCTCCGGTGATTCGGGACCGGGTTGCTGTTCGTCCGCATCGGCGCCACCTGCGTGCCCACCGACGTGCCCGAGCCACGTCGTGCCGCCCCGGACATCAGCGCCTGGTTGCTGCGGCCGTCCGACTGCGCCGCTTCCTGCGCATTCAGTGACTCGCTCGGCAGCAGAATCGCTCGGTCCAGCCCGTACGGCAGGCCCCGGTGCCGCCCACGGATCATCATCGCAATGATCACCAGCTTGCCTATCACGCTGAACTGCGAGCACAGCGACATGTTCACCGTCGGGAACCCCAGGCTCAGCCCCACCGTGCCGTACGCGCTGATCACCTCGAACAGCACCGCAAACATGGAAAAGTCGTTCGCCTGCAACCGCGAGCCCTCGGAGATGGTCAGGATGAAGAAGCCCACCGACAGGAACCAGAGATCAAACGACAGCTGCCGTCGCAAGTGCGTCCCCACGTACTCCAGCTCCGTCCCGTTGGTCGGATCGTCCACCTCGTTCGTGTTGTAGATCCCCAGCGAGTTCTCCTCGTACACGTTGGTGCGCCGCACCGAAATGGCAATCGGAAACACCGAAATGTACATCATGATCATGTACGACGCCTGCACCGCCGGATGCAGGTCCGCCAGATCCACACACGAGAACCCGGCCGTGCGTGTCGAAAAGGCCTGGAATAGACCGTCCAGTACACGGTAACCCGCCGGGATTTGTGCAATCGGGCCGCTGCCAAGCTGTTGATGGGGTGAGCACAGGATCAGTACAGGGAGAGAGGCCTTTGCTTACATCAAGGATGCAAAAGAACAGCAAGTCGATGCCGTTGAGAATCACAAGCAGCCAAAACAGCCACCACGTCGCGCCTGACGGAAACAGAAGCGTGAAGCAGCGCCGCGGATGGTCCAGCAGAAACTTGAGCTCCTCATACACGCCGCTCTCCCTCGGCACCACAAGGGAAAACACCCAGATCATGCACCGCAGCATCACCGGAAAGCCCGTGTTTCCAATGACAATCAAAAAGCTCATCAGGAGCAGCGGAAACACCGCCGTGTTGAACGAGTTCATGCTGTCGGGCGTCAGGGTGAAGCCGAGATCCATAAACGCCGACTGCGCCATGAAGATGCCCCACCAGACGCGGCCCTGATCCGCCGCATCGACGATCGCTCCGTATGTCTTACTCCGCATGATCCACGGAATCAGCGAGACCGTGCCCAGCAGCCAGAAGCCCCAGAAGTAAATGAACAGCACCAGCGCCAGCGTCTTCAGCGACCGGTACTCGATGCCGCCCAGCTCTTCGCGCTGCTCGTCGCTCATGTCTCGGAACGCCGAGTTCCGCCCCACTGTCGGCTGCCAGCTGAGATACGGCGCCGTGTCCGCGTCGTTGTCGCGCGTCAGCGCCCTGCGCAGCGACTGCAGCGTCGGACGTCGCCGGAATCCCGACGGCAGCGATGTGTGGCCGCCACTCTTGGTCCGCTTCTTCGGCTTGTGGAACGGGTTTAGCCGCCGACGGAACGACGTGAACACATTCATAAACGCACGAGCGTCCTCAGTAAAGTCCGCCGTCGCCGGTGGCTTGTCCGGCTCCTGGATCGTGATCGCCGGCCGCAGCGGCGGGTGGCCTGGGCCCGTGCCGTCGCCGTGATAAACTTCAGTCGTGTTGCCTCCGCTATCCGTACTTATCGATGAGTGCACCGCAGTTTCCGATATAGGAGTCGAACGGGACGCCGCCGGTGACTCGTCCATTGAGTGCACACTTGCGCTTCGCGGTGAGCCCGGCATCTCCTCTGCGCTGGAGCTGCGCCGCACCACCCGGCTCGGTAGCACACCTCGATCGGCATCTCGAGGCCCAGGGATGCGGAGCACCTCGTCGTCGACTGGGTTCCGCTGCCGTTCCAAGATCGCAATGTGCTCCTCGTCTGACACGTGCTGTGGCAGCTTGAGGTCATCTTCCCCCAGCCCGTCACTTCGCTTGACCATGGCAGCGAACTTGATTTCGGGCCGCCGCGGCTCATGTTGCTCCGCTGCTGACGTCGCCGCATCTGCTGTGTCGGCTTCGGTAGGCTTGCCGCTATGCGCATCGCTTACATGATGCGTATTGTGTCTAGAGATCTCCTCTTCCGACGTCACCGACGGCACTGGACTCAGAAAGGTCCCGTCGTTGGCCATCCTCGAACTTCCATCGTTATGCAGCACCGTGATGTGTCGTCCATTGACGCCCCTTTCTGCCAGATATATGTCGTCCGCGGCCTTGGTCTTGGACTTGGAGAAGGTGCGCCGGCGTAACCGCGCATCGTGGACAATGTTCTGAAAGCGTTTTTCGAACCAGTACAGGCGGAGGATGACCACAAAGGAGTTGATTGTAATCGGGTTCGCCAACGAGCAGAGCGCGTAGAGCACCACCTGCTGGAACGTGTTCAGCTCGTTGACGTTGACCGTGTTCAAGCCCGCCTGTGTGCTGCCACCTGCAGCAAACATCAGGGCATCAATGTATTTTAGCTTGCCACGTCCAGGGCCATATAAGAGAATGGACCCAAGTATCGTGAGGCCGACAATCCAAAAATCTGTCATTTGGTTAGAGACATCAGCACAGCGCTGCCGAACCGCACGTACAATGGACAGATATGAAGTTGAAGTGCGGTTTTTTGGCCAGGAACGAAGGCCGCATAGACTTCAGCTCCGATCCGACGATTTCCCAAAGAGTCGTCATTGTGAATGCCAAGCCAGCCGATCACGAAGATCGACCGCGAGTCTTTAGTTCGCCTCCGCTTCGTCGATCCTTGTAACTCGGCTGAGAGGCGGCTGTCCGAGGGATCCGAGCCGGCACGTCGTCCTCCTGCAGGGCACAGACCAGTCGTTGATTCAGGAGATAGGCCGAATGATGTTGCGGTGTGGAAATAGCAATGCGTGGCGTGGCTGAATTGGGCGAGCGCGAATATCTTTGGTAGCCCTCGCGAGCCACTCGCGTTTCCTTTCTGGAGATCAAAATCGCGTGTCCTGTCTGGCCAGTCTCTTGAAGACCGCTGGCTTGGTTATCGATTGCGAACTGGGAGGCTGAAAGGCGAATCGAGTCGCCGCTTGGCCGCTGTCGAACAGCGGAAACCTGTGAGATATATGTGCAAGTATAGCACAGGCGAGCAATGCCGCCACTTCGCTTGCTCCGTTTCTATTAAAAGCAGGGGTAGGAAAATGTCATGAATGAATAGTAAAGAAGAAGAAAGAATTCAGCCAGAGAGACAGAGCAGACAGGGGAAAGCTGTTCCAGTCGTTCTTCTCCCCTCAAGAGGAAGCGTCGAGCGTCGAGAACCGATAGAAGTCGAGACTGATTCGGTTGAGAGCGGGACTCGGATGCGAGGGAGGCCAAGCAAGGGCACTCAGTTGCACCGTAGGATGTTCATTGCGGCGGAAGGAGGGCTGGAAGGCAAGGGAGGTGAGAATGCGCAGCTATAGACCGAGGGAAGCTGGATTCCCGCTGATTGATCTCCGCAGCCTCAGGAAAGACTCAGAGAGTCGTTCCGGCAAAAGGAGCGGACGACAGGATCGACAGGCGGTTGAAAATGCTGCTTGACGTTGGATTGTGTGTGGTGTGTGAAAGAAGCCGAATTGGGCATACAAAGCGCCAGAAAAGGTGAGTGAGCTAGGACCGATAAGATAAATAATACTCATTAGCATGGGCCGAGGTGGATCGACCTGGGTCTCGAACATCTCAGCTGAGCTCACGTGATCCGGTTCAAAGTTGACAGGATATTATCGCGTGGTGATAAGGAGACGTAATACAGATAACACGGAGGTGCTCCGGACGGGTACATACAGTACTCCGTACTTGTACTCGTACGTCGTAATACCTCGTAAATCCTATCTTGCTCTCGCAACGGGAGGCCGCTGTTGTGCTCCATAAAATTGCCTCCCACGTAGGCCAATGGAAGTTTGTCAATAGCATCAATTGGTACAGGGGATTGGCCATGACCCCCGTGCAACGCCCCACTAATAACACATCCCGGTTCCACCCTCGCGGGACCCTACGAGTAGCTCAACAGACAATAAACCGCTATCGGACAAGCCACAAGATCTTGTGTGCTTTTATATCTTGCCTGGCAACCTTGATACGTAAATACCTCTTTCGATGCCAAGTCGGCCTGTTTTCTCTGCTCCGTGTCAGGCAGCAGCCATTGCAGGTACAAGTAGCCTTGTTTGTGGCTAATCTTTTGGACTCTCTGCACGGTCCAGAAAATCACATGTCTATTTGCTCATCGCGCGAATCACAGAACGGCTAACAGGCACATGTAGCGAGTCCAAAATAGGGGACTAATTTGTGCTGAAACAAGGGTGGGCAACACTCTTCAGCTCTCATTTCGCCCCTTCTTAGTGTCTGCAAAACTGTATTTTCAAAAGTCTTAAATCCTACAAGTACGCCTAAAACACCACCCTTCTATGCCACGTATGGCATCGCAAGCCCACCCTATGGAGTATGATCCATGATTTATAATCTGGCAAATGATACTGCCATTCTTTCCTGTCCATCGGTGTCTTGCCAAAGTCCGGCACAAAGAAACAAAAAATCCAACCGAAATCCGGATTTTGCTATTCATCTTGCTGCAGCCGCCGTCGGTCTTTCTCGCGGTGCAGCTTCTTGAAAAAGGCATTGCTGTCCCCCTTTTTGCCCGGCTTCTTGAGCATCTTGTTCACCGACTTGTTCTGCTCAATGTATGCCATGTCTTGCCCGCCACTGAGCTCGCCGAGTGTCCCGGCCGTCCGACGTGCTGCGGGGATCCGCTTCATCGACCGACCCTTGGTCTTCTGCCACAGGTCGTCGTCGTCCACCTTGTCCTCCATGAGCTTCTCCCGTTCCACCAGCACCTCCTGGAGCAGCTCCCGCCGCTCACGCGCGGTAGCAAAAGCCAGGCCCGGCGTCTTTTCAATGTCTTGCAGCTGCGTGATCACCTTGAACGCGTAGCCCTGGTCGACAAGAAACGCCTGGCGCTTGGACGAGTAAAACATCTCCTGCGTGTCCTTGGAAACTAGAGAGTAGAAAAACGCATTGAAGCCCTCGTCGTTACGGCGCTTTGCCCGGAGGATGCGGCCCAGTCTCTGCGCCTCCTGTCTTCGCGAGCCATAGTGCGAGGATATCTGGATCAGGCACGTAGCCTCTGGAAGATCCAGTGATGTGTCACCAATCTTGGACAGGAACAACGTGTTAATGCTCGCGTTGTGCTGGAAATTCTCCAGGATCCGAAGTCGCTCATTCTGGCTGGTGGCGCCATAGATGCACGCCTTGCCAAGTTTGGTCGCATATTTCGTCAGCGCGAACACGTCGTCTGAGAAGACAATAATCTTGTCTCCACGCGACTCGTGGTAGTTGATCAGGTATTGGCAGGCCTGGAACTTGCGCGGGTTCATGACGTAAAGCGCCTGCTTCGTTCGGCTCGACGACTTGAGGTACTCTTCGTAGAACTCTGTCGTCATCGGGCACCACACCTCGGCGCACTGCACTCGGGCAATGTGACCCTGTTGCGAGAGCTCCATCCAGTTGGCCTCGTAAAGCTTTGGCCCAATCAAAAAGTTCAAATCCGAGATCTTGTCGTCTTCGCGTAGCAGCGTCGCTGTGAGACCCAGCTTTGAGTGTGTCTTGATATTCGACGTCACTTTCCGGAAGATGTTGGCCGGCACCACATGTACTTCGTCTAGCAGCATCATGCCCCATTCCCGTCCTGCCAAAAAGTCCATCATCTTCTTGGCATCGTGTGACCGTTCACGTGTCTGAGTCACCATGGAATATGTCGTCACAATGATACCCGTGTTGCCCGTGAACATGGACTTGTTGTCAGACGTGAATACCGCAATGTCGTCGGGGTTGATGTTGGACCATTTCAAAAACTCTTGTCGCCACTGCACCACCGACATCGAGCTTGTGCACAGCACAATCACGCCCTTCTTAATCGTGCAGGCAGCCGTAATTCCCACCAGTGTCTTGCCAGCGCCACACGGCAGCACGATAATGCCGCTCTTCGCCCGACCGTTGCCAAACATTTTGCTCAAGCTCTTCTCTTGGTATGGCCGAATTTGCGTGTTAGGTCTCAAGTCAATGTCCAGATTGGCGTTGACCTCGTCGTTGCGGAAGTCGTATTCCTCCAGAACCGGGTATCCCAGATCCAGACACCGCTTTTGAACGTCCTCGATTCCCTGGTCTCGAACTTCGAAGGCGTGGACGGCGTCCTTTTCGTCGTCATCCGCATCTTCCTCTTCGTTCAGCACCGCAAACATGTCGTCGCCGACCCTGGCAGCGCCATTTTCCGTGTTCTCCTTCCCACTGCCATCTACGCCCGTCGCCTTTTCCGGGCCGCTCTTTTGTAGATCCTTGGCTTGCCGAACACCCGCCGCATTCTTTGTTCCTGGGATCACAAGTCCGTTCATTTTCGGAGCCGTAGTCGTCGAGATCTCTGCGCTTTCGTGCACACGCAGCGGGCCAATCACCGGGTCTTTGAGCAATTTTTGGAGAATGGCAGGGTCGTTGCTCTCCACAAAGTATTTGGTATTTTTCAGCACCAGCTTGACCTTGCCGTAGCTGTCCGTCGTCCGGATGATAAAATCACGAACACCATCGGGCACTGGCGTCTTGAGGAAGCGGTTGAGTGTGTTGATAATATCCAGAGGATTCAACCCGACCGACACGGCGGCATACAAGCTGTGCATCGTCAGGCGGTACTCATGGAGAAATGTTGGTCGCGAGATGGGCTCGGCAATGGTGATCAAAAAGTCCTGGGCCGGCGCTGCCAGGGGATGGAAGCTCTCGAGAATGATGAAGCCCAGCTCTGGGTCCATCCACAAAGGGCGGTTTCGGTGGTCGGGCTTGAGCTGTAAGAAGGAAAAGTCCCGGTTGCCAAAGAAGCGGGAGGCGGCATCGAGATGGCTAGGACGGGAGGAGGCGGGGATGTCGAAGCTGAATTTGTGCACAGCCTTGTCGAGGTTCTCGTTTTCCGTCTCGCTGATCGGGTCGTCATCAGACATGTGCTCGGAGCTGCCAACGCTATGAGGAGTTCCAGGTCCCGGGGTTGTCGAGTCGGACAGCTTCCCGGTCTTCGACGCCACTGCTTTCGTCGACCCAGGCGGCGCCTTTCGTTTCGGAGCCATGGTTCTGATCTCTCGTCGCTTCGATCTCCCGTGCGTTCCGCTCGTATCCGACAGTCGCTCAGGACAGTGGTGGCTCAAGATCCCGCAACGAGGGCTAAAAATACTTTATTTGAAGGGTAAGAGTTCGAGGACGAACGAGGACGACCTCGTTTGAGCTGGGGTGGAAAGCGTTCATTACGGAAGTGAGGTGGCGAGGCTATATGCATTTCTCGGATCGGCGAATTATTTGTGCGGCAGCAAACCAACATACGCAACAGACAGCACTTTTACTGAGTAGCAGACCAAAAAAATGCAGTTTCTCTATTCTCGCTATCAAAAGACAGTATCGTCTAATGCGATCTGCTTTAGTTACGACGCAGACTATGCGCGGGTACTTTAAAGTATCTACTCAACGAGGATCTGAGGTTCTAGGTTCGCCCAGAAGACTCCACAGTACGGAGCACTACTTGTACGCGACGTGATTTAGCTACCGTGAATTTAACAGGGCAGTTTTCAATTAGTCATTCTGAAATCTTGACCCCGCAACATTCTTTCTTTTTCAAACGTCCGACGTTATACTCCAGGGCCAAATCCAAGGCAGTAACCATGTGGTATGGCTTTCTGGAGACCGTGTAACCAGATCATACTGACTCTCGGCTCTGTAGTAGACACGTCCTAAATGCCCAAGTATCCGTCCGGTCTCCTTGCTGTTCGTAACCTCTCTTCCGGCGCTGTTTGGCCTTTGCTGCGCAACGCGCCAATATCACTAACAAAGCGATATCCCTACCAGGCCGGAAATGGTTCGATTGTGCCGAGTGCCACCGCGAGCAGGAGAACCACCCGCTGATGCAACGGTTCGAGATGACCTTTGCATGCAAGAAGTGCAAGAAGTGCTTCCGTAAGGATGCACGCGAGTTCGAAGACGCCGACGAATACTGCCCCCACTGCGACAACCACTTTGTCCTCGACGCCATCATTCCAAAGGCAGCAATAACGGTCGAGAGCGGCGATACGCGTGTCGACAACCGCATGATCAAGGACGACCGCGTCAAAACCCAACAAGCCCAGACCATCTTCGATCCAGACACGGACGCCGACAAGCTCGGATAGGGTTTCGAGAGAACGTTAACGGAAGAAAATGCAGCCAGGCGTCCGGATTGCGTGGAGCCCTCTTTTGGGCTACTTTGTACATATGCCATGGCCATGATAACCAGGATAAAATGGCATTGCGTGGCGTTGATCGAAATCGAGATTACATAAAGAAAGGCGTACGATTTTACATCTTCATGGCTGCTATCTGGGCTGGAAAGGGTTTGGTGGTTCGTGTTTTCCACGACCATTCCCAATGGCGGATGCATTTCAGACTCGCCCATCTATGCATCCTCGGCGTCCGCGGCTCCTCGCGTGAGAATAGCGGCGCTTCCTGTGCCTGGCGTCCGGCCAGACTTCTTCTTGGCGGCCTCCTCCTGCTTCTCCTGCTCGATGTTCTTGACAAAGTTTTCAATGTCTTCGACGGGTAGGAGCTCCATGTCCTTTCCGGGGGCCATGATGGCAATCTCGATGTTTTTGGCACCGGTCTGCACCACCTCCAGCAGGGACTTGATGGCCAACTGGATCGTCTGGTCACGGTTCATCTCCTCCTTGTAGTTGCGCTCGAGAAACTCGCGGACCGTCTTGCTCGACCGGCCGATGGCATTTGCTCTCCTAGTAGACATCAGTATGAGATTGCCGCCAGCCGCTCCTTGAGTATGGCTCACCATGCGGAGTAGATGCCGGATGGCTCCGTCTGATAGAGGCGCGGGACCGTGCTCCCCTTGTCGAAGCCAACAATAAGCGTGCTGATGCCGAATGGCCGCACGCCACCGCTCTGTGTGTACCGCTGCTGCACGCCGGCAACGTATTTGGTAATGTACTCGATAGTGACTGGATCTTCGACGGTCAGACGGTGCGACTGGGCCTCTAACCGAGCCTTATCGAGAAGGATGCGGGCATCAGCATTGAGGCCGGCAAAAGCCAGGCAGGCGTGGCGATCGAGCAGACCGATCTTGGACGGCGTGATGCGGGTGTCTTGCAGCTTCATCGCGGACCGCTTCTCGCAGCCGAGAACGACAACATCGGCGCCCTTCACACCAACAGCGCACGTTCCTGTTCCACGCATCAACTATCAGCACCCCGCCACATCCGGTTCTGCTGGTTCTGCGGGTCCGCCATTCCGTCGTACCTCTCTTCACAGCCTCTCCGGCATACTCGACCTGGAACACATGCCCATCAGGACTGCAATCGAGTTAGATGAGGTGGATCGAATCGGACGCCACCCGAGGGCGCGGATCTGATGTACGAACCTGAACACTAAAAGCAGAACCCGATGTCAGAAGGCGTCATAAACATGTGGCAGAGCACGGCGGGTCAAGTAGCTTACCAGACAAAGCTCTATCGTATCCCGAAGCCATGGCTGCTAGGGCGGTGGCACGACAAGCAGGAGCGAGACGGCAGAGGCAAAGGCCAAGGAACAGTCAAAGGCAGCGAGAACGATCGCTGTCTGCGTGGTGGGAGGGAGTGTCGATGTGGAGGGCGAAATCGAACTGCTGGACGGAGGTTTGGATGCGCGTTGGAGACAGAGTTACGTCGCAGCCACTAACGGCATCCAGGCTGCAAAAGCTGTGACGAAGCTGTGGCAGGCGGCTAGCGTGTCTGTTCCGAGCGCCAGTCCCCAAGCAGCAAACACAGCATCTAAAATCACGTGATCGTTTTCGCTTGTGCGGCGACGGCCCGGTTCCGGCTACCAGTCCGGAACGAAAAATTATCAATTCACGGACGACTAACAACCGAGAGCGGTAGCTTATATTACGCTCCTTTCCCTCTTCTGCCCTACGCTCCAGGGGCATGAAGCAAGTTGAACAGTTGTATCCCGTGCCTCGTTTATAAAGTTTGCCATGGCGTACAGAGGCCAGCTTGGGTCGGTGCTTCGGCGGATATCCGCTCCTGCCGCCAGAAGATCAGCAGTTTGCCGGCAGGTTGGCGGAAGAGTGACGGCGACGGCGGCGCGATGCCTGTCGACGACGGCAGTGAGGTCCTGGCAGGCGACGCAAGCGCGCAGGTCGGACATCAAGTACACTACGGACAAGTATCCGAGCCTGCAACGCGATGAACGCTTTGCTCGTCTCACGGAGGAGCACGTGGCGCACTTCAAGGAGCTGCTGGGGGCGAACGGCGTGATTGATGCGCTGACGGACCCGTCGGTGCAGGACGACGTGGAGGCATTCAACGGCGACTGGATGCGCAAGTACCGGGGACACGGCCAGCTGGTGCTGCGGCCAGCATCGACGGAGGAGGTCAGCCAGGTGCTCAAGTTCTGCAACGAGCAGCGGCTGGCGGTGGTGCCGCAGGGTGGCAACACGGGTCTCGTGGGCGGGTCGGTGCCGGTGTTTGACGAGATCGTGCTGAGCATGGGCCGGATGCAGAGCGTGCGGTCGTTTGACGAGGTCAGCGGCACGCTGGTGGCGGACGCGGGCTGCGTGCTGGAGGTGATGGACAACTACCTGGCCGAGCGGGGGTACCTGTTCCCGCTGGACCTGGGTGCCAAGGGGTCGTGCCAGATCGGCGGCAACGTCTCGACCAACGCGGGCGGGCTGCGGCTGCTGCGGTACGGCAGTCTGCACGGCAGCGTCCTGGGCCTCGAGGTGGTGCTGCCGGACGGCACGGTGCTGAACGACCTCGGCACGCTGCGCAAGAACAACACGGGCTACGACCTGAAGCAGCTGTTTATCGGCGCCGAGGGCACGCTGGGCGTGGTGACGGCCGTGTCGATCCAGTGCCCGGAGCGGCCCAAGGCGGTCAACGTGGCCTTTTTGGGCCTGTCGTCGTACGACAAGGTGCAGCAGGCGTTCCGCAAGGCCAAGGCCGATCTCTCCGAGATTCTGTCGGCCTTTGAGCTCATGGACGCAGGCAGCCAGCAGGTTGTGCGCACGGTGCGGCCGGACAAGCGGCGGCCGCTGGAGGGCGACCACGCCTTTTACTGCCTGATCGAGACGAGCGGGTCGAACGCGGAGCACGACACGGCCAAGCTCGAGGCCTTTTTGGAGGACGTCATGGGCGAGGAGATTGTCGACGACGGCGTGCTGGCGCAGGACGAGACCCAGGTCAAGGAGCTCTGGACGTGGCGCGAGGGCATCACCGAGTGTCTCGGCCACCTCGGCGGCGTGTACAAGTACGACTTGTCCATCCCGCTGAGCGAGCTGTACCAGATCGTCGACGACACGCGCGCGCAACTCGACAAGGCCGGCCTCATTGGCGACACGGACGCTTTCCCGGCCGCCCAGGTCATCGGCTACGGCCACTTGGGCGACCGTAACCTGCATCTCAACATTACCGTGCGCGGCTTCAACGACAAGGTGGAGAAGGCGCTCGAGCCGTACATCTATGAGTGGGTGTCGAAGCGACAGGGCAGCATCAGCGCCGAGCACGGCCTGGGCCTGGCCAAGAAGAAATACGTTGGCTACAGCCGCAACCCGACGGCGCTTGCGCTGATGCGGCAGATCAAGAGCACGTATGATCCGGTAAGTGCAGCCTGTGACGAGCGTTTGGTGATGTCGTGATGAAAACAACTAACCAACCAGAATGGCATTTTGAACCCGTACAAATACATTTGAGTCCAGAGTTGTTGGTAGACAAAAAAAAAAAAGAACGTTGCTACTGGTGATGTTGATTTTGCTCGTGATATTTTCAGCTCGGCGACAGTAAGTCCGAAGCCGAGGTCCTGCACGGTTGCGGCACGTAGAAGCCCTCAAAGTGGCGCCCAGACGGCAACTAGGTAATTAAATCATGCGGGGGAGCCTACGATGCAGCTTCCATAGTTTCCCCGAGCAAAGTTACGGCAGTGGTGGACGGGGCAGAAAAAAAAAGACAGGCGGCGATACAGGCAGGTATTAGGGGCGTTTCATCGGGACTAGGCGGTGAGACAGCTCCGCACACGTAGCCGCATTTCCCTAACCTCTCCGACAACCGATAATCCCAGCCGGGTCAAACACGGCCGGTATCAACGCAACATCGTCGAGCTCTTGTTTTCTTCGTCTGCAACCGTGCTCTCGAGTCGCTCCAGCTCATACCACCGTTGTCATCATGTTCAAGCTCAGCCGCAGCCGGGCTGTGGCCTCGGCCTTCAGTGCCGTCAAGGTAAGAGACACCATTGCCACTGCCGTACCCCGCGTTTTAGCTGTGGTAAACTGTTGAGGCAAAATGAGGCAAAAAAAAACCCGCAGAATTGAGACTGACATGTGGCCACATCACAGCCATCGTCGTTTGTCCGCCTTCAGGCCGCCAGTCAGCAACGGCGTGCCCTCAGCATCCACGAGTATCTGTCTGTCAATCTGATGCGCCAGGTTCGTGCCGTGTTGTCCCCACATGTGAGATAGCTACCCGACGAAATCTGACCACACCGATGCAGTATGGCATCGACGTTCCCGACGGCCAGGTGGCGCACACTGCGGCCGAGGCCGAGGCGGTGGCCGGGACGATCAAGGCGGACGACATGGTGATCAAGGCACAGGTGCTGGCGGGTGGCCGTGGCAAGGGCACGTTTGACAACGGGCTCAAGGGCGGCGTGCGGGTGATTTACTCGCCGACCGAGGCCAAGATGTTTGCGCAGCAGATGATCGGCCACAAGCTGGTCACCAAGCAGACGGGTGCGGCCGGCCGGATGTGCAACGCGGTCTACATTTGCGAGCGCAAGTTTGCGCGGCGCGAGTTCTACCTGGCCATCCTGATGGACCGGGCGACGCAGACGCCGGTGATCGTGTCGTCGTCGCAGGGCGGCATGGACATTGAGACGGTGGCCAAGGAGAACCCCGAGGCCATTATCACGACGTACATTGATCTCGAGGTGGGCGTGACGGACGAGATCGCGCGCGAGATTGCCGTCAAGCTCGGCTTCAGCGAGCAGTGCGTCGAGGACGCCAAGGACACGATCCAGAAGCTGTACAAGATCTTCAAGGAGAAGGACGCGACCCAGATCGAGATCAACCCGCTCTCGGAGACGTCGGACCACAAGGTCATGTGCATGGACGCCAAGTTCAACTTTGACGACAACGCCGCCTTCCGCCAGGAGGAGATCTTCACCTGGCGCGACACCACCCAGGAGGACCCCGAGGAGGTGCGCGCGGCCAAGTCGAACCTCAACTTTATCAAGCTGGACGGCGACATTGGCTGCCTGGTCAACGGCGCCGGCCTGGCCATGGCCACCATGGACATTATCAAGCTCAACGGCGGCAGCCCGGCCAACTTCCTCGACGTCGGCGGCGGTGCCACGCCGGCCGCCATCAAGGAGGCCTTTGAGCTCATCACGAGCGAGCAGAGCGTGACGGCCATCTTTGTCAACATCTTTGGCGGCATCGTGCGCTGCGACGCCATCGCCCACGGCCTGATCAACACGGTCGAGACGCTGAACCTGCGCATCCCCATCATTGCTCGTCTGCAGGGCACCAACGTCGAGATGGCGCACCAGATCCTCAGCGACTCGGGCCTCAAGATCTTCTCCATCGACGACCTGCAGAGCGCCGCCGAAAAGGCCGTGCAGCTGTCCAAGGTGGTCAAGATGGGTAAGTGGATGCCGTGTTTTCCTGCCCCGTACGCGTATTCGTATTCGTCTTGTGTTTTGCTAACCATGTCTAGCTCGTGACATTGACGTTGGCGTTGAGTTTACCCTGGGCATCTAACCGGGCAAAACCGATGCGGAACCATAATATAGACAGCTGCGGGGCAGGGAGTTCTGGCCTGTGGTCTTGTGTGCTTTTTTTGCGCCGACGCTTTCCCAGCATTCTGATTGGCATGGCGCTTTTGTCGTCCTCAAACGGCGCGCCGTTGAGGGTCAGTGCCGGTCTTTGGTCATGAACGTAATATCAAAGATTTTTTATATTTGCGTACGGAGTGCGTCCAATAGTGTGAAGGTGTCAGTCATGGCAAAGGTGGGGGGAGAAAGAGAGAGATTGGTGGAGAGGAGGCGGAAAGAAGAGCGGAAAGGTTCAGCTAGAGAGACGGAAATGAGCAGCCGATAGCCCTAAAGCGGTCGTCGTCCCAACGAACTTGGAGAGGGTCCAATAAACGGGCGCGCCCAAGTGACAGGCGGGCAGGCCGTAGAAGCGCCGTTCGATTCGCCAGGCTTACGACGCCAGTGTGATGGCACGAGACGCGGGAACTGTCGAGGCCAGACGAGACGGGGCCAGAACAGGCAGGTGGAGGAGAGAAAGGGTGTCGGTCTGCGCTTTTGGCTTTCCAGCTTTTGCACGCCCGTTTTGTTAGTTCACCAGCCAAGTTTCCCGCTTGTGCCGTTCCCAGTTTTCGGCTCCCCTCCCTCCAATGGCCCAATTCTCCATTTTCCTGATTCAATGAGGAATTCCCAGCTCCCCATTCCTAGTCGTATTCTGCTTCCCAAAATCCCAAGTTTCCACCCTAGCTCCCACCTCAGCCCCTACGTCGTATACCAAGCCTCCCACCCCCCAGCTCACGTCCCACTTCCCACATCCCCCCCATCCCCGTCCCAAATGCGCCCAGGTGGCAGTTCCTGGCCCTTGCCCAAGCCGCTTGGTTCTCCCACCCTCCCGCATCCCGGTGTGCTCGTGCCCAGGACCGAGGGCCCTGCCTGTCGCTCGGCCTTCGCCTGTTTTTTGGCGGCGTCGTCTAGCCCCATCGGTCTTGGCCGCAGTCGCTACAAAAGGCAGGAACGTGTCCGGCCCCGGCTGCGGCCAATGAAAAGGCCGCCACCGCTAAACCGCCCCGAGCCAAAGGATCCCGTACGATAATAGGCCGATCCCTTGTCGCTGCAGCCCTACGAGCCTGGCTGGGGCGCCCACGTCGACCCTTGAAATTTCTACCGATGCACCGGCTATGTCATCCTTCCATTCATCTATGTGATCCTTCCAGAAGAACAATCCACCACACAGCCCTACAGCCTACAGCCCCGATTCGCTGTTCCGTCTGCTGTGCTTCCGTCCCATCCTCCCGGCTTGCTCTTCCTCCGTCGTGCCAATCCTGCGGAGCAATGTCTACAATGGGACTCTCTCCTCTTCCCTCGCCCACCTCCCCCTCCTCCCCCCCCCTCCGGGTCCTTGCCCTGCCCTCCTTCCCATACGCGTCATTTCTCACCCGTCCAACGGCCTCCGAGTAACTTGTCCTGGCATCAGCCGTCTCGACAGGCTGCAGGTAGCCCAGAGGAATCATGCAGGACGTATGCAGGCGGGGGACCCACAAACAATTGCCAATGCAAAATGGCCCCTTGGTCTGCCTCGCCATTTTTTCTACTCGGCGTCTCTGGCGGCGCAGACTTGCTCTTCTTCTGGACGCCGAACCAGCCCCATGCTCTGCGGGTTCCTGTAAAAGGCTGCCTGAGCGGTATGGCGCCCTCTTGCCAGAAGTGGCCCTAGACCCTGGGCCCGCCGTTCGAGATCTTTGGCTGTCGTGGAGGTGGGCTGCCGAACGGGGCTAACCCTCTCTCTTCCATCTGGTCCGTCCTTGCAGCGGTAGCGTCTCCCAGGTGGCTGCACCCAATCCTCCCCCCCCAGGAGAGTGGCTCGTACGCGCTGAGTCCTCGCCCAGTTGCAATATCGTCGTTCAGCATATCCATAACTCGTAGGGCAGACTTCGTGCTGAAGGGTCAACTGCCGTTGTAGCGGTGTCCTACTTCCTTCGGACCCCCCCCCCCCCCCTGTTCACTGCGTCCTGCCCCGTCAACCTTTGCCATCAGCCTCCTCCGATTCGCCCATGACCTTCACCTGTGTCCCGTCGCACTCCATTTGTCCTTTGCGCAAGACAATGCCGCTGTTGCAATTGTTTTGGTTGTGCTGTAACAGTGGGCAGAGGACCGATCCTTACTTCCTCTGGGATTCTGTTTTGGCTTCTAATTTAGCCCCATATCTTTTCGAAGCCCTCTTCCTCTTTACCCTGTTCCCTCTTATTGGCGGTTCGGCACGACTCTGATCCTTCTCCTTGCCACCGCACATATCTTGACGCCGCGCGTGTTGTTGTGCTTGCTTTTTTTTTCCATCTCAGGTCTCAGGTCTCGCGATTTTGCTCCTATCAGCCGTGCTTCGACTTACATGCCCATTCCGTCCAATATGAATTATGTTGATTTCCTTTCCTCGTTTACTCTGTTATAAAGACTGTTCGCAGCACCCTTCCCAGTCTTTTTGAATTATGCATCAGTCGCTTCCATCAGAATATCCCTCCTAACCCAATCTGCGTCGTCCTCGTCGAGCCACTCGGTCGTCCTCGGTCTATTCAGCATCCCCAACGATGGTCGGTGTACCAGGAAAATTCAAGGGCTGCGAGACCTGCCGGCTGCGGCGAGTCAAGGTATGTATGGGTTGCGGTCGGTGTTGTGTTGCCTCTCCTGACTCGTCAGTGCGACAATGTCCGCCCGTTCTGTCGAAAGTGCCTTGATAGCGGTCGGGAGTGTGCCGGTTACGAACGCGAAACCGTATTCATCATCGGGACTCCTGAAGACGGCGGCCGCTGCTCGTCCCACCCACCGCGTGTCATCAAGTCGAAGAAGGGATCCTCGAGCAACAGCCAACGCAAGGGTTCCGCCGCCAGCACCACGTCCAGCCGCGCCTCATCATCATCACCACCGGCATCATCATCGAAACAGCCAGAGTCGTATCAGCAGACGCCTATGGAGCAGCAAGGCCCGGTGCCTGTGCAGCCCCTCCGTCCGGCGTGGGACGACACCATCATGCTAATGAACAGTGGACTGGTTTACGCCACCACGATCGCCGCTCTCAACACTCCAGTCCACGCCCTCGTACGCCAGATGGACATGCAAGACTTTAGTTCCGGTAACTCGTTTGTCTTCTCGCCTCTGCCACCGTATCTCCCAGCAGACGTCCGGCCCATGCTGCATGGGATCGACTTCCAGCTTCGCTCGCAGTGTATGATGCACCTGTCGTCACCTGCCGTTGCTACGAGCGCAGACAGTGGCCTTGTTCCCATGGCCACCAGCAATTTTTTTGTCCTTCTCTATGAGGTAAGCCAAAAACGAGGGGTGGATAGTCGCACGCGGTGTGATTTGCTCGTACAAACGGAAGGAGCGGCGGTGGAGGGTGCGGCAAGAACTAGAGAAGCTAACTGGGCAGCACAATGCTTCTGTTTCTACAATCACACTGCCTCTCTGGAGCGATCCAGCGACACACGCGCGCAGCGTTCGACGACAAGGCCCCAGCCGGTTCACGACATTTCCGGCCCATCACCTTTTCGTCCGTGTGTTTCGGCCGACGGCGGTAAGTAATGACCAAGGCGACGTTTGGAGAAACAGCGATTGATTTTTTCTGTTTCTAGATTTTCTCTTCCCTGCTGAATCGCACGGACACATTCTTGGCTGAGCCAGAATGGGTCAACGGACCGTGGGAGGCACATCCGAAAGCTTGGATAGACCGGCTCCTGGACATTGTCGCCCTTGTTCCCGGTCTCCTCGGACGCGCCGACCAGATCACGCCGCACGACCCGACCATGGCACGACGACTGATGGTCCAGGATTTGCTCGACAACTGCCTCCGGGTCGAGCACGCCCTAGGACAGTGGTGGACAGCCCTGCAGACCGGAGGCGCCGGCCTCGGTGACGCAGTGAACTTCTGGCTCAACCCCGAAGCCAGTGATGCGCAAATACCCTTCGTGAACGCGTTTGCCTTTCGAGACGCCACAACGGCACTCATGTTTGTGACCTACTGGTCCACGTTGGTACTCTTGTACCCCTGCATCGGAAACCTCCACGCCGCCTTCTTCCAACAGGTGCTCGACGCCTTTCCCCCAGTGGTCCCGTACCTCCCCTCCGACCTACACATACCAGATCCGGGCAAATACGGCATAAAGACAGTGAGAGACATAGCGGCCAACGTGTGTCGCAGCTTGGACTTTGCCCTGATGTCCACTGTGCAGCCCGATCTGCTCACGGTGCCGCTCTACATCGTGGAGTCCTTCTACCGTGATATCAACGCCGCAACGGGCGGCGCCACTCTCGAGTTGATTTGGTGCGATGCCTTCCACGGCCGGCTTGCCAACCGAGGCCAGGTAATCGCCAACATGGTGCAGAGCAGACCGTGGGTAGACATTGCACAGTATTAGAAAGCTTATAAAGCGAGGGCATAATGACAACCCAACAGTTTCATCCAACTTTGTGTTGTATTCTCCATTCCCTCGCTGACTGTGGACACTTTGCCGCTGCGCACAGTTTGACGGTCATTCACTTTTTTCCTGCCCTGTTTTTCTTTTTAAAAACCCGTTGCACTTTCTGTTCGTCCTCGGACACTTGCACACAATCCTCATCAAGTTATTTTTATCAATCTAGTGAAGCACCACCGGCGACAACTCGGACGAGACGAAAGATGGAACAACACTCTCCCTCTGAAATTATGTCGACCTCGCCTTCGATCATTTCGGAGCTGAATTTGCCCCCCAGTGAAAATCGTCAGCTGGCGGTGGCCGTCGAGGATCAACGGGATGAGGCAGAGTATGAATTTCTGTCTGCCGAGAATAGTCCTCCCACTGCGGCGAAAGAAGCGAGACCGGCCAGCAAGAATCGACGCTCTCTTTCTAGCTTGGCCCGGCCATTCTTCGCTTCGGTGTTGAACTCGAAAAGTGGCCGCCGGCAGCAGGTGGCGGCTTCGACCATATCCGAGCAAAAGAAGGCAAAGCAAACTGCTGATACAGTTGGAGACAACGACACAATCTTGGTGGACCTTGACAACAGTACGGAATTTTCTGGAGCCCACAACCGTGCCCGCCAGGCCAATTACAACGCGGGCCCTTTGATTCTGATTAACGGGCTCCCTATGGTGGGAAAGTCGACTGTGGCTCGCACTCTGGCTCGCTTTTACGCCGAGGACATTCCCAGTTTGAAGAAATGGAAGATCAGACGGGCCAGGACGCCACCAGGCGTGGAGGCCTTTGCCAATAGCAACGTCATGGTGCTTCACATGAACGCAATGTGCCGGGCTCATGTCATGCACGGAAGCGGAAGCTCGAACAAAAAAGCGGATATCAAAATTAGGTGCGAAAGCTGCGTCCTTTTGGCACCCCCGAACTTCAGCGCCGAGAAGGAGGCAGAGGTGCGCAAGCGAGCCTTGGCCGAGTATGTGGTGCCCGAGGCGAAGGCGAAGGCCACCATCATCATCACGGATTCTCTACCTTTCTCGGAGGAGAATGCAGGAATCGTGCAGCAGTATCGAACCGCCGCACGAGTGTCGAGCCGGCCATTTGTCCACATTTACCTGGATTGCTCTGAGAGAGAGAATCTCCGTCGTCTTGATCTTCGGGTCTCGAGCGCTGAAATGGGTCAAAGCAAAACAAAACAAAAAGAGGTCAAGGGTAAGGGTAAGGGTAAGGCCAAGGTAAAGCCGAAGCACGCCCACGACGCCTTGCCTGTAAGACTTCTTGACCTTTTGCATTACGACGTGGGGATGGCCAAGTCAATGGAAAGGAGGTGGTTACGACCGGTGTTGTCGCCAGCAGCAATAGAACGGCGCGCGAGGTTTACAACGAACACGGGCCCGAGAACTGACTTCAGAGGGCGTTATATCGACTCGACAAATTTATTACCAGAGCATGCGGCTAAAGCAATCGCCGCTTATGTGAGGGACGTCCAGCATGGCGTGACGTGCCGCAACTTGGATGGCAGTACCAGCAGCATAGCCGAGATATGCGGGACTGGCCCGAGCAGCAAGACTACGAGTGCGATCAAGGGCAGCAAGAGAAGGATGTTTGGCTCGGGCGTGGGATCCCAAGGCGCTTCGCCCAGTTCCGGCTCTAGATAGAGGATGGCTTAGACGCACATTAGGCTTTTTTTTATACCAGGTAGACATTGTAATTCGGCAGTTGGAGAGCAAGAGCGGTCACGAGGCCGATCATAAAGAGGCTGACATAGAAAGAGGCAATTCACACAAAAATATGAATTGTTAGGAGTTAGACCAAAATATTATCGAAATTCGGGGTCACGAGGCCGGCATAGAAGAGGCTGACATAGAGAGGCAAATTACACAAAAAGACGAACAAATAATAGGAATCAGACCAAAATTTCATGTAACTGATGTTGGATGAAAGCCACAACTCGATCTCGTTCCATGTTGGCTGGGATACGACAGGCAATGTTTCGATAAAACAAAGGCTTTGAAGCAGACTACGTCAGAGGATGGAGGCTCGTAGCCTGGTTCCCCCAGGTCAAACATGGCCCAGGGCCGGGGGATTCATGCAGGCGATCGTCGGACAGGCCCATGTATGGCGGTAGGCTGATGAGGCCCGGGCGTGGTGGCGACAACGGTAGCGGCAGAGATCCCTGTCGCAGCATTTCAGGCCCGACGAGGCCTTGGGGAAATAGGGGGGGTCGCGCCAGCGGCCAAGGCATAAGTTACGGATAGGGGATGCAGTCGGACGATCAAAGGAATAAGAAGAGCAGAGGGCCGGCCGGCGTGCGAGAGGTTTCGGCCCTGGCAACCGGGTTTTGGCGTCTTACTTTCCGGATTTTGTTTTCATGACCCTTTTTCCGTCAATTTGGGCTTTGGAGGTGCGACCCCGCACAGACACGCTAAGTGCCCGGTTGGCTCGCCTAGATATTAGTGGGCAAGAACCCCTCGCAACGCCAATGGCAGGTGCCGAAGTGGCCGCAGGCGGCCGTAGCAACGGCGCCACAGAGGCGATTTCGGGGCTTTGTTTACAGGTGCCCAGTGATAGGCGGCCAGAAGAGGAGCCTAGCAGCGGCCCAACCACCACGAGGATTCGGACCACGCACCACGCTGAGACCGCGAAGCAGCCGGCCGCATCGTTGCAGTGTATTTTAAATTTGTCGTCAGACTCGGTCTTTCGCTACCGCAGCAGCAGCATAAGCAGCAAAAGCAGCAGAAGCAGCAGAAGCAGCAGCAGCAGCTACCAAAGCAGCCACAGCGCCTTGACCGACTTGACCGATTTGACCGACTCGACCGACGCACACGCCAGCCGCACGTCGATCAGTGCGACCTCGAGCCGATCAGAGTGTCCATCGCCGCCGCCGCCGCCGCTGATCCGCAGCCGCCGGGACGCGAAGCAGCTGCATGCTGCCCGAGAACAGCGGGCCAGCGCGGGCGTGAGAGAGCGGTCGGTGTCGTTGCCGTTGGGCCGCCGGCAGGGGACGAGAGCATCGAGACTCTCGACATCGTCGAGGCGGGCGTCCGAGGCAGGGCTAGGGTTAGGGTCAGGGTCAGGGTCACGGTCGGCATCGCCAGGCCTGGCCAGGATGGCGTACACGGAGCAACAACGGTGGATCAAGGTGCAGGAGAAGACGTTTACGAAATGGCTGAACACGAAGCTGCACGAGCGGCACCTGGAGGTCAAGGACCTGGTGCTGGACCTGAGCGACGGGGTGATGCTGATCCACCTGCTGGAGTGCCTGTCGAGCGAGTCGCTGGGGCGGTACGCGGCGAAGCCGAAGATGCGGGTGCAGCGGTTTGAGAACGCGAACCTGGCGCTCAACTTTATCAAGTCGCGGGGGATCCAGATGACCAACATCGGGGCGGAGGACGTGGTGGACGGCAACCGCAAGATCATCCTGGGGCTGATCTGGACGCTGATTCTGCGGTTCACGATCAGCGACATCCACCAGGAGGGCATGACGGCCAAGGAGGGGCTGCTGCTGTGGTGCCAGCGCAAGACGGCGTGCTACGACGAGGTGGAGGTGCGGGACTTTAGCAGCAGCTGGAGCGACGGGCTGGCGTTCTGCGCGCTGCTGGACATTCACCGGCCGGACCTGATCGACTACGACTCGCTGGACAAGGCGGACCGGCGGGGCAACATGCAGCTGGCGTTTGACCTGGCGCACCGGGAGATTGGGATTCCGAAGCTGCTGGACGTGGAGGACGTGTGCGACGTGGCGAAGCCGGACGACCGCAGTCTGATGACGTACATTGCGTACTGGTTCCACGCGTTCTCGCAGATGGAAAAGGTGGAAAACGCGGGGCGGCGGGTGGAGAAGTTTGCGAGCAGCATGCAGGGCGCGTGGGAGATGCAGAGCGCGTACGAGCGGCGGATGGCGGAGCTGCTGCGCCAGGTGCGGGCGCAGCAGGCGGAGTGGCAGGCGGCGACGTTTGCGGGGACGTATGCGGACGCCAAGGCGCAGGCGGGCACGTTTGCGGCGTACAAGCGGGGGCAGAAGCGGGTGTGGGTGGGCGAGAAGAGCGAGCTGGCGACGCTGCTGGGCAACATCAAGACGAAGCTGGGGACGTACCGGCTGCGGCCGTACTCGCCGCCGGCCGAGCTGCGGCTCTCGACCATGGACCGCGAGTGGGCGGCGCTGACGACGGCCGAGATGGGCCGCGGCCAGCTGATCAACGAGACCATCCGCGACATCAAGAACGCGCTGCGGCGGTCGTTTGCCGACAAGGCCAACGACTTTGCCCTGGCGCTCAGCACCGTGCAGCTGGCCATCAGCGGGCTCGAGGGCGACGTCGAGGACCAGCTGCTGCACGTGCGCAAGCTGGCCGACAACCTGCCGCCGCTGGACGCCTTCCTGGCCACCATCGAGGCCGTCGACGCCCAGTGCGCCGAGGCCAACATTGAGGAGAACGACTTTACCACGTACACGTACGACGAGCTCACGTACGAGCTCGGCCTGGCCCGCACCAGCGTGGCCAAGAAGCTCGCCTTTCTCGAGAACCAGATCGTGGCCCGCAGCATGACCAACCTGACGCCCATCCAGCTCGAGGAGTTTGAGTCGGTCTTTCGCCACTTTGACCGCGACGACAGCAACGCCCTGCAGGAGCTCGAGTTCTCGGCCGCGCTGGCCTCGCTCGGCCTCGTCTTCTCCGAGGCCGAGATGCACGCCTACTTTGCCGCCGCCGCCGCCGGCCGCGACCGCGTCTCGTTTGAGCAGTTTATCCGCTTCATGGTCGACGTCACCGAGGACCAGAACACGGCCGAACAGGTCTTCCAGTCCTTCCGCGAGGTCGCCGACGGCAAGCCCTACGTCACCGAAATGGACCTGCGCCACTCGCTCGTGCCCGACGAGGTCATTGACAAGCTCATCGCCATCATGCCCGCCCACCACGGCCCCGACCTGGCCGAGGACCGCGGCGCGCCCCAGTACGACTACATTACCTTTATGGACCGCATGATTGCCGACGCCGACGAGGCCGCCGATGCTGACGCTGACGACGCCGCCGACGCCGACGACGTCGACAGCCGCGGCGACGACGACTCCGATTCCGCCTCCGCCTCGTCCGCCTCGCCCTCGCCCCAACGCCCGCCGCCGTCCGGCCGCCAGACGCCCCAAAAGACGGCCAATGGCGTCTGATCTTTCTATATTTCCCCCCTCAACACCCCCCCCTGGTGGTCTCGCGCATCAGTTTGGCTAGGACAGGATGCTGGACACGCTTTGTACTTTCTTTTCCACACGGCTTACGTATTTCTACGCTTTTTTGGTTCCGTCTTTGATATGCATGCTGTGCTAATATGAGTTTCTGCCGTCGAAATCTAACCCAGGCCCAAGTCGCCCGCCCCACCCAAAAAACGTATGCTGACTACACAAAATAACCGTCACGTGAGTTACGCATCCCGGAATCCGCCCATCTCCTTGAGCGCCGCGGCCAGCCGCTGGTAATCGCGCAGCAGAACCGCCACCTCGCTGATGCGCAGTTCCGACGCGTTGTGCACCTCGAGGAACCGCTTGACCGGTGGCGCCGTCTGCACCTTGGGCGGGAGGGCCGCGGCGATGTCGGGAAAGGCCTGTATGTTTTCGTTAGCAAAAGCCACACATGAAGCAAGACCAAGGAGGGAGAGCACGCACCGTGGCCAAGTCGCCCCCGTCGGCTCCCTTTTCCAATGGCGGCACCGCCGAGGCCGACACGGCGCGCCCGAATCCGCGGAACCCGCCAATGCCGCTGAGCCGTGACATGGGGTTGAAGGAGCTGCCGAGGCTGCGGACGGAATCCAGGAGGGCGGGGTTGTTGGCAGCCGCAGCCGCAGCCGCCGCCCCGGCCGTCGTCGAGGCCGTGTTGGTCGAGGTCACGGAGCCCTCGTCATCGGCAAACGCCACGCGGCGGGTGCTGCTGCTGGCGCCGCTGCGGGCGCTGTCGGCGCTGTGGTCACGTGACGCGGACGTGCCCGAGGTCTTGCGGCCGCCGACAATGGTGAGCAGCTTGTCGTCGCGACGATACGTGCTGGGCAGCGCAGCAGGCCGGGGCATGTGGTGGGACTGGCGGCTGGCCAGGGGCGGCTGCTCCTCGCCGCTGAGGGAGGCGTCCTCGTCCTCGCTGGGCGGCGGCGGCGTGGTGATGAGCTTGCGGGCCTCGTCGAGCGTCTTGGGCACGACGACGACGCCAGCATGGTCCGGCTGCGGCGCCTGTGGCTGCTGCTGCTGGTTCTGCAGCTTGCCGAAAAAGAGACGGTAGCTGCCCTCGAGGCTGTTGCCAATGGTCTTGAGGCCCTGGTCGGCAGCGCTAAAGGTGTTGAGCACGGCGTCGCTGGCGGTGCTGAGGGCCTGGGCGGGCGTGTTGACGAGGTCGCTCAGACGGCGGTTGTGCAGACGCACGGTGGGCCGCAGGCCATCGGCGGCGGACGCCGGCTCGACCATGGCGGCAGTGGCCTGGCTGCCGCTGAGCTCGGGATTGCTGGGCGTGGCGGGGGCGACGGTGAGGCCCTGGGCAAAGTAGGCGGGGGGAAAGGTCTCGGTCTTGGGCGTCTCGGGGCCGGCGGGTTTGGCCGGGCCCTCGGGGGCCTCGTCGGCGCGCAGGGTGGAGAGGTCGACGGTGTCGAGGAAGCTGATGGCGGCCTCGAGGTTGGTGAGGCAGTAGGCGGCCTCGCCGTCCATCTTGGGCTCCCAGCGGAAGCGCTGGATAAAGTTGAGGTCGCTGACGACGTTGAGCTGCTCGGGGGGCAGGGTGATGAGGGTGTAGATGAGCATGGGCATGATCTCGTCGGCGGACGAGGAGGGGTGGAAGTGGGCCAGGGTGTCGACGATGCCCTTGTGCGCCGTCTTGAGGCGGTTGAGCTTGCCGAGCGGGTAGTGCGTCTGGTTCATGCGCACGAGCTCGCGGCGGGCGGGCTCGAGCCAGGCACGCACCTCGGTGGCATGGGGGCCGCCGGAGCGCTCGCCGAGGTCGACGCCGAGGTCGGCGGGCCCGATGCCGACCACGTCCAGCGCGGCCGTCTTGGACCGCAGCTTGTCGTCCTGGGCCTCGTCCTGCGTCGACCGGTGGCGGTAGATGCGGTCGTAGATGCCCTCGCACAGCCGCCGCTCGACGGCCTCCTCCATCAGGCTGCGCTTGACCTCGAGGGCCCGCCGCTTGCGCTTGCGATCGGCGAGCTCGTCGGCCGTGATCATCTGCTGCTCGGCCTCGGAGCGGGCGGCCCCCCCCGACGAGATCGAGGACGACAGCGGCTGCAGCGCGGACGAGGGCGGCGGCGGCGGCGTCTTGGTGCGGTCACGGCCGCCAATCGAGGCCGCCTTGGCCCGCAGGATGCTGGCGGCCGACGGCCGGGTGGCGAGGGTGGCGGCGGCGGCGGTGGCCGGGGTCTGCTCGCGGCTCTGGCGGGCGGCCAGCACGGCCAGATGGGTGGCAATGTGGGTGGAGGCGGTGGCGTAAAAGTCCTGGAACATGGCCGCGAGCACGTCGATGCTGGGCGGCGTAGGGTGGACCTTGGCCTGGAGCGACTCGATAAAGTTGTCGGCGAGGCCGATGAGCTCAATGGGCAGCTCGTCGAGGTCGATGGAGGCGCGAGGCGGCTCCGGAGGGTCGTCGTTGTCCTCGTTCTCAAACGTGTCGGGGCCTGGTTTCTTTTCCTTTTCCGGGGCCATGCTGTACTTTTCGGCGGTGGCGGTGGCAGCAGTAGCAGCCGTAGCAGCAGTGGCAGCAGTGGCCTTGAGATCCGATCGCGAGGCAGCACGGCTGGGCTTGAGCGGATTGGGGCGTCGGCCGCCGCCAGCGGCGGCGTCCTTTGAGCCGGCCGGGGCCATGAACGTCTCGGTCAGACTGGCAAACATGTCCAACATGTCAGCATCGATGAGGCCATGACGCGGGAAACGGGAAACGAGACGGCAGACGCGCGAGAAAAAAAGAGTAAACAACGACCGGGCAAAGAACACAGTGTGCCACGTACCAGACCGCACCCGCATAAAGGGTCGGGGCGTCGTGAAACCAGCTGGCGAGTGGAGCAGGCTTCCAAGACGAAGTGGCAGCTGCACGGGGGCAGAGACAGGTCCGCCGGGGACAGAGAGAGACAGAGACGAGGGCCAATCGCAGCCAGCGACAGTGGCAAAGGTCAAGGCAGAAAAGGGCCGGAACAGGTTGGCGATGCTCGAAAGAATCGGCCCAGACGGCCCGGCGAGTGGCGACGGAAGACGACGAGGCAGCAATGCGAGGGCAGAGAAGGGGGTTCAGGGTGGTCTAGGTCGATGCGGCGTGCGGGACGGCGACGGAGTTGTGGGCTTGTTGCGTGCGTGTTCTAGGCAATAGTGCGGGCAGCTGCAGTGGGTCTCGATCCGACACACCGTTGTCGATAGAGACGCACCCCCGGTGAGATGGGGTCTACGGCCGCACCGTTTATGTACTATCTGTGCTTACTGTGATTACTGTGATTACTGTGATTACTGTGTTACTGCGACTCCGTACGGAGATGGCACAAATGGGTCAAACACGGTGCGTCTGTATCCAGTCCGAGCTGCTGGCGGGACGTCTCAGCGCCGAGGTCGCTGTAGTACAGCGCTAAGCAGACATCCCACCGATAGGCGTATCGTATGACGAGTAGGGGTCGAGCGAGGCTTCGAAAGAGGCAGGTGTGTGTTTATGAGCGACCCCAACGTTTTTAGTAAGACGTACTGCAAATCGCTTGTCTTGGGGCACGGGAATGCATCCCGAATGGCAGGCGACACTGGCGGCACGTGCGCGCTGCCCCGCTCGCCACGGCTACGACGTAGGCAGAGGGATAGTTGGGTGCCTGAAATCCGAGGCGGAGTTGCCGCGCGCCCAACAAATGGCCGCCTGATGTGCCGTTATCGCGCTCTGGCGTCATAGTCCACCTGGCGGAGGCCCCAGCCGATTCCAGCCGTCTGCATCCCTCTTTTCGACAACTGGCACACACTGACGGTCTGACGACCGAGGAGGACGACGCCGACACTACAAGAACAGTTCCACCAGTTCCAACAGTTCCATCAGAATCCTTGCATCTCATCGCCATGAGGCACCACCGGTCCACGTCTGCAGGCAGCGGGACGGCCAAGCTGCTGCTCTCGCTGCTGGCGTTGACGGGCGTGCCGCTGGCGGCGGCCGTCGCGGACAGCGCTTCCGGCCAGGCGGTGATGCCCATCCCCCCGTCTGGACCGGTGCTGTCCCCCGAAGAGCCAGCGCCGGCCGACCATGTATTTGTAGGTATTTATTGAAAAAGAACTTGGAGACGATCCGTTTCTGACTCTGCCGGGACAGACGCTCCGACACATTTACCACCACGGCACGCACCGGTTTCCGAAGCTGCACCGCCGCATCGACGTGCACGCGCGCGACGCGGACGTGTGGATGGAGGCGGCGGACGGATACGGACGCCAGCGGCTGCCGACGCTGCGGGCCAAGAGCCGGGCGGCGCCGATGGAGCGGCTGGTCGACCGGCGGCCGAGCGTGGTCGACCCGCTGGTGGCGGAGGCGCGGGTGCGCGGCGCGGTGGCGGTGACGTCGGCCGACGCGTGGACGCTGGAGCCGGTGGCGGCGCCCAACGTGACGGACCGCGACACGGTGCTCAACATGGCGTACATGGCGTCCAACGCGTACGTGCAGACGCCCGAGGAGGCCGACTGGTTCGACGTCGGCCACCCGTACAACCGCAGCGGCGACTTTGGCTGGGAGGGCGACGGGCTGCGCGGCCACGTCTTTGCCGACGCGACCAACGGCACCATTGTGATTGGGCTCAAGGGCACGTCGCTGGCCGTGTTTGACGGCGAGGGCACGACGACCAACGACAAGGAGAACGACAACCTGTTCTTCAGCTGCTGCTGCGCCCAGCAGGGCCAGTGGACGTACCGCCAGGTGTGCGACTGCGCCACCGGCACCTACGCCTGCAACAACACGTGCGTCCGCGGCGCCCTGCAGCAGGAGAACCGCTACTACATGGCCGCCCGCGAGCTCTACGCCAACGTCACCAAGCTCTACCCCGACGCCAACGTCTGGCTGACCGGCCACTCGCTCGGCGGCGCCGTCAGCTCCTTTCTCGGCCTCACCTACGGCCACCCCGTCGTCACCTTCCAGGCCGTGCCCGACGCCCTCGCCGCCGGCCGCCTCGGCCTGCCCGTGCCGCCCGGCGCCGACCCCGCCCGTCCCCAGGCCCGCCCCTGGACCGGCTCCTACCACGTCGGCCACACCGCCGACCCCATCTACATTGGCGTCTGCAACGGCGCCACCGCCTCGTGCTCCTACGCCGGCTACGCCCTCGAGTCCGCCTGCCACACCGGCTACGAGTGCGTCTACGACGTCGTCGCCGACCTCGGCTGGCGCGTCGGCGTCGGCACCCACAAGATCCACACCGTCATCAACGACGTCCTGCTCCGCTACGACGCCGTCCCCGAGTGCCGCTTCACCCCCGAGTGCCGCGACTGTGCCGGCTGGAAAATGTACGAGAGCAACGGCACCGAGCACTCGGCCACCACGGCCGTGCCCACCTCCACCAAGACCCGCACCCGCACCGCCACCTGCCAGACCCCGGGCTGGTGGGGCTGTCTGGACGAGTCGACCACCACGGCGGCGACCACCACCGGCACCACTAGCACGACCAGCACGACCAGCACTACGAGCACCACTACCTCCAGCACCACCACCTCCCACAAGACGACCAAGACGACCAAGACAACGGCCACCACCACGTGCGAGACGCCCGGCCGCTTCTGGGGCTGTCGCGACGAGCCCACGCCGACGACCACCACCTCCACCACTACCTCCTCCATCGACTCGACCTGCGGCACCCCCGGCCGATTCTGGGGCTGTCTCGACAAGACGACCGACACCCACGTGCCGACGTCGACGCGGCCGGCACCCACGCGCGCCATCACCACACCAGCCAAGACCACACCGGCCGAGACCACGCCGACCGCCACGCCGTCCACCAAGCCAAAAGTGCATTGTCTCCGACGCAGCTGGCTCGGCGTCTGCCAGGACTGGGGATCCGACGAGCTGTAGTCTCGGAGGCGTTTGTTTTTCATCTGACTACACTTTGAGAGGGAGGCACCACAGGAACTACAGTATACGGAGGCGTATGGGGAACCCGAATTTGCTCTTTTTTGTTCTTGTCTACACAACGTTGGTTTTTGCGGCATCGGAGGACGATCTGCGCGTTGCTTATAGAATGTATCTTACTTTACCGACCACAGAGTACACAGAGTTATTACTCAATGGAATGCCGTTCCGGCTGGTCTATCCACAGCTGGTCATTCTTTTCGTGGGAGGAGGGACGTTTGGATTATGTACGTGGTAGGGTGGATGGATGGATGGATTAATGGACTGATTCCCTATATATAGCCATCTACAACATAACCATAACGCGGGTGGGCTAGTCAATATGTGGCGTGGAATGTGGCCGTGGTAAGGATATAGAAGACGGAAACAAAAGGCGCCGTTATGGTGACAGAAACGCGCAAGCAGGATAGTTGTAACCGGATGCGTTGGTTGTCGGTTTAGGCGATGAAGTCCTTTAAAGACCGAAGCTCACGGTCTGTTGGTTTTCGTCTTGTAACCGACTTGTCAACGTCGCTTCCTTGCGCACTGCCGGCCATTCTCCTGATGGCTGGTGGAATGGACAAAACAGCTAAACACCTGCTTGAATACAGTATGCAGGCAGGACCTGGGGTAGCGTGCGGGGTTCAATTACGAGTACAGCGGGTGCATTAGCGTGCCGTGTACCTGCTCTATAGATGCGTGCTGACAATGGCAAGACATGACAAGTGAGTAATTGTGCCTGGTCGTCCATTTCGGGAATATGCGTGTGGGGAAGGGTTAAACGAGAAAGGAACAGGAGCACCAGACCGCCACCCGTTTCAACCTCCATCCCTCGTCCAGCTCGGCTACGTTCAGAGCATCGGCTTCTGGTTGCCATATCCGTGGTCGTCGCCTGCAGGTTTAGGCAGATGCATCTCACGCAATAACAGCACAGTACAACCGTAAAGGCATTTCTATTTATTCTATTGATCAACAGATCAAATATGTTCCTGGTGCAAGACCAGCCACCTACAGAGACACAATCGCCTCGTGCGTGGTGTTCTTCTCCGCCTCGTCGCCGAAGACGTTGATATTCCACGACGGCTTGTCTGTTTCTGTTAGCCCCGGCCTCGACTCTCTGCCCTGCTGCAAACAAAGCACACAACGTACAGTTCACCGGCACATTGAAACGCTTGGGCGTCGCGCCCAGCTTGCCGAGCGCGGTAACGGCGGCCTCGTCGAGCTCAATCTCCTGGAAGTTCTCGAGGATGCGGGCGGCGCGGACGGACTTGGGGATGACGCTGTGGCCGCCGATCTGGGACCAGGCGAGGATGACCTGGGCGGGCGTGACGGTCTTGCCCTGGGCGGCGCTGAGACGTTCCGCCACCGCAATGACCTCGGGGTGGGCGACGAGCAGCGGCAGGCCTTGGCCGTTGTTGCCAAAGGCCGAGTAGGCGGTGATGTGGACGTTGTTGGCGGCGCTGTAGCGCACCAGGTCGAGGATGGGCAGCCGCGGGTGGCGTTCGACCTGGTTGACGGCCGGCAGGACGCCCGTGGCAGCGCCCAGGGCCTCGAGCTGGGAGACGCTAAAGTTGGCCACGCCGACAGAGCGGGTCTTGGACTTGGGCAGCTTCAGCATGGCCCGCCACGTGTCGATGAGCGAGACGGTTTCGAGCAGCTCGACCTCGGCCGGGTTGCTGGGCGACAGCGGGAAGAGGTCGTCGCTGCGGCTAAAGGCCACCGGCCAGTGGACGAGGTAGAGCTGCAAGACAAGGTCAGAGCCAGAACGATAGAGGGACAAAGGTACAGAGAATTGGGACACAGCCGCGGTGACTCACGTCCAGGTACTCGAGCTCCAGCTCGGCCAGAGTGTCATCCAGAGCCGCCTCCACGTCGTCGGGGTGGTGCTTGGTGTTCCACAGCTTGGACGTGATGAAAATGTCCTCCCGCTTCAGGCCCGGCAGCTCGGCCAGGGCCTTCTTGATGCCCGTGGCCACCTCGCGCTGGTTCTGGTAGATCTTGGCCAGATCCAGGTGGCGGTAGCCGACCTTGAGGGCCTCGAACACGCCCGCGGACACCTCGCCCGGGCCGGCCTGCCAGGTGCCGTAGCCCAGGAGAGGGATCTTGTGGCCGGAGCTCAGCGTTGCCGTCTTGCCGAGAGACATGGTTGCAATGGTACGGTGGTGGAGGCTGGGATGGAGAGCAAGACAGGACCGCGGGGCAAGAGGGGTCCTCGGCGGTTTTATATTTTTCAGGGCGGGCCAATGACGTAGAAAAAGGGCCATGTTGTCCCAGTCTTGGCTCCGATGGTACCGACGTCGGCTGCTGTGGCGTGCTGCTATCCGCACTGCGATTCGCGCTTTGTAAGCAAAACTCAAATCCCGGCCGTGGGGGAGCGCCGGGGCCGTGGCTGCGATAAGATAAGGAAAATGGGGCCAACGTATTTCTCCGTTCCTGGTTTAACGCGACTCGGCCGTTGACACACGACCAGGACAACGACCATTTGGCAACATGGCGGCCGCATCGAGACAGGGCACACGGCCATCGGCAGCGGCGGCGGCCGCCGATACGGACAACGTATCGGTATCGGAGCTGTCCAGTCTGTCGGACCTGGGCAGCGACGGCAGCGACAGCGCCGACGAGGACGCGACGAAGAAGCCGGACAAGATCGAATGGCTGGCCACGGGGCGGGAGCGGCGGTCGACGGCGGGCAACCGGATGAAGAGTCTGCTAGCGAGCATGGGCGCTGGCATGGGCACGTCGGCCGCGGATGGCCTTGGTGGCGGCGGCGGCGGCGGCGGCGGCGACGACTCCGACCTCGAGCTGCTCTTTGCCGAGGACGAAGAGGACGGCGGCTGGTCGCTGGACGAGCAGGAGCACGGCGGAGAGGAGGACGGGGACGACGACGACGGGGAGGGCAGCGAAGCGGGGGGGCGGGATGGGGCGGGTGGCGGAGACGACGTGTCGGACATGCACATGGACTCGAGCGGCGACGAGGGGGAGGACGACGAGGCGGGCGGTGCGGCGGACGAGCTGGCGGGCGAGCGGGAGCTGGAGCGGCGGGAGCGGGAGCGGATGCTGGCGGCGCGCAAGCGGCGGGCGCAGGCGGCGATTCCGGCGCGGTTCCGCAAGAAAGTGCGGATTGCGGGAGACGACAAGGGGAAAAAGACGGCCGACCCTACCGAGACAAGAGAGACGGGAGAGACAGCCGACACGGAGACGGGCGACACGGAGGAGACGGCGCAGACGCGCCGCAAGAAAAAGAGCGAGCGGGCGAGCTGGCTGCCGACGGCGGCCGACGCGCCGACACGGGCGTCGGCCCGAGCGACGACGCGCAGCAGCAAGGAGCAGCTGCACCGGCAAATGGCGGAGCGCGAGCGGCGCCGCGTGCGGCAGCTGGCGGTCATGGCCCGCAAGCAGCAGCGGGCGGCGGCGAACCGGAAGCCGCCGCTGACGCAGGCCCAGCGGCTGGCGGCGGCGGCCCGCGTCGAGGAGGCCAACACGCGCAGCCTCAACACCTGGGAGGAGGCCGAGCGCCTGCGCGAGGCCGAGCGCGCCGCCAAGCTGGCCGCCATGTACAACCGCACGCTCGAGGGGCCCGTCGTGACCTTTTGGAGCGGCATCGTCGAGCTCGGCGGCGAGGGCCAGCTCAAGCACGTCGGCCGCATGGTCTCCATCCAGGAAAAGGCGCCCCGCAAGAAACGGCAGACCGCCGCGGCCAAGGCGGCGGCGGCAGAGGCAGCCGCCGCAGAGGCCGCCGCCGCAGAGGCCGCCGCCGCAGAGGCCGCCGCCGCAGAGGCCGCCGCAGCAGGAGGAGCGGTCACGGCCGAGGCGCCCCCGGCAGAGACCGGAGGCGAACCCACAGAGACAGAGCCAAAGCCGGACGGGGCCGAGACGGAAAAGCCACAAGAGAACGAGACAGGACCGAAACAGGAGGCCGACGCCGACGCCGAACTGCCACCACCACCGGCGCCCTTTACCCACTCCGTCTTTGTGCCCATCGAGGCCGACACGCCCATGCCTGACGTCGTATCTACCGACCAGCCATCCCAAGCACTACCACGGCCACCACTTTCTCCTGCTCCACAGCCGGACATGGAGACGCCAGCCGCCGCCGTACCGTCAACAACAAACGAGACAGCCGGGCCCGAGCCCACTCCTGCGCCGGCGACATCTTCATCAGTGGCATCTGCACCACTTGCACCACTTGCAGAAGCTGCAGAACCTACAGCGCCTACGCCGCCTGCACCACTTGCACCATCTGCAGAACCTGCAGAACATGCACCACCTGCAGAGCCTACAGCATCTACTGCACCGGCTACATCCACTCCCCTGGCTACAGCGCCTGTGCCGGACACAACACCACTCCCGGCTGCCATACTAGACACCGCCGCCGCCGCGCAAGACACCGCCGCCGCCATACCAGACACCGCCACCGTCCCGCCATCGCCAGCCGCTCATCCGACCGTCGACAGCCGCATCACCCGCACCTGCATCGTCCTGCAGAACTTTGACGAGGACGCCCTCAAGGACCGCCAGGTGCAGATGCAGGTTCTGTTTGGCCGTCGGATGGCCAAAATTGGCAGTGAGTTTTTTTTGGTTTTTTTTTGTCTTGGTATTCCCCCTATCCGCTCGTCGCTGACACCTCAGAACCCGCTCACGCGCCGCTGTGCAGCATCACTGGTCATCCGGCACGGTACCGCGATGTGCAGACGGGACTGCCCTTTTACAATAGCTACGCCTACAAGGAGATCCGGAAGCTGGTCCACGGCGACTACCGCTGGAGCCGTCTGGTCGGCGCCTGGGCAGGACCAGGCGTGTCCTGTGCTGCGGCGGGCGTGCCCGACGGCTTCCTGGACCCGGCCAAGGTGAAGAAGAAGGGCATCGATAAGGAGAGCGTGCCGGCTGATACAGCCGAAACGGGCGAAACGGGAGAAACAAACGAAACGGGCGATAAAGGGGAAATGACTAAAGGGGGCGAAATGGCCCAAATCGCCAAACCGGGAGAAACCGCCAAAACGACCGCAACGGACTCACCTGCCAAAACGAGCGAAACGGATAATACTACTTCAGGGCAAAACACGGCCCCCACCGCCAAAACGGATGAGCTGATCAAGCAGGAGGACACGGCCGCAACGACCAGTAGCGACACTCCTAATCCGGTGGTGCCAATAGTGTAGACTGCTAGCACCGAGGCTGTAATAATAGTTTTTCGGCACCGAACCCAGAAGGGCTCAAGTGCCCAATAGAACAGAACGAATTGGAAGCTCGTATTGCACGAGTACGCCTGCAAATATGCCAAATAGCGAGACTAAAATAGTACCCAACGGAAACAGGACGGGGCAACAATTAAGGCGAGAACAAAGAAAAAGCCCCAATGATTCCCCAACGCAGATTTCACCGCCGAGCCTCCCAAAAAGAGGGAAAAAAAGAAGAGAAAATCTAGGCCAAATCACAACGTCCCTGTATCACGTGCGCACATGCTCAAATCATATCCCAAGCGCCCCCCTCCCAGGTACCCTCCTCAGCTGCTCTCCAAGCGCTAGACTCGGCACCATTCGTCGATCGATATCCCACATCCATGCGACGGCGCAGTGTTGCAGGCCAACTGAAACCCGCCGGTTGGGCCATCTGCCCTTTGCCATTTGCCCTCTGCCTTTCCGGCGGGTCCGGCAACGGCTCACAGAAAACCGGATTCGGCCAAAACCCTGTTTTGCACGCCCAGTCAGCAAATGTGACCCCATTTTCTCAAATTGTCCGTTCCTCATCCTTCGCCTTGATCTTCAGGGGACCGAGAGCCGGCGTCGCCGCATGTGGCGGTGGATACGGCCGCCCATAGTGCCGCCTAGATCACCAATCACCACGTCCTAGTCCCACGCACGCACACGCCACCGAACCCGACCGAACAAGGAAGGGAGACAAAAAACGGTGTAGAAAGAGCCGGGCATGGGCACCGGCCAGCGACACTGCTAGCCGCCTCTGGTATTGCGGATCCTATTGCTGCTGTAGCATGCGCGCTACTGTCACATACCTCACTATCTTCTCGTCTTCCCGCTCGCGAGGTTCTACTTGCAAGCTCTTGTCGTACATCTCGTGCACGTCGCCCGCGGCTTGCATGTTGCTCAGGATGTAGTCCTGCAGCTCCGATACCGACTGCAGCATGTAGGCGACGTTCTGGTACTGCTGGATGTCGCGGATCACTTCCGCCGTCTTGGCCCGCTTCGCAAAGTTGATGAGGTTCGTCTTCTTGATGATCGACGGAATCCCGTCCTCGATGAACGTGAGATCCGTCAGGTACACGCCTGTGCTCTGTTAGTGGCTCCGCCCCCAAGCCCACACTCGCCACGGCCAGGAGACCGTCTTACCAAAGAAGGGAATGCAGGGGGGGTTCGCAACATGCAACGCCTCCCTGTACTCGCCAAAGTTCTTTGTGCTGGCCATCAGCTTCCGCATGCTCTCTAGCGTGCTCTGCGTCTTTTGCGGCACAATATCCCACGTCCGCTTGAGGCGTGCAATGGGCGCAGTGCCTAGTGCTGAAATGATCGACGTCAACGTCGAGAAGTTGTTGAGTCCTCGGCATTTCTGTTCGCGTCAGCACGGCTCTCATGCAGGGGGGCGGGAGGACAAGGAGACCTACATCGGCAACAGCCACAAAGTGCTTGATCACCACCACGCGCTTCTTCACGTCCGTCTGCGCCAGAATCATCTCCGCCACCCAGTTCGTCATCTGGTTCGAGTGCAGGATCAGCGCCTTGACGTTCGGCGCCGGCTCCGGTTCCCCCTCGCCGACCTTCTTCTGCCACGTCTTGTTGAGGCACTCGGTCGGCTTGATCTTGATGTACAGACGAGATTCGATAATCGTCAGTTGCCGCGCAAACTCGGTCACATCAATATCCAGAAACTTGAGCTTCTTCATGTTCTTGGGCATGATCGCCGGTGGCGTATTCAGACTTTGCGTCTGCACCAGCCGACGGCCCCCCGAATCCTTGCCGCTCAGGCGCTGATCCAGCACCGCCATCAGTGGGCCCGATCCAGGCGTTTCGGTCGACTTCACCGCGTCCCGGGCAAAGGCGTACACCGACAGAAGGAGCTGCTTGGTCTCCTCCAAGCTCACGTCCTCCATCCAGAAGTTGTCAAACCAATTCTTAATGATGTTGACCACTCGGAATCGGATCAGCTTCTGCTTCCGGTCGCGCCACTGCTCGCCCTCGCTCTGTGTCAGGCCCTCGGGCGGCTGGATGCTGAACCGCTTCACCAGGAGCTCAAACAACTCTCGTGCCGTCGTAAAGGACCGGTACGTCAGCAAGAACGTATTGTTGAAACTGTAGTCGAGCTTGTCATGCCGTGTAAGCTGCTCGACCAGCGCCAAGAGGGAGCCGCCCTTGACCTGTGGAGGCTGCGTCTTTGTGTCCCAAGAAATTTCGGCCTCGTAGTCGAGCCGCAAGAAGTCGGGCGTGTCGTCCACCATCGCCTGTGGCGACGGGTCCTCGCCCAGCAGCTTCTTCAGCTTGGAGTAGTCGCCGACCTTGCGGTACGGCTGCGCGGCCGGGTCCGCACCCTCGGTGAAGGACTGCGTCTGCATCAGCGGCGGGCGCGTCGGAATGCCCCGAGACTCGGACCGCTGATGGACGAGTGTGGTCGCAGAGCTCATCGCGCTGTTCATAGGGGGCATGTTCGAGTTGGACATGTAGGGCATCGTCTCGCCGCGGCGTATCGGTTCCCGCATCATGTGGTCTTCGCGCGCATGCATCTCGTTCCTCTGCTGCAGGTTAATCTGCACCTGTTCCGAGAGTAGCTGCAGCGAGAAGCCAATGTGCGAAGAGTTCGTCTCGAGAGCACGAGCGCATAGTCGCACGTACTCCAGACGGTTCTCGAGCGCCTCCCCGCGGACCTCTGCCCACTCGTCCGCCAAAGGTCCCGCGACTGCCTGGCAGCCAAGCAGGAGGTCTGAGATGTTATCGTAGAGGCTCTGCTTGTTCGTGCTGAAGTCACCGAGCTGCGGCGTTTGGAAGCTGTTGCCCAGGACTGACAGATCAATGGACTCGATCATGGCGATCCACGGCTTGAACATTTCCAGCACCTTGCCGCCCGATATGCAAACGTTGTTGCCGATGACTTCGTGCTTGAACGGGGTGACCACCTTGTCCGTCATGGTCAGGTGCTTGTCCAGCTCACGGATGCTGGAGACGAGCATGCGCTTTAGTTCGTCCAGCCGCTCCAACAGCTTGCCGTCCAGAATGGCTGCAGGGTCGGTTCCACCATCCTCGTCCTCCAAAAAGTTGGACGTGATGGGGTCTCGCGGGCCCAACGAGTTGTTCTGCCAGCTGCCGCCGGTGCTGCTTCCAATAATGAAACCGGGAAACAGGCGGGGGATCTCCTCGCCTCGCTGCTGGCGAGCGACCTCGACGTAGCTGAAGACGCCCGAGAGAACGCCATCGGCTTCCTGGAGACATTTCTGTACAGACTCGGGGTTTGGCCAGTCCGCCGCCGCGATGTGCGACGAGATGACGAGCTTGGAAAACTTGGACATCATGTCGCGGAAGTGGGGGTACAACGCTTTGTTCGTGGAGATGATGGAGGGCTGCCCCGAGTGGTTGTCGGTCGTTCCGGAGCCGGCGGCCAGAAGGAGGCGCAAGTGATCGGAGACGTCTTCGGCACGTGCCACGTATTCCGACCGGTTATTACAGGTGATCGCTTCGCGGTACCGGTCGATGGAGTCGCGCATGCTGTTGACCAGCCGGCTCCATGTCAGCGGATGCGTGGTGCCGTCGTCGAAGAAGGACCGGGGAATGGTGGTGGCGGTAGGGAGTGTGAAAGCAGCCGAGGTGAAGGAGGTGGCCGACGCTATTATAGGAGTCTGGTTGAGGGGAATGTTGTTGCCGTTGAAGACGTCGCCGCCCGCAAGGCCGGTGGTTGTGATTCGTGTTCGTATGGGGGACTGGCCGTTTAACGAGTCCATCGAGACGGATGGAGAGAGGCCGTCCTTGGCAAAGGAGCGGCTGTTGTTGCGCAACTATTCAGGTGGTCAGCACACATCTTCCACGACGAGAATACGGGAGGCGCAGCCCTTGGCAGCGCATGGCAGCACATACAACCGAGCTCCTCGATCCCATGAGAATCGATTCACCCTCCAGCTCCGAGGCCGAGTTCGCCTCGGAGTCTTCATCCTCGTTTTGTGTGAGTCCCCTCGCCATCATTTCTGGGGGCGGCCGGGTCCGCTCGGGTATGTTAATGTTCATGCGGTCGCTCGGACCGGTTTCCGAGACCTGGGTAGGTGATTCCAGCGGCAGCTCCATACAACTCTCGCCCGTCATCGTATTATAGTAGAACAGCCGGCCGTCAGGCGTGGCCTGCGGTATCCAATAGTCGGCACCGGACCGGCTCACATTGGAGTCGGTGCCCTCCAGCGGGAGGCTGGTGAAATCGTCCGTGTCATCCTCGTCCTCATCGAAGCCCTCGTCGTAGACATCCTCTTCCATGTCCTCTTCCACGTGATCGGCCACGCCCACGCCATTCTGCTCGGACTCTGGGAGCTCGTCGGCGCTGGTGATCAGCTGGCAGTAGTTGCTGGGGAACCAGCCGCGAACGCCATTGATCACACCGTCCCACCAGCCACTCTCGAGCTGGGTGATGACTTGGATGACGTCGCCCTCGTGGAAGCTGAGGCTGGTGCGGTCGTCGGCCTCGTAGTCGTAGAGCGCCCGGACATACATGGCGCCCGGCGGCGCGGCGCTCACCACGCCGTTCATCTGCGGAGCGGAGGCGGCAGGCAACTGGCGGTGAGGGCTCGGGGATCTCGTCGGGTCGCGCGAGGCGGCGCGAGAGTCGTCGCGTGACGGTTTTCAAAGGGATGGGTGTAGCCGGAAAGCGTGTTCTGAGCTTGGGATGCAGCAGGAACGACGGTATGCGTCATAAGCATCGTGTTCTCGCCGCGACGGACAGCAGGGGGCGGACGCAGGGAGGGGAGAAGCGAGTGGAGGAGGAAAACCAGAGACAAGACGGGGGTGGGTTAGAAAGCCACGATTCAAGCCAAGCCTGCAGCAAGGCAAGTAACACCAAAAGCGGCTGGAAGCAACGCCAAAAAGCCAGCAGAACAAAACGAGGGCAGGCTGGTCGAGCAGCAAAGGGAGTGGTGGTTGTGGTGGTGGTCCGTCGTGAGCGCGTCAATTGGAGCGGCCAAAGGCCTCGTCAGGCGAAAGGGAAAAAAGTGCGGGGCCCTGCAGAATGAGGCAACGCAGGCGAGCAGCGAAGCGTGGGACGGATGTGTGTGACTGGCCAGAGGCCGAGGCGGTCGGCGGGTACAGCAGGGTGGCTTCTGCGAGCAAAGGGCCGTAATTCGTCCGTCCGAGTTATACTTGTACTCGCGGCAAGGAGACGTCGTAGCAAAACAAGGAAACGCGGGCGGGTTGGTCTTGCTTTCTTTTTGTCGTCCCCTTCACTTTTTGGCCTCCCCCTTTTTTTTCTGACCTGTCTTGTCGTCGGTGTCGCTTCGCGTATGGTCCACCTTTGGGCTGTCGCCACTGGTCCAAATCTGCAGAGTCCGTAGGTTGCGGTTTGGTGGTGTCGAAAGAGAAGGAAAGGAGAGAGAAATGGTGGTGTTCTAATCTATCTTGGGAGACGCTGGAGAAAGTGGCATCGGAACGGCGACAACGGCAGGGGCAATTGGGGGAGGGGCCGGGCCAACAGCTTGTGTGGTAAGATATTGCGTATCTTTATTTATTAGTTGTGTGCAGTAGGCGGCGGCGGCGGTTGGAGGCGAGGGGCAAAATGCAGTGTCTGGACCGCTGGGGAGGGGGGGCTGTCTGGGGTTAGACAGGGAGACTGGCGGGCTATGCTGTCTCTTGTCAATGGGTGTGCTCCTGCCCGTTGCGGTAGCTGCCTTGTCCTGTTCCGTCCTGGTTGAGGACGTGGGATACCGTTTGAGAAACAGAAAGAGGAAGGAACGGTACGAGTATACTCGTAATACTGGGAAACTGGGGAGGGGGGGAAAGGGTGGACACCACGTTATGGAAGGAGGGGCGGATGGCGTGTCTGTTGTGGTGGGTAGAAGACGGTGTGCGAGTACGAGTGGATAGTATTACTGGTACATAGGCAGTGCTTACTCGTAGCTTAGGGTCAGTGGTCGTCATCTTAGCGTTGTGGTCTTTGTTTTTCTACGAAGCATTAGGGGGCCAGTCAGACGCTATGGTCTAGGCGTTTCAACGAGCAAACGGTTTTCCTCATGTGGAAACAAACCGGAACGTCTGGCCCCAGTGTCGTTGCATGGCGATGCGCGCCGCACGATTCGACTAGACTAGAACATGGCGATTACGTCTTTGATGCGTTGTGCCTGCCCCGGCCAGGAGACGCGAGTCAGAATCAGGCTCTTCTCCCGGGTCTCCAGTTCGCTCCCACGCTCCGCCGGTTAGCGCATTGTTGCAACCGACGTCTGGGGCTCTCAACCACCCACGCAAAGGCCCGTGTTCAGAGCGAACGACGAATTGCAGGACCGCCGCGCTACTACGTAGACGGTTGCACAGACCATCCCACGAGGCGGCGCGATTCCGGGAGAGATGCACAGCATCCCTGGATCCATGAGATACAAAAAGATACCACCGGGCGACTCTGCTTGCGGCGCCTTACGATCACAGCACGCCGTTGGCCTGGTGTTGGTTTCAGCCTGTACTTGTACTGGGGTTCCCACCCCCGGTTGGCGTTACGACGCCTGTTCCGCGAGTGTTCCTCGGCCCCTTCTGTTTTACCCGTCTCTCGCGTGGTGCTGCCGGCACTTTTACTACGTGAGGGTGGCATTCATGGGGAGGGCCCAAATTGCCGTTCCTCCTTCCAGCCGATGTCCGGTTGTGGTCGTGCAGGATTGGTGCAAGATTGATGCAGGATTGGTGTCCTGGTTCAAGAACGCGTAAGTTTCACGTGTCATCTGAAAAGAAACCGCTGCCGAGTCCGCCTTCCCCGCAAAATCCAACCTCACGGGCCGCTCGTCCGCGCGGAGGAAGGGTCTCTGGAAGCTTCGTGCGGAGGTTGGGCATTGCCGGCAGACTTTTACCGCTCGCTACTGTCGCATGGATGGCGGGTAAAGCCTGTCATCTGCTTATGGGCGTTCCCATGCGGGGGACCGGTCGGGAGAATCAGGCGAGTTCGCCGTCTTTCTCTTGCGACACGCGGAAACGAGATGCAGCCGGGCGAAGGAAGCAGCCAAACGATCTGGCCTTTCTTTATCAAGATAATCAAATGTGAATGTGAAATGCACCCCGGTCATTTGCCCGTTGCCCGTCATAAACGGCAGGTGACAACGGATGCGTGCATGTATGGGTACGAGTCTATGCAGCGACCTGATAAGCAGTACGAGTACTCGTACACGCAGGCTTAGGCTGGAAAGGAACATGCCACTGGCGGAGGGGACAACGCGACGATGATGTGACGGCCCTATCGCTAACGTCCGGGCGTCTGGGCACGAGGGAAGGGCGACCCCCAGAACCGCCGGTATGCACTCTCTGGTATGAGTGCTCTGGTCGTATGATGCTCACCTGGTCTTGCTGCGGCTGTGGCAGCTTGAGAGACTAAGGGATGGCGACATATCTTGCCACTGGAGCCTCAGTTACCCCAGATCGCTCTTATCATATTAGGATACGAGTATAAATGTCAACGTCGGACGATGGAGTAGAAAAGCCTGCGGGTTCCACTGCTTGTTTGTGACCGTATGCCACAAGACAATAACAAAGTGGTGAGTATTACGACGTCAGCCACCGCTTGCAGCTGAGTGAATGAGCATCCGAGTCAAGCCGGATAGTGTCACTGCAGCCAGATGTCCGAGTGATATGCATCAGAGTACGACGTGCGTCGCAACGTATCTTACATGCGTCTGGTGGCGTAGGATGATCCAGGGGATCCGAGACACTCGCAGCTGCGATGTGCGAAGCAAAAAAAAAGTAAATCGGCGGTGAGGCTCTGCCCTCTGGCCTGCATGTCGACCCTCTCCGTGCCGGCCAACGCCCAATGGAGGGAAGAGGCAGTCTCGCGAACTCGCAGACATGCAGAGACGAATCGGCCTCGGCAGCCGCGGGCTGCAAGCGGCTGCAACGGCGGATGCTATCGCCCGTCTTGGTGGAGCGCTGGATGTCTGGCAGCCGAGAGCCAGACAGGACGGCCTGGCTCTGACGGCTTCCGATGTTCGGTCCGCGCGGAGAAGATCTGGGCGCGATGATCCGTTGCATGGCGGTTGGCGAGCGCCAGCCTGCACGGTGCGCGGAATGTCCCTTGGATGCTCCATCCATGCGCGCCGTGTCCCGCTTCAAACTTGCGCCATCGGCATCAAATGGTGAAGACGGTGAGCGCAAGTGGGTTATCGACCCATGGCAGGTTGCGTCCAATGCTTCAATGCTGCCATGTTCCAGTGTTCCAGTATTCCAGCCACACACATCTCACCGACTCTGGGCCACATTGCGCTACAGGCTGTCTCGAATGCAGGAACCGGGGGGCAGTATGCGTGGCTAATGCAGCGGAATACCGGATAGACCACAACCATGTCTGTTTTGGATGAACGCACATAGTGCGCAGTAGACTGCATGTTCACCGCATGTCGGGCGCCGGGCATTGCAGTGGTGTGGAATCGTAAAAGTCGGTGATGCCAGGCTGGAGGTCTGAGAGCGAGACAAGCCCCGGCAGCCTTTCTCGGTCGGCCCGCATCCTGCTGGATCGGATGCGGCGACGGACGGCCGGCGGCGTCTAGACTTGGCAGAAAGGCGACGTGGCATTTTTTGCTTTTTTTTTTTCACCGACTTTACGTATCTTATCGTTCTCGCAACACTCTGTACGGGAGCCAAAGAGAATGAAGCCTCGCCCGGAATCCGCCGAGATAGGGCGGGCCGTCTGGTGCGAATGATCGCTTTGGTGGCTAGAGTTTCTCGAAAGAGGACCAAGGGAGGGGGGGATTCTGTGCACATGGACGATACGGCGTACAGTGCCCGGCCAACTCCCTGGGCTCGAAAAGACGGTGAATCTTCCTGCGGCCCCCCCTGTGGCCATGCCAGCTCCGGCAAAGGCGGCCGGGTCGGTCAGCGTACGTCTAGCTTGATGGGAACGGGACGCGTCGCTATGCCGAAAGGGGCGCTAGCTCGTGGGGCGTCTGAACCTCCAATGCACAAGTGCCAACAGGGCCAGCTGGAGGCGTCGGCCGCCGAGCACAAGACACACGTGTTGGAGCACAACTTGGCGCAGCAAGGAGGCAACAAATACGAGCAAGGTGGTACTCTGTATGATTACTCCGGACACGACGATAAAAGAGAAAAATAAAACGCATGCGGCTGTACGATACGACAGCGCTGCTGCGCGAGGGGGCGCGTATGCGAGATGTGCCATCCAGATGCCCAGATCCTCCGTTTTCCAGCTCTCGATCGGTAACACATGTTCGCGGGTCGGACAAGGATGACGGCTCACTCGTAAGCCCAGAGCCACGGGACCGGAGGGGGGGAAACATCGTCGGAAGGGGGGGGTCGCTTGGTCCCAGGGAAGGACTTTTTTTCACTGCAATCTCCTAGGAAAGATTTACAGGAGAGGCCAGCCAGGGGTGAAACGAGCGGTACAAGTCATTCTTCTCGTATCTCTGCGAAAAGACAATGATAGCGTCGCTTCCATGCCCAACACAGCAAACCCACAGCCCCCCTTCTATCCCCCTTCCCCCCCCCCCCCCACGTCGCCGCCCACCGACGAGGTCAACGGATCTATGTGCAGGGTTCGATTCTTATCTGTCCACGCATGTCCAGCGTGCCGGCCGCCAGTGGAGGCTGTTCTGCCCTTCCAGACATGCTGGTGGAGTCCCAGCAGAACGAGGCGAGAGAGGAAAAAATAAAATAAAAAGAAAGCACTGCGCGCATTCCCCTTTCGACCCCTGCAACCCAAATTTCCGGCTGCAACCCATCGCGGATGGCCCGCAGGTTCAAAGTTCCAGTCCTTCCAAGTCGGCCTCGTATCCTAGTGGAGCCGTTCAGGGCAGCCGTTTATTTTTTTGCACAGCATGACGGTTTTGACAGCACCTTTGGACGGTTCAGCTGAAAAAAAAATACATGCTCAGCTCGTCGTCTCCACGCCTTCAAAGATACTCGCAGCATAGCGCAGTCTTGGGGCCGCATATCTGGGCCGGCTGGTTTGGTGCTTTGGACGGGCTTGTGCTCTCACACGCCTTTGGGGGGCTGTCGCGACACCAACGTGTCTCGGTGCTGCATTGTGTAATCCATGCGATAGAATCGCTTTGCTATTGCCCAATTTCTCGTGCACATCCCTACCGGCCGAACTGAATCATGCCCCAAATATTTCCAGATGGAACAGCCAAATTAGCTCCAATACTCGTACTCCGTGTGCCTCTTAAGGGTGAGAGAAAAACACGCTGGCTTCTGGCATTTCATTTCTCGGCACCCTAACGCGACGGAAGCCAGCCCCGGGACGCCGTAGTACCGATCCGGTTCCGCCTCCCAGGATCAGAGACAATCGAAATGACAAGGGCGTCCACAGCGTAAAAATAGCTACGAGCACGGAGTACTCCGTACTCGAGCATTTTTCTTTCATCTCCGCACGTTCTATCGCGAACGCGGTAGCCACGCACTGGCAGGATGCGTGCTTACCGTCTCTGTCCTGTCAATACGAGGCCGCCTCTGCTGGCCAACGCCGGTGTACTTGCATCGTATGCAAGCTCTTTCCGCTACTGTACTCGTACCGTGCATGTTCCTGCGCTACGAGGACTCATAAGTGGGGTTGCTAGGGGGGGGGCGTGCTGGCTGTTTCCGCCTCTCCCTGGGCAATGCGAACCCAAACAGCGGGCCAACACCGCCTCTTGTAAAATGAGGGGCAGCAGCGCGCAACGGCCCTTTGAGCCCCTCACCATTCATGGGCGCTGCCGACGCCTCGGCTGCTCGCAGCTGGCGGGCCACACACACGCTTTGCCCTTACGACGTACGGAGTTCTCCATAGATAGGTGCGATGTGCGCGATGCGACGCGGGATGGAGGCGGGCACGTGAGCAGAGAGGCGCGGGACCACCATGAGGGGGGAAGCGTGACCACTCACCACTCCATCGTCTGGACGTGCATGCGACACGTATCGAAACAGCCCGGCCGACCTTTCTCCAAAACGGTATGCTGCAGGCGAGACAGGCGGCAGCCTCTCAATGGAGCGCTCGGCTACTGCAGTGTAGCGTGGGGTTTAGCGCACTTCTCGGGCATGCGCAGCTGTCCGAAGTAGCGATCAGAGGGAATGGCTGAAAATGGCCTAAAAGACCGCTCTACAGCAGCCTCATTTTCAGGTGGCGGATTCGCCTCGCCGTCCCTTTTAGAGTCACAAGTTCGCCCCCCCCCCCCCTTCTTCCTGCATGCAAAACCACTCTCCGCGACTTGTTTCGTGAACGTGCCCATTCTGTAATATCAATAGGAGTAGGCCATCACCACGGAAAGTGCCCAGAATCAAGCCGCTTACAAACGACCAAGCCACCTATCCCGACTCGGCCCCGTCGCTCCGCTCACGCCGCTCACCGGCACTCTCCAGCAAGGGAAAAAAAGACTGACTGGGTGCCATCCATGAGAGACCCTGTGATGCCGCTCCCTTGCCTCTGGCCCTCCGAGGATACCAGAGAGCCCCACCACGCAGTCGGGAAGACGAAAGAAAGCGAGACTCGAGCTTTCGGTGTAGGTCACTTCTACCTGGCCATGCAGGCTGCGGCCACCAGACGTCGTTGCGCAGCAAGCGGACTGAGGGGTTGCAACGCGTAGCCAGTACTTCCGGGGGCAATTTAAATCTCCCGGAATTACTAGGCTAGCAACAAGCGGGAATATGTGGGTTGCTGCTCGCTGTGCATGCCCCCCCCTTTCCAATAGCAGCCTGCACAGTGCCCCACACTGATGGCCGACGACCGCTAAAAAGAAAGAAATTCATAGGTGCATTCCTGCCGGCCGCACCAGCGCACCAGCGCACCAGCCACCCGCCACTGCGACGGCTTCTCGGCCACGGTCACCCTCCACTGCTAAATGCGGTGTGTGTGGTACCCCTTTTTAGCACGTCGAGTCGGCTGCGAGCCACCACGACAGCCACTCAAGCCCCGTGCACTCGCGCGCACTGTGTCATGTACGAGTATCGCACACCAGACCAGGGCCCCTCCAACCCCCGCCATTACCCTTCGTAACTTGCTAGCCAAGAATCCCAAATAACACCCCTCCCGCTAAGCGTTGCTCCCCTCCTTCAACTGCTCCATACACACTACTGTTATTCCCTCCCTGCGCGTTCCCGCCTCCCCTCCTTTTCTTCACAAAAAATCCCTCCTTCCTCCGTCACCCCTCTTCCCTCTTAATTTTTTTCTCCTCTTTCACCTCCCACTTTTCTCGAACCCATCTTCGACCAACATCACCGCCAACACGGTCATCTACGGATACCGACCTTGGATCGTCCAAACGCAACGGCCGCTTTCGGTTCCCAATTCCCAACCCAACTTCATTGCCGGCCCAGCTCTCCGCCAGGCCGACTCTCCAATCTTCTCGAACATTTCTCGGGCCGTAGACATCGTCGTCGCCCTTCACACCCCCTCTCGACCTTCGTCGTCGTTCTCCCCCTTCCAAACCCATATCGATTCTTCCTATGACCCGGATATCACCACAAATGATCTACAACAATTGCCAGAGTCACATAGACACCCTTTAAATCCCACGGGAGCGCGTGTGCGAGAGAGGTGTTGGGGGGCGATTTCAACCATCGTTTCAGAAAAGGACACATTCCCGGCTTTCGTGGCCTGCCCGTCGCCCACTGCTGTTGTTGCTGCTGTTGTTTGTCGTCGTCGCTGTTGCCATTTCCGTCGCCAACGCCGCCGTCGTCGTCCGCCATCAAGGCCGGAGCGTCTGCACGAAACAAGACCAGAAAGACTGTTTTGCGTTGGCCTGCTTTGCATTGCCCGCAAGTAAGCACCGATCCAGACACAAACACGTACCGACACCGCTCGACAATTGTCCACAGCAGTCGTCAAGATGCCAGGAGCAAGCGTTGCCGTCATGCCCACCACCGGCTCGCCGGCGCCTGCCTTGCGGAAGCCCTCGCTCGCACCAGAGAGGAAGTATAAGTGCCAGTTTTGCAACCGGGCATTTAGCAGAAGCGAACACCGCAGTCGCCACGAGCGGTCGCGTAAGTTGATCTTCTGCCGAGTCGGTTCGAACGTGATTTCGCTGACCTGCCCCAGACACCAAGGAGAGACCCTTCAAGTGCATGAAGTGCCGGAGCACGTTTGTGCGTCGCGATCTTCTCCTTCGGCACGACCGGACCGTTCACGCCAAGGATGGCGGTGTTCCTTTACACTCTGATGGAAAGCGTCGTGGTGGAGGTGTAACGAAGGCGCGCGCTGTCAGCACCCCGTCAAAGTCTATTGCTGCCATTGACACAGCCGCCATCGAGCAATTAGAGGCCAGCAGCGAAGGCATTTTCGACGTCGAGACTGCCGCCATGTTGGTCGCCGATCTGCACCACAAGGCCACAGCGGCAGCACGCCCGAACGGCAGCTCCTACGAAAGCAGCACCGGCCTTCCCGCATACTCCCAGAACGGCACTGCCATGATGGAGCCCGCCGTGACCTACCCGTCTGGTGCTATTGCTATCCCTCAATGGGACTCGTACCTCGCGCAGTCTGTCGACTCCAAGACCCATTCCATTGCCTCGAGTGCATCTGGTGCCTATGATCCCCAGCCGCCGTATGCCGTTTCCAACAACGGCCAGGCTCTTCAGTCTCCGCTGCCATCCATGGCTGGGGCTCACGATCTTCATGGTATGTACCCTACTCGCTTGTGTTGGCTTCTCCGATGCATGATGATCTGACTCGTATATAAGGTTCTGCGGCATCGCCCTCGGCGTACCAGACGGATCGTCAGCACACTCCCGTGGAGCTGCCCCCGGCTCCTGCGGGCTTCAAACTGCCACAAGTGAACAGCGATGACGAGCGCAACATGATCCTGGACAACATCCGCAATGGCGATTCGGAGCATGCCATCCCAGAAGGCTTCCGTGTACCCAGCCTCACGTCCATCAACCGCTATTTGTCAACCTACTTCGGCCTGTTCCACCACCACCTGCCATTCCTCCACCCCGCATCGTTTGACCCCACCAAGACCTCGCCCTCGCTTTTGTTAGCCGTCCTGTCGATTGGTGCTCTGTACGCCTTCGATCAGGAACAGGCATACATTCTGCACATCGGGTCAAAGGTGCTCGTCAACCAGTTCCTGCAGCACAAGGAGAACTTCAGCTCGCGCAAGTGCCCGCTTTGGACTATGCAGAGCTCTCTGCTCAACATGATTTTCTCGAGCTGGAGCGGTGACCCGAAGGGGCTGGAGTGGGCATGCTCCATCAAGAGTCTTCTTGCCAACATGGTTTCAGGAAACCGGTACGAGCTGAAGCTGCGACAGGAGTCTCGGGAGGGCCGCCCGCCGACTCGCTCCGAGTGGGTTGAAGATGAAGGCTGTCGCCGCACCTACTACGCAGTCTACATCTTTTTCGGTCTGCTCACGCTCTCGTACAACCATACGCCTGCCATTAGCTTCAACGAATTTGAGGACCTCCTGCTGCCTTCGACGGAGGCGCTATGGAACCTGCAAGTCCCGGATGAGGTCTCGTGGCAGGAGCAGCTCAAGGCGTCGACCAGCGTCACTTTTATGGAGGCCCACGACAACCTATTCCAGGGAGAGACGTTGAAATACAGCGCTTTCGCTACGCGCGTGATGATCAACGCTCTCTTCCTCGAGGTGTGGTACCACAAGCGCAGCCCGGAAGCCCTGCAAGACGTGGTCACGGAATACAAGCTTCGTCTGGCTCTTGAGACGTGGGAGAAATCTCTCGATCTCTGCGAGCCCGAGGCGATCGCCGTTTCGTTGAGCGCGCCTCACAAAGGCCATCCGCTCACCTTCAATGCCAAGGCCATGTACCGCAACGCGCGTGCTCGGCTCGAGGTTGATCTGAAGACGGTGCAGGAGGCGCTGCGTTACCACGACTCGTACGAAGTGGCGGCCGCCATGTCCAACGCCCGCGACAAGGTGAAGCGCTCCAGCGAAATGCTGAAAGTCATTCAGGTGTGCTACGACTGCATCGAGGCGGCTGTGGTTCAGGGCGTCCGTTGGGTGGCCCGGACCTCTCCGACGAACTGGAGCATCGAGCACCCGCTTTGCGGCATGGATCTGATGATCATCCTCAGCCTCTGGCTCTATCGCCTGGAACATGACGAAGAGCCGGCCACTGAGGAGGAACTGAAGATGTACGATCGCGTGAGGCAACTGTTCGACAAGGACCTGGAGGAGGCCTTTGCTTCGCAGCTCAGCTCCATTGTGGCCCGCCTATGGGGGTCGATGCTCGACGAGGTGGTTGTCTGGGGGTATGTATTCGCCATCAACGTCCTCTTCGCATATGCAAAACTAACCGTGTCGCAGCATCACTCGGCTCATGGGTGAATCGTTCCGGCTTCACTCTCAGGCCCTCGTGGGCTATGTGGATGACATTGAGGTGTCCTCTGGTGTTTCGACGCCGTCTATGACGTCGCAAGGCGCCGATGAGGATAGCGTGTGCTATTAGATTTGAACGACCCTGAACGATCTGGCTTTTTGGTGGAATGATGGAGGCAAAAGAGTTGCTGCTTGGGATATCTTTTTTTGCTTTATCGCTTTCTGGGTGGTTGGCTTCGGCGCGATGGCAGAAAGAGGGTCACGTGGGAGTACTATTCCTATTTGTTTTGTTGGTGCTCTTCCTGTTTTCTGCTTTTCATTGCTCTCATTTCCTTTGTCGAGTTCTGCTTTGTACTGCGTCTGATTTTCATGTGTGGGTTGCATTTAGCGCGTTTGCGTGCATGGTCGATGGGTATCTGGCAACTAATAGGGGCAGGATTGGGCAAACTGGGTTTCTCTTGGCGCTGGGGTCTGAAGGGCCTCTGAGTGTCCTCGAGGGAGCCTATACTAATATCTGCGAACGAACTGTTGGCTGGTCCATGAGGATGGTTTTCTCAATGTCTGTTTTACTAGCTGCGGCATCTCCTATTTAATGCTGGCGTCGTTTGGTCTCTCCTTCCGGCCAGCACTCCTCTTCTTTTCTCTCCCTAACTCTCATACTTCACTTCTACATCTCTCCGATACCTTGTTCGATATACAGATTGTTTTCTCTCTCTTACTCTCTTTTATATATTTCCTTAGTGTGTGTGCGTCGATCGGTTCTCCGTTTTGCTTGCGAGTCTCGTCCGACCATCTTCATTGTTCTCTATGGTCTGTTAGCGTCTATTTCAAATATGCGCTTCCTACCCGGCCGGAGAACGATGAAGCTTGGGTTCCGACGGGACCGGACGGGGTTGGATGGGGTGTAAAGTGTCGAAGAAAAAGGAGGTGTGGAACTGAAAAAAAAGGAGCGGGAGGAAAAAGAAACGCTCGCCTCTCGTTCGAGTTTGGTCAGAAAATTAGCAGCTTGCGTGTTTGCGTGTTTGCGTGTTCTTGTTTGTCTGTTTATTGTTTGCTAGATACTTTGGATCGCCATATCTATCTAATATACGCGTTAGATAATTAGCAATTGAAGCAGCATTTCTTACCATTTTGGGGGGGTTATTGGAAAAAGCTGTTAAGCGGGCCAAATTTGAAATTTGATGGAGTTTGTTTCGGTCATGGCCTGGGTTCGAAATTGAAAACCTTGGCAGCAGTACAATCGTTTGCAAATGCTGGTTACACATGTTCAATAGCATTGTCCCTGTTCACTTGTTTCCGTTGTCAATGCCTTTATTTCGCCACTACCTAAAGTTTTCCTACTCGTAACAGTTCACATATGGAGGCTTGTCACAGTGTCCGTCGTTGCCTAGAGTATTTTTACCAGTCGGTCCCACTGCCGCTTCGTTTGTGTCACGTTGGTATTTCCTTCGTCGTTCATTTACATTGACAACACCAAAATCATCTGCTGCTCTAACCAATGCTGGGTTTGTTTCGTAGTCAACCCCCATGTCGTTATCACCTGCCTATCATTATCAACTCGACATCTAGCATCGGGAAGCAGAAAGGCCGTGGACACTACACTGCAACCGAAGTTGATCAAAAACTCCCAGAGCCCAAAGCAATGGCGCCTTGCCGCAATAACAGGCCTATGGGCCGCGCCATATTGCTACTTGTATCTGCCTGCCTCGTGGTTTTGCTGTTGGCCGGCTCCACAGCAGCCGACTGCGACTGTGGATATTCAACGGCCATTGATGGCGTGCAGCATTTCTTTACTGACTTGATCGAGACTGATTTCGCACACATATCTGACATATCTGCCAACACCGATTGGATTCGGCAAGCTTTCAATGTCACAAGTGAGAAGGCTCGTGGACGCTATGGCGAGATGTATACTGTTGGGAACATATACATGAACCCTAATCAGAATAGCAAAGTCGAGGATGGCACAGATCCTAATGGGAACCCTACAGGCTTGGAGCTCATTGTGCAAGCAGAACTGGAAAATGGAGCAGTCCGTGTGTCTGAGATTGACAGCAGCCGGAATGACATCTCATACGGAACATTCCGGGCCTCCATGAGGCTGACCAACGTATCCGGGACGTGTACGGCTTTCTTTTGGGTATGTCCGTGACCTCTCAACTTGCTCTCTGGAAGCTTAGGCAAGTATAGGCCGGTTGACAAATTGGGCTGCAAATCAGTATTTCAACGACACCCAGGAAATTGACATGGAGTTCCTCTCCAAGGAGTACAACTGGAGTAATGGAAGCTACCCTGTAAATCTCGTTGTCCAATCTAGGGAGGCAGCTGAAATGGGCTACAACGCACAGGGCACACGGGATTTCCTCCAAGCATATCTGCCCTTTGACCCAACCACCGATTTTCACGAATACCGGATTGATTTCGTACCCGGAACTGTTGTTTTTTACGCCGACAACCAAATGCTAGGCAGGATTAACAGTGCGGACGTGCCCTCCCACGCGGGCCTTCTCTCGCTGGAGCACTGGAGCAACGGGAATCCGCTGTGGTCTGGCGGTCCACCGGCCCAGAATGCCACAAGTACAGTGTCTTACGTGAAAGCGTACTTCAACTCGTCTTCATCGCAACGCCAACAAGACTGGATCGGCCGGTGTCAAAACGTCAACGCATCTGATGCTATATGCCCCATCCCAGAGGTCACTGCAACAAATAATACAGCTGCCGGGTGGTTCTTTTTTAACAAAGACAACATGACCAACAATCAGACGGTTTCTGGCAAGGATAGTTCTGCAACGAGGGAGTTGCCCAGTGCTGCTATGCGGGCCGTGCTGGCCATTGCATTTTTACTGGTCGGTCGGAGCATGGATATTTGGTAACAGACAGTGCAGCTTTTGGACTTGTTGGAAGGCTTTCAGAAAGGGACAAATCACGCTCGTCTCACCTGCGCCTGGCCTTAATCCCCCGTTCTCAGGGGCACATATTACGAGTACGAGTGCGCGTACTTGAGCGCCGAGGAGACTTGGTCGGCATGCGGCCACTTTCACCGATAATACGCAGCAACAGCCGATATAAGAGTTGCACCATGATATGCGCCCGGATAGGGATCCTTGTCTGGCCGTTTGGAATGGGGGTCGGGGGTGTCTGGACGACATCCTTCTGTCAGATATGTGCCCAGAATTTCCGCGTGGCTGCGAAGCCGTTGGCAAGGCGATTTCCAATCGTTTTCCCCAAAACTGTAATTCACCAAACTCAAATTCGAGTATGGCCATATTCCGAAGTGAATGACACCGATAGGTTCAAAATGCACGCCTCCAAAAAGGTCAAGTGATGGGTAGTGGGGTTGCGCGAGTATACTCGTACGAGCACACGACGGACCTTTGGCGTGCTGTGGTGGCGATGGTTTCGTCATGGGGAGGGCAGGGGAGCGCCTCGCCGGAGGAATGCACCGCCACCTATTTGGCCTTTGGCTAGGCGTGTGACCCCGTTCTGTTGGCGGCTAGGCTTGCGCATAGCAGGAATGCGGTTGGAAAGATCAGATGAGACGATCAGATGAAAGGGGCGAGCAAGCAACCAATGATTTCACGAATTTGGAAACGGCTGTGATCAGCACACAATTCGCTGGGCTACCGGAGCGACTGCCTTGTAAGGTGCGAGTAAGCTATGCGCATCGGTCTGCTCCCGAGATGGGCAGCTACTCGGCACAGAACGACGAGATCGGCCGACGGCAAGAAGGCATGTGGATAAAAAAATCACGGCGTCAAAGACAGCAGACATGGAGGCATCGCGACGCCACTTTTGGACAAGGGAATGGCGCTTTTCGATGCCCAGCGACAAGCGCCGACTTCAGCCATCACTGGCACATTGTTTCACAAGCAAGACACCCAGACATAGAGAGGTGGCCGTCTGATGCCTTGCCAGGATATTTCCCCCAATAACTTTTGGTTTTTGGACAGTCATTTGATGTCGCTGTTTCCAGCCCCTGCTGTGAGCTTTTCTATTCGGCGCGGGGCTGCCACACTTGTGTCAAAATGCCACTAAGGGCCATTTGGGACTTGCCTAAACGGGTGCGGCTTGCGTCGTGACTGCACTTTGGCAAAGCGCAAAGGCGCCTGCCTGGCCTTTGGAGAGAGCAGCCGCCTGGCTGTTTCTCTTTAGGATCCTGCACGTATATATGTGTGGCGATCTGTCCTCCTGGATGCGACAATGGAGGTTGGAGAGTTATTGCGATGGAGACATCCGCATCCGGTGACTTACACGGTCTAGACGCTCTTTGTGAGTCGTGGCCCCGTTGCGTGTCATTTGATATTGCTGGACTGACGAATGGCTTGCGTGGACAATGAAAAGACATTCTCGTATCTTTTCTTTTTTTAGAGTCTTCCATTGCAACGAAGAACGCGACAGGGCTCTCACCTGCCACATCTTTCAGCAGCACTTTGACAGCATTCCTCACTGGGGTAGGCAAAGAGTGGACAAGGCTGAAGGCACGCCGGTCTATTGGCTGAATTTTGCGTTCCTGGATCGGTCTGCATTCCAGTCAGGCTTCTAGCCACCACGAGGCACAAGCCACGTTGATCGTGCCGGGCAACAGTCGCTCTAGCAGAGGCCGCGCAGCATTCCAGTGCCAGAATATTTCTGTTAGCTTGACAGATCAGGCCTCCTGCGGGAACAGGGTGGCTGGTGGCATACGGAGCGAAGGCAGAAAGGCGTTGCACTTGGCGAATAGCAGGAAACGGCTGGGAGAGGAGACTCTTGGCGACAGAGAGAAGAGAGGATAAAAGGCAACGAGATCTTCCCACCGATCCATCTATCGACTATCGACTCTACACTCTTCACACACTCTACGAGATACTTTTACGCCAGAGGCAGATTTCAAAATGACGACCGTCGACGACTGCCTGCAGATACAGAATGCGGACGGCATCCTGTCCGCGCCGACGACGACCAGCAGCACGACAACGGTCACGACACACAGCGCGACAGTCGCAACAACCTCATCGTCGACGACATCCTCGACGTCATCAACGCTCTCGATCGCACTGACAAACAACACGACATCGGAGAAGCTGTACGTGTCGGTAACAGGGCTGGACACGAACAACGACAGCGCAGTGTGGATGCTGGAGAGCGACGGGACGACGTCATACTACCCCGAGAACCCGTCGTCGGATGGAACTGCGCTGTCGGCGGACGTGGCGATAGAAGTGGGAGCGCCGGGCACGACGCGGACGATCTCGGTGCCGCAGCTGGCGGGGGCGCGGATTTGGTTCTCTCATGACACGCCGTTGACCTTTCTGCTGAACCAGGGGACGGACGGCGCGGCGTTGGTGGAGCCGTCGGTGACGAACCCGTCGGACGCCAACTACGCGACACAGTGGGACTTTTGCGAGTTCACCTTCACGTCGGCCGAGGTGTACGCCAACATTTCGTACGTGGACTTTGTCAGCATCCCGGTGGCGCTGGAGCTCACGAGCACGGACGACACGGCGACCCAGACGGTGGAGGGGCTGGCGGCCGACGGGCTGACGACGGTGTGCGAGGCGTTGCAGGAGCAGCAGCGGGTGGACTGCGCGGGCTGGGACCGGTTGGTGGTGCAGGTGCGGTCGGGGGGGACGACGTCGTTTCTGCGGGCGCTGTCGCCCAACTCGGCCATCACCATGGACAGCACGCTGTTTGCGGGGTACTACGAGACGTACGTGGCCGAGGTGTGGGCGGCCTACGCGGCGACGACGCTCACGGTCGAGACGCAGAACAGCAGCTGGGGCACGGCGACGGCGACGGTCGACGCGAGCACGGACGAGCTGACGTTTACCGATGTCGGCTCGTTTGCGGCGCCGTCGACGGCCGACATTTTCAACTGCAGCTCGGGCCCGTTTGCCACGACGGCCGACGAGATGGGCAACCTGTCGGCGCGGCTGGCGGCGGCGCTCAACCGGAGCACGCTGCTGTCGACGAGCGACCAGCCGGACGGTGCCACGGCGTCGGCCTACTACCAGACCAACCCGACCAACCACTACGCCCGCATCCTGCACGCGGCCAACCTCGACGGCCGCGGCTACGCCTTTGCCTACGACGACGTGACTCCGACCGACGGCACCGACCAGTCCGGCGCCGTCGCCAGCAGCTCCCCCGACGTGCTGTCCGTCTACATTGGCGGCACCACCAGTTCCACCAAGGCGCGGGCCCGGTCCACCATCCACCTGGGCGAGAGGGCGCGGACCGGATGCCAGCTGGTCGGAAGCCCTGAACGCGTGCGGCGGTCTGTGCCGGCCGAGGAGCCCGTGCAGCCCGTGCAGCCCGAGCGGATCGTGGTGCAGACGACGGCGCCTACGAAAATGGCACAGGAACAGGGCCAGTTCCCGCTCGACCAGAAAGTCGACCTCGAAAAGGGCCTCGTCTATAGCACCAAGGGCGAGCTTCCTGCGACTGCCGCTGCTGCCGTCCCGCCGCGTGCCCGCCTGCTCCTGCTTTTCCACCAGATGCTGCTCTGTCTCTGGGGCATGCTGGTTGCCGCCGCCCGTGCGGCGTGGGCCACCGTGCCGCGCTCCGTGGCCGTGCCTGTGGCCAAGACGTGTGCGGCCGTGGCAGCGGCGCCAGCCGTCAAAGCAGCAGCAACGGGCGTGACCGCCGTGGCCACGTCTGCTGTGGTGCGGCCCATTTTGGTGCGAAGTGCCGTGGCCGGTGTGCTGCTGCTGGTCTACGTCGTCGCGGGAGCTTCCCCGATGATGGCGGCCGTGGCAAAGGCACTGGCCGGCCAGGACGAGTCGGCTTCTCTGGGGACGGCATGAGAGCTGGCCCGTCTTGTGTTCTCCTACTTTCCTATTTTCCTATCCCCCCATCACTGCACCTGCCTGTTCTGTACATACGACATATTCCCTGCACATTCCACTGTACATGCCTGCATTTCTTTTCATTCTTCTGCGGAAATACCCTTTCGCCTCTTGACGATGTCACCCATTGGTGGATTTTTGGCTGCAAAGCGACGTGTTTATCCTCTGACCGACGTTTGCTTTTCGCGAGCTCTTCTCACACATACACTTTTTGATTTGGCATTTCCGGCGAAAGTAGATAGATAGTTTTCAATGCTGAGTATGACTCCACTTGAACCAAGACGCAAAGTATTATTACCAAACAATGCTCATCAAAACGCCACAACGCCATCAGTAGTCACATGTCCCATCCCAGAGTCCCGTCTTTTATCCGAGAAAGCCGTCTGGGCTTATCTGGATGCCTTGCTGTTGCTCCGGCTCCGGCTCCGGCTGTCGCTCCGGCTCCGGCTGCTGTAGCTGCGGCTGCGGCTGCGACTGAGGCTGGCGCTGGGGCTGTGCTCCCCCGGCTCCGATCCGTGTCTCGGCCGGACGCGTCGGCCGACGGTGCGGCCACGCTCGCTGCCGCTGTCGACGTCGCGGCCGCCCTCCTCGACGCTATGCAGCGGTGCGTCTTCGGGGCGGCGGCGGGTGTTGGACCGCTCGTGTTCGCTCTGCAGCCGCAGTCGCTCCGCCGCGGCCGCCGTCTCCTCTTCCTCCTCCTCCTTCTTGCGTTTCAGCGCCTGCTTCTCCTCCTGCCGCCGCCAGTGGCCGCCGTCCTCGTAGTCCTTGCCAATGTGCAGCGCCCGCCGCAGCCGCTCGCTCTCCTCCAGCTTGGCCGCCGCCTGCTCGTGCACCTGGTGGGCCTTGAAGCGTCGCGGGGCGGCCGGCCCGGTCTGTCGTTCCTTGGCCTGTCCGGCCGTCAGGCTCTGGCGCAGCTCGTCGCAGCGCCGCTCAATCTCGTCCTCGTCCACCTCCTGCTCCTCCAGCTCGTCGCGCAGCGCAAACACGCGCACCTCAATGGCCCGCTTGCGGTCGTGGTCCAGGATGCCCTGGTCGGGCTTGCGCTGGCGCGCCCGCTTGGCCTCGCCGTCGAGAAAGTCGCGTGGATTCGCAAACGAGCCGACGTGGTCGCGCGGCTTCAGAAAGGCGCGGTTGCGCTGCACAAAACCAGACGTGCCGCTGCCGCGCGGCGTCGAGAGGCCGACATTGTCCGACATGATTCGCGGCGTGGGTGGCGGGCGTGGACAAGGCTGGCGTGCAGAGGTGCCAGTTTGAGGCTGTCGTTTTTGTGGTGTGGAATTTGGACCAAGGCGGATTCCCAGATGCAGAAGGCGGTGTGAAACAGACGTGGCGACTCGCGCGCTTTCTCCCGGCAGAAAAACATGGCTTTCTTGACTCATTTTGCCCCTCCATGCATCTCGACCAGGACCGCCAGGACGGAGGACAGACAAGCAAGATGCCAGAATTTCACACCGACGCACCGCCGCCGCCGCCGGCCAGTGGTGACGATGCGGAGAGCTCGCTCTTCCCGCCCGTGAGCCGCGACCACATTCTCTACTGCTCCTACGACTACTGGTTTCCAAAGTGAGTTTTGGGCGAAGCCGAGACGATAACCAACCGGGTCACGGTCTGACAGGACAGATACCGCAAAGTATGCATCAAGTCCCGCATCCTCGAGCTCTCGCCCGAGGCGATTGAGTACCTCCGCGAAGACGGCATCGTGCTAAGCGACGACAACAACGGCGCCGCGGACAACGACGACGACGACGACTGGGAGCCGTCCAACCCGACCATGAAGCACTTTCCCTCGGCGGACGAGACCAAGTACGCCGGCCTGCAGGATGACGAGGACGAGGACGACAGCGACGAAGACGAAAACGCGCCGGCCACGGTGCGGCTGGCGCCCAACAAACGGTTCCCCGACCTCCACCAGCAGATCCGAGACGAGATTGCGGCGCTCGGCGGCTCTGTGGCGCCCAAGCTCAACTGGTCCTCGCCCAAGGACGCCACATGGCTGATGGCCGAGAAGAACACGATGCAGTGCCGCACACCCGACGACGTGTACCTGCTGCTCAAGAGCTCCAACTTTATCACGCACGATCTCGAGCACGCCTTTGACGGCTGCGTCCCGACGACGGCGTCCTCTCCGGCGGCGCCCAAGGTCGCCAACTCCAACGGCAGCCTCGGCTTCCAGCCCGTGCTGGTGCTGCGGTCCTCGTTCAACATCCACACTGCCCTCGAGTTCCGCTGCTTCGTCAAGCAACGCAACCTCGTCGCCATCACGCCGCGCGACCTCAAGTTCTACCCCTACCTCCAGGGCCTGCGCAAGACGATTATCGAGCGGGCCAAGACGCTCTTCCACAGCAAGCTGCAGTTCACCTTTCCCTCGGGCAGCTTTTCGTTTGACATTTACATCCCCGAGCGCACCGGCTTTGACGTGGGCGACAACGAGGCCCGCGACGGCGAGGCCGGTGCGCGTCTCTCCTGGGCCCGCCTCATCGACATCAACCCCTGGGCCCCGCGCACCGACACGCTTCTCTTCTCGTGGCGCGAGCTGCTGGACCTCAAGATCCCGACACCCTTCCTCGGCATCGTTGGCGACAGCGGCGTACCCGACGAGGAGGAGGCCGGTCCCGGCGAGGCAGATGCGAATGCGGACGCCAACCGAGACGGGTCCGAAGATGACGAAGATGACGAAGACGACCAAGACTACGAGCCAGAACTGCGGCTCGTCGAAAAGGACGACCCGGCGGCCATGAACTTTAGCTCTTCGCCCTACTCGGCCCACAAGCTGCCAAAGGAGGTCGTGGACGCCAGCATGGCCGGCGAGGGGGGGCTGCGCAAGTTTGCGCAAGAGTGGCAGCAGATCGTGGAGCGGCGAGAAGGACGGTGAGCCGAGGAGGAAGAATACAAGTGCATTAATGACTACCGACAAGCTCACGTGCCGCTGCGTGTTGGAGTGTGATGATTGTACGACTACTTGTACTCGTAGGCGCCGTAGTGTGTGGTCCGTGCACAACCAATTGGCGAATGAGCCGCCGCTTTCTGCGCGTGCCAACCATTTTCTCCCTTTCCAGCTGACACCAGCTGTTCGACAGTTCGACCATTCCTGCCCGCCGCGAGCCTCGACTCTGCGGCAAGTACGACCGGTGTCGCATCCGTCCATTTTCGGCCCTATTTTTTTTCCTTCTTCCGCTTTGGCTGTCTCGCCTGAGTGGAGGCGTTGCGCTTTTTCATTCTTTCGGGTCTTGGAGGGCCACCACCTCCGTCTCTTTGACGGGTCACCATGACGGGCATCATCCGCCGGGGCGGCCGTCCCAACAAGGTCACCAAGCCGGCGGCGGCCACACCGCCGCGACGGGCGGCCAATGGCGGCAGTAGTAGCAGTGAAAACACGCAGACTTCTGCATCGGTTTCACGACGACAACAGGCCATTGCGATTGAGCACGCGATCCGCCAACAACAGCTGCAGCAGCAGCTGCGACAACAACAACAACAGCAGCAACAACAACGGAGACAACAAGAGCAGCAGCAACAACAGCAACAACAAAACGATGTCTACGACGATTCGGCAGTCGCGGCGACCACAGCGGACGATGAGATGAAGTACGAGTACAGCGGCGGTGGTGCTGAGCCAAGTCATGGAGACGATGCCGTGACGGGCGACTATCTCCACGAGGACGGCGGCGGCAGTGTGGTGGACGAGGTGGCGGGGCACGATATGATGGTGCTGGGCGAGGCGGCTCTCATGGGCAGCAGAAGCAGCAGCGGCCGAGGCAGTGCGGACGGCGACGAAGGAGGAGGCGACGAGGAACAGAACGGCCAAGAAGACCAAGATGGTCAAGACGGCCAAGACGGCCAAGACGGCCAAGACAGCCGAGACAGCCGAGACAGCCATGATGGCCAAGAAGGTCAAGAAGGCCAAGACGGGGTTGCGGCCGTGACTGCGTCGGCTGCGGACGATCACCACATCGACATGGACCTAACCGCTGCGGCAGCGGCGGCAGCGGCGGCGGCAGCAGCAGCAGCGGCAGCAGCAGCAGCGGCCGTGTCGGTGGTGGCAGCCGAGACCGGCGCCGTCTCGAGTGATGACGACGGGGACAAGGCCGGCAACGCTCACGCGCTGCTTCTGCCCTTGTCTCAGCCGCCAGACCGGGCTGCGGCGCCGACACTGACATCGACGCCGACACCGTCACCGGTCCCGGCACCGGTTCCGGCACCGGTTCTGGCACCGGTTCCGACGGCGACCCCGGCTGTGGTCACGACTGAGCAAATGGCCCTCGACTCGGGCTACGACCGCCTGCTGATTGAGAGTGCCCTGGCCAAGCGGCTGGCCCGCGAGCGCGCCCTGCGTCCAGCCCAGCAGCGCCGCCCCGAACAGCAGCTCAACCTGGCCCGCCGCAGCAATGTCGAGGCCCTCTTTGCCCACATTGCCGGCGACGCCGCCGCCGTGCCCTGCAAGAACTGCCACAAGGGCCACGGGCCGTGGACCGCCTGCGTCGTCGTCGACGGCCAAATGTGCGGCAGCTGCGCCAACTGCTGGTTCAATGCCTCGGGCGCACGCTGTTCTTTTCACGGTGGGTGTCCTGTTTTCCTGTAGCCTTTTCTATTCCTCGTTCTGACAAGTTCCAGAAACCAAGACGCCTCTCCAGGCCGCCAGCCATCTGCACCCGCGGCACCACCTCTCCTCTGGCAGCAGCGTCGGAGGTGGCGCGTCCCTGGGCTCGCCCACGCCCATCGACCCGCGCCTCGTCCACTCGGCCTCGTTTGGCGTCGATGCCGCTCCCCTGAATTTACTGCAGGCGCGGCGCGCCGCCGCCGGCTCGCTGCCACACACACCATCGGCTGTCACCGCAGCAGCCGCGGCCGCCGCGGCCGTGGCGGCCGCCGTGCAACAGATCCACGACAAGAGCCACGGCCACAGCAACGAAAGCACGCACACTGGAACGCACCTGGACAGGGGCAGCGATCCCTATGGCGGCCTCGGCCTCCATCTGGCCGCCGCCATCCTGGGCGAGGAGGCTGCCACCCGAAGGGAGTCGGTCGACACGGACGTGGCGACGGCAGCAACAGCAGCACCGATATTGGCCAACCAACCGACTGCCGCGGTCGAGCCATCCCTTCTCGGCCTCGTGGTAGACCAGGCTCTGGCCGAAGTGCGGGGGGCTGACCAGCGAGCGCGCGACCTGATGATGGTCGAGATCACCGCCAAGCAGCTGGCTCTCGCCATTGTGCAGTTTGACGAGGGCGAGCGGCACAGACAGCAGCAACAACAAAAGCAGATACAACAACAACAGCAGCAGCAACAACAAAAACAGCAGACGGGCGCCGACGATGGGGTCGGTGACATGGATCCCAATCACCGGGCCTCGGCTGACGACCTGGCATGACAAAAGACAGCGGACGGGAGACGGGAAAAATCTACGATATAGGATTGTCAACATGGGCAAATGGGCAAATGGGCAGAAGGACACAAGGACGCAAGCTACAAACGACTACGTACGACGAGCTTTGCTGGGTTACGAGGTGTTTAGGGCTTCGGGACGAGAACATGAGAGAATGTCGGAGCAAACGGATTTCGATATACCAAGGTTTTCTGGTTACATGGATGATTGCGGAAGCGGTTCAACGCCCTAGATTACGTGCATATGGTCAGACACGCAGGAGATAGACTCTTTACCGCAACCCAACCTGTTTGGAATTGGCTAGGTTTCACGCAGAGGAACAGGTGGGAAAAAATATCAGTCATAATTAAACAAGAATATCGACCTCCTCCCCTTTTACATCCGACCAAATGCGAGACAAAAAGAAGTTGATAGAAAGGTTGGACAAATACAAAAAGAATAGCGAAGAAATGCCACCTCCCCCACATACACTTTATTTCTTCGTGCCATGACTTACTCCCTCCGTCTCGATGCTCGGTTTGTGGTACAACATCGGCTCGTCCACGGTCGTCTCGGCTGTGCCCCTCTCCTCGTGCCTCTGTTCGACATCCACTCACGCACCAGAAACCGGTCGCAGCCAAAAGAGGCTGTCCGGAAAAATAACAAATAACAATGACAGTAGTAAAAGCCGTAGAGTCGGGGATCGTAAAGCAAGGGTGAGAAGACCAGTGGTCATGACGAAAGAAGAAGCGGTGACTCGGGGGTCGTGCGAGGGAAGAAAAAACCCGTTTCTCTGCAGTCGTCGGGGATCGTCGCGGAGGGTGGGAGGGAGAACCAGCAGATGGAACAGTAGCGGAAGGGCAACAGTCGGAACATATCTGGAGATCTTCCGTAGGCCATCGTTCGGGTATATATAGCGAGACAAAAGAAAAAGCAGAAAACGCTCGCACGTTTAGATCAGGCCACAAAGACGCAGGTTCTCCTGGATGATAATGTCTAGACGTGTTAGCTGCAGTGTGGAGGACGGATATAACAAGGCACATACCATTCACAGCGGCCATGACAAAGCGGATCTGTGTCGTGTCCGTGGCACACGTAAAGTGCGTGTAGATCTGCTTGCTCTCGTGCTGGTTGAGGTTGACAAAGCGGTTGAGAATGTAGTCGCACGCGGCCGCATAGTCGTCGCCGCCCTCGTAGTCGGGGAAGTAGTTCTTCATCGGGCTGACGGGCAGCTTCTCCTTGAAGCGGTCGATCTTGTTCAGGAACAGGATGATCGATGTCCGCACAAACCATCGCGAGTTGCAGATGGAGTCGAACAGCGTCAGGGCCTCCTGCATCCGGTTGACCGTCTCGTCCTCAAACAGAAGCTGGTCGTACTCGGAGATGGCGACCAGGAACAGGATCGTCGTCACGTTCTCAAAGCAGTGGATCCACTTCTTCCGCTCCGACCGCTGGCCACCCACATCGAACATGCGGTAGGTCAGGTCGCCGATGATAAAGGTCGTCTCCGTGATCCCCGTGGTCTTGACACGGGACCGCAGGACGTCCTGATCGTCGGGCATGTAGTCGGGGGCCGCAATGCGGGCAATGTTGTCAAAGTAGCTGCATCGGTTAGCAAGGGACCAAAGGGCGCGGAAGTGAGCCGGGGCGGGACAACGCACTATCTGGCCGAATCGTTCAGCTGGTACTCGCGAGACCGCTTGAAGCAGTCCTGGACACCGCGGTCCTTCCACAGAGCCTCAATCGCATTGCCGACCTCGGGCGGCAGCACCTCGCCCTCGATCTGGGCTGGCTGCATGAAGATGGTCTGGACGTGGTACTCCATCCGCTGGTCCTCCAGGGGCAGCTCCAGCGACTCCATGGCCTCGAGAATAACGCGCATGGACTGGACGGTGTTGCTGTAGATGATCTCCTTGAAAGACTCGCGTTCGTCGCGCGAGTAGCCGCCCTCGTGGATCAGCTTCATCTGCTTAAGAATGGTCGACTTTCCGGATTCACCGGCGCCTGTGGCGGCAGTTAGCACGACGTCCAGGGGCTTTCGACTCCGGATGGGCGACACGTACCCAGGAGAAGCATCTTGATTTCATTCCGTTGCTGCATGCGATCGCGCTTGAGCTGGTTCTCAATCTCCTCGTTCCGGGCCTTGCCCTCCTTCTCCTCCACGCTCATGCCGCAACCCATTTTGGCGGTTTGTGTTGTGCAGATGCCAAAGAAAAGATCGGTTGATGCGCGGCGGACCGGCTGTAGGCAACGGTCGTATGGGATCGAGCGACTCGGAGGGTGCTATGTCTGTCTGTCAGTTGGCGTCCAAAACGGCGACAGCGAAAAGGTTGTTGGTGGCAGAATAACGGGACGAAAGGAAGAATGGCCGATGAACGAGGCAAAGAACGCTGTAGAAAGCACGAGGCCTCATTGGCCACGGCTCAATGCAGGGAGATAGGGCAATTGTGTACGGGACGCAACCAAGCGGCGAGGGATGAATGGCGGACAAGGCGTACCGGTCAATAGGCTCGATTGAACGTTGCTGGAAGCGATGGCCCGCGAGATCAATCCGCTGTGTTACAGCAGTGGGAGCGGGAGCAGTTGCCGACTGGGAAAAAGAAAAGGCCGAAAATAGGAAAGAAGAAAATAGGAAATTAAAAAAGAGCAAAGAAAGACTAAAAGGAGGTCGAGTGTGTCGGCGATGGCCAGGGACGGTGAGACGGGAAAGGGAAAGGGGAGAGAGAAGGAGAGAGGAAAAGGTGGAGGAGAGACGGGAGATTATTGGTGGCGGAATAGATGAGAGGATGTGTTCGGGGGGGGGAAGACCGAGAAAGAGCGCTAAAATAATTGGGGGTAATGAAAGAGAGCTTTCTGGGACAGACAGACAGGCGAGAACTGGGCTGGCAACGGGTCAGCCGGGCAGAAAGGGGTTGTGCTTTTTGCAGGGTGGCCTCTGCGCTGTACTGTTCCCAGTATATCCTACCGGCCGGTAAGGTACGAGTCTGGGATAGTCGTAGCGAGCAGACGGCAGTGGGTAGGAGCTTTTTTTTTCTTTTTTTCTTATTTTTTTTGTCAAATTACTCCCCATGCACGTATCTTACTTGCCAGACAGTTTCCTTACAGGTCGGTTAGCCGGGGGGGCTCCACCCGCTAACAGGGCAGCTTAGTCGTAATAAAGGAGTAGCACACAAGTGGAAGAAGAGCAAGGCAAACGGCATCGATCTTACGAGTCTTGCATCGCCCGTTTTCGCGTTTTTCGTGTGCATATGAGCGGCAAGAATCGCGATGCAGGCGACGTATTTTACTCGTACAGGGGGACTAGGGGGCGGCTGCGAAGCGATGGGGTGGACGCTGCGGCGCCGGGATGCACGCACTTATGCAGGCGCCCACTGCGCTTCTGCGTGTGACCAGGCCGTGCAGTTTGCTTGCCGGTGACAAACGGCGGAGCAAAAGACACAGGAGAGCTCGTAAGTGGCGCGCCGATGGTGGACGCCGCCGGGCGGGCGCGAGTGTACCCTGTACCCCATTTGGTCGCACAGGGACGCCAATGGGGCTTAGTAGACACTAGCAGCTGGACGGCGGCTGCTGTGCGGAATACGGAGTACTCGTAGAGCAGTTTGGGTGTGCGACCCATTACGCGGAGCAATGAGCGGAGGAAAGGTATCTAGTCGTAATAGAGTACGAATATCTTGTACCTCGGCTGGTTAGTGCTACCGGGGCGGACGACCGTCTCTCACAAGCGCCGTGCACAGATCGAAACAGGCCAAGCCACCGGCAGACGGAAGACGGAGAGAGGCCAGTGAAAGAGCCACGAGTATTACGCCGCGACACAGCTCATTGTCCACACTCCATTAAAGGGGCCGTGAACGATATTCATAGTCAGGTGTGTTGGGACCCACTCTTTAGGCCCGCACGGCTCTTTTATTTTTTTAAATACCTTTTTTTTATGTTGTCTTGGCACCCGTAGCTAGTCGCACGATGCGTACTCATACTTTTCTCCCTGTCGGGACGGCTGCAATAATACTCGTAATACGAGTAGTATTCTCAGCCTTTGCCAGTCCGGCCATCTCGGTCCAGACTCGTTTGGGCGGCATTGTGAGACATGCGCAATAGCGCCAGCGACCAGCGCGCAACAAAGGGGGGGGAGAGAAAAAGGAGACCTGGCCAGCGGTGGCCAATCGTGAGCAAAAAATGGTCGGGAAAAGCAGAAGCGATACGACACTAACCGGCCCCGTTACCCTAGGTTTCTGCGGCTCGTCTCCAGACTCCCCCCCCCTTTCCAGCCTTGAAACGCAGTTAGCCGGGTACAGTTGAGCTGCAGTTCTGGACCGTCCCCCCTCATTGGCGCGCCTTCACATGTGGCCTGCTTGGTCCATGCTCGGTCATTTCACTGCTCTTTGACCAGCTCCAGGGAGGCCCTTCCCAGCTGGCCGATCCCTGACAGACTTTTTGACCGCAACAGTTCTCGTGGAGTGTCCGCGCCTCCGGCAACCATGCCACCACGTTTCGCCGGAGCACCGCTGCAGGTGGAGATGGTCCACTGCTTTGACGTAAGATTGCATGGATGGCGGAGCAGGTCTTTGATGAGTGATTGCGCAAAATCCCATAAGCAGCTGATCCTTCTTGACGTATCGTATCTTATTTGAACCCGAGCCGTTGCCAATCCCCCCCCGGTCTTCTGGAAGCCGGGTGCTGCAACGCTCAGGAGACTTTGTTCCTTTCGATCCCGGGCAGCAAGACGTGACGATGCCGCGCCAGGAGTCGGTCCAGCCGGGGCGCGAAACTTGGGTGCAAACGACGATCGCCGCGTTGGTTTATGCAAACGGCACACGCACCAGAGGAGGTGTGTCACGATGGCCAAGTTTCTAGAAACCCCAGAGTTGTTTGATGTGCCAGTATCGTACCGCCACAAAACGGAATACAAAGCAAAAACCGCAGGCAAACCTTTGGTTCTCCGACTTTGGTTGTGCTGCTTCTAAATTTGTCTTGCTTCCAACTTTTCAGCCACCAATATGTTGTGACCACAAACCAGGGGCCGCTCGGGTGTTTGCCATACACGGTCGCCGCTGCCAATGGAAGCAGACGGGGAAGCCTGTCGACGGCATTTGTTCCATGGACAGGAGCTGCCGTGTGGCCGTCCCTTGGCACACGTGAAGAGGCCGTCCAACGAACCAATTTCTTTCGCATTTTTGACGATCACCAACCGCCCAGAGTTTATAGCGGGCTACGGAGTAGTTGTCCACTAGCCACTGCCGCCAGCCACTCATAGTGCCGTACCTTGCATCACCCACCCCCCCCTCCCCAACGAGCCCCATCGTTCGCCTCCCTGTGGCTGATCGCTCGGCTTTCAGCTCTGCTGGCCAGCCACCCATTTTGCCTCTCATAGCACGCCAAAAAGTGGGTCCTAGAACGATTCGCAAAATGCCATCGCGACGCCTCTGAAAATGACATCGCGACGACTGTGTTGCTATCCATTTGCTCTCCACCAGCGCGCCCCCCACTAGAGACGCAGTGCGACGGCTGTCTGATTTGGAGATCCCGTGCCTGGACGCCATTGGGCCCTCTGCAGACGCGCGCGACGCCATGGCTTCAGCCGCGATTCCGATGACCCAGCTGGGCGAGCGGTGTATGTTTTTGGATGTGTTGCATGTTTTGCATGTGTGGGAGAAGAGAAAGGCATATGCTGACGTGGGGGACAGCCTTTAACCACAGCGCCAGCAGCGACACCGAGGCCGAGTATGACCGGTTGCGCGACATGGCCCGGAAGGAGGCCGCCCAGCGCAACTCGTGCTTTGACAAGGTGAGCGTCCGCCCGGCGGAGATGGATCTCTGCTTGCAAGACACAATCGGCCGCTGACAGGCGGGACAGTCGCACCAGGCGTACGAGCGCGGCGACGGGGCCGGGGCCAAGAGCCTGTCGACGGAGGGCAAGAAGCACGCGGCGGCCATGGAGGACTACAACCGGCAGGCGTCCGAGTACATTTTCCGGGAGAACAACGCGGTGGGCCGGGTGGCGGGCGACACGATTGACCTGCACGGGCAGTTTGTCGAGGAGGCGGAGCACATTCTGGAGCAGCGGATCCGGGCGGCGCAGAGCCAGGGCCAGACGCATCTGCACGTGATTGTCGGGCGCGGCAACCACAGCGTGAACCACGTGCAAAAGATCAAGCCGGCGGTGGAGAAGCTGTGCGACCAGCTGGGGCTGCAGTACGCGACGGAGGAGAACGAGGGCCGCATGTACGTGAACCTGCAGGGCGGCGCGGTGTCGGGCATGCCGGCGCTGTCGCAGCAGCCGGCCGGCCACCTGGGGGGCTACAGCGGCGGCGGGTACCAGTCGCACGCACAGCCGCAGGCCAGCTACGCGAATGCGGCGGGCCAGCAGCAGCACCACGGCCAGCAGCAGCAGTACCACGGGCAACAGCACGGCCAGCAGCAGCACGGCCAGCAGCAGCACCAGCAACAACAGCAGGGCAACGACCAGGTCGAGCAGCAGATCGAGGAGGCCGTGGTCAAGTGTCTGCCCAAGCTGTTGCGCGGGTGCTGCACGATTATGTGATGCGGGCGGGCCGGCTTGGCGGTGTATTTTTGTGGTCATGTTTTTGCTCCTCTTCTCCCCACTCGTCCGTCTGGCCCACATGTTGGAATATCAGAGGGCAAAGATGGGGCTCGCTCCGTGGGACAAGCTCGTTCGTGGACGACCAAATCTAGAGTTCCGTCTCCGTATATTAAAACAAATGGGATTCCTTTTATACAATGCAAGCAAAGAGGCGGTGCGCGGCAGGGAGGAGAGCCGGGGTGAGCCGGTCGAAGCCGAGGCCGCCCGCCGATCCATTGCCGCGGCCAGCCCCCTCCCGGCATGATGTACTGTACAGCGTTGTCGACGTCTGCCTGGGGATGCTCTTTTATGCCGTCTTGCGGATCTCCTTGGCGGCCTGCTTGAGGGTGGAGTTGCACTCCTCGTAGGCGCGGCCGGCGCCGAAGCCGACGCCGATGACGGCGGGCCAGGTCCTCCGCTTGAAGAGGAGGACGGAGAAGACGACGCCGAAGCCGAGGCCGAGGGCGGACTTGATGACCAGGTTGGACAGGCAGTGGTCCCACTGCGAGGTCGGACGTCAGCACTCGCGTGTTTCAGTGTGTTTACAGGCGGGCACAATGGCAAGAGAGCTTGCGCCACTACCGACCTTTTCGTTGAGCAATGCCTCGCTGACGGGCCGCGAGACAGCGACGCTCCGTACTGGTGCCGGTGCCGGGGTATCAGACATGGTCGATGTGGCGTGACGGGGGGGCGGATGAAGGGGGACGGAGTTTGGTTGGGTTGGGCGAGCAAGCCGCTGTCGTGTAAAAAATAAAAATAAATAGAGCACGGAAGCTGTCGGGCGGGCCACAAATGGGAATTAGCAATGGACAGGGCCAATGGCGCCGGAAGGGGGAGGAGGGTAGACCAACCTGGATGGCAAGCAACGCGTGAGGAAAGAGCTGTTGGGGGGAGGAGCTGTGGGAGGAGAGACACAGGGGCCGAGAAACGTCTCGAGGTTGATTCGTCGCTGCTAGAGAATCGCGCAAAACGCGGACTAAACCGGCTATACGTCGTAGGTTTTTTTCGCGCCCACTCGACGGGAGGTCCAAGGCGGTGAGCTCGTTTGGGACGGACAGCTATCTTGGGCCGGCAGAATCGATCATCTTTTTTTTTTTTTTTGCAAGCGTATGGAGTAGTCGCCATTCAAGCCCATTTGCATCGACCGGGCGTACACATTCGAAGCACCGACGGATCGAATTCCAACACCAAACACGGAACCCGTTTTGGTCCTTGGCTCTTGCGATCATGGCCTCGGCCACCCTTTTAAAGACGGCACGGTCTCTGGACCAGAGCGGCGCCGAGACGACGGCATCCAAAACGGAGCGGCTGTGGGAGGCCCTGGCGGCGACGTCGGCCGACGGGCCTGGGCGGTTTTATGCGGCAGAAGAGGTGGCACTGCGATGGATTCTCAAGAACGCCAACGGGGGTCCTGAGGCCGAGACGCTGCGGCGGTGGCCGTTGACATGGCGCATTCTGACGTGTCTCTTTCAGCGGATTCCGCTCTTTACGCTGGCCAAGACGCTGGCCGAGCGGCGGTTTGTGGCGATGCTGCAGCAGACGGTCAAGGATCTGGACACGCCACACGTGCCTCGGCCAGAGTCTGCAGCGGCAGCGGCGGCATCGGCGGCAGTGACTCCGGACGAGAACCCTCGAAAGCGGAAAAAGTGGCAAGCCGCCCCGTTCGACCTGGAGGCTCTGCGGACGCCGCGGAGCCGGCTCGATTCGGCGGCAGCGCTCTTTGCGGCGCTGAGAGTGCTGCTGGCGCGGCTGGACCGGGACCGGCTGGCCGAGCCCGAGACCGAGACCGAGACGGCTGGCCTGGAGGCGTTGTCGTCGTCGCACGAGCGGATCGGCGCGGAGCAGATCAAGTCGTTTTTCTGCACGTCGGCGGGCGACGCGATGCTGCTGCTGGTGCCGCTCCTGCGCGTGTGCAGTCTGGCCGCCAAGACGGACGCGGACGACGGGGCTGGCGACGAGGACAAGGACGAGGGGGACGACGGGCAAGCGACGTGGATGTCCGTTTTCACGGCTCTCTGGGACCTGCGGCTGCAGAGCCCAGGCGACGCGCCAGAGGTGGCGGCCCACCTGACGTTGGAGAGCTGTCATTTGCTGCGGCGGCTGCGCGATGAGCAGGACAAACCCCAAAACGAAAACGAAAACGACGACGTCTGTCGAAAACCAATAGCGGCCCAGACGAGACGGCAGTGGGCGACGCGGCTGCAGCGGTTCCTGACCAACAACGTGGTGCTGCCGGCGCGGGCGGCGTATCTGAACCGGCAGGACCTGCAGACGCTGCGGGTGGCGCGAGAGGCGCTGACGGGCCACGAGACGCTGTGCCGCGAGCTCTTTGCGGCCGTGCTCGAGGCGCCGCGGACGCTGGGCGGCAGCGGCAGCAGCAGAAGCAGCGGCGGCGGCGGCGGGCCGGCGGCGGCGGCGACGCTGCGGGACAATGAGCGGTGGCTGCAAGCGGTGTTTGACGTGATCCAGGCGCCGCTGCAAGGCGCGGCCGGGCTGGCGACGAAGCAGACGGTGGCGTCGCGCAACGGCCTGCTCACGGATTTGCTGGACTTGGCCACGGCCCACGGGACGGCGCCGGCACGCGAGACGCTGCAGGCCTTGTGTCGACAGTGTGCGCTGGCGACGACGGTGGCAGAGGGCGATGCATCGCAACTCACCGGCCGCAAGACGGGCAAACAAGACCGGGCGGCGGCGGCGGCGATGCGTGTCGAGCACACCGACTGGCGGCTGGTGGCGGCCGTGGCACGCTGCGACGCCGACGTGTTTCTGGTGGGCGGCGGCGCCGCGGGCGGCCAGCTGCTCGACGACCTGGTGGCGGACCTGGCGGCGGCTGGCCTGCCCGAGACCGAGGCCGAGACGGACAGAGAAGCGACGGCCGCCGTGGCCTCGTTCTGGGTCGCCCTCGCCCGCGGGTCGGCCCACGCCCGCTGTCTGCCGGCGTTTGTCACGCGCTGGTGTGCCGGGCTGTGCCAGACGGGGTCCGGGGGGGGCTCGTGGTCGCGGCTGGACGCGGTCCGTCGCGCGTACCTCGACCCCGCCATCCGCGCCGCCGTGGCCGACGCGCTGCAGACGGCCCTGACCACGCAGCAGCTGGTCGACCTGGTGCGGCCGCTCAGCCAGCCGATTGTCGGTCTTGACAGTGTCGGCCGGCTCGTCGTGCTGGACGCGCTCAGTGCCGGCATCCACCTCGAGGCGTACGAGGACGCCGTCGGAAGCTGCCTCGCCGACGCCGTCGCCGGTGCCGCCGACTTGCCATCCGACCTGGCCCCCGAGCTGCTCGCGATCCGCTGGCGGCTCGTCCGCCGCACGCTCGCCTGGGTCGATGCCGACGCGGCCGAGCGTCTCTGGGCGGCCGTCCAGACCCCGCTGCAGCCGCTGACGACGACGGCGGACGCGGCCCGGCCGCTCGACGCCCAGACGGTCGAGGCGCTCGTCTGCGCCTTTGGCTTTTGGATGGCCCTCAAGTTCGGCCCCGCCGAGACGGCCGCGCGCGACGCCACCTGGGCGCTCTTCCGCCGCTTCCAGGCCGCCCTGGCCCGTCTGACCGCCGACCACCCCGACAAGGCGGCCCTGCTCTTGCACGAGGTGACGCGCCGCGTGGCCCACTACGACGACGCCGCCGCCGCCGCCGACCGCTTCGGCGGCCGCGCCGACTCGGACACGACGGCCGTCCTGGCGACCGGTCTGACCTGGATGCTGCGCGGCTCTTCCCGGTTTATTACGTACGTTGTCCATCCTCCCTCCTCCTCCTCCTTTCCCCTGGCACCACCGCGACTGACAAGAGGCCACAGCGAGATGACAAGGGACAGCAAGGAGCCGGCCGCCGTGGTCGACGCGCTGCTGCCGTGGCAGACCATGACCGGCACGGCGCCCGTGTGGATCGCGTCGGATTTCACTAGTCTGCAAACCGAAAAGACCGCCGCCGTCGTCGTCGAACAGTACATGCAGCAGCTCGAGACGGCCGGCCACGCTTCGCACGAGGCCATCCGCGGCCTGCTGCACACGCCGACCTATCTCCTGCCCCGCCGCCTCCGCGAGCGCATCGCCTCGGCCCTTCTTCCCACCAAGAAGCCCAAGCCGGCCAAAAAGGCCAAAAAGAGCCCGTCCGCTTGGCCCGTGGGCGAAGCCGTCCTCGTGCTCGACCTGCTGATCCGCGTCACGCGCGAGCGCACTGTGGGCGTGAGTTTTAATATCTCCTTTGCTCCCATCCATGAACCGAAATCTAACTGAACTGCCCCAGGCCATTGACTTTGACCGGCTGCTCTGGCTGGGCGAGACCGTCGAGGCCACGGCCGCCTCCGTGTCTCTGCCGTCGGCCCTCGGCCTGCTGGACCGCTACCGCTGTGTGGCCACGGCTGCGCTCAAGTACAGCATGCTCGATGGCGACGTGCGTGACACTGTCCTGGGTCGCGTGGCCAGATGGGACGCCAGCTCATACGAGAAGAAGAAGACGGCAGACGGGCCGGCCGACGTCCTGCAGCTCGTCCTGCTGCCCGCCGTGCTGGCTGCGGCCGGCTCCCCCGGGACGCCTGCCGTATCCAACGTGCGCGAGCAGCTGGCGGTCATGATCATCGGCCGGCTGATGAGCGACATGCCCGACCTCGAGCCGGACGACGCCCCGACCGACGGACGCTCCCTGCCGCTGCTGCTCGCCTTTGCCGCCGACGACGACAGCGACGAACTGCAGGCGGCCCTGGAGAAGCACGGCGTCGACGACCTGGCCCCGATGATCGGCAGGACGGCCGACCATTTCTGCGGCCTGAACCACAAGATCGGCTGGAAGTACCGCACCTTTTTTGCCCGCCACTGGCGTCGCGCCTACCGCTCGCCGCGCGCCCTCCGCTTCCCCGGCCTGTTCGAGCACGACACGGCCGACGGCGACCTCGACGCCGTGCCCCAAGGCGCCGACGACGACGTCGCCTGGACCGCCGCCTCGGCTCTCGTCGACATTGATCTGCTGCGCGACTATCTCGCCGCCCAGACGCGGGCCGACGACCGTGCCGCGCTGCTGGCCTACATTGGGGACCTCGTGGCCACCCTGGACGACGGCCGGCCCATGGCACCGCTGCTGGCCGTGCAGCTCCTGCTGGCTCGCGTGTTTGGTATGCCTCTTTTTCTCTCTTCTCTCTCTCTGGTCTGTGATACAGGATTGCTGACGTAAGCAGAAATGCCCGCGGACACTCCAGACACGACCGCGGCCACCAACGCCTCTGACCTCGGCACCCTGCACAGCCGCCTGGCCCTGCGACTGCCCCGCGCGGCCTCCGTGGCCGAGGCGCGGCTGCTGGCCCAGACGCTGCGGGCGCTGCTGCTCGACGGCCGGGCCGCCGCCGCCGCCATGGGACAGTGGAACGTGGACGCGACGCTGAGCGCGGTGGCGCAGGCCGTGGCCGTGCCCGTGCCCGCCGACACAGACCGCAAGACCACCAACGCCGCCGCCGCCGCCGCTGTGCACGCCTCGGCCGTCACGTACGCCGGCGCCTGCGACCTCGTCGAGGCCGTGCTGAAACGCCACCGTCTGCGTCTCGAGGGCCGCTTCCACCTGCTCGTGGCCACGCTGCAGGCGCTGCTCCAACGGCTGCTCGCGCGGCGACCCAGGCACGTCGAGGCCACCGCTGCCGCCGCCGGGACCGGAACCGGGATGGACGACCCCTGGATCCCCCAGGCCAAGCGCTTTGCCCGCCTGCTCGAGCTCGTCTGCGAGCCCTCGACGGGCGCCGTGGCGTCGCGGGCCCGCGGCTCGGCCGGGCCGCTGCTGCACTCGGCCACCGACGCCGCCAAACGCTCCGCCGGCCAGCACATGTACCTCGTGCTCATCACCTACATCAAGCTGCAGATGGACGGCGCCGTCGTCGCCCGCGACGTGCGCGAGGCCCTCGAGCCGGGCCTGTTTTCCATCCTCGGCATCACCGACGACGACACGCGCCGCCTGCTCAACGATGCCGTCGACGCCGGCGGCCGCGCGCTCTTCCGCGACCTGTACCGGCGGTGGTTGCAGTTTGGCAAGTGGAAGGGATTGTGATTAGTCAGCAGGAAGAATCAGATCAATAAGAGCGCTGGCAAAATGCGTAATGCGTATTCTCTCTATGCAGTGTGGACGTGCCAGCAGAACAAAAAAACTACCTCCCGCTCTATGCTACACGCCCGAGACTAGTCCTTCTTGAACGTGGCTGGGTGGCCGTGTTTGCGGCCAAAGGCGCGGATGTCGCCGTGCATCCACCAGAGGACAAAGAACATGATAAAGGCGGTGAGGCCGGCGCCGAGCGTGTCGAGCAGCACATTGTTGCGCGGGGTGCCGGCCAGCGCGCCCCAGCGCATGAGGTCGCCGAGCCAGGAGACGGTGACGAGGTGGTGGCCGCGCTGGAGGCCGTGGATGGCGGCGGCGGCGACCTGGTCGGGCGTGAGCTTGGGGTCGTCCTTTTCGAGCTGGACGGTCACGGCCGGCTTGGTGCGGTTCTCGCGCTCAAAGCCGGGGCTGAGAATGGTGCCGGGCATCACCACGCTGATGCGGACCGGGTGCGTGTCGTAGTAGAGCAGCGTCTCCTGCGTGAGCGTGTCGGCGAGGCCGCGCAGCGCCCACTTGGTCGGCGTGTACGGCGCGTAGCCGACCACGGCAAACACGGCCAGCACCGACGCCGTAAAGACCAGGTGGCGCGGCTCCGCATACGGGCCGGCCTCGGGCCGCAGCCACTCGCGCAGGATCGCGTGCGCCATCTCGGCCGAGCCCCAGTAGTTGACGTCCATGTTGCGCCGGCTCGCCCCCAGCGCCGTCGCCTGCGACTCCTCCACCCACAGCATCGGCGTCGACATGCCCGCCATGCACCACACAATGTCAATCGGCCGCCCGCCGTTCCAGGCCAGCGCGTTGGCAATCACGGCCGCCGCGTAGTTGGGCTCGGCCACATCCGCCGCAATGTGGTGGAAGCGCTGCGTGCCGGTTTTGGCGACAGTCTGGGGGGGTCAGAGAGAGGGGACAGAAAGGAAAAAGAAAGAAAGGAAGAGAGAAAGAAAGAAAAAAAAAAAAAGAGAGAAAGAAAAAAAAAGAAAGAAAAGAAACCGACCTGGAGCTCCACCACCGTCTCCGCCAGCCGCCCGACGTTGCGTGCCACCACAATCACATTGGCCCCCTGCTCGGCCAGCTGCTTCGCTACCGACCGGCCCATGCCCTCGGACGCGCCCGTCAAAAGGACCGTCTGTGGCAAGTCAGCTTCATGGCCGCGACACGCCCTCTTTCGTCGCTCACCTTGCCCTCGACGGGCATCTGGTTTTTGCCAAACCACCCCATTGCAGAGCCGGCAATTGCAGTAGAGCCAACAGCGGCAGCTGACGCAAGGGCAATCGACGTGTTGCTGAGCGCTGGCATTGCCACGTTATTTGCTGGGATGTTGGCCGAGATGAGATCAGATCGTGCGGTCAGTCGTCGCCGCTTAATTCACTGCTTGTTGGAAGCTCCTGAAAAGTGGGGCAGAAATGTCATAGTCCACACAGGGCCTTGACGCTACAATGCGGAGAATTCTCAATTACTCAACACAGATGTGAAGGCTTGAACATGACACAAGCAGAACCGTCAGTCACATCGCTCGTATGTTTACACAACACTCGAAAGCGAGCACATCGGCTCGCTTGTTGAAGCTGACATGACTAGCAGAGGCGGTGACACATATTACTAATAAGAAAAAATGGTCATCACTTATACACCCCATAGAGGTGAGTACTTGCACCAGACAGCCCGCAGGCCCGGCTGGCCCTAATAAGTACAACCAGGCCGATGCAAGGCTAGGACCTGTCGCGACATAATGTCTGCAATTGTGAGTTGGAGTTGGCGCTCGATCTCCGCCCGCGGCGTCGACCCGATCTGCGGCTTGCCATCCCAGAGGAGGCCGTACTTGGGCTCCCAGTCACCCTTGCTGTGCACCCAGTCGACGGGCGGATTTTCGACGATGTGCAGGTCAAAGATCTCCTTCTTCAAAAGGTACTCTCCCAGAGCGTTCATGGTGACAAGGCCATTAAGGTCGGTGACGATCCTAATGGAGTCGTTGAGGACCTTGGGCTTGTTATTGTACAAGTGGCTGTAGAACTTGGCGATTAAGCCGACATTAGGCTCGCTGTAGAATTATTAGAGGACAGTCTTACTCGTACATGTTCTAGGGACGATTAGATTAAGGTTTCTTTTGATAAATTTTAATCAAAGTATTAAAGAACAATTATATTAAGGTTTCTTATTAACTAAAGTATTAAAGAACAATTAGATCAAGGGTTATTTAGATAAAATTTAGAAAGTATTAAAGGACAATTAGATTAATGTTTGTTTAAATTAAATCTAGACTAAAGATTAAAGGACAAGATTAAAGGACAAGACTGAAGGATAAAGGACAAGATTGAAGGACAATTAGATTAAGATATATTTAGATAAAACTTGGAATTAGACGAAGCAGAAAGAGGCTGAGTAGAGGAATAGGAACTACAGAGTAGGCAAGAGGCAAAAGGACAAGATTGAAGGACAAGATTGAAGGACAAGATTAAAGGACAATTAGATTAACTTATATTTGGATGAAACTTAGAATTAAACGAAGTAGAAAGAGGCCGAGTCAATAGGGTGCGCCTCTAGTCTCAATCGATCCATGGCCGTTTCTACGCAGCAGCCCCGCCATGCGAACTGCAAAAAACCGCCTTGCTCATTTCGGGGAAAGGCCGGGCTGCAAAGCTGGAAATACTCGTTGGCAGTTAACCGTCAGCAACGTGGCCCTAACGGGGTTGCATCTGGTCCGACCGCCGTAGGCGGCTCAGGGCGTCCGGTACGAGGTGTGCCTTTCCAGGCTTGTGCAGGATGCGCACTTCAAATTGGCTAATGTATTCCATAGCCCGGACAAGGAGCTTGTTCGTAGCGCTCCGGGCGGTGGACGTGGTGATGTTCGTCTGCTGCTGGAGCGCTATGATTGAGCTGTGGTCTGTAAAGGCGATCACGGGCTGGCATTTATTCACATCAACCCATCGGCGGATTTTTCTCAGTGCCCAGACATAGCCGAGAACTTCCATCTCGGTTGGCCAGTATGCTTTCTCTGCTTTCGACAGGGTGCGGGAGAGAAAGGCGATTGGCTCGATTGCCATCTTGGCCGGGTACTTAGAGACACTGCCGTGCGCGTCGAGGAGGGTCGCGAGGTGGTCGTCTCGAACATGGTAAACTTGTACGCCAAAAAAGAAAAGAAAAGAAACGACAGGGGTGTTTACCGTGTGGTATGCCGACACGGTAGGGGAAACGCCACCAACAAGACCGAGAAAAGAAAGAAAACAGAAGAACAAAGAAAAGAAAGAAAACTTGATCGAACGGGAGTTGCTACCACTTTGTGATGCAGCCGATCAGCCAACGGCTCTGAAGGGTGTGAAAGGTCTGATGATTCTCTAACTAATGGGACTGCAAGGGCTTGTAGGCTGGGGACTGCAACTCACTCACTCAACAACAAACAACTGATAGCCCACGTGGACTCGACTCACGACACCGAAAACAAAGGAGATACGACGGAAAATACACCCACGAAGGGAAAACCTCAATCACGATGGAACAAAAGTGTTGTTGTCAAATCTAGCTACTCGAAATCCCTTTGGGGTGGGAATAAATCCCATGACCACCTGAATTCCTCCCGCTAGTCCGCTTTGAGCAGGCGCGACTGCCCAACAGGGCAGTCGAAAACCTCGCGAGGTTTTCACCCCCAACAGGCTCCTATGAGCCCTGCGGTCGTCACGTGACCCTGGTCCGTGGGTCATGTGACACTACGTTACAGACACTAACGTACCACGACAGTTACTCTCCTCTGTGCACACTTGCACGATAAACTTGCTTGTTCGCTGGATAGTTTCCACTAACGTGTACTCGTACTCTGTACTTTGGTAGGTCTTCTCGCTGCTATCCATATGAAATTTGAATTCAAAGTACGCGTATTACGAGGGCCACCCTATTCTCTGTCCTTGCACTGCGGCTACTGCTCCACTGCTGCAGCTTGACTTTGCCTTCTTTTGCAGTCACTGTCTTACATGTTGAATTCCCAAAATAACAAAACTTTTAGCATTGCATCCTGAACCTGATATAGAGTCTAGTGTGCATTACTCGGTAAATAAGGCGGGTGTATAACCAAAGACACCAAATAACTCTTCAGGGACGCATCTACCGTCCACCCTACCCAATCGCATGCTGCACCTGCGGGTAGACCTGGACCATGCGCCCGTACAGCTCGGGGTGTCGTTGGACCAGCACCTGTGGGTCCCATGCCATGGCGACAAAGAGGGTGTCGATACCACTGCTGAGGGGCACGGTGAATACGTTGCAAATCTGCAGACCGATGAGAAAGGCAAAGGCGACGAGCACGGGAGTGTAGGCGCCATCTTGGTTGTAGACCGGGTCGGTGATGCGTAGAAACACATAGGCGGACAGGGCGGTGGCGTAGGCGACAAAGAGGGCACCCATGCTGAAGACGGGGCCGACGAGACACTGCGAGACGAGCGCGTCGATGCCGCGGGTTTTGATCATGCTAACAGTCAGACGAGGAGGCAGACAGGAGGAAAACAAAGAGGGAAAACATACGTCCACGTGTTCTTGGCAGCCTGGAAATACGACGATCCGTAGAGGGCAATGTGGCAGAAGGCGTAGCGGTTGACGAACTGGACGGCCCAGTCGAGCATGGAGATGAAGCAGCCGAGGAGACAGAAGAAAATGGAGGCGACCATGCTGCCGTCGGAGGCGGCCTGCTGCTGGGCAATGGAACACAGATGGCGCAAAAAATTGATGATGGCGACGACGAGGCTACCCAGGCTGATGCTGCCAAAACTGTAGGTAGTGGCACGGCGGAAGGCAGAGCGGGTGGTGGCGCGGGGGTAGGCAAGCGAGTTGTCGCCGGCAAAGTACCAGGAGCCGTAGACGCCGGCAATGGTGGTGTGGATCGTGTTCTTGAGCCACTCGGTGATCCAGTAGCCGGCAAAGGTGATGAAGACGAGCAGGCCGACGACTTTGGCGGTGGCGGTCGGTCCGTACTGCGCGTAGACGGCGACCATGGTGATGGAGTACCAGGCGGCAAAGCCGGCGGCAGCGAGGCCGCCGATCAGGCTGGCGGCGTAGACATGGCCGTAGCGGCGGGAGACGTCAATGGAGGTCTGCAGCATCAGGACGGACCAGGGGATGCGGGGGATCCACGAGATGAAGCAGACGATATTGATGACGACAAAGACGAGGAAGACGATGCCGCCGGACCAGTACTGGCGGTAGAGCATGTAGATGGCGGTGGCGAGGCCGAGGCCGATGTTGGCGATGCCGGTGATCCAGATGAGGGCCTTTGTCAGGGCGCGGGCAGCGCACATGTACAGAATGCTGAGGACGACGGCGACGGCGAGGCAGACGAGCAGGCAGATGAAGGAGTTGGCGCTGAGGCCAAAGGTGGTGCTGTCGCTGTAGACGCCGAGACCGGGCGAAGAGGTGGCTGTGGTGTGAGTGACAGAAGAGGAGGAGGAGACATGCCCCAAAAAGAGAATTGAGACGAGAAAAAGGCAAACTCACCATAGCCGTGGATGGAGAGTCCGGAAACCAACGCGAAACCGGCAACACAGGCGACGAACTGGGGAAAGAGGTCAGCGCGGTCCCGAGCCTGACACCGACCAAGTCCGGGAGAGACTCACCAACAGGCCAGCCCACACATCGTGATACTTGGGACCCTCGAGGACAAAGACCTGGTCAAAGTCCAGCTTTTCGTCGCCGTGCCCGTTTGGGGGGATGTAGGGATGAGGCGGCGGTGCATACGAGGACTTGTTTGGTGGTGGTGGCTGCTGGGCCTCGGCCTGGGCCGCACTCTGGTAGTAGTCGTCGGCCGCGCCGTGAGGGGGGCCGCCGTTGGACATGCTGGCGGATATTTTTTGATGATGATTGCGACTGTACAATAAAATGGCAGAAGCAGGAGACGGAGCAGAAGCAGAAACGGCAGGCATGCGGTCGTGTCCTGTCCATACGGTAATAGCGGTGGTGGGGACGAAATAAGCGTAAACATTGGGGAAGGCACTACCGGCGCCATGACTTCATTGCCCCCATGGCAGCTAGCTGCAACGGGCATAGATCGGCCTGCTGATTGAGACGGCTGTGGTGCCGTGTCTCTGTTATTCGTACTATGTTCTATCCGTGTATGTGACTTGTACTCGTACATGGTATGACGCCAATTGGCCGTCGGTAAAGCGCTAAAAAGACCAAAGTCCCCCGAAACTCCAGAAGCGTCAAAAGTCTAGTGTTTATCATCACGTCCATTACGCCGCCGCCAGCACGACCTGGGGCGGTTGTGGTTCTGGTGCGTTGACGGCCGTTTCGTGTTCCAGTGACTCGGCCGTTTCTGCCTTGTCAGCTGTGTCTGCTGTGTCTGCTGTGTCTGCTGTGTTTTCTGTATCGGCCGTGTCGGCCGTGTCGGCCGCGTCTGCTGTCGCCGGATGCACGCCATCCCGCGCCGGCGTGCTGAGCAGGGTCTGGCCGTCGAGCGGCGCCTCGGCGCCCAGGCCGACAATGTCGCTCCAGGCCCAGGCGTCAATGGTGCCGTCGCGCTGCAGGAAAATGGCCGGGTCGTCGTCGAGGCTGCCGTCGGCCAGCTTGTCGCCCTCGGCGCCCTCGACCAGGTCGGCGGCGGCGGTGCGGGCCACGGGCCGGCCGTTGGCGCGCAGCAGCTGCAGCACGGCGCGCAGGTTGAGGCGCAGCGCGCGCTCGGGCGCGGCCGAGCCAAAGATCTTGCCCGTCAGCCGCGGGAACAGCAGGCCAAAGTCGCTCTGGTTGAGGTGCGCGCTCTGGCGGACGTAGAAGCAGTTGGGCTCGGCCAGCCGCACGCCGCCCGGCCGCGCAAACGCCGCCGCCGACACCTCGGGCGCCGTCGGGTCCGGCGACAGCACGCGCGCCGAGGCGTGGCGGTGCGCCGTCCAGTCGTAAAACGTCTGGCTGCCCACCGCCAGCACGGCCGTGCCGCCGCGCGCGCTCGCCACGTCCGCGTACACCGGCAGCGGCCGCGCCAGCAGCGGCCGCTGCGCCGCCGACAGCAGCGGGAAGCACCACATGTCCAGCAGCACCACCGCGCTGCGCTCGCTGATCTGCGCCCGCAGCCGCGCTCCGGCCGTGTTGGGGGCTTTGGACGGCGCAAACAGGGGCGTCGCCATCTCGGCCACCTCCCGGTCGTCGGCGTAAAACGTCGTCTTGAGCAGCTGCACCATGGTCGCCGCCCCAAAGCTGTGGCCCGCCCACACAATGTCGCCGCGCTCCAGCACCGCCAGCCGGCCGCCCAGCTGGGCCGTCGCCGACGCCGGCGTGCTCGTGTTGAGGTTGGTCAGGCTGGTCAGGCTGGTCAGGCCGTCGTCTTCGCCAGCCGCGGCAGCCCCCCCCAGCCGCACCAGCGCCTCGTGCACCAGCCCCAGCTCCCACAGCCGCACCCGCAACTGCGCGTCTCGTGCGGCCCACGTCTCGGCCGTCTCCGTGTGTGCGATCCGCCGGTACGGCACCTCGCGCCGCGTGCTGCTGCGCCGGAAGAAGCGCGTCTGCACGGCCTCGGGGTCCCGCACAAACGACACGACCGCGCTGCCGTCGCGGTGCTCCGGACAGACGACGACGACGCCGTGTGAGGCCAGCGAGCCGGCCAGGTGCGAGTACGCATTGCGGCTGCCGCCGAGGCCGTGCGAAAAGACCATGGTCGGCCACCGGCCGTCGGCCGTCGGCGCCACGCCCAGCGCCGCGTTCTTGACCGCCGGGATGCTCGTGTAGTAGAGGTGGCGCGGCAGAAACGACACCAAATCGGCCAGGATCGGGCCCAGCCCCAGGAACTGCGTGTATGCCGACACGTGGCTGCGCTGTGGCGCCGGCAGCCAGTTGATGCGCTCGCCCGTCGCGTCCGCCGCCGCCGGGTAGTACACGCGGAACAGCACCGTCTGGATGTCGGCGGCCTCGTCCGGCGCCGCGCCGGGGGCGTCCAGCTCGGCCACCGGAATCTCCACGTCAATCGTGCCGACGGGATACGGGCCCGTGTACTCGGGAAAGGCGGGCACCGGGTTCAGCCGCGCGAGATACGACGCCATCTTGGCGGTCGCGCTGGCGTCGGAAGCCACGAGAGGTTGAAGGTCGTGATCGGCAGAAGAAGTGTCAAAGATGTCTCAATGCGTGTAGCCGTTGTCGAGTAGTTGTTGCTATTTGCAGTATTGCCGTCGTTTTAACATTTGCCAAATCGCCAAGAGCATGAAAGATCACCAGACTCGAAAATGAATTGCGACAACAGGACCTTTTGTATATTAATATCTGCTCTCTTCTTTCGCAAAACGTCACCAGCTTTAGCCCCTATTCCCGGCGTCTCCCATTGGGTCAGCTCGCCTGGGCGCCCTGAAAACTGGGCCGACTTCCCCTGTGGCTCGGGCTTTATGTCCCCGATCTGCCCGCTCCCTCCAGTGAGAGGCGTGCTGGACAGGAAGCGGCCCCACATGGCTGCCCGAGCTGATGGTTAGATTCTGCAAATGTCGTGTGCCTATTTTCTAGAGCCTTCGCAAAACGTCGTCGGTGGACAGAAGCGGCTAGTGCTCAGCGAGAGCAGAAAAAAAAAAAAAAAACGGACGGCTCTCTCGCGAGATGTGATGTGCGGTGAGGTCCGACAATAGCGACGTCATGGCCAGGCGGCCACGCTGGTTGGCGCCGGCAGCGAGGATGCAAACGTGTTAAACTGCAATTCTGCTCTGGAACGGTCACATGTAATACATACATGGCTTGTTATCTTATCTCATGCACAGACCACAAATCACGTGATATAAATACAGTACTGGGGAATCATAAGTGCCTGAGGAACTAGGCAGAATAACTCAGCTTAAGGTCCAAGGGATTCAGAACTTGGAAAAATACAGTTTACCGGCCCCTCGTCGACAATCCACAATACGCGCCTTCCACCGCCACAATGACGTCCACAATCGGCATTCCGATCAAGCTGTTGAACGAGGCACAGGTACGCTGCTGTCTGGTCAGAGTTCTTCCTCATGGCTCCCGTACTTACCGCGAACAGGGTCATATTGTGACGCTGGAGATCACGTCTGGACAGACATACCGCGGACGTCTGCTTGAGGGTAGGCTTTCCATGCCCCAGAGCGTCCTGTCGCTTTGCTAATTGTGCCTAGCCGAGGACAACATGAACGTGCAGCTCAAGGACATTACGGTGACGGCGCGAGACGGCCGCGTCAGCCATCTCGAGCAGGTGTACATTCGCGGCAGCCACGTCCGCTTTTTCATCGTGCCCGACATGCTACGAAATGCGCCCATGTTCCGGAGCCGAAACGTGCGCGGCCGTGGTGTCGGTCTGGCGCGTGGTCGGGCCACGGTGAGCCGGGCACGGGCGGGCGGTCGTGGGCGGTGAGGAGGGCAGTTGTGTTTGGCAGCTGGGGAGTGCACACGGGAGTGCTGGACAGGATGGCACAGGCATGGCTGGCCGACCAGGGCCGGAATTGGTCCGAGGCGCAGCTAGGGCCAGCACCTGGGCCATCTCGACACGGACGTGATCTCTTTTGGTTCTGTTGCGGCAAGTCGAGGTACCCGAGCAGAGAAGCGGGACCATCTAAAAGGGCAAAGACTGGAGGCAGGCTAGATACCCAGGACCAAATCACAAGAAACGACACCAACCGCTGTCACGTTGCATTTTTGTCTATGACATACATCGTACTCGTACAACAAAAAGAGCCAAGGGGGGGAAAGAGGGGAGTGCCGCAGCCGCTATGGCAGGGCGGCGAGGGCGGCCTCGGCGTCGCGGACGAGGGCGCGCGCGTGCTGGAGGTCCTTTTGGATGCGGACACGGTCGACGTCGCCGGTGGCGGCGGCGCGGGTGCGGAGGAGGGTCTGGACAGCGGCGGCCTCGGCGGCGCGCACGGCCTTGCGGCCCTCTTCGCGGACCTCGGCCTCCCAGTAGGCGCGGGCGGATTCCCAGCGGCGCTGCATGCGGCCGAGGCTCCAGACGAGGCCGAGGGCGACGACGGCGCCGGCCTCGTAGGCGCCGAGCGAGGCGACGTAGGAGAGGCCGGCGAGGGCGCCGACGAGGCCGCTGGTGGAGGCGGTCTGCAGGACGAGGCGCTGGGCGAGGGCCTGCAGGGCGGGCACGGTGGTGTTGAGGAGATAGGCGCGGGTAAAGGTGATGTGCGCGGGCCAGGGGGTGGTGGTGGTGATGGGGGTCTCGACCGTCGTGTTTTGTTTTCCGGGGGTCTCCGTCTTTTCCGTCTTTTCCGTCTCCATCACTGGCGCCGCATACGTCACGGTGCTGCGGTCGACGCCCCGTTCGGCGGCGGCCTCCTCGATGCGTCCCGCCAGATAGACCATGTCCTGCTCGGCGTGGGGCAGGAAGCGCTGCGTGACCAGGCCAGAGGCCAGCATGCCGACGTCGTCGACGCGCCAAAACAGCTTCCACCAGCCGAGCTGGCGCCAGCGGTGGCCCGCAAAGGCGCGGTCCAGCTGCGTCTGCAGCTCGCCGTGGGCGGTGGCGGCCCAGGCGGCGAGGGCGCGGTCGAGGACGGCAAACGGCGCGGTCGTTTGGGTCTGGCGGTCCTGTTGCTGGGCCTCGACGGCGGCGATGCGGGCGCGCGTGTGGCGCAGCACCGACGCCACCAGAGCGCGCACCGGCGGCTTGGTGCGGCCGTCCGGCAGCGGCACGGCGCCGGCCCGCAGCCACTGGGCCACGGCGGCGACGCCGCTCTGGCGCCAGAGCGTCTCGTAGGCGGGCGCGTGGGCGACGCTCTGGCGGAAGAGCGCGACCGCTTCGGCCGCCTCGGCACCGTCATAGGCCACCCAGGCGCAGCCGGCGGCGTCGTCGGCGTCGCGGCTGCGCAGCTGGACGGCGGCGAGGAGGGTGTTGTGTTCGTTGGCATCACTACAAATTCCCCCCACGGCGCCGACGCCGCGCAGGCCGTCGGCCACGACCAGGGTCTGGTGCACCGGCGTGGCCACGGCCGGGCCGCCGCCGGCCACGGCCACCATGGGCACCAGGGCGGCCTCGGCCACGGTCTCGGCCTCGGGCTCGAAGCCGGCGGCGGCTCTGGGCGGCACGATGCCGTCGCTCTGCATGAGCAGAAACTCGAGGCCACTGGTCCCCAGCACGGCCGACGGCACCTCGAGCTCGGCGGCGTCGCCCTCGCGGGCCAGGACGCTGCCTTTTGTGTCTGTGGGCTTGGTCGTCACCCGCACAATCAGCGGCTGTCGCCCGTCGTGGGCCGCCAGCCGCCCCTCCCACGGCTGCTCGTCCTGCAGCGGGTCGGCCAGGACGAGCCGCAGCAGGGCCGCGGCCGTGTCGCCGCCGCGGCTGTGGCCGTGTCCGCCGGCCAGGCCCAGCACGGCAATCCGCACCGTCTCGTGGCCGGGCGTCTGCTGCAGGCCGCGCAGGGCCAGCTGCAGCCGCGGCAGATTGGTGAGCACGCCGGCGTGCTGCTGCAGCGCCGTCAAGGCGGCGGCTAGACGCGCCCGGGCCTGGGCCGGTGTGTTTTTGTGGTGCTCTAGAGGGGCTGCGGGCGGTGCTGCCGCTGCTGCCGAGGTCGTCGAGGTCGACGTCTTTTTCACGGCAGTCGAAGCCCAGGCCGTCGAGACGACACGCCCAATCGCCTCACGTCGTCCAATTCGTGCCAGGCCTGCCGGAACGGCGCAGAACATGCAGGCCGGCGGCCGTAACCGCAGGCGTGGAGGCATGGTTCGATCCGGGAGGGCGTTGCGCAACAATGGGCAAAATGAGCAACGGAATTGCGAGCTGTGGATTTTACGCTTTTACGCTTTAACGCGCTCAGTAAGAGAGACTGCCGTTTTCCAGCCCGTAGCGTCCCGGCCCGCCTCGCGTCCACCGAAGCCCAACCCGCAGCGCAATGCTCTCTTGCCGTCACAGCACTGATTCTGCGACCCAGAACACGACAGAAACAACCGAGACCTGTCCAATCCGTCTTCCATTCCATCTGGCCGGCTTCGCCGTACAAACTGACCAGTACTCGTACTCGGGCTCCTCTTCTCCCCAACACGTGACCCCCGTGGCTGGAGCTCCCCACCAGCCACGAATGCCAAACGAGGCAGTCGCGAAACACGGTTTCCGCCCTCCCTTTCTTTTGCCCTTTTTTGTCCCGAGCACCACTGCTTTTCGCCATGGACGACCTCTCGGGCCTCGACTGGGCGGCTGCCGGCGCTGCCTCGAAGCAGCCGGCCTCCAAGCCGACAATGGCTGCCCAGGCGGCCGCCGGCGCCTTTGCCTACCCGACCCTACGCGCCACGGCGACGCCACTGACTTCTGGCCGAAACACGCCGCTTTCGTCACAGGGCTCTGGCACCACGACGTCGAGGCCTTTGGCCACGGCTGCCTCGGCCACGGCCAAGCCGGCCGCCCACGACAGCTTCAGCGGCCTCATCAGCTTCGGCTCTGCCAAGAACACCGCCCAGCTCAGTCTGCGCGAGCGCCAGGAACGTCTCGAGGCCGAGCGTCGTCGCCAGCACGAGGCCACCTACGGCCAGGGGGGCCAGTTCCTCGACGCCCTCGCCCGCGGATCGGCTGGCACGTCCCGCACAGCGTCGCCCGCCGTGGCCGCCGTCCCCTCCCCGCCCCTTGCCGCACCCGCCCCCGCCGACGACGACGACCTCTTTGCCGCCTTCAACGCCAACACCCAGGTCGACAACTCAACCTACTTTCCCCCCAAGGAGGACTCGGGCAAGTCCACGCCGGCCCCTGCCACCGCCGTGCCACCGCCGCCGGGCCTCGACCTCAGCAGTCCGGCCACGTGGAACACGGCCCGCGGCCAAGACGCCCTCCACAACAACGACGACGACGACGACCCGTTTGGCCTGAACCAACTGGCCGCGCGTGGCGCCAGCGCCGCGCCTCCTCCTCCAGCGCCGGCCGCCGCCGACGAAGATGATTTCCTCGGCGACCTGGGCCGGCCGGTCGAGGAGGTCCGGCGCAAGGCCGAGGCCCAGAGACAGGCCAAGCCCCGACCACGTCCACGACCCGCGCCCGTCGAGGCTGCGTCTACGTCTGCGGGCCCTGACGCCTCGGATGCGGCCGCCGCCACCACGGGCGACCAAGCCTTGGACGCCGCCATTGCCCAGCTCGTCGACTACGGCTTCACCACCGAGAATGCGCGTCGGGGACTGGCCGGGAGCGGCGCCGGCCTCAATGTCCAGGCTGCCGTCAACTGGCTGCTGGATGATGCACACCGGCAGGCCAAGGAGCAGGCCAAGGCAAAGCAGACGCGCAGCGGTGGCGGGGCCAGTGGGAACGGGAACGGCAGCAGTGGCAGCAGTGGCCCTGCCTGGATGCGAGACGGCGCCGACACGGCCTACCACACATCCCAGACCTCCCACGCGACCGTCCTGGGCGACGGAGACCTCGCCAAGACGGCCGCCGCCATGGGCAGCAGCTTTCTCAAGACGGCCAACTCGCTGTGGAAGACGGGCCAGAAACGCATGCAGCAAGCCGTCCAGGAACTGCAACAGGATGCTGACCCGAGTCAGCCGCGGTGGATGCGCGAGGCCGCGCTCGGCGACCCCGACGATGGCCCGGCTGTGGATCCTAGCCGCGCACGGAGACCAGCGCCCAAAGCGAGCTCGTCCGCAGCCGCCACCGACGAGGCCGCCATGCTCGAAGCCGGTGGCCGTCCAGAACGGAAACCGCACAGCCGTCCGGCACCGCCGCCGTCAGAGCCGCGCTTCCGCCAGGACAGCCCGGGCGCAGCACTGCCGAGACGGCCGCCGCCAGACGTGGCACGCACCCAGTCGCCAGCCAGCACGACCAGCCGCAGCGGTTCCGTGCCGCGCTGGCAGCAGCACGACCCAGAACCGCGGTCACGGCTGACTAAGCAGGCCGTCGAGCAGGAGAGCAGCCAAGTCTATGTGAGTTCGCGGCGGCGGCGGCCGGCAGGAGGCAGCGGCACGTCCTCGCCGGCACCGGACCGCGTGCAGGCGCCGCCCGAAGCCGACCTCCTGTCGAACTCCACGGCACTACCGCCGCGGCCGGCGCCGCAGTCCGCTCCCACGACGTCTCGGCCGACGTCTTCTCGGCCTACGCCATCACCTCGGCCAGCACGAGCACCAACGGCACCGCCACGGGAGCTGCCGCCGATCAACAAGCTGGCCCTGCAGGCGTCGGCGCAGCAGCGGGCAGCGGCAGCGGCGCACTTTAAACGGGGCGACTACGCGGCGGCCCAGGCAGCCTACACGGCCTCGCTGACGGGCATCCCGCCGACGCATCCGCTAGCTGTGGTGGTGCTGTGCAACCGGGCGCTGACGGCGCTCAAGACGGGCGAGCCGCGGCAGGCCGTCACGGATGCGGACGCGGCGCTGGCCGTGATCGGGGCCGGCAAGGGCGAGGGCGAGACGGTGGCCCTCGAGGACGGCAGCGGCGAGACAAGGCGGCTGCGCGACCTGTACGGCAAAGCCCTGACACGCAAGGCCGAGGCGCTGGAGCAGATGGAAAAGTGGTCCGAGGCCGTGGCCGTGTGGCAGCAGTGCGTCGAGGACGGCGTGGGCGGGCCGACGGCGATTGCGGGACGGCAACGTTGCCAAAAGGCGCTGGCGCCCAAGCCGGCGGCCGCAAAGAGGCCCACGCCAAAGGCCACGCCGGCCCGAGCACCCCCGACACGCCGGCCGGGCGCTGCTGCTGCCGGCGCCGACTCCGAGGCTGTGCAGCGGCTGCGTGCGGCCAATCTGGCGGCCGAGCGCGAGGACAACGACCGGCTGGCGCTGACGGACCACGTCGACGCCGTCATTGGCGGCTGGCGCGACGGCAAAAAGGACAATATACGGGCGCTGCTCGGCAGCCTCGACGTGGTCATGTGGGAGAACAGCGGATGGAAGAAAGTCGGGCTGCACGAGCTGGTGATGCCGAACAAGGTCAAGGTGGCGTACATGCGGGCGATTGGCAAGACGCACCCGGACAAGGTATGTGTTTGACAGGGAGAGAGAGAGAGAGAGAGAGAGAGAGAGAGAGAGAGGGCTAACAGCGCAGCTTCCCCAAGACGCGTCGACAGAGATCCGCATGGTCGCCGGGCTGGTCTTTAGCACGCTCAACGAGAGCTGGGACAAGTTCAAGACGGACAACAAGATGTAGAGAGTACGGGGAGACGAGGAGACAGAAGACGAGAAGACGAGAAGACGAGAAGACGAGGAGACGAGCAAGACGAGCAAGCCGAGCAAAGACATGTGATTCGCCGCGCCCAGAAATGGATTTGCAAGACTCCCCATGATATGAAAAAAAAGAAAAAACCCCTGTCGCTATGCCACTGGACAAACCACCCCTCCGTCTTCCGAGGCCCTACAGCCCCAGCATGCGGCGCACGCCGTCGCGCACCTTGCCGTCGTACTCGGCGCGGTGGTCGCGCCACATCTTGGCCGCCTCCACGTTGGCCGGGCTCTCGTCGTTGGGCTCCGCCAGCATGCTCATGACCGAGATGAGAATCTTTTCCACGCTCTGGATCGGCGACCACCGCTCCGATGCGTGCTCGTAGTGGTTCGGGTCGTCGCCGGGCGGGTGCAGAATCGAGATGCACACGAGGCCGCTGGGGTAGACTGACAAGTTAGTGATTGCTTCATTTTTAGGAGGGGGAATCCCACCATTCGGATGCCACACTTCACATCCCACAAACCGCATCGTCGGCGGCGCCAGCGGATAGTCCTTGGGAAACCGCAGCTCCGCCGGAAACACACCGCCCTCAAACGGCGTCCCCTCCGGCCCCTGGATCAACGCCTCCCAGTGCAGCATGTCGTCCTCGCTCACCGGGCCCGCCGTGATCCCCTCGGGCGGGTTGTTGGTCAGCGTGCGGTACTCCTGCAGGAGCCGCCGGTGCGCAGTCGACTGGGCCATTTTTGGTGGTTTTCTTTCTTCTGTCTTGCGTCGTCGTCGGATGATTACACACAGTTTACCGCCTACGGATGCGCGTGGATTTTGGGGGAGCCGCCCCTCGTTTCCTACAAGAGCACGTGACCGATTCTCGTCGTTTTATTACGTCATGCTTGTCAAACGTGTCACGTGTTTCGGCACTTGATCTGTCCGACATCGTCATGCCTCGTGTTTGCATTTTTGCGCTTTCCGGATCTGTTCCCTTCCGCCCCTTCTTTTTCCGTTTCCGTACTCTGTCCTGCTTCAGCTCTTTATCTCGCTCCCCTATTTTTTTTCCTTTTCTTTCTTCCCTAATGCTTTTGCTCCCGCCGTGGCTGGGCATTCCAGCCAATAGGCGGGGCTAGCGACCCAACGACAGGGAAAGGGGTTGTCGAAACGTGTTTCAGCCCGCAGGGTCACATCGGCCAAGATGGCCTACTACAGGCTGCTAGGACCAATTTTGCACTAGGATCCCTGCCCTCGGAGCCCGCTCCCCCATCCTCCCCTATTTTAAAAAAAATTCGTCTACCTGTTTGCATCGTCGGTCGGCGTTTTACTTGTACAGGTCCGGGCGGTAGTTCCGTGCACCAGCGTTGTGCACCCGCCCGTGGTGTGAGTCGTGAGAGGTGACGAGATTGGACTCTCCGATTTTGTGCTTCAGACGTCAGCCAGCCGCTATCGATCGTAGGCGGACTTCACCAAGAGGAATGCAGCGGGCGTCTGCACAGGGAGGACGGGCAGACTTGGCGGTGTACCAGGGAGGGAAAGCGTGCCTGCCCAGAGGGTCGGCTGCCCTGGCGCCAAGCGCCAAATGCCAGCAAACGAGCCCGAACAGCAACAGGACCAGCACACGCAGAAAACGCAGAAAACGCAGAACACGCACAAATGCCAGCGCGCGTCCAGTTGGCCAAAACGCCAACGGACCATCCAATCTGCTGTTCCGGCCGAACTGGCAAAATCCTACCCAATGTTGAGCCTCTTACAAGTACTCGTAGGATGCATTCGTACTCGCACTCCGAAACGACAGGCATCTCTTGCCGGGTGTCGATCCCCCAACTCCTCCTGTTTGCCGCACCTCTGTCGCCCTAGTCCAAATCGGGTCGCCCAGCTGCACTGCCCTGGAACGGCGGCTGCTCTTGGGCGGCCTCGTCCCTCTATTTGCTGCCTCCCTCCAAATGCTTCTTTTTCGTCTCTTGACCCTTCCTCCCTGCCCCAGCCCCCCCTTGTAATTCACCGTGGAGCCGCCACCGCCCTTCATCTGTACTTGTCCGTGTGCGCCAGTCCAGCGAACCAGCGAACCAGCGAACCAGCGAACCAGAACGACGGCCCCAGCAGCACACTTACAAGTGCACAAGTGCAACGCCCCACGGGACTGGCTTCCTTCGCCCCCCCCCCCCCCCATCCCCCAATCTGATGTCCAAGTGACGAGCAGACTGACCCGAAGGCGGGCCCGCCCTCGTCGGCAGGGGTCTTTCCCCCCCCCTGCGTTTGCTTTGCCCTACTGCGTTGCGTACCGCCGTCCTGCGCGCAGGCTCGTAAGATGAACGCTATCGTGCCCTTCATCCTTCCTCTTATACCGTGTGTTTCCCCTTTCGGCCACTTTTTCCCTCTTTTTTCCCTTCCCCTTCTCTCGCGATGCAGCTTGCCACCGAGTAGAACTCGCACTTCGTTCCCTTCGCCTTCACTTCTTGGCCCACGTTCCTTATCTCTCTCAACGCTCTTTTCTTGCCCAACCCAAAACCTTCCTTTCATTGCGCTGTTTGCCAGGTGGTATTGACTGCCGCCATCGTCGTCCCTGTTGGTCTTCATACTGCAAAGACATCTTGTTTCTTTTCGGCAACGCCAGTCGTTGATATCGCTCGCCGACAACCGTCTTGCTCATCTCACCCATCTTGCCTGACTTCACCATGGCCACTTTACTCCATCTCATCGCTCTCGCCGCCGCCGTCGCGCCCGCCTCCGCCTTTTGGCGCATGGAGTGCCGCGGCGTCGCCGGCTACTACCGCATGGATCCCATTGTCTCGCCCGGCGTGCCCTCTGAGCATCTGCACTCGATCCTTGGCGGAGGAGGTCAGTTGCTTTCGTAACGTCCCGGCCGTCCATCTATTAACATTCTCCCAGGCTTCAGCGAGTCCGCCACGTATGACGACCTCATCAACAGCGACTGCACCTCGTGTCTCGTCACCCAGGACAAGTCTGCGTACTGGCACCCCGCCCTGTACTTTCGGGATTCGTCCACGGGCGACTTTGAGCTCGTCGGCCAGACCGGCGGCACCCTGGCGTACTACCTCCTGTACACCGGCAACAACAACAGCACCATCACGGCCTACCCCGAGGGCTTCCGCATGATCGCCGGCGACACCACCCGCCGCAGCTTCACCGCCGGCAACGTCGAGATGGTCGACCCGCCCAAGTCGGACTGGGCCGCGCTCAACCAGACCGGCCAGGACAAGCTGGCCCAGCGTGCCACCGGCTTCAACTGTCTCGACTACAGCGGCACCACCGAGGCGTCGCTGTACCGCCACTTCTTCCCCAACAAGGAATACCTCGACGCCAACTGCCCCGACGGCATCCGCTTCGAGCTCATGTTTCCGTCGTGCTGGAACGGCGTCGACAAGGACTCGGACAACCACCGCGATCACATGGCCTACCCGGACCAGGTCATGACCGGCGACTGCCCCGACGGCTTCCTCACGCGCGTGCCCAGCCTCTTTTACGAGACCATCTGGGACACGGCCTCGTTCTCCGACCGCGAGGGCGAGTTTGTCATTGCCAACGGCGACATGGAGGGCTTTGCCTACCACGGCGACTTCATGATGGGCTGGGACCGCGCTTTCCTGCAGGAGGCCATTGAGACGTGCACCGACTCCTCCGGCGAGATCTCCGACTGCCCCATCTTTGACATCCAGACGCTCGCCGAGGCCGAGGCCTGCACCATTGACGAGCCCGCCAACCTCGAGGGTGACGACGTGGCTGGTCCGGCTTCCATTCTGCCCGGCAGCGTCGCCGTCTATGGCAGCGCCCTGGTCGCCACCATGATCGCCACGTACGACTCGGCCCTTTCCACGCAAGTCGTTGGCACCGAGATGACCGACGGCACCGTTGCCGCTGCCACCGCCACCGCTGCGGCAGCGACCACCACGGCTGATGCTGCGACCACCACTGCTGACGCGGCGACCACCACTCATGCTGCCAAGACCTCCTATGCCGCTGCCGCCGATACCACTTCGGGGGCCTACAACGGCCTCGTCATCAACGCCGGTGTCTCCTCCGACACCACATCGTCCTCTGCTGCCGCTTCCACGACCGCCGTCACCACGACAACCCCGGCTGCCGCCGCGCCGGCCACCACCAGCGCCGTCAGCACGCCGACCACCTCCAGCGTGGCCACCACGTTCAGCACAGCCGTGGCCGTCGTCTCCAGCTCGCCCGTGGCGGCGGCAGCGGTCTCGCTCACCACGTCCGCGCCCGTCGCCAACGGCGCCATCAGCACGCAGTACATCACCAACGACGGCGTCGTGACCGAGGTGGTCTGGTACGGAGCCACCGTGTATGAGACCGAGGACGTCGTCTCGACCGTCACCACGACCGTCCTCGGGAAGCGACACGCTCACAACCACATGCGCCGGCATGGAAATTGGCGCCAGAACCACCACCACCACGCCTAGGGAAAAGAGGCCGAAGGGGCCGCCACCTGGCATGTCGGCAGGCCCGCCACGTCGGACGTGCTGCTACCTTTTCTTCTGGGTTAGACCGAAATGACCAGGTTCGCAAAAGTGCCGTCGCCCTCTTTGGATGGACCGGGATTTTGGGGACATTTTTCTATTTTGCGTTTTGCGTTTTGCGTTTATCGTTTTGTGTTGTTTTGCATAGCTGCATTGACGACATCATGTTCTGCTGCCCATGATTCTGAGCGAAAATACCAGGTCCCTTGGACCAAGTTGCTGATCGAAATGTGACGCCCTGCTATGCGCCCATTCGCCCATTCCAATCGAGTGCCAACCGTTGAAAGGCGGGCAGCCGTCGAGCCCCGTGCCGTCGTGCCGCAGTGCTGCTGCGCCGTCGTCTTTGGCTGCCGCACATCGGGTGGAAATCTGGAAATTAGATTGTCGTCGGGCGAGTGGCCACTGGAATGCCTGCAGGGTAGTGTCCGATGAGGCTGGCACGCTGGCCCAAGTCGCCCACGACGACACATTCCAGCCGTGATGCCTCTTGTTTATCGGACAGCCGGTCACCGATCGTTTGTATTAATTCGAATGTGCCTGCCGGTGGTATGGTTTCGTTCTTCGCCCTCTTTTTCGTCGCTCATCGCTGCTCTGTGTCTCTTGCCCAGCAAGTTCTCATCCTGCCGACGCATCGAACAGAGAGCATGCACATTCGCCAGCCGATCTTCTCACGGTCATCTGGCGGCCAAACAAACATCTGACCACTTGCTTCCTGTCGTTTTGACCGTCTCGATCGGGTTCGATCTCGATCCCTCTCGATCATTCTCGATCATTTTGACCACTCCCGATCTCTTCTTTTCTCGCCCCCGTTCTTCGTCTCCATCTCTCACCATGCTCACTACCGGCGCCATCATTGCCATTGCGGTGGTCGGCACCTTCTTTGTCGCCGGCGTCATTAGCATTGTCTGTGCATTGGCGGCTCAGCGGCGTCGCGACCGCCGATACAGCCGCCAAGGGCCGCTGGCCGTCGAGACGCAGTATTTGCAGCAGCCGCAGCAGCCATATGTGCCGACCCCTGGTCGCTGGCCGCTCGACGGAGGCGCCACCAAGGAGGCGGCCGTTGCTTCCGGCCATGGACACCTTCACGTGGCCGCGGCCGCTGTCGTGGCTGGCTCGCCGATAGACACGGTATCGCTGGCCAGTAGCACCTTTGAGGGCACCGGCTTCACCTGGTGGTGGCGCTGCCGCTGGCGGCGCTGGCTGCGGCTGCAAGGTCGCCGTCCGACACCGCTGCCGTTTGAAAAACAGTCGCTTCACGGCCACGGCCGCTCGTCTGGCGCCCGCAACAAGCTGCAAAAGTCACGGCCACGCCCGGCTGAACCCACCCTGATTTCGTCGTCCAACACTGCGCTTGTGCCGTCGCCGCCCGCCGCCAAGATGGCCGACCAGCACACCAGCCATACCAACGGGACCAATCGTGCCATCCGCGCCAGCCAAGCCAGCCTCCTCGCTCCTCTTCCTCTGAACGTCGCCAAGGGACCAAAGCGGCCGCCGCCACCACCCCCGCAGCTTCGTCTCATCACAGACGGTCCCGCCGACATCAGCCAGGGCATGCCCACGGGGAGTGTCTCGATGCCGAATGTCGTTTGGGCGCAGCAGCAGATGCATCCTCAAAACATGCAAACCTACCAGAACCACCAGAACCAACAGATTCAAGTCTACCGGCATCCCCAGGCTGGCACGCTGTACGCGTACATCGGGCCGCCGCCGTCGGTCCTGCCGGCACTGGCAGTTCCGCACCGCACCCAGCCACAACCTCAACAGCAGCCGCAGCAGCAGTCCCTGACCCAGCCCCAGCTCCAACTCCAGCAGACCCATCAGCGGCCGACCGGACGGCACCACCGCTCGCTTCCCCAGAACCTGTACGTCGCAACGGACTCGGCGCTGTCTGAGATTCTGAGGTCGACGGAGCAGCGACTGCAGCAGCCGCAGCCCCCGCCGCCGATGCCGCGACCGTTCGTGTCGGCCGGCCTCGACAAGTCGTACTCGGGCGACGCAGCCGACGACGTGTTCATGCCGGCCAAGTGCGAGAATCTGCTGGATGCGAACGCCAACGTCCCGGAGCCGCAAGACCCGCTGCGCAGCTCGCAGCGGTCAGGCGCCTCGGCGCTCTCCGAGGCAGACAGCATGTGCGTGGGCGGCAGTGGCCCCATTCCCGACACGGACGACGAGGCTGCGGCCAACCCGACAGCGCTCTCGAGCCCGAGCCGCAGCCCTGCGCGGACCGAGGTTGGGACGCCCGTGTCTGTCTCCCAAGCCCGCGTGTCCGTGTCCAAACCTGCCGAGCTCCCCTCCCGCATCCAGCACGACGTCGCCACCGACAGCACATCGCCCGAGTCGTCGTCGTCCGCCTACTCGTCGCCGCCGTCCATGCGCTCGTCCCTGTCAACCGTGTACAGCGCCGACGAGGGGGCCGAGGCACGGAGCAAGGAAGCCGCTGGATTGGGTATCTCCATGGTGCGGCCGTTGCGACTGTCACGCTCGTCGCAGCCGGCCCAGCCAGCCCAGCCGGTTCAGTCTGTCCAGCCGCTCCATCCGGCCCAGCCAAATGGCATTCGTGGCTCCTTTGGCGCGCCCGTCTTGCTGGGAACGCCCCGAAACGCATCGCCCGCCGCAGCGACCATCCCGTCCATCCGCCTGGTCTCGAGCAGCCCGTCGGCCCCTAGCCTGGCACCGGCGGCGGAGAAGCGCCGCTCTCAGACAACGGCCCAGCGGTCCACTTCACAGCCCACCGTCGCCGACCGTGTCGACGTGCTGCCGGACGTGCCCGAAAACAAGCAGACAACGGGTGCGGCTGCCGCACGACGGTCGGTACGGCCGGTGGCGGTGGCGGCGGCGCTCTCGCAGCTGTCGGCCGCGTCGCTCCAGCAGCAGCAGCGGCTGTCTCAGTCGCCATCCGACCCGCGGGTGTCGACGCTGACGACCAACAGCCTCTTGGCCACGGCGGTGGAGCTGCGGCGGATGAACAGTGTGGCGCACAGCGAGGCGTCGACGGTGTACAGCGACACGACGAGCCTCTTTTCGATGCCGTCGCAGTCGGCGCTGGACGTGGGAGTCGAGGGAAGAGAGGCCAAGGATCCCGACGTGCCGCGCCGAGGTCACCGCAGCCGGAAGAGCGGCAGCGACGCCGAGCTGACTGGCAACCGCATCAGCCGCAGCAGCCTGACCGGCAGCCGCCACTACCTCTCGCTCGGGGCGGCCGCACAGCGGGCGTCGTTGGCGCAGCAGGCCCCGGCCGAGGGGGCGAGTGGCGCCAACAGTGGTGGTGGCGGTGGCGGCGGCAGCGACAAGGAGAACGGCAATGACAACGACAAGAAGGAAACGGCGGCGGTCACGGCGACGCCGACCAAGCGGCCGATGCGCTCCTTTTCGTTTGCCGACAGCGCATCCGACGACGACCGCACCCCAACAGCCACACCGCGGCGGTCCCCCAGCCGGTCGCCGTCCAAGACCAGAGGACCCAAGCAGACGCACAGCCGCGTCATCATTGGCAACGGCGGCGACTCGGCCAAGTCGACGCCCCGCAGCCGCTCGCCGACAAAGGCACGACTTGCCGGCCGCAAAGCATCGCGCGGGTCCCCTGCATCCACGCCCAAGCGGTTGAGTGCTGGCCAGCGTGCGAGTCTGGGACTCTACGATCCGGATGGTTTTTTGAAGAGCTCTCCGGCAGATCGCTAAGAGGGGGAAGGGGGACACAGATGGATGAGAGAATGTCGATGCTGGATGATTTGCACATAGTCGCGCCGGGAGGCATGTCTGTAGTTAACGTATATAGAGGAGTATGGGGAATGCGAGTCGTTTTTCGTGCATCGTCATGATTCGTGGCATGTCATTTTGATGGTTGGACAAGGACACTGTCGTGCTTTCGAAATTGTCGCTCCTTCCTTAATGTCCGCCAGCGTCTGCAACTTCCATTTTAGCATATTAGCATTTGCCCGTGCCTGCCTTGGTCCTGAACGTTCGCCTCGCCCAATTAGGATTCCCTTCTCGATTAACATCTGTTCAGTGTCTCCCGTTCTCTTCTCTCGTCTCTCGTCTCCTGTTTCTCTCTCCCACCCCCTCCCACCCCCACCATGGCCCCTATCCCGCGCCCCCCCAAGGTGGTCCTCTACCACCAAACACATCACTCTCCCGCGGGTGACCCTGTCTCGCTGCTGCCACTGCTCCGCCCTGCCGACGACGGCTCGACCACGCCTTCGGTCACTCACGTGATCGTTGGCGCCATTCACCTCAACGACGACCCGACTGCGCCCACCCTCAATGACCACTCGCCCGACCACGACCGGTTCGACGTGTTGTGGGGCGAGGTCGCCGCCCTGCAGGCTGCTGGCGTGCGCGTGCTCGGCATGCTCGGCGGTGCCGCCAAGGGCAGCTATCGGCGCCTGGACATGGGAGCCGTGCCGCCCGCCTCGTTTGAAGCCCACTACGCGCCCCTGCACAGCCTCGTGCGCCGCCGCCGCCTCGACGGGCTCGACCTCGACGTCGAGGAGCACATGTCGCTCGCCGGTATCGTCAGCCTCATTGACCGCCTGCGCGCCGACTTCGGCCCCCGCTTCCTCATTACGCTCGCTCCCGTCGCCGCCGCCCTGCTGCAGCCCCGAGAGCCCCGCTGCAACCTCTCGGGCTTCTCCTACGCCGACCTCGAGGCCGCTCGTCGTCGTGAGATCGCCTGGTACCACGCCCAGTTCTACTGCGGCTGGGGCGACGCCACCCGCCCCGACATGTACCTCGCCATGACCGGATCCGGACCCGACAACACCCCGGCCCCCATCGCTGGCCTCGACCCCAGCCGCGTCGTCATGGGCCTCGTCACCAACCCCGCCAACGGGCCCGGCTTTGTCGACCTGGACCGCTCCGCCGACGTCTTCCTCCAGCTCCAGGACGCCGCAATGGCTCACGGCTCCGCCTTTGGCGGCGTCTCTGGCTGGGAGTACTTCAACGCCCTCCCCGGGGACAAGGCCCGCCCGCACGAATGGGCCGAGTGGATGTCGGCCATCCTCGGCAGCGCGGTGGAGCCGCCGGCGCCCGTCCATCCTCCCTCGGATCCCAGCGCCGAGATCGACCCCGATGCCGACGGCCCGGCAGCACCCGTGCCCACCGACTTTGAGTACAGGTCGGAAACGGAGTAGCGGCTGTTTTGGATACCATTTTTGGGGGGGGCATTTTGTATCTTGCTTTGGAATCTTTATTTCTGCGTTTGCTCCAGCCCGTTCATTTCACGTGGCCTTGGCCAAAAGCTCAATATACATCCTTTTCACCAAGACAGCTGCTACGAGTACTGTTCCGAGAACCCCACCAGGCGCGATGAAACGTTGCGAGGGCATGTGTTGAGAGACAACCTCGAGGCGGTCGGTCCCGGAGGCACTCGAAACTGAAGGATACTACGTACAACACGTACAACACGTACAACAGCCCCATTCAGGCGACGCTGTTTATTACCGGTGAAAGGCGGCCTCAGCCACGGACACGTCAGACCTTGTGGCAGCTGAATCCGCGGATCTATCTCATTTTGCCAGAGGGCCTCGGATCTTGCGAGATGATGCGTCCGTGGTGAGACAGGTCGCCTGTCCTGTTTGATGTCGGTCAAGGGCAGCTACGTGGCCGAACGAAATTTGCGATTCTATTGTCTGTACCACAGAAGCATCATTCCTCCCGCGGTGGGACAAATACAGGGGGGCCCCTCCTTCTTGTCACTGTGCTACGAGCACCGCGCGAAAGCGCACACAATACGAGATCCCACGTATCGCATCACCGGACGGTGTGTTTTGCAAAGGCGAAGCCACCGGCTGAACTTGACTGCCGCGGTATTCATCTGCCGTGCCGGTAGGTTGCCGGCAGGAATCGGCATGTGCCAGCCTGTTCGTGCTGCCATGACCCTCGTCATGCATGGCTGCGACACGGTGAGAGTGAGGGTGGCGGCGGGGGGGGGGGGGGGGGGGCAGAACGAGTACGCCGGCTACACGGACAGGTCCCCGGAGGCGGATTTCAGTTCGTCCAATGGGACAGGGCTGAGATGGTCTGCTCCTGTTTTTATTCTTGCAGTGACGACATGGCATGCCGAATGGGTTCTGGCTGTGCTTCACCATTAGGCAGACGCACAGTCATGGCCGGCTTTCAAAGTTCCAGGGCGAGCTATGACGTGTCGTCTCAGGCGTGAATACCCACGCCTCACCGTTGCGGCGTAAATAGAACGGCGATTCGTGGGGGAGGGGCACGCACTGCCTAATGAGGTTGCATTCACCGGCTAGTGGTCGAGAGGGGTTCGCACCAGCCCCCCGTTGCCGGGTCGGCAATGCGCCGCCAGCAGCGTCAGACGGACGAGACGGAGAGATGGACAAAAAAAAAGGGCATATAAGGCTGTTCTGCATTTTGCGTGACCTTTGGCGGCATAAGAGTGCTCGTACGGAGTACTGGTGTCAATCTGACAGGGGCGCATGCGGGCAGTGCCTCGTTGCCGCACAAAAGCGGTGCTGACGGCCGGAGGGTACGAGTACTGGTATTATCCGTACTCGTAAAACAAGACACCGCTGGGAGACCCGACCCGAAAAAGAAACGGGACCGCCAAACAGGGTCGCGGAAAGGAGATCGGGGCTTGTGAGAACTGGGCACAATGAGGCGCACGCGACCGACAAGGCCATTGGATCATTGGATGGGAACACGCGAGAAGGGAGAAAAGGCGACCATCATGCCAGCGATTGGGACACGGTGGCGGAAGGGACGCGGATCCAATGGCAAAAAGAATAGCAATATCCTGGGAGAGCACAGAAAAACAAGTGGCCCGGCGACAAGTCCTCGTTACCGTGGGACAGACCAAAAACAGGAACGAGAGCACCAGCCGAGAGGCTGGTGCTTATTACAGAGTATGAGCCGTGACTGAATGCGTTCTCGATTCTGCTTGGGCAGCGGTCCTGCCGGCTTACCCAAGGGGGGGGGGGTGGGGGGTGGAGAGTCGCCCCTTGTATTTTGGGGCGTGGGATATCTGGCGGTTTGCTGCCTTGCTACGGAGTAGAACGGTTTCGTTGCCAGAAATAATTCCCACCAACCGTCTGTTCGCTCGTGGACCCCTGGACATGCCGCGGGAAGGCCCCCCTCCCTCCCCCCCCTCCCCCCCCTGCAGCCTTGCCTAGCTTGGCCCTGTTCTGGGGCCCTGTATTACTCCGTCCTCGTACCTGACTGCGTTTGGGGCGCGCCGCGTGCGCCGGCTGTACCGGCGGCAATGCGGCCAGACTCGGGGATGTGACAGAGTATGACTCTTTCTTTTTTTTCTTTTTTTTCCTTTTTTTGCTTTTTCCTTCTCTGACACCCAGCTCCTCCCTTGTTTATCGGCTACGCCCTGTCCTGATTCGTGAGGCCGGCATTCCACTGCACCCCCCCCGGTCATGGACGTGGGTGTGCTTACGCAGCTGATCCGTTGGCTGCCTTGATTCTCGGGACCTGGTCTCCCCTTCTGCCTGGAGGGGGAGGCCGAATGTGGCAATAGCGGAGGCTCAGAGATGTGCCGCGCCTGGGCCCGATGGACCACTGGCGGCCAAACGGGCACAGATGTGAGATACATTGGGCTTGTGATCATCGGACTCTGTGCAGTCTCCGCTGCGGATGGGCTCGTCCGCTGCGGACGGGCTCGTCTATAAGAAGGCCGCCGGGCGTCTCTCATCAAGGACGTCACCCATCCAAAACCATCATTCAAACAATTATCAGACCATCGCCAGCATTTGCAGTCTCCAGACCTACCGTCTCTCAAACACTACACCTGCTTGCCCCCCACTCTCCAAGCTTTACGCCGTACACAATGGCTGCCTTCGCTTCCAACACTGCCCTCCCGGTCCTCTACGGCCGCAGCGGCTACAACAACCGACCGGATGAGGAGGATGAGAAGCCTCCCAAGAACCAGGGCCGCAGTGGCTACAACAAGTACGTATTCTCCAGTCTCCTGACCAGACGGCGACAGCCATGCTCATTCCACCGCCAGGGGCTCCAACGATGAAGAAGAAAAGGGCAGCAGCGGCGGCAAAAAGTAGCTGCGTCCTGGAGGTGTTCGAGTTTCTCGAGTTTCTTGGGTGTCTTGGGTTCTTGGGTTTCTTTTCGACAGGGCCTGCCGGCGGTCCGGTGGCGTCCGAGATGCACGATAGAACATTACAGTGACTGCCCGCTGGGGCAGGATAGATTGGGAGGCCGCACGGTTTTGCGAGATGCGTTGTCGTTTACTATTTCTCCTCAGTTTTCCGGGTTTCCATAGATGTTGGGTTTTCCTCATGGAGTTGAATGGACGGCGAATGCCACTTTTCACTTTCCCACACAGAACCTGCTGGTCAGCATCACTCTTGACATGTACACCCACGCACCCACTCACTTTTCAAAGATGACGCCCAGGACGTCCTCGACGTCGTCGGCGTGGCCGCGGCCGGTGGTGCGGGCGAGGCAGTCGGCGGCGTAGCGCAGGTGCTCGGCGGCGAGGACGACGTCGGGGTCACGTGACGCGACCTGATCAGGGTCGTGGTCGGCGGCCTCGACGAGAAAGTCGTCGAGGTGGCCGCGGCACTGGGCGAGCAGCTGCTGCTGGCGCACGGTGACGCCAAGGAGGTGTTGGGCGTCGGGGGGCAGCTCGGTCATGGCGGCAAAGGCGCGGACGAGGGCGGCGACGAGGGCGAGAAGACCACCGGGGTCGGAGGAGGAAGTGCCAGGGGACAAAGACGCGTCGACGGGATGGGTGTCGGCGGCGGCCTCGGCGATGCGGCAGGAGAGGGTGACGAGGGGGACGTCGGCGTCGGGCGGAAAGACGAGTTGCATGGCGGCGCGCAGATCGGCCTCGAGGGCGGCGAGACGGGCGTCGCCGGCGGCGAGGTCGCGCTTGTTGAGGACGACGACGGCGCGCTGGGCCTGGGCGGCGAGGCGGAGGGTCTCGGCGTCGTAGGCGAGCACGGGGGGGTCGTGGGAGTTGGGGGCGGCGACGACGGCGGCCAAGACGACGACGACATCGGCGTCGGCGGCTTTTTGGCGGGCGCGACGGATGCCCTCGGCCTCGATACTTCCAGAATTCTCAGGATTCTCCCCTCCCCGAAACCCCGCCGTGTCGGCAAACGTGCACAGGTACCCGCGCAGGTCGAGGCTGGCCTCGACGACGTCGCGCGTGGTGCCGGCCTCGGGCGAGACAATGGAGGCGGCGCGGCCGGCGACGAGGTTCATGAGCGAGCTCTTGCCGGCGTTGGCCGGCCCCAGCAGGGCGATGCGGATGCCGGTGCGCAGCAGGCTGGCGCGGTCGGCGCCGGCCTCGTGCACGGCCAGGGCGCGCACCAGGCCGCGGACCTGCGCGGCCACGCCGGCCAGCAGCTCGGCCGGCGGCTCGTCAAAGTGCTGGTCCTCGCTAAAGTCAATCAGCGCCTCGATCTCGGCCCGCGCCCCCAGCAGCGCCCCGCGCCACCGCTCGTACGTGTCGCCCAGCTGCCGCTCGACGCCGCCGCCCGCCCGCATCGCCGCCCGTCGCTGCTGCTCCGTCTCCGCCGCCAGCGCGTCGCCCAGCGCCTCCACCTGCGCCAGGTCCAGCCGGCCGTGCAGAAAGGCCCGCCGCGTAAACTCGCCCGCCTCGGCATACCGGATCGCCCGCGCCTGCTGGCGGAACGGGTCGTTTTGGTCTTTTTGGTCTTGGTCCCTTTCGTCCTTGTTCGGCAAACACCCCCCCGGAATCGCCGACAGCACCGCCCGCACCGTCGCCGGACCCCCGTGCACGTGCAGCTCCAGCACGTCCTCGCCCGTCACCGTCTTGGGCCCCGGAAAGTACAGCACCACCGCCGCCGTGTCGAGCACGTCCTCGGCCGCCCTCGTCCCACCCGGACGGTACAGCGTGCGCACGGCGGCGTAGCGCGGCTTCAGCGCGGCCGCCCGCGGACACAGTGCCCGGTACACCTTTTGGGTTAGCAACCCTGACCGTCTAATACAAAACACAAAACACAAAACACAACGCACAGAGAGACACGCTGGCCCCGACACGCGAATCACCGCAATGCCGGCCTTGCCCGGCGCCGAAGACAAGGCATAGATCGTTGCGTCATCGTCTCCGAGAGAGGCTGCGGTCATGTTTCGCCTCGGCGGAGACTGACATGGTGGCGGATTTGGCACCCATAAGGGCCGCCGCACGGCCGCTGTAAGAGAGCGCTGCCAGTGTATTTGTACGGGCCGCAGACAAGCCTGCGGTCTGGCCGCCCGCACGACAGACACGCCTGCCGCGCGAATCGCTCGCCCTGTCGCTGGCGCGGCCCTGCACGGCTGCAGCATGAACACACAGGCCGTCGTCGGTGGAGGCACAAACACGCATGAGCCACTGCTCCTTGTTCAGTCGTCGTTGGTTGCATCTTTCCACAAGGTTGCAAAACCCGCCAAATCCTAGCGCTGCTAGCGCTGGTTTCGCTTATGTAACAACGCTTTGGTGGGGGCCGTCCAAGGAGGCTGGCAGGTGGGGCGGGGGGGGGGGGGGGGGTACAGTATGATCGGGTTTGGAGCAGCGCCTTCCCCCCCTGTGCACGAAACGTTGACCGCTGCTGCCAACAGAAGTGACAAACACGACAAACACCCAAAAACACCCAAAAAACCACAAAAAAAACCAAAACACTTGCCCAGCTTCCTCCCTCTTCTTTCGACCTCTTGGACCTGGCAAACCTTGCGCGGCCGCACTCTGACACTCTGCTTCTCCCCCCCGATGGCCTCCTGGTACTCCAACATCCTCACCACCACCACCTCGCGCATCTCCAATTTGCGCACCACGCTCCTTGGCAGCGACGCCGACGGCGACACCGAGGACGACACCCACGTCTGCCGCGTCTTGCGCGGCTACTACACCGAGACCGGCCGGTCCTTTCCGCCCTGGCTGCCCCCGGACCCAAAGGCGCCGCCCCCGCCCGTGGCCAGCGTGCCGACCTACGGCCAGCCCGCCGTCGGCTCTCGCTACGGCGCCGGCCTCTCCTCCAACGGCGCTCCCGCGGCCGGTGGCCTCAGCTCGCTCTGGGACAATAGCGGTGCCGCGGCGGCCGCACCCCCGGCCGCTCCCACCTCCCTGCGCCAACCCCGCCACAGTCCGTTTGGCCCCGGCCCTGGCACCCCCGGCGGTGCCCCTGGCGGTCCCGGGTTCTCCAACAGCCCCGGCCCTGGCCAACCCCGGCCGCTGCCCAGCCAGCGTCTCGGCAGCTACCAGAGTGCACAGAGCACGCAGGGCATGCAGGGCATGCAGGGCATGCAGGGCAACCAAAATAACCACAGCAATCACGGCGCCCCCTCCGCCCAGGGCAAGCTGCGGAACCTGTTTGGCGGCAACGCCTCGGCCGGCGGCACCCCCGGCTCCAGCCGCACCACCAGCCCGGCCCCGGCTGGCGGCGACCGACCCTACATGTCCGCCAACGCGCCTTGGTCCAACAACGACCCCGGCCCAGGCCCCGGCCCCGGCGGCCCGGCCGTCGGACGACGACGACCTGTCGGCCAGGGCCTACCCAGCGGACCGCGCATGCGATAAGGTCTCGACAGCAGCAACAGCAGCAACAGCAGCAGCAACAGCAGAGAGCCGAGACACAAACCACAAATACCCCCCACCACCTCCAGTCGAGCCGCGGCGACAAGGCCCTCCAATCACATCCATAATACGGTACGACGACGTCGTCAGCGCAGCAGGCTGCCTGTCTTATGACGAGGTCGAGGACGAGATATTCATATCATCGGGAATCGGACAGGCATGAGGTCCGGCGAGACCACACAGACTACAGAATGCAGACGAAGATACGGCTTCTATTGGATCAACCGCCTACCGGGAATGATACCATAAAGGGCAAGCAGACAGGCCAAAGGAAATGCAAAAAATTGACACCCCAAAATAATATATATACGCCGTTTGTCCATCGCATGTCCCTAATCCCTTTCCAATCCTGTCCTCATCCTCACTTGGCCTCGCTCGTCCGCGTGTTCCCCCACAGCACGTTCCCGCCCGTCTGCGTCTTGGGCACCACGTAAATAGCCCGGCTCAGCAGCGCCCGCAGGTCCGGTGTGATGACGCGGGTCGGGCTGTCTTCCGGCTCGGGGATCGTGCCGGGCGTCTCGGGCGCCTTGCCGGCGGCATCCTTGCCGGCGGCCGCCGCACTCGGCATGGATGCCATCTCGGTGCCGCCCTCGGGATCGGATGTCGATGCAGACGCCGACGCCGACGCACCGGACGCAGACGCAGACGCCGACGCCGAAGCAGCCGGCTTGACGCGTGGCGCCGGAAAGTTGCCCTTTTTGTCGACGGCCTCGACCAGCCGCCGGAATCGCCGAAAGAGGACCTCGGCGCGGATCAGCGTCGACTCCAGCTCAATGGTGCCCGAGAGCTCGTTGACTAGACGGTTAGCACATGTCGTGGCTGCAATCAAACCCAAAACTCACCATATTTCAGAACCTCGTCAAAGTGCTGCAGATGCGTCATAATGACGTCGCGGTGCCGCTCCAGAATGGCCAGCGCCACAAACAGGTGGAAGCTGCTGCTGAGGTAATCCGTCCACAGCGACTCCCACAGCCGCAGCACGTCCTCCCACTCAAACTCGCGCTTGTACCAGACCAGCAGCATGCGGAAGAAGAAGAAAAAGTTGGTGCTGTCCGCCTTTTGCAGGTGCGCGTACAGCTTGGGGTCCATGAACTGCACCAGGTGGTTGAGCGCCAGCAGCTGCGCCCGCATGCCCGACTGGTCGCGCAGAAAGTTGCGCTCCATGCGCTCCATAAAGTGCTGAAACGCCCAAAAGGCAATGGCGTCGTCCTGCACCACGGCGTAGATCGGCGCCAGCAGGTCCGACATGCCCTGCACGTAGCCCAGCTCGCGGTTGTACTCGTTGTACGTCAGCAGCAGGTCCTTGAGCTGCTCCAGGTGCGCGTTCGTGCCCGCCTCCGCAAACGGCGAGTCCGGGTCCGGGTGCGGAATGTTCTCGCCCGCAAAAATCGGCACGTGGCGGTCCGTCCGATGCACGTCCTTTTCGATCCGCCCGCGCTGCTCCCGCCACCACTCGGCCTCCTCCCGCTCGCTCGCCGGCGCCTCCGCCCCGTCTACTCCGTTGTCCGTGCCCGCCAGACGCTCCCACCAGAGCCCCTTGAGCCGGATGTACTGGTCGCGCAGGCTCGCAATCTCCGCCTTGCGCTCGTCCGCCGTGCTGTACCACTCGTGCACGCCCAGCAGAAACAGCCACGCCTCTTGGCGCACCCCGTCGTCCGGGTCCAGGCCGCCGTGGAAGATGCGCTCCTTGACCTCGTCCGTCGTCACCGAGAGCCGTCCCGTGCGTGCGTCAAACAGCGACTTCCACTCCCGCATCGTCATCGGCTTGCGCCGCTCCTCCAGCGACAGCCCCGTCGTCCCGTCCACCAGCTCAAACGCGCCCACGTCCGTGTCCTCCAGCTCCATCACCTCGTCCGCCGTCCAGATCCGCTGGTGCCGGTCCCGCTCGCTCTGCTCCGCCATGCCCATGGCCCACCGCGCCAGGTAGATCCGCGCGCTGTCAAACTCCTCCTGCATGTTCTGCACGTCGGGGTTGCGCAGCAGCCGCCGCATCGGCGGCGGCACCCGCGGGTCGTCCAGCACGTTCTGCGCCGCGTTGCGCGTAAACGTCGTCACCTTGCTGAACTTTTCCATAATGTTCCACCCCGTCTCCTTGACAAACTTGACAAACGGGTCCATGCCCGCGTCCCGTCCGCTGCCCGCTCGCTGCCGGCCCGCCTGCGACCCCGACCCCGATCCGGGCGACGCGCCCGTCCGCCGCCCCGCCGCCATGCTGTCGCGCTGTCCAATCGCCTGCGGCGTGCTCGACTTGAGCGTCCCGCTAAACGCCTCGCTGTCCTCCTTGGTCGGCTCGACCAGGTAAATGTTGGGCTCGGCGCCGCTGCGCTCAATGTGCACGTACCGCCGCAGCCAGCGCAGCACCTCGTCGCCGCCCCAAAAGAACTCGCCGTTCTCGCCAAACGGGTCAAACGTCTCCCGCATCCGCCGCTTCTTCTGCCGCATCGTCGACTGGCACTCGTTGTCGTGGAAAAAGAGCGCCGGGAAGCTGTCGCCCGCCCGGCTGTTAATGATCAGCGAGCCGTACCACCACCCGATGCTCGGCGGCCGCACCAGCAGCGAGTACACGGCGCTGACGGGGATCGCAAACGCATAGTGCCCGAGCGCCTCGCGGTGCGTCGTAATGGTCGGCGGCGGCGGCACCAGGTGCGTCTGCTTCGGCGGCTCCTCGCCGTCACACAGGTCCACCTTGACGTACACGCTGGCCGCGTCGCCCAGCGCCGACTCGGGCACCCACGCCAGAAGCAGGTCCGACGACAGCGGCGAGCGCGACTCACGCGAGGACGACGACGTCGGCCGTCCCGAGTCGCGTGGTCCCCGCTGCTCCAGCAGCGCCATGTAGCCGGCAATGTTGTCCTTGGTCGACGGCGTCGGGTGGATGTACACCTTGCTCTTGGAGAAGAGCAGCTTGACGCCGCGGCCCGTCTCCATATTCGTCACCGTGTTGTAGTCGCCCTCCTCGTCGTCGCTCATGGCGTAGAAGCTGCCCGTCAGGGACGAGCTGCGGGCCCGGGACGTCGGCAGCGGCGGGGCTGCCGTCGATGCTGCCGCCGAAGCACCCGGCACGGCGGGCGTGGCGGATGCGGATGGCAATGGAGGACTCGGCACTGTCGATGTCGTCGTCGCCGGAGCAGCTGCAGCAGCAGAAGAAGTGGCCGTCGCCGGTGGCGCGTTGAAAGGGCGGGATAGAGGGATTTGCGTCATGGCTGCCGTGGGCAGATGGCGGATCGTCGGATCCGCGGCGTCTCTGGCTCTTGGGCTCTCGAGACGGCCTGCAACAAAGGCAAATCGACGGATCAAATTGTGGCCTCTGGAAAAAAGGACAAGACGCAAGAGAGAGAGGGCGGAAAGCGGGCGCAGAGGGAAGGAGGCAGCTGACTGATATAAGAGAAACGCCGCCAGTGGCGTTCCTTCCCTGTTTGCTGCCCCACCTCTCTTCCCCAGAAGGCTCTGCCACTTAAAAAGCGGCGACACACTGCCATTGTCGTCATCGATTGGGGCCAGGCTCTAGGCTGCCACATAAAATGGCCGAATGGGCAAAAACGGATTGGAATGGGCAGACTTTTTGGTCTCGCCGCCTCTGGGCGCGCTGCGTTGGCCTCTTTATTTACAATGCAAGCATCCACGCATCTGCCGTCTATAGCTCGTCCCGGACGTGTCCCTCCAGATCCGGCATTGTCATAATCTTCACCACCAGACTCGTCCAGCCCGTAAAGTGCTGCGTGCGCTGGCCCTTGCCCGTCTCGGGGTTGTACTGCTCCCACGCGAAGCCCGTCTCGGCCCAGCTCTGGTACACCGTGTCGACGAGGTTGCGCCGCAGCCGCACGTACAGGTCGGCCGCCTGCTTCTGGAAGGGGCCTTGCTGGGTTGCCAGATTCTGGGCTGTCAGTTTCTTTCTTCTGTTTTCTGCTCTTTTGTCTTTTGTCTCTCCTCATCGTTCCCTCTCTCGGCCCACTCACATGTAGCTGCACTACCGCCATGTAGTTAATGTTCATCCACACCGGGCTGCGCCAGTAGTTCTCCGCCGTGCCGTACAGCGCATCCTTCTTGCTCAGACTGCGCAGGCCGTGCGGACTGAACAGCTCCTGCTCGTCGCCCAGCAGCGCCAGCAGCCGCCCGACCTTGGGGCTGTCGGCCGGCAGCAGCCCCACCAGCAGCGGGAAGAGCGAGATGTAGCCGTGGTGGCACACCAGCTCGTTCTCCTCGTAGTCGTCAATCGTCGCGTCGCAGTAGCACCCCTCCGTCTCGGACCAGTGCAGGTCGTCCACATTGTGTCCAATGGCCGTGCGCACCGCCCGCAGCTCGGCCGCCTCGTCGTCCGCGCCCAGCAGCTCCGCCAAGCCCAGCAGCGACTTCGTCATCAGGCCCATCCACGACATCAGGTCCACGTGCAGCTCGCCCGGGTGCGGCGGCTGCGGCCGCGGGTAGTCGTCCAGCCCGCTCGTCAGCACGTGGGCCTCGGTCCGGCCGCGCCACCGGTAGGCCTCCCGCGCCGAAAAGGCGTCGCGGTCGTACGACACAATGTCGCCAAACTGCGTCGCCCGGAACCAGTCAAACTGCCGCCGCAGCCGTGGGTACAGCGCCCGCAGGTACGCCAGCCCGACCTCGGTGTTGTCCACGTGGGCCGTCCCCAGCCACGACCCGTCCTGCGACAGCCGGTCGCCCTGCTCCGCCGGCGGCACCGCGCTGCCGTTGGCCGCCCGCCGCAGCTGCTCGGCAAAAATGTCCACAATGAAAAAGAGCGTCGGCGGGTTCGCGTAGTGAGGGTACTGCACCTGGAACTCGGGCGGCACCTTGCTGCGCGCCTCCGGCCCCAGGATCTGCTCCCGCGCGATCCAGCCGTCCTCGTCCATGAGGTTGAACCAGCTCTTGACAATCTCCAGCGTCAGGTCCATGTCCCAGTCCGCAATCGGGATCAGGTGGAAGCCCTCATCCCACAAGAATCCCCGCGGGAAAAAAGGCCGCGACGGCACGCTTGTGAACAGCTCGTACGGCCCATCCACTGTCTGCCGCCCCCGCGCCCGTGCCTGTGCCGCCTCCTCCCAGAAACCCTCGTTCTCCTCCTCGTATTCGGGCGCGTGAGACCGGTCCGCCACCCCCAGTCCGTAAAAGTACCCAATGCCGCCAATTAGGTTCGAAAACATGCTGCGCGCAAACTTGCGGTACTTGTCCGCCGTGAACGGCGCCTGCAACGGGAACGACGCCGCAAACTGCTCGTTGAAGGCATCGCTCGTCAGCTGTATCTCCCGCGTCACATCCTCGCTCGTCAGCGGCTTGCCCGCCGAGCGGCTCGAGTAGATCAGGTCAAACTCAAACGGGCCCTCAAAGATCTTTTGCACAATCTGCACATTGCCCGGCCCGGCCCCGTTCTCCATCTGGTACACCTGCCACGGCGGCGGAGGGTCCTGCGGGTCGTACGCCGCAATCACCTTGTCCAGGCTCGCCTGCATCTGCTGAATTAGCACTGCCTTGGCCTGCCACATGTGCTCCTCCGGCACCTTGAGCGACTGCAGGATTGTCCGCTCCAGGTCGCGCTCCTCCGAGAACGCATGGTCGCTCGTCGGATGCTCGCCCTTGCCCTTGGTCACCACCAGCTGGAAGTCGCCCAGCTCCGCCGACCGCCCCTGCAGCGTCACGTCGCCGGCGAAGCCCTTGACCGTGTCCTCGTCCAGCGGTATCACCGGCTCCAGCAACGCCCCGTCTCCGTCCTGTGAAATGTAAAACGCCACCATTGTCTTGGCCTCGGGATTGTCCGCCCGCGGCTGCCCCTTCACACGCACGCCCCAGCTGCCGCCGTGGTCGCCGCCCGGCACCTTGACAAACGACGTCGTGATGTCGATGCCATTGCCCGCATCATGGATCGTCTGGATGCCACCTCTCCGTGCATCGTACTCATCCCAGCCGTAGCCGGCCATGCCCTCGTTCTGCTCGCATGTATAGCGAATATCTAGAGCTGTCAGCGCGGTCACCTCGACATCGCACCTTGTCCATGGGTCTTGCACATACTCTCCTTCACAGTTGTGTAGCTGTCGACTCGTCCCCATATGAGGCCGGCCATCAGACTCTTGGGAATCCGCGGCCGGACACCAAAGTAGAGGTTTGGCCGATATGGCCCCCATAGCAAGCTTTGGTTGTTGGCGCGGCCGATCTCTCCATTGAGGAGTGACTCGTCTCCAGCTTGGGCCAAGGCCGGAGCAAAGAAGCTTGCCGACGCGAGCGACAGCGAAAGTGCCCATTGGCCGAGGGGCGCCATTGCAGCAGGTGTTGTGGTTCTGAAGTCAAAGTGAGCGGTGCCTGCCGGTCGAGCTCCAAGCTCCAACTATCTTACAAAGTGAACACGTTGAGGGGACTTGCCTCTAAAACGCCAGTGCGCGTTAGGCCCGGACGGCTGGCGCTTAGCGCTGGTAGTTTCTCAGCACGACTACGACTGGCATGGTTAGCGACTTGCTCACCGCCCACAATTGCACGGCAGTATTCGCGAGCGGGGCACTATCCTAAACTTTTTTTTTCATCGCCCTTTGCCTCGACTTGGCGACAACGCTTTGGTCGCAGAACGGAATACCACGCTCCTTGAGTTGGTCCAGATTGTCCTTCCTGTTTTTTCATACCATCCCTCGGGCCCAGCTTCCTGTTTTCCTATTCCGGCGAATCGACTACTTTTGCAAACCATCAATATGGCAGAGCCCATGGATGTTGTCAAGGCGGAGGAGCAGTTCAAGACGATGGAGCACTCTGAGCAGCACTACTTTAACAGGTAAGACGTCACGCGGCCGTTGGCTCTGACCGGCGGCCGTTTTGATCTATTGTCCTGATGCTAATATTGTCCGTGTACAGCTACAACCACCATGGTACGTCGTTTCGCATTCCTTGATACCCAAAGCGCGGGGTTGTCAGTCCGGATTTTGGAAAGAGGCGCGCGTCAGAAGATGAAGAGATTTTTTGCGGCGCCTCAAAAGTTTCGACGGGTGTCGTGGCAGGCCTCTCGGAGTTTAAAGTTCAGCCTCGGGAGGGTAGCCCCACCAGATTGCGATGGGTGGCCGTTTGGACTGGAAATGTTTTGCTGACTCTCTGTGTGTCCAGGCATCCACGAGGAGATGCTGGTGAGTTCCACTGTCTCTTATCTGACTTGTGCCGGTTTACTGACGGGCGTCGCGGATATAGAAAGACGAGGTTCGCACAAGATCGTACATGAACGCGATTGTCCAGAACAAGCACCTCTTCAAGGACAAGGTCGTCCTCGATGTCGGCTGCGGCACGGCCATCCTGTCCATGTAAGAGACACGGCGCAAGCTCTGCACCGAACGCTGCTGACTCTTCCAGGTTCGCGGTTCGGGCCGGCGCAAAGCACGTGATCGGTGTGGACATGTCGACGATCATCTTCAAGGCGCGGGAGATTGTCAAGGTCAACGGCATGGCCGACAAGATCACGCTGATCCAGGGCAAGATGGAGGAGGTCAAGCTGCCTTTTGACAAGGTGGACATTATCATCTCGGAGTGGATGGGCTACTTCCTGCTTTATGAGAGCATGCTGGACACGGTGCTGTACGCACGTGACCGGTACCTGAACAAGGACGGCCTCATTTTCCCGGACAAGGCGACGATTTTCGTGGCGGGCATTGAGGACGGCGAGTACAAGGACGAGAAGATTGGGTGTACGTGAACTCTGAAAACTCCCCGAGGCTGTTGGGCCTATCATGCTGACCTTTGCAGTCTGGGACAACGTGTACGGCTTCGACTACAAGCCGCTCAAGGAGACGGCACTGTCTGAGCCGCTGGTGGACACTGTGGAGATGAAGGCGGTGGTGACGGACCCGACGTCGGTGCTGACGCTGGACCTGTACACGTGCACGACGGACGACCTGGCCTTCACGGCGCCGTTTGAGCTGCAGTGCAAGCGCGACGACTTTATCCACGCGCTGGTGGCGTGGTTCGACATTGAGTTCTCGGCGTGCCACAAGCCCATCCGCTTCTCGACGGGCCCGCACACCAAGTACACGCACTGGAAGCAGACTGTCTTTTACCTCAAGGACACGCTGGCGGTGCAGCAGGGCGAGGTGGTCCAGTGCACGCTGGACAACCGGCCCAACGACAAGAACAAGCGCGATCTGGACATCAAGGTCGAGTACCGGCTGGAGACGACCGACGCGACGCGGGCTGCGCAGGGCGAGTGCTCGTACCGGATGTGCTAGAGGGCCGATGCGCGGCTGGGCTTTTTTGCTTTGTATCGGGTTTTTTGCTGTGAATTTCCGGAGAACGGAGGAACGGACCTGTTCATATTAGATGTTGTATGTTGTTCATGGAAACTGGGAATCACGTGACGTACATTTTATGGGCCCTTCGCGTGACACTTGTAGTCGGGACTTTTGTCCAGCCGGTGCAAGACGACTCCACGACTGGCATTTCCCGACGACGCCCTTCGCGACGGGTGAGGCTCCATCCGGGACGGGCGTTTTAACGAATCGCTCTTTCAATTGGATTCTTTTTTCTTTTGACTTTTGGACACCCAGTTCGGCCAGGAGAGCGCGTTGCCGGGCTGTTGTGTTAATTGCTTTTGTTTACTTTTTGCCGTTCTCGGCAGAGACGCAGAGATGGCTGAAGAGTGCGGCAACCCGCTGCTGCTAGGCTGGGTCAAGGAGTGGTGGGACCAGGCCAAGGAGCGGAACACCAAGGGCGTGCTGGCCTATCGAACTGCATACGAGTCGCTGCGAGTGTGTCCGATTCAGTTTGGACATCCCAACGAGCTGATGGCGTTGCGGGGGTTTGGGCCGAAGCTGTGCAGCCGACTGACGGAGCGGCTGCAGCAGCACTGCACCGAGACGGGCGTGCCGATGCCGACCAAGAAGCGGGGAGGCGGCCGAACGAGCACGGGTACAGACACTGGAACAGCAACAGGAACGGGAGCCGCCACGAGTACGACAACACGAACGACGACGACGAGAAAACGAAAAGCCTACGTGCCGGCACTTCGACAGGGCGGCTACGCCATCATCATGGCGCTGTCGTCGGCCGAGGCCGAGGGGCGGCAGTGGATGGCCAAGGCCGAGGTGATGGAGCTGGCACAGCCGCACTGCGACACGTCGTTTACGCTGAAGCCGCCGGGCAAGTTCTACACGGCGTGGGACTCGATCAAGACGCTGCTCAGCAACGACCTGGTGATGGAGCGGGGGCGGCCGGAGCGGCGGTATGCGCTGTCCGAAGACGGCTGGGAGATTGCGCGGCGCTTTCGAGCCGTGGAAAGAGGGGCAGCAGGAGGAGATGAGCCGACAGATACGGATGCTGTCACCGACACGGCGACGGCTACTACGGCTGCGGCTGCGACCACGCCCATCGCCGAGCTCGTGCCGGACGGCGAGCTGGGCGACGACGGGCAGACGACAACAGTGCGGCCGATTGAGCTGCCGGCAGGATCGTACACGGTGCAGCTGGTGCTGGACACCCGGGAGCGCGTCACCGGACAGCGCACGTACATGGAGGACGAGCTGGCGAAGCTGGGGGCGCGGCCGGTGGTGCGGGCGCTCACGGTGGGCGACGCGCTCTGGGTGGCCAAGTGTGTGCAGCCGGGCCTGCTGGGCCGCGACGGCGCCGAGGGCGACGAGGTGGTGCTGGACTGGCTGGTCGAGCGCAAGCGCCAGGACGACCTGGTCAGCAGCATCCGCGACGGCCGCTTCCGCGAGCAAAAGTTCCGCCAGCGCCGCTCGGGTGTGCGCCACGTCGTCTACGTCGTCGAGGACGGCGGCCTCGACGCCGAGGGCCTGCACCGCCACGACGCCGCCATGCGGGCCGCCGTCGCCGGCACCCAGGTCGCCCAGGGCTGCTTTGTGCGGCGCACGCGCTCCGTCGACGACACCATTGCCTACCTGGCGCGGCTGACCGAGGTGCTGCGGCGACGTTATGCGGACCGGCCGCTGCATGTGATTCCCACGGCGGCGCTGACGGCGCGCAACCACCTGCCGCTGCTGGAGCGGATGCGCGCAGACGTGGGCTCTAGCGCGTCAGGACAGGTCGAAGTCGGCATCACGTACCCGGCCTTTGCGTCGCTCACGGCAAAGTCCGAGTTGCTGACGCTGCGCGACGTGTTTCTCAAGATGCTGCTGTGCACGCGAGGCGTGACGGCAGAGCGGGCCCTCGAGATCCAGAAGCGGTGGCCGACGCCCCGGGCATTGGTGCAGGCGTATGCACAGTTGGGCGACAGCAGCGGCGACGACGAGGCGGCCGCACGCAAGCGCAAGCGCGAAATGGTGTCGGACGCGTTGGGCCAGCTGCCGGGGACAAAGCGGCGCGTGACCAAGGCGATTTCGGAGAAGCTGGCAGAGGCGTGGGCGGACTGTGCGTAGTGGTGGTTTTTTTGGTTTGGATCGGCATGGTTTGCATGGAAGGCGTTTTGGTAGGGGACCTGAGTGGGATATCCGGTTTTGGCAGCATGGACTTGGCATACTCTATTGGGTTGGAGGTTGGTATGCATTCTGTTTGGTCCTGGCACTGTACCAGGCATAAAAGGCATCGATGTGTCAATGACGAAAAGACATGACTCACCACTTGAATTGAATGAAAGGTGTTGGAATTTCTATGCACAACTCTAGTAGTATCTTGCCAAACTGTTGGAGGCTTCCAGCTTACAACTCCGGGCTATCACGAGCTACTCGTATCTTTCTCTCCGTCTTCTATTTTGTCAAGGCTTCCTCGACTCTGCTGCCATAAGAAGTCGTCGAATTTACTGTATTTCTCCAGCAAGCAACCCTGTTCAGTATTCCGGCGCTCGTCTTATCCGGGGGCTCCCAAAGCATGGCCCAAATCGCGGCGGCAGGAAGCAGCCACGCTCTCACGCCCACAATCATCCATGCCTCGATCAAAAAGAGAAGGAACCGAATTGCATGGGATTCGATCCGAAGGTCGACTGCAAAGATGCGATCTTTACGCCGTAGCATCTCTGATCCCTCCTTTCTGCAATCTACAAGCGCCAGAGACGTGCTTTCATCTGCGTTCTCTCTAGAATTCAAAGAGTTTTCGTTTTTGCAGCCTGATGGGTCTTACTCAGATGAGCACATTCCCGCCGAGCTCATTGACCGATTCAACGACTACCTGGCCGAGCATTTCGACGCGACCAGCGCTGACAGATTCTGGCCTTTTCTTGTCTTGGAATGTGGACAGGGCATGCCCCCTCAAGACGAGCGGCCCATGTTCATCGCCGGCCTCGTCACTATCTGGGGCTCAGTTTACGATATGGTCCGTTTTTCTCCATATGTAGGTTATCCGGGCAACGCAGACTCTGTGGAGATCGATCAGGGCATACTTGCCAAGATGAAATCTGGGGAAGTACCACCGGACGAGGTCATCCTTTACCTCGCTCAATATGTGTTTACGGACTGCACGGCCATCTCTTTTATGTGGCGAAAACTCGTAATAGAGCTACCCATAATGGAAAACGAGGACTTTAAGCAACGCCTAGAGATGCTCCCAGAATGTATCGAAGGCTGCCCGTTCCAAGTCGAATATTTTAACGGACCGCTTCCAAATACGCCTAGAACATCCCGTGCCATCCGACCGAGCATAACGAGGTTGGGAAAAGTGGCGGTGGATACGACGGACTACGTTGCGCGCGATGGTAAGGTCTGTCACAAAGAGTAATGCTTTCATTCTAACAACGACAGGAAAATTTTACCCCGGCAGCATGATCAGCTCCCTAGATAAAGCTGGACAAGAATGTAGCTCAGTCACGGCATCTATCCTTGTTCAAAAGGAAGGGAAACAACGGCTGGTATGCTCGTTCCACAATTGGGAGGTCCACGAGAAGCAAAATCCCGGCAAGTTTGGCAAAGAAGATGGCGAAGCGCGTAAAATATTTCAACTCGCACAGGGCATCGCCAAGGACATGGAGCGCGGCCAGCCTGGCACGAATGTCGGCTTTGTATCTGAGCGGTTGGGAAATACGGATATCGCCCTCGCACAACTTCATGACGGTATCAAATTCGAAAATGAATTTATGGAAATCGACGCCCGGGCCAAGACGCTTTCCCCGTCACGAGACCAAAGACTTGGTGACGTCTACCGGTTTGATTCCTTTGTAACCGGAGCAAAGGCGCTGTTTTATTATGGCGTTCGATCGGTACTTCAACGAGGTCGCCCGTCTACTTCGCATCCAGAACTCTGTGCCCCACCGGGACATCATGACGTCCTCCCTCCCGACGATGTGGTATATATTTCACTAAAGCAAGGTATCTACGCCACGGATCGTCCAGTGCTACCACGGCAAGGGCCGCAAACTCGAGATAGTGTCTGCGGATCTGCGCTCATCAGATGTTCCAGGGCCAATCTCGGGAAGAGAATTCATCCCGAGACACTCGAGCGTGGAGAAGTGTGCGGGATTCTGCATTATGCCGATTTGCAGAGAACATTCGGAACTGGCAGTCTCATCGACTATCTTGTTTTTGCAGATTCCGTCGACCCCCTCATTGAAGACGGCTGGACCATTGTTCAGCCGGACGAGCCAAAAGATGAGCAGAGCAAGCAGGAAGTAGAGAAAAAGAGGGAATATGGGATCCATCAAGATGAGTCCATTGCCAAAAGGAAGAGGACTACTTGATCGCATACGGGCAGAGTCTTGTTGGGCTGCGCTATCAGGTGTCGACGATTCATGATATTATGATAAAGAGATTGTAGAATCAACTACGGATCAAAGAGTTAAGTAAGGATTGAAGAGTTGAAGGATTAAAGGAATGAAATGAGGTGCATCTCCACACGACGGCAATGGTGAAAGCATATTGGCAGCCTGCCCCCATAATGCATGCGCCCTCGTGCGCTTTGTAATTTATCAGGGTATATTCCTCCGCAAGCCCTCGATCTGATTCAAGTCCTTGGGTTGCATCCACCTGTCCATTTCAATGCCAGTATTTGCGAATATTGGAACCACTACGCAAGAGACGCCAAGGGTCGTTCTGACTGCTACTTGGGCGGCTCATTGGGCCGACCAATTCGAGTCAGTATGCGGCGCCTTCGACTCGGTCTCTTGCAATCAGGGCAACCTTGGCGTCCGAGGCATTGTCGACCTCTTGCGCGACAGGGATCATTACCCCGACTGGACTCACTCTGCAAGGACCGCAAAACTCTCAGTTTTGTAATGGGCAGCATCCTCTTAATTGAACGATTGCAATTCGCAACATATCCTGCGCCCCGTAAAGCACAGGAGAATCAAGGTGAACCACTCGCAAGCGTAACAGATTTCATACTATTCTGCCATGGACCAATGGGCCTGTGGCCTAGAAACATGGCTGGAGGGATATGCGCCCATATGTCGCCTTCACATGCAACTGAATCAAAGTACCGTGGGAGGCCAAGATTACACTGTTCATTTTCCGACTACTTTTTCACTTGCGCGCCACCACCTCGGCCACCTTGCGCTCGACCAGCGCGTCAAAGCCGCCGCCGGCCAGCGTGTCCAGGTACCCGGCAATGCTCTTTTCGGCGTACTTGGCCAGCACGTCGACCTCGACGTTGACCGTGTCGCCCTCGCGCTTGGCCGCCAGCGCCACGCGCGTCTGCGTGTACGCAATCAGCATCACCTCCCACCAGCCCTCGGCGTCATTGACCGCCGTCACCGTCAGCGACGTGCCGTCCAGCGCCACAAAGCCCTTGTACACCACGTGCCGCAGCACCTCGCGCGACCGCGGCGCAAACCGCATCGTCTGCGCGTTGCCGTCCGCGGCCACCCGCGACACCGTCGCCACCGTGTCCACGTGGCCCTGCACAAAGTGCCCGCCCATGCGCGTGTCCGCCCGCACCGCCCGCTCCAGGTTCACCCGCCCGCCCACCCGCAGCGTCCCCAGGTTCGTCAGCCGCAGCGTCTCCGGCGCCACCCCCGTCACAAAACTCTGCCCGTCCGCCGCCAGCGCCGTCACCGTCAGACAGCAGCCGTTGATCGCAATGCTGTCGCCGAGATGCGCGTCCGACAGCAGCGCCGAGCCCGCCGGCACCGCCACCGTCAGCGACACGCCCCCCGTCTCGTCCTGCAGGTTGACCGTGGTCACCTCTGGGTCACAAGTTAGCTCGCGTCCACAACGCCGCCCGGAAAACGCGAGCGAAACATGGCAACATACCCCCAATGTCTTCTACAATGCCGGTAAACATGGCTGCTAGCTGGGGAAAAGGAAACAAAACGGAGACGAGCTTGGGCAAAACAGTCACAAAATCGCAATGCGGAGGGGATGCTTCGTCATCGGCGTTAACACATTGTCACGTGATATTTCCAAAGAACGTGCTTCGTCATCTCGGCCTCGTCTACCCAACCACACGTCCCCTCGGCAGCAGCCCCCAGCTGCCGCCACAGCTGCACTTGCGCTGTTGCGACAGCACAAACGTGTAGCCCGGCCGGTTGCCCGACAGGTCTTCCATGACGGCCGTGCAGCGCACGCATCGTCGCCACTGGCCGGTCGGGCCGGCCAGGCCGAGCGGCTGCATGGCGGCGTGTTTCGAGGACGCGGCCTTGTTGGCGTGGGCGCTGTCGGCGGCCGCGCTGTCGGCGCCGCCGTCGGGCGGTGGCGGGCCGACCAGCTCGACGCGCTTGAAGACGTCGACGTAGCAGTGGCGGGCGCGGCGGGCCTGCAGGGCGCGGGCGTCGTCCTCGACCTCGAGCAGGCCGTAGTCGGCAAAGTAGAGCTTGGCCGGGTCGGCGAGGCCGCGGAAGGTGCGCACGCTCTCGCCAAAGAAGCGCTGCAGCATCGACTGGAAGGCCGGCGGCGGGTTGTTGGCCAGCAGCAGGCCCAGCTCGCAGTGGGCCTGCAGCCGTTTCGTGGCGGCGTCGGGCGCGGCCGGTCCTGCTGCCGCTGTAGCCGCCGTGGCCGAGGCCGGCGTCATGGCCCGCGACTGGTACGTCTGGCGAATGTCCTCGCCCAGGCCCATCAGCAGCCGGTCAAACTCGGTCACGCGCACCAGGCTCGACGACGTGTACTGCTGCATCTTTTGGTAGGCCAGGGCCAGCGCGGGGCGGTGCGTGTCGGCGGCGCTGTGGCCACCATGTCCGCTGCTTCCGTTGTTTCCGCTGTTGGCCGCGGCCGCCATTTGGCTCTGCAGCTCATAGTACTGCGTCGCCTTGGTCGAGATGGCGTCCAGGTGCACCAGCCGCCGACAGGCCGCCGACAAGAAGCCGCGCGTCGACGAGCACAGCAGCAGGTGCAGCGACACGTCGTTGCGCGCCTGCAGGTACGCCGTCATCTCGCCAAAGCTGCCCGGCGTCGTCAGCAGCCGCATAAACTGCGGGTCGTCCAGCAGGTTGAACAGGCAGTCGGCCAGGTACGCCAGCAGGTCCAGCGCCCACTTGGCACAGCCGGCCAGCGCGTCCACCACCTCGGGCTCGTCCAGCGGGTTCAGCTTGTCCTTGAACGTGCTCGGCGTGTTGCTCGCAATCGTAATCAGAATCACAATGTTGCGCACGTTGAGCGACAGCATCGCAAACTTGCCGCAAAACGCCCGCGCCCGGTACTCGCCCCGGAAGCCCATGTGGTTCAGGATGCTCAGACACAGATGCAGCGCCTGGTTGCGCATCAGCTGGTCGTGGTGCGACTCCTCCGAGTAGTCCACGTTGATCTTGAGCATCCGCACAATGTCCACCATCCAGTCGTAGGCAAATCCTGCCTCGTTAGCGTTGTGTCCTTTTATCGTGTGTCTGCCTGCACTCACTCGGCCTGTCCACAAACTGCCGCGCCGTCGCCAGCACGTCGTCGTACGACGTCTGGTTCAGCGACGCCGTCGACACCGCCACCGTGAGGCCGGCCACCACCGTCGCGTACTCCGCTGTGATGAGTCAGCACAATGGCCCTTGTCCGTTGGTCTCCTTGTCTCCTTCACCACCCACCGTCCTTGGCATCAGCGCCCAGCGCCGGTCCGACGTGCCGCATGCTGCTCCACCGCACGCGGCCGTCCTCGCACACCTGGGAAAACGAGCAGTTGGTCGGCGAAAACGCCATGGCCACGCACGGCGCCGGCTCGGCAAAGGCAAAGTTGGCCTGCTGCAGCACGGAAATCTTGGCGCGGTTAGGCTCCTCGTAGAGCACCTCCATGGTCAGGCGGTCGCGGTGCTGCACCGTGCCGTCGCTGAAGCCGAGACACACCACCTTGCCCAGCTGCATCGTATGCAGCGACACCACCACCTTGTCGAGCCGGATCGGCTCCAGCTTGCGCAGCCGCGTCGTCGGCGGCAGGCTCGACGGCAGCGCCTGCGTGCCCACCTGCTCAAACGCCACGTGCAGCCCCGACGCCGACGCGTCCGCCACCAGCTCCCACCGGTCCAGGATGCTCAGCGCCGGCGCGTCGAAGGCGGCGCCGGCTCCGGCCGCGGGCAGATAGGCACGCACAGTCAGCACCAGCGGCGGCGCCCACGTGTTAGACGACGCCAACGCTGATGGCAGAATCTCGACGAGCGACAGCAGGTCCGCCGCCACGTCCAGCGCCGACGCCCCCGCGCCGTGCGGCAGCCACGTCGTCACCGCCGCCGCCCGGTGTTGCAGCGTCGGGTTCAGCGGCATGCTGACCGATGCTGCTGCCGGCTGCTGCTGCTTGTCCGCGTGCGGCGCCACCCAGTGAATCACGGCCCGCACCACTTTAAGCTGCCGCGAGGCCGTCGCCAACGCGATCAGCAGCATGTTGCCTGGCCACAGTCAGCCTCCGCAAATCCGCAAAACCCAACAAACCACAAGACAACTGTCATCATAACCCACCCTTTTCCGAGCACACCGACGCGTGCGTCACCAGATCCGAAGAACACGCCACGCTGTCCAGCTCCAGGCTCGTGTCCTGGATCTTGTTGCTGTTCTGCGGGTAGAACAGCTTGAGCACACTGCCTGTCGTCACGCACAGCAGCGCACTCTTGGCCGGGTTCGGGTGGTGCGGCCCAAACGCCGGCACATATGTGTTGTCGAACCGGTACCCGTTCTCCTCCCGGATGGCCGGGCCGTGCATTACGTTGTACTGTCCGCAGTCAGTCCAGTTTCCCTCCTAACAACCCTTGCCCGTCACCCACCTGCTTGTTCTGTGGCAGCAGCGGCAGCCAGTACGTCCCCACAATCGCGTGCAGGTCGTCAATCACATCGCTGTCCCACTGCCGCAGCACGTACGGCCAGTTCAGGTTCATCGTAAACGTCAGGATGCCCACCCGTCCGGCTGCGTCCACCACGGCCAGCTCCGGGCTGCTCGTCGCCGCCCACGCCAGGTGCACAATCGGCCCACCGGGAAACTGGGACCCCGTCCCAAACTGCGCGCAGGCCGTCGGCTCGCTCAGCCCCCACGTGCCGTCCTGCGCATTCGTCCGCAGGTATCGCAGCTCAATCGAGTGTCCGTCGTCCGCGATCGACGCAATCGTTCCCTGGCGTGACCACGCAATCCGCTGACAGCTCCCCCGGATCCGCATCTCGTCCACTCTCTGCCGCAGCGCTTTGCTTGGCGCCGCCACCGCCGCCGCTGCTGCCACCGCCGCCGCCATCGCCAGCTCCGCCACCGGGTCGCCGAACAGCTCCACGTCCTCCGCGTCCAGGTCTACTGCCATGGACGCCCCCATCGACCCCATCGCGTCTTCCAGCATCATCGGCATTGCCTCTGTCGCCATTGCCTGCTCCAGCTGTGCCTGGCCCAGCCGAATGCCCGTCTCGTCTCTTGCTGTCGTCTCGAGCTCGGTCTTGTCGATTTAGCTCCCTCCTCGACTCCCTTTAGAAATCCGCTTCCGTCGGTCGCTGTCAAGAGTCTGATTCAGAATACAGGTAAGCCTGCATCTTGTCGTCCACACTGAAATTCTCGCCCTTGTCGAGGCACCGTGGCTGTCCGGTTGCTTGCGCAAGCTGAGGAGATGAGACGTGAGAATAGTTCGCGTTTAGCCCGATCGCGTGGCTGAAGCACAAGCCACAGGTACCGGTACCGGTACCATTTTCCAGTGGGGCCATTTGCTCTGCCCCACTTGGCCATCATGTTGCCCCAGAGACAATCGGCCTGTGGAGTAATATCACCCTGCTTTTCAGCTCTTTCTAATATCTTAAAACTATGGAAAACTTGCGCCATAGACGCCTTGGTATCTCCGCAATTAAGTCCTGGTGACTTTCAGTCGTCCTCCAACCAAACAGAATGCCGTGCTACATATGTACATGTGCGGACCTGGTGGCCTGCGTAGTCATACAACACCGTTTGTACAATGCAAAATAATACAAAAGAAAAGCCATGAGAGACCGCTACTCAGTCAATGAGTTGCCCCATGCCATGGGGCTTCGACTCAGGCGAGATTGTGATCGCTGTTGGATCGGGTATCCCAGGCGATAACGGCGCTGGTATGGATACATCCGTGGGCACGTGTTGCCCTGCGTCGTCTGCGCCGGCTGACTTGCTGAACGGCTTGCCAGACGGGGTACCAGATATCGTACCCAATGCCTTGTCCAATGGCTTTCCAGAAGGCAGCGCCTTGCGGCCCTTGCCAAGTAGCGTAGCGCTTGGGGCGTTCTTGACCGTCCGAAACGTGTTTGTGATGCTGTTTGCCAGTGGCTTGACTTCTTTCTTGCCCTTGGGCTGGCGTTTCTTCGCCGGTGGCTTCTTCGCAGCGCCGAGAACGCCCTTTTTCGGTAGAGCCTCCGCTTTCGGCTTCGAGTTTGCTTTGGTCTCGCGACCCGGCACGTTGACCGCCTTCTTGGTCTGTTGAAACGGCAGCTTGATCTGTTGCATCGAGCCGGATTTGCGTTCTTCGGGCAGCCGTTTCCGTACCGGCTTCGGACTGGACAATGGTGTCGGCATTGACGCTGTGGGCGACTTTGCATGCGCCTCTTTCATCTTGGAGATGCCTGGTAGAACCAGGGGCCGTATCTTTGCCATCTCCATCGTCCCATCCTCCTCTTCCTTGACATTGTCTCGGGATGCCCTGTGTGGCGACATTCCCAGCACAACCTCCAGTTTGGTGTCCACGTCGCAAGGTTGGCGAGCCACCAGCCATTCGCTGGGACTGCCATAGTCTTCCTGCTGGTCCCAGCGCGGCAAGTTCACCAGCCGGGCAATGTCGTCGCTGCTGCCACGCACAATCGTGTCCCAGCAATCCTTGAACTCGGCGCCCTGTGGCTCATTGTCCACGTTGATCCACGCCGTTATTCCGTCTCGCCGGCTTCGCGTCACTTGGCACAGCTCCTTGACCAGCCGACGCACCCCGGGGATCTTCAAGCTCGTGCCCACCACAATGACCGCATCGGCACCGCGGCGCAGATCGGCCTTGGACACGTTGCCAATCGCCTCTTCGTCGGGATTGTACTCGTTGTAGAGCACGATCCGCGGCCGCAGACGGCCGATGCCGTGGCTGCGTTTCCCGGCAATGGATGTGCGCACCTTGTCCAGCTCGGCACACTGCGTGCACGGCGGCGGCTCGGGGCCCTCAAACAGAGAGCCGTCAAACTCCTCCAGCTGGCCACACTTGGAGCACACCATCTTTTGCAGTCCGCCATGCAGCTGGATGGTGATCGGCCACGGCCCTTTGGGGTTGAGCGGCACCGTAGTGTTTAGAGGTTCCAGGGCGGTGTCGATGCAGTCAATATTCTGCGAGTAGAGTCGCATCAGTCGGCCCTCGCGGGCGATCGAGGCGAGCATATGGTGGAATGACGTCGGCTGTGCCTTCTGCGTCATGTGGGCCAGTTCCCGCACCATAGTGTGAAACGAGGACGTTGACGCGTCGTGTTTGTAGACGGAGGCATCGAACAGGTGCTTTCCCGAGCCACGGTTTCCGTTTTGGCCTCGTAGTGTGGTGAACAAGCCGGTAGACGACCGGAAATCGGGTACTGCAGTAAGGTTAGCCGCAGTCCAAAAAAAGGGGGAGGCCCAAACAGGAGCGAGACGAACTTCCGGCAGAGACGGAGATACCAGCCCCGGCAATGACTACAATCTTCTTCTTCTTGTAGAGCGCCTGAATCAGATGGCCCAACTCTTCTTCGGACTCGGGTGTCGGATTCGCCAGGTCGACGTAGCGCGTCTTTCGAGGTCGTGGTGCCTGCACTCGTCGCCTCTTTGCCGGCGGAGGGCTGTCACCGCGTCGACGGGTGTTGCTCATAGATTCGCCCTCGCAACCATATGTTTTTTGTGGCGTCGCACTGCCAGACTGGGAGGTCGAACTGGGGGACGGATATCGGGTCGACAGATCTGGCGCGGATGGCGGGGGTGATGGCGTTCGCGAGAAGGTGGATAATGGCGACGACTGTGGTGACGCCGGAAAAGACGATGAGGCCTGGTATGGCGACGCCGGCGGTGCTATGGAAAAGTCCATGTTGTGAGGCGAGAGAGCGAAAGTTGACAAAAACGAGTGGCTTGGGTGAGCGAAAATGAGAGGAAGGCCCCCGGCTGGTCGGCCCAGAAAAGGAGAAAAAGGACCGAGGGAAGGCGGCAAGACGCGGATCAGGCGCCTGTTGATGTCATGGTGCAAAAATCCGGCTTGGGGGGGTCGTCGTGGGTGTGGTTGCGTAGGTTGATATTGCGGTGGGAAGAAATCGGCTTGGAGAAAGTGCAATTGAAGATTTGGCAATGGTATTTAGTGCGGCTGCGGCAACAGCGGTCAGCGGGGGACAACAAACAAAACACAATATAGGTACGGAGCATAGTCTCACAATAGCGTCTGCTGGGCGGAGTCGGAGATTGACGCCGTGCAGAAGCACTAAAACGGAAGACCCACCACACTCGTCAGCAACCCCTGGTGTCAGGTCCTGTCGTAATGTAGAGGCGATGTTTACACATGAGTATTAGGGCCACGGCCACGGCCAACACGACGTGTCTGTAAATTGCCGTCGAAAGGGTCCTCATATGTATCAAGATGGCTTTATTACAGTAGTCATTACAGTAGTCATTACAGTAGTCATTTGGGTTTGCAGTCGCCTCTAGAAAGAGAATTAAAGCTGCTAAACACTTTCCTTCTCCTCTCACGCCTCTTCTTTCTGCTCGTCCCGACCGTTTCAATCATTGTCGACTTGTGGATTGCAACCCTTTGCAGAGCGGAGAGGTGCCTGATCTTCCCTCCCTTACTAAATTGCTTTCGCTGACGTTTCCGCTGCCTGGCTGCCTGAGGTGTCAAGTATCCGACCGAGATTGACACACGGGCAGCATACAGGTCGGGAATATATCTTAAGAAGCTAATTGCTAGCCGGAGGGGGAAATGGTTGCTTCTGGATAGATGTTGGGTCACTTGTACATTGCCAGCGAGATAAAGAGATTGGGGAAAATGGACAATGAACACGAAAGAAAGAAAGAAAGAAAGAAAGAAGCAAAAAGAAACAACGCACTCGGTACTCGTAGCAAGTCGCAATGAATAAATAGACAACCCGAGAATCACTTCTACTTGAAATACATCTCCCTCTCGCTGTACTTCTTGTCTTGGACACCTTTTGCAATGCTCTTAGTGACCGCAGCATTTACCCGCACAGGTCCAACAAAAGTATACGTATTGTCCGCTTCCCGCAATCGTACCAGAAAAGGTGTTGGCATCCCTGACAGGACGACGAGCCTGTCTCCCACCTGAACTTTTTGGCGACATAGCCCAGCGAAGCTTGTATCCGTTACTAATATTGAGCCCTGCGAGAGACTGTGCTGCCATATGTTCGGACCCGGCATAGTATCCTTGCTCAATTTAGTCAGGGCAATGGTGATGTCATCCTTCTTCGACGACGGCTCTTTCCGCAGCTCGGACTTAATATCCTCAGCCGTCGGACCGGAACCCCCAAACCCTTCATTTCTTCCAATCTCTCCGATCTACTCATAGTCAAATTTCGGCTCTTAACTATGGTGAGCCTCTTTCGCATTAGCTTCCAATGTAAGAACAAATCTGACAAAAATTTTCGACTCCTGATGATAATAGCCTGGACATCAGCGAATTGTGGAAAGATCCCTATTGCTGTCGATATCCGGGAGATCCTGATCTAGGTTGGTTAGTTCGTCATCGGCATCCATTCCGAGGCTGGAATATTATAGTCCCAGGCCTCTAACTCCGCCTCAGTTGTTGGAAAATATCTGTCGGGTTCGTTTCGTCCCAGGATCTGTGCCAGAATGCTAGTTTTCATGCTGGTTTCTTCCGTGTGTGAGCCACTGAAGGAAGACGGGGTGTGAGTTGAGTCGTCGTTCTGCATCGACCGAGATTTCAAGGATTCGCTCGGGTTCGCCACCAAGCTCACTCCACCGCAGTCGATGCCTTGGATGCATAGCGTAGCCGATTCGACCCAGCATTCGAGCTGGCCCACGCTCAGCGCCGACGAACTGTCCCAAATCTTGGACTACGTGCTGCTCCTCTGGCTCGCAGAAAAATCCGGAACCCACGAAGGAAGGGTCCCGTCTGTCGTGGTGGGAAAGAAACTGTACATTTCGCGCCACCTTTCGACGCACAGAAGATACGTTGCCATTCTTGTGTTTGCCGCCCGTAGCGACATTCGATAATCAGGCGTAAAGCACGTCTTGAGAGGGTCCATCATCAGCGAGTGCAGAGCGAACAGCTTGTCTCGTGGATCCGTGGCTTCGTAGTGTCGTACATCAATCAAGAGGTTGGAAGTGCTGAGCCGGCCTGGAAAGAGCCGTTCTCTTCACTGCAAAAGCTGCTGGACCGACTGTAGTAGGTTCAGATCCCCAGGCACAGAGCCAGCACCCGTCCAGAGTGGTACGTTGAGGCCACTGATTCGAAAGTCGCCGTCCTGTGCACGGATCGACGTGAACAAAATTTCGAGCAGCTTGTCTCTTAGTACTCCGAATGCCTGCAAGAACGAAATAGCATCCATCCGGCGATGACCGTACATGAAGATCGGGGCCTTGTTGTCATATGCAAATTCTTGGATGATCCAGACCCGCGACCACCACGGCTTTCGGAGAAGCTGCCAGAACTGATTGCATACCGTCGATAGGTCTGCCCTGTCCAGCTCCTCATCAATGCTGTTTCCCTTGTTGATATCGTAGACAAACGCAAACAAGGCCGAGTAGTCCAGCCCATCACCGAGGAAGACAACGACGTTTTCTGCTTGGTGATAGATGTCTGGCATAAGTTTGACCTGATCGTTTTTTCTCGCGTACATCTTGCTGAACAATGCATACAGCATCAGCCCACAACATGAGTGAACTGTTCTTCTCCGTCATATCGCTGATTGCCTTGTGGAGAGTGTCGCGAATGGGAAAACGTATACCGTTCACCAACATGGATTTTGTCGGCGAGCCCTCGCCCCAGACGTAAGAGAGAGAGCTATAGCCGGCACTTATTATCATAATTCTCATACCTATTGTAGGGAAACGAGATACGACCGTATTGAATCTGCAACTCATCTGTACGATGCTGGTCAAAACAACCTCAACATCCGCGTAAAGAAAACCGCACACTCCACAAAGTGCGGCTGACGCTTGCAGATCGGCCCAGATAACTCCCAGCTTGATAAAAGACGAAAAGCCTCATTCCTCCCCTGCCAATCCCTTGTCGTTGTAGGGGACCGAGCACAGGTACTGTACACCCTGGCGCTGGCTGCCCCACAGGAGTGTGCAAATAGCCGTCAACTGCAACCGAAGGAGCCTACGGGTACCCAAGGGGCCAAAAGAGTCACTGCAACTACAACGCGATACCATACCTAATGTTCCATTACCTTGACGTCTTCCTGCGTTGAAAACATACGCAGGGATTACGGCGCTGCCAAACACGATAATCACAACCCTCATTTGCATTTTAGTTTCGCTACAACGCTCTACATTCTGTTTCTGCAGCTATGGTGGCAGTGGCGGCTGCGGTGCGTTTACACTGCCGAGCATAATTGTGGCGCAACCCCTCTTGACCAATATTGTCGTACTGGTAGCTCGTCCAATCTGAGGCGAACAAGTACGCATGCAACAGGCGCATGATACGCAGCGGCAATTTTTCGGATAGGAAAATATCGGGATCAAGCAGGCTTGTATTCTTGTAAGGTACCTAAGGTACCTTAAAGTACGGTGTGATAGAGGGAGGGTACCTATCCGGTTGTCTTCCGCCTTCCATTCGCATTTCTGCCCTTCCCTTCCCTTCGGGAATCTGGAATCTTCCCAATTGCCAAAATGAGAGCTGCTGGACACACAACAAGCCAGGAAGGTTTAGTCTTGGGTTAAGTGGCCAACATATATGAAAAACAATGTTGTGAGTGCAGGTTCGAAATGTGCATGACCTGTGGCCTCAACTTCGTCACCCGGGCGTTTCTGCATGGCCTGACAGGTCAATGATTTGGCCTTGTCATTGCTATCGGAGGAAGACTGAGGCTTGGACTAGCTGGTTATGGGTTAGATCAGAGGGTATCCAGGAGTACTGGTACATACGAGTACGGAGCAGACAGATTAGTTCGTGCGCCGCAACCAATTTGGGGGGGTGTAATGGGTGCCATCCTGCCGTGCAGAAGTCTCTGGAGATTTAATCCAATAAACATCGTTTCGCCCTCCTAGATGAGACTTTCGTAGTTCATTGGCTGTGGTCCATTTTGCTCTCAGTGGCTGAGCCGCAAGCCAGGAAAATTCTTTCAAAATGCCCCTCGTTGGGTTTCTACAATCAATTTTTATTTGGTGCGCAACATCGACTTTGTTTCCCAAGGACATCGAACACTGGCATTGTCAAGACTTTGTGATTGAGACCACACCTTTGTTTTTATTTCGCATCAGTCGCTCAGAAGCATCAATCTCTCTGATGACCCTTCCATCCATATGAAACGGTAAATAGCAATGATGTTTCGGGGAAATATATGTTGCAGGGCACGCTGTAAGTCTGACCTGTATCATACTGCAGATACACGCCGCCTAGATCTATTTGCTTGGCTTGATCTCTTCCGCAATGCATCCGCAATATCGCACATGGAGAGTGCGTGGCGTCCCTGCCACTTACGATAAAACACGACTGGCAGAGACTCTTCAGGACCACGAAACCCTACAAATCTCCCAGTCCCACATACAGACCCTACACATACTGGAAGACCACCCAGATCTCTTGAAAGACTTTTTAGAGAAGCCGGATATTATTCAGACCCTCTACGACCATCCAAATCTTCTGGAGACCCTCCGTCTCCAGTCATATCTGTTCCAAGCCATTGAAGACCATCCAGGGATCATCGATCATATCCGAGACCTACAACCTCTCCGAAGCGATCCACGTCTATTTCAGTTTCTACAAGCCCATCGCCAGCTGCCGGAAGTTGTACACGAACACCCCACGGCCTTGCAGAATCTTCAGGCCAATTTACACCTCCTCGACATCGCCAAGGATAAAGCGGCATACGGTCCTGAATGGAGCATCGCTAATGGCGCTGAAATCTACACGTTGGCCTCGGATTATGAAAACTACCAAGTTGCGACCGTCCGTTTTGCCTGCATACCAACAAAACTGGCCGAACTTAAGAAGGGAGGGCAGTTTCGAATCGTGATACCTTCAGATGATGCTGACACGCGACCTGGGTCCAAAAGAGCTCGTGGCCCAGAGGTGGTAATCGATAATACATTCGATGGAGTGACAGTCCTTCATTCCCCCCCGCAAAACGAACATAGTATTGACGTGCTCGCGATTTCCGGCCTTGGGAGCCATCCTTTCGGGTCGTTCACAAACAAGGAAGACGGACACATGTGGCTATGCAAGAGGCTCCCCCAAGACTTTCCTTGTGCTAGGATGCTGGTTTACGGGCGCGATACGTCGTTACCGAACAGCCGCAGTGGTGCACGCCTACGAGACCTTGCAAAATGGCTACGACCCATCATAACTGGGCTTCTTCAGTCAAAAAATAGGAAACCACTCGTGCTCGTTGGTCACAGTCTTGGAGGGTTGGTGATCAAAGAGACTCTGATCGATATCTCTACGTCTTCCCCGGATCTGATCAATGGCATTTGTGGACTACTATTTTTTGGTGTCCCGAACAATGGCTTGAGTCATATGGAAACTTTCAAATACATGGTCAAAGACCAGCCAAATCGGTTGCTTCTCGAATCACTCGGCCCAAATTCCCACACCCTTGAATTGCAGAGGCAGCAGTTTACGAACTGTTGTCAAAATTTTGGTCCTGGATTGATATTCTGCTTCTATGAGATGAAAGACTCCCCCTCTGCTGTCCAAGTACGTATCTCCAGATCTTTTCAGATTCAATTGTTTTCTAAGGAACTGATAGGACAAAATAACGGGAAAATTCACCATGTCTGGTCCTCCCGTGTGGCTTGTGGACATGCCTTCCGCTACTAGTTGTTTGCCGTCTGAGAGCGCAGGTACTGCACTTCCAATCGAACGGACACATTCCGAGCTCGTCAAGTTTTCCCGCGAAGATGAAGAGTACAGAGCAGTTGCCAACTGCTTCAAGGAAGTGTTGGAGAAGCTACCAAGGCGGAACTCACTTGAGATTAGTAGCATAAATAGTACGCACATATCGAAGTACCTGGATTATGCTAATAATTACTAACTATTGTATAGCTAAAATGGTGCACCGGCTCTTTGGAGAGAGGGAGTTGACAGATGGACAGAGAGAAACGATAGAGGAAGAAGAGGCACCACAGGTGTCGATGCTAAGCGAAGAAGAAAAAAAACAGCTCTGGCGTTCGCTTCATTTCGACAATATCGACACACGAAGACAGACAATCAAACTTGCGCACGTGAGAACATGTGCTTGGATACTAGAGGAACGCACATACTGCGACTGGCGTGATTCTGAGAAATTCAAAGAGCACCAAGGTTTTCTGTGGATCAAAGGAAAACCCGGAGCAGGAAAGTCAATATTGATGAAGTTTTGTATTTCCAAGGTCCAAAGGAGGAGGAAGAGTGTGTTGATTCAGTTCTATTTCAATGCCCGAGGACACGACTTGGAAAAATCTACTGAAGGAATGTATCGGTCCATTCTGTTTCAGCTTTTGCGAAGTCGCCCCGACCTTTTAGCCGTTTTTGAGTCTCCCGAATTTGCGAATCTACAAGTGGAAAATCAGCAATGGACTATCGAATCACTCAAAACTCTGTTCATGACAGCGGTTCAGAGCTTGAAGGGCAGAGGCGTATCTCTGGTATGCTTCATCGATGCGTTAGATGAGTGCCCCGAGTCACAAATCCGGGACATGGTGTCATTCTTCGAGCAGATGGGAGAAGTGGCCATAGAGGCTAAAGTCGAGTTTCATGTCTGCTTTTCAAGCCGTCACTATCCGCATATCACGGTCAGAAAAGGGCTCAGCTTAGTCTTGGAGGAACAAGAGGGGCATCGACATGACATTGAACAGTATATTCGCAGCGAGCTAAAAATTGAAGACGAAGCGCCTGCGGAACACCCAGTCGACGGATCGAGCACCCCGCAAGAAATGCTCGTCGAAAATATCCGCAACGAACTTCAAGAAAAGGCCAATGGCATCTTCATGTGGATTGTTCTGGTTGTGGAAATGCTCAACAAAGAATTCGATGGCGGTCAAATTGACCAGCTTCAGCAAACGGTTCGAAAGCTCCCGGAAGACCTCCATGCACTGTTCAGAGGTACTTTGCAACGGGACGAGAAAAACAGAGTCAGCCTACGTCTTTGTGTCCAATGGGTTCTTTTCGCGAGAGAGCCGCTGAGACCAAGGCAGTTGTACTGTGCAATCAAATCCGGCCTGGACGAGAGACGTTCGCCTAGAATTGACGATACCATCGAGGAAAAAGATGTCATGAAGTTCATACTTGATTCATCAAAAGGCCTCGCGGAATTCACCGCCTCAGACAGCCCGACTGTCCAGTTTATCCACGAATCAGTCCGAGACTTTTTCTTGAAGGATGGCGGGTCAAAGGAAATCTGGCCAGAATTGGAGGATGATTTTCAAGGTGCAAGCCATGAACGACTAAAGCAGTGCTGCTTGACTCAAATGAAACACGCCTGGACGGACCTTAAAAATGACTATGATGCTCTTCCCCGCGGCAACCACAGAGCTAAGCACAGAACCAATCTTGCAGCCAAACTTCCACATCCAAAATCTCCAGAAATCAAAAGCCTCCGCGAGACTGCAAAAACCAAATTTCCATTTCTAAAACACGCTGTCCAGAATGTCTTGTTCCACGCAGATTTGGCACAGAAGTACGGCGTCAGTCAGGTGAACTTCCTTCTTGGATTCCAACTTCCAGAGTGGGTCAAGCAGAAAAATCTCTTCGCAGAACATCGTCTTCACCAGCACACATTGCAGGCCAGTCTTTTGTACATCTTGGCAGAGCAAGACCTGGCAAACCTCATCGCAATTCACCCGTCTAAGCTGAAATGGCTTGAGATAGGATCCGAGCGCTGTGGGCCACCTATTCTTGCAGCTTTGGCTTTGAAAAGCTACCAAGCAGTGAAGGCACTGTTAGAGGCACAGAGCGAGCTGTACCCTGAAGATTCCCGACTCCGTACGCTATGGGAACACCATTCCAACAATTCAACGCTCAGACGTGATTTCAGGTTTTCCCCCGACACCTCTATTTCTACCACTGTAATACGCATCGACGATGACATAATATTGGAGTACCTTTATTCTACAGAAGACATCGGCGATGCGGACCTAATCAACAATTCGCTGTTGATATCCGCCAAACAGGGAAACATGGTACTTGCACAACTTCTTCTCGAAAAAGGCGCCAGCATCGAGACACCAGATCTTTCAGAGAAGACAAGGGGATGGACGCCACTGTGTTGGGCCATCAATAACGGCCACGAAGAACTTGCCCGCTCTCTTGTCGAAAAAGGTGCCAACATCAATGTGAGCGGAAAGAGTACTTATCTGCACTATATGCACCGGGGGCGTGCCGTTAGTAGAGCGGCTGTACGTATTGCACTTGAGCTCGGTGTCGACATCGAGGCAGTGGATGAAAACGGCAAGACGGCGCTGTTGCTTGCTGCCGAGGCAGGGCACGGAGAAGCTGTTCGTCTTTTACTCGAATGGGGTGCCAACGTCGAGGCAGCGGATCAAATCGGCCGGACGGCGTCGCACCTCGCCGCTATAAATGGGAAGGAAGACGTTATACGCCTCTTCCTCGAGAGGGGCGTCAACATCGAGGCTACGGATCAAAGCGGCGAGACGGCGCTGTTCGCTGCCGCTTCGCGCGGGCAGATAAATGCTATGCGTCTTCTACTCAAGAGGGGCGTCAACATCGAGGCTACGGATCAAAGCGGCGAGACGGCGCTGTTCGCTGCCGCTTCGCGCGGGCAGATAAATGCTATGCGTCTTCTACTCGACTGGGGCGCTAACGTCGAGGCAACGGATCAAAGCGGCCAGACGGCGCTGTTCTCTGCCGCTAGGAATGGGCATAAAGAATCTGTGCTTCTTTTACTCGCATATGGTGCTAACGTCAAGGTAGCGGATCAAAGCGGCCAGACGGCGCTGTTCTCTGCCGCTAGGAACGGGCACAAAGAATCTGTGCATCTTTTACTCGCATATGGTGTCAACGTTGAGGTAGCGGATCAAATCGGCAGGACGGCGTTGTTCTTTGCCGCTGGATATGGGGAGGAAGACGTTATACGCCTCTTCCTCGAGAAGGGCGTCAACATCGAGGCTACGGATCAAAGCGGCGAGACGGCGCTGTTCGCTGCCGCTTCGCGCGGGCAGATAAAAGCTATGCGTCTTCTACTCGAGTGGGGCGCCAACGTCGAGGCAGCGGACATAAATGGCAAGACGCCGCTATTGCTTGCTGCCGAGGCAGGGGGGTGCAAGCATAGAGAAGTTGTGCGTCTTTTACTCGAATATGGTGCTAACTCCCAAGCAACGGACATTACTGGCAAGACGCCGCTGGTGTTAGCCACCGAGAAAAGACATACAGAAGTTGTAAAGTTGTTATCATTGCAAGCTTCTAGAGCTGAATAGTAGGAGACAAATAGAAACTTAGTCGTCTATGATCAGACAGCTGTACTGAATTTGAAAGCTAAAGAAGCCTGTATAAGAGTGTTACAGGACTGCATTGTCTGAGATGAGGGAAGTCGTATTTTACCATTTCCTGGTCTTGGAGAGGTTACCAGTGTTGAGTTTGCTCCCCAATAGCGAATTTCAGAGCCCTAGATTCATATTCATGGGCCAATGTTGATCAATAATATTACGTGGTTACAGCTCCCTCCGTTTTCATAGGAATATTGAAGCTTATTCCATAGGCTCTGGCGTCTCGGAACTATATGGTCTCAAGAACATCATGTCCACCGGCTTCGATGTTGTGTCGCATCTTAGTTTTGCTGGCCTCGATAGTCCTGGTTTGCGGAACTTACGTAGCACGTACAGAATTGAAGATACCCGGCTGGTGTACTACATAAGCGGCCCTGTATGGCCACGGTGAAAGTAATCTAGCATTAGCATGGAATTGTGGCTGTAACTCCCACGAGGCCAGTTGAATTCAGGAACTCCAGACGAAGCTTTGTGTTATTGCCATGTATGTACAACACTTCTCCTTCTATGCGAATCAGAGCCTTATTGTTCCTCTACATACTCGGCCTCGGCGTCTTTAGGGCTTCTCGCCAGTGAAAGCTGAGATGTCGGCAATCAATGCGATCAGGGGAAGGAAGGATGGCCCGCTAAGCCAATTCTTTGAGTCTGCGCCTTTCATGATTGCACCTTGGCAAGTAAAAACTTCATGCAGCTAAGTCCCTCCTTTCCCTAGTCTGACTTTACTTATGTGACGGAATCTGTCGTACCGAAGGCATAAACTATGGAGCTATTCTGATGTAGCTGAGCTCGCTGTCTTCTAATTTTATTCTTCTTTCAATTGAATACATGCGTCTGCCTCACCTGTGTTAGGATGCAATGTAAACAATGCTGAAATTAAGTACCAACAAAGTAATAGCAGGAGTACAAAAATGTTCCCTAGTATCCATTATCCAATTTTTGTGGATAGGCAATTGACGCCAGGAACATTCCAAGACTAAAAGCAGAGCAGGCCAGAGTGGTGAGAACACAAGTATACCTATGAAGAAGAAACTCATAATGACGGGTTTCGTCTTTATTTTGGGATAATATGGTCCCGACTCTCTCTTCCTTTCAAGCCTCGTATTTCACCATGGCCTTTGAAATCGTTCCATATGCTATACGCCATTTTTATGTGTCGATGATCGGAGATGTTGATAGAATCCTCACTTTGCGAAAATATAGGCTCTTTATGCTTACTGTCTATTCGTTGAACGAATAAACTTCCGTTTTTTGGCTGCAGCATCTGCAATATTTGCCAATCACAACGCCATTTTTGGTGAGGGTCAGCATGCGGTCAGTTTCGTCGTATTGGCTGCATACGACAGTTAGCCACGGCGGAGAAAAGCCGCTGTTTTCGGCAACACCCACGGAATTGGATGAACATGGCTAGAAATAGTCTCGGCGCTATGAGATGGTTTGAGTAGACGGTATCGTAGAGTAGGAATACTCGAAAAAAATACTGCGAATTCTTCAAGGCGAAGGAGAATGCTGTCACGTCGAAAACTATCGATTACAGTAAGAAAGAAGCTACCTAAAGTCATCCTATTCGCGCACACCCACATACACGATATGCACATCTTGTCTTCATGCTCCCTCTCATCACGCAGGACCGGCGATGAATCCAGACAGAATGATCGCGCTCGCCCTAAGGATGGCCATTTATCGATCCACAATTGGCTCCCAGCCAAACAGTTATACTCCGTGCGATCGGACCTTTTGATATAGAGCCCGCACTTCTCCTGGAAACGCAACTATACAGCCACAAATGTGTTCGCACCCCACCCATATACCCGTCGCAGCCGCCGTGCAAATATAAGAATCCGGCGCCCTTCAATCTTGGACTGATGTGGTCGATGAATGGTGAACGGCCTCTTGACAGCCACGGCGTCGGGAGGGTAGAATGTGTAGACCGAGCCGAACTTGGGCACAATTGAGAATCCCACATCGACCATTGCACCTTCAAACGTCGACCAGGCCACCGAACCACGCGAGAGCGACTTGGCGAACAAGGTAGTAAAGACCTCTGCTGTCGAGGCGCTTACTTGGAAGACCTGTGGCGAAGGTGCGGACACCTCAGTGGCGGCCGCGTCCTTGTCTGGCGCGAATTCGAAAAAGGAGGAGTGAGGCGGCCGCGTCTTCTCCTTCTGCTTCCGCTGCTCCACGCGCAACTCTTGTGGTTCTGGCTCTGGGTTGGAAAAAGGAGCGGGCGGCGGGCCGGCTTTGTTACCCTGCGCCATCTTGGTTTTGGCAAGCTGATGCTCGTGCTGCAGTCCCGACAGGCAGTCCTCGACGATGTCCTGGTAGAGAAGGCCCATTTTCGTGCCGGCTTTCTCTACCACAAACTGGTCTAGCGACTGCAGAGCGCCTTGGGCCATACCGGGCACTAAAAGGTTGTCGATGGGAACAACAAAGTCACTCAGATCTATCTGCGTCTTTAGCTCATTCAGCTCGGCCTGCAATTCCTTGGACTTGACGACGAATTTCTGCCCCTTGTTGTGGTCGATCAGCGGCATTGGGACTGCCTTGGACAGATTCTGGACAAAGTCGACGATGACGGCCAGGTCGCCAAGCGAGTCGAACTCGCTCTCTGCCATCCTCTCCCGCTCTTGAGGATGAGCTTTGTGGACATCGCTGAGTTTGTTCATCCAAACGATCGCTTTGGATGCATCCGTGTCCCGGAGACAGAGGGTGATGAGATACAGAAGCTGCGGGTCGTCTTGTGCCAGGCTGGCCGTATTCCCCTTTACGCCAACACGTGCATTGCCGGCCTTGTCATATTTGCCCGAGGTCCTCTTAAACCATTTGGAACCCGAGCGCCGTTGGACGTGGCGCTTGAGCATAGTCTGCGCACGTCCGTATTCCAGATAACAGACACTTGAGAGCTCTTGGAGAACAATGGCTCGAAGCAGCTTGTCGTTGCCGGCGGTATCGAGCAGCGCGAGGAGACGGCCCATGTACGTCCAGATGGCCGCAGCCCGGATGGCGTCATGGATCACTTCAAACAGGATGCCGCTGATATATTTGTCGGTATGGACAGGCAGCACTTGGCCCTTGGCGTCGACGATGAGCTCGGGCTGGCTGAAAAATTGCACGTTGACGGCATACGCCAAGACAACGGGTTCTGCAGAGAGCAGGTCGAGGTAATCCTCAAGGTCAGCCGCCTGGTCTTGTGCGCTGGCGAGCAGGTCGGCAGCATCGACCTTGCCAGGCGTTTTGCTGATAGCGAGCTTTGACATGGCCTGTTCTGCGGCTTTAACCGGCTTCTTCGACCGCTCTGTCTGGTCACGGTCATCTGTGCCCATGTCCAGTATGTCTTCCACAAGAATATTCAAAGACTGCAATAGGCTCTGTTGTCGCAGCAGGACCAGTTCGCCAGTCGACTGCGGAATCGCTACGCGCGCCTGCAGGGCAGGCCCAATACCAGCCAGAAACTCCCTCCTGTTGCCGACGATCTTGTATGACTGGCCGTACATGTCCTCGCCCTGGAAAAATGAGTAGCGGTCATGGAAGGGATTGGTGTGCTTCAGATTCTGCGTCCGCATCATCAGCTCGATAAAGTCTAGATCGCCCGGGCCGTCGCGGGCCCCCGCGGCATATTGCTCAAAGAGCGACTTGGTGGCCCGGTGTCGCAGATGGTCGAGCAAAAAGTCCGAGTCCGGCCCTGTAACGTCCCGGAGATTTATCTCGGGAACGAACTTGTACACATTCCCCAAAGACCGATCCATTGAGTGCGCGAGCACCCTGCCGTCGGCCATACCAGCCTTGAGGCATCTGGCTCGCGTGTCGCTGTCAAAGGACCGCCAGGCCGTCTCGATTGCGGTCTCGTGCAATGCATACTTGCGGTGGAGATCTTTGTGAAGTTCTTTCACTGTCGCTCCAAGTGATGTCCCGCTCATGGTGGCCTGTGTGTGGTTTCTGATAGAAAATACCGGTGCTGCGGCAAGAGACGCGGGGCGACGATGAAGGCGACGATGGGGGACGTTGGGGGCGGGGTTAAACCGTTCTGGGCTCGTATATTTTTCCGATCCATGGTCCGTAGGGCCAAACCCACCTAGTTAGCAAGGGTTTTCCACATGCTCCCCCCCTACAGAAGCTACAGTCTTGATTATTAAGACAAGCTATGGAGTACATTTAGCTACTATGTACCTCGGCCAGGGCAGACGCGAATGCGCACGTCCCTAGCAATTATCGCGAGGGCTGTGGTCATTTGCGGCCACTTACTGCAAGCTGATCCATCTACATCACAGTCCTGGTTGCAGACGAGTGCTAGAGTTGTTGGCATGACAAACAAACAAAACAAACTGCCAATTATAGATCCTGTTCATTGCATATTCTTATCTTTGCAAAAATACAAGCTCTTCACCCATCACGAGAACATGATTTCCCCCGTGTAGATAGAGCACGACTGCGCCTTGGAGTCTTGCGTCCACGTGATCGGAACTACTTTGCCCTCCGGGTCCATGTTCGGGTACGCGTGGAAGCAATAGCTGTAGCCATCAGAGCACTGGGGGATCTTGAAGATGGACGTAGGAGTCGACCATCCACCCGTCAGAGTGTGGCTGTGGCTCAGATACACTGGAACCATTAGCAAACGATATCCCATAATATCTCTCCTAAGGGTAGACTTGCCATTGTCGTTCAGCGCGGCGGCAGCGCTCTGGAAAAGCAGAATGTACCTCTTGTACAGTTTGCTCCAAAAGACGTCGCCCGCTCCAGGGCCGTAGTCCTTGCCAAATATGTCCTGCGAGAAGCGCAGCACGTTGGCAACACCGTCGTCACGCAGTGCTGGCATCTCCGGCCCAAACGCTTTTCCGTTCCAGTACTCGTAATGCTGTCGGTTGGCCCAGTTCGCATGAGACACGCGCGCCAGCTTCAGTCCGTTGCTGCGCGGACTGTCCGTCTCCGCCACGCGTCCAAACAGGTAGAGGTAGTCGTTGTCGGCGTAAGTGGTAAAGGACCCAAACATGGGCTCGCCATACACAAACAGGCTCTTGTGCGGTCGCGTCGCCGATACCACCGCGGTGCCATGCCGCTGCTGCACGTGGATCTCAATGGGCGTATTGTAGATCAACGCCTGCTTCTGCTCCCGGTAGAGGCGCCGGTCGATGACCTCGGAAAAGGTCACACCGCTGGAACCACCGTTAAGGGGTGTAATGTTCTCATTTGGCCAGATGGCGTGGGTGAACGGATTCTCCCCTTGGTCCTCGAGAAAGGGTACCGCCTGGTTCGGGCCCTTTTCCGCCGAGCCGGTGTCGATGACGCGCCGGATAGTCGTCGAGGAAGCACCGCATGGCCCCAGCACTGCAATGGAGTTGGATATGAAGTTGACCATGCGCGATGGATCCGTTGGCGGTGGACCGCGTGTGTAGGTGCCGTCCGCAAAGATGATGAGGTTCTGACCGTTTACCGTGCCACCCCCACCGCCGTCGCGGAAGATGTGCGGGAAGTTGGACTGCTGCCGCCCCAGCAGCCGCACCTGTGTCGTGATGTCATCAATGTGAATGGGCGGACTCGGCGGACCTGGAGGGCTTGGCTGCGCGATCGTCTGGCCGCTGTCGTTTTGTTGCGCCAGCGACGACTCCTGCAGAACCTTTTGTGCCTTCTCGGATGCGCGCTTAATCCAGTCCATCGTGTCTATGTCTGCTTTCGTGTGGTTTGAACAAAGTCCATCGATGGTTGTGCGACGACGTAAATACTCGTAATACTTCATGACGTCAGTCCACTGGGGTTGGTGGATCCTGCGGTCTGCACTGTTCTCCACATTTGACGGCTGCTAATAACGGCCTTTCTACCCCACATTGTTAAGTACAGTATCATGTGAATCATTCCCTCTTCTTCCTCGGTATATCGGACCAATAACTGTGGTCGATTTGTGATTATGGAAATGCATCGAGGATACAAAAATATCTCGGTCCATCGTTTCACTCTATCAATCGTCAAGCAGCTTTCAATTCCACGGTAGGTTGCATTTCAGCCAATCCTCCAGATTCTACTCGTTGACAGAAAAATCCAAGACATATCGCTTCCGTGAATAGGCAAACCAGTTCACGGTGGCAAACGACAAAATACCCACAAAAACGACCGGCGCGTAGTTCATCGTAGCTTTCGTCACGGGAACGTATGAGGGAAAGCAAAGCCAGACGACAATAAAAGGGATACAGACGACGGAGATGATGTTGAAGACGACCCCAAACCTGCCGGGCTCGAAAGACTCGGAAGGCTCGAAAGAGCTCAAAGACCCGAAAGATCCGAAAGCCCGGCTCCGTCCGTGGACGTCGCGAGCACCTCCATGCCCGACAGGATACGGCACAGCACGGCGGCATTAGGGCTCTGCGTCGCCACGGTCCGTCTCCGGGTGGGCTCTCGTCTGTAATTGATGCCGAGAAGACGGTAAACGGGCCGGCGTGCATCGCGGCCGGCCACTCCATGGCGTCCAGGGCGCTGAACGAGCGGCGAATCTCTCGTGGATCGAGGACGGGCCGGTTCATGTCCGAAGCCATCAGGATGGTGCGCCGTTCCAAGGGCGTACCAGCCGCGCCGGGCTCGTGGGTCCAGACCAGCTTCACATGATATCCCTCGCACGCCAGCCTAAACTTTTGGCACGTCCTGCACGTCGGCCGCTTTTCGTCGCATTTGACGCCTCGTGAACGACAGGTCCAGCAGCCTGTATACGTCCGAGTCCGCTTGACCCGGGTCCTCTCCCTCTCACGGGCCATTTGCAAAGTGGGGGATCCTCGCTGCAACCCACCAAATCGGGCTGTTTTTTCAGACAGAGTTGACTTCCGAAACTTCTGTCGAGATTACCAGTCTGTGGAGCACAACAAGCAATGCCAATCCTGTCGTATGTCCCGATGAGGCATCCAGAAGAGAGAATCAGCCGTCTGCCGCAGAGACCGTCCGGTCTATCTACAAGATAAAATGGCCGCGTATCAGATAAGTCCCATTAGGAAATCCAGGCTAATTCTCGCCATTGCTTTCCAAACTCGGAAAGATGCTCCACAACCAAGATCACGCCAGCCAATGCCAAATGTGGCTATATATACGTACTTGCATATGTGGCAGTGGCTGCGTATTTCTACATTGGGACTCTCTCGTCGTCCGCCACAATGCTGTACGACTACGCCCAGATCCTACTCGGCCTGGCCGGCTGGCGGCCGCAGTCTGCCCCGACCAGTCACGTGATAGAGACACTCCCCATAGTGGACTTGGGCTATGCCTTGTACCGGCCATCCTTCCACAATGTAGGCAACCGCATATGTCTTGGAGACGTGCCTTGACTAACAGTCCCAGATTTCGGGGAGCTACTACAATTTTTCCAACATCCGCTATGCTGCTCCACCATTGGGCGAGCTGCGGTTCCGTGCTCCGGCACTGCCCGTCGATGAACGGGCCTACGGCATTCAAGATGCGCCAGTCGGCTTCAACTGTCCACAGTCTTTGACTGCATGGGTCGTGACTATGGATGAAGACGGAAATCCGTTAAATCAGACGGGTAATGTGACCTATGAGATCCCCCCCCATGCCGCAGACGAAAACGAAGACTGTCTGTTTCTCGATGTCGTCGTTCCCGAAGAAGTCATGCCAGCAAATCAGTCCATATCGGCTGGTACTGGTGCCCCAGTTCTCGTGTGGATTTATGGTGGTGGCTACATCATGGGGAGCAAAGCGTACTGGGGAAATCCCTCTGGTCTGATTTCCCACAACCGTGGAGCTGGTCGCGAGGGCATGATATATGTCTCACTCAATTACAGGGTAGGTGGCCCGTCTTCCCAAGATCCAGATTGTTTCTTCTACTCCTTTCCTTGTGCGTGGCTGATTTCCTCCTAGCTTGGTGCATTTGGCTGGCTTGCCGGCCCTTCTGTAGAATCAGACGGAACCGCAAATGCAGCGCTGCATGACCAGCGCATGGCCTTGGACTGGGTTCAAAAATACATTCGCCTTTTCGGAGGCGATCCAGGTCGGTCATTTCAATGGCTCGCGTAGCGTGCGGAAGATACGTCCGAGACTAACTCTCATCAGACCGCGTCACCGTCATGGGCGAGTCGGCCGGCGGAGGATCCATCCTCACTCACATTACGGCATACGGAGGCGAGACCGACAAAAAGACACCATTTCGCCGGGCCATTATTCAAAGCCCCGGCATCCTGCCACCGGCGACCCACGAGGAGGCCGAATTGTATCACGACGACTTTCTCCGGGCCCTCGATGTGGCTTCCTTGGCCGAGGCCAGACAGCTGAGTTCCGATGCGCTCATCCGAGCAAACGACGAAGTCTTGCTTCCGGCCCCTTTTGGCCGATTTACTTTTGGTGAGCTGTGCGGCATCAGACAGGATCTATCAAACCGCTGACTTTTTCTTCTATAGGGCCGGCAATCGACAGCGAGTACGTGCCAGAAGTGCCTGCAAAGCTTCTCTCAGCAGGAAGATTCGACAAAGACTTGAAAATCATGCTGGGGCACTGTCCAAATGAGGTATCCAGTGCAGCCTGTCCCATATACGAACCATGGTTGTGACTAACCGAAAATAATACACAGGGTCACCAATTCACGCCCACCATTGACTCGGAAGAGGAAGTCCATGACTTTCTCAGACACTTTTTCCCGTATGCAGACAGCGACACACTGGCGCATATACGCATCGTCCTGTATCCGCCTGTCTATGACGGAACCCTTCTGTATACTACAGTACGCGGCCGCCTTGATCTCATCTACTCGGAGTGTGTCTTTACCTGCCACACGTCACAACTTTCCAGGGTCTTTGGCAACAAGACATACAACTATCAGTATAATAACTCTCTGGGGCTGCACACAGATGACGTCGGCCCGACGTTTATGAACGGAAACGAATCGTGGGGGTGGGAGAGCATCGTTAACCACACGCAGGCAAGCATGCTTCAAGAGTACATTACGGCTTTTGTTGTCCAAGGAACACCAAACGCCGCCAACCGGATCCGCGAGTTTCCCCTCTACGGAAATGAGACCAACGTTCTTGTTCTGAATCAGGAAGGAGACTACGTAGAACAGGATTCCAATGTAAACGAACGGTGTGAATGGTGGAATAGGGGTATTTTGTAGCAGCTATACTTGAATATGTACATATCTCGTGCACCGTAACACTGCAGATTTTAAGAATAGCCTACAGCTGCACCTTGATCAGTCGAAATCTATATTCTTTTCAGGACTTCCAATCATGGCGACCTAACTCTGATATCTATGATCCCTAGACGCAGTCATGTCAAGTCTTTTCTTGTACCGTGATTTGTGGCATGCATCTTTACTTAATATAGACTTCTCCACACATTGGGAATTACGTGTAGATTAAGACAATGCGCATACCGACTTGCCAGAGGTAAGATATAATACGTCACATTGTCTGATAGAACGCTCGAGCGAATGTACTCGTACGAACCGATAAATAATGTCACAACAGAAGCATGGACGGCATTTGACTGTAATTCCACGAACGCGCCGCGTGTGGAAACGAGAGCGCGTCAAGCGAGCTGTATCTTTACTGCAGATATTGCAACGCTGGCGCAATACGACGCAATTCTTTTCCGTGGCGGGGCACTCCGCCAGCAGTCCCGCTCTAGGGTACCATTCCAGAAGCGAGGGCGTCGCTATTATTAAGATACCAAAGAGACTCTCGCACTCGTTCTTTTGGGCTTGGAAGACGGAATCTTGGCGTTCAGGCAGCGACCGTCCGTTGAGATACGAGTATATACGAGTACTCGTATTCTCACAGTATCTTACTTTGTACGAGTATCTGTAAGATATCATACGTACTCCATACGACCTGTATCTTACATGTGCACTTGTGATAAGCTCCGTATTACGGCAGCTACAGATTGCGCATGTGACCGAGGCGAAACACGTCCCCGGGCGGGCCGATGGATCTTCACTCCGCTGCGGTTTTGGTTTTGGTTCGTTTTCGTACCGACGGCAGCGCGGGCCTCTGCACAGTATCTTAGTTGGAATGTCCCTACGAACAAACAGAACAGCCATGTCTCAGACGGCAAAGCGTCGCGCTGCCTACGCAACTTTTTTTTTTGACAGCTGGCCTCCCGGCCAATCATTTGTGGGGACCACTTTCTTCTTGCCACCCCCTCCACACAATCATCTGTTTTGGGGGCATCTCCGACGCGAGTGCCCCACTCAAGCTGCCGCAGCGCTCGTCCCGTTTGGCAAAGAGGTTTTTGGCCCGTGAACAGCCTGTCTGGATAAAGCAGGTTCCTTTTTCGTCTGGGGGGTCCTTGGCCCAATCATATGCGTCCTCGTAATATTGCAAGGTCACATTGCCCAAAAGAGGGCGACCCCACTCTTCTGCCGAGCTGTGCGACGCCGGCGACTCCCCCTTCCCAAACAGCTACGAGTACGTATGTACTCGTACTCGTACTCGTAGGTCATACGTACGCCATGCTGTTTACGAGTACGCTTTCCGCTGTTCCGTCGAGGGACCCATGACCACCACTTGCTGGCCTTTTTTCCTTGTCCACGCGCAAAACACGTTGTGGCTCTCCCTTGCGTCCCTTGATTGCCTAGGCACTTTGTCCGTTGGTTCTTAGTGGGAGAGAGCCTGGGCCGGCGTATTTCCTCTCCCTGTGGCCCGTGCTTGGCGCGCGTACTCGTAGGAGAGCTTCGACCGGGAACCTCCCCGCTCTTTGTGCATAGAGGCCTGAGACACGGACGGGCCTGCCAGAGTGGCCTCCCATCTGGGGAGGGGGAGGGGGCTTGCCGCACTGCCCCTCAGGCAGGAGGGCACGTTCTCCGTATCTTGCACTAAGTTGCACACCACTCCGTCTGTCCACTGCCGTTGCCCATCGCCGGCCTGCCGAGCCGGCGGCCGCCACCGCCTCCACCAGCACTCTAGGCCTTCCACGGCCGTGGAAAGGGTAAGATACTACGGAGTACCCGCGAGCCGATAGGACGGCGCGATAGGTGGGTGTCCTGTTCCCGACTTGCATCCTTATTTGTACTTGCACGCTGCCAGGATTAAAGTGCTGCTTGGGTGGGTACAATGCACTAGCTGTGAGAGAGTGGAGACCGGCGTTGTCGTGAATGTATCTTATCTTGTCGCTGCATGGAGTTCTTCCAAATGCACGCACATTTCGCGGCGACTCTAGCCTGCGCTAGCCCGTGCCGTATGTCTACGAGTGCAGTGTGTAAAATCCAGTCGCCGGTCCTGGACGTGCGCCCGATTTACCTCGGTCACATACCCTCGTCGTCTCCGGCAAGATACGAGTACTATGAGTGCTACTCGTACGCGTGAGCATGATCACGCATCTTAATTATCTTGGCCGCTCTCGTAGCGCCGGACAAGAGCGCTCGCTCGTATCCCGTAGTTGCCAACTTTCAAGATACTATTTGCACATAGTGTGATTAGCGGACGGCCTAGCGTAGAACGACAGGCGATGCCGCCGAATGTCCCGCTTGGGCAATAACAGGAGAGCAGCAGCGCTACGAGTATCTTACGTATTACTCGTACTCCGCCCGCCGAACCCGTGCGCGGGCCACTCCGGAAAGTACGTACTCGAGGCGTTCTGCGCGCACTACGACCGCACCGCAGGGTCGGGCCCGGGTGCAGACCTGGGCTGCATGGCGACTATGACGAGTGTGTGTAGTCTTCAGCATCGTGGCTGGCTGCTGTCTGCTGGCTGCTGGCTGCTGGCTGTTGGCTGATGGCCCCCCCCCTCCCGCCCTCCCCTTCCCCTTCTGCTCTCTGGCCTGAAGAATCGCCCAAAACTCATTCGTCCTAGAGCCGACCCGTGCAGCAAGCTGCAACGGCTCTAGAATGCACGCCCCTCATCACAGAGGATGCGCAAAGAACACTCCGCTAGCCTTCCTGGGCTTGGCGCTGATCCAACTCGATGGAGGCCGCCCCATCCAATAACACCAGCCGTATGCTGCATAACACCACCCACCGGCTGCTCGCGCCTTCCCTGCGCCTTGTATGCACACCCCTCCTCCTCCCCCCGCTGTCGCTGCTGCCTCCACGGCCGAGATATCACGCCTTGCTCTTTCCCGTTCCTGCTGCTCTGCTCAGTCCCCCCCCGCCTAGTCCAATCCTGCCTGCATTTCGCACCCGCGATCGTTTACCGTACTTTGCTAGCATGCCCGCTGCAACAAAGTTCTTGGTTTCCTCCATCTCTATTCCCGCAGATCCACTGCCACGCTGCGTGCCCACCAGTCCTCCCTCCTACAGCGCATACAGGTTCGTGGTAAGAAGATACGAGACCGAGCTGCATTTCGATGCTGCGCCCACGCCCCTCCCCGTCGCCAAGCACACCCTGTTTCGTCCGTTCCTTCCTTCTGCCTCTCTGGCCGTCCGCTCCCATACCCCTCTCTTCCCTTATATGGGCACTTTCCCCTCCTTTGCCTCCCCTGTCTGCTTTCCCACTTCTTCTCTCTCCCGCATCGCCCACTTGCCCACCTGCATCCCTGCTACAGGTTAAGAAAGGCGTTGTCTCATCTAGCATACCTTAGCACAGCGAAGAAAAAGGCGGCACACCCCCCCCTCCCCCCTCCCCCCCCCATCCATCAAACCGCAGGGCAAACCCACACCTGTCCGAGTTGCATCTCATCAAGATACCGCCCCTCACTCCCACACCCTCTCCCTCCCTTAACCCTGCCCTATCCCCGTCCTCTCCACCAACAGATCAGAGAGTTGGTGCTCCGTTTGCCAGCCGTTGCGCCTTTCTCGTTCGCCCGGCCTCCACCAGGCCACCAACCACCCGACCGCTGCCACCCCCCCCTCCACGCTGAATGCAATCGATCGTCGCCGCCCACTAATCTGTCGGCCCTTCCCAGCTTTGCCACCGACGCGACATTCTGCGCAACCCTCGCAGCTCGCAACCCTCGCAACCCTCGCACCCTCCGCACCCCTCGCAACCCTCTCGCCAAAGAGTGCAAGCCTGGCCGTCAAACCGCCTGGAGCCCACTGTTCTTCCACCAAATCCGTCCCTTCTTAGCGTAGCTTCCGCCTGTGCTTCCCCGTTGGCGCTGCCCGACCCTCCACTATCCTCGCCACTACGCCATTTCAGCCTCTTCTGCCTCCCTCCTGACACGGAGCACAAAGGGCCAAATCCTGCCTTCCGTCTTCGCTTTCCTGTCGCAGACCGTCGCCACCAACTGTCACCGTCATTCCAGCCAATACGCGCTCACCAATACTTGCACGCCAACGTCCCCGACACCGTCCCCGACACCGTCCAGCCTCTTCCCGCTCCCCCGTCTGCCTATCTGAGGCTGACGGCCAATACTAGCGACTAGGCCGCCACGCCCCACTTGCCTTCTGATCCCGCAAGAAAAAAGGGCACGAACACCTACCCTCCTTCCCCCCCCTTGTCCCCCTGGTATTCCTTTTTATTTGGTCTGGAAAGGCCTCCACCCATCCCTCTTTCCTCCAGAACAAGAGGACGAGGCAGCAACCAACAGGCTCCCTGCGACTTTTTACATTCCAGTGGGTTTCTGCACGCGCCAACCACATGCGCGTATAACTTTTGCCCTGCATCAGCTTTCCTGTCTTGGTCCGCGCGCATCGCTGCATTCGAGACAGCCCAACTACATCTCGACACGTCGTTGCGCCGACCCGTCAGACGTGGTCGACGACCGCCGTCCTCATGTACTCCGCACAACCAAACGGCGCTGACAGTGCAACGATCAATCCTGCTGCGCTTGCTTCTGGTATGTCCATCATTTTTTTCTTTTTTTCCTTGCGGGATGCGCGCCCCGACATTTCCGGCCTGCAGCTCTGCAGCTCTCCCACCCTATTGCCTCGGCCCTATTCGTACCCCGTCACCCCCTGCTTGTCCACGGTCGGCATGCGCCGCGCAGCTTTGCAATGCGAAGCAGTACGGGACATTCTTTGCTGCACCACCCGCATTACTTCCACAAGCCGTTGCGCGCGCGCCATCACCGACGTGGTCGCCCGTCCAACAATTGTCCTGTGCCTGATCTGCATGCTCGTCGTTACTAATGCCATCCGCGAACAGACCTGGTCAACGCCTCGCGTGGAATCAAAAGGAGCCGGTCTCCAGAAGGGTTCCAGGACGTCGGCCATCAACGATCGCCAGGCGATGACGGTATGTGATTCTTGTGATTCTTGTGATTCTCGCGATTCTGGTGATTCCGGCGGTTCTCGTGTCCAGCCGGGAGATTCCCTTTGCACACCGTGCGCACAGAAGCACTGACCTTCCACCCCAGACGGCGACAAACCTCGAAAGCGTGGCCGTCCGATGAAACCGTTGGGAAAACACATTGGGAATATCATCGAGACTCCGATCCAGCCGCCCACTCTGCCAGCCATGTCTTCGCAAATGAGCCCGCCTGCGCCGTCGCATCTGGCTCCGCAGCACCCTCAACTGCCCCCGCCATCGCGCTCCTACGTACCGCCCCACGGCGTGTCCAACGCACCTCCGCCGGCACCGGCCTCGATAGCCGTGCCTCCGCCCACCCCGCCTGCGCAGTCCTCCCCTCCGGCCAAGGCCGCCACCAAGTCGACGCTCAAGGCCCTCCCGACGGTTCGCGACCACACGACCGACCAGCTCGGCCCCGGAAATGACGAGTACCTGCCGCGCGAGACGGATGATGCGGGCGAAAAGAAGGTCATGCCCAACGGCCAGCTTCTCGGTGGCCGGGAGTACCGCTGCCGCACCTTTCTAGTGCCCCAGCGCGGCGACAAGCTGTTCATGCTGGCAACCGAATGCGCCCGCGTCCTCAGCTACCGCGACTCCTACCTGCTCTTCAACAAGAACCGCTCGCTCTACAAGATCATCGCGAACCAGTCCGAGAAGGACGACCTCGTTGGCCAGGAGATTCTACCATTTTCCTATCGGTCGCGACAAATCGCCATTGTGACCGCACGCAGCATGTTCCGCCAGTTTGGCAGTCGTGTAATCATCAATGGACGCCGGGTTCGGGACGACTACTGGGAGACTAAGGCTCGTAAGCAGGGTTTTACCGAGGCCGACCTTGCCGGGGAGAAGCGGCCGGGTGGCACCAAGGCACGTGAGGCGGCCGCTGAGGCGGCCGCCAATGCGTCCATGGTCGGCCCAGCGCACGGCGAAATTGTCTATGCCAATGCGCAGCAATTTACCGCTGCTCCGCCCTCACAGCTCGTCCAGCCAGGTGTGTGGCCTTGCAGCATGCCCCCAGGAACGTGCAAAGAGGACGGCGTGCTAACAGCGGACAGAGTACAACGACACGAGAAGCCGCGACTATTCCAACATTCTGAAGACTGCGCCTCGCCAGGAGATCTCGGGACCGGCCTACCAAGACCGCTCGCAACCGTCGCCGATCGGCGAGATTCATGCACAGGCACACCACGCCGCCGAGTTCAACCGTGGCGTCAACCAACAGCGCGACATCCGGTCGGACTACATGCACAATGTCTGGCGCAGACAGCATGAGCAGCCGCCTCCGCCACCCAGCTTGACGCAGCAGCAAGTTGTCACCAGCGAGCCGCCTCTTCCGTCCAGCCGCATAGGCACATCCCATGCCGGACCGGCTCCTCCTGGCAGTCTGCATCAACCGACGTTGGTGTCCCACCACAGCCCGCAGATGCTGATGACCGCGGCGCCATATTCGCAACCCATCCCGGCCCAGAACTCGCTGCCGTCGTCGATACAACGTGAGCACCATGTTTGGGCCCTGGCCGGGCGTACGGAAGGCTGACGTGAAACAGGATCTTCAGGCAGCATGTCGCAGCAGCAGAGCTATAACTATCCGCCGCCCTCCCAGATATGGCAGCCTGCGCCGCAAGCGCCTCAGACGCCGCAGTACAGCTACAGCCAGCCAGCGCCCGTGCAGCCTCCCCACCCACAGCAGCCTCCGCCCCAGCTACGCCATCCGAGCGGTGGCCCTGTGCCGCAGGGAAGTCTACCTTATTCCGGGATGCCCGGAATCAGTCCAGGCTATCCGTCACAGAGCCAGCCCATGCCCTATGATCAGACACCTAGGCAGTATATGCACCAGCCGGGCTCGGGGTCGCCGGCTGTGACGCAGAGCTGGTCAGGGCAACCGCCGCAGTGGTGGGTCAACCAACAACAGCAGTGAGGCGACCCAAACTGCCAAGGGCGATACGGCCTAGGATGGCTGGCGGAATGGAACGCGTGCGATATACGATTGACGAAGACGGCCTATTTCACTCGACGAAATATCGGGAAGCGGAGAATGCCCTTTTCATCGAGGTTCAGCCTCTGCGCCATCCTTTTTGAGTACTGGGGAGCGCTTGTGCGTGTGCGTGTTTTGTTTCTGCGTGAATTTGGGCCTCCTATATAAACTATTGGCATGACGGCGGGGGCTTTGGTTCTGCAAGTCCGGCTTTTGTGATGGGCTGCTTGGCGAGGCAGCCTGGGCTTGTTTTGGGCATCTGGCCCGGGCAGGGATTAGAGAGGCCTGGGAGGATTCTTGTTGTTTCGTCGCAATGATTGCGTCCTTCTGTCTGTTGCCCTGCGACCTTTTATCTGGCTGCACTGGGTGTTTTTCGTTTTGGACTTTGTTCCCCGTCTTTGCATTTGTCATTCCTGGCTTATTCGTCCTTTCGTTTGTCAGGCAGGCTTCTTGGGATCGGACGACAGGGTTGGGTATTATCCTACGGCGGGCCTTGTGTTTATTGTTCTTTTTTGATATTTTTTATTTTGGTACGACCATTCTGTGGCGACTGTTTGCGCTGTTGGGGACTGGATGAGAGCTTTGCGGGGCGCTGGGAGCCGTTGCTCGTGCGTATCCCCACTGTCTGGACAGCACCTGCAACGGACGCACGATACGCCGATACGAATGCCGAGCTGTGTGCTCTTGGGCACTCGTTTGGCCACGGATCACACGCATACGAATGTACACGGGCTGATACCATTTCTATTTGTTGGCTTTATTTATTTCTGGCTTTCGGTTTGATTGTTGGCCAGCTTTCTTGCTGGTCTCTCGCTTTTCGAAATTGGAGGTCTCTGTTGCTTCGTTTTATATCTTGTCTTTTAGTCGAACTTCTTGTTACCCCTTTTTGCAGGTGGTTTTACCATCTCGTCCCAGTTCCATGACAGTTGGATATACAGAATGATTCGTTCACCGTTCACCGTTCACCATGACAGATAATGCATTCGTAGCAAGTCGTGACACTGTATCGACGTATATTTGGACATGTTTCCTGGCCAGTCTCTGCACAGATGCTTGCTGGTCATTCGCTGCCGTCGCTGTCGACGGCCTCGTCATTGTCATCCGGCGCATCGTCCCGTTCCTCTAATGCATCCTCATTGTTGTCGTCATTGTCCTCGTTCTCGTCATCGTCGTCGTCGTCCTCTTCTACCTCTTCCTCCTCCTCAGCACCGTCCTCTTCCTCGTCAATCACTGCGTCCTCCTCGTCCTCACCCCCGTCCTCGGCCTCGCTGGCGCCGCCTTGGCTCTGGGAGTGATTCCGCTTGGCCTTTTTTGGCTGCGGCGGCGCGTCAGCTGCTGCTGCGCCGGTGGCGGTCGTCTTGGCACTCTTGTGAGCGGCGCTCTTCGCTTTGCTGCTGGTGACGCCGTTCTTGTCAGGCGTCGCCGTCATGGCATCGGCGCTGTCGGCGTCGTGGGTGGTGGCCGCGCCAAAAGAGGCATCGGCACCCGGAGCTACGCTGTCGCCGTCGCCGTCACCTTCACCGTCGCCATTGCCCTTTTTGGCGGCAGCCACGCGCTTGCGGTAGTCGGACCGTTTAGACGTCTGGATGTGGCTGAATTCTGGAGCGGAAAGGGTCAGCAGATAGAGGGAGAGGGAAATGAAACAGAGAGCACGCACTCGCAAACTCGGCCTCGAGCTGGGGCCGCAAGAAGCCGAACTCAATGTCGTCGAGGGCGGCAAAGACATCGGCTGGCATGACAGTCTTCTTGCCGGCGTTGGTGGTGATGTTGTTGGCCCTGGGAGACGAAGGGGAGGGGTCAGCTCTGGAGATGGCAGGCGGGGGAGAAAAAGGCCGGGGAGATGCCTACGCGTTGGCCAGGTGGCTGATGAAAACGGTGGCACTCTTGCTCATGGCGGTAATGGCGTTGCCCTGGATCTGTGTGTTGGGGGGCAGGACGCCCTTGGCGAGGCGGGTGATGATGGAGCGTGGCAGGTTGAGGTCCTGGCGGTTAGCAGGGAGACCAAGACGCAGAGACGCAGAGACGGCGACCAGTGCGTACCTCGATCGTGATGGCGTCATTGCTGCGCGACTCTCGCCGCTCCCTGTCCTTGTCGGCGGGGGCGGCAGCGGTGGTGGGCATGTTGGTGGCGTCGTCGGGGCCGTCCACGGACTGTAGCACGGGCGCAGACGCCGGGCTCGTTGACGCAGACGGCGGATGCAGCTGTGGGGGAGGTGGCGTCGAGGCCGTGGGCTGGTGTGTGTCGGCGGCGGCGGCGGCCATGTCGCTCTTGCGAGGCGGCATCGTGTCCGTCTGCCTTTTTTGTTTCTTTTCTGTTTGTCTTTTTTTCGGTCTCGTTCCACCAATTGCGCAGGCCGCTGCCTGTGTATCCGAGACCTGCAGGTGTGTGAACGTGTGCGCCGTATCAGTTTGCAGTTTGCGGATTGTGGTTCTGGTTTCGTGGTGTAGCGGCTGACGTCGAGGGCGGGAAGAGGCGCAATGCGGTGACAGAGCACCAAATGAGAGGCGCATGAAAACATGGAAAAGACGAAAAAGAGTGGGCCCCTCGTCGCGTCGTGTGGCCGTGTCGCGTAAAGCGGTTTTCCAGCTCTCGCCAAACCGACGAGTATGCTGACTCATGCTCGCATGAGAATACAGCAATTCAACGACGAGCGACGCGCTGGTTTCCGCCGTCTGTCTGCCGTTCACAACTGTAGTAGGGCAGTGAATGGTTTGACCTGCCGAGTGAGGCACTGGGACAGTGTACGTTGTCTGGCAGAGGTGCCAAGTGCACAGAGGCTACAGGAGTGCGTTTCGGCATGCGTTAATATACCAGACGTGGATCGAGAGGCTCTCCGACGTGGATCGAGATATCTCAGAATACGAGTTCAAAATCATTATTCTTGGATGGCAACTTGTTCTGGGACCCACAGTTTCAAGACAGCAAAAGCGGCAAGAGCATGGAATACTTGTGGTTGTGGTAATCCCTAGGGCCACATAACGGAAAATATCCAAGTGGGAAGGAGGGGGGTAGAGGGGGAGAGGGGGAAGAAGGTGGAGAGGAAGACGAGAGTAGAGGGGAAGAAGAGGGGGAAGAGAGCAGAGGGGGGGGGTATAATTGGGGGGGGAGGCGGCCAAAAAGCCAGCGGGTCTGCATCTGACATACATTAGCACGGCTGCGGTATCGGGTCGCACTGGTGCAGTTCTTCGGGCGGGAAGTGCAGTGCTGCCGCGGGTGGCTCGCTTGGGGGGGAGTGTGCAGCGGGCGTGCAGTGGCGTGCAGAGGTGTGTAGAGAGATACTACGGAGTAGAGGTGCTAGAGGTGTGCGGCGCTGCTGGCGAAAGTGCAACGTTGGTCTGGCCGCTAAAACGAATGGGACCAAACCTTGACGGCGGCCGTGGTGTGATGTTGCGGCACGCCGCCTTGTTTCTGGCCGACGGGCTGAGTGCTTTGCAGAATGCAACCTCGGGGCACCGTCATCACACCCTCCTGGAGAGAAGATGCCGCGCATCAGCGCGACCGGCAACAGCCGTGAGGCGTCGCCATTGGTGGGTGCGGGCCCGTCGGCAAAAGTACGCCATATCTTACTCCGAACGTGCAGTTTCTGCTGACAGCCTTGCTACGCACCAGGGAGGGTGAAACGGAATGACGTGGCAGTCGAGCATTCGTGGGAAGTGAAGGGGAACGTGAAAGTGAAGGTTGAAGATAAAGGTGGAAAGAAAGATCACGTGACAGTATCACGTGACTCTGATATGCTCACCGCCCAAAATTCTGAAGGCAAAGATACATTTTTTCTGCCTGCCTCACTCAGCAGGCCAAGCGCAAAGCACGACACAATGGCGACGCTGAAGAGGTCGGCGCCGGACGGGCTGTTTGCCTCGAACATCTCGAGCAAGACGTTTGTGCGGACGACACGCAGCGGCAAGGTGCAGAAAGTGGTGCGGGAAGTGTATCTGCGACAGGACATTCCATGTTCGTCGCAACTGTGCAAGGGCTGTCTGGAGACGGCACCGCGCGATGCGGCCGGCCATGGTGCGTATTTGGGTGGTGGTATCAAGAACAACATGCTGACAGGTACAGTCGCCCCGTTTGTGCTGAGCGAGCAGCCGCTGGCGACCAAGGCGTACCCGCAGGGCCACTACCTGGTGCCGGACACGAACGCGTTTTTGACGGGCATGGACCTGTTTGAGCACACGGCGGCGTTTTACGACGTGGTGGTGCTGCAGGTGGTGCTGGAGGAGGTGCGGAACCGGTCGCTGCCGCTGTACAACCGGCTGGTGGGCCTGACGCGGAGCGAGGAGAAGCGGTTCTATGTCTTTTTCAACGAGTTCCGGCTGGAGACGCACGTGGCGCGGCAGACGGGCGAGTCGATCAACGACCGCAACGACCGGGCGGTGCGGCGGGCGACGGAGTGGTACGGCGATCACCTGGCGGCGGCGGTGCAGAAGCGGGCGCCGGCGGTGGTGATGATCAGCAACGACCGGGGCAACCTGACGCAGGCGCGGGCGGCAGGCTTGGCGGCATGCTCGCTGGCGGACTACGTGCGGACGCTGGGCGGCGAGGCGGCGGACATGCTGCTGGACATGATCCCGGAGACGCAGGACGAGAGCGTGGCGGAGCAGGCGGACGAAAAGGCGCGACGGCCACAGGGCAAGACAGCAGGAGCTCGGCAGCCGCTGCAACGACAGCAGCCGCAGCAGCAGCAGCAGCAGCAGCACCTGTACCCCGAGTACCTGACGATGTCGCGGATGATGACGGGCGTCAAGGCGGGGCTGCTGCACCAGGGCACGTTTAGCGTGTCGCCGTACAACTACCTGGAGGGGTCGGTGCGGGTGGCGGGGTTCCCCAAGGCGCTGCTGGTGCTGGGGCGGGAGGCGATCAACCGGGCGGTGGACGGCGACGCGGTGGTGGTGGAGATGCTGCCGCGGGACCAGTGGAAGGAGCCGTCGAGCAAGCTGATTGAGGAGGCGGCGCTGACCAAGGACGAGAGCGCCGAGGCGGGGGCAGAGGAGGAGACGGACGCGGCTGTGCGGAGTGCGAGCGGGGGGACGGACGGCCAGGCGGCGGCGGCGCGCGAGCGCAAGGCACTGCAGGAGGTGGCACGGCAGACGCAGCGACAGGCAGGCGGCGGCGACGCGGTGGTGGAGCCGACGGCCCGGGTGGTGGGCGTGGTGCGGCGCAACTGGCGGCAGTTTGTGGGCCACGTGGACCGGACGTCGCTGGCGGGCCTTGCAGAGGGCAGCGGTGGCGGACAGGGCCGCAAGGCAGAGACGGTGTTTGTGGTGCCGATGGACAAGAAGCTGCCCAAGATGCGGCTGCGGACGCGGCAGGCCGGGGCGCTGGCGGGCCAGCGGATCCTGGTGGCCATGGACGGGTGGGACCGCGATGCGCGGCACCCGGTCGGGCACCTGGTGCGGGCGCTGGGCGCGCTGGAGAGCCAGGCGGCGGAGACGGAGGCGCTGCTGCTCGAGTACGACGTACAGTACCGGCCGTTTCCGCGCACGGTGCTGGACTGTCTGCCGGCCGAGGGCCACGACTGGCGGGTGCCAACCTCTCAAGACGACGCGGGCTGGCAGGGCCGCGAGGACCTGCGGGAGCTGTTGGTGTGCAGCATCGACCCCGAGGGCTGCCAGGACATTGACGACGCCTTGCATGCTCGGCCGCTCCCCGACGGCGGCTGGGAGGTGGGCGTGCACATTGCCGACGTGTCGCACTTTGTGCGGGCGCAGACGGCCATGGACGCGGAGGCGGCGGTGCGCGGCACCACGGTGTACCTGGTGGACAAGCGCATCGACATGCTGCCGATGCTGCTGGGCACGGACCTGTGCTCGCTGCGGCCGCGCGTCGAGCGGTTTGCGTTTTCGGTGCTGTGGCAGCTGACGGACGAGGCGGAAGTGCGCAGCGTGCGCTTTACCAAATCGGTCATCCGCTCGCGCGAGGCCTTTAGCTACGCCCAGGCCCAGCTGCGCATCGACGACGACGCCCACCAGGACGCGCTCACCACGGGCATGCGCGCGCTGCTGCGCTTCTCGCGGCGGCTGCGGCAGCGCCGCATGGACGCCGGCGCCCTGAGCTTGTCGTCGCCCGAGGTCAAGGTGCATTTGGAGTCGGAGACGGCGGATCCCTTGGAGAATCCGGACAAAGACTCGGCAGGCGGCCCCACCGTCGAGGCAAAAGCCCTCCTCGCCACCAACTCGCTCGTCGAAGAGTTCATGCTGCTCGCCAACACGGCCGTCGCCGCCCGCGTCCACGAGGCCTTTCCCCAGACGGCCCTGCTGCGGCGCCACGCCGCGCCGCCGGCCGCCAGCTTTGAGAGCCTGGCCCGCCAGCTGCACGTGACCCGCGGCCTCGCCCTCGCCTACGACTCGTCGCGCGCCCTCGCCGACAGCCTCGACGCCTGCGTCGACCCGGCCGAGCCGTTTTTCAACACGCTCGTGCGCATCCTGGCCACGCGCTGCATGACAGCGGCCGAGTATTTTCCCGCCGGCGCCCTGGCCGTGCCCGAGTTCCGCCACTACGGCCTGGCCACGCCCATCTACACCCACTTCACCTCGCCCATCCGCCGCTACGCCGACCTCGTCGTCCACCGCCAGCTCGCCGCCGCCATCGGCTACGACACCGCCCCCGCCAACCAGGCCTCCCGCGGCCGCCTCGCCGCCGTCTGCCGCAACATCAACGGCCGCCACCGCAACGCCCAGCTCGCCGGCCGCGCCTCCATCGCCTACTACGTCGGCCAGGCCGTCCGCGGCCGCCACACCCAGGCCGACGGCTTCGTCCTCCGCGTCTTTGCCAACGGCTTCGTCGTCCTCGTCCCCCGCTTCGGCATCGAGAGCCCCATCCGCCTCCGCGACCTCGCCACCCCCGAACCCCCCGCCGACTTCGACCCCGACAACTACGTCCTCTCCACCTCCATGTGTCCCGACGGCCCCGACGGCCCGGCCGCCCGCCCCGTCACCATCCGGCTCTTCCAAAAGGTCGTCGTCTGCATCACCGACCACAAGGACGACACCACCGGCAAACGCAGTGCGCGCATGACCCTGGTTTCGCCATAGTTGCATATTTAAAGTAAATAGCCCAGTCTCATGGCAACATACTACATGTCACAGTATTACCGTGCTCCCATCCGTACGTGCCCGCTCCCACGTCGTTGATCGTCCGCGAACGGCTCCAACATCACGTGACCATATTCGGCCCGCTTTTCCCGTCCTCCACTCCCGTGCCTCAATTCTCACCCCTCAACGCCCACCGCCCTCACTCTGCCGACTCCCCCCCCCGGAATCGCGCTGGAATCTCCGGCACCGGCGGCGGCGCCGTGCAGTCCAGTGCCGGGATGGTCAGCCCGTACGCCTCCGTGTGGCCCTCGCGGTCGTGCTGGTCCATCTCCACGCGGATGCTGACGTCCAGGCTGCCGTCGTTGAGATGACCGTGCTCCGGCCCTGCCGCTCTGTGCTTGGTGCCCGCGCCCTCTTCGCCCGCGTGCAGTGCGTGGTGGCCGTTGATGTGCCGACCCGACCGCCCGCCGCTGCCCCCCGTGCCTGGCGCCCGTGACCGCGTGCTCGTCCCCGACACGCTGTAGCCCGCGCTCGAGCCGGGCGGCACCGACGCGCGGTCTCCGTTGATCCCCGTCGTGCCGTTTCCCTGTCCTTGGCCGCTTCCTTGTGCCGTCGCCGGCCGTGCCCCATCGACCGCAGGCGGCGGCGCCCACGGGCCTTGCGCCGCCGTCAACCCTGGGTTCCCCGTGTTGTGCGGCGAGTTCTCCGTGATCACGGCAAAGTTGCGGCTCGGCATCGTCACCCGGTTGTGCGACGCCGTCCGCGTCGACGTGCCCGGATCCTTGTCAAACAGCTTGAACAGCGTCTCGTCCGTGGCAGAGTCCAGGTGGTGGATCTTGTTGCGCCGCGCCAGCAGGTTCGCTATCGCTGCTGGTGGCGGCTTGTTCGTGATCGCCGACGACACCACGTTGATCATGAACCGATGGTCGTGCTCCGCCGGAATGCCCAGCGACGGGTTCGAGTAGAACCGCCCCACCGCCGCCAGATGCACGTCGCCCCCGAGCACCGTGATCCGCACCGAGTGCGCCGCGCTGACCGTCTGCAGCCGCTTGACAAACGCATTGCGCTCCTTCTTGTGCGTCCGCGCCGTGTAGTGGTCGTCCAGGTCGTCCAGCAGGTCCACGCTGCCGTCAAAGTAGTTGAAAAAGCCCCCGCCTGTCCCGTCAGAATCGCTCTCGCTCGCGGGTCGTGCCACCTACCAAAGCCAAATCTCCGGTTCATAAACTTCATCGGGCCCATCACGGGGCTGTTGAACACGTTCTCCAGCCAAGTGAGGCGCTGGTCTGTCAGCCGTCATGGACGATCGAGGTCTCCCACTGCCGCTGCCACTGCCCCCCTGCAACGTACCGGATAGGCAATCGGGATGCCCAGCAGCAGGATCAGATGCCGCACCGGCTCGCCTGTTGCTGCGGCCGCCTTGAATTCCCGGTCGAGCCGCTCGAAAATCTGGTCGTACGTCTCCGGGTAATTAACCTGGTGACGGGTTCGCTGTGGTTGTCAGCGATATCCTGAGTACCACCACTCCGGCATCGACCTACCTCTGTTCGCGCGTCGACGCCCAGAAAGGCCATCCGCGCACCCAGCTTGGCGTACATGTTGTGGGAGTGCTCGGCCACATACGGCTGCTTATGTCAGCAATGTATGTCTGTGGCGGTCCTAGGACTCCTGCTTACCCCTGGCTGCTTTCCGATAATGTAGCCCGACTCGATAATGCCAGGCGCCACGTACGTGTCGGCAAGCTGCGCGGCGGAGCCATTGGGCGCGTCCGTGGTGAAAGTCGACTGCGACGGCGGCAGATGATGCTGGAAGAGCATGTAGTACTTGTGGGCAGAGCCGCCAATGCCGCGGAAAACCTGGCGGTCAGCAGAGGTTGCAGACAGGTAGTGACAGAAAAGAGCGGCTTACATCACACTTCATAAACTCGTTGACGTAGGATCCGAAGCCGTCGATGATCTGCAGGGTAAGCAAGAGACATCCGCGGGAAAGAGGATAGGACGCACATCGTGGTCGTCCCAGATGTTGAGCTGCGCAATCTGGCCGTTGGCCGTCGCAAACTGCGCGGTCGAGTACCAGCGGATGTAGTTTTGGAGATAGTACTCGTCGCACTTGACGCGCAGGCTCTCGGGAAAGGTGTACTCCTTGCGCTTGGCCGGGTTGCCAATGGCGGTCCACTCGCGCAGCGGCCCGTTGACGCGGATGCCGTCGTTGTAGATCTGGTCGCCGCCGCCAATCATGACGTGAAAGGGCGTGCGGTCGTGCACGCGCAGCACGTCGTTCCACAGCGCCGGCCCGCTCCAGGCGTCCTCGTCCGTGCCGACGCTGAAGCCGTTGCAGGAAAAGAAGAGGATGCGCATCGACTCGGTCACGGCCGGCACGGAGAACACATTGACGGCCGGCTTGGTCGTGCTGCGCTGCTTCAGGCCCGGCAGCTGGTACTGCCACCGCGCCTCGGTCTCTCCCATCAGCACGGCCAGGTCGAAGCGCCAAAACGTGCAGCGCGGATCCGAGTAGAGACACAGGCCGCGGACCTCCTTGGAGGGGGTCGCGTCGGCCGTGTCGGCCGGATTCGCCGTGTCCGTCGTGTTGGCCGGGCCGTATACCAGCGTCGGCGGCGGCGGCACCGCTTGGCCGCCGCCGTGCGTCACCACCAGCACACTCCCGATCCAGCGGCGGTCCTCGGTGCGGCGGTAGTTGAGCAGCGGCCCGACCAGGATCTCGCCCACGGCCGTCGCCGCCGCCGTCTCTGTTTTCGGCAGCATAATGGGCTTGAACTTGCCCGTGGCCGCGCTGCCCTCGGCGCCGTCTCCCGTCGCCGGCGTCACCCGCGAGGCATTGAGAAAGTCGCGCAGGTCCTTGGTGTCGCCGCGCGGGTCCTCGTCGTCGTAGTCGCGCGGCGCCACCGCGTGCCGCGCAAAGGACGAAGACTCCTGGTGGCGCCACCGATTGGACGACGCATGCGGATTGTAGCTGCCCTCGCTGTTGGCCGCGTGCCCGGCACCGTCGTCATGTCTCTCTGCCATTGTGGCTGGTCTCGAGGCGAGCAAGGGAGGGCGGTCGGTCGTGCGGTCGTACAGAGCTTGACGAGGTCGCAATCAGCCCAAAAGAAAAGGTGGTTTTTTTCCAAGCAACCCGAAAAGAGACTTTCCAACACCAGCTCCAAGGGATCCAACCGGTGGGCTGATGGAAAATATAGCCCGACAGGGGGTGAATGCCCAGCCGCCTTGGCGCAAGGGAGACCGGCGCGATGAGTACAAGTACCCAAACACAGCGGATAACGCAGACGAGGCCAAAAAGTTCCCCTCCCCCAAAAAGGACACGGAAATGAAGACAGGGAGATGTTGGCGTCGATGATCGGCAGCTACGAGGAGTCCAGTACGAGCAGGCGCGAGTATTTGTCTCACGGAGAATGCTACATTGCGACACGGTCGGAAGGCGCGATCGCTTGGCAAAGCTGCGCGCTACGCAAGAATGGAGCTCTGTTTTTTTTTTTTTTTTTTGAGCTCAGCTCCAGTAAGATGTCGTCGCAATCCGCCACAGCCCGCAAAACGTGGCAGAGGCAGTGTACATACATGTGCATGCGCGGGCGGTAATCAGAGCGTAGCATCTTACGACAACGCCATTGTTCCGAGCCAGTTGCCGACCTGCATGCGCCCTTGGCTTCTATCCGCAGACGGCGGCCTCTTTCTGTGTCTGTGGCGCCTCAGCTCGTAGCACAGCAACCAGCCGTGGACGGTGGGGCGAGCTTGTCCGCGGCTGAGGGGACATGACGTAGTGCACGTGTTGTCGCAATTTGGTAGCGTCTCATTGGTGTAGAGCTGTACGAGTCCTTGTTGTATCTCGATCGTATGTACTCGGTATCCTACAACAAAACTAGCCGTCTCACCGGCCGGCCGCCGCAAACGGCTCGCCCGACGCGTCCACCAGCAGCCCCCACGGCCCGCGCGGCGGCCGGCCCTCGGCGCGCGCGCGCTCACACTCGTCGCGGCGGCGCGCAAAATACTCGCCAAAACAGGCGCCGACGGCCATGCCGGCAAAGTGCGTGACCACGTCAATCGCCTGCTTCTCGGCCCGCAGCGTCAGCAGGTTGAGGCCCAGCAGCAGGCCCACAAACCCGAGCCCCTGGATGCCGCCGTACGGGTCCGGCGGCAGCCCCAGAATCTTGAAGCCCTCAAACTTGTGCATCATAAAGTACGCCGTCGCGATGCCGTAAATCGCGCCCGACGCCCCCAGCGTCGTCAGGTGCAGCTGGCCGCGCAGCACCAGGTTGGCCAGACTGGCAAAAAAGGCCAGCGTGCCCGACGCCACATACGTCTCGAGAAACGCCGCCCGCCCGACCTCCTCGTGCAGCCGCATGCCCACAAACCACACAAACACCACGTTGGCCAGCAGGTGGCTCGCCTTTTGGTGCGAGAAGAGCGCTCCCACTAAACTCGCCGGCCGCGGCGTCGCCGGCACCACAATCCAGTACCGGTTCAGCAGCCGCCACGCCGGCGGCACCCGCCACAGCACCCACACCAAAACGTTGGCCGCCACCAGCCCGCCCACCGTCGCCATCGCCGGCGACACCGACGGCCACAGCCGCGTCTCCTGGCTCGGCGCCGTGTACACGCTCGCCGCCACCGCCCCGCCCACCGTCACCACCACCGCAAACACCGCCGACGGCCACAGCCGCTGCCATGCCGACATCTTGGGCGCCTCCTGCAGCGGCGACGTCGCCGCCATCGCCCACCGCTGCATCCGCTCGCTCGGCATCCGTGCCGGCACCCCCGCGCTCCCGTCCACCCGCTCCAGACTCCGGCCCCCGCCTCGCGACGCCGCCAGCGCCGCCAGTTCCGCCGCCCGCCGCTCCTGCTCCGCCTGCCGCAGCCGCTCGCGCTCCTCTCCCTTTAGCCGGTTGCGCGCCCGAATCACGTCAAACGCCCCCACGCCGTACACGTCGTCGGCCGGCGCCTCCCTGAACAGCCGCGCCTGCCACTTTCGCTCCGTCGCGCTCGTCGTCTTGGTCGTCTTTTCCGTCTCGTCTGCCGTTTCCGTCTTTTCCGTCTTTTCGTCCTCGCCTGCCCCGGCCTCGGCCGCCGCCTCAGCCTCCCTCTCCATCGCCGCGAGCTCGTCCTCTGCCCGCAGCCCTGCGTTGATCACCTCGTTCACCGGCACCGTCCGCCGCAGGTACGCCAGCGCCGTCTCCATCTCGCCTTCTGGATATCCCGCCGTCGTGCCCCGGTAGGCCGGATCGTCCAGCGTGCCCGCCACCCGTCGCCCGTGCAAAATGCGCAGTATCCGGTTCGCCGCCGCCACGTTCATGCCCGGTCCGAACAGCTCGGCCACCTCCGCCCGATCCAAATCGCCCTTGCGCCGGAACGGCAGTCCCACCGCGTCCTCGTAATTGGGCGGCAGGTCGACATAGTGCACCGCCACAGAAGACGTGAAAAACGTCCGCACGCCTCCGCTGCCGGGACGTCGCCGCACCGCTCGGACCGGCCATTGCGCCGCCGTCTGTGTCCCCCTGCGTTGTAGCTGGCCCGCCCGCTGTTCCGTCCCGCTGCACATGCCACACGCCTGTGTCGATGCCCGTCGGCACGCTGCCCCCAGAATGCCGGCCACTTGCGCCTGGCCGAGGCTGTGGCCGAAGCTCCGAGATTTCGGCCAGAGAGTCAATGGCACGGCTGTTGGCCTGCCCGCTATCCGCGGCCCCGCGCACCACACGCTGCCTCGCAGGACACTCATCTTTGCCTTGTGAACGCCGGTTGCGCCCTGTCAAAGCACGTGTGCAGTCTGCAGCAGTTCGGCTGAGGTTCAACCGTCAGGCGATTTTTGGGCCAGCCTCGGCCGGCAGAACAATTGTCCGGCCAGCCTGTCTGGTCGGCCAGACGCTCCTCGTCCATGACAGCGCAATCTTGGGGTTGTACTCGTATGGAACTCGTCTCTACGTCGTATCTACGCACGTCATTGCATCTCATCGTCTTCCTCAAGAGATCACAATTCCCAGAGTTGCTGCTGGAAAGTGCCGATTCAATTCAACCCTCTCATTTCGGTACTTGTAGGTCCAACGGTCTTGCCGCTAGCTTCCGTCTTCGATATTGATTAGTCAGCCAAGTCAATGTGGGGTTAAACACAGCTTGCCTGCCTCGAAGCTTCTCCTCGTCCCATCGTCAGACCTCAAACGACGAACTCGGTTTCCATCCTACCCATGTCTACCGAGACGCTGCCCATCAGCCCGGCGCGATTCGCCGAGGCCATCCGGGACCTCTCGCTGTCGAGCCTGCACCTCAAGGTGCTCGAGATCCGCAACGACATTGCCCATCTCGACTACTCCAACGAGCAGCTGCTGCCGTTTGCCGAGGGACGCGTGGCTGCCGTGGGGGTGGGCCAGAGCCAGAGCAGCACGGACGCGCCTGTCCCCGACCAGGACTGCATCGACGCCATCCGCGAGAACCAGGCCGTCATTGCGCGCAAGCTGGCACAGATCCAGCTGGTGCGCGACGAGGTCGAGCAGCGGGGCGCCCGCTGGGCCGACTTCCAGAGTAAGGAAGAAGTCGAGCAGCAGGAGGCCGCGGCCGAGCAGCGAGCCGCCACGGCGGCGGCGGCGTTGGCGGCCGGCCAGACGGCCGTGGGCGTGGTCCGTGAGGCCGGTACCAACGCATCGAATGGTGCTTCCAACGGCACCACAAACGGCACCACAAACGGCACCACAAACGGCACTACCACCACAAATGGCACCTCCACCTCCACGTCCACCGCGCCGACCCCCTCTGACCCCTGGTCCGACGGCACCTTTCAGATGGGCACCATCCGCAACGGCGTGTTGCAGATGGACCCGCCTGGACGGCCACAGCCTCGCGCTGGCGGCCGCCTGACGGACGAGCAGTTGCGCCGCGCGCTGGAGGAGCAACTTAGTGTGGGCAGCCTCGGCGGCAGCCACACGAGACAGAACGGGACACCGAATGCCACGCCGAATGGTACACAGAATGCGACACAGAACGGCACTCACAACTACGACGACGACGACGACGAAGCAGGACTGCACCTCTGAGCAGTGAAACTCGTCCTATTCTTGATTGATAAAACATCCCCCAGCCACGGGCGATTATGATTACTCAGTCGACACAAACGATCGAGACAGGCTGCCGTGCTTTTGGTGTAGCACCGCAAGCCGCCCCCGCTGGCTGTACTGCAGCCTTGTGGGATGACGAGGATATTGCCGGGCCGCCTTGCTTGTCGGATGAGGATGAGGAGAGCTTGCGTGGCCTCTTTCCCTGCCACGTCTCGGGGCCGCGATGGCAAGCGATTCGGCGGGGGGGGGGCGAAATTGGCATGCGGCCCGCTCACGTACGATAAGCAGGTTTAGTGCATCAAGTGCATCAAGTGCATTGGTGCCCGAGACCCTCTCTGGTCCTGCCTCTTTGTGCATTTTGTGGCTCTTCCCTATTTCGTCCAAAAGGCGTTAAAAAGTGAAAACGTCTCTTATTCCCACGCAAAGTCCCCCCATTCCTGCCTACTTTCCACGTGACGTGACTTAGTAGATTCTGTTGCTTGCAGCTTGTCTCTACTCGCAAAACGTGTCATCACCACACCATGCACCATGGCACTCCCCTACTGGCAGGTCAACGTGCCGCCGGCCCAGCGCCAGGCTGCGTGTCCCGACTTTTTGCGCGACATTAGCGACCGAGACCGCGCCATTATCGCCACGCCCGAGGCCGACTATCAGACCCTCGGCTGGGAAGAAGTGCGCGCGACCGTGGCCGCCAACCGGCTCGACCATTTCCAGCGCGCGCCCTCGCAGCTGCGGGCCTACCTCGCGTACGGCTGGGACCTCCGCCGCACCCACGGCAGTGCCCTCCAGTACCTGCGGGCCGAGCGCCTGCGCTGGCCCGTCGACGAGCCGCCCCAGAGCACCACGCCCTTTGCCTGTCCGGCCGACGTCAAGATCACCTGCAACGACTGGCCGTACGGCATCGACGCCCGCATCGTCCACCTCGTCGTCTGGACCAAGTTCGCCCTCGCCGACGACCCGGCCACCAACGACCTGACGGCCGACGCCCGCGCCGCCATTGACCGCTTCATGGACACCACCTTTGGCGAGCTGCCCAAGGACAGCGTGCGTCCTCTCTCGAGTCCTCTCGAGATCCCTTTTTCCCCCTTTCTTGTGGTGCCGCTGACTGACACCCGTCCTCTCCCCGCCCCCCAGTACATCTGGTTCAAAAACTGGCCGTCCCTCAAGTCCGTCCGCCAAATCGAGCACTTCCACGTCATGGTCTTTGACCCGCCCCAAGCATTCGTGGACAGGATCACCAACGGCGATGTGCCGCAGTTTAAGCGACTGGCCGGCAAGGTGTACGATTAGACCGCCCTTTCCAGCTTTCCAGCTTCCCATAGCGCCATAGAAGATGTGAAGCAAAACGCATGTTAGACCTGATCGTCGTGGCTCATCCGCACTTCCACCACCGGCGCGTCCGCAAACGGCACCGCAATCGGCTTCTCCAGCGACACTTGCACCTGTCGCCCGGCCCTGCCAGCCTCGGTGGAAGTCAGCACGTTCTTGGCAATGTGCGTGGCAAGCGCCTCGAGCGTCTCAAATGCACTCGTGTCCAGAATCTGCCGGGATTTGTCAGCTAGAGCACGTCCACTGCGCACACCGCGCTGAGAGAGTCAGCCAGCCTCACCTTGACCACCAGCGCCTCCAGCTCCACGTACGCGTCCGCGCGCGTCGAGTAGCCGTCGACCGTCACGCTTGCCAGCACGGCCTGCTTCGCCGTCCGCTCGTGCGGATGCACCCCAATCAGCGTCGGCACCCGCAGGCCCAGTACACTCAGCGACACAACCGCCCTGTACAGCGCCTCATCACCCAGGCCCGTCGCCGTCGCCGTCAACGTCACCCCGTCGCCCACTAGCGACGCCTTGGGCAGGTGTACCGACACGGCCAGCAGTCGTACCCGCGACCCGTCCAGTACCGGCTTCGCCCGCGTCGTCTTGTCCCCCGACATAGGCGCCCCATCCACGCGGAGTCCGGTTAGGTCAGCCCAGATGGCATCGAGGACGCCACACAAGCCTAGAGAGGTAACGTCGCCGCCGCCCTCGTGCCGGCTAGACAGGGATTCCACGCTCCGCATGATTGCCTTGCTCAGGATGCCGTAGTGTACCGTGTCGTCGGCCACCCGGTCGTCTGCCGAGGCCTCTGGGAAAGGTGTCGCCAGGCCCACCTCGGCCGACACCAGCAACGGCTGTCCACGTCCGTTGCGTGCCCATGCGTCGTGTGCTGATGCTGTCGTCGTCGCCGGCAGCGTCATCTGCAGATTGCGCACTCGCACGACTGCCACCGGCTCCCCGGCCGCCATGCGCACATCCCAGGTCGTAGACGTTTTGGACATTGCGAGACAGTATCAAGTGAAAGCAACACAGATCAAACCTAGGTGGGCCAACAATGAATTTTCATCAATGTTTGACTGTTCTGCCCGATTTGCCGATTTTGACGTGGATCCACTAAATCACCGTTAGCCTAACCTCTAAGGTGCCGCCAATGGGCCAGGACAACCTCCATCCGACAGTCACAGCGGCAAAGCAGAAGCTCTCTCTCTCCAATAGGGGTCACGGGGCTGTCTGTCACTCTGCACATGGAACAGATACATACAAAATAAAGCCTGAGAGCAAATTTATAAATATATAGAAAAGTAAGGCCAACAGGTATATGTGTGGTAATGTAAACAAAAAAAAAGTGGTTCACGAAACGTAGTCGTGCCTCTCGCCGAGATGGCTCTCAGGGGTATATCCTTCTCACGCGCACTTGCGTCATACGAGCATGGCCCCAACCCCGTCGTCATGCGTATTTCTGCATTCCTATGCGTATCATGATTTTCGTCAGGGAATAGAATGAAAAAAGCCTACTAATGCTAATGCTGGCATGGCCGCTTCAGCCGATTGCCCGCCCGATGTTGTCCCGATCCTCGGCCAGCGGCCGTGGGGACAAGCCACCCAGGAATGTGGCCGTACCGTCGTCGCCATCGTCGTCGAGCGACAACCGGGGCGGAGTCGACGGCGGGTAAAAATGGTTGTGTTGATTCAAGTAAGCACGGCTCTGGATGCCGTTGTCGGCAATCGAGCTGGCGTGCGCCAGATCGGGAGCCGACCGCTTTGGACCAAGCTGGAATGACTGCGCCAATGGAGGTGTTGATGGCAAAGGTGGGACGTCTTCCGTATCTTGCTGCTGTTGCTGCTGCTGCGACTGCAGTTGCGACTGCTGCAACCCCGTCTCTGATCCCAAGCTGCGGCCACTGACATTGCTGCTGCTGCGGCCACTGCGTGTTCGCACGTGCCAAAAGGAGTGGCCGCCGCCGCCGCCGATGCTGCTACCCCCCGACTGTGATGGCCGGTGGCTGTGTGAGCCGTCTGTGCCCTCGCCGACTGCCGTCATGTGCGGCTGTTTCGTCAAGCGCGACGTCTGCCGCCGCAGCGGCCGCGGTGATGGCAGAAACGATGGGTCGCCCGGAATCGTCTCATCTGTCAAGCCTGTCCGAGAGTTGGGGGCGCGGGCGTGCACAGCGGCTGGCAGCTGCATATCCAGGGAGTGACCTTGTGGTGACAGCTGGGCCAGAGCATAATCCTGGTCCCGGTCCTGGTCGAGGCTGAAACGGCCGAGTACAGGCAGGCGCGCGTTCTGCCCCAGCGAGAGCGATCGTGCTGATCGGCCGGTCCGCGTCGAAGCCAGATCCTCCGAGAGGCGCTGTTGGTGATTTTTCCATGATGAAGCTGCTGCGGTTCCGCTCGCGGTAGACGTATGTACGTTGAAGGCGTACGGGGACGGAGACGTCTCAAACGACGTCGGATAGTACGGCAAAGGCGGCTCTTCGTCGATGATCACCTTGGATGGTGACCTTTTGGGTAACGGCACAACGGCTCCGCTGTCTAAGCTGATGCCGCGAGACCTCTGTCCCAGCCGTGCATCGTCTTTGCGGTCCTGGGACTCGGAAGTCGTCTGCGCTCTCGTCCTAGAGGCCCAATGCCGGGCTGTGGGCGGCGGTGAGTCTAGGCCGTTGCTGTCTCCCGTGCTGCCCTCAATGATGGCACCACCAGCCTCTCCAGCCTTTTCAGGCAGCCGGTCGACCTTCCAAGTCTCGATCTCATCGTCATCGATCGGCGAGATGCCTCGGGGAAATAAAGAGCCCCGACGGCGGCGGCGGCGGATGCAGGCGAAGACTGTGCCAAGAAGCAAAAGAAAACCAACAACAGAAAATACACTGCTGAGCGTGATAACGAGCGTTCGGCTGCAAGCAACGGTAGAAGTCGTGGCGGTGGTCGTAGCGGAAGCGGATGCAGTCGAAGAGGAAGCCGAGACCATTGTGGGCGACCTTGTACTTGTAAAAAAAACGAGGCGAAAAAGATACGGTGTCGGCGGCCAGTATCGATACTAAAACGACCGGCGAAGCCGAGGCCGACAAAGAGGTGCGACAGTGGTTGTATGGCACTGGATAAGAGAAGTAGAGCAGGACGCCAGCGGAGGAGAGGAGGGGAAGAAAGTGGGAGGGAAGGGAAAAGGAGGTGGTTCGTCACCAAGCCATCGAAATGGGTATCGACGTCCCAAGGCGTAATGTCGGACTCTGCTCGGAAGGAGAGATGTGACAATGTAACATGGGGGAGAGGAAAGAAGAGAAGCGCCAGGCGTCAGAAGGACAAGACAAAAAACTGGAAATGGAGCAGGGGAAACGAGAGAATAGAAACAAACACCAGCAATGGGGAGACAGGCTGGCCCAACGAACGATCTCTCTGGTGGGATGTATGCCCTTTCTAGAAGAGGTCGGGCGGTGACCAGAGCAAGGTGGAAGAGGTGGCAGAGGGTCCCGTATTAGTATATGAGCACATGGATGGGCTCAGCACGACGTGCCATTTGGTCTCGCATGGGTAAGTGGGCGTGCGCTGGCCGGCGGTTGGATGCGACTTATTTAAAAAGCCAGCACGCCCCTCTCCTACTTTTACCGTACAGGTAACCAGTACGGAGACTCGTAATACAGAGTACTCGTAGGTGCACCCCCTGCCCATCTATCTTACTGCGGGTGGCATATAGATTACGCAACAATCCCACCCTTCCAGAAAAAGGAAGGGGCGATGGGCGTTCTCGCACTCGTGGCAAGAGAAAAAAGAGCGGAGGAGGAGTGGGGAATGGGGCCTTGCGTTAAGCATGCAGAAATGGCTGGGGGAGGATGCTGGTGTGAGCAAGCGGAAACGCGCTCACAGCAGGAGTGCATGCATGCATGCCGTGCACAAGGAGCGGCGGGCCCCGTGCACGGCAAGCCGGAGGAGGTTGCTGCAAGAGGTTTGCTGCAATCCGTGGGGTGGAGCAAGCGCTCGACCAAGAATTTGCAACATCACAGGAGAATGTGCACCGGTTGGAAATCCACTGCTGCTACGCTCCGGCGAGCCTAGCCTCGCCAGGCACGCACGATTCCTGTCGACACGCCCCGGACGTATCCGCAAGCGTGTCTGGCTGGTTCCCGTGTGTACAAGTACGAGCACTTGTAGGCAGGAAAAATGCAAGCAGTACGTACTCGTACGAAGCCGTAGTCGTAGTCGGATATCGTATCTTACTACTCCATACACTTCAATGGCTCTACAGGTTGCGTGAGCTTCCCGGCGCGAAAAGAAAAAAAGAGGGTAAAAAGAGCTTCTCACAAGCAGGGGGGGTGTGGAGAGGAGTGGGGCTCAACGGTAGACGAACCCACCATTGTGCAGGCGGGGGGAAGCAGAAAGGAAAGTAGGGAAGGGGCATTTGACCCGTCTGGTTCTGCCTCGCCGCTCGAACGCGGCCGATTGGCGACGGTCATCGTCGGAACAGCAAGCAAAGGAGGATCGTCTGGCCCCCAAGGCGGCCGCGGCCATAAGGCGACACGTGAGCCAGGAAGGGAGCTCTCGCCCAAAGAATCCGAAACGGCCCGGGCGACAGGCACCGAGAACGATTACAGGGGCAACTACAGGTACGAGAGAAATACGACGTGCTTGTACGGAACACTCGTATCTTACTCGTACTCGTGCTATCGCAAGATGCCGACACGACCAGGCCTCGCTTCCCCGGTCGCTCTCTACAAGGGTCACCTGCAGGGACCGATGGCAGGGTGTTGTCGCGTCGCCTGTTTTTTTTTGGAATTCTTTTTTCTTTTCTGTAGGGGAGGGGTTGCTGAGCTGCGCGTGGCCGGCCCGTTGTCGTCTCACGGTGCTGTCGCACTGTCGTGCTGCTGTGCTGCTGTGCTTCTGTGCTGTCGTGCTGTCGTCCTGTGTGTCGTGTTGTCGTGCTGGCTGTCTCATGCTACGGCAGACCACTCGACAACATCCCAATCACCGAACACCGCCGTGCCTTTTTCGGTGGCAGGGCCTTGCAGCGGGTCGGGCGTCGGCCAGTCTCGGTCGACCGAAACACGTCGCCAGATAATGACAAAAACAAAACACGTCAAGAACAACACACCGTAAACATGGAAAGCTGCCGCCGCTGCTACGATTCGCAGACCTTGTCGATGCCATGCAGGCAAACATTCCCCTCCTATCCCCTCCCATCCCCTCCCCCCCACAATTCACTTTCACCGCTCGCCTGCGAGCGTTTCCGCCTAGCGCGTTTCAAGCTCGCAAAACGCCATGGCAGCCTGTGGCGAACCACTAAACTACGAGTGCGGTGTCGATCCATCCCCCCTTAGTCAAACACTACTGGTATATTACAGGGCCTCCCTTGTGCCGTGGGCGGCCGTCATTGGCCCTTGGCTGCGGAGGAGGGTGCGGCCCGCACAGGGGAGACCACCACAGAGCTACGAGCCCGTAGCACGAGTAGACAGGGCAGACCGCCCAGCAGAAAAAGAAGTGAGACCAGCGAACAACGGCTGTCTGCGTGCTGACACCGCGATGCGAACTACGAAAAATAATACTGAGATGCGTTAGCCCGACTCTCCACTCCTCGTAACTTTGTACATATGAGTACTCACAATTGCCATCGGGCACTGCCGTTGCGAGTGGGCTGTTCAGAGCCCGCGCCTCATTTCTCTCCATCGTCGCCATCGTGCCCGACTTCTCTCGTAAGACATCTTGTCTGCTTCCGGCCTGGCCGTTGTGCTGCTTTTCGCATGCAGCATGCAGCCGCCGCCCCGGCGATATATTTAGACAAATGCCGCACGGTCATTATAACGAAGGGGTTGCCAGGAGCGGATTGGCACGGCTGCAACTGCGTGATAAACTTCCAAGATACGGAGTACGACCCTGCATATCTTACTGCATCCCAAGATACAGCACGATTTGTGCGTTATGTAAGATTGTACAACAGTACATACGAGTACTGTAGGGGACGATCGGGCACGGCGGCTCGGGCGCGTCACAGTTCTTCCACTGCCATGATACATGGAGGGGACACCGGTACGTACGGCGTATGTACATGCGAGACCCCCAGATAAGAATGATCCGATGGGAGATTTCCCGCCGCAGGGCGCAAACAAGAAAAAAGCAACATCTCCAATCCATCGCTGTCGCGCCTTTGGCTGCAACCACGGAGCATGGCTGCTGCTTCGGGCTAAGGCGGGCTCACAGCGAGCGCTAGCGTGTCTGAATGCCCTGTAGCTGCGTTCCGACGCCCGGCGTCTAGGCTGCTAAGCGGCAATCCACGAATATCTACCATGCTATCTTACGTAGTATCACCACACCCTCCGCCCGCTCCTACTCTCTTTAGTCGGCAGCGGAAGAGTGCCTGAAGGGATCAAGTGATCTGCCATGCCTGTGTGAGTGACGACAGCGGCGCCGCCCTTGGTGCCCGCGACCCTGCGGCTCTTCACCGCTGTGCTCGGCCGTTTAAAAGGCGGCGTCAGACGCTAAAAAGCGAGCGGTCGTGCTCGTTTGCTACGCGACCCCCTTTCTCGACCGGTACCTGCACAAGTGCAGGTGTTACGAAATACGAGTAGTCCCCCCCAGACTCTGGGCTCCATGGAAAAAGACTCTGAGACAACGCGCGAAAGCCGGCCCGACCTCACGCGGTCCGTTGGCCCAGTGTGATTCAACGGCAATGGTCGGAGTTGATCGTACGGAGTATTTCGTCAAGAAACTCTCGTTCTGTCACAATTCTTGCGACCACTCAGCCGAGGAATCAGGCCAGGTTCGCAGGTCGCTACCAATAGCCTCATGCACGGTAAATTACCTGCATCGGCACCGCGTAAACACGCGCCTCCGGGTCACGGTCTCGACCCAAGATGGCCTCGCCAGGACGAGCGTACGAGTAGTGTCCTTGCAGCCGGCGCACGGCTGTCGACGAATGGTACCCTCGCGTGGCGTCTGCACCTCCCCCATTGGGTCACCTGTCCATCATCAGCTTTCCTTGTGTGGCATCGTAGCGAGCCGCAGGCCACCCTTTTCTGCAAAATACGACCCTTTTCGGCCATGATGGTGTTGCAGCTGTCAGCAAAAGGCCAGCTGCCATGCGCTGCGATTGGCTCACTGCATCTGCAGAGTCCGTGCTGGCTGACAGCTTGGGCATCGACGGCCTACGTGGCAGTCAGTGGGCGGATGACGCCCAGCTGAGAGGAGACGCCGAGAACCAATCGATGCACGCGCGGCCATCACAGAAGGCACATCCGGACAACGCAGAGGGCTGAAACATCAAATCGGGGCGATGAATTGCCGAGACCAAGCGTGGAGCTGTCAGACTGCCGTAACAGCTTAATTTGTCTTTTCGTCGACCTGGGATTGACAGAAAGCGCAACAATGTAATGCCATCCGTGGTCTGGTAAGATGCCTTACAAACAGACACTCTGTAGATTCTGTTCTCTGTACAGAGTACAGACTAATACTGCCAATTGGAACTCCCACGAGTTTCAAACGCCAGAGGGGCTGGTATGACGTCACGTGGTGCTTGCCAAGATAAAGTGGCTGGGCGATGTCTCAAGCTTCGTCATTATCTGACCGACGCGTGCTACCTTCCACGTAATTGAATTCCTCAACGGACGACCGACTCATCGACACATTTCCATCCCAAGACCCGAAATCAACCTGATATGGCGCTTCCCGAGACCCAGCAGCCCGAATGCCGGTCCGCCGACCGCGATGAGGCAGCTTGCCGGCCAGTTTTTGCCGGCACGCCGCCGGCGCCTGTCGAGCCCATGAGTACGTTACCCTGTGCCTTATTGCGACTGTTCATCCGGGTTTCGCGCACCAAGCTGACGAATCGTGTCCTGTTAGAGCTCCAGCGTCCAGAGGATTCGGAGGCGAATGTCGGCATGCGCGGCGGCCAGCGCAGCGAGGCGTGCCCAGGCCGCTTCTGCTTCATCGTTCCGTGCCCAATTCCATGCGACTTTTGCATTTTCTGAGCGCATTCAGACAGGCGCTATAAAATTATGCGAGAGCCTCAACTTCTGGATAGTAGGTGGAGCTATGATGCGGAGCGACGATACAGAAGAGCAAATCTATGGGAGAATCAGAGAGACAGCACAGATATGAATACAGCTTTTTGAAACCACGCACTTCAGGACGTTATGCGAAGATGGGACTGCTCGAGGAGTCTGCGTAACTCTCCGGGAGTACAATGAAGCCCGTTTTACGTGATGAGAAGAACAGAAATTGAACGGCTCTTATTAGTCGAGCTGTTGACTTGCGGGATTGTTTGACTGTCTAGCAGACCAAGAAACTGACCTAGTCTGGCTGAAAGCATAGCATAACGCATACTGTCTTTCTAAAAGCCCGGCTACGATATGCATGCAAAGTCTTTCTCTTCAAATAGCCGCATCTTTGGACGAGTTCGGCCGACGATGTTCCAATACAATCCAGTACAGCTTCCTGTACAACGCGGTAACTGGTAGTATCCTCTGTCTAAACACAGTCTCTGGTTTGAACCACAGCACTGTGCTCTTACCTTCTGCTCGTACTTGAACAACCTGTCAAACCTAAAGAGCTGCTCTCGTGAGGAAAGAGCAAGTCTAACTAAAAGGGTTTCCGTAATAGACGTCACCGCCTAAAGAGCAGTTTCCTAAATGAGCAGCGCAAACTAGCGCGCCTGCCTCTCATACACGTAAGAGCACGGAAGGGATCCTACCCCACGAGCGAGACCCGTCGCGCCGACTCATTCTTTCCTTGTCTGCAGCAACCCATTTTCCAATACACACAAAACCCAAGCTTGAATAGGAAAAGGCATTCTAGAGCGCAAGAAGGAGCAGTCATGATCGACGTCTACTTACCCTTTCCGTAAAACTTCTTTCAAAAAGTACGAGCCCCTTGGCAGAAAGTAGGTCGTGTCGATTCCCATCGTACCGTATCCGTGAAAACGTCATTCTCCACAACAAGCAGCACGAAAAAGGCATGCACTACCAGTAGCCATGTCCATATTTCACCGATGGGAGAAACGCCTCAATCCCAAAAGAGCGTATCATTCATGTTAGCCCCTGTTTACCATATTCACGGTGCTCTCGTTCCCAACAGAACCAAAACAATCTAAACCGCAGAAAGTTCAGCGTACCTCAAAGCCAGCAACAATGTCGGTGTCCTAATTGTCGTTTTCGTAATAACCTTTCCCAATAGGCGAGCATCCCCACAAGCGGTTAATACTTTCCGTTTTGTTTGGATCTGAGCAAATTAACAGAGGAAAGAGCAATTTATCGCCAGGGGAAAGAAAAATGAGCAGCAACTCCTTCTTACCGTGCTCGTGACACTCGCCTTCCCAATCGGACTACAAGCACCAAAACCACCACAGTAACCCAGCCAAGCACTTTTCTGCACCTTTGTAGCCTCCGCTCACGATCCACGCCGTTTAGCTTGCCATATCAGACATTAGCATCTCCCACGGAATAAGGTTATGAGAGCCTTTCCTTCTTGTGGGAAGATGCCGTGCTCATCATGTATCGACATAGCTGAACGTGATCAAGATTCCCCCTTCCCCTTTGACGTAGTACGTCAGTTCAAGGAAAGAACTCATCTGTGGATGTTGACTGGAGTCGGGCAAGAAAAGGCGAGGATTCGTCAATCCTGCCTGGTTCCTTCCCTCCCCCAGAAACTAACTCTGGTCGTCGACGGAAATGATCTCTCAACAGAGCCAGAGACCTCATCGCTCCTCCCTCCTAAATTATGGTAGAGTTCAAGAAAGAGCCGCCGTGGCTCTTGCATTGACGGGGTGCTATGCCGACTGGGAGAAGTGTGATAAAAGGCAACGGATCCCCCGAGCTTTTGTTTTCCTTTCTCTCCTTTCTCCCAAACTAATCTGTTACAGTGACTGGGCGCTGCCTCCTCAGTGGCAGTGGCCCACCCAAGGTCTCGCACGCCTGAAGTTGCCAGATCATCATGTCTGCGTCGGGGACCCAGGCTGGCCTCTCATTGGCCTTTCTGATCCCGGCGCGACGTACATACAATTTTTTGTTCTTCTACCCTCTTTCTCATTGATGATGAAGCCTGCACGTCGTCAAACGAGCAGGCACCGATCTGGGGGCACGTCTCTCCTTGGAGGGAGGGAGACAGAGCCCGATGAGGGTCACCCGAGGGTATCATCACTCTCCCATCTGTCTGATCCGACAACACTTTGAGAACTCAGGTATGTTTGTTTCTTCATCGTTCCCATCTCTCAATATTTCGTCTTTCTCCACCCGACGGTCTCTCTGTTCTGATCCTGACAACTGACGTTTGTTCTCTGCGCTTCATGATGAATCGGCCGCGGCTGCTACTGTCGCCATCCCCGAAGAGCCCTTGGCTTGGTCCGGTCAGCCCGATGACGACAACCCCCCTTCGGCTACTCCAATGATGACGATGACAACTGAAGAAGACTCTCGACGATAGCCACTTGGCACACCACGGGAAGATGGATGGCAGCAACAACGAGGGGGACTTTTCATGTGCTTGATGGACAAAACAAAACGGAAAAAATACAGAGGCAGTGATGATGCGGTTCGAATTCAACGCAACAATTCGTTACCTTGGTCCAAGAGACGCCTGAGCCTTTGGCGGGATGGAAAACATGTTTATTTTGTGTTGCAGATCCTTTGATGCGAGGCGAGCTGTCGGGAAGAAGAGGACGAATTGAAAGGAATAGGACGTGCTCTTTATATATTTAGGTTTCAACATACACATGACCTCCCCTCCGCACCATGATTGTTCATTTGTTGTGAAATGTCAGCCACCCAACATTACTCAAGTAGACCCAACCATCTCGGGCTAAGAGCCAACCAACAACCTCCCAGAATAAAACACCAATTATTTTGGGCCTATGCCTCTTGTGCACCACAGATCGCAGCAGTATCCATTACGTTGCACTGCATAGGTTTCTTGCTGGCACAGCTCCCAGACGAGCAGACGGCGCAGCCATGCTTGGATCGCACAACGGCAGAGTGGAAGCCAAAGGTGTGGCACGATTGCTATCATTTCTTCCGCTGTTTGTTGGCGCTAAAGCCAGTCAAAGGATCTTAAATCCAGGCCCCAGGTCCCGTTCTACCGCTATATGCCTACGACGTAGGATCCGCCACTAAACCAGCCACGTAGAAATGATACCGTCAAAAACACAAGGATTGAAGCACCTTGGGTGACGAAATGGGCAGTGTAGAAGACGCAAATGTTGAAAAACATGCTGACGCTATCCTCCGAGTATGTTCTTATCATCGACGAGACTTTGACCTCGTCGTGGTTCGTACACGCCCACGCGACCTGCAACTGGTGCGGATATCTATTCAGGCAGCCTTCGATACGTTACCGGCCGTCGAGCTCGGGGCCTTGGACCGTCTACCCACAGAACTCAAACTGATTGTCCTCCACGAACTCGATATTCAATCGTTCTTCCGCTTCCGCCAAGTCAACCGGCGAGCTCGCGTCCTCTCCAATGACCTCTGCGAATACAAACTCGTCTCCAAGCATGGACTGGAGGGCCTGCGGGGTTTATTGCGTGCCAAGCTTGGTCACTGCTTCACCATTGGCGACCTGTACCGGGCTCTCATAACGGATAAATGCTCCACCTGTGGCGACTTTGGAGGGCACTTGTTCCTCTTCACGGTGAAGCGGTGTTGTTTCGACTGCCTCCAGTCATCGGCTCACTACCGCGTCCTCCCTCCGTCCGCTTTGGCCAAACTCGTACATATATCTACCAGCCGGCTTGAACGTCTGTTGGGACCAAGTTTACGGACCGTTCCTGGCATCTACAACATGATGGAAACGCCAGCGAGACGACCAAATTGTCTGGTATATGAAGAGACGGCAATACACGCGCTGCTGACCAACGGCAATATGCGACAAGACGCGATCCAAAACCTGTTGAATCGGAGAGAACAAGTAAGCCAACGCTTCATGGCCGCTACGGCATATCCGCACTACAGCGTAAAGAAGGACAAAACCGAATATGGCGTCAGTTGTAAAGGCTGCCAAGTTCGGCTGGAACTAGACCGCAACGATTCGAAAGATCGAGACCAGATTTTCACAGAACGAGGCTTCTTATGCCATTTCTCTCGTTGTGTGGAGACACGGGAACTCTGGGCGGAAAGTGAAGAGGGAACGCGGCCTGTCAGCGAGCCGGAGCTGACTCGTCGCGGTGGCTATTTTAGCCGGCTAGGTTTCGACGGCCTCCCTTTATGACTCATTAGAACGTGTGTCCAAGTTGCCTTTATGGTTTATAAGCACCTCCTGTTCAGGGGATGACTTTGATGGCCCGAATCCCTGCCAGCACATACACCGCGGGGAGAACGATAGGAGAGCGAGAAGGGCTTGCACTCCATCGGCTCGTCAGAAGCGGCAAACCGAAAAGCTGCTATAAAATACGGATAGATGTGATATTTGCGTTTCAGCCCGGTTCTTACGAGGCGGTGATATCATTTAGCGGGGACTGGTCGTGCGAGTCAGTGGACTGTGAATGATAGCTACGAGTATTTCTGGTGATTTAGTCGTTGGGAAGTACCCAAGTGTGGGCCCGACGAGTCTCCATCCCGCATTGCATTCTGACGGCCGTTTGCAATTCCATGATTCGACTTCCATAAACTGTCAAATATGGAGCCGCCTCACTTGATTTCTATGGAAGTTTCCACAAATGGCAGAGCCGACTGCCATTTTCGCATCCTGGCCAACCGGAGCGTCAAGTACGTTACGGTCAAGGCTGGGACACTTGACGCCGAGTCGTTGGATGACATGCCCCTCGATTTCCAGAAAATTCTCCCTCATCTTGCCTACGAAGACGATTTTTGGAAATCGGCGTGTATCACTCGCAACCCATCTTCCCATCAACTGGAAGCGACGCTGTCGTCGGTTAATATGCCTGGTGTGGAAGCAGTCTGGCACTCGCAAAAGATCGACCATCTCGACATTGAACGCACGGCGTATCTCACTCTGTTGGCTCGAGAGTGCAAATGGAAAGGGGTTTCTACGCCGGACAGAATGATTGCCAAGATGGCGCGCTTCCACTGGGAGGTTCAGTACATGGAGGCTGAAACCCGCATGTACAAAGTCCTTGAGGGCCAGAACATCGCTCCCAAGTTCCTCGGCCACATTCACGAGGAAAACAGAGTCATTGGATTTCTTCTGGAAAAGGTACCAGACGGGAGAAACGCTGAGCCGGCGGACCTAGAGATCTGCCAGGCAGCGTTGCGGCGCTTTCACGAGTTGGGGTTCGTGCATGGGGACTGTAACAAGTACAATTTTGTCATACGTCCTGATGGTCAGGTTATCCTCATTGATTTCGACAAGGCAAAGCGTTGCACCGACCCGGCCGTAATGGAGGCGGAGATGGCGAGCTTGGAAGGGGAGTTGGCAGAGATGACAGGCCGTGGTGGTGGGCTCATGGCATTTGACGAGGGAGAAGACGAGCCGAAGGAATAGATGGAAATGTGCTATTCAAAGTAGCCGAAGTAGTGGACCATAATCAACGCGTGGAGCGCACTTGTTGTTAAGGTTATGATGGGGGTACTGTAGACGAGATGTGGACCAACCAGAGTGGACCTGGCCTCTTCACGTGACTACGAACTAGCTTCGGCTAGCTCTTAGGCGCTTCTCCTGACAGCTGTTCGGTCCCGCCGTTGCCATCCGCACGAGAGCAGCAAGGACGCCCGCATATACTTGAAGAGATGGCCGTTCCTGTGCGCGGCGAGCAGGACGGCGGTGGCGGCGGCGACGATGCAGACACGAGATTTCTACAGACGTCACACCTCGGCTTTGTGGTGCCGCTGGCGACAGACCGGCGGTTTGAGGCCGCGCTGGAGAAGTGTCGCGGGTCGCCAAAGGAGCTGATCGAGTCGCTGGAGCAGCGGGAGTCTCTGTTTTTCGGTATGTACACGGCCCTGCACCTACATGTTTTTCTGCGGAGGAGGGATGTTTGCTCATTCCTAGATGCCAGATGAGACGGTCGACGTGTATTTTATCCTACGCACGCCTTACGAGGATGCAGCACATCTACAATCGTTCTTTGAGCGCCTATCCATTGTGCTGGAAGCCCATATTGTCAACAGCAGCGTACCGGGACGGGAGACGCCACCGGCGGCCGAGGTGATCTTTAACGACGCGGTGCCGGACATGGCGAAGCCCTTGTTCGTGGCTAGCGATCCGGAACCAGAAGACGTGGACGAGGGAGAGGACGAGGACGAGGACGAGGACGAGGAGGAAGAAGGGGAAGACGAGAACAATGAAAAGAACGAGAAGGACGGCAAAGAAGAGAGTGGAGAGGCCGAGGCCAACGGCAAGAGAGATGTGCGGCGGGGTACGAAACGAGAGCGGGCGGTGCGTCAAACATATGTGATATGGCGACTGGCGGTGTTTCTGGCACGGCCACGGGCGCGGCTGCACACGCCATCGGTGTCTTTGGCGGTGTCGGCGAGCCTGCGACGGGCCGGCCGCATGGGGGCCGTGGTGGCATCGGGCACAGGAGGCTTTTTGCGCAGCCGGCAGCCGAGCGGGTTGAACTTGCTGGCGGCGCTGGCGGGTGATCCGGCGCTGCATGTGGGTGCAGACGGGGGGCCTGGGGGAGCCGGGGGAGCCGGGGGAGCTGAGGGGGTGATATCAGGGTGGCCGCGGCTGTCGGCGCAGCGGGTGTCGCACGTGGCGCCTGCGGGGCCACGGGGTCTCGAGGCGTCGGGTGGGCTCCATGTGGCGGGCCCCAGAGTGCTGGCGATTGTGCCGGCGGTGCATGCGCGGATCCGGTTTGTGCGGCCGAGCACGGTGCCGACGAGCTCGGCGGTGATTGGGGTGCTGGAGCTGGACTTTACGCCGTTTTTCGAGTGCGAGGCGGCGCTGACGCGGGTGGGCGTGACGGTGCGCGGCGGGGCGGTGACGGACCTCAACGGCGGTGCGTCCGGCATGGCGCTGCCGCTGTACTGCGTGGCGCGGGATCACGTGACCTTTTTGTACCGGCTGGCGCCGCCGGCGCACGGATTTGACGCGGCGCTCAACACGATTCCGACGGTGGCGCCGCCGGCGTCGCGGGAGCTGGCGATTGCGGTGGAGGCGCGGGTGCTGGCGGTGCCGGGGGTGTGCGAGCCGATGCTGAGCATGGCGTGGGCGACGGCGGTGGACTTTTCGCTGCCGGTGAACCCGGGCTTTGGCACGGCGCTGCCGCCGGTGTCGCTGCAGCGGGCGGGCACGCACCGGCCGTCGCAGCTGTCGATTGACGGCGTGGGGTCGCTGTTTGCGCCGGCGGTGAGCCGGCCAGACGCGCTGCCTTCGCTCGAGGCGGCGGCCCGCAACACGGAGACGACGATTCCCGACTTTGGCATCACCATGACGCTGACGGCGCCGGACCGGCCGATCTATGCGGGCGAGGAGTTTAGCTGGACCGTCTTTGTGGTGAACCGGGTCAAGGGGGGGGAGCCCGGGTCGATATCGGGATCGGCGACAGGGTCGACCTCTGGGACGGCCTCGGGGACGGCCTCGGGGCATCCTCCCGGAACGGCTTCGGGTCCCGGCCATCTCCGCAAGCTGGCCCTCGTGGCGCTTCCGCGGCGTCGGCGCAACGACGTGCGCGTGATGCGGCCGCTGTCGCTCTCGGCCGGACGGCCGCGCGCGGCGACGAACCGGAGCGAACACGTCCCTCTGGCGGCCGGTGTGGCGGCCGGTGTCGGTGCGGGCGCCGATGCCGCGACGCACCCGCCAGAGCCGGTCGCCGACGCCTTTCTGGACGAGAACATTGTGCACGCCATGCAGCGCAGCTCGCTCGTCGACAGCACCGACGTCGTCTGTCTCAGCGCCGACACGCGCGTCGGCCCGCTGGCGCCGCACGCCTGCCACGTCGTCGAGCTGCGCTTCGTGGCGCTGCGGCCCGGCGCCGTCGGCGTCGAGGCCATTCGCGTCGTCGACCTCGACTCGCAGGAGCATGTCGACGTGCGCGAGCTGCCCGCCATGATGGTGCTGGAGCGGCCGACTGCTTAGTCAGCCAAAGGACGGACGCTTCGAGACTTTGTATATACACCACTAGACCGTTTGAATGGTTTGCATTGTTTGAATTGTACTGGGAGATCAGACTCCGTATACCATGTAAAAAAGGCTGTTTCCTGCCCTGCTGTCCCCCATGCGCCGACGCCATCACCACAAATGCCCCCGGTAAAAAAACGTAAAACCCAGCTCCCATGCCATGCAACATTGCTCGTCATGTTTTTTGCTCCAAGAGCCGCTTGAATGCTCCAATGCCCAAGTCCAAAATGCCCAAAGTACAAAATGCCCCCAATTCCCAAATGCGAAATGCCCCAGATGCTCCATCATGCGAGGTCGTCGAGGTCGTCGTCCCATCCGAGCTGCTGGTAGACGGTGCGGCCGGCGGCTGCTGCTGTCCCGGGCCGCGCTTTGACGGGCGTTTCGAGCAGCAGCGGCTTGGGCGGCGACCGTGGCATGGTCGTGGTGTTGGGCCAGGCCTTGCGGGCCTGCAGTGGCGACGAGGCCAGCACAATGTCGGGGGGCGCCGAGGCGGTCGTCGAGGCGAGGGCCACGCTGGCGCGGAAGGGAGTTGCCTCGATGCGGCCAGGAGTGGCTTCGACGCGGCCGGGCGTGGCCTCGACCACGCGGCGGGTCGACGGCGTGGCGGTGATGCGGCGTGCCGCAAAGAGCGGCGGCTGGCTGTGGCTGTGGCTGTGGCTGTGGTGGTCGGGAAAGACGTCGCGGACGCGGTTGGCGACGGGCGTGGCCTGGACCAGCACACGATCGGCAGCAGGCCGGCTCTTGCGCGGGCCGGGTCCTCTGGCGCCACAGAGCCGCCGCTCGGCCGCCTCGACGGCCGCCTTGCCGGCCAGCTCGCGGTTCGGCCTCTTGAGCGCCGTGATGGCCGCCTGCAGCTCGGCCTCGAGCTCGGCCTCGGCCAGGGCGCGCTGGCGTGTTCGAGCGTCGTCGGGGGGGGTGCCCTTGTGACTGAAGAGGGTCGCATGACTCGCATGAATCCCCACATCCGACACGCTCCGGGTCAGCGCATGGGACTTCGGCCGGCCCGATTGGGACTGTGAAATGGACGACGTCCGCCGTGGGATGCCGGCCAGCACGGCCGACGCCGGCTCGCTGGCCTCGCGCTTCAGGCCCGGGATCGGCGCCGCCGTGGCGCTGCGCATCTGGGCAATGGCGTCGTTGGGTCCCCGCGACACGCTGCGCCGCAGCCGCTCGCTCGACAGCACGCGCTCCAGCGTGCGCGCCGACGACGACTGCGACGACGGGGCCGCACGCCGCGCTGCCGTGCCGGGCTTGGGCCGGTGCATGGACGGTTTGGCGGCCGACGAGGACGATGCTCGCTCGCCCGTTTTGCCGGCCTTGACTGCCTTGCCCGACGACAGCGACCGGCTCATCTTGGGCCGCGGCAGCGGCACAATCACGGGGCCGCCCAGCTTGTAGTTGAGCGAGTCGCACACGGACGGCAGTCGGGCCGAGAAGCTGTTTGTCAGGAGACGTAACACCAAAAAAAAAAAAAAAAGAAAACGAGGACGAGAACGAACAATGGCACAATGATATCCACGCAAAAGTCCTTGAGCGGATCCGACAGCCCCTGCTCGCCGCCGCCGCGCGGCGCCTGCGAGCCCGACAGCGCGCGCACGTCGTCGGCCGTGGTCGACTGCCAGATGCAGAGCCGGTCGGCGTTGACGTCCAGCAGCACGGGCAGGTTGTGCTTGCTGCGCTTCTTGGGCGGCTCGCGTTTCGTGGGCGGCGTGGAAGCCTCGACGCCCGGCAGCTGGCTCTCGCCGGCGTCGACCGGCGGCCGCGTCGTCTCGAGCGCGAGGATCTCGAGAATCAGAATCATCTGCAGCTGCGTCTCGCGCGTGCGCAGCGTCGAGATGGCGAACTTTACGTCTTCGGGCCGCGGGGCCGCCTCGTCGTCGCGCACCTCGGGCTTGCTCGTGGCCCACCACCGCCGCACGTGCGGCTCCTCGTCCGTGTAGAGCCCGTCGCTGCCGCGCTTGATTTTCTTGGCCTTTTTGGTCTTGCGTTTCGGGCCCTCGTGGTCCGACGTGTCGCCGAGCAGGCGCAGCCGCGCCACCCGTTCCGGCACGGTCTCGCGATACTTTTTGTCAAGGAGCGCCGTCGCCAGCACCATGTCCTTGAGGAAGCCGATCAGGTCGTCCATCTCCAGGGTGGCGTCGCAGTCGAGGTGGAAGGCGGCTCGCGCGCGGGACAGCGGCCCCTTGGCAAAGTAGGCCAGCGATCCCTGGAGGGTTAGTGGCGGGGCGCCAAGACGGGACAACACACACGCACCATGGAGTGATAGAGCGCCTCAAAGTACTGGCTGCGGATGTTCTGGCAAATGGCCTCGGCCGTCGGAGGCTCTTGCGACTCTTGCGGCTCGGCGGCCGGTGACGGCTGGGCCTTTGTTTCGGGCGGTGTAGGGAGTTGCGTCGCCGGTGCCGGTGGCTGTGACGGCAAGAGTGTCTCCGTCTGCGACTCGTCCTCGCCTGGGGGCGATACCGGCTCGACGACAGGTCGAGCCTCGGCCGGCCGGCGTCGTACAATCGACTGCAGCTCCTCAATGGCGAGCCGTCGTCTCTGGGCTTTGTGGGTCTGGGCCATGACGGCCGGCTCTTGGTCTGGCGTGGTGTTCCCTTTCGCCGTCCCGGCCGTGGCGGCCGGCATTCGCTCCGGACAGACGGCCGTAGCCAGGCTGCGGAGCGGCGACAGATCGGCCCAGTGGCCGAGCCGGCAGATGGCGTAGAGATGCGTGTGGGCGTCGGCCGTGCGGTCCCGCTCAATGGCAAACATGCTGCCGCCCGAGGGCGAGCGCGCAATCAGCAGGTCCGAGCCGAGACGGCCCTCCAGGTCGAGGATGCGGATCTGCGACTGGAACTGCCGTGCCAACGGCAAGTCGCCATGGGGTGCTTCCAGGTCGAGGAACGACAGTGGCAGGTGGGCCCGCGGCAGCAGCATCACCGGCATCAGCGTGCACGGCTTGGCCAGGGGATTCGGGGGGTGTGCCTGTCGAGGTAGGGGTGGTTAGCTGCTGCTTCAGGTTGAAGAGTCAAAAGTCAAAAGTCCCTTGGGATCTTACCCGCACCACCACCGATGGCTGCAGCAGCTCCGCCGTGACTACCGTCCGGTTCTCGTGCCGCCGCCGCTTGGCCGCCAACATCCCGTCTTCGTCATCGTCGTGCCGTCGTCGTCGGCCCAGCTGTGTTGACTCGTCTTCGTTTCCTGGCCGCTCTAAAGCTAAAGTGCCGTTGCCGGCAGACACCCGCACGCTCTGCGAAGCAGACATGGAAAATAAAATATCAAGACGGGATCAGCCACCGGGACGCCCCTTTCATGTTGACATGGCGTCCAGATGCGGCAGAAAAAATAACGAGGTTGGCGGGGGGGGAGAGAAACCGAACGATGGCGGAGACACGTGCAATCGTTTCGAGGACGCGGGCGCGTGCACAGTGCGCATTGGAACGCGTCGTATTAACGAGAACGAGAATTCAAACGGCCGCGCCGTCAGCGGCCAAGCTCCATCAACACGTGACTTTCACCCAGTCAGGCGCAACAACATCCAATTGGTTTCATAGCAACAGAAACAAGAGGGAGAGCAGTAAACAGAGCCAGTTCTGGGATGGGAAATGAGTAAGAATGCAGAGCTGAATGTCGTGGCGTGTGTTTCTTTTGGCAGTGCACGAGTGCACGAGTGCAGCTGTTGGCTCCAAGTGCGAGTGCTCGACGGATGGGAGCCGTAGCGACTGCTCACAATAGTGGTTGCGTAGGTACGAGTACGAGCACTTGTAGCTGCCATGGTTGCTGCTGGCGTCTTCCAGTGGCTCTCCTGCCGTGTCCGTTTGCAAACGCCCCAAACATAGCCCCAGCCACAGGTCTTAGCCACAACTTAGCGGGGGTCTAGGCAAGCGTCCATGATAACAGCCGATCTGGACAGGCGCGGCCGCTGGCTTGCCATCGGTGTTTCGTGCCTCTATCTGCCCTTATGCCAGAGCGCGCTAGGAAGATAGTCCCAGCACTAAGAGCACCTAGCGGAATGAGCGACGTACGCCACTGGTGCTTTCCCCCAGACCTATGTCGTATTACGAGTAAAACGTCGTATCTATCAGTTTGGGTCGTCTCCTCTTTGTCGTCACCCTTTTTGCCCGCTGCCACCTCCATCCAGCATTGACCTCGACGGCCCCCTCTGACGACATCATTTTGCGGCCACACGAATCGGCCAGCGCTCTTTGACATTGCTCCGGTGTCTGTCGCCTGTGATCTATCGCGACCGGCAACTCGCCATGGACGCTCGGCGGCGCTTTTGAGAGACGTTTGAGCACCAGACCGAGACCGCGAGACTGGGGAGACGGGGCGACGGAGAGACGGAGACGGAGACGGAGACGGAGTCGAGAGACGGAGACGGGAGACGGAAGGCGGAGACCGAGACGGAGCAGGCGGAACGGACGCTGCACTTTCACTTCAGCACAGCCGACAACATGCCTTTGGACACGACTCGGGGCGTGCGGTTCGCCTACGGCGACGAGCGGGCACGGCCAGACAAGACCAAGGGCTATCGACAGCAGCACCCCGGATTCATGTCGGACGGCGAGGGGCCGACGTCGCCGGTCGAGGTGCGCGACAGCAAGTCGGCGGGGCCGGGATCGGTGGCGACGACGGCGGGACATCACAGCTTGGGCCATCACCGCTCGTCCAGTGGGACGGGAACGAGCGGCTGTGACGGCAGCGACGCGAACGGCATCCAAAGCGGCGGCGGGGTGGGCGATGGCGGCAGCGGCAGCCCGGTGAGCGGCAACGCGGCGGGACGACCACAACGGCCTACGGGGCCGGCTCGGACGCTGTCCAACACGTACCAGCCGCAGCGGCGGCCGACGCCGCAGAGCGCGTACCCGGCCATGAGCGGGGCGGAGACGCGGGGCACGACGACGAAGCCGCGGCAGGTGACGGGGGGATCGGCCTTCCGGGCACAGGAGCGAGAGTACGTCAAGCGGCTACGAGAGCGGGACTACGCGTCGGGGTACTTTGACCACCTGAGCGGGTCGGGCGAGGGCCAGTACGCGGACTCGGACTCGGAGGGCGAGACGCCGTCGTCCGAGGGGCCGTTTGACGACCGGTACGACCAGGAGGCCATCATGTTCTACAACTACGACGACCTGCACCCGACGGAGGAGGACGTGCGCGACGCGGCGAACCGGGAGCGGCTGGAGTGGCACGGGATGCTGCAGGCGGTGCTGACGGGCGACGTGGTGCGGCAGGAGAAGAAGCGGCTGACGGGGGGGGCGGAGAAGCCGGGCGGCAAGACGGCGCACAAGGCGGAGATGTGGATGGGCATCCGGGCGCGGGTGTGCGGGCGGCCGGTGTCGTTCCAGCGGCGCATGACGGAGGAGGCGCGCACGCGGGCGGACCGGCTGATCGACGACATTATCAACTTCCGCGTGGAGGGCGTGAGCGAGGCGGGCAAGCCGGCGGCCGAGCAGGTGCGCGAGGTGCTGGGCAAGATGGAGCGGGCCGAGGGGCTGTACCCGACGCGGGCGGCGTTTCTGGCGGCGCACAAGACGGCGGCCACGGCGCTGTTCGAGGAGTCGTGCGACACGATTGTGGCGTGGAGCAACGTGAGCGAGCTGATCAACACGGAGCTGGCGGTGCTGCGGCGGTGGCTGGGCAACGACGAGCTGGACTTTACGCGGGCGCGGGAGCGGTCGCCGGGCGGCAACGGGCTGAGCGACGACTCGTCGTTCCTGGACCGGCTGCTGAAGGAGGAGGGGCTGCGGTCGCTGCACGAGCACTGGGAGGAGGAGGGCCGCAGCCGCCGCGCGAGCATGCTGGAGGGCATCTCGCGCACGGTGGCCAAGGCCAAGGAGACGCTGGTGCTGCGGGCGGCGGCGTTCCGGATGCGGCACCTGCCCTCGCACGTGGAGGACCTGCTGACGCTGATCAGCTTCCCGTCGCGGCTGATGGAGGAGGTGGTGCAGGTGCGGCTGGCGTACGCGAAGCGCATGAAGGAGTCGGCGCAGCAGAACGCCATGATGCAGGACCAGATGATTGCGCAGTTCCAGGTGCTGCTGAAGCTGGCCATCAAGATCAAGCAGGAGTACGTGGAGCTGTCGCAGGCCGAGGCCGGCTGGGAGCTGCCGCCGTGGATCGACGGGAGCTTCGACGAGGTCGTGGTGGACGCGCTCAAGTACTACTTCAAGATGCTGAACTGGAAGCTGAGCAGCAACCGCAACACGTTCCGCGAGGCCGAGCTGCTGTTCCAGGAGTGGGAGTTTGCCAACGAGATCGGCAGCCACCTGGTGCACGGCGACGTCGAGGTGGCCGAGCAGTTCAGCGCGCTGACCTTCAAGGCGCTGAACCGCCTGAGCCAGACCTTTGAGCGCGAGCTGCAGCGCCGTCCGCGCGAGAGCGTGGCCGACATGAGCCGGCGGTATAAGCAGCTGCTGGACGGCGTCCGCGTGCGCCAGCGCATGCTGCAGCGCTTCTCGCGCAGCCTGTCGGACAACTACGAGAACGCCTGCGACTTTAGCATGGCCCTGGCCGAGGGCGACGTGGCCCGCCTGCTGGAGCGCCTGGCCGCCACGGGGCACTTCCAGGTGTACTCGCGGCACCTCGAGGAGGAGGGCGTGCTGATGGTGGCGTCGCCGTCGCTGGCGGGGCGGCTCGAGGCCATCGCGTCCATGGTGTGTCGCACGTCGTACGAGCAGGGCGTCGAGGACGCCACCCACCCCTACGTGCTGCTGGTGCGGGCCGAGGGGGGCGCGGCGTGGTACGGGCACAGCGTCGAGATGGCGGTGCGCGAGGAGCCGCTCGACCTCAAGACGGGCCACGTGCGGCTGGTGGCCGGCGGCTCGCAGGTGCGGCTGGTGCTGGCCCGCAAGGCGTTTCTGCAGGCGGCCGACGTGCCGCTGGACCTGGTGGTGGAGCAGCGGTCGAACCTCAAAAAGGTCAATGTCAAGATGATGGAGATCCGCCGCACCGCCTACAAGCTGTCTAACACGTTCATGGACTCGGTCGAGAAGATCCGCCGCCAGACCGCCGGCGAGGGCTGCCAGGACCTGATCCAGACGTGCTTCGTCTTTGCCACCGAGTTTGGCCAGCGCTCGGCCTCGTACATGGACAGCAACCGCCGCCAGATGAGCAACATTAAGCTGACTAAGCTGGCTTTGGACTGGGTCAGCTTCATCTGCGCCGACTGCCAAATGTCGGACCGCCGCACCTTCCGCTGGGCCGTGGTGGCGCTCGAGTTCACCATGAACATGACGCGCGGACGGCACATTCTGGGCCTGACCGAGAGCGAGTACGCGCGGCTGCGGTACCGCGTCTCGGGCTGCATGTCGCTGCTGATCTCGCACTTTGACGTCATGGGGGCACGGTCGACGCTGGCGGCCCAGGCCGAGCGCCAGCGGCAGGCCTCGCTGGCGGGCAAGGGCGGCGCGGCCGGCGCAGGCCTGGGGGGCAGTCTGGGGGCGGGCCTGGGGGGCAGTCTGGGGGCGGGCCTGGGGGCGCTGGCTGGGCCGGGAGGCGCGGGAGGGCCGACGGCGCAGGACAAGGCGGCCATGGCGGCGTGGCTGGTCAAGGACGACGAGGACGCGGCCGGCCAGGTGGCGGCCCAGCGGCTGGAGGAGGTGACGGCGATTGACGAGCAGCGCAAGGCGATGCTGGCGCAGCGGTCGTCGCTGGGGCGGGTGCTGGAGGTGTCCAACGTGGTGGACCGGTCGCTGGCCTACCTGTCGTCGACGGCGGCGGCCAACTTTACCATCCGCTGGCAGCAGGGCTACTTTGTCGGCGGCGGCACCTTTGGCAACGTGTACGCGGCCATGAACCTGGACAACGGCCAGGTCATGGCCGTCAAGGAGATCCGGCTGCAGGACCCCAAGCTCATCCCGGCCATTGCCACGCAGATCCGCGACGAGATGCGCGTGCTCGAGTCGCTCGACCACCCCAACGTGGTGTCCTATTACGGCATCGAGGTGCACCGCGACCGCGTCTACATTTTCATGGAGTACTGCTCGGGCGGGTCGCTGGCCAGTCTGCTGGAGCACGGCCGCATCGAGGACGAGCAGGTCATCATGGTGTACGCCCTGCAGCTGCTCGAGGGGCTGGCCTATCTGCACGAGATTAAGATTGCACATCGGGACATTAAGCCAGAGAGTGAGTTGTTTTTTCTTTTTCTTTTTCTCTTTCCTTTCCTTTCTTTTCCTTTCTTTTCTTTTCTTTTCTTTTCTTTTCCCCCCCTAACAAACAGACATCCTCCTCGACCACAACGGCGTCATCAAGTACGTCGACTTTGGCGCCGCAAAGGTCATTGCCCGCCACGGCCGCACGCTCGCCTACGACACCACGCTGGCCGAAGCCGCTGCCGCCTCGGCCGCCGCCGCTTCGGCCGCCGCCGCCTCGACGGCCACGGCCTCGCGTCCGCTGCCCGCCAACGGCTCCATGACCGGCACGCCCATGTACATGTCGCCCGAGGTCATCAAGGGCGAGACGGCCGGCGGCCACTTTGGCGCCATGGACGTCTGGTCGCTCGGCTGCGTCATCCTGGAAATGGCCACCGGCCGTCGCCCCTGGGGCAACCTCGACAACGAGTGGGCCATCATGTACAACATTGCCCAGGGCAATCCGCCGCAGCTGCCGGCGCCCGACCAGCTGAGCCCCCAGGGCATCGACTTTCTGCGGTGCTGCTTCCGCCGCGACCCGCGCCAGCGTGCCACCGCCATCGAGCTGCTGCAGCACGAGTGGATCATGGGCATCCGCAACCTCGTCGTGGAGCCGGCCACGCCGAGCGACGCCGGCTCGTCGGCCAACTCGACGCCGTCGACGGTGGCCAGCGGCGTGTAAGCGAGGTGGAGAGAAGAGGAGGTGGGGAAGGAGCAGGTTGGAAGGACGGGCGGAGAGGAGGAGTTGGTGGAGAGGAGGGGATGAGTGGTGGAGAGGGGAAGCCAGTGCAGACGAGTACGTCGTACCACGAGGGTAAGCCAATGCCAGCCCGCTCGGCCGGCCAGGGCAGTCAGGCGAGTGGAGTAGCGGTACTTCTTTGAATCGAGATGAATCGAGAACGAACGAGACGATCGGCTGCAGGAACGGCACAACAAGCCGGTGCCATACTTTTTTTCGCGGGCTGACAGACCCGGCCAGCCGTTTGTGCCTATCCTTAGCCTCTGCTGTTGCCCTGCTTTGCCCAGAGCCGTCAGTCCTTCCGGGCACGCCCAACAAAGAGAACGGGCCACCCGATGCGGAAACGTCCGTGCAGAGGAGCGCGAACAAGATACCGCAAATGGGGTCGACGGCCATGCAAGGCGTGAGTATTGGCAGTTTGTTGGCCAAACCTGCTTGTTGGACGGGTGAGCGCTGGGCTCCATGCGTCGTTACCGCCTACAGGAAACGGTGTGGGCTCTAGGCCGGGCGCGGCCTCGACAAAGAACCAGGAGCCAGGCCCGGTAACAAGCACGGCAACAGCCATCCACGGCAGACAGCCGACCCTTGGTCCGGCCAGACGGCCGCAGTAGTGAGATATCGTAAGATACGCGTACAGTAGTGCCGTCTGCACTCTGGATGCTGTGCACCGTCGCACAGAGAGAGGGCGAGGCAGACACGGCGGGGCCCTGGCCAGAGACTACTACCGGAGCTTTACGAGGGGCTGAATTCTGCAAGCCTGCAGGTCTGCAAGCCCGCGAGGATCCAGGAACCAGCTGCTGCCCCGTCGTCATCCCATCGTCATCGTTACACGGGACGAGGGGGCCAGACCCTCGGGGGGGCTGACAAGGAGAGGCGAATCACCACATCATAGGAACAAATTCCGCGCCCAGCCGTGTTCGAGGCGTCTTCTTTCAGCTAGTGAGATTTCGGAACGCGGAACGCGGAATCCGGAATCCGGGCGGGCAGCCACCGCCAGGGCAGTCCAGGGCAGTCCAGGGCCAAAAGCCTCCAGAGCCAAGGGCACCGCCTATGGGAAGCGCCCTCTCCCTCTCTCGAAAAAGAAAGCAGAGGCCGCCACCCCGAGGAGATCAACAGCCCAAAAACAAAAACAAAGGGTCGGTAAGGCAAATTGACGGAAACAGACGCCGAGCTTGAGGCGAAAAGGAAAAAAAAAAAAAAAGCACAGTCCAACGGAGTACTGGCAGGCCTGCAAAAAGGAAAAGTCCGCAGGCCACCCAAGCTGTCATGCGCGCGCGCCCCAAAGGCTAGGCCGTCGCCTCGTCGTTGCAAGGATCATCACCTCCTCCCCTCTCCTCCCCTCTCCTCCCCTCCCCACCTTCTTCAGCCGCTGCGAGTCCGCGTACTTTTGGCGAGGCTAGTGTTGGGGTGCAGCAACGCCGATACGATGGTGTCCTGCGCCGCTGACAGAACGGGTTCTATGGGCAACAAGGCATGGTACTTGGGCGATCCAAGGGAAAAAATGAGGAATCAAAAAATATACAAAGTGCCGAGCGATCGTTCCAGACGCCGCCACCAGCGAGAGCCTGGACGCGAGGACGCAAGGACATGGGGACGCGAGGGACACAAGGCTGTGCAGGGTTATGGGTGTCTCGGCAGGAGAGCAGCGAGGGAGGGCCGTTTCGCGCAGATCCTGGGCTCGCCACCGGGCCGGAGAGACGGTAGAGAAGGGGAAAAAAAATAAAAAATAAAAAATAAAAAATAAAATACTAAGCAACTAAGAAACTAAAATCCAGCGAGCAGTTGCCAGCATGGGGGGGCAGCGACTGGAATGCGAGAAAGAGGGCCCTCCACCGAACGGCTAAACGGCAGGAGCATCGTATACGAGGTCAGGAACGTACTCCGTAGCAGCGTAGGAGCGCAGGAGCGCAGGAGTGCAGATGGAACTACGGGCAAAAGTGCGCGCGCGCGCACGCGACGATATCGATGTACGGGGGACCGACGCATACAAGAGTACCTCGCGCAAGAATGCCGAGCATCACTTTTTTTTTTCTTCTCCTGATTAGGACGGCCGAGTGCACAGAGCACCGAGCGACCCGACAAAAGCGACCAGCGCAACGCTGCCAAAAGCGGATCGGCTGGGTTTTGCCACACCGGGGGCTCGTCCTGTTTGCTCGGTCCCGCACGAGCTGAGAGAGAGAAGGACAGACGAGAGAGGGGGGGGGGGGGGCGGAGCGGACGGACCACGTCGAAGCGTCATGCAATTTTGGGACTGCGGCAGGCGCCGTGATTGGTCCAACAACGAGGCCGCATAGTAGGAGCACTGGAGGACCGGGAGGACTAGGTCCCTTTTTTTTTTTTTTTTTTTTTCCTTGGGCGGCACAGCACCAGCTGAGGCTGAATTGGAGGACCCAACGAGGAAAAGGCAAGGCGGAAAAAAAGGAACGGCCGGGAGTGAAGGAAAAAACATTGTTCCCGCCAAGCACAAGGAGAGACGTGGCGAACGGGGGAGAGGGGGACGGAGAGGGGGGGGAAGAGGGTCGGTCGCCGACCTGGGAAAAAGAGGCTTGAGGCTGCATGATGCAGGCTGTGGGCTGCAGGCTGCAGGCTGTGGGCTGCAGGCTGCAGGCTGCAGGATGCATGGCTGGATACGGGTTGCAAAAAGTTCGCCAGCTGGAACTGGGCGGCTTGCTGAATGTGCGGCTGTGAATGCCGCACTCTGTAGCGACGCCTCATTTTCTATTTACGGGAGCACCCTCTACTCCCGCGCGCGTCGTACGAAGCGCTTTTCGCTTTCGGGAGATTTTAATTTTGATTCTTTTTTTGATTCTTTCCTGATTGTGCTCCCCGAGATTGCGGCCCTGGAGAACGACGTGTGTCTTGAGATAAGGGGGGGGAGGAGGGGGGGAGGGGGCGTGGCCCCCGATGTCTCAGAAGGCTCCGAAGCGTCGTGATACTTTTCGAAAATGGCGTTTCGACGTCGGCGACCAGCGACCGGCGAGCCTGCAGAGCGCTCCTACTCGTCCACTTGGTCGCTTGCGCTTGTGTTTCCTTTTGTGTCTTTTTCCTCTTATCTTTTTATTTTCCTTGCGTCGCGGCCCCTGAGACAAAAGTGTCTCTGGCCCTGTCTCTGTTCAGGAACCGCCCGTGCATTGCACGCGAAGCGCCCCGGCATGCCGTATTCGGCACAGGCACACACGATTGGGGAGGGGGGAAGGAGGGCGGTTGTGGTCGTGGTGGCACCCGGCCATTGCTCAGACGGCCTGCTTTTGCTTCTTTTCCATTCTCCAAGAGGACCTGCATTTCCGCCCCCTCTGCGCGTACTCGTATTGGTAGCCTGGCCAGCCACAATGTCCGAGGGGCACAACACCGCTCCTGTGCCGTATCTCCGTATCGCTCGCTCGCGCATTCTCCGCCACGTGCCCTCTCGTCTCTCTGTCGCCGTAAGATACGGAGCACGATGGAGCCAAGTAGAAGAAGCAAAAAGAAAAAAAGACGAAAGAAGAAAAATGCGCGACGACGATGACCGTGCGCTAGTGTGGCTTGCCCCCCCGGATGCTCTGGCAAGGCCGAACCGGTTTTTGCTGCTTCGCTGGTCCAGACGGCTGCGTAAAAAGCTGGCCATAGGAAGCAAAGTACTCGTACGAGCACTACTCGTAGTCGTAGTCCGTAGAACGCCTGGGCTGGCCGCCAGCACGAACCCCCTTTCTCCCGGCGGGCGATCATGGGCTATGCTCCCAATCCTAGATCCTGGCTGCGAGGACGACGACGCATCGTGACCGCCCCTACTTTCGTACTCGTAATCGTACTAACAAGGACCGAGCCCAGGTACGGACGAACACAAGCCAATCTTAACGCACTTGTGGTGCACCATTCTAGGCAAGACGCCGGCCCCAAAAGCAGTACTAGCTGCATCCGGTCTAGACTCGCTGTAGCGGCATCCGCCCCGCCCCAACGACCGTTTTCACGCCCGTTTTGCACATCTCGACGGAGTGATGCACAGCCCAACAAACTGCCCGACACGCTTCTGCGACACCAACCATACGAACACTCGCCGTTGGTTGCTCTCGATGCCGGCCGGCACAGTTTGCGCTATGTGCTCTGAAGTTTGAGCTATGCGTCCCTGAAATCTGAAGCTACGAGTCTGAAAGGTCCCAAGATAGTCCTAAGATAGTCCCAAGATGGTCCCAAAATAATTACAAATGTCACCGTCGGGACCGAACGGGTGACCGAGCCCAGCTGCCCTGGCAGATGAAAGGGGCGGGGATCTGGCTTGTCATTGCGCTTTCTTCCGGCCGCTCTTTGTTTCGGCCGTCTTACCGCCGGCCAAGATTCGGCTGACATTGCCCGGGCCCCGGGGGATGCGTTCCCGCATTCCCCGTACTGCGCGCACATGGCAGCACCGCGGAATTGCCACTCTTTTCCTGCACTTGCCCCCATTCTTTTTTTTTTTCCTTCTTTCTCCCAGTGTCTGGGTCCAGATCTCCGGTTGCGGCGGCTTTTGTCGTGGGCTGTTTTCCCTTGTGTTTGCGCGCGCGCGAGCGAGCGATCCAGGGAAATTACGGCGGGAGGCCACGGGAAGTTAGTGCCAGCCGGCGCTTTGGGATACTACAAGAAATTGCTTACGAGTAGATTAGAGGTCAAGTCGTGAATACAGGGGAGTGCGCAGGCAACAACGCTACAGTTCTAAATAAGCGGGGAACACAACCAAAAAAAAAGACGAAAAATGGCTTCCCCTCTCTAATCATTCAGACTATCGCGGCAAAAAATATAGAAACTCAGAAAACCTACGAAAGAACTGTTTCGAAAAGTGGCCATCTAAGACATTTGGAACACCAGTGCGGAACAGAGGTTCCGGGTGTTGCTCGGAAGACGGGCAAAGGCGGCAATGCAACCCTCCACCAACTGTACTGTAGCTTCCAAAGATAACTGTGGTACATACGTACGGAGTAGGCCCAGCGCATTTTCCCACGTGCGTATCCTTGCCCGAGCCCCAGAGAGAGTGGATACGGCGCCCCGCCTATTGCTCTCATTCTGTCGGAGCAGATTACTATTATTACGACGGTACTCGGCTCGGGACTGAACAGCGGCTTTGTCAGCGGATGCACGGACGACCGCGCACGAGCGCGCACGAGGACTCGCGGCCCACGTCACGGCAGGGCCGCTCTTTGTTGATGCGTGGACCTGAGCGCGCGCGCCTAATCGCCGTTGCAACAAAATCAAGGCAGGAGAGCCCGATGCCTTGATCGTCCAAAGAAATTTCCCAACGAAGGATGCCCTGTCTCGGGAAGCTGTCTTAGCCCCAACCACGCGACTGGGTGGAATTGGGATTTCGGCCAGCGGTGCCGTCGCAGTGGCAGCGTCCCCTAGGGCCTTGGCTGGGCGAGTAGCCCGACACTGGGCCCTCTGTTACTACTCCGTACAGCGCGCATTCCCCGATGGATGGCTCCACCCGGAAGTCCGCCGTCCCATGTCTGGGCCTGCTGGGGGGCGTCACGCCGCCTATCCGACCGCCCGTAGGAGTCGTTTTGCGAAGCCATTTGTCATGGCTAGTCTAGCAGCGGGGACTTGGGGACTTGGAGACTTGGGGATTTGGGGCCATCTGGGGCCATTTGGGGCTTTGGTCCAGGCCAGCGCCCGACAGACTGGACGTGGCTTCCGCTGGCCGAGTTAGCTGCTAGCTAGACAACAAACCGGCGCGTGTGCTCCGTACTACGCGTTGGAGGCGATAGTAACACGAAAAAAATAGGAGGCCCGGGGCCGAAAAGGAAGCGGGGCGATTGATTCCAAGATCGACGCGATGCGCGGACCCCATTTTCGCGGTTTTTGCCTCTCTGGGCCATTGGGCGTCATGAGGAGACAAAGCCAACCCTTTGCCACGACATGCTCCAGCACTGTCTTGCCACATAGCAGAATGTCACTTGTGTCGGCGCGGCCGTCAACTGGGTTGCGCTATTGGCCTTTTGGCCTCTTCGTGGGCTAACCGAGAGACATGGCAATTAGACAGACGGGACCGAATCTCTAGGCGAGGCCCTACCAGACTGTCGGAAGACAAATGGCTGCTCGGGTTGTCGGAAAGGCAGCCACGAGGCGTCCGGACCGTCGTCTCGGAAGAGCGACGCAAATCGGAAGGGATGAGGGGGGGAGAGGGAGGGGGAGAGGGGGGGATCGGCGCGCTGGTTGTTTCTCATTTCGGCGATCGCATCATCCTCAGCTGGCAGAGGGTGCAAGCGAACGAGGATCTCCAAGCTAAGGCCGCCAACGCTCCGGTAGTTGAGACGACTTTGACGCAGCAACATGAACAGCTTCGGTGTTTCGGCGAGGCTGCCGAGCGCATCTTGAAACACAAATGACGATATACAAAGAAAGGTTTATTCCGAAAATAGGGCGGAAAGTCCCCGCGGGAAGCGAATTACATAAGCACTCTGTCGTCATGCTCTTGCTGTGGCGGTTTCGAGCACGGAGTGTTCCGTGTTGGCCAACCTTGTTCGCGGCCGATCTGCTGGACTTTGGCCCAAGATAGTGAAAGCTCCGGGAACGTCATCCTGGCGGTCACGGGGTTAGGCGGATACGTCGCGCACGCTTCTCCGACACATGTCCGCGGCTGACCTAACAAAGAGCAGTCTACACCGCCACCACCGCCTTGAGCCGTGACGTGCCATTGTCTTACCGCTGCGGGCGGCCTGCGTCGCTCCACAATGGCAGCCCGCCCCGGGCTTGCATTGGCCCAAAGGATTGGCCAGGGGCATTTTGTCGAATCAGAGGTACGAATAAGCGAGTGACCCATTCTGTCTCTTTTGGGACATGTGCTGGGCAGCCATCGCCCAGAAAGGGTGTGCGTTTGCCGTATTAGCGTCGCAAGCTAAACTGGTTGTGTCGAGCTCGTCCTGGCATCACAAGGCTACGTATAACCGACCAGACCAGGCACCGAACAGACCAGGCAGCACCAACCCCGAAGAGACGGGACACAAACACGGCGGCGGCGGTGGGGTGTGGGCTCCCTAATGGACAAAGGGGTCCCTTCTTGTCATGATCTTGCATCGGAGAATTACGAGGCGAAGCGAGATACTGCCGGGGACTTTGTGGAGGGGGGGCCAACATTGTACCATGCTGCTGCTGCGCATCTCTCCAGCGGAGGTAAGATACGAGTACTTCTACTGTCGGGGCCGGCGGCCATGCCGATCCAGGGGCGCACACGGCTGCAGTGATGGCGCTGGACAAGGGCCGGACCAAAAGGACGCCGAGATGGAGGGTTGAGGTACTTCGCCGTTGGACGAGCCATCCATGCCAACCGGGCGGAGGAGACGGCTTCCGAATACGGATAGACATGCGCGCGGGCTTGGTGATCCGACCAAGCACGTTTGGACCAAGGCTTGTCAACCGGGTCGCGATCAAGATTTCGCGCGGTGATGTCGTTTGGCGCCCATTGGCGCTGATTTGTGGGCGCTGTGGGCGTTGTGGGCGCGCTCTGGGCGGTTTTGTGGATGCTCTTGGTGTGTTTTTGGGCTGCTGGTGGGAGGCGCATCCCGATTAGGACTAGCCCACACGGCACCACCGAGCGCCACGGGTACCGTAAAGCCCCAAACAGGCCGCCGGCCATTTCCCATTTAGGCTGCTCCCAGCAAGTGCCGTCGTCACAAGAGGGGCGGGCTGGGGCTCTGACGGTCTGGACGAATATGTCATAGGTAGGCTTTACGAGCACGGGAGTCAGGAATGACGGTGTAGCGGCGGATGTGCGCATCCCGGATTCCGCATTCGGACGCCAACAGAAAATCCCCCTTGCAGCAAATGAGGAGCACAGGAACAGGCCCAGGGCACGGTGAGACGACGGGGGGGACGGGGAGAGAGACACGATGCCCGCGGCGGTGAAGGCGTCCCAAAAGGGACAGAAGACAAGAGACGAAAGAGAGAGGGGGGGCGGAGAAGACGTCGCTGCAACGTTCTGATTACTCGTACTCGTACACCCAACACAGACATCCTCGGTCCGTCGTGCATGCGCAATTTGGCTTTGCTCATGCACGCACTGGCGCCCTTTTTCTGCCCTCCACCCCCCCCTGTTGTGCTATGTGCTGTCCGCTCTCGTACCCGTCGTCGGCCTGTCGTGCTGATTGTGGGGAGGCGCTTGTCCATTTTAGGGGCTCCGGCGGTAGCTGAAAAAGAACTAACGAGCAGTTGGAGTTGGTAGGGGGGTTTAAATTTTTCACAAATCATTTCGATTCGTACGAGTGCGCCACGAATTAAAACGGAACAATACGATACGATACGAGAGCAAAGCTTGCCGTCCAGAGCGTGCCGTGCGTGTGTGCAAGCGTGCAAGCGTGCGACCGTGCAAGCGCGCGCGCACGCGCGCCATCTCATTTGTTGTTGGCACGACGGAAACAGACAGCCCGGGCCCATGCAAGGCTCGTCCAAAGACAAAGGGCGAACGGCTGATCGTGCACACAAAAGCCAGTTTTAGACTTGCGGTTGGAGGGTTGGGAGGGCGACGTTTGTTTTAGAAATCGGCCAAGCAATTCCAAATGGCGCTCTGCTTGCTCTTTCCGTCCAAGCTTCACCGTATCTTACGCTCACCGTTTCCCCCTTATCTCCGCGCCCGTCCGTTTTGGGAAATGGGAAATGCGTTGTAGGGAATAGGGGGCGGAGAACCTGCACTAAGACGGAACTTTGCGCACACATGGGTTGTTGTGCGAGGTGGCCGATGATTGTTCACGAACTCCATAATGCTTGGCACGTTTTCCGTCCCGCCGCAGCGCTTCGGCCACTACGAGCCACCGAATATTACTCGTAAGATACCTCTTGGCAACACACTGTCCCCTTTTTTTTCTGGCTGGCAGCCCACGTAAAAAAAAAAAAAAAATGGTGCACTCCCCGGTCTTGCAATTTCACGTTTTGCTGCTGCTGACGCCTCTCCTGCCCCGTCCTCGCGTATCTTTCACTGCAAGCGAGAGCGCCCTGCGGCGCGCGTTTTCCGCTGGGGGTGCGGCTCTGGGACTCGTACTCTTGCGGAAGAACTCCGGAGTGGAGAGACAACACCGCGAGGCGGGCTGCTAGGGCCGCTTTGCCTCTGCAACTTTCCAACTTTTGTACCAAGTGGCAATTCGCTTGCCGCTGCGAATGCTCCGGCGGTCGACGGTCCCGAAGCTACGAGTACCGTGCGACGGTGCATCACGTTTTTCTGAACAGTCCTCTGGACGGGGGGGGCTGTCAGAAATCAGAAGCCAAAACCGAGCCAGAGCCAAAGCCAAAGCGAGGAGCCAAAGCCAAGGCCAAGCAAGGCCAAGGCCAGAACCGAGGCCGGAAGAGCCAGGGTCAGGGCCCAGGGCCAGGGCCAGGCCCAGCTCTGGGCCGTGCTGTGCCCAACGACCACGAGACGAGGACCACGCCGAATTTTTGCAAAAAGCCGCACGGGTACAGCGTATCGCGTACTCGTACATTCTACAAGCATGGCCCACGGCGCGGTGCGCATGTACCAGTACTGGTGCCCAGCTTTCATGCAGAGCATGACCGACGCGCCCGGCTGGCCGCAAAAAAAAGTGATTAATCGGGGAAGCTACGGCGTAGTACTCGTACTTGTAGATCCAAAAACAAGGGACAGGGAATAAAAAAACGTGAGGATCGGCACTGATGCATATTGCGGTCATAAAAAAGAAAGCAGCAAAACGGCAACGCTTGCTGCGCTTCTGCAATTCTGCGCGGCCCTCCGCCCAACGAGACAAGCGAGCCACAGAAAGGGAGAGACGGCGAAACATTGCACATGCCAACCCGACCGTCGTATCTCTCCGCCCACCGAGTCTCCGCGGCCCAACAAAGCCTGCGTGCTGCGACTCGTACGAGCCACCCGTCGTTTCTTTCGCAAAGCCTACTTTTGAACTCGTAGCGCGTTCCTCTTCCTTTGCACGAATGCGGTATGAGTACTCCGGACGTCTACAAGTACGAGTACGAGTACCTCTCGTAGGCAGAATAGTGGGGATCGGCAGGCCACGGCCAAGGGCAAGGCAAGCCAGGATATCCCAGTTACGTCGTAGTCCGCGCTCTCTCAAAGTACGAGGGTGAGATACGTTTTTTGGCCTGGGTGTGTTTTCTTTTTCGTCTGAACGCTGCCTTCACAGGAGCTACGGAGTACAGAAAGAAAAAAAACCCCACACCCTCCCTAAACTAGCGTGCTTTGCTGCTCAACCTGCACCAGACCCCCGACTCGCCTGGGGAAGGGAAAAGAGGAGCCGAATACTCCGTTCGAAAGATACAGCTGGGCTTCTGGCTATTACATACCCCCTGGCTCCTTGTAATCGCCGTCCATAGCTCCTCCGCCCCCCGGTCACACACCCCCCCACCCCTCCCCCCCCCCGTCTCTTCACACCATGGCCACCCACACCACGCCCGTGCGTCTAGGGCACACCACGCGCTCTGCAGTGGTCCTTCCCAGCTAAGACGCCCGCTCCCGCTCGCTCCTTCTCTCGTCCTATGTCGCCCTCTGCGAGAGTGGGGCGCAGTGGGTCGCAAGACCGAGAAAAGAGGAGAGCGACAGCAGGCGCGATGGGCCCAGCGTCAACCAAAAAACGGCCGCTCGACGAGGGACGATATTACGGGGGTTCCGCTTTGGCCGCTGGCCCTGCTCTGGCAGCCCATTGACGTGGCTCTCCAGCAAACTCCGTCCTTCGTGCCGGGGCCCCAGTACATAAGATACGGAGAGGACTCGTACTCGCTCGTACACATCCCCCCCCCCAGCCCAGCGCAGACCCTGGTTTGTTCACGCCATCCCGGCTACCCTCCACCACACCTTTGCCCACCCACCCACTCATTCCACCACCTTCCCGTCTTCAGAGCTTGGATCCTTACGAGTCCGAGCCGCCCCCCCCAGCAAGCCAGCCAGCCAGCCAGCCAGCGGACGAGAGCGTGCAGCCTTTGTGTACCGAGTTGCTGCTCACAGCCTCTGTGCAAGGACGCCAACAAAATCGAACTCTCCGTAATACCCCTTGGGCGGGCTGCTCCTTCCTCCTCTTCCCAGCCATATTCGCGTTCGTGCCTGGCTAGGCTGTCCTCCCTCCACCTTGACGGACTGCCGTATAAATCTTCGTCGGCAGCAACTGCAGCTCCACTTCCTTCTTCCTCGCCCCCCCTTTTCCCTCAAGTACGGAGTACCCTCTTTCTCTTTCGTCTCTTTTTTTTCGGCCCAACGGCCATCTCAGATACCCAGACCACGGCCCTTTCTCTGCCCTGTCTCAGCCGCTTGTTCCGTCTCGCTTTGTAGCCTTGGCCCCCCCCCCCCCCCCTTAGCGCTACCCTGGTTCTGGCTAATACGGCCATCCATTCTTAAACCGAATCCCATCCACCTCCTTTCTCTCTGCTCCCGTCCCTCTTCTTTCTTCCTCACCCATTCTCGATCCGCAATACCACCATCTGTCTCGCCCTTGCAGGTCCAGGCAAACATCCCACACGGCATCGACCTGATCTGACTCTTGTCGACAACCAACCGCGTGCGTGCAACCATCACGTCACCCCATTCACGCCAGGTCGCATTCGTCTGTATATGCGATCTCACCACCTCACATCCGTTCTTTCGCCGCCCATTGTTGGCGCATTTTGAACCACCCCCCTTTCTCTGCCCTCGCCAGCTCAACAAGGCACACGCTCTTCACGAGCCGTGGCCATGGACTACACCGCCATGATGCAGAACGTTCACCAGATGGCTTCCGCCTACCACACAATGATCTCCGACAGCCAGCCACGACAACGGCCGGTGTACTCGTTCTCCTACAACAGCGATCCGCTGTTCCTGGTCCCGCACATGGCTCCCCACGATGCCAGCGACCCCCAGGCCGGCCTGGCGCAGTCGAAGCAGACCGAACCGAAACCGAGACTGGCCAAGGACGAGGTCGACCTGCTCGAGAACGAATTCAAAAAGAACCCGAAGCCGTCCTCGCAGCGCAAGCGCGAGATTGCTGATCTCCTCAAAGTCGAGAACCCCAGAATAAATGTTTGTCCCCCCCTCCCCTCGCCCCCCTTTCGCTTGACCACGCCTCTCCTAACAGCTTCCAGAACTGGTTCCAGAACCGCCGTGCCAAGGCCAAGCAACTGCTGCGGAGAGAAATGGACACGGGCAACCCGGGCGAAGAGTCCTCCTGCGACACCCCCTCCGACCACCAAGACGAATGCAACGTGAGCGAATACTACAGCTCAAGCAACCACAGCCAGCCGCTGAGGGCTTCCTCTGCAGCCTTCCCGACAGTCGAGCACCAGCAAGTCCCTTTCTATGCGGAGGAGGTCTCTGCCACGAACAGCACCTCGCCCTCTGTCGAGGAATACCCGTCACCTCGTTCTCTGGTGTTCCCGCCTGCAAACGCCCACGAATTTGCATATGCCCCGGTCGTCAACGGCTTCATGGGTCCCGACGGCTCTCCAAGCCACGAATCCATGGATGGCGACCACACACTGCACGACTTCGACCCGTCCATGGGGGCCTTTGTTCCTTTCTCGGCAGCTATCGACATGGGCTCTGTCATGGCACCACAGGGGGTGATGCCATATCCCACTGAGCTCCTGGGGGTCGAGTGCATGCCCCGTCTGAGCGAAGAATCGGTGGCCATGGTGCCCGAGACACATTCTCTGCAGCATCTTCCACCAGCCATCCAGCAACTGTCCTCGCCTGTCTCGTCCCACTCTCCGTCTTCGCAAACCTCTGTGGCCTCTGATCTGCGCTTCAAGTCTCCCCCGCCACCAGCAAACATTGCCACCCGGCGGAACAAGGGTGTGCCGGCCATGCTCAACCCCACTGCTCTTCGCAATGGCCCATACGGACCTAAGACGGGCATTGACATGGCCAAGCGGATAGACGCTTCGAGCCCCATTCGGCGCATATCGTCTGCCACGGGTCTCATCAACCGGATCCAGAAGCCGATCATGACACCTGTGCCCCGCTCGCCGCTCTACCTTGAGCGGAACAAAGAGGCGTTTATGCACTCGCTGCAGACTGCTACTGCATCGGCAGCAGGCGGCCCCGTGGCCCTTGTTCGCTCCTCTAGCAGCAACGTGTCCCCCGTGACTCCACGGGAGTACGTTGTGCCGATGCATCCCGTGATGCCCGAGGCGGCTTCCTCAATGGGCTCTGACGATGATTCCCACTATGATATGATGGCCCCGATGCAGCACCCGTTCTTCGCCATGGGACAGACGCTCAAGACACCGCCCGGCACGCCTGGGTACAACGCCTGCCACATTGACCAGCGGTCTATGGATTCGTGGAGCTTTGTTTCCCACGACGAGGCGCTGTTGACGCCCAGCCTGGGCAGCTTTGGCTCGGACGAGTTCCCCGTGCTTTCGTCGGCCCCGGCCTATGTCGTGAACAGCCAGCCCCCGACACCATCGTTCAACCAGTCGGTCGGACAGAACTACCTCCCGATGCAATATCGTGCAGGCGGTATGGGCCAAACCGAGTACACTTTCCCTGGAGAGACAAATATGCCGCTAGGCTTTTCGGGGAAATCCTCTCCTGGTCGGGCGAAAGGCAAACAGTTCCAGTTCACCCAGAACATCACACCCGACGACTTCTTCTGCATTGAAAAATGAGCTCCCGGCAAATTTGTCGGCCTTTTGATTACCCACCCATCTGTATACTATACTTGACGACTTCGACATGACGAGAAGGCGAAGGCGTTGTTTCCGGCTTGGAAAATGAATTTTGAAAATGGGGTCTGTAAGATAAACAAAGGCGTTTTCATCATTTGGTTTCATTTGTTTTTTTATTTCATCCGGCTTTCGACTCCATGACCGACTTGCTGGCTTCACATTTCTTTTGTTTCGGTTATTGGATGGACAAGTGGCACATGTACAGACAGTCTTCACGATGTCCACTCACTATAATGAGCAGTAGATTGTGCTTGGAAAGCAATGTGAGACAAGATACCCTTAAAGAAGTGAAGGGCACACATTGGCCGTGAAGATTTGCTGTATTGTGGCCTAATCGAAAAGATTGATTCTCCAGTGCTGGGACGGCAACGTGATCAGTAGATTTGCGTATGCGTAAGTAGAAAGTTCTCTCCCTTGCTGCAAGCGGATGAGAGGAAGTATAAGGTGATGGAGACGAGTCCATCTTTTTGCCCTGTTTTGTCGTTCACCAACAATTTTCCCAGTTTAGAGTCATCCTCCCTTCATTCCTTCACGAGCAATTTTTGCAGCATGATAACGCGCAGATGGAGAGTAATGGACAAAGCCGCTCTAAAGCGCCTGCTATTGCGGACTGACTTATCTCCTGCCCGCGTTGCCAAGAAAGTCTCCACCGCGTGGTCAAATGTCAGATATGTAGCCGTTTGTGGCAGCGAAGACAGCAGTGGGGTTTCCAACACTCTTCGAGTCTAAACCGACTGGAAGCTATTTTGTCACGAGTTCTCGCAATTGACTCCAAGTCGGAGAGTAATTGAATCAGACGAAATGCATGAGTGTTAGCTCCTCAGGCAGTCAAATTGGAATAAATCACTCCGAATCTATTCATCTAAATAAAGTAATAGATAAAATTGACAGCTATTTCAATGCTCTAATTTGGACCTTGTCAAAATCTACCTTTTGATTACTTTATTATGCCAACAGATCGACCTACTTTTACATCGACTGGGATTACCCTTGCGATCTCGACACCGGAACTTTTCCAGCCCAAGAAAGCGAAATACAAGTCTTATTCTTTTCGCGCAATGATTCAGCGGCCGAGATGCCGTACCTGGCCGGTATACGACATTGACCGCGGGGTAAGTGTAAGACCCACATTGTCATCACGGTGCCTTCCTTGCCTTGCCCCACGACCCGTCCGTTACGAGGAGATTCGTCTTCAAAGGTTTTGTAATTTAATGACTAGACCTGTGCCATAGGCGGCTCGACTTGCCAGTCCACCGATTTCTCGGCCGTGGAACCTAACCTCTATTGTCGCCCCTCTTTTACACATACGTTCAATGCTTGGAGCAACCGCTGTCACAGCTGCTCTTGTCGGCTTCAACGAGAACAGACTGATTCACAGCCTGTGTTGACGGGGGTACATCGAGGGCCGGGTTCTCGGTGAAGAAGTTCACGGGACGTAGCATAACGCTGACTTTCTCGACGGGCCTGGGGCTGTGAGTCAAACGAAAGATGCCGGCAAAATGAGAGCAAGAAGGCGACGGAAAGACTCACATGACGGGAAAGTCCTCGATGCGAGGAAAGTGGTTTAGGCCAAACTGAACCCAGAGAACAACGTCCTCGTCGACGGTGGCAGCATGGTGCTGTTCGATCCAGCTCTTGATGCCAGAGTGTCCACGGCCTGGAGGACAGGGACTGGTTAGACCGGGTTCCGGGGCTTGTGGGCAAGGTCCAGTGATGGGGACTTACTTTGGTTGGTAAACTTGCCGCCAGGATACAGCTCGTCAGGACGGTACTTTGTGACGTAGAGATGGTGGTCGGCAAACTCGGCCCGCTTGGCGTTGTAGCTTTCGGGGTGGGACATGAGAGGCGGCACGGGGGGAAACTCGAGCTTGTACGAGATGGGGAGGCCGTTGACGGGGTTGGCAATGTGTGGATTCTTGACGACAAAGGCCCGCGACTTGGCCCAGTCGAGGTCGTGGCCGCCCTCGGTGGCAATCTCGGTCTTGACGGCGCGGTAGCCGTTGCCAAAGGGGTTGAAGGCGTCCATGGGCATGCTGTGGGCCTCTTGCTGGACGACGGTGTTGCCGTCGGTGTAGCTGCCAATGGCCGGGTCGATGCGCAGGGAGAGAATGTGCTGGTGGAAGGCAGCGAGCACGCCGGGGTGGACGACAGTGCCAAAGTCGACATTGAGGCCCTTGTCGATGACGGTGGTGGACAGCATACCGGTGGCACGGACCTGGTATTCGATCTCGCCGGCCTGGTTGAAGATGAACATGAGAATGTACCTGTGGAGTTAGTGCTGTGTTCTCGAGTTCCAAGAGAAGAGGCGGCCGTCGTACTCGTAGTTTGACACGGTCAAAATGGTCTGGACGACCAGCTCTCTGTTGCGGACGACGGAAGCATCTGGGCGCGGTTAGGACAGGCTTGGCCTTGTGGTGCTCGACACGTACTGTTGGTGCGGTAGTTGGTGTGTTTCCAGCCGATGCCGTTGTCCTGCTCGTGGATGCAGATGGCGTTGGACATGGTGACGGGCTGGCCGTCGCGGTCGCAGACGAGGCCGTCGAGGTAGGCAATGGTGCCGAGACAGTCGCAGCCGAGGCCGAGGTTGTTGGCGACCATGCCGGCGCCGACGTCGCCGAGGTCAAAGGCCATTTTGCGGTGGTAGGGCGAGCGAGGGTCGCCGTAGGGGACGCACATTTCGGAGAGGCTGACGCGGTAAAAGAGGGGGCGGCCGTCGTAGCGGACGTCGCGCAGGACGATGCCCTCGCGGTAGTTGAAGGCGATGCGCATCTCCCACTTTTGCCAGCGCACGAGGCGGGCGGCGCGGTCGAGGGTGAAGCTGGGGCCTTGCGGCTGGACGACGTGCAGCGGCTTCAGGTCGGAGCGCAGGGGCACGGAGCCGGGCACGTAGTCGCTGCCGGGCTGCTGAGAATACGGGGCGGTCTCGGCGGCGACGGCGTGGTCGGCGCCGGTGGCCATGTGCTGGATGCGCACCAGCGTCATGGTGGTGGGGTCAAAGACGGGGGAGATGGCCAGCGGACGGGCGTAGTGGTTGCTGTGCGGCACAGTCTTGTCGCGCAGAAAGAGGTAGACCTGGAAGAGGCGGGCGAGGTCGCCGTGGCCGTCGCCGCTTCCATCCGAGCCAAAGCCCCACGGCTCGGGCACGACCTCGAGGTGGTCGGGCAGCTGGAGACGGGCAATCGCGGCTTGCACCTCGGGACAGGCCATGACGGCCTTTTCGACCTCGAGCACCTCGGCAAAGTCGACATTGCCGTGCACGCCGGCGTCCTTGTGCTCCGTCTCCTCGACCTGGCGAGTGTCGAGGTTGACCAGGGCCGTGAAGAAGCGTGTCTGTCGGGATCAGTACAGGAATAACAAGACACAAAGTCACGGCACCTACTGTAGGACGGAGGTAGTAGGCAGCAAAGGCCACTCGGCCGGGGCGCGGCGCGGTGCGGCCGGCATGCTCGGCCTCGAGGTAGCGCAGCGTCAGCGTCTTGTCGGGCTCCTCGAGGGTGACGGCCTTGAAGGACAGGCGGCTGTCGGGATGCAGGGCCCGGATCAGGGTGGCCGCATTGACGACTTCCTCGGCCGACAGGTCGGCAAGGGGGTGTAGAGCCATGGCCAGGGGGGGATAAATCGATAAGGAAAGTAAGCTCGGCTACTGGACGGCGAGGGTTACTCTTGGGGCTTGCACGGGAAAGGAGCAAGATAGGCAGCGGCCCAACCGGCCTGGACATGGGCCATGATATACCTGACGGACGGGATAAGAGGTGTGTCCCAATTAGGCAATAATACCGCCTTGCATTAGGGCGGAGCTAACTATCGGCAATGGAAGGTTGCTTCCGAGATACGAGTATACATGTCGGACACTGACGATCCGACGTCGGACTGCGTTCCGAGAAGCGTGATTTAGAGCCGTAACGGCTACAGATCCTACAGATCCTACAGATACTGATATGTAATCTCCCGGTAGCCGCCCTCGACGACCTTGTGCGGACCGTAGAAAAGCGAGGCCACGACCACGGCAAGCGACGACTGCAGACGGGCTCCGCGGCGCTCGACGGCCGGGATCTCGACGTGGACGGTAAAAGACTCGGACGCGGTGGGGCTTCTTTTTTCAAAGCAAGTGTGGCGCTGGCCATCGATCACAATGGACACGGAGAGCAGGGGCGCATCAGTGGCAGTCGTAGACAGGCCGGACGTGGAGACGGTGACATTGACGTCGACGAGGGCGGAGCCGCTGATATTGAGGCGGCCGTGGCCAGACAGGGCAAGGACGACGTGAGGTAGCGAGGCGGCTTCTTCCGTGGGCGCCGTCGTCTCTGAGGAGGCGCTCTCGGGCACGACCAAGTCAGGGACAGTAGCTGGGGCGACACGTTTCGCAGAGGCGGTCTCGTACTCGAGGGCAAACTGGAGGAGGTCCGTGTCGGCATAGGCGGCGGCAGCAAAGGTCAGGCCGACGGGCATGCCGGTGTCGGCCATGAGGCCCATGGGAACGGTGACGCTGGGGATGCCGAGATGGCGCAGGACGTGGTTGGTGTGGGAGAAGACGACGCCGTTGCGCCAGGCCAGGGCCGAGGCGTGCTCGTCAGTGTCGGCGTGGCTGGGGGCGACGTCGGCGTTGGCGGGAAAGAAGATGGCGTCGAGTTCTTGCTGGTGCAGCCAGTCCTCGAACAGCTCGCGGCGGGCGCGCTCGAGGCCGGCACAGACGGCGGGGAGCTGAGGGAAGTCGAGGGGCCGCAGAGGCGCGGTCTGGCGGCGGACGCGGTCGACAATGTAGTCGTAGCGGATCTGGTCCTCGCCGTCGTGGGCGGCCGAGACGCGGCGGGTGTCGACGGCGTCGGGGGGGTCGGCGTGGATGGCGGCGGGCGAGACGGCGGCCAGAGACGAGCAGGCGGGATCGGCGTTGCGCTGCAGAAAGTCCTCCCAGGCGGCGGAGACGAGGTCGTTGATTTCCAGCTCGTTCCAGCCGGCGGGCAACATGCCGCGGTCGACGAGGTCGCGAGTGACGGGACGGTCACGTTCATAGGCGGAGACGACGGGCAGGTCGACGTCGACGCATTCGGCGCCGAGGCGGGTGAGCAGGGCGCGGGCGTCGTCGAGGAGGCGCAGGATGGAGGGACGTGTCTCGATGGGGGCCGTGGCCTCGGTGTCCTGGCCCGAGTACATGCGGGGCAGGCCGAGACGGCGGCCGCGCAGACAGCCGGGGGCGGCCTCGAGCAGAGCGAGGAAGCCCTTTTCCGAGGCAGGGCGAACAGAAGAGGGCGGCGGCAGCTTGACAAACGGCTGCGACTTCCAGAGGTCGCCGGCGGGCGTCGGGTCGTCGACGACGAGGGCGTTGAGCAGGTGCAGCAGGTCGGCCACGGAGCGCGTGTGGGGGACGACGGTGTCGCGCAGGGCAAAGAGCGGCCAGTTGCCGCGGATGGAGACGAGGCCGCGCGACGGCGTGTAGGCGACGAGGCCGCCGTGGCTGGCCGGGCTGCGGCCGGACGAGACGGTCTCCTCGCCGAGGCCAAAGGCGCACAGACTGGCCGACACGGCCACGCCGGAGCCGCTGGACGAGCCCGAGTGCCAGGCGGCGGCCAGGTAGTCGGCATTGTAGGGGCTCTCGGCGCGGCCGTAGAGGCCGCGCTGGCAGCCGCCGACGGCCATGGGCGGCATGTTGGTCTTGCCCAGGACGACGGCGCCGTGGGCCCGCAGTGCCGCGACGGCGAAGCTGTCGTGCTGTGCCTGGAGAGTGGCAAACGCGGGCGACCCGGCGGCCACGGTCAGGCCGGCCACCATGTAGCTGTCCTTGACGGTAAAGGGGATGCCGAGGAGGGGCCCGAGGGGAGGAAGGGCGTCTGTCTCGTTTTTTGATTTTGATTTTTTGATTGTTTTCGAATTTGTGTTTGATCCCATCGCCCGCCGCACCCTGTCGCTGCGTGCGGCCTCGGCAAAACAGTCAGGGTTCAGCACCGGCGTCGAGTTGAGCCGCGGGCCCCGCCGGTCGTACGCGGCAATGCGGTTGAGGTACGCGGCCACGAGCTCGACGCTGGTGGTGCGGCCGGCGGCCAGAGCGGCGCCGAGCTGGTCAATGCTGGCCTCGACGACGGAAAAGGGCGTCATGGTGGACTGTCTGCGGGGAGACTGTCTGCGGAGGGGACTTGGGAGAGAGACTTCAAAGAGACTTCAAAGAGACTTCAAAGAGACTGGTGATCAGGAGACAATTGTCACAAACTGGGACTACATCACACCCTGCGATGTGGACATCCGACTGATGCGCCGATCGACTATCGCATCGACCATCACCACGGCGCAACTTTGACCTCGTTGGGTCTAGCTGACAGACAGCCGCGCCCAAGCGTTATCGGCCGGCCCCTCTTCCGCCCCCCCTGTCCACAGTAGCCCCGTAGCCTTATTGCCAGGCCCTCTTCTCCGGCTCGGCCGCCGGGCTCCCCCAAACATGTCCAAACGACGACCCCGCCATGAGCTCGTCGCCACCGCCATGCACAAGCCGCAGCTGGGCCCGCTCGGGCTGCTCGCCATGCAAGCGACGACGCAAAAAGTGTGACGAGACAAAGCCGAGGTAGGCCACTCCCCCTTTCTGGCTTTCTGGTGTTTGGCTCCCCCCTCAGCTCATCCGCCCAGATGTGGCCCGTGCAGCCGTCTTGGGCTGGAGTGCGACTACGGATCGATCTGGAAGACGCCGGCCACGCAGACGAACAAGCCGCTGCGGCGGCGACGGCCATCGGCGACGGTCACCTCGGCCACGTCGGCCGCCGCGGTCACTTTGACGGCCACCTCGACCCTCTCGACCCCGTCCGCCCCGTGCTCCTTGACTCTCCCCTCCCCCTCGCCCACACAACCCCCCGTGGCCCTCCGTCCCGGCCTCTCCCTCGGCATGGCCCTCGACAACCCCGCCTATGCCCACTGCCTGCGCTACTACACCACCCACCTCAGCCGCCTGCTGGTCATGGTCGATGCCCCCTCCAACCCGCTGCGCGACATGGTCCTGCCGCGCATGGCCGCCTCGCCCATGCTGCTCCAGGCCGTCTGTGCCGTCTCGGCCTGCCACCTGGCCCAACAGCGCCAGGCCAGCGGCCGCCCAACGACACTGGCAAGGACGGCCACCACCGCCTTTGGCCTACGAAACTACGCCCAGGCGCTGCACAGCCTGACCGGCTGTCTGGCCGCCTACGCCGACGCCGACCGCGCCTCTGTCGACCCCATCGTGCTCACAGTCGTCTTTCTGTGCAAGTACGAGATCATCCGCGGCAGCACCCGCGAGTGGCGCCACCACCTGACCGGCCTCACCGGCCTGCTCAACCATCCCGTCACCGTGTCGGGCCTGAGCCACGAGGCCCGAAAGTACCTGCAGAGCTTGTAAGTGTGGCGGGGACATGGTGCTTTTCTCTGACCCTAATCTCACCACCACTCCAGCATCACGTACCACTGCGAGGTGGCCGCCATCACGTCGAGCGGCCCAAGCGGCCCGAGCGGCCCCCAGGATGCCGGCTGCGTGCACGACATGGACGGCGGCGAGGAGGACGCCGAGATCGACACGTACATGGGCTTTACCAAGAGCGTCGTGGGGCTGCTTGGGCGCATCTCCAAGCTGTCGCGCAAGAGCGGCCTCGACGCGCTCTTGGAGGCATCCCTCATGTGAGTGTGGGAGGACGGTCTGATCTTCTGATCTGGCGACTTGCTGACCTCTGTAGATACGACAAGCTGCAGTCGTGGTCCCTGGCCGACGAGGCCCGCCTGGTGCCCCACGGCGTGCCGCCCTCCAGCATCCAGTACCTACGGTCCACGGCCGTGGCCTACCACTCGTCCGCCGTCATTTACTTTTGCTCCGTGACTGAGTCGCTGGCCAGCCAGGACGGCGTCTGGGGCGGGCGCTGGAACTGGGGCGGGAGCCCGTCCGGGCCACAAGAACAAAACCAAAGCCCCCAAAGTCCTCAAAGTCCACCACCGCCATCCAAGCACGCCGCCGTGATGCGCTGCTTTGCCGCCTTGCGCTGCGTTCCCGACGGACGCCCGGGCGAGTCGGCCCTGGTCCTGCCGCTCTTCATCATGGGCTGCGAGACCGAGTGTCCGGAGCAGCGTGACTACACCATTGCGCGTCTGCGCCGTCTCGAGACTACCGTGGGCCTCGGCAACATCAGCCTGGCCCGCCGGGTGGTCGAACAGGTCCGCGAGACCACCGCCGCCCCGCCGCCGGCTTCCTGGCACACGGCTGCCCAAGGAGGGCCCCGCTGGAACCGGGCCACCGACAGCCTGGGCTGGGATCTGATTGTGACATAAGGACGATACAGAACAATACAGTAATCACTAAAAAATAATTGGGTTGAAAATAAATCAAAACTGCAACTTCACAACCCCTCTTACCGATCCCATCTGGGCCCGGTACTCTCAGATAGCCGGCGACCTGCGCCATGCCCAAATAGGCCAAAGATGCGCTGTGCAGACATTGTCGACCGCTAGCGGCGCACTAACACGGACACAATCCCACAAAGCCTCAATCGTTGGCCATGAAACAAGATAACGTCTGCAGACTGACTCTCGTCAACCTCGCAATAAAACAGGCGGCCACGATATAAAGATGGACGTTGCGCAGTTTCGGTCCCACGGCTTCCAGTTTGCTCTCCCCAACAGCACCGACCCCCTTGGCCACAGACGCATCTTGCCATCAAAATGTCTTTTACCGTGGCCGAAACGCCGGCGCCGGCGCTATTGAGAAAGTGGCGATACAACTCGTGCGTGTTCGGAGAGAGGAGATTCATGAATTTAGTGCGCTGACACGCTCGCAGGCCCTATGTGCAGTCCATGATTGTGGGCGCCACCCTCTTCTGCTGCCCGGGCACCTATCTTGCCATGACCGGACTAGGAGCTGGCGGTGTTCACCCAAAGTACATTCATACGACTGGTAGGTGGCTTGACCGGCCTGGGATCCCAAACGGCGCCGCTGACACCACAGATGCCGGCAACGTTGTTCTCTACTGCATGTTTGGCCTCACCGGCATCTTTGGCGGCTCCATCATCAACCAGGTCGGCCCGCGCATCACGCTCATGATCGGCGCCTCGGGATACTCCATCTACGCCGGCTCGCTCTGGTACATTGACGAGGGCAAGGGTGGCTGGTTCAACATTTTCGCTGGATTTCTGTGTGGCATCACCTCGGGCCTTCTCTGGAGTACCCAGGGCTACATCACCACGTCTTATGCCCCCGAAAAGGAAAAGGGAAAATACATTGCCACCACCTGGCTCTTCAATGCCACCGGCTCCGTCATGGGCGCCTCCATCGTCCTGGGTCTGACCGTGCAGAACAAGGCCGTCTCGGGCGTGCCGTCCGCCGTATACATTACCTTTATCACCATTGAGTGCTGTGGCATCCTCGTCGCCGCCCTGCTCATGAGTCCCGCCAAAGTCCGCCGCGACGACGGCCGTCCCTTGGCCATCTTCACTCCGCTTCCCTGGCTGCAGGAACTCCAGGCCCTCTTCCGCGCCTGCATCGAGCCCAAGATGCTCCTCATCACCCTGTCCATCTACAGCTCCGAAATGTACCTGTCCATGTGCGGCACCTTTAACTCGACCTACATGAACTCGCGCAGTCGTGCCCTGACCAATGTGAGTTGCCACGTCCGACAGCCACTGGAGGAAAAATACGCGTTCATTAACACGGGGACAGCTCTGCTACTGGGTCATGCAGATCATCGGCGCCCTCGTCATCACCGCCGTCACCGATGCCAAAGGCGTGCCACGGCGCCGTCGCGCCTTCATGGGGCTGGGCGTCGTCGCCGTCGTCATCGGCGGCACCTGGATCGCCATGATCTCTTTCCTCGCCATCAACAACGTCGACCGCAACGTCTCGCGCGGCGTCGACTGGAGCGACGGCACCACCTTTGCCGGCCCCTTTGTCATTTACATCTTCTTTGGCATGTGCTATCCGCTCTTCCAAAACTACCACCACTGGCTGTACTCGAGCTTCTCCAACGAGCCCCACGTCCTCGGCCGCTACAGCGGCTTCTTCAAGGGCGTCCAGGCCTTTGGCACCGCCACCGCCTTTGGCATCGACTCGCGCAAGGCCCCGCTGCTCAACATGGCCGCCGCCTACTTCCCTCTCATGATGGTCGGCCTCTCTCTGTCCGCCGTGTCTGCCTACCGCTACGTCACCAACACCAACTACGGCAAGGAGGAGGGCGTCGTCATCCCCGCCGACGCCGAGCTCGTCCTGGGCGTGCACACGGACGCTGGCACCCTGCAGATGATCGGCGCCGCTGAGGCCGTCGAGATCAGCGAGTCTGACGAGAAGACGCCTAAACAGGTCTGAGGACAGAGCAAAGCTGGCCTGGCAGGAAGAGGAGACTGAAGATGTAGTACATGAGAGGTGAAACCTCGTGCAAGTTCTCTTATTAATCTCTTTGCGCCCAGTCTGCCGTCTTGGTTCAAACTCCATAAGAAAATAGGCCAAATCGCAATCCATATTAATACCCAGCGTATTCATCGCTACCACTCTACCCCTGGGCCTGGCGGATTCCCTCCTACTAAATAGATTTGTGCCACATTGCCTGTACAAGCCGATCCAAAGCATATTTTTTTCAGCTTAGGAACCTAACCTCTGACGGGAATACAAATGCCGCCCTTTCTTTTGTCACGTACACTCCATGTTTGGCGTAACCGCTAGCTTGCTTCATTTAAATAGAGGCTAGTATGACGTCCTTCGATGATACATGAGAGATGAAAGGGCCCGTCGTCTATCTACTTCTCCGTAGCAGCTTCCGCCACTTGCCATAGAAAGGGAAGCTTCCAGTCTCTCAAAGGCCAGCAATAAAACAAAAGTCAACCTACACCTAATGAGCGCTTCGTGCGTGTCCTCGCCGCTGACAGTCCTCGCCGCTGACAAAGACCAAGAGGACTGCACAACTGATGCGCGCTGTTTGTGCCTGATTGGCCCGAATCAACAGGTGATTAACAGGTGGTCCACTTACATTCTTTCAATTTTGTTTCCATCGCTCCCTAAACAGGCAGTATCACAATGCCGCCCTTGGAGCGAGAAACCATACAGTTTGATGCGAGCCCGTGCTGTTGAGGCTCAAGAATCTTGTGGAGCTCACTCAACCGTATTCAGGTTTTTTTAGTACATGTCCTATGGAGTCGACGATGGACAACGTCGAATGCGTCTACGCTGTAAGCGGATTGATCACCATCACCGAGCTTCCCAGAAAAGATGATGCTCCTTTCTTATATATAGTATGGCAGCTGCAGAGTCGCGTTACTCATACAGTGCCAACCCAGTTCACTCAGTACTCGCACTATACCGTGACAAATGACCGAGTTCTTTCCCCAACTTCCTGCTGACAACCTCTTCCATTCTGTTTCTTTTTTCTATCCCATGCGCATCAATCAATCTATGGCATATCTTCGTTCTTGCGGATTTAACTTTCGTCGGCGCAGTTCGGTTGCTAAGGAGTCACTAATAACTACTATCACATAGCCGATCATACAACACTGCATCATCAAATTCTGAAAGGTGACAGATTTCTCTATTTCAACGCCTAATCGACCCCCGACCCCTCACTATGAGTCGTCCTCCAACGACTCGATGCTCTGCTTCACTTTTTGACCTCTATTTCTAACCCAAAGAATAGGATTCAAACTTCAAACCAGTATGGAGTCAAGCTTGGTCGTCGTCAAGCTAATAGACGTCTCAGAAGAACTCTTTCGTATCTCCGGTAAACTTCATGATGCCGAGAAGCTCGAAGGGTTCCGAGTGAACGCTTTCCGCTTTTATACTCGCAAACGCAGACTACAGACTCCTGGCGGTGAAGTGCATCACCTTGCCTGCCTCACCACGAGACTCATGAAGGTTGTTGCAGACCTTCCTCGAGCTCCAAGACCAAACCGGTTTGAGCCCGTGTCAACACCTGCTTCAATTTTCCCGCTTAAGAAATTCGACCGGTTTCAACAGCTTCCTACGGAATTGAGATTGATGATCTGGCAGGCCGCATCTAAGCCACCACCCTGCAAACATTTTCTTTCGTCTCACGTTGTGCGTGGGAGAGATAGGGCTCTGGCAGCATATCACACGCAGGATGGCGGATTGTGGACGGCCTGTCGAGAATCTCGATGGGCGATTACGGAAGCTTATTACAAAATGCGCAAGCGTGTTAAGGAAACAGGCTGCTCCGCTGCCAGCCAAAAGTTGGAGATGCAATATCGTCGCATCGGAAAATTCAACAGAAATGGCCTGCGCTTACAAAAAGAGCTTCACGCTTTTATTAATATGCTCGAACACCCGAGGTGCAAACGAGGATACATATCGCCTAGTATTATTAGCGATCTCACGCTTGTCTCGACGCGAGTAGATCTGCTGTTTTAGCCGAGGCAAAGATAAGATGGAGGACTTTGTTCGAGTCGACTTAATAGCCGGAAAAACAATGACAGAGCAGGACACATAGCGACTCGTGCAATGAAAACAAATGCATTCACAGGTACCGGCCGGCGACACTTTGATGCCCAGATTGTAGTAACTGATAACTCCACAGTTTCGTGGTAATTCTTCTCTGTTCCAAGCGCCTACTGCACACGGAACAGCTGCCCAGATTATTTACGTCTAAGCAGGTTCATATGACCCGCGAGTCACTCTGAAGCGCCACCTTCAACCCCTCCTCGGGTACATGCAGACGAGTTGATGATGCCAAAACAAACGAGCTGCATTATGCCCCGGATTCTCCGAGGTATATTCTACCGCCATGGCGAGCAACTCCGAGTTGTGCACGATGCCCTCCTGGCGGTCGAATTAACAAAGACAGATACTCAACAGCTTCCCGCTCGTTAGGCGTACTCTCTCTGTGCATGAGGAGGCAAGTGCGCGCGCTCATTCCACACATTGTGGCGTTACTTTTAGATACATTATTCAGGCCCCAGGACGTCGAAAAGTGGATATACCTTTTTTCCTGTCAAGATCGTGTTGGGCGTTGGATACTAGATGCAGATCGTACCTGCCATTTACGACAGTGGCGACTGCCCGATCGGGGCCAACGGGTTATTAACTTTTTTTCCCCCCTCTCTCTAAGAGCGATCTCCTAAGAATCCTACATTATTTTCTGATTCGCTGTTTTCCGCTCAACTCGTGAATCTCGGTTAAAGACTTTGAATAATAGGCGTGTGTGTGTAAGTGTGTGCACTCCTGCCCTTTAATCGCGGAATCTAGACCTGGTATTAGAAGTTAGGACTGAAGGGTTAAGTACGGATTGAACTGTCAACTACGGATTAAACGGCTAACTTTAGACGAACAGATCACAGCATTGAAGTAGCTCAGATCCTAACCCCCCCCACCTCATACAATATTCGTTGTCGACCCGTTAACTCCTTACGAGAAGGAGTCGTCAATTTTTCGGGCCACTCTGCGCGACGATGGCAACATCATCTGGCCAAGCTACTGCTCTTGGCATAGTGCATGTTGCAGTTAAACCATACGCGGACAATCAGTGCTGGTGGCGGGGCGTGTCCTCTCTTGATGAATTCTGTGCGCAGGCGTCACTCCCAGAACGAGGTACTAAGGCTATCCGGTTATTTTGGCAAGACGATGTCGACCTTACGCAGAATCTCCTGCACCTGTCCGTGGTGTTTACCGGTCACCATGCACCGACTATTTGCAGCGAGTTGCCTGGATTAAGCCAGGACCGAAAGATCCACATCCTCATCGAACTTGTCCGATTGGCTTTTTCCGACCCAATAGCCTCGCTCCAAGGGCCGCAAAAAAAGCAGAGCCTCCTCGCAGCATTAGCACAGTTGGTCCCCCGATCGCACAACTCGCCTGGAACGTTTGTATTCGCGAAAGCCAAGAACGCTTTTGCAATTCCGGAGAGAAAACCGGAGCACTCAGAAGATTTGCCCAGCGCTGGAATTCTCGCGGCCATTTTGGACCGATACAAAACATACGAGCAGGCCCCGGAGTGGTACGTTGCCCCTTATACTGCCATTATCGGTCCCTCGGGAATAGGGAAAAGCTTTTCCATCAAACAGATCGCCGCGAAGCACGGAGCCTACACATTGTACGTAAACGTGCGGACAGACAATGGGCTAGGATACCCGGCAAGGTCGAGCATCGAGGTCCCTTTGCAGGGACGGCGGGAGGACGTGGAGCAAGAGTGGGACCGCTTCCTGCGGTTTTATCTGGAAATGGTCCAGCTCGCTCGCGACAATGGAATTACCGCCGGCGGCCTCTTCGCCCTGACCATGGAACAGAAATACGCCGAGTTCGGCAGCGAGATGACCACTCTTCTAAAGGGCAGAGAGGACGGAGGTGCAAGTACCAGTAATGGCCTAAGGGCCATACTGATGCGCTACCATCAGCTGCTGGAAAAGAACGGCGACAACGACTACCCGGTCAGTTCTCCATCAAGCATCGACATGCCTATCATATTGTGCTTCGACGAAGCTCGAGCTCTTCTCCAATTTACCAATGATGGGGAGGCTGTCTCGTTCAAGGCTCTCCGCACGGCGGCACAGAGGCTTTCGCGTGACGCACCGGCAAACTTGCCCAAATTCTTCATTACGATGATGGATACGACATCCAGGATCACGAACTTTGTCCCGCCGAGATTATGGGATTCCAGTCAAAAAATGATGGATGCCACCCTGCTCGATCCAATCTGGAGAATCGATTCCTGGGCCGTCTTTGCACAAGCACGAATGCCAGAACCCGACGGGTGTGAAGCCGCGGTATCGGAACTCTTTCGCTTGGGGCGGCCTCTATGGGGCGCATTTCTCGAGACTGGGTCTACGGCCAAGGACATTGTCGGACTCGCGATGGATAAGCTCGGTTTCGACAAGATGACAGGAAACCCGATAGATTCTGTTACCAAGGAGTCCGATGCACGAGACTTAGCCCTACTCTCGACAAGGGTGAACTTTTACGTTGGGCAGGCTTCGCTTGCCGAGCGCCTCGTGTCTGGCTTTTTGCGGTATGTTGTGACCATTGCAAAGGAACGTGACAGTCTCGTCAGCACGCAGCCTAGAGAGCCGCTGCTGGCGTACGCGGCATCTAGGATCCTACAAAACATGCAGGTCCGGCACATGGCAATACGCACGTGGAATGCGAGCATTGCTGGTGGCAGCGTGAACCCCGGGGACGTGGGAGAGCAAGTCTCCATTTTGATGCTTCTCTTTGCCATGGACGACACTCTGAGGCCTCTCGAGAACCTTCCAGGCCCAGTTCCGCTATCTCGCTTCTGGCAGACGCTGTTCGGCAGCGATAGATGGAGCCAGCTCGATGCGGCACTCCGGAGAGGCACTTTGAAGGGCGGCAGGGTATTCTTCAACCATTTTGTGCGACTTTCGGCCCGACCCAATGAGGCAATCATCAAAGAGGCCTACTGCCGCGGACAGGCCCTCATCTTGCCAGAGAACTGCCCGGGAATTGACCTGCTTATACCGATCCAGGTGGGCGCCGGAGTTGGCGGCGGGGAGAACAAGATGGGAGCGCTGTTAGTTCAGGTGAAAAACCGGGCCAGCGACAAGCTTACAGGATCCACGCGAGAATACTTCAAGGCCTGCTTCAAGGCCGGGCTAGCCGGGCTTCCTCTCGAGGCACCGCTCCCTGGCGGATACATTGGGCTTGCAATGTGCCTTCGCTGCGAGTCGGGCAGAGAGGAATATCACCTGTCGGATCCGGCTGCCTTTAAGAGGAGTACTATTGAGTTTCCCGTCGCGATAGCCCTCGGTATCGATCTCTATGCCCTCCACGGACAAGGCTCTCAGGAGGAGAAGGGCATCACAGATATCTTCCGTCGAGTTTTGCAAAGGTGGCCAGACCTGTACCCGGAGTCTGAGCTAAGGATCTCCTATGTCGATCGGCTGATTTACCCGTTTCATGAATTCGCTTAATTTTGGACCAGAACAGAGTCTAGAGTAAGAGATCATAAGGTAATACTCTTTCATAGTATGCTAGTTGTTGTTATTTAAGGAATAACCCCATCTAGGCAAGAATCGTGCTTTAGGCATGCTTATTAGGTGTGGTTGCAATCACAGGCGCTTCGATCCTTTCAGATCCTTTTATTTTATTTCATCTTGCTTTTGTTTCATCTCGCATTTATTTCATCTTAAAAGAAAACACACAAAAACATAGGGAAATAGGGGAAGGGGGAAGTCTACAAAAACAACCACTCACCGGCCAGAGAATAGGGACGCCCTACAAATGGCGGTGTTGACATAGCTACGCCCTGCCGTGACTTAGCGGCACCAAAACCCCGAGTATAAAAAGGTTACCAGCGCAATCGGAGGCGATAGGAACTTTCCGACATGCCTTTTATGGGCTAGAGAGATGGACAAGGAGTTAGAGCTAGAGGCCAAGTAGACAGTGCGTGTCTGGCTCGGACGATACCTCCACCGACAAACGGCAACAGCATTACCAGGTCCCTACCCAGCCCCAGGCGCAACCAACACATGTACGAAACTGCTACATGGACCCTATAATAGAGCCCAGCATAGCACGTCCCATATCCCTAGGCAGGTGTAGAGGGCCTACGGCCCTCCCCGCGGCACTAAATATCGTTATTATCATCATTATACTAGGTGTGGTGGTGCAATTACATTCTTTAGTCTTAGTCGAAAGAAGATAAGTACTCTAAGGGTAGAATTGCTTAACGGTGCTGCAGCTATACGATAGCTTTAACCGTATTTCTTGCAGCGGCACTTGGAGCAACGAACGACACACTCATCACGGTCTATGTATCATTCGAAATCAGCGTTGCAGGTACGCCAATCGCTGCAAAGATACAGAATTAACCGCCGCTATTAGCGCGGTATAAGTAGTAAATGGGAAGGCTTTAATTTTAACCTTAACTTAGAAAACGGAGTTTTTTTTTAGAAAAAATGCACTAAATTTAAGGTTTTAGCCATAAGATACAGGAGGCAATCCTCCCCCTACTTAAAAATGATGTTTTAACTTCGACGAGAGATGCTAATTTGGCACGTTATTACTTACTACTTACCTTATCACCTTCCCTAGGGTGCTCAGTAGGGCGATAGGTCGATAGGCCTTTGGATGTATGTAGTCGTCTTTTCCCGGCTTGAAAAGACGATTGTGATTGTGTCTTGAAGGTGTAACGGGTAGTAAGTAGCCCGAAGAAATCGAGAATAGTGCCGCGTTTTCAAAATATTTTCTAAGCCGTGGTGATGAATTCCGTTCGATTTCTTATTTTTATGTTTTTATCTGCTTTTATATTTACAGGTGGCACCGCGTGGCTTACGGCACGTGTTTATAACTAAAAAAACCTTCACACTTAGATATTTGCCATTTCTTCTCACGAGGGTTCTGTCCAGCTAGTCGCCAATAGCCAGAGTGGCTAAGAAAGGCGGATCATAACAATATGGCCCGATAAAAACATACAAAACACCATCCCGTCCAAGCCAAAAATATCATCCCATCATATCCACGCTCTCACAATATCGAGACGAACACAACGGAAAAGGCCAGCGCTGCCAGCGCCGTGCCTGCCAACGTGATGCGGTTGTGGGACACTGCGTCGGATGTATTGTCGCCGATCTGGATATGCAGTCCATTGGACTTGTTAAGGTCGCGGTCGTTGACGGTCAAACAATTGGAAAAACTATTCATGATTTCATCTGATGTCGACGTGCCGTTGGTATAGGCCGCCGGGACGGCGCACCATTCCCAGCAGTCATCGACGACTTGGACGGGATTTGGATCGCAGCAGCTAACCATCCACGGATCGGACGCGTTGCTGCCCGGGATGACAGCGTAGGTGACGTTCTGCGGGATCGGGAGGTTTTCCGGCAGGGTGGACGTCGAGCATGAGTCAGTGGCGTTGGCCATGGTTATGGTGCAGCCGACTCGGTAGAGAAGAGGGTGAGGCGTGTATGACGACGAGGCAAACGAGACAAATCAGTCCAACTTGCTCCGACGTAGATGCGCTTTTGGGCTTTTGGGTTGTCGTGGCGACTGCTGAGGATCCGACGTCAGTTTACCAAGTTCGGCTGGGGCCGCGTCGTTCTTAAATAAAAGAAAAATGTACGAGACAGAGTTAAAAGCTGTTGCAACCCAGTATCAAGCAAGGGATTCAGGCACGGTGACAGTAAGCAGCTCAAATAGGAGGGTCAATTGGTGATGTAGCGGTACAGAATAAGGTACATTGGCAGGATTCTGTGGCGCAGACTTTTCACCAGGGTTTTCTCCACTTTTACTCATTCTGGCCAATCAGAGGCCGTTATTACGTGCCTCCCTAACTTGGCCCAGAATAGCCACAGTGCGCTCTATTCTAGAGTCTTACACTCCCCTTAAATGTGCGCAACTAAGGCTATTTTTAGTGGCCTTGTACTATTACCATTTTCTAAAGGCGCTAGCGGTAGTAGTGGTAGGCCGCCCGCTATTACTAGTACCCTCTTTTAAAAATGCTAGCGATAGTAAAGGCAGGCCGCTAACTACCGTTAAAGGCCCCCTAGCCTCTTTACTAGTCCTTTATTCCTCTTTATATTAGGCCTCCTTTAGCCTCGCCGTAATTATTAAAATGCGGTACGCCCGTAGGGCTTTGTAATCTTTACTTTTATACCTCTTAGCCTATAAGGCGTAGGAGTAGCTAATTAAACGTAGACTTTAGTATAGGCTTTGTAAGGATATCCGCAATTTAACTCTTTAAAGGGACGTATTTAACTTTAATTAGTCCTGCTATAGCGTACTCTCTAAAGTAGTACTATTTTACGTTAAAGTGCTTGCTTTTACCCTTAAATTTAGGCTTCTTTATAAGGCTAATTACAAACTAGTTGTTAACCTTTAAGGTAATATTGCTTTAAAGGCTAATTTTGGCTAGGAATTACTCGATTTAGCGCGCTTACGTTGTTATAAAGTAAGCTACGCCGTACTCCGCCTTATACGTTAACGTATAGACGGTTAGAGTCTTTTTAGCGGTTTAAGAGATAGGACCGCCGGCTATTCTAAAGACGAATCCGTAGGAGGAGTACTAATTAGTCTTATCGTCGGCCTAGGAGGCGTTAACCTAGCCTTTAATAGCGATATACCCTTTTTTAACGTTTAGCTGCTTAGTATAAGTAACGGCGTACTCTTCCTTCCCCTTTAAGTATTATAAAATACGCTTTATTAACTTAGCGTAGGCCTTTTATAGTTTCTTTATTACTTTTAAGTGCTTATAAATAGCGAAGGCTAAGTTAGGCCTTGTTATAACGCTAGCGTAGTTTAGCTTATCGTTAACGTGCTAGTAGTAATAGATTTCTATAAGGTCTCCCTCTTCCTTAAATCTAATTAGATTTGTAATAAGAGTATTAATAAGGTAGTAGTCTGCTATGCCCTTACTCTTTAAGAGGTTAAGGAGATAGGTAGGTTATAAGAGGGTAATTTAGCTACCCTCTCTACTAACGCTAACTTTAATTTTAACGCTAAGTAACTACGACGGCGTAAAGGTTATCTTAACTTTTAGTAGTCTGCTTAAATCCTTTTTAAAGGAATTAAGGTTCTAATTAAACTCTACGTAAAGGGCGTCGTCGACGTAGGTAACGATTAACACTCCTTTTCTGTAATAGGTAGCCGGATCTAAGAGGAGTAGCTTTAAGCTAACAACCTCTAGCTTCTCTTAAAGCTTCTATTACTACTAGTAGCCTACTTACTTTAAGCCGTAAAGGGCTTATTATAACTAAACAACCTAATTAAGACTTTAGTTAAGTCTTTACGCTAGTTATAGCCTCTTTTTAAAGAATTAGCGAAACAATTCGCCTTAACGCATAAATATATCCTCGTTAAGGAGGCCGTAGAGGTAGGCCGCTACTATATTAAACTAGCGTATTATAAGGTCCTACTAAACTACTAACGCAGCGGCTAGCCTCTAAGAGTCGGCCTTAAAGGTAAAGGCGTAGGTCTTGTTATAATTAATCCCCTCTCTTTGTTAAAAGCCTTTAGCAACTAGCCTAGCCTTCTTTTTAATCTCCTCGTTCGCTAAGCCTCTCTTACGTTGTAGTACTTAGCGGCTTGTAATCGCCTTCCTGCCTTTCGGTAAGTTTACGAATTTAAAGACGTCTTTCGCAATTAGTCCCTTTAGTTCCTTAAACATCGCCTCTTTTTATTGTCCCGCCTTACTACCCTCGAGGGCTTGCTTTACAAAGGGCTTGTCTACGTTATATACAGGTTATACAAAGTAGGAGGAGGAGGAGGGGGCGTTAAGAGCCCGTTTAAAGTCGAGATTTACTTCCTATTTAAGATTACTTTTATAATTTGCTACCCGTTTAGGATTAATTAGATTTAACGCTAACTAAGCGTTAAAGGCGTTAAAGGCGTTAAACTTTATAATTAAAGGATCTTAGAAATCCTTAAGGTTAAAAATATTTTTAGGACTATTAGAAAGCTTATCGTTACTCTCCCCCTAAACGTTAAAGTTAAGGATAGGGATAATAACGTTCTTGTCGGTAGCTTCCTCTTTAACGGTCTCCTTATTAGTTATAATCTTTTTAGTCTAGCCTTAGGTTCCCTTAGGCTAGGATTTAAAGTATTTAGCGTTATTATTAGTAATCTCCTCGAAGATGTAAACGTCCTTAGAGATTACTAGCTTTTAGCGGTTAATTAGCTAGTAGCGGTAAAGGTAGGTGCCCTAGTATTTAATTAGGATCGCCTTCTCGCTATAAAGGTCTAATTTCGAAAGCCTCTTTTACTAAATAACCTAATTAAGCATGCGTACGAAGACCTTACTACTAATAGTACGTAAGTAGCGAAGGTTTAGCTTAAAGTTTAGATTTAAAGCCTTCTCCTACTTTACCTAAGGGATCTCCCCCTTCTTATTAGTAGTAACGCTAATTAGATATCCCGTAGTTTTTACAACCTTAGACTATAGCGCTAGTAAGATATTCCCTTATATGTAAAGCACCTTAGTATATATTACAATCTCTTTTACAGCCTTCTCGCTACTACCGTTTTTAGCGAAGTCGTAGACGGGGCTTATAATAAGCTAAATCCCTCTTAGCGCGTAGTATCTCTTAAAGTAGGTAACCTAAATATTAGTGCCGTTATCTATATAAAGCCGTACGTAAGGATATCCTAAGCTAACGGCGTTGCGTTTAATAACGGCTTTAATCGCCGCTAGCGCGTCTAACTTCCTTTTATACGTTAAGACTTTAATTAACCCTAAGTATTCGTCCTTAACAACGGAAAAGTATTACGTGCCGTCGTAGGAGATATACTTAAAGGAGGCGAGGTTAATATAATAAACCTTGCCTAGCCGCTTCGCTTTAATCCTACGTACGTCCTTCGGCTTAAAGTAACGAGCTTTTAACATTTCGTAAGGCGTACATAAGGGCTCCGAGTCTACGGTTATAGCCTCCGGCTTAACTAAACCTTTAACTACTTACTTAATCGTTTCTTTAAGCGCTTTTTAGGCTAGGTAGCCTAGCCTTTAGTAAATAAGGCGCAGCCTCTAAGGCTTAGTTAAAGTTTACGCAAAGCTTTTAAGTGCTTAAATTAATTAGATTTAACGTTAAACTCGTTAACTATAAAGTAGGGCTTTTGTTACTTATAAAGAGGTAGTAGAAATCTAGATTTAGTAATGTTAAGTTCCGCTATTACTACCTTCTCTTTACTAATTAGCTTAGCCCTTTTAAGGTAATTGCTTATAAGGTAAAACCGTAGGCTTAAAAAGATATTAAGGGGGAAGGAACTAATTAGAAACACGTCTCTTATCGTTACTACGTAAGGCTAGCCCTTAGGGTTAGTTAAGGACAGTGCTACTATCCTAACGCTCTTAGTAGTTATAATACCGCCGCTAGTGCGAATCTTTATAGCGGCAAGGCGTTAGCTACCCTTTTTAAACTACTTAGGGTCGTTAATTAGGTGTATATTACTACTAGTATTAAATAGCTAAACGTCTTGTTTATAGCTATAAAAGTTGTGCTTAATTTAGGGCGTAAAGGAGGTAAATCCTATTATAAGGGTCTCCTCTTATAATCCTAAACGGGAGGTAATTTATAATTTTAAACGGGAAGTAAAATTTAATCCTAATTAGGTTCTTAACGCCCTCTCCTCCTCCTTATTACCGTAGGCCTATTTCGCTATATAGGACGAGCCTATTACGTAAGAAGTCTAATTAGACTTTGTAGCGTTATTAGCCTTGTTAGTAACTTAGTTAAGAGTTAAGTTTAAATACTTCTTTTAGTACTAGTCGGCGTTGTAGCTAGGCTTCTTATAGTAGGAGTAGGTTTTAGTCTTTTTATCTTCTTACTTTACTTTTAGCCCTTTTTCTTTGCCTTTGCCGCCGTTGCTTTTATTACAATCCTAATTAGACTTACCGCTAGTTATTTTCTTTATTACAAAGGTTGCTAAAGCAAGGCCTTTTGTTTTAGTAAGAACGTAAAGCTTAATAGCCTTATAAACGTTAGTAGAGTTTAATTTTAACTAACTCGTTTACTATTTATTAACGAGGTTAGGCTTAATCGTTATAAATCGTAGTTTTACTAATCTTATAAGGCTTAACGCCTTTATGCGTTTAAGCATAGCCCTAAAGTAAAGGTTTAAGCTTTAGAAGACCGCTTTAAAGCGTATAATAAAGTCCTTTACTTTTTTACCGTCCTTTTACCGTAATTATAGTAGGTGTAAGACGTAATTAGCGGCGAGATCTTCCTTTTTAAAGACTAGGTTTTCTTAAAGTACGATATAGGTCTTATACGCGCTAAATTCTTTTATTTTAGTAAGTAATTCCTTTTTAACGTTAATAGTAAGGCTGTATATAAGCGCGTCCTACGTTAACAGCTTATAGTTAACTATATCCTTAACGCCTTTAATTATAATAAGAAATAATAAGCGCTTAAATTTATAATCTTAGTTACGCTATTCGCTAGCCTAAGTAAGCTTAAGTAAAGTCTTTTCGTAATTCTTTTAAAATTAAGTCTTATCGTCCTTTTTAATCTTTATAGTAAGTACTATAGCGGGTATTAAAAAGGCTTAAATCTAATTAAATTTAGCTTCCTCCTCTTTAAAGTCGGCTTTAGCGTCTTCGGCTTTAGCGTCTTCGCTTTCTTCTTCCTCTTCTAACTCCTTTAAAGGCTCCTCTTAATCGTCGGCAGCGACGGTAATCTCCTTAAGCACCTCTCCCTCCTAATCCTTAAATTCCTTAGATTCGTCTCCTTCTACCTCCTCTTAACTTAACGACGGCGCTCCTTCTTAGGGCGTCCCTTTAGTTCGGCTCGACGGTCCTACGATAGCTTCTTTAGCCTTTTGCAGCTTCGATAGTCTTGCCGCCTTTAGCTCCTTAGCTATAAGGGTATTCTAATTGTATTGCCGTTAAGAGGAGATTTTTCGTAATATAACCGCACAACCTTTAAAATTGCGTTTAAACTGCTTTAATTAGCTTAATTAAGTTAATTAAGGCTTTTACGACTGCTTACTAATTAGCTCTGGGCTTATAACCTATTACAACCTAGTATTAAGTAAGGGATTTAGGTACGGTAATAGTAAGCAGCTTAAATAGGAGGGTTAATTAGTAATGTAGCGGTATAGAATAAGGTATATTAGTAGGATTTTGTAGCGTAGACTTTTTACTAGGGTTTTCTCTACTTTTACTTATTCTAGCTAATTAGAGGCCGTTATTACGTACCTCCCTAACTTAGCCTAGAATAGCTATAGTGCGCTTTATTCTAGAGTCTTACAAAAGCACACTAAGGTAGTAATTAGGCTAAGGGACTAATTATAACGCCCTAAGGATTTAATTATAACGCCCCGAAACGTAAGTAATTATAGGCCCGTGTACAAACGATACACAAAAGCCTAAAAGATACTTCTAAGCCCTACTAAAATCCCTACTACTAGCTTATATACCTTAGGTAGTAGTCCACTACAACAACATCGCCTCCGCCTAGGCCTCCTGCGCCTCCGCTTTAGCTGCCTCTTTCGCTGCCTCTGCCTCCTCCGCTGCCTTAAGCTGTAAAAGATCTAGCGCTTTATCTAAATCGCACTTAAATTGGTAGTTAATCTAATCGTCTAGGGGGTCTTTAATAACGTCCTTTAAAAACTACGCATACCTAGCATAAGCGCGAGGTGGCGCTATTGTTTGTAAGCCCTTAAATAGCCTTACTGCCTCTTACGCTGCCTCCTACGCTGCCTCTTACGCTGCCTCTTGCGTTGCCTCCTACGCTGCCTCCTACGCTGCCTCCTACGTTACCTCCTACGCTGCCTTTGCCTTTGCGTATTTAAACAACGAGGGGTCTTTAGCGGTACTAGTTATGCCCTTGTTTTTTTTATAGCTTGTTGAAGATGTTACAACGCTTCCTTTTAGCCGTCCTTTGCTACGTATTGCTACAGGGTCTTAGATAAGAGGTAAAGCTAGCACATTTTTAATACTTTTGCAATCCTACCGCTAGTGTTTGTTAATTTCTAAGAGCTGAATTAACGTTTCTACTTAAAGGTAACGATACAACGTATGTTTGCAAGGTAATCTAGTAGTAAAAGCTTTAGTGCTTGTATAAGGCGGGAGATTTATTGTATTAGTGCCTTTGCAAACCGTTAAGAGTGTTCGAACGGCGTCGTCTAATAATAAAACAGCCTTTAGCACTACCTTCCTAGAGATATTCGCAAAAAGCAAATAATTTAACGTAAAAGGCTGCTTATTTTAATCTTTTTTTTGCTTTACTACAATGCGGCGAGCTTAGCTATCTTACTAAAGGTTAAGGCTTTTAAATACCGTAGCGAGGTCCCCTAAGCTTTTTTAAAGGTAGGTCTTAAGGCTAGCGTGTAACGACTTAACAACTAAAGTGGTAAGATGGCCGAAATGCTGCACCTTAGAGACCTAACAAGTAATAAACTTCTCCTTATACCGCTGTAGCTACGTATTAACCGTATAATTAACGGCTCCTTGTAGAAAGCCTGCACGCTTAAAGTCTAAAAGCCGCTTATAATAGACATCTATAGTAATAGAGGAGATAAGGCTATTCTACGCCTTTAAAAAAGCTTAAAAGCTTAGGTAGCGTTAAATAGATCTATTTAGCAGCCTAAAAGCCTTAAGGAAGAAGGGTTTTACCTTTGCAAGTATATTCATGTTAATATGCCACCTACAAAGGAGGTAAGGTACTTATTACGCTAAAGGGTAGTTTTTTAAGGCGTTTATTAGTGCTAAATCGCGGTCTGTAATAATATAGGTAGGAGAGCCGAATTTAAGGGATTTAAGGTAGTTAAAAAGGGTATTAACTACCTAATTAAAGGCTACTTTAGTCTCTAAGGATAAAAATACTAAAGCAATTTAAAAGCTTTGTTTTTGCGGCGTAATACCGTAAATATTTAGTAAGGGGAGATTAAATTAATTTGTTTTATAGGTGCAGTCTATTAAGAGGATATTAGGGGCTTATTAAAAGAGAGGGATTGCTAAGGCTAGTGTAATAAAGAGGCTTTTAACTCGATTTTCGCGATTTAATAGGTAGCGAAAGTAGACGGTTAAATTACTTCGTAGTGTCTACTATTAATTAGTATAACTTATAATAGAAAGGAGGTAGTAAGTATAAACGTTAAAAAGCTACTAAATAGGCGTACGGCTAGCTAACTCCTTTATCCGCCGCTTTCGTAGGAAGTTGTAAACGTTACATTTAGTAATATCTCCTAATAAGGGATCTTTTTAAATAAGGCTGTTAATAATTAACTGCGGCGGCGTCGTAATAGCTGTAAGGCTATTAATATCGTCGGTATACGTTAATAGTAACGCAAGCTTATTATTTCGAAGCAAAATACTATTAGTAGTAGGATAGTTATAGGATTGCTTTGCTAGTCTAACAACCTAGCCGTTAGATTTGCAATAAATGCTAAAGCTAAAAGGGTACTACGTTATCTGCGTACTAGTCCTTCGCCGTTTTGTTTTATAAGTCTCTAGCGTTTTTAGGCGTTGTTAAGGCTTTCGATACTTATAGCAAGCAAGATAGTAGGCGGTAGGCTTCGCTTTAGAGGGACTATATTGCTTAACAACTAGGCGATATCCATTAGCTACAGCGTGCTTGTTAACAGCCTCGATGGCTTTATTAAGCGTCTAATAGGTTGTAGTAGGCGGCGGAGGGCCGCAAAGTAAAGCTATTTCGTTGCGTTGCGTTGCGTTGCGTTGCGGTAGTTAGTAATAATTTTAGTAATAATTTTAGCGATAGTTTTAGCGATAGTTTTAGTGGAGGATTAGCTAATTTCGAGGAGTTACAGTAAATAGAGGGGCTAGACACAATTGCCTAAGGTATACAGGCTAGTAGCAAGGATTTTAGTAGGGCTTAGAAGTATCTTTTAGGCTTTTGTGTATCGTTTGTACACGGGCCCACAATTGCTTACGTTTCGGGGCGTTATAATTAAATCCTTAGGGCGTTATAATTAGTCCCTTAGGCTAATCGTGTTAAGCCCTCGGTGTGCTTACTAAAACAGGGGTACGCCTTCCTTATAACGTATCCTAATCGTACGATTAGCGCTTTCTACGAAGGATCTAGCTCCTAAAGCACAGTAGTAGCACAGTGTAAGACTCTAAAATAAAGCGCACTATAGCCATTCTAGGCTAAGTTAGGGAGGTACGTAATAACGGCCTCTAATTAGCTAGAATAAGTAAAAGTAGAGAAAACCCTAGTAAAAAGTCTACGCTACAGAATCCTACCAATATACCTTATTCTATACCGCTACATTACTAATTAACCCTCTTATTTAAGCTGCTTACTATTACCGTGCCTAAATCCTTTGCTTAATACTAGGTTACAATAAGTTATAAGCCCGGAGCTAATTAGCAAGTAGTCGCAAAAGCCTTAATTAACTTAATTAAGCTAATTAAAGCAGTTTAGACGCAATTTTAAAGGTTGTGTAGTTACATTACGAAAAATCTCCTCCTAACGGCAATATAATTAAAATACCCTTATAGCTAAGGAGCTAAAGGCGGTAAGACTATCGAAGCTGCAAAAGGCTAAAGAAGCTATCGCAAGACCGTCGAGCCGAACTAAAGGGACGCCCTAAGAAGGAGCGCTATTGTTAAGTCGAGAGGAGGCAGAAGGAGACGAATCTAAGGAATCTAAGGATTAGGAGGGAGAGGTGCTTAAGGAGATTACCGTCGCCGCCGACAATTAAGAGGAGCCTTTAAAGGAGTTAGAAGAGGAAGAAGAAAGCAAAGACGCTAAAGCCGAAGACGCTAAAGCCGACTTTAAAGAGGAGGAAGCTAAATCTAATTAGATTTAAGCCTCCTTAACACTTATTATAGCACTTACTATAGAGATTAAAAAGGACGATAGGACTTAATTTTAAAAAAATTACGAAAAGACTTTGCTTAAGCTTACTTAGGCTAACGAATAGCGTAACTAGGATTATAAATTTAAGCGCTTATTATCTCTTATTATAATTAAAGGCGTTAAGGATATAGTTAACTATAGGCCGTTAACGTAAGACGCGCTTATGTACGGCCTTACTATTAACGTTAAGGAGGAATTACTTACTAAAATAAAGGAATTTAGCGCGTATAAGACCTATATCGCACTTTAGGAAAACCTAGTCCCTAAAAAGGAAGATCTCGCCGCTAATTACGTCCTACACCTACTATAATTACGGTAAAGGGACGGTAAGAAGGTAGAGGACTTTATTATACGCTTTAAAGCGGTCTTCTAAGGCCTAAACCTCTACTTTAGGGCTATGCCTAAACGCACAAAGGCGTTAAGCCTTATAAGACTAGCGGGACTGCGATTTACAACGATTAAGCCTAACCTTGTCGATAGATAGCGAACGAGTTAGTTAAAATTAGACTTTACTAACGTTTACAAGGCTATTAAGCTCTACGTTCTTACTAAAACAAAAGGCCCTGCTTTAGCGACCTTTGTAACGAAGAAAACAACTAGCGGTAAGTTTAATCGGGATCGTAATAAAGGCGACGGCGGTAAGGGCAAAGAAAAAGGGCTAAAAGTAAAGTAGGAAGACAAAAAGACTAAAACCTACTCCTACTATAAGAAGCCCGGCTATAACGCCGACTAGTGCTAGAAGAAGCATTTAAACTTAACTCCTAACTAGGTTACTAATAAGGCTAACAACGCCGCGAAGTTTAATTAAACTTCCTACGCAATAGGCTCGTCCTATATAGCGAGATAGGCCTACGGTAATAAGGAGGAGGAGAGGGCGTTAAGAACCTGATTAGGATTGAATTTTGCTTCCCGTTTAGGATCGCAAATTACCTCCTATTTAGGATCGTAGGAGGAGACCCCTATAATAAGATTTACCTCCTTTACGCCTTAGATTGGGCACAACTTCTACAGCTATAGACAGGACGTCTAGCTATTTGATACCGGTAGTAATATACACCTAATTAACGACCCTAAGTAGTTTAAAAAGGGCAGCTAACGCCCTACCGCCGTAAAGATTCGCACTAGCGGCGGTATTGTAACTACTAAGAGCGTTAGGATAGTAGCACTGTCCCTAACTAACCCTAAGGGCTAGCCCTACGTAGTAACAATAAGGGACGTATTTCTAATTAGTTCCTTCCCCCTTAATATCTTTTTAGGCCTACGGTTCTACCTTATAAGCAATTACCTTAAAGGGGCTAAGCTAATTAGTAAGGAGAAGGCAGTAATAGCGGAACTTAACATCGCTAAATCTAGATTTCTACTACCTCTTTACAAGCAACAAAAGCCCTACTTTACGGTTAACGAGTTTAACGTTAAATCTAATTAATTTAAGCACCTAAAAGCTTTGCGTAAACTCTAACTAAGCCTTAAAGGCTGCGCCTTATCTACTAAAGGCTAGGCTACCTAGCTTAGAAAGCGCTTAAAAAAACGATTAAGCAAGTAGTTAGAGGTTTAGTTAAGCTAAAGGCTATAACCGTAAACTCGGAGCCCTTATATACGCCTTACGAAATGTCGAAAGCTCGTTACTTTAAGCCGAAGGACGCGCGCAAGATTAGAGCGAAGCGGCCGGGCAAGGTTTATTATATTAACCTCGCCTCCTTTAAGCACATCTCCTACGACGGCACGCAATACTTTTCCGTCGTTAAAGACGAATACTTAGGGCTAATTAAAGTCCTAACGCACAAAAGGAAGTTAAACGCGCTAGCGGCGATTAGAGCCGTTATTAAACGCAACGCCGTTAGCTTAGGATATCCCTACGTACAGCTTTACATAGACAACGGCACCGATATTTAAGTTACCTACTTCGAGAGATACTACGCGCTGAGAGGGATCTAGCTTATTACAAGCCCCGTCTACGACTCCGCCGAAAACGGTAGCAGCGAGAGGGCTGTAAAGGAGATCGTAATACGCACTAGGGTGCTTTATATATAAGGGAATATCCTACTAGCGCTATAGTCTAAGGTCGTAAAAACTACGGGATATCTAATTAGCGTTACTACTAATAAGAAGGGGGAGATCCCTTAGGTAAAGTAAGAGAAGGCTTTAAATCTAGACTTTAAGCTAAACCTTCGCTACTTACGCACTATTGGTAGCAAGGTCTTTGTACGCATGCTTAATTAGGTTATCTAGCAAAAGAGGCTCTTAAAATTAAACCCTCGTAGCGAGAAGGCGATCCTAATCGGATACTAAGGCACCTACCTTTACCGCTGCTAGCTAATCGACCGCTAAAAGCTAGTAATCTCTAAGGACGTTTACATCTTTAAGGAGATTACTAACGACGACGCCGAATACTTTAAATCCTAGCCTAAGGGAACCTAGGGCCGGACTAAAAAGATTGTAACTAACGAGGAGACCGTTAAAGAGGAAGCTACCGACGAAAACGTTATTATCCTTATCCTTAACTCTAACGTTTAAGGGAAGAGTAACGGTAAGCTTCTTAACAGTCCTAAAAATATTTTTAACCTTAAGGATCTTTAAGATCCTCTAATCGTAGAGTTTAACGCCTTTAACGCCCTTAACGCTTAGTTAGCGTTAAATCTAATTAATCCTAAACAAGTAGTAAATCGTAAAAGCAATCCTAAACGAGAAGCAAATCTCGACTCCGAACGGGCTCCCGACGCCCCCTCCTCCTCCTCCTACTCCGTATAACCCGTATACGACGCGGACAAGCCCTCCGTAAAGCAAGCCCTCGAGGGTAGTAAGGCAGGACAATAAAAGGAGGCGATGTTTAAGGAACTAAAGGGACTAATCGCGAGAGACGTCTTTAAATTCGTAGACTTGCCGAAAGGTAGGAAGGCGATTATAAGCCGCTAGGTACTATAATATAAGAGAGGCCTAGTAAACGAGGAGATTAAGAAGAAGGCTAGGCTAGTTACTAAAGGCTTTTAACAAAGAAAGGGGATTAATTATAACGAGACCTACGCCTTTACCTTTAGGGCCGACTCTTAGAGGCTAGCCGCCGCGTTAGTAGTTTAGCAGGACCTTACGATACGCTAGTTTAATATAGTAGCGGCCTACCTCTACGGCTTCCTTAACGAGGATATATTTATACGTTAGGGCGAATTGTTTCGCTAATTCTTCGAAAAGAGGCTACAACTAGCGCAAAGACTTAACTAGAGTCTTAATCGGGTTGTCTAGTTGCAACGGGCCCTCTACGGCTTAAAGTAAGCAGGCTACTAATAGTAATAAAAGCTTTAAGAGAAGCTAAAGGTTGTTAGCTTAAAGCTACTCCTCTTAGATCTAGCTACCTATTACGGAAGAGGAGTGTTAATCGTTACCTACGTTAACGACGCCCTCTACGTAAGATCTAATTAAAACCTTAATTCCTTTAAAAAGGATTTAAGTAAACTACTAAAAGTCGAAATAACCTTTACGCCGTCGTAGTTACTTAGCGTTAAAATTAGAGTTAGCGTTAGTAGAGAAGGCAGCTAAATTACCCTTTCGTAACCTACCTATCTCCTTAACCTCTTAGAGAGTAAAGGTATAGCAGACTACTACCCTATTAACACTCTTATTACAAATCTAATTAGATCTAAGGAAGAGGGAGACTTTATAGAAATCTATTACTACTAGTACGTTAACGGTAAGCTAAACTACGCTAGCGTTATAACGAGGCCTAACTTAGCCTTCGCTGTTTATAAGCACTTAAAAGTAATAAAGAAACCGTAAAAGGCCTACGCTAAGTTAATAAAGCGTATCTTACAATACTTAAAGGGGAAGGAAGAGTACGCCGTTACCTACACTAAGCAGCTAAACGTTAAGAAAGGGTATATCGCTATTAAAGGCTAAGTTAACGCCTCTTAAGCCGACGATAAGACCGATCGGCACTCCTTTTACGGATTCGTCTTTAGAATAGCCGGCGGTCTTATCTCTTAAACTGCTAAAAAGACCTTAACCGTCTATACGTTAATGTATAAGGCGGAGTACGGCGCAGCCTACTTTGTAACAACGTAAGCGCGCTAGATCGAGTAATTCCTAGCCGAAATTAGCCTTTAAAGCGATATTACCTTAAAAGTTAATAACTAGTTTGTAATTAGCCTTATAAAGAAGCCCGAATTTAAGGGCAAAAGCAAGCACTTTAACGTAAAATAGCACTACTTTAGAGAGTGCGCTATAGCGAGACTAATTAAAGTTAAATACGTCCCTTTAAAGAGTTAAATCGCGGATATCCTTACAAAGCTTATACTAAAGTCTACGTTTAATCGGCTACTCCTACGCCTTATAGGCTAAGAGGCATAAAAGTAAAGATTACGGAGCCCTATAAGCGTACTACATTTTAACAATTACGGCAAGGCCGAAGGAGGCCTAATATAGGGAGGAATAAAGGACTAGTAAGGAGGCTAGGGGGCCTCTAACGGTAGTTAGCGGCCTACCTCTGCCATCGCTAGCATCTTTAAAAGAGGGTGCTGGTAATAGCGGGCGGCCTACTACTACTACCGCTAGCGCCTTTAGAAAATAGTAATAGTGCAAGGCTACTAGAAATAGCCTTAGTTACGCACATTTAAGGGGAGTATAAGACTCTAGAATAGAGCGCACTGTGGCCATTCTGGGCTAAGTCAGGGAGGCACGTAATAACGGCCTCTGATTAGCTAAAATGAGTAAAAGTGGAGAAAACCCTAGTGAAAAGTCTGCGCCACAGAATCCTGCTAATGTACCTTATTCTGTACCGCTACATCACCAATTGACCCTCCTATTTGAGCTGCTTACTGTCACCGTGCCTGAATCCCTTGCTTGATACTGGGTTGCAACACACAGCAATGTGATGATAACTGTAAGCTAGTGCCACTTGAAACGAAAGGATGCATCCTACACAAGGATAATGAGGGCGAAGCGGGTCAACTGATCGACACTGCCCACCCTTAACTTAATCAACAAAACCACCCTAATGAGCGGGGTGTCGGTGGCCTTGGTCTCATAAATACGAGTACTCCGTACATAAAAAGAAAGTCTTTCCTTAGGTCATCCACTCTCGCTTTTTGTTTCGGTGATCAGATTGGGAAGGTATTACCTCCACGCACCACGGCGGTACAGGTCTACAGAGAGAAGGAGTGCCATAGCAGGTGTTCTACCAGATCCGGATTTTACATGCTCGGCCCGCAAAAAACGGAATCCTTCTCAGTGGGAAATGCGACTCTGCCACAGTCTAACGAAGGCACTAATGAGAAAGGGCCGTTTACGACGACGTGATCACATGCCTGTCGCCTGTGTCTATCATACGTCGTACTTGTATTAGGAGAGGCTGAATTTGCCTGCATCTATCATACTGTACTGGGGAGATTGAATTCTCCTCGATGATGCAGCGATGGAAGGGAACTTGAAGCGGAAACGAGGCTGATTGTTGGACGCGACAAGACGGCACCGACGCCCCGGTCCGGTTCATGCCACGGCCCGGTTCATGACATCCCAACGACATGCTCAAAGGACCACCAGCACATCCCGTGTTGTCCCAGTAGGCATCCCCCTTGGCCCGACAAGCGCCTACAACACAGTAATAGCCACCATTGCGATTGTTTCGATTGAGAGAGAACATGACAAACGGATTGCCGTCGGGGCTCCATTGGTGCTCATTTTCGCAGGTGTTTAATTCGGCGTTTTGGACGGTATCTATTTGTTCGTTAGTTCGTCTGCAAGACACGGGCGTGAGAGAGGAGGAAAGGAGCACGTACAAGCTGTGTGAGCCATGTTGTACCAAACACAGACAGTGCCGCCTTAATTGCCATTACAAGTGTATTGGTCGCCAGTGGTCCAACTCGTTTCGACGTCAAATCTGCCGCTGATCCACTCAGAGGCTTCGCACTGGCGCTCTATCCAATCGTGAACGACTTTTCGATGGTGTGGCTGACGAAGCAAAACGATGCTGCACCACAGCTGATGTTTTCCTCTTTGTGTTGCCCGAGAAGCTTGACTAACACAAAGTTTCACACATCCTAGATCCGGTTGCTTTACGGAGCAGGTCTCATCGGAGTCAGCCAGAAAATGTGCCACTTACGGAGAGCTATTTGTCATAATAGTTTTGGCAAGGATTGCCTATGTCGAAAGCATGAGCCCAGATGGAACCAGAGGGTGGTAGGGGACGGTAAAGTAGGGACAGAGACGCATCGTCGCCGACCATGCCGGTAGACGTGATAATGCCGCACTCATGTGACGACAAGTTGCGCTTGATGAGAGCTGCTCTGGACCATACGGTGACCACCTCACAGTTGCTGGACGTGAATAATCGGATAGTGGCGCGAACAGCTTCGTCCTCGTGGCAGTTCTCCTCAATCACAGCATCCGCCAGAGGAGCCCAGTTAATGCCGGAACACACAACGACAGCAACGTCGGAATTGTACTTCTTTTGGGCCCCTTGAGTATGCGGGCTCAGAGTAAGCCAAATACGTGGTGTCGCCAATGCTGAAATTGCCAAAGCCTTTGTCGTCGGGGTCGGAGAAGTCGAGGCTATGCGGCGTGTCCGCGATGATGCGCGAACAGGCCTGAACGACGAGAATAGAGCCATTGAACACGCTTAGCGATGTCTCGCTTGAGGATTTCTCGTCATGCTAGACGATGTTGATGTCTGCACCAGCAGCGGTAGCCACAAGAGCCAGAAATGGAGCCAGAGAATGCATCTTTCTTAAGAGAGAGGCAGAGAACAGAATATGTATTGGGAGGTTCCAATGCCGAGTGACATTAGATGGTTTATGAACAAAGATGAAGGCCGGCGCCATCTTGCTCCGTTTATAATTTGAAAGGGAAAAGGTTCGAAGGATATAAAGGGCCAGTTTCTAGGAAAAGGGGCATTACACAACCCATAAGGGACACATAGGACGTCGATTACCTCTAACGATACCGGTTTTGATAGGCATAAAGAGTAGCCGAGCGCCTACGGTGTACGATATCATGAAAAGTGAGGAATCAACGCAAAGCACAAATACCCGGTACCTGAGCATATCTGGCGATATGTATATCCGTACAAGTAGAGCCCGCCTCATCTATTAGCTCTAACCTAGTTTGCGGCGTCAATGATGGTCGTTGTAAGTTCTTATATCATTTGTTCCTACGAGTGGAATGCGTCGTAGTCGGTTACGCGTATTTTTCTTTTCAAAATCTCTCGGTAACCGCACAGGGAAGGTGCACCGCCGTGATATGAATTTGTTGTTCGTAGATAGAGACGGTTACAAGTTCGTTGTAGATAGGGCCGGTTGTTAATTGTTTATTTAAACATGGTTGATAGCTTATAGATGAGGACGGTTGTGATTCAGGAGAGAGCCTAAGCCAGAGTTTAACATATCATCCATAAACATTGATACGAGCGTGACTGTCGGCTCATTTACTTTGCCATTTACCAACTCCGAGTTCTCTCCCGAATTGCCACTGGAGATCCCGTGACTTCACGTCGATGAAGCCGGCCGCGAACAGTAGCTCTGGCAGCGGGAGCTACTCATCCTCCCGAGAGGATACCGATCAGTTTTCCTCTCCTCTCTCTTAATCCTGACCAAGTGGCTCCCATAGTGCCGTTACACCTAGTCCAGCATTGCTAGTACCAGTATTAATGTAGTAGTATTTTTTGCTAACTCTGTTGCTTATACATTTCAATAGCCGTTTAGCTTCCCCGCAAGGCTGGTATACGTCCCAATCTCGCAGTACTGTCTCCAATCGTCGAACAGCACTTCGAGAATGAAGTCGTAGAATACGTCATCCTTAATGGAGTTGACAATCGTGGCATTGCCAGTCTTGTAGCCGGCTGTCGGGGCAAAGTCCGCGCCCCAGATCCGCAGGTTGCCGTAGAATGGTGAATAGAAGCTGGTGTCGACGGAGGCCAGGACGGGAGTTGACGACGTGATGATGTCGGGGAAAGCCATAAACGCGGACACGACCTCATCCCAGAACGGCAGAATGTTCTCCGTGTCTTCGGCATTTTCAGTGTAGTTGCCGCTGACGACAATCGACTGGAGCTCGGAGAAGTAGGTGTTGTTGTCGAGCACACTGAGGCCACCGGCCTTCTCAATGATGCGGTCATACAGCTCTTGGGACGGCACCAAGTAATTGGTGACGTTACCGCCAATGTAGAGCTCCTTCCAGCCGGCAGTCAGAACGATCTGAGCGGCCTCGGGGTCCTGGATGAGGTTGATGTCGGTGTTGACATCGACCTGGAAGGAGTTGCCAGTCGCCTGGGCCATCTGTGTGTCGACATAGCCGCCCATGATGTAGAGTCCGGCAGCCTCTTCCACCAGCTTTGGATAGATGCTGAGAGCCTGGGCAACAGTGGTCATCATGCCGGCGGCCCAGATCATGACCGGATCGGTGTCCTTGTACTCCTTGACAGCCTCAATGAGGGCCAGCGCGCCAGGAGTGGTGTCGTACGTGATATTGTTGATGTCATACGAATCCTCGTAGCCGGCCGTAAAGGCACCCTGCCAGACGGGAGCACCAAAGAGCGTGTTGTGCAGGTGGAACGTGTCATTGGTCTGGATCAGGGGCTGCTGCGCGCCAAGATACAGTGGGATACATGACGTCATGTTGTAGTTGACAAGGACGTCGTAGCCAGCACCAAGAGCGTCGACGCTGGAGGCAGACCCAAATGACATGGAGAGACCGAGAACGTCATATCCACCATATAGAGGGATCAGCAGCTGCAGGGCGTTCAGGCCGTCGTTGTCGATGAAGACTTTCTTGGCAGCCACAGTGGCGACGCTGGCAGCAGCAGCAAGAAGTGAGGCCGTGAACTTCATCGTGGAGGATTGGAAATGAGGACGACGGGATAGAGGATGGACAGCTTGCAACGCAGGCAAGAGAAAGCTACGAGGAAGCCAAAAAGCTCATTCTTATAGCTTACAAGGTCTCAGATACGGGGAAAGCTCCTTATCGTGCGGTAAAAGAGAGAACCCAGTGTAATACTGTATTCGACCTTCCAAATTGGATGAAAAGACCCACTAAGTGCAGGTACAGTGCTCAAGCTGGTAAAGCTGCTTGCCGGAATAGGTCCAGGACCTTTATCTACTTCGTTTCAGGCGCCAAGCAGCTTCTAGCGCACTTCTAGCCGTGGCAAACGATTTCTTTGTGCCTGTGGCAGTAAAATACACCCCAATCGTAGATAAGGGTGGAGCGATCCGGCTATTTGTAAGTGCATGAACTGATATACGCTGCGATACGCGTACGCCGACGAGGTGGTGCTGTGTTTTTTCTGGGGTGCGATTTTTTATGGCGCAAAATGGCTGGGTATCAAATGGAGTATTGGCGGGTGAGTCGGAATTCGTCTTCTGGGCGTCTGTATCTTAAGTAGCGCGGCTTAGTGCGCGATAAAATCGAAGAAATAGCGAGCGATATATGTTGACAAATGGAAATGGGAAATAGATTGCGGGGATCTCCGTGCGGTAAAGACCGGTGAAGAGTGCAAGCGACGATTAGCTGTGTGTGGGCTGTCGCAGAATGACCTTGATTTCTGCAGGTTTAAAGGCCTTGGCACTTGGCATGTTCTTGGCTCCTACAATGATTCGAAGTGAATTGGGGTCTACGTCGTACGAGTAGGCCATGTGGCAGTAAGCGCGTGGCGGGGCCTATCATTAGGAAATAAAGGTAGAGGGTAAAATGTCCCCAGTTCTTCTTTCATAGACCAAATATTGGACAACTTTACAAAGCCGCCATGGCATCATAAGAAGCTTAGACAAAGCCTCTACGTTCAGGAAGAACATACGTTAGGGAGATTGAAGATCCCGAGAGCGCCGCTCTAATCAGACATAGTTGAGACAACAAGGAAGGATCGGAAATCTGATGTACTGGCGCAAACATACAGTGACGTTTTACTACCATAAAGACGTTATATTCTGCATTGGAAATTTAGCAAGATGGCTCTTTTACATTAAAGAACGCCGAAAGACGACGTAGAAGAGAGAAGAGTCGTAAGAAACCACCACGTGTCACGGCGGCTTTACGACAACATTGAAAGCGGTTATCTCTGCATACATTCCCTGGAGATCCCGCGACTGAAAGCCGATGACGCCGGACGCGACAGTAGCTCGGTAGGCTGCCCGAAATCGCCTGATTGATGCCGCCGGACGGGTCACGGCAAGCTCGGCGGCCTATTTCCCATATTCTGTGCTGATATTAGTACTCGTCCGACCGGCTCGGCCACGGGGCGACAAACAGGAGGTCATCCGAGAGAGCCTTGAAGCTGCGATGGTGACGGGCGAGGCTGTGTGGAAGAGAGCCGACGAGCTCACCTACCTATGCCCTAGACCCAGCTCAAGCTGTCTCGTGCACTCCTATCGACCTACTGCAGTCGTGAACGATTCGTCCGGTGCCTGCGCTCCAGCACCATCACCGCCCGAGGCGCTGGCAAACATGCCCGCACTGAGGCTCGTTTCGAGGCCGTCCAGCAGCTCACTCGCCCACCACTGCCAGCTTTCCTCCCAGACCCCACTCCCCGCGGGCGCAGCCTCGGCGGCGTCGCACCACGCTTCGATTCTAGCTCTCTTCAGTCGCATGTGCGCCGCCGCCACGTCCCAGGTGTCGTTGCTCCAGACAGTGCCCTGTGCTGCAGCCATCTCGGTTTGCGCGGCCTCAAAGCGGCCGGCCACGACGTCAGCTATACCGAGGACGTCGATATGGAGCTCGGGCTGCGACCAGACCTGGATCCGTAGCTGGTCGATGGCCGTCTGGGCCGACGCGGACGGCTGAGACGTGCTCAACTCTGGGCACGGCCGGACGCCGATGAAAGCGGGAAGGGTCTTAGGGGGGCTATCGGTGGTTGCGGACGACGCGCTGGGGGTGGCAAAAAACTTAATGGCAGCAGGACCCAGCAGACAAGCCCACAGGGCGAGACCCCTAGATGCGTAGACGAGCTGGGCTGAGGCCGGCTGGGGCAGGTAAAAGTAGGAGCAGACCGGGACAGTGAGCCAGTCGGCGAACCACCGGCTGAGCGCTGTCGCGAAGCGGGGCATGACTTCGAGTAGCTCCAGACCGCCAGAGACGGGGAGGGTGCCACGGGGCGCGGCATCGGCAGGGAGCTGGGCCTCGGCCAGGAGGGGCGCAAGCAGGCGCAACGAAACGCTGTTGTAGTGGCAGGTCAACAGGCCTGGCGGGGGTTCGTTTATCAGTGACCGTGGCTGGTTGATGTGCTCTGTAACAGAAAAAGGACTGGGAAATGAAAAGGAAGTGAGAAAAATCTTACAGTCAGATCGCAAACTTAACGGTAGTGCGCTTCGCAACCTTTCCAGCTCGGCCTGGAATGCATCCAGGCACACGGCGGCCGGGACCTCTGGGATACCCGGCAGATCGCCAACCAGCTGGTCCCTGGCGTGAAAGTGCAGGATCTTCTCAGTGAGGAGCTGAATGCGGACCAGATGCACGGCGAGCTGGTCGGTCTCGTGTTCTGCATCGCTCTCTAGCTCCACCAGGCACTGGTCTAGGTACCGGGTGTGTCTCACCTGCCCTATCTGCTTGGAAACCAGAGCAGCACTGATGGTGGTTTTGCAGCTTGTTAGTGGAAAAGAACCGAGACAAGTGGCCAAAATGATAGAGCCGTAAATGCTGGCACTGGCGGAGGACTGACGCACTTGGAGCTCATGTACCAGACTCCGATGAGGGCTCTCCTCTCCTCGTTCGTCCTTGGCCTTGGATCGCCGCTGTCATGCCCCAGAGACAACCGGTTGTGGCTCTCACGGGACCTGAGCTCCGGGCTTGTGTTCAGGTCCATGTCGCTCACCAGGCCGGCAGCCAGGTGGGTAAGGCTGCTGAGATGGGCGTGGCTCATGCAAAAGTAGTGGTGGAAGCCCAGGAAGAGGAGGATGCCTTGGAGGAGGTCCAGGGACCGCTCGGACCGCACTAGCACGGCCTCGCAGACGTGCTCAACAACGACACGACCTTGTGCCCGCATGGACCGCAGGCATCGAACAGAGGCCACCATGCAGATGACACGCGCAAGAAACGGCCGGGTCGCCCGCAGTTGGGCGGCGGTCGTGGTGGGCGGGATGACGACAAACGGGAACTGCGGGCAGAGCCGGGTTCTGTAGATGGACAGTAGGGTCTCATCAGACTCGACAGGAGCAAGATCAGCCTCGCTCACGGGCGCACTGCAGGTGCATCCTGGGGACACATCAGAAACATCGGGGGTGTGGGGAGTATTTGGGGCATCGTAAGGGGCGGAACCGGAGCCGGAGCTGGACCCGGAGCTGGAGCCGAGGCCAGAGGCTGGAAAGGTCGACAAGCCTCGGTCTTCTGCCGCCTTTAGGGCCTTGGTCAGGATGCTGAGTCTCTCTTCAAGCTGAACCGTTTTGCTATCCAGACACGGGCCTTTGTCAGGAAAAAAAGAGTCGAGAGTGGATGAAGACAAAATAAGAAATGCCGAGGGAAAGCCAAGAGGACGCACAATGACTGAACTCGTCGCTTCTTCCGCGGCCTGTGCACCTGATCGAAGCAGTTCCTCTCCAGGCTCTGGCACTGGTCGCATTTCCCTGGAGACTGCCGGCTGCGAATGCACCGTGTCTTGGCCGTCGCGCAAGGGCCACAGGCCTGACCCCATTTGACGCTGCGGATCACTTTAGGCCGTTCCATCCGTAACTCGTCAACATTCGCCTGTTCTTGTCTTTTTTTAAGCCGCGGGATTATGTAGGCCAGTTACCACACGCAGACGGGATGTTGGCATAGTAGGATACAGGTTGCGCTAGGGGCGCCTCCGGGGAAGGGAGAGTGAATGGCCAAGCCATCCGCGGAATTTACTGTAAATTCCGGCGCCACCCAATTGGCTCCCGTTTGTCACCCGGCTGTCCAGCCAGAATCCGAAATGTCCACGGAGACTTGGGCTACGCCTATGACCCTACGAAGGCTATTGCCGTATATAAGGCCCTTCTGCCTTGGTAGGGAGGAGGAAGAAAATGTCGACAAGCAAGAGTCGGTTGAAAAAGAAAAGAAAAAGCTTCAGCAATTCCAAGACGCCTTTTCCTGTTCTTATCTCTACTGTCGACAGTCGATAAAAGATGGCACAATCCTCTCCCTCGACGCATATCCTCGCGTCGCTCACCCCGCGCGAGGCTGTCATCGACGCCATGAGCCGCGCCCTGGTTGCGTGCGACCACAACGATACTGCACTCTTCAATTCCGCCTGGGCCGGAGACGATGTGACGTTTGAGATGAATGGCGGCGGCGGCGACAAGAAAATTCTCCCTAACCTCGCTTTTATCCGCATGCATGTCCTTGACAGGGTCGGTCCCATGGATACCACGCACAGCATCAGCAACATCCGCGTGCACCTTGACGACGGCGCCGATACGGCACTTTTCACTGCCACTTCTATGGCGCAGCACTGTCCGGCCGGAAGGGGCAGCGAGCCTGATGGCCCAAAGTATCTGGTCGGAGGAGAGTATTCCGCCAATGTCATCAAGGACGACGCAGATGGGGTGTGGAAGATCAAGAAGTGCGCCCTAAAGGTTATCTGGGCCCAGGGGGATGCTTCTGTGATGCAGAACCATGGTTAGACCAGGATTTGTAGTGATGAATGCAGAGCGGTTCCTTCAAATTCAGTTTGCGAGTGTGCAGAAGTCCGGCAGTCCAGTATTAATATTAGTTTACCCGTCCCAGGTCTTGGCCCTTCTGTCGACCAATCTCCACCAATCGCGACCGACCTCGACGCGCTTGAGGCTCTCGACCTTCTCTTCCACATGTACAGTCGCCATGACCTTCTGTCTCGACACCAGAAATGGCTTCTGCTAGCCGCCACGGGTTGTTTGGCGCATGGTTCAATACGACGGGCGAGTTTGGAACTAAATGGACTTGTAAGTTTTTGTTCCGTTCATTTTCCCCGTAACCCTTACACCCAATAAGTATTTTCTTCCGGGTTCCTGGATATGAAGTGAATTATTTGAAAGCTTGACTTTACGCAACGCATGACCTTATAACCTCGTCTGTACAGTCGGTCCTGGAATTGGCCAAAAAATCGCCAGCTGCCTCTGACGGCACTGTTCGGCCATATCGTAAAACACATGTTACGCCGCCTACAGAGCAGCCAGTTGGTCCCGGACCGAACCGATGTCGAGACGAGAAGACGCGTTTACGTCTAGCATGCCGTCGGTTACCATGTTAAGCAAGCGTTTTAGTGCGCACTGTGCAGACGCAATCTGTCCATCGTACACGACCACCTGGCGCAGCGCTTTTTTAAAGTGGCCAGCCTCTTGTGCAATGGTGCAAGCGCGTGAGTGGCTGGTGTAGCTGTCGCACAAGACCAAAGCAGCCTGCGAGCCACCGCTGGCCACGCCTAGCATCATCGAGTAGCAGCAGCCCAGTTGCCAAATATCCGACTTAAGCGAGCTCTCCTCGTGTTTGAGCTGTTCCAGCGACAGAAACTCGTATGTACTGTTGGTGAAGCGCGTGGCGGCGCCAGCCCGGAAGATCTTGCTGACGCCAAAGTCGGTGATCAAGGGCGTGATGCATTGCGTATCAGCCACGTGCTGTAGCAAGATGTTGTTGGGTTTAAGGTCCTTGTGCTTGATCGACAGCTCGTGCAGATAGGCCAGTCCGTCCGCTAGCTCGCGCATCAGGCGGTAGGTGCATTGGCGGGTGCTTTCTGTGCCGGGGGCGAACCAGGGGCACGTTGTTGTCCGCCGCGTGTCGCTTACGCGGATGAGGTCGTCTAGGGTGATTGGAGCCCAGGGCGTCATGACCACATAGAGCACGTCGGGGACTGTGGCCACTTCGTACGCCTCGACCAGTTTGACAATATTGCGGTGCATGCATAGCTCTAGAACGCCAATCTCGCGTAAGATCAGCTGCCGGTTCTTGTCCCACGCCACCTTGTGAAACACCTTGACCGCATATGTCTCTCCATTAGTATGATTCACTATTTTGTGCACTGTGCCAAAGCCCCCCGACCTGGGCTCCACCGATCTGTCGATATTGTAGGGTGTGTTGCTTTCGCTAGTATACGAGTGGACATATCGAGGACTGTGTTGACGCGAGGCTTTCTCAATAAACTCCATAACTTTGTTTCTAAGGACGCAACTTTGTTTAGCAAAACTTCCTCTCTTTGAGTGTAATGGGGTTAAGGATGGGAGGGGGGACAATAAAGTGTCTCACTTGTCAGGTATTCCGGGCGACACCTCAACAAATAGTGCAGCATGATTTCGAAAGTCATCCAGCAGCTGCCTGTCTTTGACTTGCATGTGAAGAGGGTATTCGCTATCCGCGTCCGTTGGTGGCTTGTTTAACACGAAGATGGACGCAAAAACGGCATTTAATTCTCCGTCCTCGCCTGTACTACAATTCCGTAAAGAAAAGTCCAAAATGGCCAAGGCTCGGTGTAATTGCGCTCTGGTTGAAAGAAGGCGTTTTCTCAGATCATCGTTCAAAGGTGGTGTGTCCTCCTCTGTGTCGGTCTGCCGGAAGCGAAGGGCAATAATCATCCAATGCAAGGCATTCGCTTCTGTCTTGAGAGCCACAACTTCTTCCCGAGCCAGCCTGGTCAGAGGAAAATCGGGAAACTTAGAGACACGAGCAATCAGGTTTCCAGAGACACTTCGTATCTTCATCGCGTAGGAACTAAGCACCGAGAAGGCATTCTGCTCGTATTCCATGATAGTTTTGGCTGTTTAACTCCGCGTTTGCTTGGTACGCGGGAAGTTGGCGTCGGCACGGTTGCCTTCTTTAAAAGATAGTAAACAAGTTTGCATTTGAATTTCTTTTATTTAGGGGGGGGGGGGGAGGGGGGAGGGACGCAGGTGTTAGGGGGTCTCACCGCTCATTTTTATGTACTAATGCAAGGAGGCCCCGTAGGAGGTTAATGGCAGTGGCTCCCCCACCGCCACCTACTGCTTAATGGGTTGCTTAATCTTAAAACTAATCGATTTTTCTCGTGGTTGTTTCCTCCAAGTCCTATTTCCTCCCCGAAATCTAGTAAGGGTTCTTAGGAGGTTCCGTAGGAGGTCCCGTAACCTCTCTGCATTAGTACATATATAGACTACTACAGACCTATTATGTTTCTTGTAGAAAATAGGGCGTGGTTTGTGCCCTGTTGTTATTAGTTGATTAGTTAACTGCTAAAAGTTATGATTAGCAGGGGAACACGGGGGCGGGACGCAGTGGACGGTCGCAAGGACGGTCGCAAGGACGGTCGCAAGGACGGTCGCAAGGACGGTCGCAGGACGGTCGCAAGGACGGTCGCTAGGGGCACACTAAACGCTAGGCTAGGCCTACCACATGGTTTCTGCTCTAGGTGCGCACCTACAGTCGTGTAGCCCTCCCCCTTACTAACACTAACAACAGCTACCTTTACGAGTGTATTACTAAATATTAAACGGTATTAACTTCTACTATTGCAGGGCGATTAGGGTACTACGTTATGTACTGTACTAGCACTATTAAAACTGTGCACATCGTACTGTATCTACCTACTCCAACTTATTCTTCTACCTACTCCAACTTATTCTACTACCCTACTATTACCGTTAGGTGTGGTCACCATGGAGGTCTGGTCCAGTACTTACAGTGACAAGTCCAAGCAAGACCTTCTGCACTACATCAAAGAGGTAATAGGCCTAGTGAAGATGAGCTCTGAAGTGAATGCTGTATTGATTGTAGAGACCTTCAATCATAGACCGCTGTGTGTGTGTAGCCTTGTAAGGGTAGGAGGCCTGCCATTTGTGCCCAATGTGCCCAATGTGCCCAATCAACGTGCCATAATCCAGTAGGTGCCTTATATCTTAGGTATTAACATATCCACGGGGGCTTATGGAACTCAGCCTCGTCGCCCATTTCCTGCCGCCTGCCCCCCCTAAACATGTTTCGTTGGATTTCAACTCGACAAACTTATCTCCTGAAGTGCTGCATGCAACAACCTCGGACGGAAAGCCAGCCCAGCCAATCTCAGCGTTAACCGGAGCCAAGTCCGGACATTGCGACAAGTACTACAATGGCACAGAGTGGACCGAGTACGATAACGCCGGGAGCACCCGCTGCCATTGCGGGGAGCGACCGAGCGCACCAAACTACAACAAATAGCTCTCTTCCAGCCAACGCTGTTGTGCGAGACGAGGGCTTTACTGTTCTTTCCGAGGGCGATGCGCCCATTGTCGAGTCTGTTGCCTCCTGTGTATTTTTGGGTCTCCCCTTATCTCTCCCCCCGCCTTGCTAACGTGCATCCTCTCCTCTGCAGTCTGGTCTTTATCCATGGCATCCAAGGCCACCCACATAACACCTGGGCCACCCCCTCTATTACCGAACCGCCGAAAGCCAAGGGCACAAAACGGGCGCTTCGGCTTCTCTGGACGAAACAGGCGGACTCCGACGACCCTCCCACCGCTGCGGCGGATTCGGTCTTCTGGCCCAAGGACTTTCTTGCTGCCGACTGTAGACACGCTCGCATTCTCACGTACGGGTACGATTCCCACGTTTCGCACTTCTTCCGGGGTCAGGCCAACCAGAACAACATCAGCGCCCACGGCCGGTCGCTCCTCAACGCCCTCGAGCTCAAACGGCGTGAGTCGCCCCGGCGGCCCATTGTATTCATTGCCCATAGCTTGGGCGGCATTCTGTTAAAAGAGGTAGGTCAGCTGTCTATGTGCCCAGGGGTGTACCATTTCTTGCTGACTTGTCTCATTTCGTGTCTAGACTCTCCGGCGGTCTAAGGCGGCTCGCCCAGAGGACCAGGATCTCCGCGAAATTTACGAGTGCACCCATGCTATTGTCTTTTTCGGCACGCCCCATCGCGGGAGCTCCTACGCCAATATTGGCCTTGTCGCCCAGCAGATTGCGAATACCGTCGGCTTCGACACAAATTCTGAGCTGCTAAGAAACCTCAAGCCTGACGGCACGCATCTTGAGATTCTGAGGGAGGAGTTTTCCGCCATGCTCGAGGAGCATGCCTTCAAGGTTTATTCTTTCCAGGAAGGCCAGGGTTTGACAGGCGTCAACGTCTTGTCTCGAAAGGTACGGAACTGGGATGGTGTAGCCCTGGTAGACCAGACAACCGGCATGCTAATCTAAACTAGGTGGTCGACGATTCATCGTCTAGCTTGGACAGCCTGGCGGAGCGAAAAGACTCTATCAATGCGAACCACATGATGATGTGCAGATTTTCCAGTCGAGAAGACGAGGGATACATAAAGGTCCAAGGCGTCATAGCAAAATACATGCAGGAAATTGAGAGGGCTGCGGAGGCGAAACAGCAAGGTGTGTAGGGCCGCCATAAGCCCCCTCTCACCGAGACGGCAGGGTGGAATTTGTATCTAATTCTGGCCAGAGTTCGACGCAAAGCAGAAGAGGCTACAAGAATGTGAGCCACGACCCGTCCCCTCCATAAGTCAGAACTGTCCTGCTCACCCCACTCTCTCCCGCCAGCGATACTCTGGAGCCTTAGAACCGCCGCCATGGACGACCGGCAGAGTCAAATCGAGAACGCACACTCGCACACGTTTGACTGGATCTTTACCGACCCAAATGCCAAATTCCAGAGTTGGGCAGAGAGCGATCACGGCATTTTCTGGATCAAGGGCAAGCCCGGATCGGGCAAGTCGACGCTCATGAAGTACATCCTGGACGATCCGCGCACGCTCCGGTCTCTGTCCTCTCGCGACCGCAACGTCCTCTCCATACCCGCCTTCTTCTTCCACGACCGCGGTGCGGACACGCAAAAGTCATTCGACGGGCTCCTACGTTCCATCCTCTTCCAGCTGGTCTTCGACGTTCCGGCGCTGGCGCACGCCGTAGCCAGGTTCTACCACCAGCAGATGGAGAGAGACGGCGCGTGCTCCTGGCCGGTGTCGGAACTCGAGCGCTCTCTGCAGGCCGTGCTTGCGCAGCAGATGGCCCAGGGCTACGTTTGCCTCTTTGTCGACGCCCTTGACGAGTTCAAGGGCCGCAAAGACGAGATCACACGCTTTCTCAAGGCGCTGGCCGCGCCAAAATCAGACCAGAAGCTCACGATCCGCATTTGCGTATCGAGCCGCGAGTGGAACGAGTTCCTCATGCTGGGCGATAACCCGCACATCGCGCTGCAGGACTGGACGGTCCGCGACATCCGGTCGTTTGCCCGAGACCGGCTCGCCGAGACGCAGAGGGAGGACACGGACCTTCTTCTAGAAGAGATCACCAAGCGCGCCGAGGGCGTCTTCCTGTGGGTCAAGCTGGTCATCGACGAGTTGTGGGAGCCGCTGAGCAACGGCCTCCCCATGAACGGCCTGGTCGCGCTCATGGACAACCTGCCGGACGAGCTCCCGCTCTTCTATGAGCGCATGTTGTCCAACATACCCCAGCGAGACCACGAAATGTTTCTGTGCATGTTCGAGCTGGTCTTGTCGCCTGGGAGCTACCGCCTCACCTTGAGCGAGTTCTCACTGGCCGTCGAGCTCATCCATCCCACTTCCACGTTGCCGCAGGATGTGTATTTGGAGAGAGCCGAGGATCGAAAGCGGTGCGACCTTGTACGGAGGCGCGTCAGGGCCTGCTCGGGCGGCCTCCTGGAAGTAACAAATTCACTCGGGCCCCCGGTGCAGTTTATCCACCAAACTGCGAAGTCTTTTGTGTGCAATGTGGAAAACTCGGAATGGTTTGACGGCAAGTCGGCTTCAGATCTTATTGTTGCCGGTGCAGAGAGGATAATGAGGCTCGTTGTTCAGCTATTTGGCCATATGGACAAAACGTAAGCAGTCTCTTTTCCTGCTCCCTCTTCGTTTTTGCTTTTCTTGTATTGTGCAGTTGCTGATCCTCTTCTTGCAGTCCGCGGTGGCCTTATTTTCGCCGCTGGATCCGCAACAGGAAGACAAATTGGCCCGAGGGATACCCCCATTTCGATTCGTACCTTATTGACGAATTCGTCTTCCATGCTGTCAGTTTACAGGATATATCGAGACTTCCGAGCCAAACCGTTATAAACGAATTCCGCGAATCCTTGGCCGAGCATTGCGGACCTAGGTGGCTGGAAATGTGGCGGGCTGAGCTTTCCTGTAGCCTGATGCCGGCTTCGTTTCTCGAGTTCCTAGTATATAACAGTCTGCTCCAAGTCGCCCAGCGCGAGATAACGCAAAACCACAGCCGGGGCCTTACTGATGCGGACAGCGCCAGACTTTGGTATTGTGTAGTAGTGGGAAACAGGCGGGAAGCGGACGCATCCGAAAGCATCAACAGGCAGAAATGGACATACGCCTCGAAATGGCTGTGGCAAGACTTTGCGCGATTTATTTCCAAGCAAGGCTGCAGTCTCCGCGGAACCTTTTCCCTCGACATTGCAGACGATTTGGCCTACGCGGATGGCAACAGAATTCCGAGCGGCGATGTACAGGACGATGATCAAGCCAGCACAGATACGGAAGAGCATTCCGAACAGGAGGAGAGGCAGCAGGATGGTCGCATCGCCGAAGGGAATAGCGTCGTACGCAGCCGAAAGAGCAGCAGGAGCCACAACCACAGCACCGGCGCAGCCATATCACAAATTCGGAGACCGCACAATATGATAAGAGCTTCCAGGGGTAAGGCTCCGATAATAGAGGACATCACGCCTCTGCACATGGCTTTAGGGTTCGCGCGCACCTACAATATACGTCACTCCATGGTGAAATCTTGTAACGTGGATATGATACGTATCCTCGTGGAAAGTGGAGCAGATGCAGCAGCCAAGTATCAGAACCTCTGGAAAAGGCCGAGAGACTACGCAGAAAGAACAGCGGTCCACTACCTGCTTTGCAAGGATCCGGATGAGGGGAACCCATTCGACCACCGGGAGCTGGGCGATGCGCTATCGAGGTGCATCGTTTCCTTTTTCGATCACGGCCTGGATCCCAACGCGGTGGACAGCTATGGTACAAGCATTCTCGAGTGCGCAATTCCTTTCTGCCCGGCAGGCTTTATCGAGATGCTGCTCCAGAGAGGTGCAAAAATAACACCACGTTTGCTTACCGAGACGGGCGAGTTGATCCCTGCGGCCTCGGACATTCTCGGCAAGCCCAAATGGCGGCAACCAGAATTCTACACCCCCGAAGCTAACCGCCTTGTGCAGCTGCACAACCCGACCTGGGTGCAGAACAACCCCAAGGGGCTGGTGAAAGTAGTCGGAGGCCTTTCCGTCTATGCGGCGAGAGCTATAGCTAGCCTTCCAGCATCATTTTCGAAATTCTAATCAACTTACATAGCATTTTCATAAGTTACTGTACAATTAATGTATAAAAATCTGTTTCGGTTCAGTTCCTCTCTAGTTGTTATGCACCTAGGATAGAGGTAGACAAGTTATGTGCAGCATGCAAAACTGGCCCGGCTTCCTCTGCCTCAGTCTGTCGGAAACGAGACCTTCGATGTATGCGCAGTCTGGTACCACAACAACTACCTTTGAGAATATATCACCGGATCTCCAGAAGGCCGTGGTTTCTACCATTGTAGAGCAATCCGAAGGCCGAATCCCCGTCTTAGTGCGGACTCAGTACCGTGGCCGCTGGACAAAATCTACTAAAATTAGAGGCTTTATTCAGATTTGCTGCTCTTAGCTATGGACGGGACATAACAAGGGGCTTATCAACGACAACGAAAAAGATTGCAAAATCTACTTCGCTAGAAATACCACAGAGAATCGTTTCATCGGTTGTCCATTCTCATAGTATTACACCCTTATATTCGCCCTCTCGTTATTAAGTTCTCTATCGCGGCACAATGGACAAATTTTCGCCAGTAAATTCCAACTTGTTAGCCACTCGCAAGGTTTCGGGGTCGACATACACCATGAGGCTCATGTTGGTCCGCCCCAGGTTGTACACGCGGAAGACTATGTAGATAGTGCTTCGGCTCGCCCGCGTAAGCATGCATTCTTGCATCTGTAGGTCTCGTTAGCCGTGTCGCTGGTATTTCACACATTCTCAGACCGACAGAGGCCGCTTACCCTTTTGTACTGTGCCTTACTCATAAAGAACGGCGTGTCGCAGTGGGACGTTGTCGTCTTAACCTCGAAAAGTACTGAGGCCTCTCGCTGGACCACGAATTTCTATCCGGGTAGCCCTGCCGGGCCAGCAAGTTGGTCAGAATGCCTGCAGTGTCAAAGTAGGTGATGTCGGACGTCTCCCCCCCCCTACCATGGCTCCATATCGGCGTACTTGGGGTGCGATTTGACGTAGCGGTGCATATTGCTTTGCCAGTTGTCGCGGCAGAAGCCGGGCAGTTTCTCCGGCAAGCCAGACAGAAGCTTAAAGACGTACAGCTCACCGACTGCGCCCACGCGGCAGTCGCGCTTAAAGGAGCTGTAAGCGTGAAGGCCGGTGTCCACCAACGTGTCGCCGCACGCGAGAATGCTAGCGAGCAGCTGGCTCGTGCCGAATGACCCATCGTCTGGGATCGTCTTGTTTCGGGCGGCATCGATTACCCAGCCCAGAGATTGGTGTAGGCGCTATCACCGGTCCTTGTCACTGTAGCGAACTCTGGCGTGGCTGGGGCCGTGGTGGGGAGATGACCAAAGGCGGCATGGGGTGCTTGTGAGTCCTGGCGCCGTACGCTCGCCGGCGTGAAGAGTCTGCGGGACGGGGGTTGCTGCGTCGGAGCGGTATTTTTGTTGTCGCCTTCCTCGCGGTTGATACCAGCAGGAGTCCGGTGGCCATCAACATCGTCGTTATTTAGTCCAGCCCCATCACCAGCGATGTGCACTTCTGTTGCTGCTCGCGGCTGGGGTGTAGATGTGCCCGATGTCTCGGAGTCGATCTGCTCGTCGGTATCCTCAACATCATTGATCAAGGCTATGCCGTTCTTTTCGAGGACCACAGCTGTTCTCGAGCGAGGGGCCATCAAGATATCTTGGGTGGCCTTGGCCCCCTTGTCGAGTCTGACGGAGGTCGTTTCGCTGGGCCGCCCCATCAAAATAAGCGGCCCCGGGGCCAGCCCCCGCCAAAGACCAGCCCAGGATCCCGCTCTGAATGGGTCCGTGCGCTATGTGTGATAGCAAAGGATGAAGTAAGATACGAGTACTCGTAGGCAGCCTACGGAGTAAGCTATGAACATCCTAGCTGCACTCTACCAACCGGGGTACTGCACTCCTGTCGTCTGCGGCCGTGGGAATACTGCAGAAAAGTGACGCGGAGCTGGCCACCTGCCAATACCTGGCTGTAGCTACGAGTAGTTGGTGCGGAATGCTCGTCCCTGCGAAGTGGGACTTCTACGAACCGTTAGAGGGGTGCGGGGTTGATGGGCTGATCTTACCGACCGACCAGACTAGGCCCCGTCACTGTCGGAAACAAGGAATACCAGTCGATGAACCACTAACGCCCCGGGGGAGAAGATGGGTGGGGAAATACCGAGCCGCCAGCTATCCAGCATTACCTCCCTAACCTGGAACAGCGACTCAGCACCAGTAATCAATCGAGTATATCAATGTTACGGGAGCGAGTGTTTGTGAAGCAGCGGGAAGTGGTCTCATGGTTGAAGCAGGACGCTACGTAGCCCTATATCGCCCTACATATACGATGTAGCGCTCGGGTGATAGCCAATAGTACGACGACTGGCAGCCGACACACAGCCACTGTTGTATCTTATCGGCATCCAATGGATTGTACTGTAGCACCCCCTCCCCCCTTGTGCTTTCGTCAGAGCGAGGGCACCCTCCCGTTTGCACCTTGTAACGATTCAGCATATAAGGCGGCGGCTGGTCAACTTTTGAGACGCACTTGTATTCAATTCCCCCGTATAACACGACGGGTTTTGATGAGACGAAGGTCTCAGTCCTACTTGGCTACCTCTATCTGTCATGGTTGGTCCACGCAGAGACGTGGGTACAAGCTCGAAGACGTCCAAAAGAACCGCATTACCAAGAACTCGCGGAAGCTACACTCCCATTGGGGAAGTGACCGGCTGTGGGACCGTCGGGGACCCTCAGGTGAGCGGAACTTTCCTTTGACGGCAGTATATAGCATAAGCACTCATTGTTTACTGTAGATTACTTGGTTTATTGGGCGCCCGAGAAAACATGCGGGTGTTATCTACGAACATATTGTTCGCGACGCGGCTAGTATCACCGGACTCGGGGTCTGGTATATCAGGTATCTTATATTCCTCTTTTTGGTGACCGCATCATTTTCTGGGAGCCTTGGAACTGGTCTAAATAATGGCAGGAGCGTCACCCACTTTACCACCAGTTTAGGCGGAGCCGCAGTGAAGGATGATCCGCACTTCACGGTGTTCGCTGATACTGAACCGGGAGGAAGCCAACAGGAGGACTTCGAATTTGAGGGCCACATATACGTTATAATAGATGACAATGGTGGTCATCCGCGGCGACCTCTTCATCCAGACGAGTTTGAGTTCACGGATGCAGAGTCTGCAGCCCCTGTGGTTCTGTACGACACGACGACTCAGGACGCAAATACTGTTTTCTTCGCCGATGAGTACTACGACCTTTGCGATGGCTACGGGTATGCTGAGGAAGAGTCCGCTATGGATCCTCAGACGAAGACGATCGGGGGGGCATCAAAGGAAAAAGTGAAGAAGAAGAGGAAGAGGAAAGGAAAAGGCAAGGCCTCGGACGCGTAGCCTGTGTATCAAATTCTCTACAGGGTACTGCAATTTATTCAGAACTTATGGCCATGATAGTAAGCCCGTAGCATTGCTAATCACGTTCCGCCTTCTCCGCCTCAAAGTAGCAGGTTGAACCAGGTGTGTTTCACAACATCCTGCGCACCAAGCCGCTCGTCCTGCTGGTATCTTAATAGTTTCTCTAACAGATCTGCTAGAGCCTTCGCCTCGGCATCTGATATCAACTGATGCTGTGGATCTGCCCGTTCATGGCCGGCAGAGCCAGGGCGATCCATGATCTTTTCGTAAATTTTATACACACGCTGCGCGCCCGGCTCGGCGATTTCATGCGGCGCCGGTGTCGGGCTAGGTGTCCCAGTCTCTGGGTCATCTTCATAGAATTCTGCCCATTGACCTGGTGGTCGACCAAGGAGAGAGGCGACCTCAGCAACATACTCTATTTTTGAGAGAGAGACTAGTTGGAATACGTCGAAAAGTCGCCGGCCGAGTCGAATTTCGTATAGTGTGCATCCCAGAGACCACAGATCCATCGTAATGCCACCAGAATTTTCTAGAACGACCTCCGGAGCCGCATAATTAACCGGAATACCAAATGAGGGAGGTTGTGGCTGCTGATTTATGTAAAAGGACTGTCCAAAATCGATCACCCCAATGCGTGGCGGATTATGAAAGTGATTGACCTCTTCGAAATCAACTGGATAAACGAGATATTTGGGCGCGTAAGGCACTTCTGGAGTTGGCCGAGAATCGCGGCGAATGTGCACGTCTGTCGTTACCGGCTCTCCGAGTAACGACATCACCTCTTGCTCGCCGAGGCCGTCAAGACTCTGCAACTTCAAAAGTATATTTGACGGTCGGAAATCTGCCATGCAAACTCATTAATATAGACCGCCAGAGCTGTGGCTGTTGAGCTCACCTGCGTGGCAGATACTGCGAGTGTGAAGCGAAGCTAACGCCTCGGCTGCTTGTTGGGATACTTGGCGAATTAGGTCGACAGCATTCTCCTCGTCCCCAAAGATACGTCCCGCATTGTCCACTGTTGGGCCGAGCACGGGATAAACAAGACAGACATGTGTTCCGTTGGGGCTTCGGCTTTCAAACCGTCTTAAAGGAAAGCACAGGTATTTATCGGCATCTCCTCCCTCCATATCTATAGAAGCGAGCTCAAGACTGTCTTTTCCTGTTTCGCTGGCCACAAGTATCTTGACAGCGACATAGGTCGGTACATCAACTTTCTGGTCTCGGCAGAGCCAAACAGTCGAGTAGCCGCCATGGCCTAACTTCTGAATGACGCGGTATTGACCATTAAGGAGCTCGTCTTGCAGATGGATAGGATGATACCCGCCAGGTCGATACCCGTGAAGCTTTTCCAAGTCCTCGTCCAGTCCCCGAATGTAGAGCCTCCTCCACAGCTGCTCAATTGCTTGAGGCAAATCTGGAACGACTCGGCTGACGCCAGCTTTTAATGGTTGCGTCGGCTTGGCAGTCGGTTTTGGAGGCATCTTGCATCGCGAAAATGACTGGGAGCTTTGTTTGATGTGCACATTCAGTGAATGGCTTGATCAATGGGAGCACGGGCAGCAATTCGCAATTAGAACGCTCTAATATTAATCCGGTAGCCCCACTAGCGGCATTTTCCACGATCCCCCATTTCCATTAGCGGCGAAGCTCTTTCCGTTTTGTTCGCCTCCGAAGTACGACAGACGGTGAAAGGGAGGAAAATGGCAGATTCGTTTATCATCATCTATTACACGTTTTAAACCCCAGTATTCATGGTTTTCCATTTTCATTTATTTCGTGGCTAAATCGGCCCGCACCGTAGATATAACGGGCAAGTAATCAAACCGAATAAATGATGAGCGTTGCTATTTGTACTGCTGTTTTTTGCTATCAGTAGTGGATTTTACTGATAAGAAAAAATGTACATTAGCCAAGTCTACGATATGCAACACTATTGGCCGAGCCATATTATACGCTATAAATGTTCGCATACGACGTAAACCTGTAGGCGACCAGCATAATAGGTAGTAATAGCACTAAAGGCAAATGTAAAAGCAAAGGCAGATGTAAGATAATTACAGAGTACTACTACTATATGTTATTAAAGCTTAAAAAATAAAGGCCAGCAGTAAACATAAAGATTATTCTAGCCAACTATTACAAGAAGGTAAGCGTTAATAGCGGAGCGGCAGCGGCTTACACTATAATTTGGCAGGTCTACAGCGGTATGTAAGAATGTTGACCCACCCATTGTACCTTTTTCCTTATCTTCGAAAAGTCGAGCTGATAGCAAAAAACAGCAGTACAAATAGCAACTCTCTAAATGATACAAGTAGCAACAAAACAGCTGATCTGAAACTCACATACCACCTATGATGCTGTAACCATTATGAAGCTGCCTTGCCATTTCATCCGCTCTAGATGCGACCTCCGATGATGTCAGTTCTGTGGATAATGCAGTATACGTATAAGATGAAGAATGACAGGGTAGCCGAAGTAGAATGGCAACACGAATGAACTGCTCGCGGATCCAGTCTTGCTGCCCAGCACGTAATAGCCTAGTTATGAGACAGCCATTTGGACTGGCTAGCAGGTTCAAGAGCCGACTCAACGGTCCAAGGAGGTGCCAGGCACCCTGCGCAATTGCATGGTGTTTGTGATCATTCTGAGACGCGATGGCTTCGTCCAAGTATTCATCCCAGTCGCGCAATCGCGCATCGCCCCGAGGCAGGGAATGCTGACTAGGAAAAGTAATAGCCGGATCGGAAAAGTCGCCGAGACTTGATGGCCGGACTCGGTTACCAAGGTAAAATGGCACGGCATAGCATATTTCGTCAACAATGACCTGCAAGTCCTCTTGCAGTGTGGTTGCAATACAGCTTGACCAAAACTCGGTGCCATTCCAGTCAACACCTCTTTCTCCAGGGCGAATTTCCTGTCTGTCCAAAAGTGCAAGGATCATCTGGATACATTTTAGGCGATAGTACCGCCATAGATTCCAGATCGATGCTACCTGACAAGAGTTGTAAACATCGCATGTCTCTTGGTAGCTGGTGCATGACGGTGAAAAGTCCCGGCTGCTGGTCAATCGCAGCGGATGCCAGTGCCTTGGCAAAGTTTCCGCCCAATGTAATAGACGTCTGTAGATGCACATCGCCTGCCGAATCCATTTCAAAGGGTTGGGCGGGTAAGGCGAAGAGGATTGCAGGAATGGCTTTCCCAACAACGCAGCGTGGTCGACCTGCAAATGAACAATATCGTGGCCGATCTCGTCTAGCATGGAGCTCGGATTAAGAGGCGCCGCCGTTCCATATCTGGTTCGTAGTTGTGACAACGCTGGATTGGAGAGAAGTTGGCCGTTGCGCAGAGCCAGCGAAACCTCGATATGCAAGAGAAAACGAGCCAGACACGATTTGACCGTTGTGCCCGATGCATCGGTGGCATTGGAAGAATCCGGAAGCTGAAGCAAGGAGATCGCACCATGTAAATGGTGTTGCAATACCGTCTGTGCCGTATATACACCGGCCACGTTTTCGCGCCAGTGCAGCAGAAGAGTAGCCAGCATAGTGTGAGGCTTTCTCCGCTCCACGGGATCTTGGAGGGCCGCGCGAAGACTAACGAGGCATTGGCCGAGTTCCTTGCCTGGAGACAAGAAAGCAGACGGCCCATCGGCCCACAGAGCCAGGTGGTTGCAAGAAATCACAGAGACAGCAGTCGCCAGAGGCGATCCCGCCGGCTCCGTGTTGAGGATCGGGATGATGGTTTCAAAAAACCCACGAGTCGATTCGAGCCCCCGGCCAATGGTTACACATTCGTGCAAGAAGAACTTGACCGCCGCATCTTTGTATGCCGTTTGCACGAGCGAGGAGCGCATAGCATCGGCAGGCGGAAATCCAAGCTGCAAATCTCGACTCTTCAAGCCCCTTTCCGGTTCCTTTTCGACATTCTTTCCAGAGCTCTTCTCAAATTCCCGGGGCTGTGAAGATGTGCTGACAAATATCTGGCTTTGGTCCTTGTATCGGAGTTTCCGTGGATTTTTGTGATATCCTTCGCATTGTATGCCAATCTTGATGCATCGTAAACAGTGAGGTTTGGCTTCGTCGCACTTAACACGGCGCTCTCTGCAATTGTCGCATCGTCCGGAAGGTCCATGGTTCACCATCGTTTTCTTTTTTTTTTTTTTTCTGTAGCTGTGACTTCTCTTCCAGAAATGGTGATTCTTTTGCGACTTCGTAAAAAAATACCGATTGCCCTGAATGTTTTGCTTATCGCAGTCGGGTTTTTAGGTTGGTAATACTCCGAAACTGTAGGCAACCATCATGGCTTCCCCCAATTACGTCGTGTTCGCAAAATAATTTCCCGTTTCGGTTTAGTCCGGTCTCTCCGGAGTACTTGTGGATGATTTATCCGTAGTCGCCCTAAAATAACCATCAAGGCAGCAGCGTTTTTTAGCATATTTGTAACATGATGATCGTCTTGGCAATCCATTCAGGTGCTCGGAATCAAAACACCTCGAGGTTTAAGCAGTCCCAATTGACTTCTATGCCGTCGTTACATTCGATTGTGGCAAGAATCATATCCTCGCAAAACAAATGCCCATTCCGGAATAGTGGGCTCGTGAGACTCGAATAATACGGGCTTCAAAGGTGATGAACTAGATGAATAAAGGTATATAAGTAGCCACGTTCTTAAGAAAACTAGTTAGGACTATTCTGCATAGACAATCAATCAAATTTCCAGACAGTTTCATTAGTATTTCAGCAACATTCCAATTTCCAGCAGCTATGAAGATCAGCTCACCATCGTCTATTCTCTACTCATCGGCGGCCTTGCTTCTGGCGGCAGAGTATGTAACCTCTGCTGATGTTCCGACTCTTCTTTTAAGCACCGACGACTCGTTCAACTTCGAACTGCTCAATCCCTTGGGCTCTGCTACAACCGGAGGCGGGGACATCGCCGAGGTTCTTAGTGCTGCCAAGAACATCGAGGCTGGCGATTTTGAGTCCTTTAGTCTGAATTTTTGGCAACTTGCCAACCAGACCAAGGCCCGTGCTCTCGATGAGGAGATTGCCTATGATCCCGTCAATGTCCAGGATTCTTGGTTCTCTGCCGCCAAATACTTTCGCCGGGCCGACTTCTATCTCCACGGGAATTGGGATGATCCGCGGTTGAGTCTTCTCTGGGCCGAGCAGACGGTAGCGTTCGACAATGCCATCCACTCTCTTTCTGTGCCTGGTGAACGCGTCAAGATCCAAACGGATGGCTTTACCATTGAGGGGATTTGGTACGCTGCCCATGCTGCCTCTGCTGCCTCTACCAATACCAGCGCCCAAACGCAGACTTTGGTCCTCACGAATGGGTATGATGCCTCGCAAGAAGATATATATCACCAATACGTCGCTGCGGCACTCGCTCGTGGGTGGAACTGCCTCACCTTTGAAGGTCCAGGTCAGGGCACCGTGCGGCGAGACCAAAATATTGGGTTTATTCCGGACTGGGAACGTGTCGTCACGCCTGTCGTGGATTATCTCTTGACCGAAAAGGCGGCCCTGGTCGATCCCGAGCGTCTCGTCCTGCTGGGAAACTCAATGGGTGGATATCTAGCGGCTCGTGCCGCGGCGTTCGAGCATCGGTTTGCTGCAGTCGTACTTGACGGGGGCATTTGGGACTTTCATGCTGGATTTGCAGCCCAACTTCCAGAGTATCTACAGTCGCTTTTCAACACAGGCAACCAGTCGGCTTTCGACGATAGCATTCTCGCGTTGACGGCACAGGCAAATACCAGCACCACAATCCGGTGGGGTGTCGACCAGGGTTTGTGGTCATTTTACACCCATTCTCCTTATGTGTGGCTGAACATGACGCGCGCGTATGCTATAGAAGATGTCGTGGATAACATTCAAGCTCCTGTCTTCATCGCTGACGGCGAATATGAGACAGTTTTCACTGGTCAGTCCGCGACGCTGAAGCGTGCTCTCGGAAGAAAAGCAACGTTACATATCTTCAATGGCACAGCTGGCTATCATTGCCAGATTGGTGCCGTAAAGGAGGCCAACAGTGTCATTTTTGGTTGGCTGAACAAGACCCTGGGGAAAAAATGAAGACAGGAGCTTTTCTAAGCTGGTCGAGCTGCCCATTTTAATCGCAACGCATGACAGACAGCTGCAACTCAAACAATGCCTGCCTCAATTACTAGAAACTACATTTTATATAGCAAACTGTCAGCTCAAAGCATACACTTGTAGCCAAAGTGTTATATCATTGTTTTTCTCTGAAAGTTCTAGCAACCAGGCCCAACTAACAATTCGTTCACCTCGCACATTACTAACAAAATTGCCGACTTTTGACTACTTGAAATCAAGCAATGTTTGATTTCTGCGTAAAGGGTTACAATTATCTCTTTAGTGGTGTGTTATATTGGGGGGCCGGTCTGACTAGCGAGAGAAACTGGTTGGTGCCTCTCCGGGGTGTGTCATGGACTTTTGGTCAAGTATATGGAGGCAGCACCAAATCTCGAGGCGCACTCTGGAGTACAAGGCACAGGCGTGCCCGAAGCTGTTACATTCTATGAAGATGCAAAAGTTAAGTATCAATTAATGATTGTGAGCACTACAATAATTCCGCGGCTTATACACGATAAGAAACCAGGCTGGACTTCCCTCTATAAAACAGGTGGACTGGACAAAGGTAGAACAGCCAAATTAGAGTTGGTAAGGGCAACATACGTAGAACAGACTAAGCCCTGGTCTGCGCGCACAACGCAGGCGTGGTTCACCAGTCAACCTATCACGAGAATATATTATAAGATCTACTGAAGGACTTGGAGCTTACTGCAAGCCTTGCAACTGGTCTGGATGTATATACTTATAAGGATCACCGTAGGATCTTCAGATAAGACATCCTTTGTGTTACAGACAAGAGGTGCACTGAGCAGAAGCTACACATTGTCTCTTACCAGTGAATATACGGATAGCCAAAAATTACCGCAACTTACAAGTAGTACTCCAGAACGCTCTTAGTAAGAGAGTTGCTAATTCTACTATAGCGCCTTTGCTATCTCTACTATATTTTCCGATAAGAAAAAGATACTTAGGTAGGCTATAAATCTAACATATTATTGGCTGGCCTTCACAGGCTAGCGCTTAAATATGTAAATTATATTTTTGTTGTCTCGCAATAGTCTATTAAGCAAAGACTGTACAGTGACAGCGGAGGAGGCAGAGATAGCGACGGTAGCGGCGACGGCGACGGTAAAAAGGACTAAAAGGGAGGACTATATAATAGCAGTAGGTATAGACTTTAGCTTCGCAACAAGCGCGTTAATTATTAGAGTAAGACTTGCAATATAATTAGCAAAAGTCGCAATTATTTTACAGGCTAGGACGTGGTAACGATTAGGGGGGAGTCTACTTAATAACCGGGAGCAGTACAGTGGGCTTACAGCGGTAAAAAGGATGGACCCACCGATTGTATCTTTTTATTATCTTATCTTTATCGGCTCTTATCGGCTCTTATCGGCTCTTATCGGCGAAATATAGTAGAGATAGCAAAGGCGCCATAGTAGAATTAGCAACTCTCCTTAGTAAAGGATGTCGGCCTGTCCGAACTTGTCAATAGGCCGAAATCGGCCACGTGGAGTGTATGGAGTACGTCCCACCTATTTAGAGAGGGATTCGGAATTCCCGGCAGTACGAAGTAACTAGACTTTTCAGCTCCTAACCGAAGTGTCTGTAAAATTTAAAATGTCTTCTAAACCTTATGTAGTTTACAAAATGGTAAGATACTGTCGGCAACTTGGCTTTAGGCAGAGGATGCAACACTGTGAATAAAATGAGGGTCTTTCGATTGCTAAGGTCGTGATATGTTGGGGAAGAAGAACCACATCCAGGGCGCAGAGACTTTCATGGGTCAGACACCACTATTACTCCCACTGACCAATCAGATGCCGCTAGTGGACCACTGGCCAGAATCCTAACAGTGTAGCCCGTTCAGTATTCTGGCAGATACTTGAATTTTTAAATCCAGACTACGGTGTACGCGCTGGTTTGGTTAATACAAGCAAGGATGCAGGCTGGCCCTAACCGAGTCAGCCTACTCCGTGCGATATAAAACTAGAGGTCAGAGCGTATACCAGTAGCGTAAATTATGTAATCAATCGGGTTTCTCGCTGTCTACGAGTACATAGTAATCCTTTATTGTTGTTCTTTTGCTCCTTTCTCTTCTTTCTGGGTAAGTTGAAAGGCCGTATGCAAACTTGCATACTCTGGCACAGGCTAGGAGCACCTCAAGAAATGCGGGGGGCGCTGCAGAAATACCTGAAGAAACACCGGAACAGACACAAGCGATGGGACAAAAAGGCAGTGAGGTACTGCCAAAGAAATCGCTCTTATTTGCCTCCTGGGTGCCACCGAGCGCCGCGACTGCGGCACCACCTAAACCCTAGTTTGCACGAGGGCCCCTCCCCACTCCCGGTGTCCACCTCATCCACTTCGTCCGCCTCGTCTCCCTCGTGCGCATCGGCCGTCGTCAGGGCTGCTGGCGACGCACTAGATCGCAAGGATGCCGAAAACGGAAGTGCCGTCAGGACTCTCCTGACGCGCGAGGACAGGCATTCACCCGCCCAGGCGTCACCAGCGACCGAAAAAGGCCAGGTGACACCTGAGCGGACGCAGCTAGAAGGGGTCCGCGCCCGGCCCGCGCAACACAGTCTGACGTCACCTCATTGACGCGAGCCACCATCTCAGCCGTGATCAAGGTGGTGCCCGCCCCATCATCGTCCTCCCAGCCCATCACCGAACTTGCGCCGCGCGTCGCCGAACGGCCGGGGGCCGCCCACATATTGTTCGTAGGGAGACGGTCCCGAAGAAAGCTGACTAATACGTAGCTCTACTTGCAAGTCCTTGATTTTGCAGCTGGCCTTTATGCTTAACCATCTGATTTGATAAGAATCCGCAACATCGATACGCTCGTACGCGAGGAACGCTTCCTTTATATAACTAACGGAAATGAATAATTCACAAAATGCAATAATGTATGCAGCTTGCGTTGCCTGCCGATACATCCGGCCGGTACATCCGGCGGAAGTTCGTCGTAAGGTGCGTAGAAAAACCGTACGTGGGCAGATTTTTGTTGCAACCCACTATTAAGCAAGGGATTTAGGCACGGTAACAGTAAGCAGCTTAAATAGGAGGGTTAATTAGTAATGTAGCGGTACAGAATAAGGTACATTGGCAGGATTCTGTGGCGCAGACTTTTTACTAGGGTTTTCTCTACTTTTACTTATTCTAGCCAATCAGAGGCCGTTATTACGTGCCTCCCTGACTTAGCCTAGAATGGCCACAGTGCGCTTTATTCTAGAGTCTTATACTCCCCCTAAATATGCGTAACTAAGGCTATTTCTAGTAGCCTTGTACTATCGCTATTTTCTAAAGGCGCTAGCGGTAGTAGTAGTAGGCCGCTTGCTATTACTAGCACCCTCTTTTATAGATACTAGCGATAGTAAAGGTAGGCCGCTAGCTATTGCTAAAGGCCCTTAGACCTACTACGTTATCGTAGCTTGCCTCTTTACTAACCCTCTCTTCCTCCTTATATTAAGCCTCCTTCGGCCTCGCTATAATTGTTAAAATGTAGTACGCTTATAAGGCTTTATAGTCTTTACTTTTATACCTTTTAGCTTATAAGGCGTAAAAGTAGTCGATTAAACGTAGACTTTAGTATAAGCTTTATAAGGATATCCGCGATTTAACTCTTTAAAAGGACGTATTTAACTTTAATTAGTCTTACTATAGCGCACTCTTTAAAGTAGTACTATTTTACGTTAAAGTACTTGCTTTTACCTTTAAATTCGAGCTTCTTTGTAAGGCTAATTATAAACTAGTTGTTAACCTTTAAGGTAATATTGCTTTAAAGGCTAATTTTAGCTAGGAATTACTTAATTTAGCGCGCTTACGTTATTATAAAGTAGGCTACGCCGTACTCCGCCTTATACGTTAACGTATAAACGGTTAGGGTCTTTTTAGTAGTTTAGAAGATAGGACCGCCGGCTATTCTAAAGACGAATTTATAAAAGGAGTACTAATCGGTTTTATCGTCGGCTTAAGAGGCGTTAACTTAGCCTTTAATAGTAATATGCCCTTTCTTAACGTTTAGCTATTTAGTATAGGTAATAGCGTACTCTTCCTTCCTTTTTAAGTATTATAAGATACGCTTTATTAACTTAGCGTAAGCCTTTTACGGTCTCTTTATTACTTTTAAGTGCTTATAAATAGCAAAGGCTAAGTTAGGCCTTGTTATAACGCTAGCGTAGTTTAGCTTACTATTAACGTACTAGTAGTAATAGATTTTTATAAGGTTTCCCTCTTTTTTAAATTTAATTAAATTCGTAATAAGAGTGTTAATAGGGTAGTAGTCCGCTATACCCTTACTTTTTAAGAGGTTAAGGAGATAGGTTAGTTGTAAAAGGGTAATTTAACTACCCTCTTTACTAACGCTAACTTTAATTTTAACGCTAAGTAACTATAATAGCGTAAAGGTTATTTTAACTTTAAGTAGTTTGCTTAAATCCTTTTTAAAGGAATTAAGGTTTTAATTAAACCCTACGTAAAGGGCGTCGTCGACGTAGGTAACGATTAATACTCCTCTCCCGTAGTAGGTAGCTAAATCTAAGAGGAGTAGCTTTAAGCTAACAACCTTTAGCTTCTCTTAAAGCTTTTATTACTACTAGTAGCCTACTTACTTTAAGCTATAAAGGGCCCGTTATAACTAAACAACCTAATTAAGACTCTAGTTAAGTCTTTACGCTAGTTGTAGCCTCTTTTCGAAGAATTAGCAAAATAATTCGCCTTAACGTATAAATATATCCTTGTTAAGGAGGCTATAAAGGTAGGCCGCTACTACATTAAACTAGCGTATTATAAGGTCTTACTAAACTACTAACGCGGCGGCTAGCCTTTAAGAGTCGGCCTTAGAGGTAAAGGCGTAGGTCTCGTTATAATTAATCCTCTCTCTTTGTTAAAAGCCTTTAGTAACTAGCCTAGCCTTCTTCTTAATCTCCTCGTTTGCTAGGCCTCTTTTACGTTATAGTACTTAGCGGCTTATAATCGCCTTCCTACCTTTTAGTAAATCTACGAATTTAAAAACGTCTTTCGTAATTAGTCCCTTTAGTTCCTTAAACATCGCTTCCTTTTATTATCTTACCTTACTACCCTTAAGGGCTTACTTTATAAAGGGCTTATCCGCGTTATATATAGGTTATATAAAGTAAAAGGAGGAGGAAGGGGCGTTAAGAGCCCGTTTAGGATTAAGATTTACTTCCCGTTTAGGATTACTTTTATAATTTACTACCCGTTTAAGATTAATTAAATTTAACGCTAACTAGGCGTTAAGGGCGTTAAAGGCGTTAAACTTTATAATTAGAGGATCTTAGAGATCCTTAAGGTTAAAAATATTTTTAGGACTATTAGGAAGCTTACCGTTACTCTCCTCCTAAACGTTAAAGTTAAGGATAGGGATAATAACGTTCTTGTTAGTAGCTTCCTCTTTAACGGTCTCCCCGTTAGTTATAATCTTTTTAGTCCGGCCTTAGGTTCCCTTAGGCTAAGATTTAAAGTATTCGGCGTCGTCGTTAGTAATCTCCTTAAAGATGTAAACGTCTTTAGAGATTACTAGCTTTTAGCGGTTAATTAGCTAGTAGTAGTAAAGGTAAGTACCTTAGTATCTAATTAAAATCGCCTTTTTACTACAAGGGTTTAATTTTAAGAGCCTCTTCTACTAAATAACCTAATTAAGTATACGTATAAAGACCTTGCTACTAATAGTGCGTAAGTAGCGAAGGTTTAGCTTAAAGTTTAAATTTAAAGCCTTCTCCTATTTTACTTAAGGGATCTCCCCCTTCTTATTAGTAGTAACGCTAATTAAATATCCTATAGTTTTTACGACCTTAGACTATAGCGCTAGTAGGATATTCCCTTATATGTAAAGTACTTTAGTGCGTATTACAATCTCCTTTACAGCCCTCTTACTACTACCGTTTTCGGCGGAGTTGTAGATAAGGCTTATAATAAGTTAAATCCCTCTTAGCGCGTAGTATCTCTTAAAGTAAGTAACCTAAATATTAGTGCTATTATTTATATAAAGCTATACGTAAAAATATCCTAAGCCTACGGCGTTACGTTTAATAACAGCTTTAATCGCCGCTAGCGCGTCTAACTTCTTTTTATACGTTAAGACTTTAATTAGCCCTAAATATTCGTCCTTAACAACGGAAAAGTATTACGTACCGTTGTAAGAGATGTACTTAAAGGAGGCGAGGTTAATATAATAAACCTTGCTTAGCCGCTTTGCTTTAATCCTACGCACGTCCTTTAGCTTAAAGTAACGAGCTTTTAATATCTTGTAAGGCGTATATAAGGGCTCCGAGTCTACGGTTACAGCCTTTAGCTTAACTAAACCTCTAACTACTTACTTAATCGTTTCTTTAAGCGCTTTTTAAGCTAGGTAGCTTAGCCTTTAGTAAATAAGGCGCAGCCTTTAAGGCTTAGTTAAAGTTTGTGTAAAGCTTTTAAGTGCTTAAATTAATTAGATTTAACGTTAAACTCGTTAACCGTAAAGTAGGGCTTTTATTACCTATAAAGAGGTAGTAAAAATTTAGATTTAGTAATGTTAAGTTCTACTATTACTACCTTCTCTTTACTAATTAGCTTAGCCCCTTTAAGGTAATTGCTTATAAGGTAAAACCGTAAGCCTAAAAAGATATTAAAGGGGAAGGAACTAATTAAAAACACGTCCCTTATCGTTACTACGTAAGGCTAGCCTTTAAGGTTAGTTAGGGATAGTACTACTATCCTAACGCTCTTAGTAGTTATAATACCGCCGCTAGTATAAATCTTTATAGTAGTAAGGCGTTAGCTACCCTTTTTAAACTTATAAGGGATACGGCTTAACTACTTATCTTATAGCGCTAGTTCGGCAAGCAGTCGCTAAAGGCAACTACTAAAACGCTACGCTACTAATGTAGCGTAAGTATAGCGTAAGCTTATAGCGGCGACGCTACAAGCCTACCTTGCCCTAATTACACAACTCGTGCCTTAGCCGTAATACGGCCCTCTTATATATATATTCCTATAGCTACTATATACTATTTAGCTACTGCTCGCTAAGTTAAAGTCTAAATACTACCGTTACTTCTACTTATAATCGCCCTCGTATTACATATCGCACCTAACCCCTTACATTCTTTAACTTCTACTCTACGAGGAGCGATGTCCGATTACGAGGCGACCGGCTACTAAGCGGGAAACCCGCTATTTAATAACCGCGCGCCGCGGCCCTTAACGCCTTTACGTAGCTATGTAAGCAGTAGTTATACTTTATATATAAGCAACGTTAGTACCCTTAGCATAACCCTTAATTCGTTAGTAAGCCGTCGCTAAGTCCTTTTAAACGATACCCTAGTACCTTAATCGCCTTTACGATTAGACGAATATACGCGTATTATAGAGATGCTTAGCTAATTAACTAACGTAGTAGCTACGCGTACTGTAGGCTTAGCGAGTAATCGCTATTAAGACGATAAGCCGCTTTAGTATAGCGTTAGTTAGCTTAACGCTAACGCTACGGCTATTAAAACTAAAGAGTAGCTAGTAGCTATAACTAATGCTTATAACTTTAAAGGTTGCTATAACGCTTTAAATAATATAAAAATTATTTAGGTAAGCTTTTATTTAACTAACGACTTAGTTATAAACTAGTAAAAGTATTATAACCGCCTTTATATAGCTACTTTACTAATTACTTAACTTACGTAAACTTATTTCGTAGCGTTTATTTACTAAGAGTATATTAACCCTAAACTTTAAATATACTATATTTATAAGGAAAGCTAAAGCTTATAGTAAAGCACTAACTTACTAATCGTATATTAGCGTAAATAAAACTACTTTTAGTAGAAAATTAGTAATAATATAAGTTAAGCTAGTAAAATAGCGTAGCGCTACTAGTAAAGGCTTAATAAATACTTATAAAAGTAGTACTAAAATAAAACTATTAGTAAAACTTTTAAAACCGCCCTTAAGATTACTAACGCGTATAAAGAGTACTAAACCTAAAGGGCTAAACGGCGGAAGAAGCTTAAAGAACCGTAAAAGCGCCTTATAAACAATAGCTAAATAAAAGACCGTAACTAAAAGCGATCTCGCTAAGATAATTAGTATATAAACTAATTTAAGTTTAGCTAGTATAAGCGCTACTTAGCCCTTTAACTAGCCGCTAAACGCACGCCTACCGCTCCTGCCCTTAACCCTATAAAGACGGCCCCTAACAATATTAATATAACGTAGAAATACTAAAACTACGGTAAGTTTAAACACCGCGCCTAAGATTGCTTATAGCCTAAGAACCGCGCTTATTTCGAAGAGCTAGTTACTAAAGCTTTAAATTACCTTTAAGCACCTTTTAAGCGAGACGAGGACATAGTATTAAAAAACTAGCGCGGTTAATAGCGGAGTTTCGCCTGCTGTTAACCCTACCTACGTAAATATAAGGGGAATTTATCCCTTACTACTACGCGTTAGTTAAGATTTACTTACTTAGCGGCCGGAAGGTAAACGTTATAGCGCGTATAAATTCGTACTTAGACGTTAATATAGTTAACTTAAAGGTCGTTTAACAACTTAGTTTAAAGCCGCTAAAGCGTTACCTAAATCTAAATCTAGTAACACGGTTACCTTATGCTTACGTACGCGGCCCTCGTTTTGTAAACTTAACCAACCTTCTCGTCTAAAGGCGCGGCGTTAAGTTCTTCCGCTCTAGCGTATTAAACCTAATTAGACTTTACTTATATATATACTATTTCTAATTAGATTTAGTTATGTTAGTTAGATAAGTAACTAATCTACTAATTAGACTCTTATATACGCTTATACTCGTCCTTCGGCTAATCTAATTAGTTTCCCCTATAAATCTAATTAGCCTTTAGACAAACCTAATTAGATTTATTTAACGAATCTAATTAGCCTTTAGATAAGTCTAATTAGATTCTTATAAGGAATCCTTAGCCTTTAAATAATACAACCTACGCTTCTTAGTACTTAGGGCCCTCGCTAGCTACTAACTCCTTTAGAGTTAAACCTAGGCTCCCTCCTCCTAACTAAGCTATAGACTACGCTAAGGTGGCTGTCCTAGTGCCTTAGCACCTAGGCTAGCGTTATTAGTAGATACACTTAGATTTATACTTATAAAAACCTTTCTACATTTTATAAAATAACTTAAAAGCATTACTAATAAAGCAAACCTTTTACATTACCGTAACATAGTCCTAATTAACTAATACTAATTAAATCTAAGCATAGCTAACTACTAAAGAAAGACCTAAGCACATTCTTTGTTTATTCTATTTGTTTACTTCCCCCTTTTTTTTTTTTTTTTTTTTTTTTTTCTTCTTTCCTTACTAAAACACTATAAATTCTACATCTTTAAATATAAATACGCTTAACCTATTTAATTCTTACTACCTTATTATAACAAAATAACTTCTACGCTGTTTTTAAAGCTAAGTAGCTAAGAAAAGGAACTAATTACTCCTTATAGCCCCTCTAAGTAAAGGAAAAACGGACTACTAGTATAATAATAATCTTATATAACCTACCTAAATTATAGAAATAGGTAAGCAAGTACTTAAGCCTCGCTAATACTAAGAACTAATTAGAAATGCAATACGACGAACAAAGAAGTTAAAGCTATAACTTGCGGTATAGACTAGAGAGAGACTAGCCTACCTCCTTACTATTAGCCGTAGTAGCGGGTAAGATAAGAAAAACGGAGTTAAGCTACGACTTATAGCATAAACTAAAGAAAGACTAGCCTACCCTTTGCTAGTAGCTATAATAGCGGGTAAAAAAAGAATACTAATTTATTAAAATTTAATTAGGCCTATAAAGCAACTAATCGAACCTCGGAAATAGGGAGTAAGCTAGACTTACGGTAAGGACTAAAGAAAGACTAGCCTACCCCCTACGAGTAGCTACGAGGGTAGGTAGGAAGAAAGAGACATAAAAGAAGGATTATAAAAACGAAAAATTAAAAGAAAAACCCTCCCTTAACAAGTAAGACGGAAAAACGTATAAAAACACTTTAAAAATTAAACACACCTTATTCTATTGCCTATTTTTTATTTTATAGCCCTTAGCTATACTAGAATCCCTACTAAAAAGCATTCTACTATTTAAGCAATAACCCGTACTAAAGTAGTAATTAAAATAGTAGGAAATAGTTACCTTAATATTATAAGCAACATTACGCCTTAGTTTAGACTTAGTACTTTAGATAAGACTAATTAGACTTAACCTAGCTTTTAAGCTATAAAACTAGCTTAAGTACTTACGTAGGCCTTAGTAATCTATTGTTTAGTAGCAACAATGCCGCTACTTAGTAAAGACGGATTAAAAATATTTAATAAGAAAAGAGTAACAAACTACTTTAAAACCTTTAACTTTTATACTAACTAAGCATACTTAAGTAATAATAACCGCGTTAAGCAGTTCCCTTACTACTATATAAACAAAGTTAAAAACTAAGTAGAAGATATTGCTAAGTTTATACTTAGCTTTAATTAAACTACTACTTAGACAACGTTTATAAAAAAGACAAAGGAACACTTTTAGTTTAAAGACCCTTATTATAGCAAGGACCCTTAGTCCTACATCGACGATTAGCTTATAAAAGACCTCCCTTTTAATCTAATTTACCTTATAAAAGCTTTTAAAAAATTTAAAGGCCTTTTATTTAACGTAAAAATTAAATTAACTATAACGGAATATACTAAGCGCCTTATTAAAAAGCTCCTAAAGGATGCCTCTTAGTACTTCTACGCCGTTAGCAAGCTTAAGGTAGAAGACCTAAAAGTTACTACGTTTAAGGATTTTAATAAAATTATAAAAGACTTCCTTAAATAAGAAGCACTGCGTTTAAACTACGGCAAAGGATACTTTAAGGAAGACAACTCTAATTAAGCTACCTTAAAACTATAAACCTAAACGAAAATAGCTTATATTAGTACTACGAACCTAAGCCTACTAACTACCCTTACTACTCCTAATTTACAAGCCTTAGCTATACTAGCTACAACTATATTAGTAGTTTTATAAAACGCTAAACTTAACGCCTTTATTTATAAATTTAAGGAAATAAGCATTAACTAAAACAAGCTTATTAAGGCTATTCTCTTAGTTTAATCTTAATTAGGAATAACTTAGCTATAACCTAGCTAGCTATTTTAAAACTTATATTTATAAAAGTAAGCTAAATAAAACTTTAATTACGTTAAAGACTATAGCTACGTTAATATTAACTACTAAGGAAGAGGGCTATAAAGATACTAATTTTAAAGATATAATTAAAGAGGATAGTATAGTAACTATAGTAAAAGGTTTTAAGGACTAAGGCGTATACTATAAAACGTAAAGCTAATTAAGATTTGCTTTTACTATAGCAACCTAAGACATTAAATATATAACTACGATTAGGTTTACTAAGACGAAGGCTACTTTATCTTATTTTACGTCCTTAATAAGCGTAGACTATACATTAGCATTAAGGACCTAGCGCGTAGTAAGAATATCTTAAAAGCCTTATTCTACTAGTTTAAGAAGATTAGCTGTATTTAAAGCGTCGTTTAGTCCCTTCTTACCTACTACCCTAACTAAGATAGCGTAAAAGGAATAGTAAAAGCAATAGTATAAGGGATTAGGGTAGAAACTAAACTACTCTACCTCTTTACTATAAGGAATTAAAACGGTTTAATTACGCCGCTTATAATTGCTTTACCCTTTACTACTAAAATTAACACTGTTAAACTAGTAAAATATAATTAAACCTTAAACAATATTAACACCCTTACCCTATCCTTATATAATTAGCCTAGCCTACGGAGTATTACTAACTATAACCCCGTTATAGCACCTTATATAACGATAGACACTAACCTAGCCGTAAACAAAAGGGTGCGCTTTAAGGAAGCAAATATTAGTAATAATAACAAAATCTTTATAAACGTGCTATAAACCTATATAAAGCCGCTCTTAACGCTACTAAAAAATTCTAGTAACGTAACGGTAGAATCTAATTAGACTTTACGTACGCTACGCTAAATCCTAAAAGCTATACGGCTAATAAGAGACGACGGGAAAAAGGCTATTAAAAAAGCTAAGACTATAGTACTAAAGCTAATACGCGCCTTATACATAAATTAAGTTATAAAAAAAGCGTTAAATATAAAGATTAAGGTTATTATAGCTAATTTAGTAAAGCTTAGTAAGCTAGTCGCCGCTTACCTTTTAGTATACTTCGCTAACGTTATTAGCTTAGTAGAAAGCATAGTTTACGTCGATAAAAACGGGTAGGCTTAAACAAAACTTATTAGTACAAGAGTCCTTTACCTTACTATTAAAGTAATTAAAAAACTTTAAATAATAAACAACAAACTTAATAAAACCCTCGTCCTTAACACTTATAGCTAAGAAGTAGAGATAAATTTAATTAGAAACGCTTAAAAGCTAGCCCTTAGATCGCTCTCTTAAATAATTAGTATATTAATAAGCCTTATACAACTAACTAAATTACTATAAATCTTTATTAATATTAGGCTAGTAAGTATAATTAGGATATTTATAAAAGTAATTATAAATAGCGGGTTATAGGTAAATACAATTAGCGTTAACTTAGTATAGTAAGTATACTTAGCTATTACGCTAACAACGGTAACGTCTTAAAGAGTATATAAATTAATAGAAAAGTTTGCTAGGAAAGCGCAAGGACTAGTATAGATTAAAAAGTACCTTTTAACAACCTATTTCTTCGTTTTTAAGGAACGGCGAAGCACAAACCTAATCCTACTTAGTATACCTTTTATTATAAACGCGAAGTTTACGCTTATATATAATAATAACACTACTTTATATAGTAGTATAATCTTTAATAACCGGCGACTAGTTGTTACCCTTAATCTTATTAAAGTAGCTAAACGGTATAAGTCTTTAAACGAGTAAATAGTAATTAATTAAGGATAATTACTATTTATCTAAGTCCTTTACTAAGATTAAAGGGTGCGATAAAAAAAGCGACTAGCCTCTTAAGACTCGTCGAAGACTAATTAAACTTTACTAGTACTAGCTACAAAGCTTTACTTTAGTTAGAAAAGGACGATAAGGTAATTAAACAAGTTAAGGCCGAATACCTTTTTAATATACTAGCTATCCTTAACTCTACTTATAAGAACGAGATTATACGGAAGGAATTAGCCTATAAAGAGGACTAACTTAGATTAAACGTTATCTTAATTAATACGCTTTATAAGCGAAAGGTAGATAAAGTCTAACCGCTTAATAATTAACCCTTAAATAGATTAACGCCCTTAAGAGACCTTAATTAAAAAAGTAAAGAATAGGTAAGAATTTAAAAAAACCTTTAATAAGAACTACTTAAATTTAAAGCATTTATTATACTACGATTTAATAAACGACTAAAGGGTTTCTAACTTATGTTTAATTAGCTTTTACTAATACTAAAAAGACTCCTACTAAAACTTATAAAGGAGGAGCGAGCATTATTTATATAAATCTTATTTAACCGTAAAGCAGCCTTATTATAAGACTTCTTTAAAATAGGTAGAGTTAAGGAAGAGGTAGCGCCCTTATAAGTAATTAGAACCGTCCCTTATAGCGCTTAGTAGTTAAGGATAGTACTAATTCCTTGCGCCTTTTAAAAGAAAGTAGTAACGCTTTTATAAATAAGAAAAGACTATAAAGTACTTAAAAATAGCTATGCCTCTTATTATAACTATTAGTTCTTCGTTAAAAAGAAGGACAACGGGCTAAAACTTATTAATAACGTAGTTAAATATAATGCTTTTATAATTTAAGATGCGTTTATCCTACTAGTAGCTAATAAATTTTTAAAAAACATTGTAATATATAAACTAATTAGTCTTATTAATCTCTTTTCTAAATACGATTAAATTCTACTTACTTTAGAATCCCGCGATATAATAACCTTTAAGACTAAAATTAAACTCTTACAAATGTATACGCTTCTGTAAGGCGCAACTAATTTAGTTACGTAATTTTATTAAATAATTAATTAAATCTTAAATACGCTAATTCCTACGGTTTATCGCGCCTTTATTAATAACGTAAGCGTAAAGGGGCTAAAAACAAAGTATAATAATAAATGTGTTAGAAAAAAACTATGAAAATACGTTGTTAAGCACTTAAGAAACGTTAATAAAGTCTTTATAAACTTTAAACTTACTAAAGTTATTATAGCGGTAGTAAAATTATAATAGTACTAGTAATTAGCAAAAGTAGTTAAATACTACTACGGTTATAATAAACATAGCCTTAATTAAGCTAAAATAATTAAAATCCTTAGTTAGCGGCGATATTATAATATTAAAGACGTACGTATATTCCTTAGCCTTATTATGTTTTATTAAATTTAAATTAGTTGTTTCGTAATCCTTATAAAACCCTTATACTAGCTCCTATAGAAAAATTAAAAATTTTAGTAAGAATTTAATTAAATTCGCGGCTTTAAAGCACTTTAAAATGCTATTACCTTACTACTAATCCTAATTATAATTAACTATACTATAAAGGGCGTAATTATTTTCCTTACTATAAACGTAAGCTTAGACGGATAAGGAGTAAAACTATCCTAGTTATAAGACGGGAAACGACGCTTTATACGATTTAAAAGCAGTATTTAAACGAAAGCAAAAGCTGCTTATAATACTATAAAAAGGGAGATAAGAGAAATAGTAAACGCCTTACGTAGACTTTGTAGTTATTTATATAGTGTTTACTTCGTTTTAAAAACCGACGCTCTCGTCTTATACTATTAGTTAAATAGCTCCTTAAGTAACGTCTTTAAATTGCTACTCTTATAATAAATTACGTAGATTTGCTTATTTAACTTTAAAGTTTAATACATCTTTAGTATAAGGAACGTTATTATAAACGCTTTGTTTTATAAACTAATTATAAACGAAGACCGAGCTAAAAGAGCGAAAGAAGGCGACTTTAAAGAATTTATTAATACTTAAATCTTTTATATACTAATTAGCTAAAATAAGGTAAAATCTAATTAAATTCTACTTTTAGATTAAAATAAAAAATAGTTAAATTACTTTGTTAATATATTAAGATTCCTTATTTTTAATAAGTAGCTACTTAGTTTAAAAGGATAAGCTTTTTAGCGGTTTATTACGTAAAGCATATACTTTAATTACTATAACTAGTACTTATAGTAGGTTAAAATAAATAAGATGCCCTTTTAAGTAGTTAATAACCCTAATTTAAAGCGAAAACTAATTAAAGATATATATATCGCCGTTAAATATTATAAAAGAGAAGCTACTACTAAAAGACTTAAAATTTATTATTAGTAGAAAGGGCTTAAAGTATAAGTTAGCGCCTCTTTAAAATTATGTTTACTATACTAAAAGTAAACTTTAAAAAGATACGCTAAAATAGTACGATTATAACGCGTACTTATAGCCCTATTTATTAAAATCTATCTTAACGTTTAAAAACTACTACTTATAACTAGGAACTTTAAGTTCTTAATTAAAGTATAATACGCCTTAACTAGCTACGTTAAAGCAATAGCAATTATAAAAGCCGACTTAAAAACGATTAAACGCTTCTTATAAGAAAATATCGTCTACTACTACAAAGTCCCGCTAATAGCCGTAGTTAACAAAGGAAGCGAATTTAAACTTTACCTTATCTAACTATATAAACTAATTAGGATCCTTTACGTTATTACTTTAGCCTATAACGTAAAGGTAAATAGCATTATAAAAGCTAGACACTTCTTAATTAAAAGAGCTTTAAGCAAACTTATAAAAGGTACTAGAATTAGATAAAGAAGAGCGCTTTTAATAGTGCTCTTTACTAATTAAACAATAATACAAAGTTCTTATAAGTATTCCCCCTTTTACCTTATTTATAAATATAAGCTAGTAGTGCCCTTTAAAGTTAAAATATTAACTTAAAGAGTGCTAAACTAGCGCAACAATATAATACTAAAGGAACTTATTAAGAATTAGATTAGATCTCTCCTTAATAAGAAAGAGGACGTAGGACGAGCCGTAGTAGCTATTAATAAATACCGCGAAAAGGAAGCTACGAAGCGGGATAAAAGGGATTACTATTAACGCTAGCCCGTAAGCTAGCGTATTTAACTTAACGACCTCGTTCTTATATAAGACAACCTAAGGGCTATAAATATATCTATAACCTTAAAAATTAGCTACCGCTAGTAGGGTCCTTTCTTTATAAAATCGATTTTATAAAACAGGACATGCGTTTTTACTTACCTTAATAAAGTAGTATAAAGTAAGATATTCCCCTAAGACTAGTTAAAGAAATTTGTATAAGACGAAGAAGAAATTTAGTATAAACCTAATTAAACGCTAAATTAAAAAGAAGAAACAAGCTTTAAGGATAAAGAGGGAAATAAACAGCTTAACGAGGCTTAAAGAGATAATAATACGCTAATGTAAAACACTAATTAAAAAGCCTAAACTACGTAAAGAATACTAGTACTAAAAACTAATTAAAGTTATATAAAGTAAAGGTTTAAAATTATAATACTAGATTACTTTTATCCTTCGCTAATAAATAATAGCTAAACAACCTTACTAAATAAAAAGTAAGACTATAATAAAAAAGCTACTTACTACCTAAGTATATTCCCTTTATGTTTCTTATGTTTTATAAGTCCTTTTGTTTCCTTTTATTTAAATTCTTATAATTACATAAGCTAAGTAATAGCTATTATTAATTAGTAAAACTATAATTATTTTATAATAAAACGTTTATAGTACGAATATATCTTTATTTTATTTCTAAATAACTACGTAGCTTAGTAAGCGCGCTAAAAAAGCTTATTTACGTAGCTTAGTAAGCGCGCTAAAGAATCTTATTTACGCAGCTTAAAAAACGCGCTAAAAACCTAATTAAACCTATTATACTTACATAACCCTTTTCTTACCTAAAGCCTAAAACTAGTTATTAGTTATCTTAGTATCTAAATTAGTAGTATAAAAGCTAGCATTAGAATTAGCGGACTAGTTATCCTCCTTAATAAACCCTTTATTATTTAAATTAGCCTCCTCCTCCTTAAACTTAGGTTTAAACTCGTCGAAACTATCGCCCTTACCTTTAGACTTAAGTGTAAGGGGGCAAGCAGTTAAGGACTTAGAGCCTCGTCGTAACAAGCTCGGGGAGACCCGTAGAGGGTTACGAGGGGCGGGGCCTAATCGCTAAGTAATACAAGGGGATAGCACTAGCCACGGCGAGATGTAGCGCAGGGGGACCATAGTCTTTAGCGAGGATCGCCGGAGGGGTTTTACCCCGCTTAGCGACGCTCGCCGGGCGTTAGTACTTTCGTACGCCGAGGCTCGCCGTAGGGCAGTACTTCCGTCCGCTAAGGCCCGCTATAGATTAGTAACCCTGCTCGCCGAGGCTCGGCGGGAAGCAAGGCCTCGGATCTTAAAAAAGCACGAGGAAGCCTATGTAGCCCTAAGGCCGTTATAATTATATATATCTTCCTCCTTAGAGTAAAACTAATAAGGGGGTAAGTAAAAGTCTTTACGTTACCTTACCCTTATACTTACGCTACTTATCCCTTTGCACTTGTCTTACTCCGTAACTTATAACGCTAGTTACCCCTTTATAATTCTTTTACTTTTACTTATTAAAGAATTATAGACTATTATAATAGTAAGTACTTAAACCTCCTCTTAGGAAGATTAGGTAACGTTAGGCCTTAGCTATACCTTAACTATAATAGCTGTATTTAAAGCGACTACGCCCTATTTAAAGGCGGCTATTATAATTAATACCTTAAAGCCTCCGCTCCTTAGCCTAGCTCCCTCGGTTGCCCTTAGCGACCTAGGCTATAATACTACTAATCTGCTATTTACGGCCTTTACCCTAAAATAGCTCGCCTTACTCGCTTAGCTCTTTGCTACTAATAGCAAACCTACGACTCCTTATTGCTATCGACTAGCGCCCGCACCTAAATACGCCGTAGCCGTCCTAACTATAAACTCTATAGCTGCTAAAATCGAGGATTAGCTACGCTGCGTTAAAACTACGAACAACGAGGAAGACGAAGCCGACTTACGAAAAATTATTTAAGCCTTACGGAAGGTAGACCTAAAGGTTGCGAAACGCTAGTAGGAACACTCCTCCGAGCTTACTAAGGAAGGACTTAAAACCCTAACTTAGCCTTACTTCGCGGAATTCGTCTAAGGTAAGCACCTTAACTTAGAACAAATAGAATTTAAGCTTTAAGAGACTATGTATAGCGCTTACTAAAAGCCTAATAAATTGCTAGAGTAGTTTTACTACTGCTAAGTAGTCCCTTATAAAAGGTTAGGCGAATATAAGTAAAACAACCGCACTCTTGCCTTCGACTTTTATAATCGTTTATTTCCCTTTATACGTTAGGAACTACGCTAATAACGCGTTAAGAACAAAGACGCTAGGTTACTAGCTATTAAGGCGGAGATTCGTTAGCAAAACGACGTTACTTTATAACGCAAACCTAAACCTAGATAAGGCAACGGTTAGAAAGCGCCTAACGAAAGACCTAAGGTAAGAGACAATAAACGTAGTTACTAAGCAAGGTTTAACAATACCTTAGTAACTAACAGCGACTCCTTATTACCCGTATTTAAAAAGGCTTACTTCCTAACTACAGGGCTAAACAACATCCTTAGTAGCAACTACTATACCTATAGTAAGCCTGGCTACTACTTTAATAAATGCTCTAATAAGGACAAAATCCTATCTACTACGGTCGGCGTAGTAAGAGTCGTAATAAAGGACTAAACCGACTTAAAGGCCGATTTAAGAAACGAACAGCAGTAGACGACTCTGTCTCCTTTACTACTACGCGCAAACGACGGAAAAAGAAATAACTCGTAGTTAACCTTCTAATGCTAGCTAAAGCACACATTTATAGCCTAACCGGTACGCCCGCCCTAGCCCTTATCGAACTAGATTTAGGTGCTACCGTCCCTATTATTAGCCGAAGCTAGGCTTAGAAGCTACGGCTTTAGCTAGTCCTTATCGGTATACCCCCTCTTAACGTCGTCGACGGACGACTAATACGTACTTACGGGGTATACCGGGTCTTACTAACTATTACTAATAATAATAGCGTATAACGACGGGTAACTATTTACTACTACGCGGCCCGCCGTAGTAAGGGCGCCGCCCTTATCCTCTTATTACGATTTAGAATAGTAGCCTTTAGTATCTTTATTAACAATCTAAACAACAATTAGTAGTATAGCTCCTACGTAGTTAAAACAACTAAGGCGTTTGCTAAGCTCGCCCTTTATAAGCCTTAAGTGTTTATAGCTACTATCTCGGCTATCTCCCCTACGGCTAACCTAACTATCTCTTAACTAGCTACTATATTACTAAACGAGCTATTAATAGTTTCCCTTAAAGAACTAAACAACACCGGACTTGAGGAAACTCCGCTACCGGCCTACCTCTATAATTACGCTAACGTCGCCTCTAACGCGGCCGCTAAAGAATAACCCTTACTTAAGGGCGCAGAATACGCTATTAAAACAACTAATAAGGAGAAACCCTTATTTAGGCCTCTCTACCCCTTGTCCGCTACTTAGTTAAAAGAGCTTAGGGGATACTTAGAGGAGAATTTACAAAACGGCAGGATTAAGCCTTCTACTAGCTTAGTAGGGGCTCTTATTTTATTTATACCTAAAAAAGATAGCACCCTCCGCCTTTACGTTAATTATCGAGGATTAAATTAAGTTACTATTAAGAACCGTTACCCTCTTTTACTAATTAGGGAACTAATAGACCGCTTAGGAGGCGCCTGCGTATACTTAAAAATAAACCTAAAGGATGTATACTACTAAATCTATATCTACGCAAAAGACTAATAGAAAACGGCTTTTTGTACTTAGTACGGTTACTTTAAATACACCGTTATGCCTTTTAGTCTTACTAACGCGCTAGCTACGTTCTAAGCATATATTAATTACTACCTCTCTAACCTCCTTAACAACTACTATATTATATACCTAGACGACATCCTTATTTACTCTAATTTAAAAGAGGAATACTAGCAGCACCTCCGACAAGTGTGCTAGCGCCTTTAAGAGGCTAAGCTCTATATTAATCTAAAGAAGTACTAATTCTTTTAAACCTAAGTAGACTTCTTTAGCTACGTTATTAGGATTAACGGGGTTAGTATAAACCCGACGAGGGTAACGGCTATTAAAGACTAGCTAACCCCGAAGTCGCATTACGACGTGTAAGTTATGCTTAGGTTCGCTAATTTCTACTACTAGTTTATTAAACATTACTTATACGTCGTAGCCCTTTTAATAAACCTACTTAAAGGAGGCTAAGTAGGTAAAAACTTCGGCTTTTTCTATTAGGAAAAGCGATAGGACGAAGCTTTTAAATAGCTAAAAGGCGCTTTTTAATTAGCTACTATCCTATACTACTAAAACCCTTTACGCCTAACCTACGTTAAGACTAACGCCTCTAAGGTCGCTATTTTAAGCATCCTAACTTAATAAGTAGAGGATTGCTAAAGGCCCGTAGCCTATTAGTTACGCAAGCTCTCTAATACTAAGACCTAGTAGGTAATAAGATAATAAGAACTCTTAGCTATTATAGAAAGCCTAGAGTAATAAAAGCACTACCTACTTAGTTTGCCTAAACTATTCCTCGTCCTTACTAACTACTAAGCCCTTACGGGCGTACTTAAATCCCTAGCCTAAGACCTTAACGGACGACTCGTAAGATAGGTCTACCGCTTCGCTATCTTCGACTTTTACGTAGAACACCGCCTTAGCGTTCTTAACCCCGCTAACGGGCTATCTCGTCGCCCTAACTATACCGATTAAGTAGTCCTTATTACCGACATCCTCCCTACTCTGCTAAAGAAACTTAATATACTATAAGAGTTACCTAATATAACGCGTAAGTAAATCGCTGCTTTACTATATTAACAAGAGAAGACTAACGCAGCCTATAAAACGATTAAACGGATTAAAAAAGCCGTAGTTAGCGGCTCGCTTAACGCTGTTACTATTCGCTAATAAGCGTAGCTTCCCTTAGACGAAGACTAAGAAGAGATTAGCTTAGTATAGCTTACTATCCCCCTTTCGGTTATAACCTAAATAGTTAGCCTTATTAGCTTATAAGAAGAAGAACCTTTTAAGGACCTATGCCTTACGGTTAAACCTTTATAGTAATAAGACGCCTAACTTTAGTAAGCTATTTAAAAGACGGTCTAACACAAAGGGAGTTATAATAAGTACACTCTTAACGCGTAAGGCACCCTTTTCTATAAGGGACGACTAGTTATCCTAAGAGAAGCTACCCTTTACAAGGAACTCTTATACGCATACTACAACTACCCTTAAGCTAGGTACATAAGGGGAAACAAGACCTTAGAACTCCTATTTTAAAAATTCTACTAGGTTAACGTAAAACGAGACGTAGATTAGTATATACGCTCCTGCTTAATCTACTAAAGGACCTAGAGGCCCTAACACAAGCTATACGGGTAGCTGTAATCTCTACTACTTCCGGAGCACCCTTTTTAGGAAATTAGTATAGATTTCCTTACGGGGCTACTACCGAGTATTAAACCTAATAGGAGAACGTGCACCTTTATCCTTATAATTATCGATCGCTTTACTAAACTAGCGCTTTTTATCCCTACTACTAAGACGCTTATAGCCGCGGGTTTAGTAAGACTACTATACAAATACGTAAAGTGCTAGTTTAGCTCCTTTAAGGGCATTGTTAGCGACCGCGACAAACTATTTACTAGCCGATTTTAAAAAGAGTTTACCTAGGCTTAATTTATTAAGGGGCGGATGTTGACCGCCTACTACCCTTAGATAAACGGGTAGACGAAACGGGTAAATTAAACTATTAAGAAATACCTCCGCACTTATTGCTTAGAACACCTCGAAGCCTAGACGAGGATCCTCTAAGACGCAGAGTTCGCTACTAACAATAGTACGCACGCTACTACGGGCGTATCCTTATTTAAAGCCTTATATAAATACTATTCGCGGATAGTAGGTTACCTCCTTCCCTGCGAGACTTAGGTATAGGGAGTAATTAAAAGGTTACGTAAGCTAAAGGAAATTTATAAGAGCGTTTATAAACATTAGGAGTAAGCGGTAGCTACATAAGCTAAGTATTATAATTAGCGCTACTAACCTTAAGAGTACGTAGTTAAGTAACGCGTAAGCTTATTAACTAGGAACTTTCGCTTTAAGATTAGTTATAAGCTAGCCCTAATGTATATCTCTGTTTGTATATTATAACAAGTTAGTAGGCAAGCTTATAAAGTCTGCTTACCCCTCGCCTACCGTTAAATCTACGACGTTTTTCCGGTCTCCTTACTAAAACCGTAGGTTAATAGGATAAAAGACATAAGCCTTAGCCCTTTCTCCGAATTAGCTAAGGAGGAGGAAGAATTCAAGGTTAAGTAGATTATAACGTATAAAGGGGAGGGAGACGAGACGCGGTACTTCGTTAAGTAGAATAGCTAGCCCGTAGAGTATAACTCTTAGGAACCTAAGGAGTACTTTAAAAACGTAGGAGGGGCACTGTAAAAGTATTATAAGAAACACTAAAAGAGACATAAACGGTAGGACAAATAAGTAGTTAGGTAGTGCTAAAAAAAGAATTGCTTTTACTACCTCCTAAGCGCCCCGTAGCGCCGCGTCTATCGCACTACCTAAAACCTAAGCCTCTTTAAAGGCTCCTCCTTAGTACTAACAAACACTGTGTCTACTACATCCTCTACGTCCGTAACTACCTCCTTATACTCGTTATTATCGCCTATATCTACTACCTAATAAGAGGGTGCCGGCGATACGCTAACCTACTAACGGGCCGAGGACGGGAGCGCCGTCTAAACTCGCTTCGCGCTTAACGACAAGGGTTTACCCTGCCGGGGTCGACGCCTAAGCGTTACTAGCACCCCGGAGGGGCCGGGAGATACTTAAGCGGACGCAGCTAACAGGGGTCCGCGCCCGATTTACGCTACATTGTCCGGCGTTACCTTTGTAGCGCGCGCTACTATCTTAGTAGTAATTAGGGTTAGGACCGACCCCTCCTTATTGCTACCCTAGGCGACTACTAAGCTTACGCCGCGGGCCGCTGCCCGCCTTAGAGCTACCTACATGTTATTTAAGGGAGGACAAGCCCCCTCCCTTAAGAGGCTAACGGCTTTAAGCACCGCTACGTAATAAGTAAACTAAGCCGCAAACTACTCTATTTAAGGGCATTTATTAGCGAAATTAGCTACTACGGTAGTTAAAATGCCGCTACTAGTAAACGGCTTATCCTACCTAAGTATTAGTCCCTTTGTCTTTATACTTATCTAACTATAGGCAATACGTACTAAAGCGGCTACCGCCGCTACTAACTTAGATACTTTTAGCAACCTAAATAAGTTCTCTTTAACAAGGCTGCTAAGCGGGAGTAGAGCCGTCTTAACGGCCTTATAAGCTATATACGTCCCCTATACCTTATTAGCACAATCTATAATTAGGGGAGCATAAGCTCTTAACCTCTTGCCTCGCTAGTAAGGCGGCGAAGAGCTAGGTTTACAAACGAGACTTAGCTACTAAGGCAGCGAGTGCTTTAGGCATAGAGTAGCTACCGCTTATAGGGACTACTACCTAAGGGTTAGTTACGCGGCTAAAAGCCTAGCAAGCCTAGGTTAGACGATTTACGGCCTTAAGGGCCTAACGCACATTAGGCGTTAGCGGTAAAATGTTAAACGCCGCTTGCATTTAGAAAAGCCCTCGACGCGAGATCTTTACCTAAATAGTTATAGCGTAGTTCTAAATAGCCGCGGCTACGCTAAGGAGGGGCTAAGGAAGTTAACGAAAAGGGTATTACCGTTAGTAACGCATTGCTACTAAGGGTAATCCGCCTACTTACTAGCTAGTACTTATAGTTACTTATACTATAAGAGGTGTAGCATAATAACTTAGCTAACTACGTAACGTAGTTATAAAACTATATGTTTAGGTAGGCGGTGCTTATACACATATAATAAAGGGGGAACCCCCCTTAGGACTAGAATCTAGCCGTAGACGCAAGGAATTACGCATTAAGCAGCTTGTACTATCTTAAGTACGCATTATATAGCGAGACCTCTAAGCTAGGCGAAACCCGCGTTAATAGAGCCTCGCCTACAACTATTTCTAAAGTTATAATCTCCTTAACTACCTTAGCGGCGGCCGCTGCCGCCGCCGTCCGCAAGCGAGTAACCTTTCTCTTAGGGCTTATAGCTTAGCGAAGTCTAAAAACAACGAGTGTTAGCTATACTTACATTAACAATAATAGCTATAGCTCTACCCTTAATAAGGCGACCTACTAAGATATAAGGGTAGAGATCTAAGGAAAGACTAGGGTTAAGATAAGACAATAAACGCGCGCAAAATCGAAAAGGACGCCTAACGAAAGGAAAGAGGAAGAGAGGAAAAAGGGTAGACGGGGCTACGTAGATTATTTGTTTACCTCTCTCTAAATTTTAGCGAAACTTATACCCGCGTACGCGCTAGAGTCGCGTTGCTAAAGAAGGGACAAAAACGCTATAACAACAAAGGCTACCTAAGCTAGTAAAGGACACCCGTTGCTATAAGCGTTAGAAGCTTTAATCGCTACTTAAAAGGATGTTTAAAACTAAGTATACTAAGCTATAAGGGCTAAAGAAGTTTAACCTACCGTAAGTAACCTTGTTGCTATACACAAAGGGCTATATAAGAAAGACTAATAAACGTAGCGTATACGTAGTAACGACGTTTAATTAATCTATATAAGTAAGGAGGGTCTAACCGTAAGGGAGGCCGCTCGTTAAAACGTAAGCGTTTAGTTAGAAGATCCGTAGCGATTAATATGTTCTACTAAAGACAACTATAAAAAGTGTTAGCACATACTACGCACTATAGGCCGCTTAATTCTACGTAATTAGTAAGGCTTAGCCGCATAAGGTAATTCGCGAGGTTATAAGCAACTAAGCGAACGGTTCTTAGCAACTAACCCCTAAAGGCGACCGGCGTTATAACGCCGCTTTAGGTTAGTAGCGGGTTATCCTAATAAGGCTAGCCTAAGACCCTACGCCCTATTCCTCCTCTTTTATTATAACAAACCTTACGGCTTAAAGACGAGCGCGCTTAAGAGGGGGGTTAATTATAAAAAGGTAGGTAGTTAAGGACTTAGAGCCTCGTCGTAACAGGCTCGGGGAGACCCGCAAAGGGTTACAAAGGGCGGGGCCTAATCGCTAAGTAATACGAAGGGATAGCACTAGCTACGGCGAGATGTAGCGTAGGGGGACTATAGTCTCTAGCGAGGATCGCCGGAGGGGTTTTACCCCGCCCGGCGACGCTTGCCGGGCGTTAGTACTTTCGTACGCCGAGGCTCGCCGTAGGGCAGTACTTCCGTCCGCTAAGGCCCGCTATAGATCGGTAACCCTGCCCGCCGAGGCTCGGCGGGAAGCAAGGCCTCGGATCTTAGAAAAGTACGAGGAAGCCTATGTAGCCCCGAGGCCGTTATAATTATATATATCTTCCTCCTTAGAGTAAAACTAATAAGGGGGTAAGTAAAAGTTTCTACGTTACCTTACCTTTATACCTACGCTACCTGTCCCTTTACACTTGTCTTACTCCGTAACTCGTAACGCTGGTTACCCTTTTACATTAAGAGACGAATTAAATTCCTTAAACCCTCCCTTTAAAGCAGACTTTTTAACGACTACCTTCTTTAGTCTAGCCTTAAAAGGGGTAGTACGTTTAATAAACGTAACCTTCTTCCTAATAGCAGGCTTCGCCCCCTTTACCCCCTTTATTATGCTTATAAACACCTTAGCATCCTCGAGGGCTACCTTAGTACTTTAGCGAACGAAGGGAGTTTAATTAAGCTCTAGGCTATTATTAAGCTTTATAATCCTAAGAACAAGGTAAATAGCCGCCTTTATTACACTCTTTAACTTTAGCGGGATAAGAATTAAAGACTCTTTAGGAATAACGTTTAGCTTCCTCTTTAAGGCCTTCGTCGTAAATAAGACCGCCTAGCTTTTGCTAATGCCCGAAGAAACCTACGCTAAAACGGGCGCTAACTATATTACTAGCTCCTTTAAAGGAGTCTTAGCTAACTCTAAGACCTTAGGCCTAGTCCTCTTTTTAGTAAGACGCCTTAAAGTCGCTAAGGGTGTTAGGCTTAAGCCGCTAGCAACCTATAACCTTAGGTTTATTAAAGCACTTTGCAAAGCTAGCTAAGACCGATTAAAGCTCGCCCTAAACAAACCTAGGGTAGTTAGATTAGGGCTAATAATTAAGAACTAGTTAAGAGAAATAACTAAAGGAGGTAAAGACGCTTTACGCTTAGTAAACCTAAGCTATAACGGCGTAAAACGCTCCCTTTAAGCTAAATAGTATAAGCACTTCTTTCCCTTTACGTAAAAAAGGTAAGAGGTATATACGTTTAATACGCTTAATAAAGAAACATACTTAAACTATAAAACTATAACTTATAGAGTATAACCCTAATTAGTTAACCCCCCTTAATAATGTATATACCGCTCTTTATAGCGTTTATAAGGATTTAAGTTACGGTAGCTATAAGTAGCTATAAATAAAGACTTACATTAACGCTTATTAGTTACTAGCTTATAAGCATACTCGCTAAAAAGTACGCTATAAATCTTCTTAATAAAGATTAGCTTTATAACTAAATTAGCCTTATTATCTTACTAAAAAGCCTTTATAACAAAATCTAAACTAAATACCTTTTAAAAAGCACTAGGATTAAGAAGAGGACGGAACTACTAGTAAAGGTATAAGGCGCTAGCGTCGCCCTTAATTATATATATTAAAAAGAAGCTAAAAAGTAAATACTATATCTTATTAAACATAAGGAACTTATTAAAGGTTTTATAAGAGAAATTTACGCGTAGATTAGCTAGCTTAATATAGCAATTAAGAAGCTAATTAAAGTTTAGCTACGACTTACTATATATAAAATTAGCCGTAGCATAGCAGAGCCTACGCGCTTTATTATTTAAAGAATCTAAATTAGCCGCTATACGCTTTAGTAAGAAGGTAAAACGAGCCTTTACCTTAGTAAACTACTTTAAATTGTTTAACGGGAGAATCGCTAGCTACTAAAGGCGTAAGACCGTAAAACTAGCTTAGGAAACAATAATAAGAGTAAAATTAGTTAAGGAAACTAGTATAAAGGCTACTAAAGAAGACTAATTAAGTACGGTAACGATAAGAGTTATAAGAGCCTTTAAAGGAATTTAATTAGCATTTAGTATTATAAAATTAATAAATAGTATTTTAGTACTAAAATAGCTTATTAGTCCTTAAGGAGAAGGTGTAGTACTAGTACTAGTATTACGCCGAACTAAAGCGGAACGTTTCTTACCTATAGTTAATTAGTAATAAAAAGGGGTATAGAATATAAATATAATAATGCGTAAGTAAAAAGGTTAAAGTAAGTAAAGGGAAGAAACTAACGAAGGTAGTAAGTAGTATTTATCGTTATAAAAAATAAAGAAGTTTGTTTAAGTATTAAGCCGTTTACTAGTAAATAAGAAAGAAGCTTATTTAAGTATAAGGCTATTTACTAGTCTAATTAGATTTCTTTTAAATTCCGTTTAAATTTTAATTAAACCCGCCCCTTTATAAATAAGAAGTACTTTTACTAAGAAAGGACTACCTTTTCCCTTTTATAAGATTTAAAATAGTATAGTAAATAGCTAGTTAATAAAACTACTCCTTATAACTATAAATATCGCTAATCTCCCTTTAACTTCTCTTATACCCTTAAACGCCTTATAATTTAGTATTACTATAACTATATCCTTATACCTAAAATTTAAACATAACTATAAGTAGTAATATAAAGCTAATTAGCTTTTACTCCCTTTTATACCCTCTTTACCCTTTTTATTTAGCTTATAAAGCTCTTACTATAAAAGGTATAAACGTAAATTACCTAATACCCTTTACTACTCTTTTCCTCTCCTCCCTTATCTCTTAGCACCTTCTCTTTTACTACTCTCCCTTCTCTTTTTCCCGCCCTACTAGCTAAAAGTAACAACGCTTTTACTAAAGAGAAGCTTAATTAGGTTTAACCCTTAACAAATAATTAAGATGTCTACCTACGGATCGGTCCGTAGCTCTTATTTTAAGAGCCGTAAGAGCATTGCTAATACCGCTACACATAAAACAGCTATAAAACTAAATTAGCCTTATAATACACGTCTAAACAACTTTATATAAGGATAGTTTAATTACTAAATCCTATACCTTAGTAAGGTATTTAATTAGATTATTACGACTAAACCTACCTACTTCTTATAAGGAATACACACTATAAAAGTAAATAAGGCCGTTACTATGTACTTTTTAAATATTAACGCGTAAAGAAGCTAGGATAAACTAAATTTAAAGTTTTTTAACTTCGGCTATAGTAACTACTTACTAAGCCTATTTAACATTAAGGTAGCTATCCTTAATAGGGATTAGCTAAACAACGACGAAATAGTCGCTAAGCTTATCCTAGTCCTCTAAGACTACTAAAGTCTAATTTAGTTCCTAACAATTACCTACTACTAAGCTAGCCTTACCTTTAAGATATAGAATAACTAGACTACAGAGTACGTTAAAAAACGCTTTCTTATATTCCTTATACACCTAAGGGACTACTAGGTCTTAGCTATTATAAACTAAGAACGACGACGGATCTACTAGTTTAATAGTATAATTAGCATTTTATACGCCCCCTTAAAAGCGGAATTTAAGACATACCTAATTAAGAACTAGCTAATCTTAATAGGCTAAGGGTATAAGATAAGGGACGTACCTATTACGTAGTAGGTAGACTCTTAGTCCTATAAGCTATATATCTTAGAAGCTACTAAGGTTTTCTTTTAAAAACCCTTAAAAGCTAATTAGATTAGCTTAAACAACTAAACGCTTTCGACGTTTTATAACGTTACTATCCCCGTCCTTAGCGTCTTTAATACTGTTAAGAAGAAGGACGCTTAAATATAAGCGGGTTTTATTACTTAGATCTAGGCAAAACTAAGTTATGTAAACCTATCGCCTTTACGTAGTAGTAAGTACTTAGCGATCGGCCTAACAACTAACTAGATAACCTAGTACTTAGGGACATGTTAAATTATAATCCTAAACGGGATAAAATATAAGGAAAAACCGCTTAAGATAGTAGTAACGCGGCGTAACGTTAACTAGTATTTATAAACCCTTTTAAACGATGTAGTAAAGGCTAACGAGCCCTTTATTAAGGTATACCCTAATAAAAGCCTAATTAGTTTTAATACGTAGGTAAGTAGCGAGGTAGGTACTATGTTTATTATATAAATAAATAAGGTAGCTACCTTATACACCTACTAAAGTTTTAAGACTACGCTAAGGACGCCTTTAGAGAAGTACTAATAGCTAAGAGCGGTAATTTACCCGCTAAAGATTAAAGAGATTATCCTTATTAATAAGGAAAGCCTTTTTATACTATAACTAAAGGCGCTTAGGTCGTAAAGTAACTATAGCCTTTTTATTAAACTTAATAAGATTAAGCTAAAAGGGGAATAAGTAGCGCAACCCTTAATAAGGGCTGTAGGAATTAACACTACGTAGCATAGCTTGCTTAAAAAGCTTATAGCTATTAAGGATCTTATTAAGGTTAATGTATAGCTTATAGAAATAACGAAAAGGGAGAAAAGTAAGGGGATAGTGCCTATAAAGTTTAATTAAACTTAAAAGAAGATAAAGGCTAAGCGGAGTAACGTAAAGCGCTAAGAAAAGGCACCTTATAAGAAACCCCGTAGCCCCCTTACAAATGTACGCTTAGTAATTTCCTACTAAGCTACCTTTTTAGTCTTTTCGTTTAAGCCCCTTCGCTAGCTTAAATAGCATAGGTAGCGGCCGTAGGCCGACGCGTTTGTAATAATGTTTTAGCCGCTCCTTAAGCCGGCTATAAAAGTTAACGAAGAATAACTAGGTTTATTAGCAAAACTTACTTAAATCGTTTTATTATCTTTTTTATTTTTATTTTTATTAATTAAGCGCGCTTTTACTATACCTAGTAGAGCTCTTCCCTTAGTAGGGAAGCTAATTAAAGTCTACTATAAACGTAATTTAGTTTGTTTCTTTTATTTTTCGCTTAATTTTCTTTAGTTTATTTTTTTTTTATTTTATTTTTTATACTTAATTCTACTCTTTAAAAAAGCTAAGTAGCTTTATGCTTAAATTAGTATTTAATACCTTGCCTTTTAACGTAAAGGTTGTAATAAGGGTATAACACGGTTACCTTATACTTATATACGTAGCCCTTGTTTCGTAAACTTAACTAACCTTCCTGTCTAAAGGCGCGGCGTTAAGTTCTTCCGCTCTAGCGTATTAAACCTAATTAAACTTTACCTATATATATACTATTTTTAATTAGATTTAGTTATATTAGTTAAATAAGTAACTAATCTACTAATTAAACTCTTATATACGCTTATACTCGTCCTTTAGCTAATTTAATTAGTTTCCCCTATAAATCTAATTAGCCTCCGGATAAACCTAATTAGATTTATTTAGCGAATCTAATTAGCCTTTAGATAAGTCTAATTAGATTTCTATAAGGAATCCTTAGCCTTTAGACAATGCAACCTACGCTTCCTAGTACTTAGGGCCCTCGTTAGCTACTAACTCCTTCGGAGTTAGACCTAGGCTCCCTCCTCCTAACTAAGCTACAAACTACGCTAAGGTAGCTGTCCTAGTGCCTTAGCACCTAGGCTAGCGTTACTAGTTACTATTAATAAACGCCCTTTTTAAGCGCTAAGCCTATATAAGCTTATTATAGTAATAACTAAGGATTAAGCCTTATGCTTATTTACTTAAATCTTTATAGCTATTTACTATATAAAAAGCGACTATAAGTTAATTATCCTTAGCTATAAGGGCTTAAGTTACTTAAGAGTTGTCCTAAACCTTGCTTAGCGCGACTAGTTGTTTACTACTTACTTAGTAAAGACTCTTACTATAATAGCTAAGCGCCTCTTACGTAGCGAACGCTTATTTACCGTCGCCCTTACTAACTTAAAGCTAGGCTTATATAAGCTACGGATCTTAACGGTAAATAATAATCCTAAGGATCCGTCCGCTAACGAAGACCTACCTTTAGCTCTTTAAGCGTTTATAAACGTGTTTAACGTAGAGTAGGCGTAAGCCCTTCCCCTTTTACCTAATATAAAATACGTAATTAAGCTAAAGCTAAGGGCGAAGGTCTTATATAAGCCCTTATACCCTTTATTACTCGTTTAAGAAAAAGAGCTTTACTAGTTTATTTATAACTCCTTAGCAAACGGCTAAATAGCTTATAGTAAGAATGCTATAAGGGCGCTAGTTATCTTTATCTTTAAAAAGGATAAGACCCTTTGTTTATACGTTAATTACTAAGCGCTAAATAAAGTAACTACGAAGGACTACTACCTTCTTCCTTTAATAAGTAAGGTGCTAAACCGCTTAAACGGCGCTACGGTCTTCTTAAAAGTAGACATTAAGGAGGCCTACTACTAAATTTAGGTTAAGCTCGCTAACTAGTAAAAGACCGCTTTTTAAACTAAGTATAGCTTATATAAGTTTTAAGTTATGCCTTTTAGGTTAACTAACGCGCCTACTACGTTTTAAGCGTACATTTACTAAGCCTTAAGTAAACTTATAAGCACTATTTATAAGGTATACCTTAATAATATCCTTATTTACTCTTAAACACGGGAGGAGTATAAGAAGTATCTTCGCCTAGTGTTTAAACGGCTACGCGTAGCGAAGCTTTACGCTAAGGCCTTAAAGTATAAGTTCTTTTAAGAAAAGGTTAAATTCTTTAGCTTTGTAATTAGTTTATAAAGGCTAGCTATAAACCCTACTAAGGTACGGGCGATAGCCGACTAGCCGGCGCCTAAGAACGTAAAAGACGTTTAATCCTTTTTAAGATTTACAAACTTCTACCGCTGTTTTATCTTATACTACTCTTATATTATGCGCCCCTTAATAAAGCTAACTAAGTTAGGCTTACAACCGATTAGTAAGCGATTACTAAGCTATAACGCTGCGTTTAACTTCGTTAGGAATCCTACCGCTATTATAGCCTTTTAAACGTTAAAGGACGTATTTACGTCGGCTACTATCCTCCGTTACTACGACCCTCGCCGGCTAACGTAAGTAAAAACTAACGCTTTAAGCTATACTATCTTAAGGATTATCTTTTAATTAGCTAATAGCTAATAAAGGCCTATCGCTTACTACTTATAAAAGCTATTAGATTATAAAATGCGTTAGGGAGTTAGCTAGTAAGAGTTACTAGCTATTATTAAGAGCTTAAAACACTAGCGGTACTACCTTAAAAGCTTACCTAATAAGTTTATAGTACTTACTAACTACTAAGCCCTTAAAGGGGTTATTTAAGCCTTAGCTAAGGACCTTTGGAACTATATTACGTAATAGGTTTTCTAACTATCTACCTACGACTTTAAAATTAAATACTAGTTAGGGGCTACTAATCCTACGAATAGGCTATCTTAATAAGCAGACTATATAAAGGGCGACATTGTTTATAACAACGTACTACCCTCGCTACTATATAAGCTATAAATATTTAAGCACTTATTAAACGGCTAGCCGGTGCTTACTCCGTTACTCTTAGTTTAAGAAGTCCGCCTTACTATAAGCAACGATAAGCCCTTATAGCCTTAGCTAAACCCTTAGCTATATAACGTTATTAAGGATACCTAGCTTAAGGACTATACCCTTAACGACCTTTTTATAAAGGCTTAAAAGAGTCGTAAGTAGTAAGCGTATTATACTTAAGAAGATAAGGCCTTATTTTATAAGGATCGCCTCGTCGTCTCTGCGGTTAACGCTTTATAAACCCGCTTAATTAATTTATACTATAACGCTCTTATAGCTAGCTATATAAGCATTTATAAGACCGTAAAACTTTTAACTAAGAAGTACTACTAGCTAAATCTTATAAGCAACGTTAAGCTATTCCTAGCTAACTACTTCTTATATATAAGTAATAAAGTCCCTTAGTATAAGCTTTATAGTTACTTATAGTCTTTGCCTTTACCGTCGTATCCTTTTTAGTATATTAGTATAAACTTTATAACGAGACTAAGAGATAGTATTAGGCTAAATAACCTTACGTATAACGCTATCCTCGTAGTAGTCGACCGCTATACAAAGTATAGCATGTTTATCCTTATTAAGAAAACGGTTACTACTATAAAGGTAGTATAACTACTTTATAACCGGGTAAAGACTAAATTTAAGCTTTTTAGCGTAATTATAAGCAATTATAACTCCCTTTTTACTAGTGCCTTTTAGTAAGAGCTAATACGGCTTTACGGCGTATAACTTATAATGTCGACTACCTACTACCCTTAAACGGATAGTAGGACTAAAGTCCTTAACTAAACGTTAGAAAGGTATTTATAAACGTTTTATAGGTAAAAGTAAAACTAATAGACTTAAGTTTTAAATACTATAAAGTTTACTTATAATAACGCCCGTTATAATACTACGGGTATATCCTTATTTTACGCGTTATACGCGTACTACCCTTATATAGTAAACAACTTTTTATTTAATAACGTAAAGGTAAAAGGCGTATATAAGCAAGCTAGTCGCTTACTAAGCGTAAGGAAGCGCTTAAAGACTTTATAAGAACGAGCTATTTAAAGCTAGTAAAAAGGGTATAATAAGCGTTACCTCCTTAAGGACTTTGTAAAAGGCGAGTTTATTAAGCTATTAATAAAGCACCTTAACCTAGCTAGCGTTTAAAAGCTAAACCCTACGTTTATCTAAATTTATATCTTTAAAAAACTTAGCCTAGTTACTTACTACGTCGCTTTACCGTCGTAGTACGCTTAAAAACATAACGTCTTTTACGTATTAAAACTAAAACCTTAAACCCTAATAGTTTAGGAGGGTAAGGAGCTACCCTACCTTAAGCTAGTTAATAACTAAGAGGAATATAAGGTTAAAGACATAGTAGCGTACTTTAGTAAGGGGTTAGCAACCCGCTTCTTAATAAAATAAAAGGAGTAGCTAGTAAAGTATAATACGTAGGAACTAAAAGAGTATTTAGTATACGCCTTACGCCGCTTATAAGCCTATAAGAAGGGTATAACGAAGAAGTACTATAAATAAGATAACTACTAAGCGACTATCCGCTAAAAAGCTAAGATAGGTTACTATAGTTAGCTAAAATAAAATTTATTTATAAATACTATCTACCGCTTAAACGCGTTTAATAGTTAGCTATTAACCGTCGACCCCCTTATAAGGTTTTAACCGCGCTCCCTTAATCTATCTCCTTATTATGTCGCTTACTAGCGCTCGCCTACCCCCTGCTTACTTAGCGGCCTCCTCCGCCCTAATTAATATAATCGTCGCCTTAACCTCTTTGTCTTCCTTATCCGCCTTATCCTCGCCCTTTGCCCTAAGTATAGCTATCTCTACTAAGGGAGCTTAGCTAAGTACGCGTACTACTACGGCTTAGCTTAAGCCTACTAAGGCCTTACGCGCCTACTTAGGCTTTGCGGTCCTCGCTATAGGCATGTGCGCTAATTGCTTACTAAGCGCCGCTAGCGGTAGGTAGGCTAAAAACCTAACCTTTTACGCTTTTTACGTAAGCGCCTTTTTATTTACCGTAGTACTTACTACCCGCTTAGCGAGCTAATCTTATACTGTAAAATAAAGGCACCCTTTACGGCTATCGACGGCCGCCGCGGCTTTATTAGCGCTACTTAGCATAATTTAAGTATGTTTTACTTAAGCAATTAGTAACTACGTAGTAGCTAAACACTAATAGTATATACTATCGTTTAAAAGCTAAGGTTTAAACGGGTCTACCTTACTAACGCCTTTACGGTCGTTAAGCGAGTAAACGGGAGGAGCGACTAAAGCTTATTAGCGGCTACGTCGTCGCTAAAGCTAAGGAGGCTCGTCTTACGCGTAGTAAGTAGTAGTAGGTACTAGTTTTAAATAACTAGCGTTACTAGCTTATAGCCGCTAGCTAACTAGTTAATAAGTATCTTTACCTAGTACGTATTTTCGTTAATCGCCTTTTATAAATTAATACTCGCCTTTAATAAGGCGACTACTCGCTAAGTAATTTACTTAGCCTAAGAGGCGTTAGTAACGACGAGGTCGCTCTTACTATACTTCTTTAGTCGCTTAGCGGTCTTAGCGTAAAAGGTTTAAATAGCCTAAGCTAAGCTAATTATGTTTATAAGAACCTTCTTACCGACTAGCTAGTTAGTAGTTGTAACTTAATTATACTAAGAATACGTACTAGTACGTAGCGCTAGCTATTAATTACATAAGCTAAATACTTATATAAATTCTTTATAAGCGCTTAGCAAGGGTGCTTATTTACTAAATTAAGGTAAGCGTACGTAACGTATTAAAGGCAAAGCGCTTAATAATTAGTTAGCTATTATAAAGCCCTTGCTTACCTTAAAGTAAACGTACCCTACTACCGTTAGGCGGTAAGGCTTAGATTAGCGAGCTGTTATTATTTAGCGTACTAGGGTAGGCCCTTAGTACTAAAGCGCGTGTTTTAACAATGTTAAACATTATTTAACCTATTAGTCTTTAAGCCGTCGCTTAAGTTCGCTTAGCTATCGCTTACTAGTCGCCTAAGCCTTAAAATAGTTAACTTACCTTAAAAAAGATTTTTAAAGGTAATAAAGGTAAGGTTTTTAAATACTATAAGACTAAACTACTTAATACGTTTAACGTAACAACGCTAAATTCGTCCTACCTTATTAAATAACCTTAGGCTAGCATTTAAAAACTCCTTAACGCTTATTTAAGCTATAGTTAAAAAGAGTTTAATCTTTTTTAATATATATTTTAAAGAAATTAAAGATAGAAAGGATGTACTAATCTAACTATAAGGCGAGCAGTAGCTAATAAATAGCTACTTAGCTTATACTAGCACTACTATATAAGCTTAGTACTATTAAAGAAACGACTAACGCTTAGTAAAACGTTATAAGCAAGGGGTTAGCTAACCGCTTTATAAAAGCCTCTTATTTACGTAAAGAAGTAAAATAACGTTTATAAACAAACATAAACAAAGGGGATTAGCCCCCCCTTATTAAACGTTAGTAGTAGCCTAAGTACTCCTTAATAATATATATATAAAGCCGCCTTTAAAAGCAAGCTACGTACCGTATACAGTGTTACTTACACTAATAATAAAGAGTTATATACGCTTTTACGTAAACTAAATATAGTTAAGCTAAAGCGTAACCGCCCGCCGACCGCCTATAACCTAGTCGACGCAACGACTCTTTTTCCTAAATACATAGCATAGGTTTTTTAATAAGCGCGCGCAGCTAAACGCGCTATACGCCCTACCTATAATAAGGATATTACGCTTAAAAAGGGGGGGATAGTATAAGGGATACAGCTTAACTACCTATCTTATAGCGCTAGTTTAGTAAGTAGTTGCTAAAGGCAACTACTAAGACGCTGCGCTACTAATGTAGCGTAAGTATAGCGTAGGCTTGTAGCGGCGACGCTATAGGCCTACCTTACCTTAATCGCACAACTTGTGCCCTAGCCGTAATATAGCCCTTTTATATATATATTCCCGTAGCTACTATATACTACTTAGCTACTGCTCGCTAAGTTAAAGTCTAAATACTACTATTACTTTTGCTTATAATCGCCCTTATATTATATATTGTACCTAACCCTTTATAAAACTACTTAGGGTTGTTAATTAGGTGTATATTACTACTAGTATTAAATAGCTAAACGTCTTATTTATAGCTATAAAAGTTGTGCTTAATCTAAGGTGTAAAGGAGGTAAATTTTATTATAAGGGTCTCCTTTTATAATTTTAAATAGGAGGTAATTTATAATCCTAAACAAAAAGCAAAATTTAATCCTAATTAGGTTTTTAACGCCCTCTCCTCCTCCTTATTACTATAAGCCTATTTCGCTATATAAGACGAGCTTATTACGTAAGAAGTTTAATTAAACTTCGTAGCGTTATTAGCCTTATTAGTAACCTAGTTAAGAGTTAAGTTTAAATACTTCTTTTAGTACTAGTTAGCGTTATAGCTAAGCTTTTTATAGTAAGAGTAGGTTTTAGTCTTTTTGTCTTCTTACTTTACTTTTAGCCCTTTTTCTTTGCCCTTACCGCCGTCGCTTTTATTATAATCCTAATTAGACTTACCGCTAGTTGTTTTCTTTATTACAAAGGTTGCTAAAGTAAGGCTTTTTGTTTTAGTAAAAACGTAAAGCTTAATAGCCTTATAAACGTTAGTAAAGTTTAATTTTAACTAACTTGTTTGCTATTTATTAACAAGGTTAAGCTTAATCGTTATAAATCGTAGTCTTACTAGTTTTATAAGGCTTAACGCCTTTATACGTTTAAGCATAGCCTTAAAGTAAAGGTTTAAGCTTTAAAAGACCGCTTTAAAGCGTATAATAAAGTCTTCTACCTTTTTACCGTCCTTTTACTATAATTATAGTAAGTATAAGACGTAATTAGCGGTAAGATCTTCTTTTTTAAAAACTAAGTTTTCTTAAAGTATAATATAGGTTTTATACGCGCTAAATTCCTTTATTTTAGTAAGTAATTCCTCCTTAACGTTAATAGTAAAGCTATATATAAGCGCATCTTACGTTAACGGCTTATAGTTAACTATATCCTTAACGCCTTTAATTATAATAAGAGATAATAAGCGCTTAAATTTATAATCTTAGTTACGCTATTCGCTAGCTTAAGTAAGCTTAAGCAAAGTCTTTTTATAATTCTTTTAAAATTAAGTCTTATTATCCTTTTTAATCTTTATAGTAAATACTATAGTAGGTATTAAAAAGGCTTAAATCTAATTAAATTTAGCTTCCTCCTCTTTAAAGTCGGCTTTAGCGTCTTTAGCTTTAGCGTCTTTACTTTCTTCTTCCTTTTTTAACTCCTTTAAAGGCTCCTCTTAATCGTCGGCAGCGACAGTAATCTCCTTAAGCACCTCTCCCTCTTAATCCTTAGATTCCTTAGATTCGTCTCCTTCTGCCTCCTCTTAACTTAACAACGGCGCTCCTTCTTAAGGCGTCCCTCTAGTTCGGCTCGACGGTCCTATAATAGCTTCTTTAGCCTTTTATAACTTCGATAGTCTTGCCGCCTTTAGCTCCTTAGCTATAAAGGTATTCTAATCGTATTACCGTTAAGAGGAGATTTTTCGTAATATAACCGCACAACCTTTAAAATTGCGTCTAAATTGCTTTAATTAGCTTAATTAAGTTAATTAAGGCTTTTACAACTACTTACTAATTAGCTCCGGGCTTATAACCTGTTGTAACCTACTATTAAGCAAGGGATTTAGGCACGGTAACAGTAAGCAGCTTAAATAGGAGGGTTAATTAGTAATATAGCGGTACAGAATAAGGTACATTGGCAGGATTCTGTGGCGCAGACTTTTCACCAGGGTTTTCTCCACTTTTACTCATTCTAGCCAATCAGAGGCCGTTATTACGTGCCTCCCTGACTTAGCCCAGAATGGCCACAGTGCGCTCTATTCTAGAGTCTTACAATTTTCAACTTTGACGAGCTTTGCTTTAGCATGGCACTAAAATATGAAATTTAGTTATCTGATTACTAGATAATCAATAGCAAGGTCTTTGTGGACATTCTATTCCGTACTAACAGAAGCTACGTAAAATGGACTACCGACAACGGGATGAACTCGATCCACAAAGAATCGGAGGATATAGAGCAGACTCAAGGTGCTAGAAGCGAGGTACGAGGATGAACTCAATACAAAAGCCGTGGCACTTCCTGTCTAGGAGAGCTGGTACGTTGGCAGCGCAAGTCTTTACTCGTCAGAAGACAGCTCGACTTCATAATCATTCTTTGATCCGTTCATTCCCCGTTCATCAATTATGATTTTCTTTGGCGGTTTTGTGGTGGCCACTCTTGGCCTAGGCGTGGCTGCTATTCCCACAACACAAAAGTCCTCTCAGCTGCAGCCCCGGTCCGATACGTATGATTACATCGTTGTCGGCGGTGGGCCGTCTGGCATCATCACTTCAGAGCGTCTGGCCGAGGCGGGAAAGAAAGTTCTGCTGTTGGAGCGCGGCACTGGCCCTACGGTAGCCACAGGGGCGAATATCACGATGGGTTGGGACAGCTCGTTGACACCTTTTGACGTTCCCGTCCTGTCCGAAGTCGCGTCTACCTTGGTCGGGGATACCTACCACTGCGACAACACGGCGGCTACAGCGGGCTGTGTCCTGGGTGGCGGATGCACCATTAACCCCATGATGTTTGTGCGGCCAGCCAAGCACGACTTTGATGATAAGTGGCCGCATGGGTGGAGATGGACGCACATGTCAGACGCAGCCAAACGTCTGTACAAGCGCAACCCTGGAACGGAAGTGCCCTCGGCCGATGGCAAGTCCTACGACACCGGACTCTACAACGTCTTGTCGACCTTCTTCGACAACCTTGGCTGGAAGTCAGTGGACATGCTTACGCAGCCCGACAAGAAGAAGAGGGCCTACAGCCACCCGTCGTGGAACATTCGTGACGGCGTCCGTGCAGGCCCCTTACACACCTACTTTCCGCTCGCTCTTGAGAGCGAGTACTTCAGCTACCGTCTGCATAGCAAGGTCATCCGGCTAGTCCGTGACACTGCGGAGCCGTCGCGTGTTGTGGCCGTCGAGGTGGAGAACACGAAGACGGGCATCACCGAGACGCTGCATCTTACCTCTTCTACAGGGCGTCTTGTCCTAGCTGCCGGCTCAATGACGACACCGCAGCTGCTCTGGGGTGCAGGCATTGGCTCGTCTGACCAGATCGCCATAGCCAACGAGTCGGGCATTGCCGTACCGGCAGAGAGCGCCTGGATCGATCTGCCCGTCGGCCAACACTTGCAAGATCACGCGTTGTGGAACTTCAACGTCAACACCAGCAGCTGGTCTTCGTCCACAGACACGTATAAGACAGCCAACACCACTGCCATTGCGAATGGTGACGCCACATCCGACATCAGCCTCTATGAGACATCAAGCCCGGGCCGTGAGGGCCTTATTTCCCAAAGCCGCCACCGACTAATCTTCTACACGTCCCAGAAAGGAAGCGACGGCAACACGCGCTACTTCCAGGGTTCTTGTGCAGCCAAGGCAAAAGACGTTGTCAACATCAAGGTCTACATGACACACGGCCTGACCTCGACAGGCGTGCTCAAGCTTCACGCGAACGGTACTACATATTTTGCCACACAGCCGTACCTGCAGACGACAGGCGACCAGGAAGCTGCCGAGGCCTTTATCGAGACAATCGTGTCCGAAATCAAGGGTTCTGCCAGCGACAACAGCTTCACCGTTGCTAAGAGCACTACCCAGATCCTCGACACTCTTACGAGCGCCCACCACATCAGCGGCACTGCTAAAATGGGCACCGACGACGGCCGCACTGGTGGCACGTCTGTTGTCGATACCAACACAAAGGTTTACGGCATGGACAATCTGGTACGTTGTGCAACCCGTTCCTTTCGTGTACAAGTCCAGTGCTAAGTTTTACAGTTTGTTGTCGATGCTAGCATTCACCCCGATGTGCCAACCGGCAACAACCAGGCATATACCATGGTTGTTGCAGAAGCAGCTGTGGCCAAGATCCTAGCTTACAAGAACTAAATAACTTTGTTCTATATATAGCTTTGGGAACAATCGAATTGTGTAAAAGTAGGCTGAATTTATTCACGTGCAGATCGTTATTCTGAGCGGAAGATTGTTGTATTAAGGGAAGAATAGTTATTTAAAGCTAAAGTGGAAGCCTGGGATAACTACTTTTCTCACCGTTACATGGCTCGCCGCGATGTGGACGCCTATTGGGACAAACGCAGGGGCTTTTGTACAGTGTTTTCCCTTCAGGCCAGAGCCCCATCTGCCAGGACTGTAAAGGCACAAGCAGGCCATCGTCGTCGTGGTAGATCAAGGACGCCGGAGCATGGCGGGTTCCTTTCGGCCAAGGCAGCCCAAACATTGTGCCGGTGTTCAGGTGGTGGCGAATCGCCCAAAACGATGCGCATCACGTGATGTGACCCAGAAAGATGGTAGCCCATTCCATCAACTCCATAATAGCCCAGTCTTCAGATCCACATCGATCACCACTGCTCGAGGAGTCCGTGAGATGCGGTCTCCAACTGGCAAGATGACCTTGCCGGTGCCGCACCACCGACACCAAGAATCTCCCGAGTCCGTGATTGGCCCGGACACACCACATCCTCTCGACCCAACCCAGCGCGCCAACGCGACACGGGTCCTGTACCAGATCATCGAGCACTTTGACGCTCTCGACGACTACGACGGCAACCGAAGCCGCAGTCGCACATACAGCCAGCCGCGCCTTATACGGTATACCTACGAACATGCGCTTTCCGACGAGTCTAGGGACCTCATTCTGCGTGCCTTCTTTAAGGCTCTGGCACTCGACCTCGACGAAAATGACCTCAGTGACGATACGGGCCTAGACTTTGAGGATCTGAAACCGCTTTTCGTTGGTTACGCCGACTACCTAATGGACAATTTCTTTTTGCCTTGTACGATCACTTGTTGTCTCGCTGCCGTTTTCGCATTTCCTGCCTTTTTCCCCCCCTTTCTCTGGAGACGTGTTAACCCTCGGTAGTGAAAGCGTCGACAAGACAGACCCCACAGCCGTCGCCTGCGTTCCATTCTGCAGTCCTTCGAGCACAAGGGAGCGAGGCGCCAACCTTTATTAGCACACCGGAACGATTGTCCTCGCTTCGGGGCACTTGCCTGGTCCGAGATAGGCATCGCTGCGTGATTACGCGCGCATTTAGCACAGCGGAAGCTACTCAACGCTTTAACAAATATGGCGCTGAAGCAAACGACGGCGATGGTGTCTTGCTTTCAGAAGCTGGCCGTTTTGCCAGCCTTGAGGTCGCCCATATTTTGCCACACTCTCTGGCCAAGGGCAACGCAAACGCAGAACTAGTACGTATAGCAACGGTCTGTTTCTTTATCGATTCGTATCGCAACAGTTATTTAGGATGTTTATACTAACTGGTCGATATAGAACCAATCCCGCGAGTCAGCCCTGGCCATTCTGAATATGTTTGACGCCGGCGTGGCAAATCTTATCAATGGCGTTGACATCGACCAACCTCGTAACGCCCTGACCCTGACGCTTGATATGCACCAGTACTTTGGCGCATTTGAGGTGTACTTCGATCCTGTACCGGGCGAGTACAATACATACCGGATCCAGTCGTTCCTCCCTGCGCCAATCACTGCCACCCTCGGCATACCTGTGGTCCGGACGCTCTTCGTCACGGACACGCGTACAATTGACCCTCCTTCGGCACGGTTTCTTGCTGTGCACAGGGCGATTGCGCACATATTGCATTTGTCAGGCGCAGGGGCATATATCGATAAAATCTTGCGCGACATGGAGGATAGCATTGTGCGGTCAGATGGTACTTCGGAACTGGGTCGGATGGTGTCCCTGGGCTTGGGAGAATGGCCAACCCGAGCTGTTTACTGACAGTAGCTGAAATTGTGTGAAGAGCTTCTTTATATTTTATACCCCTTACAAGCACATGCCATCACGAGCGTTTCGCTTCTTCGGATTGATTCATTTCATTTCATCTCGCATTTATTTCATCTCGTCGCCACGCAATACGAAAAACATAAAAACATAAGGAAAGTAGGGAGAAAAGCTACAAAACAATCACACACCGGCCGGAGGATAGGGACGTCCTACAAATGGCGGTGCTAAAACGGATAGGCCCTGCCGTAACTCAGCAGTACCAGAAACCAGAATATAAAAAGTTACTAGCGCGAACGGAGGCGACAGGGACCTTCCGACATGCCTTTCATAGGCAGGTAAGACAGGGAGCGAGAGCTCGAAACTCAATGGAAATGTGTCCGTTTCGGACGGCCCCTCCACCGGCGCAACTGCCACTCCAGGTCCCTATCCAGCCTTAGGCGCAACCACTACATGTACGAAATTGCTATATCGACCCTGTGATAGAGCCTAGCATAGCACGCTCCATACCCCCAGGGAGGTCTGGAGGCCTACGGCCCTCCCCACGGCGTTAAATATCATCATCATCATCATCTATATTTTATACCCTCGATTGCCTTACACTACGCGTTATTTTTAGGCCTGCATACGAATAGTGCAAGAAGTGTAAAAGGCACTTTAAAATTGAAGCCTTCAAGGTCGATTGCAACGTATGAGACAAACTTGCAATTCAAAAAGCCTATGCTGTAGTTACTTAAGTCTACTTGTTACAAAATCCCCCACTTGCGGTTCCGTATTCAGCATCTGCCAGCCATCAGTCCCAAAGCGGTCACGGTGACCAGAATGGGGCACTTGATGTCCTGGATTAGGAGAACCGAAACAAGCCAATAGCCAGATTAACTTAGAGACTAGAAACAAAACACCTCTCATAGGTATACTGAGCGGAGGACACTGGCTGGCATAATGTTCCTGACAATCCGTGTCAGAGTGGTTTTTCGATCCTGGCGTGACGTCTCAAAGCGCTGGCCAAAGGTGATGTACGGCATAACAAAAGGGCCGGTATTGCGCGGCGCGTCGAGGCTCTGCTGACTGAGGTGCATAAAGATGATGCGCATACCCTTGGGGGTTGCGGCCTTGGCCAATACCTTGGCCGTGTGGTCGTCGGCACCGTCGCCGTCTGGGTCGTTTTCCAGCACCTCAAGTGTCCGAATGCAGTACAGTACAAGAGCGGCGAGACCCGAGGCGTACGCCGTGGCATAAGAGCTACCGCGCACCACCGACCCACCCTCAGTTTCACGCAGGTTCTCCCCCGGCAGCAGGAAGTCGTGCTTTGTGTGCAGGTTCTCGGGCATTCCCTCGCCGTAGATGGTGGCCGCCCCGATCTTGATGACGTCGTCAAGACCGACGGGCACGAACTGGTGCGTCTCCACGGAGGTTCCCTTGTCCGGCATGGACCCAAAGTAGACAACCTTGCTCTTGTTCGCCTCGATCAGCTGCGTGAGCTTGTCTTCGTAATAGTCTTTGGAGGGACCATGACGTTGAAACGTCCAGCTCATCGAGACCACGTCGACGTCCATATCCAGGGCCCATTTCAATGCCTATCGTTCATATTGCCTTTATTAGTCGTTATGAAGACACAAAAGGCGCTTTCCAGAAGATGGCTAGACGTACCTGGTAGCAAGAAGCCAGCGTGAATTTTTGGTTCTCCGTTTGCCGCGAGTCGTCCAACCGTGCAATGTACAGCTCGGCCTGAGGGCAGACCGTGCGGATACAGCGCGCCATGGCTGTCCCGTGTGCACACGGGCCGACAAAATACTCCTCCTTGTCGGCGCGGAAAGAGCAGCCGTACTGGGATCCGTTTAGCATGGTCAACTTGGCACCGTCATCCAGCAGGGCCACTTTGATCGATGGTTTCTTGTCCTTGTCAGTGAGCGTGTTTTGAATGAAGGACTTGAATGGCTTCAGCTTGTCGATCCATTCGTTCGTCTCCAACCTGCAGAAAGAAAGAGTTGTAAGTCTCAACGCAAACCCAGGCGCAGACACAAAGACCAAGAAAACAAGATCTTGCACAAAATCTGAGCAGTAGACCGATGAGGGCACTCACATTGCCTGCCGGGTGTGCGGCTGTGATGCTTCGTGAGCAATGATGGTAGGGCTTTCGACCTGCGGCTCATTGGAGTATCCCAGAGAGGGGTGAATCGTAACTTCAATGTTCTTATAGGAAAGCTGCGGGCAGTTATCGGCCAATGTGTTCATGAAATCCTCTTTATATTCCTGGCAGTCATTCTCGTCGTCGGTATTCTGTCACGGTTGGTTAGATTCCACCGTAAACACCCCTGGGAATGTTCTGAAGTGTATGCAAATGTTTTGCCTTCGTACCTCTGGGTGCACTATAATGTCGATTGACTTCAACTAGTGGTTAAACAACGTTAGAAAATAGTTAAAATAGACACAGAGAGTGCTGGCTGAATACGACATGGTTGGCAGTGTAGAGTCTTGGAACTTACCCGTTGAAGGCTGGCCAACCCAGGACTGTTGGCCCATCCTCTGAGAACAGACGTGTTGCCGTGAGAGTAGAGATAGATTTTGTGGGCAGAAGGAGCCGCAGCGGCAACAGTCTCGGCGCAGATGTCAAACTTTTTCCAGTTCCACACCTCCACTTCGAAGCGCCCATTGCGGGAATTGTGTGGTTCTTCGTCGCAAAAAGCTCTGCGTATAGCCCCATTTGTATGAGGTTCCGGACCAGTGTCGTCCACATCAACAGTAAAGATTTTGGTCACGTTTCTCTCCCCCAGCCAGTCAAAAAATGACTCGTATGGGTTTGGATCTGGCGGCTTGGACGTAGCATCTTCTTTTCCAAACCCTTGATCCGTTGGCGAGAAATGATTTGCTGATGAGTTGGTTGTTTGCGCTCTCTTCATCCTATTTTTATCGTTTGGCTTCCAGTATGGAAGCTTGACATACTCCAGCACAGTCTCCAAGTTCATGCCCGACTTTGTTTGAATAGTCTTGATGTAAGGCCGATCAATTGTGACCGACTCACCTGAGAGGTTGATCAAAAACTGGCGGGCTGTTCGCAGTTAGTAGCCTGGCCGTTCTTCTGCTTCCCGCACTCTGGATAAATGAATTGTTTCTTTGACTTGCCTGGTCTCCTCTCCCAATAGAGGAAGTCGATCTTCTTGTCCCACAGGTTTCCTGTTGTTTCACCGGCTGCTGTAAATCCAATGCAGGTCTCTCTTAGGAGGTCCGCGGCAGCCATCCTTGACTGATTGTTCTGCACCGACTTTGTCGGCCTTAGTTCCTCTAACAAGCGGTATGCACTCGTTCGTCCACCGGCTTTGTAAAAGATGGACGAAGGACGGCGTTTGACTAGGCTCTTGATCACATCCAAGAGCAGGCCATAGTCGATATCCTCGGAGTCGTAGAGTTTGAGTGCCATATGTAATGGTACAGTGTCGCTGGACCCAGGTGAAGGATCAAAGATAGTGTCCGGGCAGAGCTTGAGAAAGGTCTCAAAGCCGTCCACGGTGATGATCTGGCCGGTATCTTCCTGGCCAGTATCAAATTTGGCCTCGGCAAGAATTTCTTTGAGACATTGCAACGCTTGCAGTTTGAAGATGGGGTAGATGTTCCTTTCAACCTCCCTAGATTTATCCACTAGAGCATCTGTATCGACAGAGCTGTGCAGGCAATCATCTCGGAGACTGTTCGTGTCGGTCGTCTCGCCATTTGTCTTGGCCTTTGTCTTTTCGCAGTGCTTCCGAAGCCCGGGAGCCACTTTAGCTAAAGGACACACTTCCTCATCGGCTTTGCACGCAACTGAAATAGTTTTGAGCACGTCCTCTGAGAGTGGAAGTGAAATGATCCTGAAAAGGATTTGAACCTGGTATCTTGCCGAAGCGAGAAACGGGCTCTGGCCGTTCAAGTCCTTTGCAAAAAACAGCTCCGGCTTTCGAATGGCTAAGGCCTCGACAAGGTCGGCGGTCGCTGCCGGGTCCGAATTCTTTCGCTTTGACTGGTCTGATTTTTTTATGTGGTTGATGATCCGGTGAATCAGATTTCCATCGTCATCATCTTTTTCCGTGAGCAATTTTGATTGAAATGAGTTGAGGAATTTGTTTATGTCGACCGCCTCCTTGCTCTGCTTTGATTTCTCTAAAACCTTGGACCATTTTTTGATGATCTTCGTATGGCATAGTCTGACCTTTTCACTCTCATCATCGTCGCTCTGGCTCATATCTGAGCTGTCGCGTGTCTTTTGGCTCATGTATTTTGAAGCCTGCTTCAGATTCCTCCCCTCCTTGATGCTGTCAGAATCCTTCTTCAGTGCCGCCGTCATGATGCCGCAGATACACGAGTGTGAATCTAGATGGAATAAGCGTAGAAACAAGAAAGATGGTAAGCAAACCTGCTTTTTCTTGACATTACCTGTGCTACATCAAATCTCCCACCTTTCTCACTCTTATTATTCTACTCTCGATTTATTCTTGGCCTACTTGTCGTTATTTTTACTGCATTCAGCATTGCCTGCGTATCATCCTGGATCCGCCCACTGGCCAAACTAGCGTCGCACTTCCACCCGTAATATTGGCTTTCCCGTCAGACGAACCGCCTTATTCTGACGAACTAGCCAATAAGCCGCTATGAATTCTCAGCCTTGTCAACGGCAGAAAAATTGAATCCGGAAGCGTTGGCGTAGTGGTTGGGGGCCGGCAATGGCCATTGGCCTATTGAGGAAATGCATCTTTTTGGGTAAGCCCAGGGTCGCACTCGGAATTCGGAACAGGTAGAGTGGCGTTTTCAGAGTGAACTCGTGGCCAGGGTTGTATTTCAGAGGAAACAAGTACAGTGTACAACTACAGCATCTGGCGTTGGATATGTGGTCAAGCACAGCGAACCAGCAAGAGAGATAAAGGGATCGAGAATGATGCCCCTCTGTCTGTTCTGCACCAGCCTCGCAACAGTTTTCACTAGCAAGGACATTTCTCAAGAGGCAAAACAATGGCAAACAATGAGCAGGACCCATTTTCGTTTAGAATCCAGCTCAAAACCGAGGATGCAGGCCGGGAGTACCACAGGAAGAACAATGGAGACGAGATCCAGCGGCCCGACGTCGTGGATGACCTCTGCCGCGGGCTGCTTCTGCAGGCGCGTATCGACCGGATTGTGCATGGACACGGGAAGGACGGAAAGGGGTTTGCGACGCTGGTTGTGTTTGGCTTCCGCTTCCACGGCATTGACGACGAGCGGCGCTTTAAGGAGGCCACTATTATGATTACCTTCCAGGACGCTCAAAAGCGCAAGGACGACGATGCCGACCCCAAGGTGGTGGCCCTGTGGCCCGACGGGGACTTTACGCTTGGCGAACGAACAGACATTGACGTTGACGCTACGGAGGGCTTTGAGACCGGAGTCGACCTAACCGGAGGTGCTGTCGTCCAGGGCGGCGGCCATGCCACCTGGAAGTGGGAGCAGGTGCGGCGCTTCAAGAAGTCTGACCGATCCACTCTCGCCGGCTCCATCATCCTGGACACGGACGTGCGCGAATACGGCGCCAACAACGCTGTGCGCCTGACCATTACGGAGAACAAGACGACCGGCTCGGGTCTCGTCAACGACTTGCGAGCCGCCGTGCTGCTGGAGCGCCCTGACGCGACCTCGTCGTTCACGGGAGTCGTCGATATCACCGCCAAGGCGCATTTTGCCTACAATGCGGTACACGGCATGCGCGGACTCCTCGGACGGTCACCAGTCCAGGACCCCATCATGTTCAAGCCCGGAACGCAGTATCTGCGGCAAAAGACGCTGGCGGAGTTCCTGGAGAAGAAGTTGAATGGGGAGGTTGACGACCAGAATCTCAATGCCGAGAAGCTCGGCGAGTTCGCAGGTGTCCTGGGTACAACGGTACTTGGCGTGTCTATTTAAAGACCGACAAGGCAAGAGACGATAAATATAGCACAAAGTACTGGAGTATGTGTACACTCGTGTTTGTGGTCTTTTTGGTAGCAAGGCTGAGATTTTGCGTAATCACGTCCGTATGCGCCGAGTGGTATCTGACCTGGGTTGCCTGAAGTCTTGGTGACTTGACAAAAATTCGTAGCATTTGCCGCACAGCCACGCTGACTGCAGAATGGAATGAGGATCCGCTGACAAGGATGGGATGCTCAGCCTTGTAGTTCTGCATGCAGTTAAGCCTCTTACAAATTTGGCCGGGCTGTTCATTTTTGGCACAAGTCTCACACGCTGCGAAGATATCGCCCGGACGGGACCGTTCCTATCTGCATTCTCGTCTTTCCCAACTGACTTCGTTTTTGAAAATCAAAAATTGTGCAGCCTTTGCGCGTTCCAGTGCGCAGATCACAACATGCCGAGCTCTTCAAATACCGCGAGCTCAGACAGCGGACAGCCTGGAGAGGCTATTCCCGCATTTGACCTCACGGAGAAACAAAAGTTCAGGTACGACTCACGTGGCAGGAAAAATGAGCTCCTCAGCGCTGACAGGTGTCCCATAGAATCTATCTTGTCGGGTTTCCCCACGTTGAACGTCAGGAGGGGACCATGGCCATGGTCGACCTCGTTCCCAGTCTCGTGCCAGAGGCGAAAGTCTACCAGCACGATATCTTCCGTTACCAAAGCAACCACGGTGATGACAGAAGCGTCAGAAACGACCCCGAGGACAGTCCCGAGCCCTGGGCCGAAATCGAGTCGCCAATGGGCAAGACGGGCTGGGCTGCCTCGCCTGTCAACACTTTAGAGGAGGCTTCCTCCTTAGACCAGCCGTCGCCGTCGGTGACCAGCCTTGATGTGGCCCTGTTCTCATCTACATGGATCGACAACGAAGCTATGGACCTGCTGCGGCGCATTCAGCGGCACAAGCTTTCTGAAGTACCGGGCCTGGGCGATGCCGTTCTTCTCGCCGGTTATGGTTTCGGCGGCATAGTGCTGAAGCAGGCCATCATATTGGCAAACTCAGACCCCCAGTTTTGCGACATCGCCCTGACAGTCGCTGGCGTGTATTTTTTCGACACGCCCCACAGGGAGAAGAAGAGGCAGTCGCCTTCGGCCGCAACAGACTTTGACACGACCGTCCGCGATGCTGCCTGGGAAAGTGTGCTCTTTGACATGCTCAAGACGACAGAGATGGCCTACGAAGAGAGGCTGTCCGAGTTGCTGTCAAGTCTCGTGGACCGCGTCGTGGAGTTGTCGTATATATTCTGCCAGTTTGCCGCCAAGTATGTGACCTGTGATTTCGTCAAGGGTCAGGACAGGAGGGTGAAGGAGGAATGCAGCGACCGAGGCCTCTTCAAGTGCACGGTCCACTGGCCGGACCGCGGGCCGGGAAGCTTGGCCATGTGCGCCCCCGAAGACCTTGTCGAACTCGTATTGCTCCGGAAGCATTTCGCGCCGCGCCACGTACTGATCAGGCAAATTCAGGCCGTCGAGTCCGCGCTTCCGGGGCTGCAGCCGGAGATCGACAGCCTCTACCTCGCCACTCTGCAGGCCCTCTCGCCGTCGCGGAGGCTCTTGTGTGAAGCACGCACGCTGGACAAGCTGGACGATTACAATGACCTGCAGCATGTGTATCGACCCATCCTCAAGAAGATCCAGTGGGGCACCGTTCGAGAATGCTCCATTCAAATCTATGGTCCTTCAGGACACGGAAAGTCGGCTCTTGTCAAGCTCATTTCGCAAATGTATCGCACGCAGACGTCCATTGTCGTTGTCGATAACCTCGCCGAGCTTCTGCAAAGCCGCCGAAAGAGCCTGTATGGAGTTCTTGCATCGACACTGCATCAGATCCTCTCGCAGCGGCCGTCGTTGTTCCGGGCGATCCGGAACACAATGGAGGTGGTCATCCGACATGGAGCATGGTCCGAGGAAATCCTGATGGACGTGCTCTCATCCCTGTTTTATCACGCCGCAAATGTCGACTTTCTCATGGTCGTCTACGACTTTGAGAAGTGGCCCAGCGAGATGCAGTCGTGGTGGCTCGGGCTTCGCCAGATCATCGGCCAGTCGTCTAGCTCAGGCTGTACGTTTCTGACAAGCAGCAAGTCGCCCATCGAAATTGCCAGCAGCACAAAAGTCTATGCTTTCAACATTGCCGCCCCCGGCACAAACTACCGCCACACGTGGATCCAAGCCAAGACAAAGCAGCTGCTAGACCGCCAGCTCAAGAACAAGGAAATCAGCCCCGAGCTGGCTAGACATTTTTGGGCCCTCGCTATCCCGGCTGCCAAGCAGTTTGACGGCGGCATATTCACCCTCAGCGCTTACGTCCGCTACATCTTTGATAGGCTCGGCATCAGCTCTGCGTCTGCGTTTCCGGACAGCATTGCCCAGGCCCCCAAAAGCGAGCGAGAGCTCTACAGGACGCGCGTTGACAACATAGGGTTCTACCCGCCCGCCACCATCTCCTGGGCCTACTTGTCGCTTTCTTGGATGCTTCTCTCGTTCCGGGAGCTCCGTGTCGAAGAGCTCGCCGTTGCTGCTGCCATAGACCTGGAGCATACGCAGCTTGACGAGGTGCAAAATGGTATCAGCATCAACATGGCGAACAACCTCGGCACATTTCTAAAGGGCATCGTGACCGTCGAGAACAAGCATGCCCGGCTCTGCAGTCCGGCAATGAGGGACCTTCTGATCCAGGAAGGGGCCTCGAACTGGGATGGGATTGAATTGGCCACGCACAAAAAGCTCGCAATGCACTGCTTGCAGTATCTGACGATCATCCTCGGCGACGGCGCCTCCCCAAAGACCTGGGAAGAGTGTCTCAGCTTGGCATCGCACAAGCACGAGTGGGTTGGACCCCAGGAGCCGGCGCTCGAGTTTCTCAGCTACGCGTGCCGCTTCTGGCCGTCGCACTTCCTCGCAGCAGTGGCAGAGGCATCTGGGCCGGATGAAGAGCTGCAGACCGTTGTGGCCCAGTTTCTCCAGTCCGGAACCGTTTCCCGCAAATGGTTTTCGCTCTACTGTGTCTTCACAGGACACTCTGATGGGCTAGAGGACATCAGCAGTACGGCTCAGTGCGCAGAAGAAGGGCGGACAGGCTCCAAGGACGACATGTCGCGTCTCGATGCTAGGCTCAACATCATTGTCGATGCTCTGCTTGGTCAGGCTGAGAAAGGCAGGCCATTTCTCAAGGAGTGCACACGTTACGGATGCACAGAAAATGACCTGTTTTACTGGGACAGCACCCTCGTGTCCAACTCCCCTGCGTACCGCGCCATATCGATGAATGACCTGGAGGATATTTCAAAGGTCTTGAGCGCCGACGATTTAAAACAGCCCGGCCTCTTTCCTCTGCACCACGCTGTTTTGGTGGGACATATCCGGACCATCCGGCGGGTCTTGGATATTGTCGAGAACTGCGCAACTAAGAACCAGGACGGGCAGACCGCGCTGCATCTGGCCGCGGCCTGCAACCGAGAGGATGCCCTGAGAGTCTTTTTCGGTGAAGATGAAGAAAAGGGAGAGGACGCCGCGCCGAGGCAGTTGGCTCCAAACGCAGATGCTCTAAATTCCCAAGACAAGCACGGCCGGACGGCCCTCATGGAGGCGACGCGCACAGGCAGCGTCCGGGCCGCACGGTATCTGATTTCCAAGCACGCGTCGGCCGACATCCGGGACAACGTTCAGGGACGGACGGCTCTGCATTATGCTGTCGAGGAGTGCCCCCAGGTGCTGGATGATCTACTGAAGCACACAGACTGCGCTCTGCTCATCCCGGACAATGCAGGGCGTCTGCCTCTGCACCTGGCCGCGCGTTCTGGGAACGTGGAAGCCACCACCTGCATGCTCGAAGCCGCACAAGATGCAAAATGCCTAGAAAAAACGTGCTCGGCCACAGACAGCCTGCATTGCACGCCGCTACATTATGCAAGGGAGAATGGCTTCGCAAATGTGGCCCGGACCCTGGAAGCATACATGAAGATGGCTGCCGGCACGTACTCGGACATGTTCGCGCAGGCTACTGTTCGGACCGTGATGCATGGGTTCCTGGACACTATGGACATGATGGAGCGCGAGGTGGCGCCAGACGAAGACGTGCCGGTGCAGGACACGATCTTGCTGCTGGCGGTAGCGGCCCGCAACGGCCAGATGACGGTGGTCCAGTACCTGCTGCAGAACCATGCAAGCCCGGATGGCTCCACGGAGTACCGGCCGCTGTGTATGGCAGCCGCTGGTGGACACGAGGAGGTGGTGCGCACGCTGCTGGCCCACAAGGCCAGCATTAACCTGGGCGATTCGAGCCGCTGCACACCGCTGCACATTGCGGCCAAGCACGGGCAGTACGGCGTGGCCAAGGCGCTCCTGGAGTACGCCGAGGACCCCGATAACACGGCCAACGTGCACGCGCGCGACCAGTTGCGCTACACGCCGCTGCACCTGGCCCAGGACGCTCGCACGGTCGAGCTCTTTCTGCGTCACGGCGCGTCCGTCACGGCGCAGTGCATCTCCATGGAGACGCCGCTGCACACGGCCAAGAGTGCCGAGTGCATCGAGGCGCTCTTTCAGGCCGAGTCCCCCCCAGACGCCAACGCACAAGACCGACTCCTGCGCACACCGCTGCACAGAGCCGTGCTATCTGGGACGCCCGAGGCCGTCCGCGTCCTGATCCAGCACGGCGCGATCCCTGAACTGAGAGACGACGAGGGTCGGACAGCTCTGGCTCTGGCCCTGGGCCGCGACTCCGTGGACATGGTCAAAGAACTGGTGACAGCCAACAAGGCAAAGACGCGGCCCGACGACGGGACACGAGGCAAGAATAATCTGTACAAAGCCGTCAATGCTTCGGCGCTGCAGGTCGTCCGATTCTTCTTGCAAGAGACGCCCGATGCGCTGTCTGCGGCCAGCAACAGTGGTGACTTCGAGGGCGACAGGCTGGTCCTCTGTGCAGCCAAGAAAGGGCCCGTCGAGATGTTGCGGCTCCTCTTGGACAAGGGACTGGAAGCGAGCCTCGACTGTCGCGATTCCCTGGAGCGGACACCTCTCATTGTGGCAGCATACGAGTCGTGCTGGGCCAATGTGCACGAGCTCATTGCACGCGGCGCCGACGTCGAAGCGATCGACAATGCCGGCTGCTCGGCCTTGTTCTGGGCGGCTGGCAACAAAAACCTGGACTCGGTCGACGCCCTCCTCGAGGCCGGGGCGCCCCCCGATCCCATCAACCGCAAGGGCCAGACACCCATGTTTATCGCTGCCTACAATAGCGCAGATACCGTCGTGGAGAGGCTGCTTGAAGAAGAAGTCGACCTCGAAATTCGCGACATGCACGACTGGACGCTCCTCCACGCCGCGGCCGACTGCGTGAGCGTCACGAGGATGCTCCTGCAAAAAGGCGTTGACGTCAACGCCACAATACGGCACGACGGCTCTACGCCTTTGCACTTTGCCGCGTTTGGCGACTACCCCGAGGTGGTGCAGACGCTTCTGGACCACGGAGGCGACCCAAATATAGAAGGCGAGGACCAGAATACGCCGCTCCACCTCGCCTTGGGGTATAACTTGCGGAACATTGTGGATATCCTACTTGGCTATCAGGGGGATCATGCTGTCGACGTTACCAAACTCACCAAAGATGGCGAAAGCTTCCTCCACCTGGCGATCCCATCATGTGCCAGCGATGTAGTGCGGAGTCTACTCGCCAGGGGCGCGGATCTAAAAGCGAGGACGAAACACGGACGGAGCTGCCTGTCAGTGGCCGTGGAAGCTGAGAAATTGGAGATTGTCAATCTCTTTCTCAGCGACCATCACATTGCCATATGGGAGGCAGACGATCTGTTCGAGGCGTATTGGCTGGGCATTGCCAAACGAGATAAGGAGTGCCTCGAAGCGCTCATCGCCCAGGACGGCTCCCTCCTGCTCATGAAAAACGGCCGGGGCCAAGACGGTCTGGAAGCCTACCTGTATTCCTGCATCAGCCCCAAGCCAAACGGTTTCCCTCTGGACAGCTCGTTGGTGGAGCTGCTGCTCAAATCCGGCATCAACCCCTGGAAGTGCCCGCACCAAACCTACGAAAGTGCCGTTGAGCAAGGGCTGATGGGAGGCGCACATCCAGACTACGACTTTTTGAAGAAATGCATCCGATATCTTCCGGAAAACCTGCACGAGGCGGGTCTCGGCTTCCGGGAACTTCGCATGGCTACAGAGCTGCAGGATACCAAACTCTGGCAGAAACTGCAGCCCTTGCTCTCTCCCGACGTGCTGAAAGAAGCAGATCATGACGACTGGAGCCTGTGCCATTTTGTCTACCAAGCTTTTCCGAGGCTCCCCCTCAAGCGCGTAAACGACCTGCTAACCATGTGTGCCAAACCGTCTCTGCAGCCGTCTGCGATGATCATCTGGCCCCAGTGGGTGCGCAACTCCAAGGACCCGGCAGATGAGGTACGGATTGAAAAGGATGGCCTGACCGTTGTGTTTAAAAGTGAGCTTCTCCCTTTTCTATTGTACAGTCTCGTTCTGGGCTAACTGTTGCGATGTAAAATGGAAAAGAAACCAAAACACACATGGGCAGATCCTGTCCCGTAGCCGTGCGGGCAAATCACCCGCTACCGCCAAGGACGGTGAATGCGGCCTATTTTGAGGTCACACTCTTGCCCCCCTCCAAGTCTGACGAGGACGCCGGGGAAGCAGGCGAGGATGTGGATGCTCTTCACGACAACAGCGCCGCGTCATCCGACCCTTCCACAGCTGCATCGAACAACGCCGTAGACGAGCGCAAGCGCAATTTTAGCATTGGGCTCGCCGGGGAGTACACGAATATGACTTGGTGCCATATTGGATGGAATGCTTGGACGTGCGGCCTGCATTCAGACGACGGCAACATCTATGAGATACGCGGCCAGATCGACGGCATCGATAAGAGGGCAAAATACGGTCCTGGCAATACAGTTGGTTGCGGCATCGACTATATCGCCGGCGGGTACTTTTTCACCATTGACGGCAAAGTCGTTGGTTCGTCTTTTTCCCCCTTTTTTTCGGGAGGGTTCTCGCCTGCAAGCGTCTCTGCTAACAATACACAGCCCGTCAGACCAGTGATGTGATCTACCGGAAACTGTATCCGGCCATTGCATACGAAGGCCCTACAAGCGTAGCTGTCTTCAACTTTGGGTCGCGGCCGTTTGTCTACCGGGAAGCTGAGAAGCTCACCCTCACCTTGTCCCCGCTGCTTTTCAGTCTGCGACGGGCATCAACGTCCCAGAAAGGGGGATCTAAAAATGCTAGCCCCCACAGGCTATGGAGCCCATGAGAGATGTAGTCGTTAATTGTCGAGTACGATACATTCTCCCGAACAAATCCAGCATCTTCAATATTTCAAATACTTTCTCACGGCATACAATTCGGATGTCCTTTCTTCTCTTTGTAGGGCGGATGCACAGGACTTGTGGTGTCGTCTATTGTGTTCATGCTGCCCCCCGTAATATACGGAATATTTTCGATGTCCATTCCTACACAATGCATCACGACGGATGACCGCACGGGATGGCCTAGGTTAGGCAGGTACGCTAAGGTGGTGGCGTGGCATCGCGACATCGATTTGAGACAGTTGCAGCCAATGAAATCAAGCTGCCATCGACGGCCGGATGTCGTGCTCGGGTCATGCCTAAAGCCGCCGCTGTCGATGCCGTGGGTATGGCTTCTGATTGGCTAGGATATATTGCTGTCTCGTGCTGCGTATTGCGCCTTCGCAGCTCGGATCGCGATCGACTGTTTCGATTCTCCGAGTCTCGACTCTTGTAAAGACCCCCGAGCTCGACGGCTGATGGCGAGGAGAACAAAGAGTCCTCTGCTTCTGACGATCAACACGATGTCGTACAGACCGCTTGTCTCGGACGATGAGGAGGACACCAAGAGCTACGGCTCGGTGGACTCGGTGGACTCGGTGGAGATCGACGAGACTGCTGCGTTGGATGCCACGAACCCGTTTGTGGATGCGGCAACGGCGACACACTGGCGGCAGGTATACGAGCGATGCCAGTACGAGTGCCGCCACGTGTTTGACCCGGCGATGACATGGACGGCGGCCGAGGAGCGACGGCTGGTGCGCAAGCTGGACGGCCGAGTGTGTCTGTGGGCGGTACGCGTCCCTGCCGAGATGTGCTGCGGCGTTGGCTGGGTCTGACAGGCCAGTGTGTCATGTTCTTTGGGCTGCAGGTCGACCGCGGCAACCTCAACCAGGCCGTGTCAGACAACATGCTGGACGACTTGGGCCTGGACACGAACGGTGAGCTTGTGGCGTCGAGGTCTCCGAGTTCCGAAATGTTTGTTTCCTGACGAACATGTCCAGACTACAACTACGGCCACGCCATATTCCTGCTCTCGTTCCTGCTGGCCGAGCTGCCGTCACAGCTGCTGTCCAAGTCGATCGGCCCCGACCGCTGGATCCCAGCGCAAATGGTGCTCTGGTCGCTCGTGGCCATTTCACAGTGTGCCCTCACGGGCCGCAGCACCTTTTACCTTACACGCAGTCTGTTGGGCCTGCTCGAGGGCGGCTTTATCCCAGACTTGGTCCTGTGGTTGTCGTACTTTTACACGTCGCGCGAGCTGCCGATCCGGCTTAGCTACTTTTGGACCACCATTTCCGTCACCGGCATCATCACCTCGCTCGCTGCTTCAGGCCTGCTGCGGCTGCGCGGCGTCGGCGGCTGGGCCGGTTGGCGCTGGCTCTTCTTGTGCGAGGGCTCTGTGACGCTGCTGGTCGGTCTGGCCTCGTTCTTTAACATGCCGGCCTCGGCCGTGGAGACGCGCACCTGGTTTCGGCCGCGTGGCTGGTTCAGTGATCGTGAGGTCGCCATCGTCGTCAACCGAGTGCTGCGCGATGACCCGTCCAAGGGCGACATGCACAACCGTGAAGCCCTGACGCCAAGCCGCCTCTTCGCCGCCCTCACCGACGTCGACTTGTGGCCGCTGTACGCGCTCTGCCTCGTCGCTTTTGTGCCCCAGACGCCGCCCAAGACCTACCTGACCCTGACGCTGCGTGCCCTCGGCTTCGATACCCTGGCGACGAATTTGCTGACCATCCCGGCTGACGTCTTCCACATCGCCGGCCTGCTGCTGGTGACCCGCCTGTCGGAGCACCTCAACCAGCGCGCCCTCGTCGCCATATTGCAGCCGCTGTGGACGCTGCCCTGCGTGTTAGCCCTGCGCTTCTGGCCTGGCCTGGCAGTCGATCGATGGGGCACCTACGGGCTGGTTACAGTTCTGCTGTCATATCCCTACTGCCGTAAGTGTTGCTCTACGGGTATTCAAAGCTTTCTTTGCTGACCATGCAGATGCCATTCTTGTCGGCTGGTGCTCCAAGAATTCCAACAATGTCGGCACACGGACCGTTTCCGCCGCACTTTACAATGTGAGCCTCTTTTCGTTTCCTGTTCTTCCTTCCTCCTTCCTTTTTGCACGTCGCCAACATTCCAGATGAGCACTCAGACTGGGGGCATCTTTTCCTCGTACGTCTATCGTGAGGATGACAAGCCACTGTACCGCCGCGGCAACTCCACGCTGGTAATGGTCAACGTGCTATCCATTGTGCTCTTCGTCCTGGCCAAGCTGTACTACGTCTGGCGTAACCGCCAAAAAGAGCGAGTATGGGACGCTCTAACGCCGGAGCAGCAAGCACACTACCTCAAGACGACACGGCTGGAAGGCAGCCAGCGGCTGGATTTTCGGTTTGCCCACTAGATACGATAGGACGACACGACGGCACGCGGATTTGCATTGTCTGCTGTACACATGAGCGCCTAACAGATTCGTTTGATTGGAATGCCGCCCGTTCTATGTCTATTGCCGCGTCTAGTCTTTTGATTATCCCCTACACGTGCACCAACGTGTTGGAAAACTCCAACGTTGTCGTCGTCGCCGTCCCTGTCGTCGTCTCGACAACCCGGACGGAAGCAAGGTCCCGCACGATCCAGTCCGGTCCTGCGGCAGCCACCTGCTCGGCCGTGTGGCTTGTGACGAGGCCGAGCACTTTGCAGCCAGCCGCCTTGCCGGCCCGGATGCCCGCGGGACTGTCCTCCAGCACCAGAACCGACGCGGCCGAGTCCGTCAAGCCAAGTGCCTCCAGTCCCAGCTGGTAGCAGGCCGGGTCCGGCTTGCCGTTGGCCACCGACTCGGCCGAAATTAAGTGTTCCGGCGTCGGCAGGCCCAGCCGTGCGAGCCAGCCCGTCACCAGCGGCTGGGTGCCCGAGGTAACAATGGCCCAAGGCCGTTCGAGGCGGCCCAGGTCTGCGAGCAGCGCTCGGGCGCCCGGGATCTCGACCGCGTCCTCGCCGTACAGCTTGGGCAAGCGGGCCTCCATAGAACAGACGTAGTCCCAGTTGGCCTTGTCCGGGGCCAGAATTTTGAGAATGTCAATGCTGCGGCGGCCGTGCGAGGTCTGCAAAATGACTTCTGGGTCGACGCCGATCTCGCTGCCGATACTGGATGACCGGGACAGACGACTTTAGCGGGAGGGACGGCAAGGTCGAAAAGAGCGGGATCAACTCACGTGTGCCAGTGCTTGACCACGGCTTCGGTAGAGTCGATCACGGTGCCGTCCATGTCGAACAGAAAGCCACTGAACGAGACGTGCACGGAGGGGCCGGAGTAGGACGCCTCGGCGGGCGTGTCTTCTGCTGTCATTGTGGCGAGATGGATGAATGGATGGATTAGGGGTCAAAGGCGAGTCCGGCACGGGTTGAACAGCACTCGGGGTGGCAGAGACGAGGTTAAGTAGGCTTTTCGCTCGAGCGGCGGTGCCAACCGGGCGGAGTGCGGCAGCAAGCAGATGCGGAATGGCCCAATGTGGATTGGCTCGACCGTTTCGCGACGTCGGCATGTGCGGATGGGATGGCCGCCTACTGGCCAGGGGCGATGACAGCACGTGATCTTCCAAAATTCAGCCGTCCGAAAGCGGGACATGGCGTAATGAGCCCAAGGCCCCAAGAGCCCTAACGCTATCGATACGGTTCTGCCGCCAGAACTGTGGGGCGGGAGGGGAAAGCGGTCAAGTTTTTCTGCAGTTCCCGCAAGAAAAAAAATTGCGGTCTACAAGACGGATTGCCATTTGGAGTGCTGGTTGGAACCTTTTCCAGAGGCCACTTGCACATAGCACCCACAACAGAAATGGCGGGAACTATTAACAAGCCGAAAAGTGAGTCTACTCATCCTTGAGACGGTGTTGCGAGGTGGCAGCGATTGACTGGAAACCCAGAGCCCTCGTCGAAGCGGCAGCCGGTGCGGCTTCGACACCGAATCGAAAAGGCGTCCGCGGCGAAGCAGAGGAAGCAGAGAAAGCTCGCCAAGAACAACCCGGAATGGCGGTCGAAGCTGAAGAAGGACCCCGGCATCCCGAACCTGTTCCCGTACAAGGAGAAGCTGCTGCACCAGATTGAGGAGACGCGGCTGCGGAAACAGGAGGAGGCCCGGCGGCGGCGAGAGCTGGCCAAGACCGGCACGGTCGACGCGGCAGCCGACGAGGGGGATGACGCCGACATGGCCGAGGACGGGGTCGAGGGCGAGGACGGCATGGAGGTGGAGGGCGACGAGGACGATGTGGGCGACGTGGACGAGTCGAATCCGATGGCGGCACTGCTGGCGAGCGCGCGGGCGGCGGCGCGGGAGTACGGCGAGCGGCACGGGGACGGCGAGGGCGGCGACGACTGGGACATGGGCGACGAGGACGACGACGGGAGCGACGGCGAGGGCGGGGCTGACGGTCACGTGATCGACGTACCGGGCGCGGCCACGTCGCGGCGGGCGTACGACAAGGTGTTCAAGCAGGTGGTGGAGCAGGCGGACGTGGTGCTGTACGTGCTGGACGCGCGGGACCCGGAGGGCACGCGGTCGCGCGAGGTGGAGCGGGCGGTGCTGGCGGCGGGGGCGACGACCAACAAGCGGCTGATGCTGGTGGTGAACAAGGCGGACCTGGTGCCGCCGGCGGTGCTCAAGGCGTGGCTGACGCATCTGCGGGGCGCGTTTCCGACGCTGCCGCTGCGGGCGTCGAGCCCGGCGGCCAACGCGCAGACGTTCCACCACCGGGACCTGACGGTGGCGGGCACGAGCGGGGTGCTGTTCCGGGCGCTCAAGGCGTACGCGGCCAGCCAGAACCTGAAGCGGGCCGTGTCGGTGGGCGTGATTGGCTACCCCAACGTGGGCAAGTCGTCGGTGATCAACGCGCTGCTGGCGCGCCTGGGCAGCAACCACGGCGGCCAGCGGCGGGCGGCCTGTCCGGCGGGCGCCGAGGCGGGCGTGACCACGGCCATCCGGTCGGTCAAGATCGACAGCAAGCTGACGCTGCTGGACTCGCCGGGCATTGTGTTTCCGTCGTCGGCCAACACGGCCGGTTCAGGGTCCGGTTCAGGTTCCGGTTCGGCCACCGGCCCCAGGACGGCGGCCGACGTGCACGCCGGCCTGATTCTGCTCAACGCCGTGCCGCCCAAGCTGATCGAGGACCCCGTGCCGGCCGTGGCCCTGCTGCTGCGCCGTCTCGCGGCCTCGCCCGAGCGCATGAAGAGCCTGACCGACGTCTACGACCTGCCCGCGCTCATGTCCAGCGGCGCCAACGGCGCCGACCTCACCACCGACTTTCTCGTGCAGGTGGCCCGCAAGCGCGGCCGCCTCGGCCGTGGCGGCGTGCCCAACGTCCACGCGGCCGCCATGACCGTCATTACCGACTGGCGCGACGGCCGCATCCAGGGCTGGGCCGATGCGCCGCGTCCCGGCCTCGCTCCCAGCCCTGCTGTCGCGGCGGCCGCCGCCGAGGCGGCTGCCAAGGCGAAAACGCCCGCGCCCGCCGCCGAGCCGCCCGCCATGGTCGACCAGAAGCAGATCGTGACGGAATGGGCCAAGGAATTCAAGCTGGACGGCCTCTGGGGCGACGACGAGACGGCCGACGCGGTCGGCTCGGCCGACGCCATGGCTGCGTGAGCCGTTGTCGCAGAGCGGGTAAAGAAGAGAAATTCTCTGGGGGGAACAAAAAATAGGGCCATTCTCCATCGGCCGTGGTGAGCCGTAGACACTCTTGTTTTCTTTGGTCGTTTTTAGCTCCCCATTTTTGCTAGTTTTGCCGTTTGGGTTGTGGGGCGGCTCGGGTTGCCCGCGGCGTTCCAATCATGCTCTCGAATTCGATTTGCTTATCTCTGTTGCGCTCTCGTATGCACAGTATTATGGGTTCTGGCCTGGCTGAACGCTTGGTCTTGGGATCCGACTTCGGGCACTCGAAAGCCGTCGATTTCCCCTCAATGGAGCAAGTCCAGCCAGCGGCTGTCGTCTATTGCCGGCCCCGCAGTGGGGCTGGATCGGCCACGCTGAGCCGCGACAAAGCGACGACGTGTACGAGTAATAGGCCTTTGCCGCACAGTCAGCTAGCTCCCTCGGCTTATCAAAGGCACAATGGGAGAGGCGAAGATCGGAGGTTGGCACCTTGTCTTGGCGATATATACACGCTCCGTCTTAAAAACCCTCTAGACCCGGCCGATTTCTCTGCTGTCATCTGCACCTTGTTCCCGAGTTCTTTAGAGGTCTCCAGCACAGATCAGAACAATGGCCTCCCGACGGATCAGCTCAGCCGCGACTGCGCGGCTACTCAACGCGGGCCTGCGGCGGACAGCACAGCCGCTGCGCAGCCAGCTCCGACAGCAGCCATGCGTGTCGCGCCAGCAGATTCGCATGTCCAGTCTGGCGGCCTTTAAACCGCCGGCCGTCCAGAACGAGCCCAACGTGAGTTGACCTCTGGGTGGTGGCGATGACGCTGCCCCGGAGCTCCCCTTACTGACACAACTCGACAGCCGACCTACGCCAAGGGCTCGGCAGAGCAGGCGGGCATCACGGCGGCCATTGAGCGGCTGCAGGCCAAGCTGCCGCTCCAGATCCCGCTCGTGATCGGCGGCAAGGAGATCCGGACGGCCTCGGTCGGCCGGCAGGGCAACCCCGCAGACCACACATCGACGGTGGCGACGTACTCGCAGGCGAGCCCAGCGGACGTGAAGGCGGCGATTGAGGCGGCGCTGGCGGCGCAGGCCGAGTGGGCCGAGACGCCGTTTGCGGAGCGGGCGGCCATTTTCCTCAAGGCGGCCGACCTGATCTCGAACAAGTACCGGTACGACCTGATGGCGGCGACGATGCTGGGCCAGGGCAAGAACGTGTGGCAGGCCGAGATTGACGCGGCGGCGGAGCTGGTCGACTTTCTGCGCTTCTCGGTGCACCACGCCGAGACGCTGTACGCGCAGCAGCCGGTGCACCACTCGCCGGGCGTGTGGAACCGCATGGAGTACCGCCCACTCGAGGGCTTCGTGTACGCGGTCAGCCCGTTCAACTTCACCGCCATTGCCGGCAACCTGACGGGCACGCCGGCGCTGCTGGGCAACGTGGTGGTGTGGAAGCCGTCGGATTTTGCCGTGGCCTCGGCCTGGGTGCTGTACAACATCTTCCTCGAGGCCGGCCTGCCGCCCAACGTGATCCAGTTCGTGCCCGGCCCGGCCGTCGAGGTGACGCGCGAGGTGCTGAGCCACCCGGCCTTTGCGGCGCTGCACTACACCGGCAGCACAGCCGTGTTCCGGCAGCTCTGGGGCCAGATCGGCGAGAACACGGCGGCCGGTCGCTATGCCGGCTACCCGCGGCTCGTCGGCGAGACCGGCGGCAAGAACTTCCACCTGGTGCACGCCTCGGCCGACGTGGAGAACGCGGCCGTGCAGACGGTGCGCGGCGCCTTTGAGTACCAGGGCCAAAAGTGCAGCGCCACGTCGCGCCTGTACGCGCCGCGCTCGCTGTGGCCGCAGCTGCGCGACCGCATCGTGACCGAGGTGTCGGCGCTGCGCCAGGGCGTGCCCTGGGACCACGGCAACTTTGTCGGCCCCGTGATCCACGCCGACGCCTTTGCGCGGCTGACGAGCGTCATCGACGCCGCACGCGACGACCCCGAGCTGACCCTGCTGGTCGGCGGCCAGTACGACGGCAGCAAGGGCTTCTTTGTGCAGCCGACCGTGTACGAGACGAGCAACCCGGACCACCCGCTGCTGTCGCGCGAGCTGTTCGGGCCCGTGCTGGTGGCCTACGTCTACGACGACGCCGCCGAGGGCGCCTTTGGCAAGGTGTGCCAGCAGATCGACACTGCGTCCGAGTACGGCCTGACCGGCTCCGTGTTCGCGGCCGACCGCAAGGCCGTGCGCGAGGCCGAGACGCGGCTGCGCCAGGCGGCCGGCAACTTTTACATTAACTGCAAGAGCACCGGCGCCGTCGTCGGCCAGCAGCCCTTTGGCGGCGGCCGGGCCAGCGGCACCAACGACAAGGCCGGCAGCGCCACGCTGCTGAACCGGTTCGTGAGCGTGCGCAGCATCAAGGAGGAGTTTGGGTCCACGACCACGGTGGCGTACCCGAGCAACGAGGTGTGAGAGGAGGAGGGAATACCGGAAAAGCGAATCTTGCAGGGTGGTGATTGGGACTTTTTTCTCTTTTTTCTTTTTTTGGAAAAAGAATGTCATGAAGATAGAGCCAGGATGAAGCCGTCTCGACGAATGAAAACAAGGAATGTCGGCATTGGCACAACGGATGACACATGGGGTGGTCTTGTGCCTGTGGCAGGGGTAACAAAGAACGACAAAGAACGACACACGAGTAAGAAACTCGCACGAGCCAGCAGATCCACAGTCCAGACGGCCGATGCGCTCCAGCCCAAGCCCACGTGCTCTCCTGTGGTGCAGAGGGCAGGCGACCGAACGTGGGCCCTGATGGCCAATGGTGTGCTTGGCCTTGCATGTGGCGACGGGAGTGGCCATGGACGACCCTGAGGACACGCGATCGGCGAGGGGAGGGAGAGGACAGGAGGGCAGAAAGTGAGCAATGTAGAAAAGAGAAATAAGAGAATTGCGTTTATGTCAGCAAGCTAGAGGCAATTTGGAGTACGAATCACTACGCGTATCTGCGCTGTGTAGCTGAATCGACACAGAAGGCGCGACTGTGCCTGTCCCGTTTGAACGTTGTCCTTCCTTTTTCTCCAAGTCTACTCTGTACTCCGTGCCAATTTCTTCTCCATCTCCATCTCTCGTTCGCTTCATTGATTCGTACACCTGGGGGCCCTCAACAAACCCCAGCCCGCCGTTTGGGCGAAAGATCGCGTGCTCCTCTCGTCAGCGCAACGTGCTCGCGTGCCGCTCGGGGATTGGCTGGTGGGGCCTCGAGGCGGCTCCAAAAAAAAGAGAAAGGGACACCTTCTGGGCCACGACCGGCCGACCGGCCAAGCGGGGGGGCACGAGGGTCTGCGGCTGTGCTCGTGCTCGCTGGTCTGGTCGAATTGTTGTGCCTGTTTCCGGCATGGCTGGCGCTCCTTGCCCCGTCCGCAATCCTGCATGGGAGCTTGCCGTGGCGAAAAGAAACGGGATGCCGAAAACGACGGGACAGGGGGGACAAGGAACTTGGAGTTGATAGCTCGACCCCATTGACTGGCTGGCCTGCGTCTGCGATCGGCACCTGGCCAGGTGGTGAATGTGCCTCCTTCCTCACAGGACTTGGACTCTTGTACGAGGAGTTGTCCCGTCCATTTGCTGTCGTCTCCACTGCCGACACCCAAACCACCCCCCTCCACTAACCCACTTCCTCTTACTACCCCCCCCCCCAGGTCCGTTATCTGCCTTGCTCCTTTGCGGACTTACTTTGCTATTACGTTCTTGCGTCCTTCTTTCTGCATTCTGTTCTCCCGTCTACAACCCCTTTCAACCGTCAAAGCTGTCACTTGCCATGTTTCCTTCTCCCAGTGACCTTTGCTAACCCAACGGTCTCGTTTCCCCTTCTTCAGAGCCTCTTGAAAGACTGCACGACTACAAATAGGCAACAGGATACAGCCGCGCACCAGTCTACGTCTTGATCTTCTCCCCCTCTCGCGCCCTCCACCTTTCTGTCATGCCCCCTGCAGTCTTCCCACCGACTCCGGCGTCTTCGACCGACATCCAGGGCCAGGACGGGTCGAAGCAACTGGCCGCCCTGCAAATGGCCTTTGAGCTGCCTCCACCAGCCTTGGCTTCCGCAAATGGTGACACGGCAGCAGCCTCTTCTACACTGCCAACAACACCACTCACGGACAGATGTGCGCCCCCTTCCGTCGACGCCAACATGATGTCCCCACCCATGACCGCGGACTCCAAGGCGGCCGCCTACCCCATGCAAGCTGCCGAGGCCGTCAAGTCTCGCCGGAGATCTTCGGCTGCGGCGGCAGTGGCCAAGGACACCTTTGCGCTCCCTCCACCGCCCACTCGATCCCGCAAAATCATTCAGATGAAGCCGCGTACTTCCGCTGCGTCTGGTGCTTCCGGAGCCACGACCACGATGGCCCAGGCCACGACGGCCGAGTCACAGGCGCTTGCCATGTCTGGGAAACCAGCCACCGGTAGCGGCAAGAACACCGCGGGCAGGAGTGGCGGCACAGCGATTGTGCCCGCTCCCACAACCGCAGCCACGCCTGCCGCCACAGCCACGCCTGCAACTACGACCACCACAACGGCCGGAGCCGGCAAGCGGAAGCAGCCGTCATCGACGAGCGCGGCCGGCCGCAAGATTGCACGCAAGACCGCGCACAGCCTGATTGAGCGGCGGCGACGGTCCAAGATGAACGAAGAGTTCACCGTGCTCAAGAACATGATTCCCGCCTGCACGGGCGAGATGCACAAGCTGGCCATTCTCCAGGCCTCGATCGAATACGTGCGATATCTGGAGGACTGCGTGGCCACGCTCAAGGCCCACCACGAGTACCATCCCCACCAGCAAGACGTGTCGCCGCGCAGCCAGCCGCATCCGTACGGCGGCCGGGTTGGCCACGGAGGATCCGGGTCACCTGATGTGGAGATGGCCGACATGGAGGACGGCGGGGCCGGGGACGGGGCGTACGACGACGACGACGATGGCGAGGACGATGACGGCGACGACGGCGACAACCTGCCCTCGCCGACCTGGACGGCCACACGGCGGCAGTCGGTGCGTTCGTCCTCGCACTCGACCACGCACCAACCTTCGGTGTCGCCGGCGCTGTTGGCGCAGGATGCGCACGGCCGCCAGCAGCGGCAGGACTCGCAGTCGTCGACGGCTTCCCTGGCGACATCGTCGGCCGCGCTGGCCGCCGCTGTGGACCACAACCGCCACTACAGCTACAGCACGTCGACGCAGCCCTCCCCTGCCTTTGGCCCGCAGCCATCGTACCTGTTCGGGGCGGGTGTCGGGTCGGCGGCTGGATCGACGCTGACCAGTCCAGCGCTCTTGCCACAGCGGGACTTGGACCAGGAGGCCACAGCGGCCCTACTGATGCTGAACAGCGACCGGCGTGGGGTGGGAAGCGGCGGCGGTGCTGGTGGCAGCGGCAGCGGCAGCGGCAATGGAAACAGCGCGTCCGGTCGCGGCATGAGCGTGCAGGATCTACTGAGCACCTGAAGGAGAAAGGGTTTGGTTCAAATATGCGCACATACAAATTATGGCCAAAGTCTTGCGAGGCTGGTGAAAACCCAGTGGCAGCTCCCAAGTCGGGCCGGTTGGCCAGCTATCAAAGACAGATATTAGGCGACATTTCTCCATCAGAGGAGAAAAGACCGGCCGGAAATGCGAAAGAGGGTTGCATTCGCGGGCTCCACCCCGCGAGAGCCGGGGCTAAGTCACGGCATCAAGCAGGCCGAGGAAGTCGCAGATGGTCCTGAGAGGCACGAGGGCCAGGACAGATACTTGGAATCAGAGGCGTGTTCTTGCACATAGTCAAAATCGGTCGCTTTGGCAGTGGTCAAATATGGAAATGGTCTTGAAATGTGTTGCAGTGCTGTTTTGCGTGATGCATCTTTGGAATCAGAGTCGAGATAACGACTCTGCGGAATAAAGCTGACTAAGCCGTTTTTTTCCTCCCTGCGCAGACTTGCTCCACTGTGGTGGCTATTACTGGGGCAAACGTTCCGGCAGGCAAAGTCGCGGCAGGCAACTCGATTAGCTAGTGCGTCCATGGGTGTTTTTTCCCACGTCTCTCTCGCCTCGCACATTCTATTATTTCGCTGGCCATCCCCTCCTTTTCTTTTACTCACACACTGCTTGTTTTCGCCGGTGGCGTTTGCAGTTTCCTTTCGGTTTGTGTCGCCAACAAAATGAGATATACGGCTGTGTGTCCTGCACTCTCTCGAGGTCTGCCATGAGGATCTAGCGGTGTTAGCGAGGGAGAGAGCGACTAGGAGCAGCTTGCTACATGGTGGGATTGATGTGGCATGGCATCCCGCGGACGCTGTCGCAGAGAGGTTGTATGTGTCGATGACAGACACATGGAAAGCATATGACACGAACCTGACGAGGGTGCCAGTGGCCAGCGAAGGTCTAGACAGGACGCACCTTGGCTCCCTGGTTGTCGAGGCATCGAGGCACCTTACCTCGCACTGGAAGTCTTGTGTACCAGTGTACATGTTGTTCACATTGTGTAGCGTCTGATTTCCAGCTAGGCTGGCGAGAGACACACCACGGAGAATCCGTTCGGCTGTTGGAAGGGCCGATATGATCTCTCGGCCGGGGCAGGCTATGCCGTCAAGTGACGTGACGCACAGAAGCAAGAGCAGCATGAACAGTGGATCTTGATCTATTGTCTGGGGAAACTATACATGCTTGCGGACTAGGCTGCAGCCGCAGTCCGGCCCGGCCCGACAGCCTGCACGACTTGTCTCAACCACCAGTCGTGCACACGCGCGTCATCGGTCAGCTCGGGGTGGAAGCTGGTGCCAAAGATGTGGTCCTGCTGCACGGCGACAATGTCGCCGTCGCCGTCGCCGCCACGCTGGACACGGGCGAGCACGCGGACAGGTGGTCGGTCGGCACCATGGTCAATCAACGCGGCCACGACGGGGGCGCGGATGAAGACGGCACGGAAGGGGGGAACAGTGTCCTCGTCGACACCAGCGGCGGCGAGGAAGGGCATGGCGACGTCGGCCTCGAAGCTGTTGATCTGTCGGCCAAAGTGGTTGCGGTGCACGCGAACATCGAGGCCGCCGACGAGCGGCTGGCCGCCGGTCTTGGCGGCATCGACAGTCTCGGCCAACAGGATCAGTCCGGCACAGGTGCCCCAGGTCGGCTTCTTGTCGACGCTGGGCCGTCAGCAAAGGACACCAATACGGAACGTCGGACGGACACGCACCACACAAACTTCCGCAGCGGTTCTAGCAAGCCCGACCGTGCGGCGACGAGGGCCAGGGTTGTGCTCTCGCCGCCCGGCAGGACCAGCGCATCACATCGAGCGAGCTCATCGGCAGTGCGAACCTCGATTACGGCAAACGGACCGGCTGTCTGCAACAAGGCCGACGTGGCCACGGCACGTTGCAGCAGGGCCACATGCTCAACAAAGGCACCCTGCAGGGCGAGGACGCCGACGGTGATGGCTGCCATGGTGTTGGCTGGAGGGGTGATCGTCAGACGTCAGACGTGTCACCGGAAGGGCGGAAGACGGGAAAATTTTTCAACACGATTCCGACGACAATTGCGGTTATGTTCGGCACATTGGGAAGACTTGAGGGGGTCTATGGCGGGAAAGAGCGACGGGCTGGTCCCGACATCGGTATGCCGTCCCAGTGACTCACGCAGGCTTCCGCGGATAAAAGGACAGTCGACGCCCGCAGCAAGGAAAAAACTAGTCTGGCCAAGCCGTTTTGTGTGCAGATCTCCGCAGCTGCTTGTTTTGTCAACCGCCGGTCCTAGTGCATTCTGACTGGGGCGAAAAAAAATCAGCGGATTTTTGGAGCGAAGATCCCATCTTTCTAGGTTTTTTCCCGCAAGCACGAGGCAATTTCGATAAAATGGGCAAAGAAGAGACCATGACGACGACGACAGCGCCGGAAGCCAAGCCGGTGGCGGTGGTGAACAGCGGACTGGCGAGCCGGACGGTCAAGGCAGGCCTGGCGCAGATGCTCAAGGGCGGCGTGATCATGGACGTGACGACGGCCGAGCAGGCGCGGATTGCCGAGGAGGCGGGCGCGTGCGCGGTGATGGCGCTGGAGCGGGTGCCGGCGGACATTCGGCGGGACGGCGGCGTGGCGCGGATGGCGGACCCGGACGTGATCCGGGCGGTGCAGGCAGCCGTGACGGTGCCGGTGATGGCCAAGGCGCGCATTGGACACTTTGTCGAGGCGCAGGTGCTGCAGGCGCTGGGCGTGGACTTTGTCGACGAGAGCGAGGTGCTGACGCCGGCGGACCACGAGCTGCACATTCCCAAGGACGACTTTGGCGTGCCGTTTGTGTGCGGCTGCCGCGACCTGGGCCAGGCCCTGCGTCGCGTGGCCGAGGGCGCCGTGATGCTGCGGACCAAGGGCGAGGCCGGCACGGGCGACGTGTCGGCGGCGATCCGCCACGTGCGTGTCGTGCAGCGCCAGATTGCCGACGCCCGCCAGACGCTGGCCCGCGACGGCCTGCCGGGGCTGCGCCGTCTGGCCGCCACGCTCGACTGCGACCCCGAGCTGCTGCGGCAGACGGCCGAGCTCGGACGGCTACCCGTGGTCACGTTTGCCGCCGGCGGCATTGCCACGCCCGCCGACGCCGCCCTGCTCATGCAGCTCGGCTGCGACGGCGTCTTTGTCGGCTCCGGCATCTTCAAGTCGGGCGACGCCGCCGCGCGCGCGCGCGCCATTGTCCAGGCCACGACGCACTTCCGCGACGCCAACCTGCTGGCCACGGTCAGCACCGGCCTCGGTGAGGCCATGGTCGGCATCAACTGCGACTCGCTGCCGCCGCTCGACCGCTACGCCGAGCGGAGCTCCTAGGATGGCACTCCAGACGGACTTGTTGCAACTAGTTTAGTGGCTCTGAATGTTGTCCCAAATGCGATGCACCTTGCTATGAACCGAGAAACATCACTGCTCGTCCGTAGAGCCACAGTTCGGGCTGGGTGGCCCTTTGGGGTCACCACCGGCTGCACCGGCCTCAGTGAGGCCATGATCGGCAGGAGAAAATTGCGGCTGTGAATTTAAATATACTGGAGCTGCCGTGACTGTATGGACACATGACTTCTGCTCCTCTGTCTTGCCTATCTTTCCTTTCCTAGCCCTTCACCATCATATCAATGCCACCCACCAAGCGGATCAGACCGCACTGCGTACGTGCTGCGTAACGGATACCTTTTGGACCGGGATCGCAGCTTCAAAAACCGAGGGCTTCCAGCGAGAGCGCCGTCACCACCTCGCACAATTTGCGCATCCCACGCCCACCGTTAATCGTGACGGGACCAAAGCAATTCATCACCAAAAAGCCCGAGTCCGGGTTGGGCATGCCAGGAGCTTGCTGCCTGGTGGAAGCTGAACCACGGACCCTCCCCCTCGACGGGCTGGTACTCCTCGAGCTGGGACGGCCGAAGCCGCCTCTTCCTCGCTGGGGCGCCGCGGTTTGCTGTCTCCCCATTGGCGTCGGGGTTGCTGGGTCGGCGCGGTTAAAGGGCCCCGGCCGTCGGGCAGCGGGCGTGGTCGAGCCTCCGCGGATGTAGTCCTCGTAGGTCTTGTCATATTCCGCCACGGTGATGTAAATCTCTTGGCGGTCCTGTGATATCAAAAACCTCCTACCCCAGAATCGTGGTCAGCCCAAACTTTTAGTTTATCACGCGGGAACGTATCCTACCGCATCACGCCCGAGTTGTTCCGATCCCGAAAGACGCCATTGTCACGCGTGCCTGGGGTCTGGGAGATCCACGCTGCCATTTGAGCGCCCTCCTGCCACTCAATGGCCCTCTTCTGCGAGCTTCGGACATACGGCTTGACTTCGACAATGCCGTATGCACGCGTCCCATTGGTCTTGCGGAGGTAGCCATCAACTCTGGCCTCGAGCAGGCGTCGCGAACGTCTGTGGTCCTGCAGCACAAACGCCTTTGGGTCTGGGAGCCAGATGGCGTGCTCGAGGTGTTGCGAGCGGAGCCGTGCTGCGCTGAGAAGCGCAATCAAAGCAAAGTTGACCAGAGCCTCATACTCGGCCCGGGGAGAGGATATGGGCGTGGCCGGGGTGAGGGGGGGGCCAAAAGCCGATACATGCGAGCTAGGCGTCTGAGGCAGCTGCTGCAGGCTCATCTGGCCCAGCTGTTGCGCCATGCCGGACACATTCGGCGTCTGTGGGTGCTGTGGCTGTGCTGGCACCAAGTTGACAACCTTTGGCGACGGGGCCATATTGGGGCTCGATTCCATCTCCAGAATGCGCGGCACACAAGACTCAAAGATGGCAAAAAATCCGGCAGGTCGACCATTATGGATCCAATGATGAGGATCTCTTCCGCTCGACTGCTCCAAATACCTCTCGAGCCCCTCGAAAGAGTCCTGCCTGGCGCGGGTCAGGGCGTCCCTCGAGACAAATCCATCGCGGACAATGTCGTCGATGGCCCTGTCTCGCCAGAGCACCTTGAAATGTAGAAATTCTTTAAAAGACAGTTTTGAAGCCGAGCTGAACGGCCCGTTCGACACCAACAAGCTCGCGGGGTTGAGCCCCTCAGCTCGAACTCGGGCGTTCCAGCTGTCGGGTGTGTCAGGATTGCGGATGGCTGACATTGTGATCGTGTGTTAAAGGGAAACGATGTGAGAAAGAGAAAATTGAAAAAAATCAGGTTCTAGCAGGGTGTCTAATAAAAGTCGGAGAAACACATATGAATGTCATCTTACAGTAACAAACATCTGAGAACAAACTGAACGAAGACAGATTCACATTTGAGTACGTTTGATTTTTCAAGTATTACAAGCGCACATTTTGCAGCCAAGTCGATCGACTCCAGCGACCAGATTCAGGCAGTCACAGAAAGACACTGCTATCTCGCATTTCATTTGCCAGAAGGAAGGCCGCAGAAACAGGCAGCAGCGCGCAAGTCAAACGGCCGAGGCGATGCGACGGGCTCGTTCAGGTCACGTGACTTTAAAATGCACAGCGCGTTTTAGTACCTGAATGGTTGATGTGGAAACACCAAATCCGCAAACAAGTCTGCCTGTTTGCAGTAACAACTTCCGCGCTTCTTGTCACGCAGCGCAACATTTATTCCTCTGCACTGCCAGTGGAAACGCTCCCGAAAGAAATCCCATTTTTGCTCCTTTTACCTTGCACACGCACTCTCCTCGTTTCTTCACAACTTGACAATGGAGCCGATGGAACGTCCTCTGATCGAGGCGCGGCGGGCGGCCCACATTGATCAATTCTACGCTGTCTGCGAGATCATCCAGAAGATCCGCGCTATTGAATCAGCCACGCTCAGCCGAGAGCAGCTCAAGTCCATGTCCATCGACGTCCTCGACGATCTCGATGTGGACGAGACGGTGGTCTGTGATTTTGCGCCGCGGTTCTTTGAGCCGCTCCCAAAGACCCAAAATGCCAAACTAGCTGAGCTTGCCAAGTACGAGAGCGGCACCTGGACACAGACCCAGTCGGAGGCTCTGGACTTGGAGCATCCGGCTGAGGCGTTCCTGAAGGCGGAACGCAGAAGAGACTGGGTCCACTACAGACTGGGGATGCGTGACTTCCATTCGGGGCTCATTATGGAAACGGACTGGAACAACCTGTGAGCCTCCTTCTGTCTCTCTACGGTCTACTTAGTAGACTAGCACACGTATTAACATGCCCCAAAGGGACGACAACGGCGCATACGACTGCCGGCTTCCCATGCTGCACACCTGTGGGGAACAGTATCACCAGCCCGGGCTCCACCGGTTTGCGGCCTCGAACCCGTTGGGCGACGTGAACGAAACCATGCCCCATATGCAGTGTTTGGTGTCCGATACTGAGGTTGCCGAGTACGACATTCTGAAGAGTGATATCGTTTCTGCTGCCTTTCTCTTCAAGTATCGGCTTCGGGATCCGAAATACGACAACCACTACATCATGCCGGTATGAGAAAAGACCCGGCTGCATGCCTGATGTACTTGCTGACCACTGTAACTCTGACGCGACCAGGTCCAAGTCTTCTCCTTCCAGCAGCTTTGCACGGCACGCATCGTGCAAGTGCACTTTGATGGCGAGCGCATGTATGTCCGCCGGTCCAGGAAGCTCGACCTGGACAGCAACGAGCCCACCAAGGATGCCATCCTCCTCCTGCGGTGGCTCACTTGCCGCGCGGTTGGGGAGACGAGTTTCGTCAACGCACACGATGGAGTCCTCGAAACCATTGATAACCTGCCGTCCAAGCCAGGCAAGTCTGTGGGCATCAAGGTTGTTTGAGCGTGTTGGACGTCTCTGCAGCATTGGCTGGGAATGCGTTGTCATGTGGCATGTTTACGATACGAGTAACAAAACCAGAGTGCGGATAGTGTACGTGTAGGCTGTCTTGTCCTGTAGGCACTCTAGGAACAAATGAAAACTTCAATATGGACGTTGGCGTATCTGGTGGCTGTTGGGCAAGGATAGCATGGCCGGGAACTCTGATGATCCCCGCGGTGGCTCACGAACGGAGACCGTGTCTCGACTTTCATTGGTTTTGGGTGGCCGGGTTTGGTGAACTTGCTGCGTACAAAGGCAGAATTGTAATCTTGGTGAGTAATTCCATGTTGAAGAGTAATGATTGCGCTGCTCTATTTTCAATGCGATATGAATTTCACAAAATTACCCATCACAAATCAAGAAAGAGCTCTCCCTCTGTCCATGCTCATCGTGCAAGTCAAGTCGCCTCTCAGCGGTCTGGCAAACTCGGATCATTCGGAATGGCGCGGTTGCATTTTCTGTTGCCAAACGGTAATAAGAATTTGTGTCTGTTGAGCTGCTCGGACACCGATTAGCAAGTAATGAGGAAGCGAAATAAGAGTTCAATCCCCCAATTAAAAGACTCTTGCACTAAACAATGGTGGTGGTGTGATTCCACTCCGTTGAGCCCGACATCCAAACGTCTCACGGACGCATTCACGTAGCAAAGAGGCCCCTGACCGGAGGCATGAGACGGGTGGAGGGGTTCGAGCGTGGTTCGATAAAGTTAACAAGGGAAACGGCACGGCGTTCTGCTGCAGGCCGTTTCAAACACGTCTGCGGGCGCGCAGCAATCGTACGAGGGGACGATCGCAGAGTCGGATTGCTGTGTCAAAGCGAAACCCTCAAAAGCACGTGACCTTGAGAGCAGAGAGTTGCTGCGGTTTAAGAAGCAGCTGGCATGCTCTTTTCATTTTTCTTTTCGGTTTCTGTCTCCTTGTATCTTTACGCTGCCCTTACGACTACTAGCTGTTTCTTGTTCTCTCCACAATGGCTACCAACCGTCTTGTCCTGCTCAGCAGGACACTTACAGACCACTTCACCACGCCGAGGGCGTCTACGTTTGTTACAGGCCAGAGCGAGAGCCACGGCATGGCAGGCGACGAGGGAGACATTTTGGACGACCTGGTCGGCCCAACACCAACACAAGCACGGTTTACGCATGCGGCCCGGCTCGACGACGACGACGACGATGCGCCGGATGACGTGTCAACGTGCTCCAGCGTGACTGCGGGCGCGGACCACGATCGCAGCTCGGTGAGCAGCCGGGGCCGCAGCACACGCAGCGACACGGCCAGCATGACCAGCATCAGCGAAGCCGGCAGCACGGCGCCGACTCGTGTGGGTGCCGCTGTTGGCGCTCCCAATGGGAAGCGCCGGCGACGCCGGCGCAACAACAAGTCCAAGACGACGGCAGCCGCATCGGAGACGGCATCGGAGACGGCATACGAGACGGCGTCGGTGGCGGACTCGGTCAGCCCGAGCGTGGCCAAGGGCCGAACCGGCAAGACCAAGACGCGCAATGCGAAGCAGGAGAGCAACATTCGCATGAACAACAACAGCAAGGCTGCGCCGCTCGCACGGCGCAGCCGAAACGCGGCGGCTGGGTCGTACTCTCGCGAAGCGGCCACGACGAGACGAGACGATCGTGACGATCAGGATAATCGAAACGGTCGAAGCGGTCCCCGGCGGTCGAAGCATCCCCGGCTCATTATTGGTCTGGACCTGGACGCGGAGATGGAGCTCAAGTCCCGGGTGCAGGGCGATATCTGCCTGACACTGGTGTAGGTGTTTCCTCCCTCGAGTGTGTTCGTCCTCTCTGGCGCTGACGGCTAACTAGGAGCTGCTAAGCATGGAGGAGGAAGCCAAGATGGCACCGCGCTCGTCGCCGGAGGTGCGGCTCAAGAAGACCGGAAACGGGCGGCTGGTGGCCGTAGGGGACGAAGCCAGCGACGACGGCGACCAGACTGAGATCGAGCTAGGGTCTGAGGACGAGTTTGAAGACGAGATCGAAAGCGACCAAGAAGAGAGCGAAGACGATGGCAAAGTCAGAGAACGGAGAACAAAGGCCCAGACGAAGCTGCGTAAAGAGGACAGGAAAGCGGAGCGAAAAGCAGACAAGGCGACAGGAGAGCCAGAGTCAGCTTCGGCGGAGGGTAGCAGACGCAAAGGTCGACGGGAAATCTGTCATATGCGCATTGGTCGTTTCAACCTTTCGCGGCGATGGTGGATGGACGGCTTCGAGTGGCTGGGCCAGTTTCCGCCGCCAATGCTCGTCGCGGGGGTGGCGGCCCTGCCGGTGGTTGGCTTTGCGGCGGGCTGGGCATCTGCGCAATGGTATGTTGGGTAGATGAGAGTGTGGATGTACGAGTATGAGTAGTCTTTTGGAGGATGTACGAATACGGAGTAGTTCAGCTAAGAATGGAGAATTACGGAGTACAGTCGCAGCGAAATTGAAACACGTGACGGCAGAACGTGACCGCCATGCGCGGCTAGCGCGACAAAAAAAGGCTGTCGCGAACCAAAGCTTACGTGCATTTCCAACAGCTTGTCGACATCTAACGCGACCGCGCAGATCACTCAGCAGCGTGACACGCCTGAGCATCGCAGCGATGAGCGCGCCCAATGGCCAGTATGGCCAGCCTCCGCCGGCTGCAGGAGCGTGGCAGGAGTACCGCAGCGCCGATGGACGCGTCTACTACTACAATGCCATGACAAAGGTCACGCAGTGGACGAAGCCGGACGACATGATGAGTCCTGTCGAGGTGAGCCGTGGCGGCGGAAGCTGTGAGAATCTTGGGGGATCATACTGACCGGGGGATGTGACCTCGCAGCGCGCGCTTCTGAACCAGCCGTGGAAGGAGTACACGGCCGAGGGCGGCCGCAAATACTGGCACAACACGGAGACGAAGCAGAGCTCGTGGGAGATGCCCGAGGCGTACCGAAAGGCGCTGGGACTTACGACGACGCCGACGGGACCAGCGACACCGGTGTCAATCCCGACGGGGCCCGCGGCAGCATCGTATAACAGCGGCGGCGGCGGTGGTGGTGGCAACGACAACTACGATCAAGGGTACGGACAGCGCGACTTCCGGGACGGCCCGATGCCAGAGTCGCGGCAGATTGGCTACCAGAACGAGGCGCAGTCGCGCACGGGGGCGTCGCTGGTGCCGACGGGCGGCGACGCGGAGGTGACGGAGCACGCGACGGCGCAGGAGGCCGAGGCGACGTTTGTCAAGGTGCTGCGGCGCAGCGGGGTGCAGCCCGAGTGGACGTGGGAGCAGACGCTGCGGGCGATTGTGCGGGATCCGCAGTACCGGGCGGTGGCGGACCCGCGGGAGCGCAAGGCAGCGTTTGAGCGGTACTGCCAGGACGTGGTGGCGCAGGACAAGGAGCGGGCGCGCGAGCGGCTGACCAAGCTGCGTGCCGACTTTGCCACGATGCTGCGGAGCCACCCGGAGATCCGGCACTACACGCACTGGCGGACGGCGCGGCCGATGATCGAGGGCGAGACCATTTTCCGGTCGACGAGCCGCGAGAGCGAGCGGCGGCAGCTGTTTGACGACTACGTGGCCGACCTGCGACGGGCCCACCGCGAGCAGCGCACGGCGGCGCGCAAGGCGGCCATGGACGGTCTGGTCGAGCTGCTGCCGCAGCTGCACCTGGAGCCGTACACGCGCTGGGCGGACGCGCGACCCATTATCGAGGCGGCGCCGCTGGTGCAGCAGCGGCTGCGCGGCGGCGGCGACGGCGACGACGACGTGGCCCGCGAGACGGACACGCCGCCGATCAGCACGTACGATGTCTTGACCGTGTTCCAGAACCATATCAAGGCGCTCGAGCGGACGTCCAACGACTCGCGGCAGGAGGAGAAGATGCGCAAGATGCGGGCCGAGCGCAAGAGCCGCGAGGCCTTTGTGGCCCTGCTTGGCGATCTGCGGAGGGACGGCAAGATCACGGCCGGCAGCAAGTGGACGGCCATCTTCCCGCTGCTCGCCGACGACGAGCGGTACCGTGCCATGGCCGGCCAGGCGGGCTCGACGCCGCAGGACCTGTTCTGGGACCTGGTCGACGAGGAGCAGCGGGCGCTGCGTGGCACGCGCAACGATGTCGAGGACGTCATTGACGACAAGCGCTTCGAAGTGACGCCCAAGACGACGTTTGAGAGTTTCCTGGCCGTCATGCGCGATGACCGCCGCACGGCCAACGTCGACCGCGAGGCGCTGACGCTGATTTTTGAAAAGGTACGTGCAGACGGTCACCGACGCAGACGAGAAAAGAACAGCACTGACAACACCAGCTCCAAGAAAAGAAAAAGGAAAAGCGGTCGGACGAGGACCGCCAGGCCGAGCGGCAGCAGCGGCGGGCGCTGGACGACTTCCGGGGCTCGCTCAAGCGGCTGCACCCGGCGCTCACGGCAGCCGACACATACGACAAGATCAAGGCGCGGCTGCAAAAGACGGACGAGTACACGGCCGTCGACTCGGAGGAGGCTCGCCAGGGCGCCGTCGACAAGTTTCTGCGGCGCCTGCGCGACAAGGAGGAAGAGGCCGAGCGAGACCGCCAGCGACGACGCGAGCGGACCGACGACCGCAGCGTCACGCACCGCGAGCGGGACCGTGGCAGCGAGCGGCCGGCGCGCAGCGGCACGGGCGCCGTGTCGCGGTCGGGCCGGTCGCGGTCGCCCGAGGCCGACTCCTACGAGGCGGACCGACGGCGGGCCATGGCCGAGCGGGAGCGCAACCACCAGCGGCCGAGCGTGGCCGAGGGGGAGGGCCGGCGCGACGAGGTCCGACGAGAGGAGGGGGGCCGGCGCGACGACGAGCGGGACCGGGACCGTCTGCGAGACCGCGACCGGTTCCGGGAGCGGGATCGAGAGCGGGATCGCGAACGAGACCGCGAACGGGATCGGGACCGGGAGCGGGACCGCGGCCGCGACCGGGATCGGGAACGCGACCGGGACCGCGAACGCGACCGCGAACGCGACCGTCTGCGCGACGACGACGACCGGCCGCCGCGGCCGCCTCGACGCGACGAGAGCCACTATGACCGCGAGCGACGCGACCGCGAGGAAGAGCGCGAGCGGCTGTACCGTCGCCGCGTGTCCGAGCGCAACCCCGAGGAGCTCAACTACGGCGACGAGAAGCCGCCGTCGGTGCGTCGGCGCCGCGAAGACGACGACGCCGACCGTCGGGACTCGAGGGATTCCAAGGTGGGTTTTGTGTTGGGGGGTTTCCTTTTCCTCTTTCCCTCCGTCTCCTCTCTCCCCCTTCTTTTTTTTTCCCCACTAACAAATCAGCGCCTCAAAAGAGACTCACGTGAGCACTCTACGCCCATCGAATCAAGACGCAAGGACGCCGCGGCTCCGGCTGTTGCCGTGCCTGCTTCCACGCCCACGGCCACGGCTGCGCCAGCTGCCGCCGCTGCTGTCCCCCCGGCCGCCGTCGACGGACCCCAGGACGCCGCCGGCGTGCACAGCGGCAGCGAGGAGGGCGAGATTGAAGAAGACTAGACCAGGTCGTGCAAGACGTCGGTGCCGGGTTCTCAGAGTGTGTAAAGATTGTATTCGTTATAAAAGCGTACGTAAGCATATCACGTGCGACGCAGCCAACTAACAAGCCCCATTTGTTCATTCGCGACCACTTTGCTTTGCTCCGTCTCTCCAGAGCTCGACGGCAGTCATCCGTCTTGGTCCGCTGCCCCTCAATCTACCAAAGGCCACCGTGCTTCTTTCGTAGGACCAGGCAACAGGGGATAGACTGCCGTCACCAGTGTTAGCCGTCCGGCGTGCCGTCGTCGTCGCTGCCGCTTCCCTCTATGGCGCCGTGTCCGTCAGCCTGGCCGCAGCCGCAGCCGCTGCAGTCGCTGTCGCCGCCACGCCCCTCTGGACAAGACGGCGGCATCGACATCGGCGTGCCAGGCGGCGTCCGGGGCGCGGGGGTCGGGAGCCGCCGCGACGGCGCGAGAGTGTGAAAAAGGCCCGGGATGCGGCCTTTCAGGAAGCCTTGCTGTTGTCCTCCTCGAGGAAGAACTGAAGGTGTCAGTTGTGGTCGCCCTGGAGAGGGAAAAAAAAAAAAAAAAACTCACGTAGTTGCCCGCCGACTTCTGCTCCTGGTCCAGCTGCGAGTTGGCCTTGTTGATACGCGGCCGGTAGTTGGTCGGGTCGCGACGGAAGGTCACGTCGAGGTTCTTGAGGAACGTGTTGCAGCCCGTCAGCAGCGACTCGGGCGCGTTGGCGTGGGCGTGGATGCCCGGCTGGCCGTCAAACACAATGACGCGGTCGGCCAGGTACGTGGCCATGATAAAGTCGTGCTCGACGATAAAGGCCGTCTTCTTGGCGTGCATAATGAAGCGCTTGATCACGCGCGCCGCAATGATGCGCTGCTCCGAGTCCAGGTACGCCGACGGCTCGTCAATCAGGTAGATATCGGCCGGCAGGCCCAGCGCCAGCACAATGGCCACGCGCTGCAGCTCACCACCTGACAGGTTCTTGACCTCCTGGTCGATAAAGTCGTCGAGCTTGAGCGGCTTGACCACGTCCGTCTGGAACTGCGGCGACAGAAACGCCGGCCGGATCTTCTTGAAAAACAGCTGCCGCACCGTGCCGTCAAACTTGGGCGTGATCGTCTGCGGCTTCATGCTGATCTTCATCTCCGGCACCCGCCGCGTGCCGTCCGGCTTGAGCGCGCCCGCCAGCAGCCGGCACAGCGTCGTCTTGCCCGTGCCGTTCTCGCCCATCAGCACCAGAATCTCCGAGTCGGTAAAGTCGCCCGCGTCCACGTCCAGCTTGAACCCGCCCATCGTCTTCTCCATCGACGGGTAGTGGAACGCCCGCGACCGGTCCGCCACAAAGTCGTCCGCGCCCTCCGACAGCTTGAACGTCAGCGACTCCTGCCGGAACCGCAGATTCTCCGTCGGGATGTTGCCGTCCAGGAAAATGTTGATGCCCTCGCGCACCGAGTACGGCAGCGTCACCACGCCGTACACCGCCGGCTGTCCGTACAGCACGCAGATGTAGTCCGACAGGTAGTCCAGCACCGACAGATCGTGCTCCACCACAATCACGTAGTCGTCCGACCGCAGCAGAGACCGGATCATCCGCGCCGCCGCCAGCCGCTGCTTCACGTCCAGGTACGACGACGGCTCGTCAAACATGTACACGTCTGCCTGCTGCACGCACACCGTGCCAATGGCAAACCGCTGCAGCTCGCCACCCGACAGCAGCGACACGTCGCGGTCGTAAATGTGCCGCAGCTCCAGCACGTCCAGCGTCTCGTCCAGGTTGTCCATCGACGCCCGGCTCTCAATGAGCTTCTGCACCGACTTGACCGGGCCGCGGATCGCCTTGGGGATCTGGTCCACATACTGCGGCTTCACAATCGCCTTGAGGTCGTCCTCCAGCAGCTTCGTAAAGTAGTCTGGCCTCGCTGTCAGCCCCTGAGCCCCTCTCGTGCACACCCCCGTCCGTCTGCCGCTACTTACTCTGCAGCTCCGAGCCGCGGAAGTACTTGATCACATCCTCCCAGTCCGGCGGGTTGTCAAACCGGCCCAAGTTGGGCTTGAGCTTGCCGCTCAGAATCTTCAGCGCCGTGCTCTTGCCGATACCGTTCGTGCCCACCAGGCCCAGCACCTGTCCGGGACGCGGCGTCGGCAGACGGTGCAGCTTGAAGCTGTTGGCCGAGTACCGGTGCGTCAACTGCGTGTCGAGGTTCGTCGGCAGGTTGATGATCGTGATGGCGCCGAACGGGCACTTCTTGGGGCAGATACCACAACCGATGCACAGGCTCTCCGACAGAAACGCGATTCTCGACTCGGCCGACACCTCAATACACAGCTTGCCGCTGCGCACAACAGGGCACGACTTTTTGCATTCTTGCCGACATTTCTTCCCACGAGTGTCAGCACATCGTCTCGACATCACCCCACCTGCACCAGTCTCTGGATAGCACATACCTTTGGCTTGCACTGTTATAGCGAAAAAAATCACATTAGCAAACACGTCACGGAACTGTCTCGCTCGTCGTCGACACCCAAGCAATGCCTCATTTGGCCGTTGGGCTAGAGATGTCGGCTCGAGCAAAAGGGGGATGGGCAGCCACCGACCTTGTCACTGCTGACAATAGCTATACTGCAGACTGGTCAGCATTCGTTTGTATTCTCCCAGAGGAACCGCCGGCTTCGACTGTGACGGCACATGGCTGTCGTTGTCGATGAGACCAACATACCGTGTAAGTTTGTCCACCATTTTGAAAATCTGCTTCGGTCCGCGGGGTCGTTGTTCGTCGAGTCGAAAACTGGAGGCGAGCTTTTCCGAAAAGGCGAGGGCAAAGTCACGGCAGGCTGACCGAGGGGCTTGCTGGGCTCAGACCGAAAGAGAACGGGACGAGGTAAAGGAGGTGATGGGAAGCAACAGAAAACGGTTTCAAAATCGTGTTCACAATCGAACAATACCAATTTTTTTTGTGAAGAGGGCAACTGCGCTAGGGCGGTTTGTGCGGGGCAATGAGCACCTGCGACGAGCGGGTAAGCCAGAATTTCGACAAGACTGATAGGCTGTCGCTGCGGCCTGTCGACCGCCCTGATTGGCCCGTGTTTGGCACTGAAAAATGTAGCCTTCAGCGCCCGTTAGTGGAGGGACAGCGCTGTGGCCAAGGCTGATGACGACAGGCGGCCATCAGCCAATACCATTGCTACGACCATCTCGTGTCCGGGCTGTCTGATGACGAGCGTCCATTGCGCGGGATGCGCTTCCATGATCCGGGATGCGCTCCCGTGAGCCGCGATGGGGTGACAAGTGCTTTCCTAGCCATGTCTCAATGCTTGCCCAGTTATTTCCCAGTCCTTGTCAGTCTATTACGGTCCTTCCTAGAGCCTCCCCAAAGCCTTCCCAGAGACTCCCAGAGCCTCCCGAGCCTTCCCAGGAACACCAATGACCCGCGGCTCTGTGCTTTATAACTAACAGATGCTCGTCGGCCCGCGGTGGCCTCGGCTTTGCACTCGGCACTCCCGCTGCGACACTCTGCGGGCCAGACCATCTTTTTCTATTGTACCCACCACCGTTGCATCCTAGTGTCGCCTCGCGCAAGCCAAGGCGCATGGGAAGAAATTTCAAAAAATATCACTACCATGGCGCCATCGCAGGCGTTGCCGTGCAGCGGCCGTGTGGAATCCCGGGAGGCGGAGGCTGCCGTCGGCGCTGCAGTTCGATCTGGTGCTCGCTAAAAATTTTGAGGTGGGCGGGGCTTCGGCCTGGGGCGGGCGAGCAGACTTTTTTCTGCCATGAGCGGACCAGCTGCCTGGCCCCTGCCGCTTCCGCATCCGGTGGTCTCCAGCGGGAATGGGTCCGGAAAAGGCCATTTCGCCTGTCGGTCACGTTTCGCATCCTCTGCGACTTTGAGCGAAGCAGTGAAGCAGTACTATGAAGTACTGCGGATTTACGTCGGCCGTGAAGACCACTCCCAACCCCTTCCTGCCATGGCCGCCTAGTGTCGTGCACCGTTTAGCCGTTCTCCCGCAGCAGCACGACGATGCGAGGGGAACGATCGATTAGGTCATCGGAGCGCTGTTGGCGGCCACCGCCAGATTACACATATCTCACGACTCATGACTCTCCCATTGGCCCACGCTGGGCGGGGACTCCGCATATATTTTGACCCGCCTGCCACCGAGTGGACCCTTCTAAAAAAGCTCCTTATCTTCATACCCATGTCCGCCCAGAAGCTCTTTGCATAGTACCCACACCTAGCAAACAGATATCAAGAGCACAAGGCACCTTCAAAGGATAACAAAAAGCCGCAATTGAGCTATTGCGACCAGTCTCAAGCTCTTATCACAGCCCGAGTGGTCGTGCGTCCTATCTCATCCGGGCCCTTGTGCAGCGTATCGGCGGTCGATTGCGCTCAGATCTGTTGAGCCATCTTGTTCATCTGGAAAGAGGAGAAGCTTCCCCGTCTTGTCGATCGCCACTGCAGCCCCTCTGCGACCAGTCGGATTTGGCCTTGTTTCGGTCATCTGCTCCCATTATTTTTTCCACAAAACTCAATTCATATGCCATTCGACAAAGACAATTCCCCAGATCCAGATTCCGCTCCTGCTCCTCCACGCTCGCCCCAGTCTCACTCACGCGCCAAGATGTCGCTCAATCGGGTGGCTTCGCTCGAATCGTTTGCCTATGTGCCTCCTAGTGAGCGCTCTTCACGGCGTGGTTCCGACGTGTCTGTCCGCGTTCGCAAGCTGAGCTTCAATCCTCTGCCCGACGAGTGGGATCCGCCCGAGGACCGTGCCGACAACATCCAGGCCATCAGTGCCTTTGAGGTGCCTCAATGGAAGCGAGTTGGTGCGTCTTGCGTTCCCCTCATCTACTCGTCTCGTCCCCCCTAACCCAACCAGCCCAGGTGATCTGCACGGTGCTCTACTGCCTCGTGGCGGCCGGCATCATCTTTGGCTATGCGGCCATCAAGCCGGTGCTCAAGAAGGAGGGCGCATACCAAGAAAAGTGTGCCCTGGCCGGCGGCGACGCGGACGACCAGGCGACCTGCGTGGAGATCCACCTCAACTTCATGTTCACCGTGGCCGCCGTCGGGACCAACGTGGCGGCGCTGCCGCTGGGTGCCATCCTCGACCACTACGGCCCGCGCGTGTGCGGCCTGATCGGCGCGTGCTTCCTCTTCATTGGCGCGCTGACCATGGCCCACGCCAAGGAGGTGCCGTTTGACGGCTACCTCTTTGGCTACCTGCTGCTGGCCTTTGGCGGCCCCTTTACCTACATCTCGTCCTTCCAGCTGTCCAATGCGTTCCCGCGCAACTCGGGCCTCATCCTGGCCATGCTGACGGGCGCCTTTGACGCCTCGAGCGCGCTCTTTTTGCTCTACCGCGTCCTCTACGAGCACACCGACGGCGCCTTTGGCCAGCGCGAGTTCTTCCTCGCCTACCTCATCGTGCCCGTCATCATCGCCATCCTGCAGCTGACGCTGCTGCCGCGCCAGTCGTACAAGACCGTGGGCGAGCTGATTGAGCAGATCGAGGAGCCCATGCCCGAGTCCCAGCCGTACGACCAGGTCGACGAGCACACGGCCCTGCTGCAGGAGGAGGCTCGTGTCCGTCGCGAGTCTGTTGTCGCCGATATCGAGGAGCTGCTCGGCTCCGCCCAGGCCGACAAGCAGGCCGTCAACGAGGAGAAGAAGAACGAGATCTCGGGCGTCTGGGGCATCATGCACAACAACACTGCGCTTGAGCAGATCCGCTCGCCGTGGTTCATCCTGATCTGTCTCTTCACTGGTAAGTCTGCCTTCTGCTTGTTCTCCGTTCGTTTCTCACCATCCAGTCATCCAAATGACCCGCATCAACTACTTTGTCGCCACTGTCCGTCCCCAGTACGAGGCCCTGCTCGGCTCCCACGAAAAGGCCGTTGAGATCAACAACTTCTTCGACCTTGCCCTACCCCTCGGCGGCCTCTGCTCCATCCCCTTCATCGGCCTCCTCCTCGACAACAACAGCACCGTCACCGTGCTGGCCATCCTTGTCAGCACCGCCACCACGATTGGCATTTTTGGCATGATCCCCCAGACTTGGGCTGCCTACGTCAACATCTGCATCTTTGTGCTGTACCGCCCCTTTTACTACACGTCCGTCTCCGACTATACCGCCAAGGTCTTTGGCTTCCGCACCTTTGGTACCGTGTACGGCACCATCATCTGCCTGGCCGGCCTTTTCAACTTCTCCCAGTCCTTCCTGGACTACCTCTTCCACACCGTCTTCCACGGCAACCCCATCCCGGTCGACGCGATGCTCCTGCTCGTCGCCCTGGTCATTGGCGTGTGCTTAGTCATCTATGTGGCGGTCCAGTCGCGCGGCATCAAGCGGAAGATGTTGGAGCAGGAGGCCGAGAGCGCCTTTGCAGTCGACGAATGAGAGGCTCCGGCGACTGCATGTCCCTGTCATTAGGTGGCCGAGGAGTGAGGCTGCGGACAAGGGCCCAGGCCCTGGAGTTCTGTTATGGATCCCCGTGCACCGCCTTGCCGGCACGGATATTCCGGAGGAAACGCGAGCACAAAAATTTGGGGATCCGGTTTTATCTTGGAATTTTTTTTTGGAAAGGTCAAACGGCGACTGGAAAACACGCCGCATCGGACGTTAGTCTTTTGAGCAAGGACACGCTTGGTATATGTAGGGCCCAATTAGGATGCCTCGGGCCAGTACTCTCAATATAGCAAACAGAAATGGTATTTTTAAGTATTCAAAACAAGACGTGGTATATACAAATGACCCTCCTCAGTACTCCAAGGCCGTGCCGATGGCCTCCTCGCGCGGCTTCCGGTGGGCATCCTCGTCCTTTTCCTCTTCCTCCTCGCGCAGGCGCTCCTCGACGTCCTCGCGGATGCCGCCCAGGTCTGGTGGGATGATGTGCATGGCCACGCTGGGGGCCTGCTCGACGAAGCGCAGCTGCTCGTGCACGTGCTGGATGATCTCCTGGATGCGCTTGACGGGGTTCTTATTGGGGCGACGCTCCCCGACGATCTGCTCAAGGGTGGGCAGCAGCTCTTCCTGTCGGAAGTGCTCGCGCCAGGGGGTGTGCAGGGGGATAATAGGGTCGATGCGGTCGTCGCACTGCAGGGCAATGGCGGTTTCCCAGGACCAGGCGCGGGCGACGTTGCGCGGGGTGTAGCCGCCGCCGCCAAAGAGGATCATGGGGATGTTGAGCGACTTGACAAAGGCGACGCACTGGCCGTGGCCCTGGACCTGCAGGTTGAAGCGGCCGAGGCGGTCGCCGGCGAGGGAGTCGGCGCCGCACTGCATGGCGATGGCGCTGGGGCGGAACTTTTCGACGACGGCGCCGATGACGCTGCGGAAGAGCATGCCGTACTGCTCGTCGGTGATGCCGTCGTTGAGGGGCACGTTGATGGCGTGGTGGGCGCCCGGGTTGTGCTCGTTCTTGGGGCCGTTGTCGTCGAGGGCGCCGGTGCCGGGGAAAAAGGCGAGGGGGTCGTACTTGTGAAAGGAGCAGGTCATGACGCGGTCGGTGGAGAAGAAGGCCTCCTCGACGCCGTCGCCGTGGTGCACGTCAATGTCGACGTACAGCACGCGCGGGTAGCAGCGCAGCAGCTGCAGAATGGCAATGACAATGTCGTTGATGTAGCAGAAGCCCGAGGCCTCGGCCTTTTTGGCGTGGTGCAGGCCGCCGCCCCAGCTAATGGCAATGTCGGCCTCGCGGTTGCACACCTTGCGGGCCGCGTCCAGCGAGCCGCCCGCCGACATGGAGCAGTAGTCGTAGAGGCCCTCAAAGAGCGGGCAGTCGGAGCCGCCCATGTTGAACTGCAGGTCCGAGTAGGGGTTTTCCAGGTCGCGCGGCACCGCCTCGGGCTGCACCGTGGCCAGAAAGTCGAGGTAGTCGTTGGAGTGGAACGAGCTGAGCTCCTCGTACGTGGCCGCCCGGCACACGTAGCTGTCCATGGCAAACGGCATGCCGTACGACATGATGAGGCTCTTGGACAGCGTCAGCCGCCACGGCTTCATCGGGTGCGTCTGGCCAAAGTGGTGCTTCTCCATCTCCGGGTTCGTGTGAAAGGTCACATTGTAGCCCTTGGGCCGCACAATGTTAAACTCCTGCGCCGCCCGCTTGGCCTTGGCCAGAAACTCGATATTGTCCACGTCGCCCGGCCGGTCCAGCTGCACAAACTCCTCCACCACCGACTGGTCCGCCGCCACCGTGTGCGGCAGGTAGTTGGCCAGCGGCGCCCGGTACCGGTACACGTCCATGTCCGTCATGCCGCCGTCCGCCGTCGCGCGCAAAAAGCCCGCGCAAGTCTTTTTGTCGCGATAGACCAAACGAGCCCCAGCCGGGTTGTTGGCTCGCTCTGTGGCCCTGACACGTGTTGCACAGCCGTGCCCAGACCAGCGCAAACCAAAAGAACGTTTCTGCGATTCGATCGCCTGATTTTTGACCCCGGTCCGCGAATGTGAAGCTGTCGTCTGCCGCTGTTGCGACTTGTTGTCCCAGACTGGTCGTTTTTCCCGTCGACCAACCCTTTTGCAGGTGGCAACCCAGAATCACGCTAGCCCTAAGCAGGAAAGGCGCTGACCAGGCATCCCCGGCCGCACTGTCACATTGCGTACGCTCGGACCACCTTCTCGCGAGGCTCAAACTTTTTCCCATTCCGTGTCGCTGCTGGTATCCAATCCAGCCCAGCGCACCTTTCGACTTTGTTCGCCGTGTTCCATCGCCCGCTCTGTTCTCCGACGGTCATCCCCCACAAGCCGTACGCCTCTTGCTCGGCGTCCAGGTCTTCTAAGCATTCTGCACGTCTTACGGCCTTGTGCGGAAAGCGCTATCCCTCTGGCTGGGCACACACTCCATCTTTTCACCGTCTCGCCTTCCTAACACAGAGATTCGAGCCCCCCTCGTCTCCGCTTGGTCTCTCCGCCTCGCCGCCGAGAGTTCCAACACGCAGTCTTCACGTGCTGTGTCTCCACGACAAGGTAGGCCTCACCGTCCACGCCCCGGTCTTTCCTCAACATGTGATTTTAACATTCGGCAAGAGGAGCCACCATCGGCTCTTGGATCTCACGAGCGTCCCACAAGTCTGCTTTCTGCCTAGCGCCATTCCGCCAATACTCGTAATTCGCTCCCATCCCACATCTCCATCTTTGAAATTTAAAAAAACAAACCAGACGCGAGGTGAGCCACACCCTTTCCTTTTATCTACCTTGGCTATCATCCTTTTTTTGGCATTGTTCTGGACCGTATGCTTCCCCCATCGATGATTTCATTCTTGGCACGTCTGCCATTTCCTGCAACGGTTCGGCTGCATGCGCTTCCATCATTTTGATATCCTTGTCGCCACGTCTCCATGATTTGTCACCGAACCGCGCCTTTGCTGTAGCGCGCATGCGTTTCCCTTTCTCCCCTGTCCGCGTTTCCGCAGTGCGTTGCGCATAGCACCCAACGGGGCCGTTGACACCATGCCTAGAGACGATCTCTCCATCGACTTTGTCAAGAGAATGCCACCCGGTGGCGAGGCTCTTGACCCGGCTCTGATCCTGGACGACTGGATCAACCGCGTGGCCAACTTGCCCGAGGAGATCCGCTTCCTCCAGGACGAGATCGCCGACCGGGACCGCCGCTACAACGACTGCATCAAGATCATCGAGGAGCGCGACGCCCGCATCCAGAAATGGATCAAGGCCAACGGCAGCCACGAGGCCAACCCCCGTGAAGAAGGCTACCGCAAGATGATCGCCGAGAACTTCGACAAGGCTGAGGGCCTCGCCGACGAGAAGATCATGCTCGCCCAGAAGATGCAGGCCATCATGGATCGACACGTTCGCCAACTGGACATGCAGATCAAGCAGCTCTACGACCGCAACGAGCCTGGCTTCTCCGAGCCCGACGAACTGCCCTCCCTCCTGCGCACAGGCGCCGCTACGCAATCCACGCTGTCTGTGCGATCGTCCGTGGTCGCCGCTTCAGCAGCCGCCTCCCATACCTCGAACGGAACACATAAAGAACGGACGCCCACACCAGCGGCGGCGATTCATGCTAGCGGCGCTGGTGGAAGCACACCCGGCTCCGCAACCGGCCGGGGCAGCAGTCTTGCCCAGGCTCGACAGGCACAAGCACACCAGGCGCACGCAGCATCGGCCCCCGCCAGTCCCGCAGCGTCCATGATCCTCGGCCGGCAGGCACGAGAGGGGTCGGCCGGTCCTGGCGGCCCTGGCAAGCGTGGCCCACGTGCCAACAGCTCCCTCTCCACCGCCCCAGCAACATCAAGCGGCCTCGCGCGTCACTCTTCGCTCGGCCCGGGCACGCCCAAGGCCCATCACCACACGGCCACAGGCGCACAGCGTGCTGGCAGCGCCGGCCCCCGAGCCGCCACCAAAGGGGTCGGGTTCGGGCCTGGACGCAAATCGGGAACGCCGTCTGCCTCGTCAGGCTTGGTCGCAGCCGCAGCAGGAGTCGTGGCTGCTTCCGGTTCCGGTCGGAAAAAGGCTGGCGGAGCCAACGGTAGTGGCTCTGTCAAGACCCTCTCGAGAGTCAAACGGCCCGCCAAAAACTCGGCCGCTTCGTCGACGGCCGAATCGGAGCTGTCCGAGGCCGACTCGGCATCCGAATCCAACTCATCGTCGCGTCGTGGAACGCCGGCCCGAAGTGCGTCGCACGGAGGAAACACGGCCGGTTCGGGCACGGGGACTACGGGCGGAAACGGCAGCAACGCCGGGGCCAACGGCGGCGGCGAGAAGGAGGGATCCACGCAGCCTCAGATGAAGCGGGAGAGAGACAGTCTGGGCGGCCTGTCCGCAGTAGCGTCAGTCTCTGCGGCCGCTGGCAGTGGTGGTGGCTCTGGCAATGGCGGGAATGGAGGCGGCAACGGGGCGGCCGTGACCAAACACGCACCACGCGGTGCCACAGGAGCGGCTCCATCAAGCGATGACCGCATGGACGTGGACGACGAAGAGGCTAGCGACGACCGCAAGTATTGCTTATGTCAAAACGTCAGCTTCGGCGATATGGTGGCGTGCGACAACGAGGACTGTCCGTTTGAGTGGTTCCACTGGTCGTGCGTCGGCCTCAAGAGCGAGCCGAACGGAACCTGGTACTGTCCAGTATGCACAGAGAACATGGGCGGGACGGGGACGCTGGCCAGCGGCTCGGGTAGCCATAATGCGGGTAGTATTGGATCCACTGGCGGGAATGGGAACGCTACCATTCTGGCTACGGCAAGAAAGGTGAAATAAGGGCAGGGATATAGGAATAATCACAGGACAAAACTGGCGCTTCTCTACGCTTTTTACGCTCTTTACACTCTCTACACCTTGTGAGGCCGAGTTTAACGTGTGGATGGAATCTATTACAATTGATGTAGCGCGACGGTCAAACAAAACTACCCGACAGCCATCATAACGGCTGACATGCTCACATTCCAGACCCGAGGTCATGTGATCCCGCTTCGCCCTCTCGCGCTGCAGCGTCCCTCCTTTTGGTTTGTTTTGTGGTGCTGGTTCTCAAATCGGTCGCAGGAAACGAAATCAGAGGCAGCCCGTCAGCCCTAGTTCACAAGGAGCTTCGACTCGGACACGGGCGAGGGGAGCACCCGAAAATGCCCGCGGCCCAAGGGAGAAAAAAATCAAGCGCAGGACGTCCCGAAAATCCAAAATCCAGAGGAGCCGTGAAGACGGCCCCCACGCGGGACAGGCTTTTTCGTCGCTTAGTGCTCCAGCAGCCGCAGGCTGCCCTGGACCACGACGTTCTCGAGGATGGAGCCAGGCGGGATGTCAATGGTGCTGCCCTCGGTGGCCACGATGATGACGGTGCCCTTGAGAGTCACACCGCGGCCGAGGTTGACGGCACCGGTAATGGTGAGGTGGTCGAGCTCAATGATCTTGGGGATGGAGGGGATGCGCTTCTGGAAGTCGGACACCTTCTTGAAGTCGCTGCCCAGCTTGATGAGCGGGGCGTCGCCAAAGCGGGCGGAGCTCATCTGCAGCTGGCCGTGCTGCACCGTGTAAAGATCAGACTTGACGAGCATCAGGTCCGAGCAGGTCTTGACGGGCAGGAAGCGACGGCGGGGGACGTTGACGCCGTGCGCGTTGTTGAAGTGGCGGATGGCGGCGCCGACGGCGGTCTCGAGCTGGACAATGGAAACGTCCGACTCGCCCTTCTTGTCGCCGGGAATGGTCTTGCCGTTGGGAATGATCTCCATGGCGAGCTCGTTGTTCTCAACAACACGCTTGACGGCGTGCAGGTTCATCCAGATGTTGTTGGTGTTGAAGTAGCGGAACTTCTTGATCGACTTGAACTCGTTGACGTGCTCCTTGGGGACCTGAGCAATCTCGAGCAGGCGGACCGAGCCGTCGTAGTCGATAATGGTGCCACCCTTGACGTCGGCCTTGGTCTTGTTGGTCAGCTCCATGATGTACTCGGCCTTGGTCTCGACCATGTGCTGCAGGATGCGCAGATCAACGACGGCGCCCAGGTTGTCGACGTTGGACAGGAAGACGATCTCTATGCCGCGGTCAATCAGCTTGTCCAGCACGCCCGAGTTGTAGAGCGACTCGAAGACGTCACCGTGGCCGGGCGGGTACCAGGCCTCGTTGGAGTCGGAGAAGGACTTGGGAACAGGCAGCAGCGAGTCCTTGTAGATACGCGGGTAGCGGGACTGGTTGAAGGTGAGGATGTCGACGTTGTGACCCTCGTACTTCTTAATGATCGAAGCAGTGTCGGCGTCGGTGTTGAATGAGTTCATCAGGATGAACGGGACGTTGCTGCCGTAGGTGCGGTTGAGGTACTCGACCTGGCGGACGGACAGATCGAGGAACGACATGCCGTCGCGCACCTCAATGACCGACTTGGGACCGACACAGCCCATGGAGGTACCCAGACCGCCATTGAGCTTCAGGACGGCCAGCTTGTTGAGGAAGGAGATTCCCTCGGAGCTGCCGAGCGTGTCGTAGTCGACGACCTGGTCCTGTGCGGGCGGGCGAATGCGCTCCCAGTCGACGGCATTGCTCTTGGCCTTGTCGTTGAGGTAGCGGCGGAAGAGGGCAAAGAAGTTGTCCATCTCCGTCTCGAAGAGCTACGCCCAGTCAGCAACGGGGGGCGAGGGGGGGGAGGCGGGCTTGTGGATTGCGGAGCGAATATCTCACCTTCTTCTGGGCCGGGTCGGTCACCGACTCGGAGAGCCCAGTCAGGGAATTCCTCATCTGGGCGGCGGCGATGTTGGTGGATGTGTTCTCAAAAGCCTGGGAGGGGGCGGTCAGCGGGAGAGCTCCTCAGGGGAAGAGAGGGGGAGAGAAGCCCGAGAGCACGGCAATCTGTGCAATCTCTGGTGACATTGCAGGCCGTGTGCAGGCAGAGTGACGCACCATGTGCGACTGAGTCTTGCCGTGGTGGCGCTGACGCTCGGCATCGTCGCCCGCCGCGCGGGACGGCAGCAGCGCGCTCTTGGCGAGAAAAGACATGGTGCAGACAATTGATTGCGGGAGAAGCTGGTCAAGAGGCGGACGTCGGACAGACGTCGTAGAGCTATCAATCGGGTTGCGAATCTGGGAAGCGAGGCAAGAGGGCAAGCGTTAGGATTCGGAGCCAGGGAAGGGGGGGCAGAAAGAAGGCGGACGGGGTGGACCTACTATATACTCGTAGCTCCTGAAAATGCTCTGGATTGCTTTTTGGGGCGCCCTATCTGGCGGGTGGGTTAGTATGGTCGCATTGATGTAACAAGGTTGCTGCACGTCCGACGAATGGAATGCCGGCCGTCTGTGTGGTGGCGGCCAATCCCCGAAAGAGGGGTCTGCCGACCAGCGCAGGCGGGACGGCAAGAGAGACGTACAAGAGATGGATGCAAGGCGGGTGGTGAACGAGGCAAAGGGCCGAGACGATAAAGTTGAAAGTTTTTAACGCAAAAGGGCGAAATACGATCGACTAAATAACCACGAGCAATAAATAGCGGCCGGCTAGACGTGGCCAGTCTGGAATACGGTCCAGGAGAGGGAAGTCGCCCCGACTAAGGGTGGTCAGGCAAGATCCGTGAAGCTGCCAGGGCAGCTGCGAGTCAGGGGGGGTTATTTTGTTGTGCTTCGTACTCCATACTCCGTACTTTGTACTTTCGCTCTGGATTCCCTATTAATTTGGTGGGCCCCTCTTTGGTGAAGAGCGGAAAGAAGCTTTTTCCACGTCGGTCCCTCGCGGCGTCCTGATTTGTTCACAAAGTCTCTGATCAGGGCGGAGTCCTCGTAGCGTCCTACAAGCCATCAGCTGAAGCCGCCAGCCAATCCTTTGGCATTCAATAGTCTATTGTGGCGATACAGCTACGGCCTCGTCTCCAACGGCGCTGCCGTTGTCTGCGGCTCTCTCCTGGGAAATACAGTGAGATTCGCAAAGGTCCCGCACCAGCGTTGCCGGGCAGGTGGGGAGATGTGGTTAATTAGGCTGCTGGAACAGGAAATTGATGTTGCCCAACTCGAAGGGCATGTCGCTGTGGCGCTAAAAATAGGCCGGCCAAGGTTCCCCCCCCCCCCCAGTCAGCCACAGAGACGCCAGAGACCGCCCGAGACCGCCAGAAACCGCCAAAAGAGAATAGACCGGCGCAGCAGCTCGGGAGAAGCCCGGACACTGCTGAACCGTAGCGAGACAAACGAGGTGCCCACAGGTGCCCGCAGTGGACTCTCTTATCATTTTACAATCTCAACTGGCACAACCGGCTCAGCTGCTACGGAGTACTGTATGTACGAGTCGAGCACTGATGTACCCACCAAGTATCGATCGCCAAGGCTCACCGGTCAGGCCCCCTTTTTAGCTGAGCAGAGACAATTCCTAATTTGAGCGATAAATAGAGCCCAAAGCTCCGACGCAAATGAGAGTGCAAAGGAGGCGCAAAATAGCACCATTTCAGCCCCACGACAACTAGTCGGGGGGGAAAGATCCTGTCTCAGCTCGCACGCCTGCAACGGGCGGACGCCGTTCCCGCAGACGTCTTGCGTGTGTCTTTGCCCCTTCCTCATTAGCCCGGGTATTTATCTCGCCATACTCGTGCATGGTCCGTACATATGTACATAAGAAATGATACGCAGAAAGGGCGCCGATCCCGCATCCCGCAAAATCGCCATACGCGTTCACTCGCTCGCGGTACCGAATCGCCTTTGCCAACGGCATACACGTGCTGCTCCTGTCACTGCGGCGCCGGCTGTCACTCTACCGGCACGGAGAAATACACGTGTCCAAAACGGAAGAGTATTGGCGGCTGCCCCACCAATTGCACATACTGCCAAGCCACACTCGTATTCTGGTGGGATACGATATTTACGAGTAGTATTTGTATCTAGTATCCTACCCTTCGTATTAATACAGCTTCCAGATCGGTGGTCGGATGCCCCAAAATATAGCCGCTTTTGTCAATCCAATACTCCGTTCCCCTAGCGCAAACGCTCATGCTCCTCCAGCCGTCCCGTGCAAAGATAAATATACACATAAACACCAGCTAACTCACAGCCTGTCCCAATACAGAAGCACTTGTCCCAACAAGATCTATTCTTCCGCACAGACACATTTAAGCTCATCCCTCGTTGTGGCAACGGCTCCCCGCCGCTGACGTCCAGTTAACCAACCATATTCGTACATACATCCGGTCAGTACGGACTTGGCCGCGACGTGTACTGAGCCTGTTGCTGCTGCCAGGGCGAGGGCCTTAACCGATCCCACTCCCGTGGCTGTGTGTCCCGCCGCTCTTTGCGGAAGCTCAGCCGGTCTCCGTTTTCCGGCGCCCCATCCAAGCCAGCGCTCCGTCGGTTCTCCCGGTTGCGGTCTCGGTCCCGGTCGCGCTCGCGATCCCAGGTCCTGTCTCGATCACGGTCGTGTCTCGAGTCCCGCCGGCTGTCTCGCTCGCTGTCGATCTCCCCATCCTCGAGATCGTCTCGATCGGGTCTGTCCGCTCGCTCCGCCTTTTCCGCCTTGCCCTTGTCCTTGGCCCGTAGCGCCTCGTACATCTTGGACAGCTGTTTACCGGACACGGCAAAATCATTGATCGGCCAGATCGACGACAAAAAGTCCCTGCATTCTGGTTAGTCACACGCCTTTACATCATCGACATCTGTACATACCAGAAACGCGGCATCAGCGCATCCAGCTTCGCTACAGGTACCGCCTGGTTCTTCTTGAGTCCAATGACGCAATCGCCAATCTGCCGCAGCTCCTTGCCCATGATGAAGGCCCGCTCCTTGGCCTTTTCCACCCGCTCCGGGGTCGTTTCCATAATGTTCTTGAAGTTTTTGCGCACCGGCTTCAGCAGTGACCACATCACCTGCTCGTCGTCACCGTAGTTGAGCTTGTCGTCGTCCAGCTTCATCAGCTCCTCGAACCGCTGCACCGCCTTGCTCTGAGCCTTTTTCAACCGCTCCAGCGTTTCCGCGTCCAGCTTCTTGCGCTTTTCCTTCTCCTTCACTGGACCCTCTTTCTGCGCCGTGGAAACAGAGCTGCCCTCGCGGCGATCGTAATCGTGTGCCCGCCGCACCTTGCGATCCCGGTCATCGTCCCGGTCGTGGTCATGTTTGCGCTTGAACTCGTTGCGAGGCGTCAACAGGCGCTCGCCGCCGTTGCTCTGTGGTCGTAGGTTGAGGTAGTCACTGTGGGAAATAGGCCGATCTCGTTGCTTGTCCTTGGCAGGTGCTGGCCGCTTCGCCATGGCTGGTCCAGGTGACCCAGACACGTTCCGCCGGTACCCGTTGGCGCCACCCTTCTTGCTCCTGTGGTGGTTTTCCACTGCCTTTTGGGCAGCCGCATCGTCCGAGAACTTGGCGAGGAGAACAGACAAGAGATATTCCGCACGACGGACGAGGTGCACCGCGCCCGGTGACTGAATGACCTTCTCATCACCCTTCTTGCGCCCCTCCTTCTTTTCCACGCGATGCTCCTCTAAAAAGAGCTTGTCGGCCAGCATCAGATCCTCGTCGTCGCGCATCTGCGTCCATGCACCAAAGCCATAGCGGTCAATACCGACAAGCAGCATGCCATCCTCGCGGGCGCCCCATTCGCAAGAGTAGTGCGCAGCCTTGCTGGCATCGTGCAGGCGGAACGAGTGCACGTTGCCATGATCTTCAATGACCTGTCGCAGGAGCTTCAGCTGTGGGGGGCGTTCCACAATCGTCTCGGCATTGATCTTCTTCACCTCCCCAAAATCCACCAACACGGCCTTCTTGTCTTTGCGGGACGGTGTCTTGCCTATCTTCTCCAGTTCCTCGCGGACGCGAACCTGGTTGGCGTCTATGGCTTCGCGGCTGATGTTGACCAGATCATGCACAACGGACACCACAAAGTCGTGGTCACGGTCTCCGAGACGGGCTTCCGTGATGATATCGTCTCCCCGGTCTTCGATCGATCCGTAACGGAAGAGCGCGCGGATCAGGTTCCGTGTTTCCTTCTCGTTCAATGGCCGGAGTGGATCATTCAGTGCCGCTTGCCGCTCCTCGAGCTGTTCCTGCTCTTCCCTCTCACGCCGTCGCTTCTTAGCCAGGCGCTCAGCACGATCGGACTCGGGGTTCCTCCTCTGATTCTTGAGCGTCGCGCGTCTTGGGGCATTCTCCTCCACAGCTTTGGCCAGGTACTCCTCGTGCTTCTTCTCGTCCTCTTCGGCCTTGATTACCGCAAGCTGCTCCGCCGGGATGATCTGGTCCCAGTCCAGGGCCAGGTCGTCCACCTTGACATCCGTGACCTGCATCCAGTTGTCCCAGTCGATGCCTCCGCTGCTGAGATTGAGCTTGTCGTCCACGTTGGTCTTGGTGACCTCGGCATTCTCCAGGATGCTGTCGATATCCAACTGCTCTAGTCGTTCCTGGTTGCCCGACTGCTCAAAGAGTTTCTGGGAGCGCATCTTCAGGATATACTGGATATCCTCGGCCGTCTTGGCTTCGTCCATCTTGAGGCCCTTTTCCTGGAACTGTTCACGGAAGGCCTTACCCTCATCTGTGACACCAGCCTGGATGGTGAGGTACTCCAGGAACAGCTTGTTCCGCGCACGTTTCACGACTTCCTCCTCAATGGTCTGTTTGGCGACAAGACGGTAGACGTTCACCGGCCGTTTCTGTCCAATGCGGTGAGCACGCGCCATAGCCTGAAGGTCCGCCTGGGGGTTCCAGTCGGAGTCGTAGATGATGACGGTATCGGCAGTCATGAGATTGATGCCGAGACCACCGGCACGAGTCGACAGGAGGAAGCAAAAGTCGTCGCTGCCTTCGGCATTGAAGTGGTTGATGGCCATACGACGGGGGCCGGCGGGGATGGTACCGTCCAGGCGCTGAAACTGGTAACCGCGCACGCGAAGATAGTCGGCAAGCAGATCCAGCATTTTCACCATCTGGCTAAAGATGAGAACACGGTGGTTGTCCTTCTTGAGCTTGGCCAGAAGCTGGTCGAGCAGCATCATTTTGCCACTGCTGGTGATCAGGCCTTTGATCTGGTCCTCTCTCCGCGTGCTGCCCTTGAGAACACGGTCCTCGACGCCGGCGAACATGTATGGGTGGTTGCTGATCTTCTTCAGCTCCATCATAATGTTCAACAGCGACTGCTTTTGGCCTCCGCTGGCGTCGCTCAACGCTGCGTAGTTGCGCGTCAGAATGTTCTTGTAGTAGTCCAGCTGCACGTCAGAGAGCTCGACTCGGATGATCTTTTCAGTCTTGGGCGGCAGGTCAGACTCGACCGTCTCTTTGGTGCGACGAAGAATAAAGGGCGCGATGGCGGCATGGAATTTGGTCAGCTTCTCCTGCGTCTCCCGGCGCTTCTCTTCATCCTTCTCCTCGTCTTCCAGCTTTGTTTCCTCTTGGCCGAGCTCCTCCAGGTCCTTGTCCACGACGACCTTGCCCGGGTTCAAAAAGTCCAACAAGGCGGAGAGCTCGTGGAGGTTGTTCTGGATGGGTGTTCCCGTGATCAGGACACGGCAGGGGATATTGAAGCTGACAAGGCGGTTGTAGAGTTGGGACTCTCGGTTCTTCAAGCGGTGCGCCTCATCGACGGCCAGGACCTGCCACTTGATGGAGCGCAGGAATTCCCAGTCCTGGAGAATGAAATCGTATGAAGTCACGAGTACGTTGAACTTTGTCTTCTTAGGATTACCATCGACGATCAGTTCATGCTCGCGGATGACGCTGCGAGAGGATTCGGGCCCAAGGTAGACGACAAAGTTGATATCTGGCGCCCAGAAGCTAAAGGTATCGCACCAGGCAGGGATGACACTGAGGGGGGCCACGACGAGGAAAGGGCCTTCCTGGTTGCGCTCATTCCGAAGCCAACTCAGAAATGAAACAGACTGCACCGTCTTGCCCAGGCCCATCTCGTCGGCCAAGATGACATTGTTGTCCCGGGTCCAGTTGAGAGCAAGGAAGTTTAGGCCCTTCAGCTGGAACCCGCGCAGCTCGCCACCTGTGACGTAGGATGGCTGCTCCTCGATCTTGGTCATACGGGACCGTGTGTTGACGTTGGATTCGCTCCGGTCAGAGGTCCACGAGCGCGAGGTGCGGTCGAGGAACTGGTCGATTTTGTCCTGTGCGTGTGAGCTGACCAGATCAGCAGTCTCCCATGTGCATTCTTCGTATTGCAGGCCCTTCCACTTGACAAAGTACTCGACTCCGTCGGCACCGTTCCGCTTGGCCACGACACGTTCGACCTTGGTGTAGTCCTCGTGTGCCTCTTCGTCACGCTCACGGTCCAACAACCATTGCTCGCGCTGTTCGGGGCTGTAGTCGTCGGTTCCAAAACGCATGTCCAGCTCGACGTCGGCGACCTTGCGGTAGTAGTTTTCCAGGCGGCGGAAGCCACGAAACCCAGCGACGGATTCTGTTGTTTCCCATGTGTCGTGAAGATGCGACTGGCCCTGCCATTTGACGTAGTACTCAAAGTCGTGGCGGTTCGAGTTTGGCGTCAATTCGACGCCCTCCTTGACGCGATGGCGGACGATCCGCTCAATGTAGGGAGAGTTGTCTTCCACCTCCGTCTGCCAGTAGCCCGGAGTCATCTCAGACGCGTCCTCTTCCTCCTCAAAGTCGCTCTCGTTGTAGGCACCGGCAGAGACCTGTGCGGCACGGCGGCTTGTCCATCGCTTTTCGGCGAGCGCGACAGACGGCTGTGTCTCCTGTTGCCGCCTTGCCCTCTTCTGAAAGCTGCGTGCCCGGGCGCCTCCGTAGTTGTCCGAGTCGGAATCATCCATGGATGTGTTGCGTGCAGGAGTGCCTCTCTTCGAAGCTAGATAGGAGAGAAAGAGCACATGTTAGATTCGGGCGTTGGGCGGTGACAACGGGGAAGCAGAATGCAGATGGGAATGAGGTATTTAAACCAGAGCCGTCAACACGGCCTCAAAGAGCACGCAAAGTCGGGCATGTGGGACGGGATACGGCGGGGAAGAAGCAAAATGAGAGGGGGGGTCAAGAGCTTACATTGTTGCGACGTCTCGAGAAGTCGTCTTGCTTTTGGCTTGCGCCGGGGCGTTGGCTTGTCCTCGGAGTCGTCGTCCGAGGCAATCTACCACACATCTGGTTAGATACGAGTACACTTGCAGCACTGCTGAGAATGCACGGGATAGCATGGGATGGCACGGCATCGACTCACGACTTTGCGGCGCTGGACGGGACGTGACTGGGACGGGTCAGTACAAGGGACACGACGCGAAACGGGTCGGCAAGGGCATGGCGCGTACACTTCTCCTTAGGCCGTAGAGCGTAGGGTCTTTGCGCATGTATTCGTCTTCCATCGCGTCGGCCTTCCGTTTCGGGGCGCGACGCGACCCATTTGATGATTCGCTCTGACCGCGGACGACGCCAAGGTCTCCGTCGCCATCAGCATCAGCATCGCTCTGAGCTAGGCTGTAGTCGCCTCCGTCCGAGGCGTCGTTGTCACTGGGCTCGGATGCATCGTCTTCAAATGCTCCATCATCGCCAACAGCATCCTCCATCTGATCATCTTCGGAAACTGGTGATGGCTCGGTTTCGTTGACAGCCTCGGCCTCGGACAGATCGCTATCGCTCTGTCGGGCAGGCGTTCCGTTCACCGATGCATCGTATCTTGCGGTATTCGCGTGTCCATTTGTTGGACTGGGTTCTGGAGAGCTCGACATTGTCGAACATGTGGGAGGCAGATGGCTGGTGATGAAAGTCAAGGTCAGCACGATGAAAAGTTGGGTGGGAAGAGTTTTCATGGGCCGGGCGGTCTGTGGGTGCGCGGCATAGCAAGCAGCAGTTATGCGATCCGGAATATAGCCAAAGACCCAAGATACGACCAGGCAGGGCAGGACATGCAGCTTGTCGCATCTTGGAGATGATTATGGCATTTGGCGAGGCTGGGAGACGACAAGATGCGATTGAGGACGCCTGGAGAGACAACGAGACAGGAGAGCCGGACCAGGAAAACCGCGAGAGCACGAGATCTCTGGTCGGACACTTGGTGTCGGTCACAGAAGCTCCAGCTAGGAGATATTCATGACGCACGCGATGCATGTGCCCCGGGTTCGGTGACATTTGATGAGGCCCGCGGATATGGACAATAGGCAAGGGGAAAAGATCGGGGCACCATACGAACGAGCACATGCCAGACTTACCAGATATATCTTGAAGATCTCTTGGGTAAAGAAACTAGGGACGGAATCCACCCCAAGGCGCTGTGCAGAGGTGGTGGTGGTGGTTGCGGGCGATGTTGTCCACAAGGTTGTGTGGATTTAGTTATTAGAGAAACAGATTCTTCGGAAGGTTATGGGCTGCTAGGAGGGAAGAAATGATTTAGTTAGGAGGGAAGGTGAGATAAGTGGGTACTGCACGTGATATCGTCTCATTACCTAAGGTGTAGTGGAGCGATAAGGCTCATTAGCAGATGATGCTGGCCGAAACCATTGGCTACAAAGCATTGAGGAACTACTCCATTGGGTGTTTCCTGGACTGATGTTGATAATAAGAAGGTGCGTTTGTTGGAGAACTATTCAAGTGTAATTCTGCACCATTCTATTATACAGGACATTCACGGGTATTTATTTTGAATGGCTTGTATGGAGTTGTGCCAGTGATAAGTGAGGCCGCGAGAGCTTCGAGTCCTAAGACGTCCAATCACCAGCCACGGAGTCACGGTTCGACCCTTGGTTGATAATTCATGTGCGAGTAAAATACAGTGCGTGCCCGTTTGAAGTGTGGGCTTTCAAGTACGCGTACGACTTGTAATAGGAAGGAGCTGACAGGACGTTCCTTCCTTTCCAGCTGTTTGCGCAAAGAGCCCCGCATCAAGTTACATTCAACCACCTGGCCTCGTCCACATTCAGGCTGTAATACTTGCATTCTTACACAATTGCTTCAATATGCTCATTATCTGCACCAATAATGAACTCTGAAAAAGAGGCATGAAAGTTTGCCTTACCTCTTATTTATTTTTCCAGAAAATGCTCAAATAAATGAGTTTACATGCGCTACCGTCGGTTATCATTTAATCTACAACATTTTTGTCAAGACCGAGTCAGATGTGAGAACAAAACAAGCTACAAAGACGGGCAATCGAAACATGATCATGGTAACAGTTGCACGCTGCACATCACGAACATGACGGGAATCAACAAGAGACACCGCGATGAAAATTTGTGTCTGAAATATGCTTGCCCGGTTTCACCCCTGCCCAAGCTTTCGGCACGGATATTGGCACATGCGTTTGCGAAGCCAAGACATGGACAATCTGACATACTCCTTGCCTCGCCCGTGGCCCGCCTTTCCTCTTTCCCTCCTCTAGCCGCCCGACAATTTTGCTAACCCAGCTGGGCCCGTGAACAGCGCGAATGAAAGGGTCAGCGAGATTGAAGCGAAGAGACCAGACGAACGGGACCGACACTAATAGAGCGCTGCCCAACGGCGTCTACGAGTAAGACACAGCGCAGCGGGGCGGATCAGGTTTCCGCCCTACGACAATGTGGCGGCCGCTGCCCGCTGCCCGCTGTCTGTCCTACTGCAAGCGCCGAAGCAGATGCTCACCCATGCCGTGGAGCCACTCGATCTCCACTCTACGCGCCCATTTCCAGCAGCCAATCAGCGGATCACATCACTGTGCTGCCAAGCATAATCGCATTATAGGGCGAGCGCTTTGTCCATCTGGCTGGCGGTTGCGCGGCCTCCAACATGCCGCCGCTAGGGCTCCTTAGTGGACGGATGAGCCCTCGAGTCTGTCTTCGAACCCCTCGGTCTGGTCACTTAGCAGCCGCCCCCCCCCTCATTCAGACCCCTGCCGGCCGCCCAACCGGCCGCATATCGATCGCAACGCGTCTTGCTTCTCTTTTTCCTACGCATCAACCCCGTTTCATCCTCTCGTGTCTCTGCTCTCTCTGGAAATTTGTTGTTGCGCCGCCAATACTTGCTTTTTGCATCCATTGTCTCTGCGGCTGATCTTATCTTCTTACATCATACCCCTCCTGGCGGCCAGAATTGCGACCGACAGAACCCAGCGTGTGTCATCTCTGACGCGGCATACGCACACTCCTTGCTCGGCGTCCGGCTGCCACAGGACGAGTTCGGGTGGTCCGCAGACGTGTCGCCTGTGTGTCTGACGATCGCGACATCTCGATAAAAAGCTCAGCCGCCCCCACCATGGCCGACAGATCGCGGGGCATCTCCGACGAGGAGCTCTTCATGAGCCGTCCAGCAGAAGAGTGCGACAGCCCGACCATTGAGCCCCTGAGAATATTCCGGCCCCAGAGCCCCAACACGGGCACGACTGCCCACGCCAGCTCGGACCGCTTCCGCTATCCGCTGCCGCCGTCGTCGTCCAAGCCATCCAGACCGGCAGCCAGCTCCTCAGCCTCTTTGACACAGGCCTCATTCCCGCTGCCTCCGGGTGCGTCGAGCTCGGCCGCTCCGCTGCCCTACCCGGTCGACGAGGAACAGATCCTACCAGAGTCGCACAGGGTCAACAGGCCACCGTACCCCGACGACCGTCCCAGCAACAGCGGTCGGCCAAAGGTGTCTACGAGCGGCAGCTACAACGACACATCACCGCGGCTCGGCCTCAGCCCCACTGAGAGGAAGCCTGGCCTGGCCGAGAGACGCGGCACTGCGCCCACCTCGCTTTCGCCGACCAGTCCCGTCGAGAATGATGGTCTCTTTGCGAAGCCGCTGAACCAAGCTGCTCAGCACAAGATCTCCACCAGCTACCAGAACAAGCCCTACTACCCGCCGCCCGCTGCTACTGCGGCGGCCCCCTCCATACCTGCGTCGACCGGACGACCGCATGCGGATTCGAATACACTCCCAATGCCGGTCGAGCTGGATTCCGGTGGCGGTGGCGGTGGTGGAGGTGGCATGAACCGATTTGCCTCCACTGCTTCTACTTCTACGACGCGGGCCAGCCGTGGCTCGCCTCCGCCACCAGAGACCCCCGTCGTGGAGCCAGGCACCATCCCGGGCGGCGACATTGAGGCGCGCTATGCAGCTGCCGGCATCTCGGGCACGGCGACGCTCAACAGCTTCCAGGCCCCGAGTGCCGCGGCGACTCAGCGCCTGGCGCAGTACGGCCGACCAGCTCTGACACCCCAGCCGGCTTTGACGCCCGCGCGGCCGTGGACGCCGACGGAGTCGCCGGAGCACCAGCAGTACGGGCCGCCTACGGTGTATCACGGCATCAACCCCATTCAGAGCCCGGCTCCGCCGACCCCCAACGCGGGCCCGGCAGGACACCCGGCTCTTGCCGCCGCCAACAATGCCAGCGGCGCTGCCAGCGGCGCCACCACCGGCCAGCCGAGCCTGCAGGTGAGTGTGCTGGAGCAGGACTTCCAGCGCATGCAGGCAGCCACGCCTCCGCCGGCGTACTCGAGCGTGAATACGAACCGCACCTCGACGTACCCGGCTGAGAAACAGCAGCCGGCGTCGGCAGCGGCAGCGGCGTCGGCCTCTACGTCGGCGCAAGCAGCCCAAGCAGCCCAAGCGGCACAAGCGGCACAAGCGGCACAAGCGGCACAAGCGGTGCAAGCGGCTCAAGCAGCTCAAGCGGCGGCAAACGCAACCCCTCAGGCGGCCCAGGCCTCGGTGTCGTCGTCGTCCGCACCAGTTCAGCCAGCATTTGTCCCTGCAACGCCGACAACGTACGCCTCGGCTGCACCGGTGGCTGCGGTGGCTGCGGCGGCTGCAATCGCGGCCGCTTCCACCCCAGTGAGCGACAGCAAGCACCCTGTCAATGGAATTCCGCTGGCCTCGCCGGGTCTTCACAATGCGGGCCACCCGGCCTTTGCCAACGACCGGCCCGAAAGCACGCAGTCGGCCGGATCCGCTCTCGGCATCTCGCACAAGCCGTCTGTGCAGACGCTCCAGTCGCCGCCGCCGCTTCCAGAGGGCTGGATTTCGCACCTGGACCAGAACTCGGGCCAGTACTACTACATTCACCTGGCCACGCAAGCCACGCAGTGGGAATTCCCCAAGGGCCCGAACCCGATGCACCATGATCCCACGCCGCTCTCGCCGGCGGCGTCGACGTACGGCAACCCGCTGGGGTCGCCGTTTGCCAAGACGTCGATGGCGTCGCCCATGTATCCGCCGACGCCGGGCTACGCCGAGAGCATCACAAGCCTGGCAGCATCGGCTGCGCCGACGGCCGGCTTTGTGGGCCCGCCGCCGAGTGCCGGCGTGGACATGTACAAGATCGCGCCGACTAACGGGGTGTACTTTGGGCCCTATCTGCGCTACGTCAACATGGACCTGGAAAAGGGCATCTGGATGGGCAGCATCATGATCGTGACGGACGCGCCCCAGCCGCCGACGATCCACACGCACCTGAGCGCAGACCTCTCGGCCAACCCGCGGCAGCTGGTCCCGTACAACATCTCGGCGCACCAGCGCTGGACGTTTTACAAGTACGACATGAATCTGCCGATGAGCGAGCACGGCACGGAGCGCTGGACGTATGCGGTCACGTCGCATCTGGGCTGCACACGGTACGAGTTTGTGGTGGCTGGCCGGCACGAGCTCGGCTGGCGGTTCATTGCGCACTCGGGTAACGACTTTGCGCCGGCGACGTCGCAGAACGAGCGCAACCGGCTGGGCGGGCTCGACCTCATGTGGAAGGACGTGCTGCAGAAGAACGTCGAGTGCGGCGGCTTCCACGTGCAGCTGGGACTGGGCGACCAGATCTACGGGGACCGGCTGTGGCGCGAGGTGCCGCTGCTGCAGCAGTGGCTGGCCATTTCGGGGCGCGAGAACCGCAAGAACGTGCAGTGGACGGCTCGGCACGAGGAGGACGTGTTGCACGCGTACTTTCACTACTACACGTCGCACTTTGACCAGCCGTTCCTGCGCGAGGCCTTTGCGCAGATCCCGCACATTCTGCAGGTCAACGACCACGACATGTGCGTCTCGGAGGCTCCCCCTTTCAGCAGTTGCGTGTGCTAACCAGACAGCTTTGACGGGTTCGGGTCCTACCCCGACTACATGCAGCAGACGGCCGTGTTCAAGAACATTGGCCGCATCGCGATCGAGATGTACCTGCTGTTCCAGCACCACACGACGATTGAGATCCTGCGCAACGTGCACACGGACCACGACCTGTTCACGGTCACCGGCACGGGGTGGCACTTTGTCAAGTACCTGGGGCCGGCGGTGGCGGTGGTGGGCCCCGACTGCCGGTCGGAGCGGACGCAGACACGGGTGCTGGCGGGGCCGACGTACCAGGGACTGTTCCCCAAGGTGGCGCTGCTGCCGCCGAGCGTGCAGCACTGCATCTGGATGGTGTCGGTGCCGGTGGTGTATCCGCGGATGGACACGATGGAGACGCTGGCCAACACCTTCCAGACGGGCAAGAAGGCGGTCAACACGACGTACAATATCGTGGGCAAGCTGACGAGCTCGGTGGCGGGCGTGGTCGGCGGACGGGAGGTGGTGCAGCAGGGCTTCTCGACGGTCAAGAAGGCGATTGGCAAGTCGGGGCTGATGGGCAACATGCTCAACAACTTTGGCGAGTTTGGCCTGACCGAGGAGCTGCGGGACCTGTGGACGCACGAGTCCAAGGACCTGGAGCGCACGTACCTGATCCGGACGCTGCAGGGCATTGCCCAGCAAAAGGGGATCCGGATGACGTTTCTGTCTGGAGGTGAGTACGAGCGGAAGAAGAAAAAGGCAAAAGCGGCCGCTGACCAAGGCAGACGTGCACGCGTGCGGCGCCGGGCTGCTGCACGACCCGTCGCACCCGTCGGACCACAAGACCATGTACCAGATCATCTCGTCGCCGGTGGTGGGCGCGCCGGCCAACGGGTACATGCTCAAGATGCTGCACAACAACCGGCTGCTGTACGTGGCGCAGAACGGGCGGCTGTCGACCAACGACGTGTCCGACACCAAGGAGGACATGATGGAGATCTTCCAGGTCGAGGCGACGGGCGCGATGCGCGAGTACCGCAAGCTGATGAACCGGCGCAACTACGTGGCCTTTGTCGCCTACGACCCGGACACGATTGCCGGCAGCGTGCCGCCGACGCCGGGCGGCCAGCAGGGGCTCAGCAAGCTCAGCCTGGCCGTCGACTACGTGGTGCAAGGCGACGGCGGCTTCACGACGCCGACCAAGTATGGGCCGGTCATCATTCCGCATCTTGAGTTTGGGCACTAGGCGGAGACGAAGGGGGGTGGATGTGGTGTTGGTGTGGCGGACGGGGTGGATTTTTGAATGGCAGTGTTGGACTATCGGCCTTGCACTCTCTCTATATCGGTTGGATCGGCATTCCTGTTTCTACTAAACTCTTGTATTCCTTGCAGCGCTGTGCCCGTGTGTGTGCGTGTTGGGCGTCTATGCAGTCGGTGATCCTACAAGTCAAAGATCTTCTTGACCTCGGCGACGGTGTCTTCGGGGGCGTTGACAGCGTGGCCAATGGTGCGGGAGTCGGTGTAGATCTCGTAGTCGTTGCCGCCCTCAAACGTCTTGTCGCCAAAGAAGTGGATGGTGGTGTACTCGACGCCGCCGGGCTTCTTGGCCTCGTCCTCGAGGTGGCGCAGGCAGTACGTCTTGTCCCAGCCGGTGGGGAAGACGTCAAAGGAGATTTGGCCGCCGATGGAGAAGCTGGGGGGGGGTTAGTAAGGGTGGAGGAAAAGATAAAAGACAGAGAACAGAGAGAGAACAGAGAGAGTGGGAGAGACAAAGGGAGAGAAAAAGGGACCGGCCAAAAACATACGTCAGTCCGTGGTGGCCAAACTTTTCGCGCAGCTGCGCGACGAGGGCCTTGCGGACGCCGGCCTCCTTGTCGTAGACCTCAAAGGCGTTGCGCTCGGCGTTGGAGGCGTTGCGGCCAATGGGCGAGACGTTGATCATGCCGTTGCGGAACTCGATAAAGGTGCCGCGCTTGACGGGGATGTCGAGGTCGGCCAGGTAGTGCAGCACGAAGCGGACAAACTCCTTGTACGTGTCCTCGCCCAGGAACTGGATGAAGGAGTTGCTCGGCAGCGGCTCGCCCAGCTTAAAGGCCGTGAGGCCGTTTTCGGAAAAGGAAAAGTCAAACAGGTCCGTCACGGACGTGTCGGCCGACCCGAGCTGCTCCTGCTGCTTGGACAGGTCGGAGCCGCCCACGTAGCCGATGGCGCAGCGCTGGCGCAGCCGGTGCAGGACGTCGAGCGTCTCGGGGGCGACGTGCTGCAAAAGGTCAGCGTTGGGCCAACGTGTCCAGGACTCGAGTCCCAAAACTCCCCAAAACTCCAAAACGTACCAGACGGGCCGGCGTCAGGGTGCCGTCCACATCAAACAGGCAAATGGTGTTCTTGAGCGGGCGCTCGGCCAGCGGCGGGTAGGCAGCAGCCATGGCGGGACAAAGACGGTCGAAAGGGGGGGGGTCGGTCGATAGGGTTCAATGGCAAAGATCAGGAGCTCTCCAGTCTCTCACGGATTGGCGGTAAGAATAATTAAAAATAATACAATAATTAATGCCAAAATACAAAACGGTCAGTGCTGGCCCAAGAAAACAGCTTGTCCAGTCCAGCAGGCGGGCGGGCCCACGCACCCCGCGTCGCCAGGGAAGAGGGGCTTATCGATAAGAATGGGCAAGGAGGGCCTTGCTAGAGCTGGTACGGAGTAGAGACGGTCCGTTTCATCCGGCGGGGAGGCAATGATCGACGGGCTACATGACCTTTGGAGCAAAGCCATTCAGCCGGAGGGTCTCGGGCTGGCACAAGAGTGCGAGCCGGGCGATTACACAGACGTCACAAAGCGGTGGAAGCAAACGAGATACTAAAGGGGGGAAAAGAGGCCAGATCGACCTGTTATGGACCGGTTGGCACGCTAACGATGTTTTACTGTTTTTACTGTCTTACATTGACGCTTTGACGTTTTTTATTGGTTTTGGGGGCTCGTGGATTCAAGCGTATCTCATGCAACTACTGGACAAGCCTATGCAGGCGGGGGGCTGGCCACCGGTCAAGCAGCCCACGAATACACACCCTACTACTGCTGTGCAGTCTAGTAGTTGTTGTCGTTGCCGCCGCCGTAGCCACCGCCGCCGCCGCCGCTGTTGCCGCCGCCATAGCCACCGCTGCTGCTGTTGTTGTTGCCGCCGCTGCCATAGCTGTCGTCGTTGCCGCTGTTGCCGCCGTAGCCACCACCGCCGCCGCCACGGCCGCCGCTGGAGCTGTTGTTGCCGCTGCCGTAGCTGTCGTCGTTGCCGCTGTTGCCACTGCCGTAGCTGTCGCTGCCGCTGTTGCCACCGCCGAAGCCACCGCTGGAGCTGTTGTTGCCGCCGCCGCTGCCGTAGCTGTCGCTGCCGCTGTTGCCGCCGCCGTAGCCGCCGCTGGAGCTGTTGTTGTTGCCACCGCTGCCGTAGCTGTCGTCATTGCTGCTTCCACCGAAGCCACCTCCACCACCGCCGCTGCCACGGCCGCCGCTGGAGCTGTTGTTGTTGCCGCCCCCGTAGCTGTCGTCGTTGCTGCTGCTGTTGTTGCCTCCGTAGCCACCGCTGGAGGAGTTGTTGTTGCCACCTCCGTAGCTGTCATCGTTGCCGCTGCTGCCACCGTAGCCACCGCTGGAGCTGTTGTTGTTGCCACCGCTGCCATAGCTGTCGCTGCCGCTGTTGCCGCTGCCGTAGCTGTCATCGTTGTTGTTGTTGCCGCCGCTGCTGCCCTTGTTCGAGAAGGACGAGATGGCGTTCTCAGCCAGCTTGCCGAAATCCATTGTGAAGGATAGGGGGGGGGGGGTGGGTTTGGCTTGAAAAGGGGTTGAGGGGGATAGTGTGATGGGAGATGCTTCAGAAAAGGTATGTGTGCAAGGTGTGAACAAGAACCTCCTACGGACCGGCCATGGCTCGCTTCTTATACTCGCCAGAGCGTTCCCCCCCCCCCCCCCCTTTTCCCCCGGAGCTTCGCCCTGGGGGTCTCTCGCTCTCTCTGTGTGTCTCTCCCTTGCAACCTCGGTCACGCCGCCTGTCCCGTCTAGCCCCTCCTTCTGTCCTGCACTGCGTCACGAGTGGGATGAGTATCGAGGGCTGGAAGGGCCGGAGTGGACCCCGGTCGGCTCGGTATCGAGAGCTGACGACCACTCGTCGCGCCTTGCCCCTGCTGTCTTTTGTCCACCTCGCGCCCATTACCCCTCTGCCTGCCCCTCCCTCTGGACTGGAGGGGCAGGCAGAGCTGATTGCGCCACCACGAGCTGCCGCCAACATGCACAGCCGGAGGCGACCAGCCAGGATGTAGCGGCCAGATCGGGTAAGGCGCGTGCCAAGCCAGCTGAAATAACATTATATTTACGATTAAAATTAGAGTAGAAATGACGTGAACGTGGGCCACCGGTTCGCCGGTTCGCACGGTTCGCCCGGCGGAGGTATCTTTAAAAGGGTACGGAGTACTCGTACATATCATACCAGTGAGACATCCACAGCGGATCTTGGGGCCATTGAGTTGGCGAAACCAGAAACAAGAAACGATTGGGGGGGGAGGAGGCAAAATGGCGCAATCGACGGCGGCCCCCTTTTTCGAATCCAAGTCGTCATACTTTGGGAGGCCCTTTGCAACCAACAAAAAAGCCCATGGGAAAAAGCACGCATCGCTCTCGCCCCATGACCAATAAAAGTTAGTGGAGGCACCGAGGCGAGCTTCGCTTCTTGCTTAGTGCCATGTTACAGAATCTGTGGGACAAGCGGGGTTTCGGGCAGATGATACGAGAGTACTTGGCAGTTGCTCCCCCCAATTCCGGGCTAAACTGTCTTGCAACTTGCTCGTAAACGGGCCTACCGAGCATAGCAGCCGCCAATCAGTGGAGCTGTCCAATAGCTTTGGAGGAGGATATCTGCGTGTCCGGTGCAGCTCGGGCAAAGGTGCATTTTCAGCTTGGCAGCTTGACGGTGCATTTCAGCTTGCCAGCGTGACCGGAGAGGGGCAGCTTGGACGAGGCATGTACGAGGAATTCCGGCTGGTCTTGACCGTAGAAAAACAGCTTGACAAGGTGGATGGTTAGCTTTGCAGCTTGCGTCGAAGCTTGGGCAAGATATGCCGAAACTCGGCCAAGCTCCAAGCTCTACTATAATGAATGTCTGCAATGAATGTCTGCACAATTGTCCAGTGCATCTGCATTGTCCACTAGTCGATCCTGTGAATCCTATTCCCGTACTCCAGCTCCTCTAAAAGTATTCCAAAGCTCTATTGGTATCTTACAAGCCCGCCTTTGTCCAGACGCCCTTCACCTCGACCGCCACATTGACAATCGTGCTGATGATCCAAATGGCGATCAACACGTAGCCGATCCGCCTGTTCATCATCCACCCGCTGGCCGGCACCGCCACAAGGAGACACACCAGCGTGACCAAGACGGTGACGGCCGACACCATGAGCGTGCCGCCGACCTCGATCACGTAGGGCTCGCTGCCGCTGCCGGCGCCCGACCGCGACTTGCGTGTCGTCATCCAGGCGCCGCCGATGCCGACGCCCAGCAGAATGTTGAGCATCGGCCCGCCAAAGCACGCCGACAGCGCCATGACCGGGTAGCCCAGTCGAGCCACCGTGATGTCCGCCACCAGGTCGCCCAGCGAGTTGCCCACCGCAAAAATGGTCAGCCCCAACACCGCCTCTGAGATGCCCACGACCACGCCGATGGTCTTGAGCACGCCCACCACCTCGCCCGCCACCGTCGAGATCCAGGCCACACTAATGACAAAACCCAAGAAACACAACATCGCGTGGCGCCGCGGCCGCCGGTCCGCCGTCGTCGTCCACAGAAACAAGGCCAGCATGCCGCTCGACGCCACCATCGCTCCCAGAACCATCCACAGCAGGATCCAGCCGGCCCGTCTGTTGCTGAACTCGCCGCCGTCATCCTCCAAGTTCGCCCACACCACAAACACCGTGAAGAGCGGCCCGGCGCACAGTTGCACCCCCACCAGCCACCGATTCCATCCGCCGTCCACGGCCCCTACCGCTGTTGTCGCGGCTGACTCAGCCACGCCCGCCAACGGCACATCCGCGTTGGCGCTGCCATCCGTTGCAGTCTGCTTAGTCAGCGGTGAGACTGCGCCGGACGGTGGTCCCATCCGCGTCCTCCCGTCGTCTGTCGACGACGACCCCGAGACCTCTGTTTCGTCCAGCGCGACGGAGCGCACAATGGGCGGCTCCAGTAGCTTCGTAGAGGACGGCCGTGTGCCATGCGTGACGGTGCTCCGCCGGTAGCGTTGCCACTCGGTCTCCTGTTGCAGACTGTCCCGGCCGCTCTCGTGTGCCTCGACGGCTACAATGATGCTGTGCAAGTCGTCACTGATGCCACTGACGCCACTCACGCTGCTGCCGCCACTGACGCCGCCGAAGCCGCCGCCGTTGTCTTCCCTGCCTTGCGCATCTTCGTCGTCTTCGGGCATCTCAACCACAGGCAGAGTGATGACCAGCAAGAAGACTGTCGGTAGGGAGACGAGGCTAACGAACTTGTCCCAGATTGTCTTCTCGTGCCACCGCTGCATCATCGGGAACAACGTGCACAATATGACGTGTGGTGGCGGCAGCAGACGGTACGGCCACCACCGCACGGGCTTCGGCGGCGGCGCTCGTCGGCTGTCGGCATCGTCGGCGTCGCTGGCTGGCGGCAAAAAGTGAGGGGGCGTATGGCTGAGGTGGTCGGACGATACCGAGAGACCGAAGCTGGACTGGCGCGACGGTCCTGGAAGCGAGTCGGCGTAATCCGGAAAGGGCGAGAGCGAGGGCGACGACCGTGGCGAGCGGTCGGGCGGGATGTGCAAATGGAGAGAAGGCGGACCGGCGGGTCTGTGGCCGAGGAGATCAGGCGACTCGGTCGGTGTGAACGGTGTCACATTCCCCTCGCTGGGGCTGTCGGTCGGTGACGAGGCCGAGGCCGTCACGGCGTCCTCGGGAAGCGTGCGCGGAACATCACCAGAGGACAGGGCGCGGTAGCGGCCAGCAGCTTCGGCTTGGAGGAGGGCGTGAGCGGCCGAGGCCTCGAAGCCGCTGCCGATGCCGCCGTGCGCCGAGGCGCGGCGACCGAGGAGCGGGGCTAGTCGCACGGTGCCGGAGCGCTGCAGCGACGAGAGGACCGAGCGAAACTCGAGGGCTCCCAGCAGACTCGGACGGATGGGCGTGGCCGTGGTGTTGCGACGGCCGTGCGGCCGGTTGACGCGCATGCTGCTGGTCATCTCGGCGTTGATGTGGCGGTTGCGCTCTTCCTCTTCGTCGGCGTCGAGAGGGGTCACGCCGCCGTCGCCCTCTTCCAGAGAGTCGGCTCTGACGGACGTAGCGACGCTGTTAATCTCGATACGCGGGCCGCGCTCGAGCACGCTGATATCGGGCCCGGTCCGCGGTCGGTCGCCGCCCACTGGAGCCGAGTCGTCGTCGTCGTCGTCGTCGTCTGCGCCATGACCTTGGCCTGCACCGCCGCCCTCGTCGTCTGGATCGTCTCGATAGCGAGCCAGACCATCGACGGGGCCGTTGCCCATAGCCGCGTCCGCCGGCCCGTCGTAGAAATTGCTGCGCAGCAGAGCCAGGCGGTTGCGACGCTTGCGGCGGCGCGTGGAGACCCAGTGCCAGCCGACGACGACGGCAACGTAAAAGACGTAAAAGCCAATCATGACGCAGCACTCCCACAACAGCAAACGGCCGTCGGCCAAAAAGACCATGGCAAAGGCCACGGCCACGATAAAGAAGCAAATGTCCCGTACAAAGGTGTAGCGGCTGACGCGGAACTCGCGCACGATCGCCATGGAGCCGGCCACGACGGCGGTGATGAAGCCGGCGGCGCCAATCAGCTCGCCGACGGCCATGCTGCCGCTGTTGGAGCCCATGGCGGCAAAGGTGCTAAAGACGTCGGGCGAGCCGTTGCCAAAGGCCAGAAACGTGACGCCCGCCAGACTCTCGCTGAGCCCGAGCAGCCGCGCAATCGTGCCGAGATTGACGCTGAAAAAGTCGCTGGCCGCGATGCCGATCGTCGTGAAGAGCAGGCCGAGCCAGACGACCAGCAGGCCAAAAGCAACCGTCTGCGCCCGCGCCATGGTGCAGTAGTAGAACGGCAGGTACGGCAGCAGTCCGGCCGCCTCGTCCTGGCAGTGCTCGCGCACAAACGCGCACTTGTCCACCGCATCGTGCACCAGCCGACAAGGCACGCCGTCGTCCTCGGCCCGAAGATGGATATCCATATCCCACTGTCGTGCCGCCAGCAGCACCCGTCCGCCATCCGCGACGCCCCCTGCGCCCATGGCATCGCCTCGTTCGGCTACCGCCCAGTGTGCCACCCCATGCACCGCCGCCAGGGTCAGCACCGCCACCGTCGACAGGAAAAAAGGCCGAGTCCGGAATGTTTGCCGATATCGCCTCCTCGGCCGCAGCCACGCCTCGGTCGCGCCGCCATCCACGGCTACAGGCCTGCGCGTGGCCGCCATGTGTCCGTCCCGCCGTGGTGCAGGCCAGTGGCGGCCGAGAAGAGTCGCGTTGGGGAGTTGGAATAGGAGTCGTGATAGGAGGCGAAATGGTCAAAGTCGTCGTTGTCGTCGGAATGCGCTGGTGTCGATGGCATGCTCGTGCGCGCAATCGAAAAATCTCCAAAGATACCAAAGTAAAACAAGACGACGGTAAAGGACCGGCGCAAGCAAGAAAGAGATCAGACGACGGCCTGGCGCACGTTGATTAGGGAAAACACAAAAGCACAAAAGCCAAGAGCCAAGAAACCAGGAAACCACAGAACGCAACTTCCGCTCGAATCGACCCCCATCGCCAGCACGGCACCGTCACCTGTTCTCCAGCTGCCGAGATTGCGGAGCTCAGGTATCTGATACTTGGGGCACAGCACCGCCACCACAGTGGTACATGTACTCCTTACCCCACCCCCCATCGTCACTGCCTCTTGGCGCTGTTAATCAACGCACTCTGGCCTGTTTCGGCTAGCGCCGATTCACACGTCGACGAGCCGCCACGACATGGACACCACGTGATTTTGTTTACTTTGGGCTGCAAGCCACAACAGAAAAACAACTTTGCGGCCGCGACGGATCGCCACATTCTGCCACGGCACGACGAGACGACGGCCACCGCGAATCCACAAACAAAGCACCATTGACATTGCGCGGCAAAGATGCCTCGCGTCGCGCAGGCCCCGCGTGCGAGCAGCACCAAGAACAGCAGCCGCGAGTCGCCCTTTAAGAACTCACCGGTCAAGTAAGTCACCGCTCGTCCGATGGAGTGCGCGTGAGTGTGTCTGACGTCCAGAATCCCTCTCAACGACGACGTGCAGGAAAAGGCCCGACGGCTACACTCCCGGCAGGCGCTGCACGAGGCGCAGATCAACCAGCTTAAGAAGGCGGCGACGCCAACCTCGCGCAAAATGAATGCCATCCGCATTGACGACCTGGAGAACGCGTCGGCGGGGTCGAGCCCGCGCACGCCGCGGGGGCGGGCCGCGCGCCAGAGCCTCGGAAATATGGCGGCGGCGGCGGCCTCGCGGCGCGGCTCAATGGACGTGGGCGCCGGCGCCGGCGACGGCGACGACGACGACGACGACGACCGCGTCGTCGTCGGTGGCTCGTCCGTGACGCCCATGAAGCGGGTGCCGATCCTGGCCAACTTTGAAGAGTGGATGAAGATGGCGACGGACAACAAGATCAATGCGGCCAACTCGTGGAACTTTGCCCTGATCGACTACTTCCACGACATGTCGCTGCTCAAGGAGGGCGACGGCGTCAACTTCCAAAAGGCCAGCTGCACCCTCGACGGCTGCGTCAAAATCTACACGAGCCGTGTCGACAGCGTCGCCACCGAGACGGGCAAGCTGCTAAGCGGCCTAGCCGACAGCCGTGACAACAAGAAAAAGGCGGCCGGCGGCGGCGGCGAGGACGGCGAGGGCAGCGACGACGAGGTCGATGAGGACGGCAACGTCAAGAAAAAAGCACGGCGGAAGCAGCGGTCCGAGGCCACGCTGGCGCCGTCGTTTGCGTCCCTGCATCTCAAGAAACTCGAGCTCGAGTTCACTGTCGACCCGCTCTTCAAGAAGGCCTCGGCCGACTTTGACGAGGGCGGCGCCAAGGGGCTGCTGCTCAACCACCTGATGATCGACAGCCAGGGCCGCATCGTGTTCGACAGCAGCGACGACGCCGAGGACGCCAAGGGGAAGCCGGCAGGCAAAAAGACCGTGGTCGACGAGGACGGAGACGAGGTCGAGGTCGACGACGACGACGAGGACGCAGCGGCTGAAGAGGGGGCAGACGACCGGCAGGAGGAAGAGGACGTGCCCATTGACATTGGCGCCCTCGGCATGCGCTTTTTCCCCGAGCTGCACCGGCTCGGCGAGCTGGATGTGTGTCCGTCGCTCAAGACGTTTGACCTCGGCGACCGGTCCGGCTCGCTAGACATTCCCTTTCTGCGCGCGCTCGAGGACCAGCAGGACAAGGACGAGGCCGAGGGGGCCGACGGCGGAGCGGCAGACCGATCGGCCATGTTCATTGACGAGGACGGCCCGCTGGGCTTTGACGACACGGGCGCGCTGGGGGGCTTCGACCTGGGGCCCGAGGTGGACTTTGGCGAGGGCGGCGACGCATGGGCTCGCGAGGCGCGGCTGGAGCCACAGATGCGCGTGTACGATGCCGCAAGGGACGGCGGCGACGGGGAGGACGACCTGCTCCTGCTGGGGCCGCAGGCAGGCGGTCTCGGCGGGGCGACGGACGACTTTACGATTGCCATGGTACGGGCGTCGCAGCAGCCGGACAAGGTGCACGAGAACATGCTGAGCTACTTTGACCAGGCGCTGCGCAAGAACTGGACGAGCGCCGAGCACTGGCGGATCCGCAAGATCAAGGACGTGGGCAAGACGGCGGCGGCGGCGCGGCCGCGCAAAGAGAAAGAGCCGTTTGCCATTGACTTTGGCGCGCCGCTGGATGCGGCCACGGCCGAGCTGCTGTACACGCCGGCGGCGAGCACGGCGGCCATCACGCTGCCCAAGAAGGACTGGAAGGCCAAGTCACGCAACCTGCTGCCAGACGACAAGCACTTCCACAGCAAGCAGCTGCTCTCGCTCTTCTTGAAGCCCCGGGCGCAGCTGAGCCGCCGGCGGCCGCTGCAGTCGGCCATGCTGATGCCGCCGCCGGCGGACGTGCCCGAGGGCGAGATGGACGAGGCCTTTTGGGCGTCGCACAAGGGGCAGGCGATGGCGTCGGTGGAGGGGGGGAACGCGGGCGGAGGTGGAGGAGAGGATGGACACGGAGGCTACGACGCGGACTTTTTTGCCGACGACGGGCTGCCTTTTGCTGGTGGTGGCGGCGACGACGGCGACGACCTCGACGAGTTTGCCGACGCGCGCGACCACTTCAGCCCGGGCGTGGAGGGCGCGGCCGGCGTGGGCGACCCGGGCGGACTGACGACGGGCTTCACGCAAGGCGGCGGCTTCACGACGGGCTTTGGCGGGCTGACGGTGACAAACGCGGCCGACCTCGCATTTGGCACGACGCTGGTGACGTCGAGTCGGCGGGTGCGGCCCGAGTACGTGCAGTACGCGCGCGTGGCCAAGAAAGTGGACGTGCGCCGGCTCAAGGAAGAGCTCTGGCGGGGGATGGCACTGGGCGAGCAGCCAGAGGAGCAAGCCGCCGCAGCAGACGTGTCGCGGCTGTTGACGCCGCCGCCGGGCGAGGACGTCGAGATGGGCGAGGCAGGGGCCGGAAAGGACGGCAAAGACGACAAGGAGCTCAAGTTCACCGACGTCATGAACGGGCTGCAGCGCGTGTATCCGAAGCCGGCGATGAACGACATTTCCACGAGCTTCTGCTTCATCTGTCTGCTGCATCTGGCCAACGAAAAGGGGCTGGTCATTGAGAACACGGAGGCGCTGACCGACCTGGCTATCCGGAAAGACTGGACGGCCGAGGCGGGGGGGGAATACGGTGGATAGGGTTGACGAGGCTGAATGAATTGATGTGTTTTGTGACTTTGATTTTTTGGTAGTGTTTGAACGAGAGGTCTCAAAGAAGGGCCTCTGGCCCCCAACATTGTTTGTCCATCTACGCGTACGTCCGGTAATTGCCGTGTTTCGTCGTTTACTCCTATTTTGTTCTCTTTCTTTTTCCGTTCCACTCGATATGTCTTGTTTCGGCCATAGTTTAATACGAGGACGTGCTCCAATCCCTTGTCCGCGGTGTGCCGTAAAGAGTCCGGTTTCCAGTCTGTACCCACTTATGACGTCAGCGGCTATCAGTGCGACACCGCGAATGTTTTTCCTTGCGAGCCGCTAGGCAAGCCAAGCAACGGGCAAGCGCGGCAGCAGGCCAATCTGCGCAGAGGATCGGGCGAAAGAGGGCGGCTTTGTCTCACCGGTCACATTTTGGGCCCTGTGACTGCTGACGGGCGTCGGTCTGGCACGGCAAGTCAGACAGCAAAGAGGCCGGGGGGGCCAGATCGTCCGCGCCGATACGGAGTAGTGAGATACGACATATGTTCCTACTCTGGATTCCGTATGTTACGTGGCCCTGCGCCTGTCGCCCGTCGCCCGTCGCCCGTCGCGGATGTGGGGAAATGGCCTGCTGCCATGTTGTGCGTGGACAGACGACCGGTATTAATAATACAGTACGAGTTACGAGTACTCGTACTCGTACTTGTACTCGTAGGCCTGTCCTCGCTGAGCCTTGCCAGCGTCGCCTGCCAGGGAAACAAGCCGCCCCCACCAGGGCGACCCCTCCGACCCGCCTTGTCAAAAAAGACACGCCAATAATCGTAGTCGCCTGTAGTCGCCTGTCCGCCTCTTTTTCCCACTTCCGGTTTTTTGTTTTATCCCTCTGCTCCCTTCCGACGCAGCGCGCCCAGGGACACGGGACAACACGCTGAAATCCCCGACATGCTCGATTTTCCTCTCCGGAAACGTAATAGCCACTTGGACGTGTCTGTGAAACTTCCCCTCCCCCGAAAAAAGCCTGGTCCTCCTTCGTATGGTACAGCGCACGCCCCGGCTCCTGCCCTTTTTAACTTTTCCCCCTGTCTCCACGACGCGCCACGCAACCTGTCGCCTCCTCCCCCCCCCCCCCCGGTCCATGTCCCCACTGGCAATTGTGCCCGTCTGCCCAATCAAAATTGTCGCCCGGCGAGCGCTGCACGGCACTTGTTGAACGTTTGCCCTTCCCTCTCGCTCCTGCCCGCCAACGCCCTGGCATTGCCATCAACTCGATCCTTCTTTCCGCCACTCGTGCCACTCGTGCCAATTCCCCCCTCCTAAAAGACCAGAGTTCCACGTGTGTGGTCGCGTCCCAAAAAAAGTCCCCTTGCACCAAATTGGCCGGCCTCAGACCTCCAGCCGGAGCCAGAGCCGGAGCCGGAGCCAGAGACGGAGTCGGACGGAGCCAGCCTGTGCATCTCGTCGCAGGTCGACCACCGCTGCGAACAGCCTGTCCCGGTGTTTGGGCGGTCGCCGCTTCGAAGCCGGCCAGAGTGCGCAACACAAGACAGAACGGCAAAGAGGGACTGACTGGATTTCTTTTTTCTTTCTCGTTTTCTCGTGTTCTCCCGCTGTCTCGCCCAATCGCCTTTCTCGCTCGCTTTCTCGCTCTTTCGATCCTGTTCATCCCACGTCTCGCCAGCATCCGTGCTCCTTTTTCTACTTTTTCTTTCCCTGGTCATCCGTCTCAATGACCGTTGTCAGCGGAATGGACGAGTCTGTACTTGCAGCCGTCGCTGCTTTTATCAAACCCCTTGCCGTCTCGACCCCCGGTCAGGCGGCCACGCCGTCCCACATTGAGCTGCCCGGCCGCGATTCACCCGAGAAACACAGTCTAGAGGCCGAGCTGACAGCCCTGGTCCGGCGGATACAGGACCTCGAGGCCAAGGCGGCCAGCCCTGCGACAGCCAGCCTGGCCGTATTTCCCGGCCCGTCCCTCGAGACGGCCGACTCGCTCTTTGGCCATGCCAGCTCCTCGTCTCCGACCAGCGGCAGCAGTGACGCCGACGACTCGGAGGCGGCCCGCAGCAAGCTGACCAGCGAGGCCCTCGTCGGGCTGCACAAGCACGTCGACGACCAGTCGCGGATGCTCGACTCGCAGCGCCTGCAGCTCGCCGGCGTCAATGCGCAGCTGCTCGAGCAGAAGATGCTGCAGGAGCGCACGCTGGAGCAGCTCGAGCAGAAGCGCGTGCGCACGCTCGAGCGCGAGCTCTGGAAGCACCAAAAGGCCAACGAGGCGTTTCAAAAGGCGCTGCGCGAGATTGGCGAGATCGTGACGGCGGTGGCGCGCGGTGACCTGTCGAAAAAGGTGGGCATGGACACGGTCGACATGGACCCCGAGATCACCACGTTCAAGCGCACCATCAACACCATGATGGACCAGCTGCAGGTCTTTTCCAGCGAGGTCTCGCGCGTGGCGCGCGAGGTCGGCACCGAGGGCATCCTCGGCGGACAGGCGCAGATCCAGGGCGTCGACGGCACGTGGAAGGAGCTCACGGACAATGTCAACATCATGGCGCAGAACCTGACGGACCAAGTGCGCGAAATCGCGTCCGTCACCACGGCCGTGGCCCACGGCGACCTGACCAAGAAGATTGAGCGGCCGGCGCGCGGCGAGATTCTGCAGCTGCAGCAGACGATCAACACCATGGTGGACCAGCTGCGCACGTTTGCGTCCGAGGTGACGCGCGTGGCGCGCGACGTGGGCACCGAGGGCATGCTGGGCGGACAGGCCGACGTCGAGGGCGTCAAGGGCATGTGGAACGAGCTGACGGTCAACGTGAACGCCATGGCCAACAACCTGACGACACAAGTGCGCGACATCATCAAGGTGACCACGGCGGTGGCCAAGGGCGACCTGACGCAAAAGGTGCAGGCCGAGTGCAGCGGCGAGATCTTTGAGCTCAAGAAGACGATCAACTCCATGGTCGACCAGCTGCAGCAGTTTGCGCGCGAGGTGACCAAGATCGCCCGCGAGGTCGGCACCGAGGGCCGTCTGGGCGGCCAGGCCACGGTGCACGACGTGGAGGGCACGTGGCGCGACCTGACCGAGAACGTCAACGGCATGGCCATGAACCTGACGACGCAGGTGCGCGAGATCGCCAAGGTGACGACGGCGGTGGCGCGCGGCGACCTGACCAAGAAGATCGGCGTCGCGGCGCGCGGCGAGATCCTCGACCTCAAGAACACCATCAACACCATGGTCGACCGTCTGGGCACGTTTGCCTTTGAGGTCAGCAAGGTCGCCCGCGAAGTCGGCACGGACGGCACCCTCGGCGGCCAGGCGCAGGTCGACAACGTCGAGGGCAAGTGGAAGGACCTGACCGAGAACGTCAACACCATGGCCTCCAACCTGACGTCCCAAGTGCGCAACATCTCCAACGTGACCCAGGCCATTGCCAACGGCGACATGACGCGCAAGATCGACGTCGAGGCCAAGGGCGAGATTCTCATTCTCAAGGAGACGATCAACAACATGGTCGACCGGCTGTCCGTCTTCTGCAACGAGGTCCAGCGCGTGGCCAAGGACGTCGGCGTCGACGGCATCATGGGCGGCCAGGCCGACGTGGCCGGCCTCAAGGGCCGGTGGAAGGAGATCACGACCGACGTCAACACCATGGCCAACAACCTGACGGCCCAGGTGCGCGCCTTTGGCGACATCACCAACGCGGCCACCGACGGCGACTTTACCAAGCTGGTCGAGGTCGAGGCGTCGGGCGAGATGGACGAGCTCAAGAAGAAGATCAACCTGATGGTCTACAACCTGCGCGACAGCATCCAGCGCAACACGCAGGCGCGCGAGGCCGCCGAGCTGGCCAACAAGACAAAGTCCGAGTTCCTGGCCAACATGTCGCACGAGATCCGCACGCCCATGAACGGCATCATCGGCATGACCCAGCTCACGCTCGACACCGACCTGACCCAGTACCAGCGCGAGATGCTCAACATTGTCAACAACCTGGCCAACAGCCTGCTGACCATTATCGACGACATCCTCGACCTGTCCAAGATCGAGGCCCGCCGCATGGTCATTGAGGAGATCCCCTACACGCTGCGCGGCACCGTCTTCAACGCCCTCAAGACGCTGGCCGTCAAGGCCAACGAGAAGTTCCTCGACCTCACCTTCCACGTCGACAGCTCCGTGCCCGACCACGTCGTCGGCGACTCGTTCCGCCTGCGCCAGATCATCCTCAACCTCGTCGGCAACGCCATCAAGTTCACCGAGCGCGGCAAGGTCAGCCTGAACATCCGCAAGGCCCGCCAGGTCCCGTGCAGCGCCTTTGAGTACGCCATTGAGTTTGTCGTCACCGACACCGGCATCGGCATCCCCGCCGGCAAGCTCGACCTCATCTTCGACACCTTCCAGCAGGCCGACGGCTCCATGACCCGCAAGTTTGGCGGCACCGGCCTCGGCCTGTCCATCTCCAAGCGCCTCGTCAGCCTCATGGGCGGCGACGTCTGGGTCATGAGCGAGTACGGCAAGGGCAGCTCCTTCTTCTTCACCTGCGTCGTCCGCCTGGCCGTGTCCGACCTCTTCCAGATCCACAAGCAGCTCGACCCCTACCGCGGCCACCAGGTGCTCTTTATCGACAAGGGCGTCAACACCAACGGCCCCGAGATCGTCTCCATGCTGCTCACGCTGGGCCTGGTGCCCGTCGTCGTCGACTCGGAGCGCAACCCCTCGCTGGCCCAGGCCCGCGCCAAGGGCTCGCCGCCCAAGGACGTCGTCATCATTGTCGACTCGCTCGAGACGGCGCGCCGCCTGCAGTCCATCAACAAGTTCGAGTACGTGCCGATCGTGCTGCTGGCCCCCGTCGTGCAGGTCAGCCTCAAGTCGTGCATCGAGCTGGGCGTCACCTCGTTCATGACCACGCCGTGCGACCTGATCGACCTGGCCAACGGCATGGTGCCGGCGCTCGAGAACCACGCCACCCCGTCGCTGGCCGACAACACAAAGTCCTTTGAGATTCTGCTGGCCGAGGACAACACCGTCAACCAGCGGCTCGCCGTCAAGATCCTCGAAAAGTACCACCACGTCGTAACCGTCGTGGGCAACGGCGAGGAGGCCGTCGAGGCCGTCAAGCGTAAAGACTTTGACGTCATCCTGATGGATGTGCAGATGCCCATCATGGTAAGAATATCGAGCGTGAGACCTGAGACCTGAAAACTCTTTGCTGACAGTGCCAGGGCGGCGTCGAGGCGACCAGCAAGATCCGCGAGTACGAGCGGTCCGGCCACACGCACCGCACGCCCATCATTGCCCTCACGGCCCACGCCATGATGGGCGACCGCGAAAAGTGCCTGCAGGCGCAGATGGACGAGTACCTGTCGAAGCCGCTGCAGCAGAACCACCTGATCGAGACCATCCTCAAGTGCGCCACGCTCGGTGGCGCGCTGCTCGAGAAGAACCGCGAGCGCGAGCTGGCCCGCCACAGCGAGTCCAAGGGTGCCACCCAGTCGACCTCGGCCCTGTACGTGCCGTCCTGCAACACTGCCGGCGCGCTGCGCCCAATGGTCGGCCGCTCGGTCACCACGAGCGAGGCTGCTCCTGTCGTTCCGCCTCTGGCCGATTCGGTGCCAGACATTCCAAGGGCAAGTCTCCAAAACACGAGAACCCGTCTCCTGCGGTTTCATATCGGATCCGGACTAACCTAGAAACAGCTTCCGCGAACCCACAGCACGTAAGAGGTCCTTGCGGCCTGGTGCTCTCGTTTTTTTGTTCATTTTGGGTGCACATTACCGCCGTTTGTTCTCCCGGTTGGAAAGGGGGGGGTCCGGGTTGGAGTATCCGGCATTGTACTTGCATTTCCCTCCCCGGCGCGGTTGCTGTCGTGCAGCAGCTCGATGGATGGATAGGCGGAACCTCGGGTGCGACTGGCATGATAATGTGGCGTTTCCTCTGTAGGCGTTTGTTCTTTTTTTGTCTCTGTTTCTTTTTTTCTCATTTTCTCAATTTCGTATCTGTCCTGTTGGTGTATGTACTGTCTGGGTACCCTCCGTGGTCAGGGGTGTTTGATATTTGGGGCTTTTTGCGGGAGACGATTTTTTGGTTATCAGTGGCCTGTGGATTGGATCTGTGGCCAATGACTGATGGATGGAAGCCAGTCGGCTGCCGGAATTTGGGTAATCGGGCGCAGGATGCGTCCTATCATTCTACGTAAATTGATCAGGATAAAGTTTGAGCATGAAAATCTTATTTGATGTGCTATCTGTAGTTGTTGCAAGGGTAGCGGGTGAGGTTTTTAATTTCATTCTATTTTATTATGTACGTTAAAATTAAAAGTCAAGATATCAACATGTGAATATTAAATGCTTTTTTGTAAATTCGGTACCAAACAATTGAAATGTGTCTTCCAAACCAAAGAGGCTGAATTCACTGGCATCAGCACACTGCCCAGAGTTTTATTCAAATTCAAACTCATTTTTATCATATCCCAAGACAATTCAACTCTGCCATATGACAATGTGCTACTTTCTTTTCAACTTGTATGCTCACGACCCGCACATCAAACTTTGGTACATTTTGTTATACGCAAATCTACACAAACATGTAGCCAAGCATGTAGCCAAGCATCTTGTCATTACAGCTGGCCGCTCTACCATTCCATTCCATCGCAATTAGCTACTCTTGCTGTTGGCACTGGTACTGGGTTTTGTAGGGGTGCCGTCCGGCCGACCGTCGTCTTCATCTGCCAATTGCTCTTCCGAGACACCCAGCAATCCAAGCAGCTCGTCCAGCTTCGCCTCAAAGGCACCGAGCTCGGCCTCGAGTTTGTCCGCCGTCCGTTCCCCTCTTGCCAAACGTTAGCTCACAAGCCAAAAGGCGCCATCATCGCATCGGATCTCGATCTACGAAAATCGAAAATCGGAAAATCCACCCGTCTCAAGCTTACTTTGACAATTCTTGCAGGGCCTGGAACAGCAGGAGAGGGTCAGCTACGGGAATAGTGAGGAGGGAGGGGGAGGGTGGAGGGAGGGGGGAAGGCGGGGTCAGCTGACCTGCGTCAGTCCCGCTCGCTGGGCGGCCAAGGTCCCTCCAACGGAGGCCGCCGACGAGCCTGCGCCTGAGCCTGCGCCTGAGCTAGAGCCAGAGCCAGAGCCAGCGTCCGCGGCAGCGGCGACAGGCCGCACGTCGGCCGATGCGCCGGAGCGCGACGGTCGCAGCGGCATGCTGGTAGAGGCGGCGTCACGGCCGTCCTGGACAGTCATGGCGATCAAGGCGGCCGGATGGTGTGCGGTCGATTCAATGATGGCGGCTGTGGATACTATGTATCAAAATACAAAATTACGCAGCCGACAGGCGAAAGCGGCGTCTCCTTAGGGTGAAGACAGTGTGTAACGCAACACACAGTGTGCCCGCACGGGGTCAACGTTTGCAGATCTGAGATAGGCAACTGCGAAAGTGGAGTACGGCGCCGTCACAATCCAGACAACACGAGGGCTTTACCGCGCGCCGATAATATTGGCAGGCATTCCGACGAGAATCGATCGAATTATCTGGCAATGCCGTTTCTGTGAGAGACCGCATATAGGGGAGGGGGGGGCATTATTTCCGAACGGTGGGCAGAGGATTGTGGAGAGGAGAGATGTGGGGCATTTAAAAAAATGGGGATGGATGGCAGATGGGCGAAATCGCCATTTGTGAAATCGTATGATTTCTGCAGGACCATCACAGCATGTTCCTCTTGGAGCCCCCCTTTGGGAGGGGCAGGCGCAAGACGGCGGTGGATTGACCTGTCTCAGGTAGGGGGCATGACTCGACAAGGGATGAGGGCAAATGAACAAAGAGAAAAAGCGAATAAGAGCCCGAAGGAAGCCGAGCGCACAAGGCAGACAGAAATGCGACGAGAATGCCATGTTGTGCGCGTGCGAATGTGCAATTGAGGATGACGCCTGGACGGTTTTGTTGCGATGGCGGCCTAGACCTGGCGAAAGTGTCATGTCAGAATCGGGTAGCTCAACTGGATTAGGCATGTGCTCTGGCAGGACACTTCCACCAGGGGGGGGAGAACCGCCGAGCTGATGCTAAGAGGCTGAGAGAGATGGCCTTTTTGTTGGGACTAGCGAAGAGAGAGAGGCTCAAGGGGGGAGGGAGGGAGTATGTACGGAGTACGGAGTACGAGTACTCGTATTATTAGGCAGACGCTCATCGGGCTCGGGGCGACGACGGCGTCGCGACCGAAAGGGTGGAGGACATTTGCCGCCCGCGATCGGACGGGTTGGGCTGAGCCATGTACGATACACGAATGAATTGGTGGTTCGCGCCGCGTTTATCGCGACTCTTGGTTCCCGTGCGACAGGTGCTCGCGACCTCTTCTTTCTTTCTTTTTTTCCCTTTTTATTTTTGGCCCTCTGCAAAGTTTCGACCCCGTGCCTTTGCAGGGCTCGCGCACGGCTCCCGAAGCCCCATGCGCGTGCGCTGATTGGCCCAGACGACCCCATCTACCCGTCTGTAAAGTCTGTAAATCGTATGTTTTTTGGGCTAGCCGAGTTTTCGTCTTTTGCTCGCCACGGCGACCGTCGCTCGCTTGGTGCCCTTCTGCGCTTTTGCTGCCCTGGGCCCTTTGTTCCTCCCAAGAGTGCCCGGCGACGTCGTACCACCCAGGTACATTGTACAAACATCGTCCTGCTGGGGGGGGGGGGGGGCGGCGGAGAGGGACGCCGGATGGGCATTTTCGCCAGCAGGCCACTTTCACTTTCTTGAGCATCAACTCAGATACGAGTACGAGGACTCGCACTCTGGACCCTGGGAAACTTGCAGTCGGCAGTCCGCTCGTAGCGCCTGCCTGCCCGCGACCCGCTGCCCACCGTGCCGGATTTGGCCGTGTTCCTACGCGAGCTTGGACCAACCGTACCTTGTACCTTTTTGCGCTGTCCGCCGCCGCGACTTCCCCAAAGGGGAACGCTGGCCAGTACCGTGTACAACCGTCCTACCGTATGTACTGGAAGGTATTACTCGTACACTGGGCGTTTCCCCATCGGCAGGGCCAATCGGAGAAGGAACGAACGATTGGGCCTGCGTGTACGGAGTATTCCTCGTACATACCGCGCTGCTGTAGTTAAGAGCTTATTTCTCCGACCTGCACATCTTGCTCACTTCTTTCTTGACGGATTGACCACCCCCCCCCCTCCCCTCCCCGTCTTATGCAGACGACATTGAATCCCCCCCCCCCCCCAGTGTTCCTCCTCCGCCCTGCGGCCGAGTTGCAACGCTCCGTTTCCCCAAATCATCTTACTCGTCCCACATCACGTCCCACCTGCTCCAAGATTCTAGTTGTTTGCCCGCTGGCCGATGGTGCTAGTCCTCCGTGTCTTGCCGGCGTCCTCGACACCAATGCTCCTGGCCGCGACGACGGAGAGGACGGTGGCCAGATTGTGTGCCTCGCAAATGGGACCCTAGCCGACTTTGGCCTTTCCCCCCCCTCCATCTTCCCCGTGACTGCTGTTGCCAGCTGCCCATCTACCGCCGTCGATCCCTCTTCTTTACTACTACGAGTACTCGTACTCGTACTCATACCCGGCTCGCGCTCTCCCACAATCATATGACAGCACCACCCATTCCGTTCCGTGCATACGGAGAACTAAAAAAAAACAGGCCCACTGCGACCACACGCTCCGTCCGTTGTACGAGCAAGGACTGCTAAAACAGGTGACCGTCCAAACCCGTCTGCAGCCTGCACCCGCCGCGACCAGTCTAGACAGACGCCGGGACACACTCTCGCCTTGGAACCTCCCCATCGGCTGGGCAAATTGTCGTTGCCTGCCCTCTTCCGCGCCGCGCCCCTGTCCATAGGAAGACCAGCCCATTGGACCTGTTCGATTGGACCCGGCTAGACCCTTTCTGCCCCAAGGATATTCCTCCCGCACACAACCCCAGAATCTTGCATTTGTTCAAGAGTCACCACCTCCATTCTTTGAAAACACGGCTGTGGCGTGCCTTGACCTTCTTCTATGCCTGTGCCGCTGCCGTCTGCTGCGCGCTGCACGAGCTGTTTCTGTGTCGATTGCACGTCCACGCACCCCAAAGCACATTCTCGGCTCGCTTCTCGTCGAGAGCCCCGTCGCCGCTCTTACCTGCCGTCCAGTAAGTGATCATGTGCGCCGTTTCATGGACCGGCCTGGACGTTTCGGGCGCCTCTCGCCTCTCCCGTGCTCTTGTTCCCCCCACCGCGCCCATTGGCTCTCTTGAGCGGCACAAGCACCATGGAGATCACATCCCCTCCGACCCTGCACTCTTCCTACCTTTCTACATGATGCAAGTCGGCCGGTTATGGGGACCGTGTTGCTGACTAGGCCACGGCTCGGCCACCCACCCGCCCGCCCGCCCGCCCATGTCGTATCGTCCACCTGCTCCCATCTCCGCGCTCCATCTCGCCTCACGTCCCGTCTTCCGCACTTGCTGACTCGCCACAGAATTTGGCTGCGGACCACTTGCTCACACAGACACGGCACTAGCAAGAACATCCCCAGCGCAATCTGCGGCCGCTCGCCGGACTGCACCGCGTCTAGAAGCTCCGAACCGATCTCAGTCTCTTCCCATGTCCCGGTGACGGCCCGCCAGAAAAGCCGCCGCCCCAGACAATCACAAACTCACGCGGCATGGCACAACAACTGGAGGATGTGCTCGAGGAGCTCGGCATGTCGCAGTACCTCGAAGCCTTCCTGGACCAGGGCTTTGATACTTGGGACACCATCTTGGACATCACCGAGTCAGATCTGTACGCTGAGTCTTCCTGCGGCTTCTCATTTTCTGCCCGTCTTCCTCATGCCGGCGAATGCTGACGCGGCTCGTCTGCAGCGATGCTCTTGGCGTCAAGCTTGGCCACCGGAGGGTAAGAAGTCAAAGATGCCGACGGCCTTGCCCTTGGAATCTTTCCCCAGGATGTACCATCCCGGACACGAGTACTAAGCTCAATGTCTTGTCCAGAAACTCCAGAGAAAAATTGCAAACTTCCGCGGCGTCGCCCCGGAGGCGGCTCTTCTATCTCCCAACCGAGTGACGACCGAAGAGGCGATAAGACCCGATAACTCCCAGAAACAAGACACCTCGAATGATCACGCCGAAGGGCGTGGCGCAGTGGCTGGAGTCTTGACCAAGCGCAAGTATCGGCGTCATCCGAAGGTAAGTGGTGTGAGTGCGGTTATAAACCGTCAGAAGCCTGCCCACCGAAGCGGCGAGGGGTGGCGACACACTCCCGCCAAACTCCGACGAAACAAAGCTTGCAGAGGAAGCTGCAGTGCCAGACACGTGCAATTGGATGGAACTGACGCCCTTCCAGCCAGATGAATGCGCCCCCGAACGGCCGCCGTCGGCTTATGTCCTGTTCTCGAACAGTGAGTCACATGATCACGTCGCCTTACCCGGTTTGGACAATGACCGCATAACCTGGTGACTGCTAACACGGACTAGAAATGCGCGAGAAGCTCAAGGGCCAGAGTCTGTCTTTTACCGAGATCGCCAAGCTGGTGGGAGAGAACTGGCAGACCTTGGCGCCGGCGGAGCGGAAGCCTTACGAAACCGAGGCGCAATCCGCCAAGGACAAGTATAACAGCGCCATGACATCGTACAAGAAGACGCCGGAATACCAGCGGTACATTTTGTACTTGCAGGAGTTCAAGGCGCGGCATTCGAACCAGACCCAAGGTGTGTTTCGGACGTGACACTATGTGTATCGGGTCGGGCGTTCTGACCGCCCAGACAAGGACGTGTTCAAGAGGATGAAGCTGGCCGACTTCGGTAGCACGTCTTCACACCCGTCGTCATCCGCGACGTCGGCGTCGCCGCCTGCGTCCTCGCAGCAGCCACGACAGCGCGGCCGCAGTTCCACGACAAGCAGATCAGCCAGCAGTTCGGATGGACAACACGACGGAGACACGCCTCTTCCACAGTCCCCCCGGGGAGGACATGTGCTGTCACGCTACTCCTCGGCCTCTCCGACGCCGGGCCCGCACGACTCGTTTGTGGATGAGCCAATGCACTCGCCGGCTGCGAACCATGCGGCAGACGGGCACAGGGAGTGGTCCCCGCGGCCGATGAGCATGAGTCCGCGAGAGGACATGGCAGGGCCGCCAGCCAGCCGCAATGCCGCCTGGGGGCCGGACGGCCAGGCGACGCGAACGCCGGCCATGGGGGTGGGGGACTCATCTGGTGGTGGCAACCAGGTCAGTCTTCCGTCGCTCTCGGACATGTTCGACAAGAGACAGCTGTCGACGGGCCCGGCCAGTCCTATCCCGCCGCCTCCTGGTCTCACGGGTGCGGTCGGTGGCGCGGGCGAGTCACGGGCGTCGATGCTGCGGCAGGGCCAGACATCGTCGGCTGCGAGCACAAGCTCTGTAGCCTCGTCGGTGGGTGGAAACTACCCGAGAACGCCCATGGACGGATCTTTGCCTATCCACGCACTGTTGTCGGGCAAGCCACCGCCGCCCTCTCCGCCGCCGGTGGCACCGCTCCCGCAGCAACACCGCCACCCGTCTTCATCGCAGTCCCATCCGGCACGGATGGTGTCCTTGTCGCCGCAGATGCAGACGCCAGGGCCTGCATCCCCGACACACATTTATACGCCGCCCCCGCGGCGGCCGTATGCGCCAGTGGCGGACGGCCGGCAGCCATTGTACAAAGATCACGGTGCTACAGGTGTGGCACACGCGAATGGGGGCGGTCAGTATTATCATCCCACCCCCAACCACTAATCCAGGGCAGTCTGGCGTTCGGACCCAAGAGCAGCCACTGACAAACGAAGGCTACATCTCCAGCCCTCTACCGGCCACTACAGATGATGCACGGGTGACGGCGACGGACGCGGCAGGTGCTGTGACAAGACCTGCCGGGGCGTCGTCGTACCCGAAACAGTCTAGACTCGATGGCATGAGTGCGCTGCTGGAGGCGGGCGAGATTGTGGACCGGCGGCCCTGAAGAGGGCCGCTTATGTGGCGACGATACGACAACAGTGGGCTCGGCTAATGATTTAATAACGACGAGAAGGATGCACGGGTGGCTACGACGTATGAGGCCGTGGTCAGGGCCGGGAGCTCGTTGTTCTGCTTGGGTTTGTGCTTCATTTCTGGATGGAAGGCGTTGGGGCAATTGGAGGGTAGAGGCATTGGCCCCGATACTGGAAAAAAAAAACTGGACGAGGTAGAGGGCATCTTTTGGCACTGACACCTGGAAACTAGATACCCTCTTTTTGTACGCTTTTTGTACGCTCGTCTCTCTCTTTTTGTTGGCGTGGCAGGTTGGGCGTGGCGGAAGGAAGGGCGCGAGAGCTGTTGGTGGAGCCGGCCTTTGGGCGCTGACAGCACTCTTTGGCGGACGGTGCCGTAGATGGAGTGAAACAGACGCGAACTGATTTAGGGGCCGTCGGGTGGTTTAGCGCGGCCGGACACGAGGGCTAGTGCTGGGGCACCAGAGGTAAACAAACCAAGGGACAGACCCAGGACGATCAGAAGAGACAAAAAAGGAGAGCAAGGAAAAGAGGTAAACGGAGCAAAGACGAGCAAAAACGAGCAAACGAAAAGGAAAAAGGCAAAAAGAGACATTGGGCGATGCGATGGAGGCGATTCGCTTCGAACAGGGTGTTGGCGCGCTACGGGATGGCAAACCAGAGCCATCGGTCAGAGGCTGGGCGGCTGCGGCCAGCAGGCAAAACGGCCGGGACAGAGGGGTCTCCTGGGCGACTTGTCATTCGAAGAGAGGCAGTTTCCACAAGAACACGTGTGTAGACATGTGATATGCGGGAGAGAGATTACGAGTAAATGTGGTTGCCAACTATTGCGAACAAAAGTGGAGCAGGATGACCACGACGACCAGGGTAGGTGGGATAGTGCGGGCCATTCAGCTGTCGTGGACCATACGAAGCTGATGGCCAGTCCCGAGCACAGATGCAAGTGAGGGTGGAGGCCCCATTTTTAGACCAGATAGGTGGCCCCCTCTCACAGGGTGGCCACTCCCCAGCCACCGCCTTTCGGCGAGCGAGCGAGGCAAGAGCCCACCGGGTCCTACCCACCCGCTACGGCCGCCCATTCTGGTGTAGTTTTGTTTTCTTTGGAGGGCAACCTTGTTTTGGGCGACAATTCCGAAAAATACGCATCGTGAATGTTGCTGCTTTTTTTTCCTTTCCCCTCCCTGCTGATAGCAACACCCCATCAGTTGGACGACGGGGATCCGTTTTTATAATAAAAAAAAAGGGCAAAAGAAGAAGAAACGAAGAAACGGCCACGACAAAAGGCATTCCAGACGGCCACTTCCGCGTTGCATTCCAATCCAAAAGTTCAAAACGACGACACGCCCCCAAAAACGATTACGAGAGATAGAGGGACGGAAGCTGGAGAAGAGGGAGATTTTGAGAAACGACACGTCGGCCGAACCTCTCGTGCCCAACTGCCCAACGGGAGGCCCCCTGCTATACACCGCGCCGTCGATCGCAGCCCGACGAACGGGGGGGACCGCGACGATGATGCCGCGCGAGGCGCGTCGCCGGAGCCCCGAGGGCGTCCGGCGCAGTCGGCGCAAGGAACGCCGGCGGTCCGAGGAGGCGGCCAAGGCATCGGGACGACGGACAGACGACTATGAAGAGTACGGAGAGCGCCGGGAGCGAGGCGAGCGAGGCGAGCGAGGCGAGAGAACCGGCAAGAGTGAGCGACGCGAGCGACGCGACCGGCCGGAACGAGCAGAACGAGCAGAACGAGCAGAACGCCAGGACCGACTCGAACGACAGGACCGGCTCGATCAGTACGCGACGCGTGAGCCGTACTGGCAGCAGCCACGCTACGATTCGGCAGAGCGGGAGCTGCAGCAACGGGCCCTCCAGCCGGCGGTGCAGGCCCTGCCCGGACTGCCAGGACTGCCAGGACTGCCAGGGCAGCCGGTGCTGCAGGAAGCACGGGCGTTGGAACCGCAGATGCTACAGGGACCACTGGATGCAGAGTCACGGACGCGTCGACGGTCGCTCCGCGGCGGCAGCGCGCAGTACTATTACGCGGCGGTGGCGCGTGCCGAGGCAGGAGGCGGTGACGGCAGCGGATCGCCATACACGGGCCAGGCCACGACGACACACACGACACACACGACGCACGACCGACGCGACGCGACGGAGATGACGACGCGGGCGCTGCGGGCAGACTCGTCGCTCTCGCTGGTGTCGTCGTCGGACTCGACGGCCGAGTCGCTGCTCAACATCTCGGCGCCGCGGTCGGGCGTCAAGGGCATCCTGTCGTTTTTCCAAAAGAACAAGAGCCGCAGCAACAGCGCGTCGCGGCAGCACCGCGCCCACAAGAACAAGCGGCGCCGGTTCCTGCGCTTCAACAACGCCAGCTCGTCCTCGCTCGAGGACGGGCTCTTTTACGGACGCGGCTACGTGTCGCGGTCGCGCGTGAAGCTGGGCGAAGACGGCGAGCCCATGGTGATGGAGGGCCCGATGGGCGAGGTCCGCAGGCGGCCCGGCAGCAGCGGCAGCAGCAGCCGAAGCAGCCTGACGAGCAATGGCCACCACCGAACCCGCCGGAGCCGCCGAAGCCACAGCAAGAGCAGCGACGAGGGACTGCGGTACGGCCATGTTGCGGCCGTGGCGGCGACAGCCGTGACGGCGGCCACGGCGGCGACGGTGGTCTCGTCCATGACGACGGGCAAAAAGACAAAGGTGAGCAGCCACCACCGCCGCAGTGGCGGCAGTGGCTATGACGACGACACCGGCGGCCGGTCGGACGAGGAGATTCTGCGCATCGGACGCCAGCTGGCCAAGATGGCCAAGGAGGACAACCGCCACGACCTGGCCCGCCACGGCCGTCGGCCGCCCAGCCACCTCCTCGCAGCAGCGACTGCTGGCGCCGGGGCCTTTGACCAGCTGCGCCGCGCCCGCCGTCGCAACCGGCCGCAGTCGACGCTCGACCTCTCGGACCAGGAGGCCGCCGAGCTTGCCGGCCGGCTCGAGCAGAACCGCGGCGGCGCCCTCTCGCGCCCGCACCGCCACGCCTCCGGGGCCCGCTACTCGTCCGACGATGACGACGACGAATGGGAGTCGGCCTCGGATGACGACGACTCGTCCTCGGGCGACGACTCCTCCGGCTCGCTCGTCGACAGCGTCTTTGGCGCCGCTGCTGCCCATGGCCTCCACCGCCAGCACCACGGAGAAGACTCGTCGGACGGCGACTCCGCCCTCGCCTATGGCTCTGGACTCTATCTCTCCAGCAGTGCCGGGAGCCGACCGGGTGTGGCGGCACCGCATATCTCGTCGCCGCCTCCCGCCATCCACCACAGCTCCGTCAGCGGCACGGTGGCCGCCACTGCTGCTGTTGCCACCGCAGCCGCGGCCACGGGTGCCGTCTACTACGCCAATCGTCGGTCGTCGGTCAACCCGCACCTGTTTGGGCCAGTCAACTCGCTGCACGGCCATGTGACGAGCCCCTGCGGCTTTTACGACAGCGACGAGGAGACCCGCCGCCGTCGCCGCGATGACAGCTACACCTCGTCCCAGCCGCTGCCAGCGCTGCCAGCGCTGCCGCCACCGCCACAGCCACTGCCGCTGCAACGGCCGCCATCCCTGTCGATGCAACGGCCGCCGCAACGGCTCCCGTCACCGCCGCTTCAACGCCCCGCGCTGCCGGCACCGTCGGAGCCATCGCCGCCGAGCCAGAGCGACTCCCGCTCGCGCGTGAAGGAGAGCACGCGCATCAGCACGCCGCTCGCGTTCACGGCGGGCGCCGCTCTCGCCGCAGCCGCAACGGTAGCCGTGGTGGAGTCCAAGAAGACGCGCACGAGCCGCACCGACTCGGTCGAGCTGCAGTCACCCAAGCCGGTGGTGCCGATCAGCAAGCGCGTCTATGATGACGATGTGGCCGAGCGGGAGAGGCGGCGCTATGCCGAGCTTGAGGAGCGAAAGGAAGTTGAGCGTCGAGAATTCGAGCGGAAGGAAGTCGAGCGTCGAGAGTTTGAGCGCAGAGAAGTTGAGCGCCGAGAAGTCGAGCGCCGAGAAGTCGAACGCAAAACATTCGAACGCAAAGAGTTTGAGCGGAAAGAGTTTGAGCGGAAAGAATTCGAGCGCAAAGAGTTCGAACGCAGAGAATTCGAGCGCAAAGAATTCGAACGCAAAGAGTTCGAACGCAAAGAACTCGAACGCAGAGAAGTTGAGCGCCGGGAAGTCGAGCGCCGGGAAGTCCAACGGCTAAAGGAGCTCGACCGACTCAAGGAACTCGACCGGCTCAAGGAACTCGCCCGGAGAGACGCTGAGCTCAAGGAAGCGCAGCGTCTGAAAGAGCTTGCCCAGCAGAGAGAGCTTGACCGCCAGCGCGAGGCCGACCGCCGGGAGATGGAGCGCAAGGAAGCGGAGCGGAAAGAGCGCGACCGCCAGACGGAACTCGACCGGCAGCGTGAGCTCGACCGCCGGGAGACGGCGCGGCAAGAGGCTGAGCGTCTCGAGTCCGAGCGCCGAGACGCGGCACGCAAAGAAGCCGATCGGCAGCGGGAGATGGATCGCCAAAAGGAGCTGGACCGGCAGCGCGACCTCGACAGCCAGCGCCAGCGCGACCGCGAGCGGCGGATCGAGCTGGAGCGCATCATTGCGCGCGAGACGGAACGGAAGCGCCTGGCCGACGAGCAGCGCGAAGTCGAGCGGTCGCAAAAGAGGTCCGAGAGCGGTCCCTCGCTCGCCACGGCGGCACTGGCCGGCGCTGTCGGTGTTGCGGCGGTGGCAGCCACGGCCGCGGCCATGTCGAGCCGGTCGGAGCGGTCGGAGCGTTCCGGGCTCGAGGAGGTCAAGACGGTCAAGACAGTCAAGACAGTCAAGACGGTCGAGGAGACCAAGGAGACCAAGGAGGCCGAGGAGCACGTTGATCACGAGGACCATGACCAGTGGTCGACGACCGTGCAGGTGACCGGCCGCACCCCCATCGACCCGTTCCAGTTCCGCGTGGCCGACGACGCGTTCCCGACGCCGCAATACGGCACGCCCGTGCGGTCGCGGACCCCCAACATTGTCACCGTCGACGGGCCCTCGTGGGCGGACGATGACGACGGCGCCAGCGCCTATGCCATGTCGGCTCTGCCGTCGCGGGCACCGTCGCCGGTCGAGGACAAGCCCGAGGACAAGGGCAAGGGCAAGGAAGTGGTCCGAAGTGAGAGCGAGAGCCGCGGCCGTCGCTATGCCTCCTCCACTGATCTGGTGGCTGCCGAGGAGGTCCTTGCACGGGTGGATCGCTCGACTGCCCCCATTGACCGCACTTCCATGGCCGTGGCCGATGCTGTTGTGTATGGCGAGAGCTTCTCGCACGACGACGACGACGACGGTCGCGACGGCCGTCGCCGACCGCGAGGCCGCAGCCCCGGACGCAACACATCACGTGACAAGAGCGGCCGGACCGAGCGCGACATTCGCGAGGAGGCCGACTTGTACTACCGCACCACGGCGCTGGCCCGTCGTTTGGCCGAGGAGGAGATCCGCTCGCGCAGTGCTTCGCCCGACGGCGAGTCGGTCGTCGACAAGTACGTCGACAGCCCGCGCCGGACCAGCCGCCGCCGTAGTGGCTCCGACGATGGCTCCAAGCGCGGCGACCGCGACGACCACGACGACGTGGCCGACGTGCCCTCTACCCCCCGCAGACCGCCGGCCGTCATCACCATCGTCACGCCGCCCGAGATGGACCGCGCCCCCGAAAAGAGCCCATATGACGGCCCTGACGCGGACGTGCGCATCGACAACCGCATCTTCCCCAGCGATCTCGGCCGCTTTCTCCTGCGCGCCACCACCGACCCCGAGGCGTCGGCTACCTCCTCCGGCTTCTTCCGTGGTCCCCCTCGCTCCTTCACCATGCCCGTCTTCCGGTCGCGCGACCCGTCCTGCGATCGTGAGCGCCCGCTGCTCAACCTCGTTATGCCGACGCCGACGCCCTCGCCCAGCTTGGAGAAGCAGCTGGCCCGCGCGGCTGCTCCGGCAACACCCGTCCAAGATGCTGTTGTCGCCGAGCCTGAGACGGCGAGGGACGCTCCGGTCGAACCAGTCGAGCCAGTCGAGCCTGTTGAGCCGGCCGTCATTGCCATCGGCCCGCGCGGCGAGATTATCAAGGCCGCACCCGTGGAGGAGACGCCCATCGAGCCGACCGTCCCAGAGGCCAAGCCGGCCCCTGTCAAGGGCAAGAAGAAGAAGGGCAAGAAGACCGGCTGGGCCGCTATCCTAGGCGCCGCCGCGGCCGGTGGAGCTGTCGTGGCGGCCGGTGGAGCTGCTGCCGCCGCCAGTGCTGCTGCCACTGTCGCCAGCGTTGTGCGCGGAGACGCAACTGAGACTAAGCCAGACACTGTGTCTGGGACAGTGTCCGAGACTGTTCCAGAGACTGTGTCTGACTCTCTCAAGGACATGGCCGCAGAGACCGCAGAGGAAGTCCCCAAAACCACGGCCCCCGAGACGGTGCCCCAACCGCCCCAGCCGTCTCCGATCGCCGCGGCCTCGCCTCGCCGCATCGAATCCCCCATCCCCCGTGATGTGCTGTCTGAGTCGGCACACACCATTGGCGGTTTTCCCGAGGACGACGCCGACTACATCGACACCAGCGGCCCACCACCATTGCCGCCGTCGCCCGCCACCAAGCCATTCAGCGTGCCGACCAGCCCGCGAACTGTGACCGCCACCACAGCCGCGTCCGCTGGCCCGCTCGTTACCCGATCGGCCTCGTCCTCGCCGCCTCTGCAGCATGACATTGCCTTTGCCGCCCTCATGGGCGCAAACCTCGAGGCCGCCGGATTCCCCGGCGACCTTGCCACCGACCCCAAGTTCTGGCCCCAGAAGCCGCCGACACCGCCCACAGCTGCCGGCAGCCGCTCGCCGCCAACATCACTCCGTCATGACTCGTCGGACGACTCCCAGGATATCGTGTCCGAGACGGCCCTGGGAGACGGCCCGACTGTTGTCATGCGCTCCGGCCGCAGCAAGAAGTTGCGCCAGCGCCGCGAGGAGGCCACAGCACGTGAGGAGGCCACCAAGAGCGTGGCTGAGGCGGAGCCCGTCTCGACGAGACACCAGAACGACGAGGCTCTCGTGCTGATGCAGAAGCCCATTCCCGTCGTGGTGGATGTTGGGCCTTCCGCCGAGTCGGATTTTCCGCCGCCCGTGCCTGTCATGAGCAAGAAGCAGCAGAAGCGGGAGAAGAAGCGTCAGCAGGAGGCTGAGGCTGCGGCAGCGGCAGCAGCAGCAGAAGCCGAGGCTGAGGCCGCCGCACAAGCCAAGATTGAAGCCGCCAAATCGCAGTGGGTTTGGGCCAGCAACGGCAATGGCTGGCAGGATGACGGCCGAGGTCGAGACCGAGATCGAGACAAGCAAACCGTCGCCACCACGGAACAGCCGTCTTTTTTAGCTAATGCCGGTACCCTTGGCGCGGGTGCCGGCCTTGCGGGCGTGGCCGCAGCGGCTGCAGCAGCAGCTGCCGCTGCTTTTGCTCGTGCGAAAGCCGCCGCCGCTCCCGCGGAGAAAGAGGAGCAGGGGGAGACAGGGGTCGAGGCAGACGAGTCCGTCCAGGCCGCGTTCTTTGCATTGGCCAAGGAAGCGGAGACGGTACAGCCGGACGAGGGCGTTCCTGCTGTCACAGTCGACCTCAAAGAGACAGAGCAGCCCATCGAAACGCACATCGGAGAGCTGGCCGAGCCACGCGAGCTTTTCGACACTGTTGCACCTGAGATGGTTCAGTTGCCCGACACGGACGACACGGACCTCTTCCAGCCTGCCGAGGAGGAAGAGCTTAGGTCCATTAAGGCCCCTGAATTTCAGGAGGCTACCGAGCCAGTGATGACCGTTGCGCCGGAAATGATTCCGCTGCCCGACACTGCCGACACGGATCTGTTCGTGGCCACCGAGGTCGAAGAGCCCGTCCAGCCTGTGGAGCTGCCCGAGATCGAGCAGGCAACCGAGACCTATGTAGCAATTGCACCTGAAATGGTTCCGTTGCCCGACACAGCAGATACGGAGCTGTTTAACCCCTCCGAAGAGCTCGTCCGGACCGTCGAGGTGCCTGAGGTTCAGGACGAGCCCGTTTCGGAAATCGCACCTGCAATGGTTCCATTGCCAGACACAGTCGACACGGACCTGTTTCAACCCACCGAGCTCGAAGAATCCGTCCGAGTGATTGATGTGCCTGAGATTCAGCACGATCCCGTTTCGGAGATCGCACCTGCAATGGTTCCGTTGCCCGACGCGGACGACACGGACCTGTTCCAAGCCGCCGAGCTGGAAGAGTCCGTCCGAGCCATCGGGGTGCCTGAGATTCAGCACGAGCCCATTTTGGAACTCAGACCTGAGATGGTTCCCTTACCTGACACCGTCGACTCGGAGCTGCTTCAGCCCGCCGAGGTCGAAGAGCCTGTTTGGACCGTCGAGATGCCCGTGGTTCAGCACGAGCCCATTTTGGAAATCACTCCTGAAATGGTTCCGTTGCCCTACACCGTCGACACGGACCTGCTTCCGCCGGCTGAGATTGAAGAGCCTGTTCGGACCGTCGAGGTGCCTGAGACCCAGTACGAGCCCATTTTGGAAATCACCCCTGAAATGGTCCCCTTACCCGACACCGTCGACACGGACCTGCTTCCGCCCGCCGAGATCGAAGAGCCCGTCCAGCCAAGCCTACATATCGAGACGCGAGAGCTGGTCGAGACGGAACCTGTCCAGCCGGCCGCGCTTTTCGAGGTTATCGAGCCCGTGCCAGAGACCACAGCTGCCCGGCAAGTCGAGGAGCCCATCAAGATCGCCGAGCCTGTCGAGCTTGAGACCATCCAGCCGATCCCCGTGCACCCCCGCCCCCGCGCCTTCTCGGACCCTGTCGTCGACCCCGAGATTGTCGAGCGCGCCATCCGCCCGGCCATCGACCCCTACCACGGAGATCTGCTGCCGCTGCCGCCGAGCCAACCCTGTTCGCCTGGCTCTGAGCTGCACGGCGTCGACTCAAACGACTATGGCTTCCCTCACTTGCCGCCCAGTCGGCCCGAGACCCCGGTCGACCCCGGACACCCGGAGCAGAACCGCGAACGCGAGCTGGAGCAGTTTATGCGCGACACCGCTTTGGCCTCGCTCTCGGCCTCTGCCGCCCGTGCTCGCCGCCGCCGTTCCGAGACGCCTTTCCGGAACAACTCGGCCACGGCCAGCCCCACTGCCGTCCCGATCAAGTACGTCATGCCCCCCCGGCCGTCTTCGCCCTCGTCGCCTAGTAGCAGCACCGCGGCCTTCCCCCCCGTCGCCGGATCGCCGTCACCCGCCGTCAATACCGCTGCTGCCTCCTTGCCCGACTCGCCTTCCATCTCGTACAAGCGCATGTCCTGGGACAGCAGCCGCGACCTGAAGCCGCTGCGTCTCTTGCAACACACCCGCTCCTTCAGCCAGGTCACCGAGACCGACGTCAACGCCGCATTCGGCTCTACCTCTGGCTCCGATGCGGCCTCCGGCACTACTACCCCGGCAGCAGGCTTGCCGTCGACCACCGGCCCGGGTTCCAGCATCTTCGGGGCTGCCTCTCCTTTCCGTCGCGGCTTTGGCGCCTTCAACGGCTCCATGGCCACAGGTCCTGGCGCAGAAATGTCACCACTCCGCGAGGCCCTTGCTCGAGCAGCCATCAGCGGCAGTTCCTCCCACCGCAACAGTTTGCCAAGCCCCAACGCGCTGTCCCAACAGTTTGACGCCTATGCTACCTCCCAAGCCGCTGCCACGCCGCTGCCACTGTCAGCACAGGCGGCCATGACCAGTCGGGCGGAGGCCATCGCTTTGCCGTTGTCCGCGGAGGCGGCCTTGACGAGCCGTGCGCATGCGATCACCATGCCACTGTCGGCACAGGCAGTCATGACAAGCCGGCGGGACGCCATCGCTGCCGATGTCGCCAGGGCCAAGGCCACATCGGCCCTGGAGCCGTCCCCGGTCGTTGGCTCCAAGACGGACGAGACCCTCGCATTGGCTCCTGCACCAGAGATGAAGACGGCCGACAAGGAGCAGATGGCTGCGGGTGACGCTTCTTCTGCGACACCCTCCGGCGGCATTGCCTACAGCATCGCCGCGGCCTTTGCAACCACGCTCGGCCGCTTTGGCCGCGCTGCGCCCCGGGACGAGAAGAAGCCAGAGCCTCTGACGGCGCCATCCGAGCCTGCTCCACCCCCGGCTGAAGACAAAGTCGACCGTCAAGCCTTGAGCGGCGACGAGCTTGTGCGCTTCTTCGAAGACCAGTACGACCAGCCTCCATTGGCGACGCTGAAAGAAGTAGATGAGTCGAAGGAGTCGACCGCCGTGCCAGAGCCCGTCGACCGCGATGTACCCATTCCCAGCGTCGAGACTGTTGAGCGTGAGGCCGCCGTCGTTCCCGAAGAGATATCCGCGAAAGCCGTCGAGACTGAAACGCCGAAAGAAGTGGAGCCGGTGCTTCCTGTCGAAGCCGAGCCGGTTGAGGCTGTCGAGCCCGCCGAATTGGACAAGGCAGCCGAGGCCCCTGCATCTGTTCCCGTCGTGGAAGAAGCGCCAAAGACGTCCAAAAAGTCGAAGAAAAACAAGAAAAAGAAGAGCAGTCGGGCCACGGCCAACGCCGTTGCCGATGTCGCTGCCACCACGCCAGCAGAGCTGGATGCGCCTGTGCATTTTACAGAAAAGGTTCTGGTCGAGGAGCCAGAGGCCATCGTTTTCGCGGAGGATTTAAGGAAGCCCGTGTCGGGAAATGACCAGCCCCTCGCAGATGAGCCGTCACCTGCATCCGTTCGAGACGTCGTTGAACCCGCCGTCACCGTCCAGGAAGAGCCATCCGTGGTCAGGGACGCGGTCAAATTGATTGAGCAACGCGTGTCGGAGGATGTTACCCAGCCCGTTGTGCAGGGACTAGAGGTTGACGAGCCAACTGTCGAGGGGCCGACCGAAGAGCAGCCCGTCCTAGATGCGGCAGCCACAGAGGGACTGATTGCGGAAGGGCTGCCGCAGGTGTCTGTGGATGCCGCTGGGACGACCGTGGCTACAGCCGTCGTCGCCGAGGAAGAAACGGCGGTGCTCGCTACCCTCCCAAAGGAGACAAAGAAAGGTAAGAAAGGTAAGAAAGGTAAGAAGAATGTCCTTGGGGCCGCGCCCGAAGCGGCCGGCGAAGCACCCGCTGCCGATGAGGCGGCGACGGCTGCGCCGACCGACCTGGTGCCAACGGTCAACAAGGAGGCTGTGGAGCCACAGGAAGCGTTAGCGACCGAGGAGACGACATCGGCCACGAAATTCGAAGAAGCTATCGAGGCCACCGAGACGGCTACTCCTGTGGAAGAGTCCATTGCGTTGAAAGAGGCGGAGCCCGATCTGGCGAGGTCCGCAGAAGGTCCCGAGACGGAAAAGACTGTGCTGGAGTCGTCTGCAGAAGAGAGGTTGCAGCCAGTCGCAGAGACGCTCGAGGAGGAGAAGCCAGCAGAGAAGTCGCAGACTGGCGCGCAGTCGGTTGAGAAGATGCAAGAGGATGAGAAGACAAGCGACTCGATCTTTTCATGGTTTCCAAGAGGCAACAAGAAACAAAAGTCCGTCCCGCAGCCTCAGACGCCTTCCATCGTGGCACCAGACAGCAACCCGGTCCCGGTAGCCGACAAGACGTCCGGACCGCCAGTGGAGAGCGAGATTCCCGCCGTCTCTACAGCGGATCCACTGTTGCCGGGCGAAGTGCCCGCCGAGCCGACTGGCCCAGCTACACAGCCAACCGCCCAGGAACCCCAGCCGGACGAAACTGCCGTTAGCCCCGTTGAAGGGAAAGCTCTCCCCGCTGCGGCAAACCGATCCTCCATGGCTGCCCTGCCTGCAGCAATGGCGGCCGCGTTTGGCTTTTTTGGGAGCGGTAAGAGAAGTGGGCCTGACAACACCGCTGTAACTGCAGCGGAGCCTGACCCCCTGCCCGCGCCCATTGGCAAATCAGGCGACGACAGCTCGCCCGTGGAGCCCACTGCCACCAGAATTACAGTGGACACCACTGCTGGCAGCGTGGCGCCCGACGACAGGGGCCTGTCACTGTCAGAGTTTGCAGCCAATGATGCGGAGGCCCCCATCCCAGTGGATGTGCCGGTGGAGGAGACTGTGGATGTGTCGATGCATGAGTTGGCGAAGGTACCCGAGCTCAACAAGCCAGGCACGAAGGAGCACGCGGAGTCTCCACGCGAGCTGGTCACCGCCGTCGGTGGCTTTGCTGGCGTCTCTGCCGTCGACCCGCCACCACAACACACCCCAGATGTTGCTGCTCCCATCGTCGACCTGCTCGAGCAGCCTGTCGAAACTGAAAGCGCAACCATCCCCCTCGCGACACTCCAAGAGCAAGACAACCTCGCTCAGACTGTGGAAGACCGCGGCACCGCAGAAGAGACTCTTGCTACCGGTGATGCCGTCGCTGACACGACGATGGCTGTCGATGCGATCCTGGTCCGGGGTGATGGCGAGAGCCTTTACCCCGCCGTCGAAAAGTGGCAGCAGAAGAAACTTGCTGCCGAGACATTCGAACCTGCTGTACCAGCAGAAGAGCTCCGTGCTGTTGCCGAGGCGGAGACGCTCCCAACACCAAATGACACAACAAAAGAGCTTCCGGCGGCCGACAGCAGTTCGACCACCGGCATCACAGAGAGTGCGCCCGCCGTGCAGCCCCTTGGCGATGAGCCGGCGACAGCCGAGGGCGAAGCGCCCGCCATGACGAAGAAAGACAAGAAAGCAAAGAAAAAGAAGGACAAGAAGAAAGGAAAGAAAGAGGCCACCCCCGAAGAAGACGCTGATGTCGCCGAGACTCCGACACCTGCAGAAGCGCCTGCCGAGTCTGCTCAATCTGCAGAGGCCACGCAGTTGCCTAGAGATGTCGAGCCGGTTGAGCCCGCTGGTACCGTCGAGGCTAGCGGGCCGGCGTCAGTTGTCGAGAGTGCGATGATCTTGGGAGTTGAGGCAGTACACACGTCCGAGGCTGCTCCGCCAGGTGAGTTTCTTGCGGCCGTCGAGCCTACAAGCTCCTTTGGGGTTGGTGCACCGACTGCAGTTGCTGATACTGTGGTAGCCCTAGAAACCGCTGAGGCTCCTGCGACCGCTGAGCCCGTCACAACGGCTCTACCTACTGAGGCCGTCACTGTTGAGACAGCAGGACCCATTGAGACAGCTCCAGGCATGGAGACTGTGGAACGAGTCGAGCCGATCGAGACACCTAGTGCGGCCGACACTGTCGACACTGCCGCACCGACGATTATCGAGGCCGAAGAGGCTGCCAAGTCTATCGAGCCCGAGGCCATGGAGTCAGTCAAGGAGGCCGAGGTAGCTGGGCCCGTTTCGCTCGAAGAGGTCGTCGAGCCGGCGCAGCCTGTTACCACCGAGCCTGAATCGCCTGCAACAATATCGAAAAAGGGCAAGAAGAAGCGGAAGGGAACGAAGCTGGCAGCCATGACTGAGGCTGTTGCAAGCGATGTCGTGGAGCCACAGGCTTCGGAAAGTGTGACGGCTGTGGAACCCGCCGAGACTGCGAAGACGATTGAGCCGGCTGAAACTACCACATTTGCCGAGCTTGCTGAGCCTGCTGAATCTCTGGCACCGGTGCCTCAAGCTGGACCGGTCGAGTCAGCCGAGGCCGTCGAGACCATCGAGGCGAAGGAGGCTGTGGAGTCCGCCGAATCTGTTCCTCTGGAAGCGTCATTCCAGCCGATTGAGGCGATCGAGGGAACAACGCTTGCGGAAAAGGTTGAACCAGTTGAGCCAGTTGAGCTAGTGCAGCCGACTGAGTCCGACAAATTCACCGAAGCAGCCAAAGAGGTCGAAGCGGCCAGGGAAGCCGAAACCACAACATCCACAGAACTAGCAGACGAAACAGGTCAACCGACGACCCCTGCGAAGAAGAGCAAGAAAAAGAAGGACAAGAAGGGAAAGAGTCGGCAGGCGTCTGTTGCGGAAGAAGTCCCAAAGGATGACACCGTGACAGAAGTAGCAGCTATTTCGGACACTGTCGACTCGGCTCCGCTTGCCGAGCCTTCTGAGCCTGTTGAGCCTGTTGAGCCTGTTGGGCCAGTCGCGCCGATCGATCCTATCGAGACGATTGAGCCTGCCAACTCCGCCGAAGCTGCTGAAGTTCCCAAAACGGTCGAACTGGCCGAAAATGTCGTTGCGGCCGAGCCTTCGGTGCCCGTTGCGCCTTCCGAAACTGCGGTCGACGAAAGCGAACGACCGACAGCTACCAAAACGGGCAAGAAGGCCAAGAAAGGCAAAAAGGGCAAGAGCCGCCAAGTATCAATTGCCGAGGACAACAGCGCGACTGCCAGCATGGAGTCGAGCACTGCCTCCCTGGAGTCAATCGAACCTGCCTCGCTGGATATCGCAGCTGAGCCCACCGAGCCCGTCAAGACGAAGGAGCTGCTCGCGGAGCCTTCGCCGGCTGAATCGGTCACAGTTGCTGACCTGGTCGAATCGGTCACGCCTGCGAAGGCTAGCGAGCCAGCTGATGCCCCCAAAGCTGTCGAGCCCGCCGAGTCCGCTGCCTTTTCTGAGCCGATTGAGCCCGCCACGCAAATAGAGCCTGCCGGATTTGAAGAGCCTGTCGATCCGACCACTCCTGCAGAGCCGATTGGCGACGCGCCGACTGAGCCTTCCGAGCTGAGTGAGTCTGTAGAAGACCTTACCGAATCTACAGTCTCAAAGGCGACAAAAAAGAAAAAGGGCAAGAAAGGCAAAGGAAAACAGACAGCGGCCGTGGAACAGGATGACACCTTCGACAAGGCTGTGGAGGCCGATACAGCGGCAGCCGAGCCTCTAGAAGCGATTGAGGGCAGCGAACCCGTCGAATCGGTCCCTTTGACAAAAGACGCTGTGGCGGTGGAACTCCCTGAATCGGCGGCTGGTGAGATTGAGACTGCCGAGCCGTCTGCCAGCACGTCCAAGAAGGACAAGAAGAAGAAAAAGCGCAAGGACTCCCGCGTGTCGTTTGCGCTTGATGCGGCCGCTACGGATGAGGCGGTGCCTTCTGAGGACGTGCCGACTGAAGCCCCTGCCGAAGCCGTCCCTGTTGAAGAGACCCCTGTTGCCATTGCCGAGGCAGGCCCAGCAGTCCTTGAAGAGGCCATTTCTTTGCCAGAGGCAGCCCCGCTTGACGACGTGCCGGCCTCCGAGGAGAGAGAGACAGTTGCGAAGGAAACGGAGAAGCTGGAGGAGACCAAGGAGCTTGCGGGCGTGGGCCCGAAGGAAGAGGAAGAGAGGTCTGAGGAGCTGGTAAAAGGGGAGCCAGAGGAGAAGGAGACGGAGGCTTCTTCTCTGGCGGATATGGTGGAAGACAAATCCTCGGCTCCGTCCGACAAGACCCAACCCGAGGAACAGCAATCTGCTGAGCGACAAGAAGCCGCAGCACAGGCCGAGGAGGCCTGGGCGCCTATTGCGGCCAAGAAAACCAAGAAGGAGAAGAAGGAGAAGAAGGGGAAGAAGGGCAAGAAGGGCCAGGCGACACCTGAAGCCATTTCTGAGGGCTCCCTTGAGTCTTCTGTGGAACTTGTTGGCGAGGCGCGGGAAGAGCTTCCTGCCAAAGAAGAGAGCGCAGCCATCTCAGACTTGGCCAAGTCTGAGGCACCAGCTGCTGTGCCGAGCACCTATAAGAGCGACGTCGCCGAGGAGGTGGCCGAAGCACCAGTCGACGAGCCTCCTTCTGGCGATGTAGATCTTACTCGCGAAATCACTGCCGCCGTGCCTTCGACCAACGTTGCCGAGCTTGTTACTCCCACACAGGAACAAGCTCTCGAAACAGACAAGATTGCGGAAGAGGCCACTTCCTCCGAAGCCATCGAACACACGGCGGTGCTTTCTACAGAGGAATCTCTGTCAAAGACTACCGGCATCGAGGAGTCCCCTGCCCACGAGGAGACTCCTGCGGAGGAGGCTGCTCTTGAAACGGCAGAGGAGGCTGCACCTTCTGCTGGCGCGCCAAGCTCTCTTTCGGAGGACCAGGAAGCCTCCGCGGGGTCGGCGGTACAGGACCTCGTGCCTGCTGAAGAGTCGTCTGACTTCTCATACTCGGTTAACCTCAAGAAGTCCAAGAAGAGAAAGGACAAGCAACGGCAACTTTCTCAGACTGACCTTTTGACAAGCACCGAGGAGTCCGCACCGGCCACCGAAGACGATTCTCCGACTCCTCCAGCTGACGACATTGCACCTGTCTCCAAGAAGGGCAAGGGCAAGAAGAAGAACAAGCTGGTCGCGTTCCAGGAGCCGGAAGAGCCAGTTACTGCCCCAGCTGAAGTGGTGCCCGTCACTGTCGAGGAGCCCTCGCTCGTCACCGCCGACGAGTCTCTGCCTGTTACCGTGGAGGAGCCGGCGTCTGGCTCCGTTGAAGAGCGTGCCCCTGTCTCCGTGGAAGAGCTTGTGTCTGCCACAGCCGAGCCTGCCCCTGCCGCTGCCGAGCACTTTGTTCCTCTTGTCACCGAGGAACCTCTGCTCCCTGGCAGCGCAACCGCGACAGACCAGATTGCGCCTCTGGAAACGGCCAAGGAGGCTGAGATTCTTGAGAAGACTGTTGGTGAACCGACCACTTCCGAGTCCACCGGTGATGAGACGAAGGAGATTGCCACAGCCCGGGAGACCACACCACCAGCAGAAGTTCCTTTCCCTGCCCCGAAGCTCAAAGCGAGCAAGAAGGGCAAGAAGAAGAAGGCGGCTGCAGCTGCCGAGATCGCTCCCGAATCAACCACGTCTACCACCACGGAATCCAAGAAAACAGTGGGTGAGACCGCCTCTTTGACTCCCGCCGAGGCTGAGGTCTATCCCGTGGACGTTGCCGTTCCGGTAGCGGACGGGCCGGCTGTTCACACCGAGGAGGAACCGGTTGTCTCCGCAACCGAGGCCGTCGCTGCGGAGGAACCCTCTGTTCTTACGACGGAGGAGCCTGCTTTCGCTGCTGGGGAGAAAGACATTCCTGTGGAAGATGTCGCTCCTGTGGTGAAGGAGCCGATTTCCGCTGTGATGGACGCCATCGTTCACGAGGTCGAGGGGCCCGTCGCGCCCACAGCGGAGGAGCCCGTTGCCGCCGTTTCTGCCGAAACACTTTCGGTTGAACCAGCAGAGGATGTGCCCCTGGCTGAACCCCAGGAGGTGTCCGCTGAGCCAACTGCGGCGGCACTGGAAGGCACAGAGGAAAAGGAAGGCTTGCCGCCCCAGGAGGAAGATGGCAAGGCCAAGAAGAAGTCCAAAAAGAAGAAGAAGGGCCGTCGCGAGACGCTGACGTTGGAGGACGAATCTGCCAAGGAGGCCACTGCAGAGCGTTCCGCCACCGAGGAACAATCTACGCCTGCAGCAGCCGAACAACTTGTAGCAGAAGCTGCTCACCTTGAGGCAGAGCAGCCCATTGACAAGACGTCCGCCAAACTGTTCGGCCTGGAGCTGCCGAGTGCTGGTGGTATGGTGGCTATGGCAGCTGCAGCTGCAGCAGCGACAGCGACAGCCTTACTCGCACCGTCTTTGGATGACTCCGAATCTAAGACCAAGGAACTCGACTCATCAACGGTTGCAGTCGAGGACGACAAAGCCATTACCACCGACCTGCCCTCCGAGCATGTGGCCCTGGATGAAACGGCTGCAGAGGAGCCTATCAAGTCGGAAACTCTTCCGGAGGACGTCCTTTCAATGGAGCGTGCTGAGGAGGAGGCCACTTCGACCACAGCTCTTGTTCCTGAAGAGACCGGGTTGGATGGAGAGAGACTCGAAAACACGCGGGCAGCTGATCCTCTCGGCGTCGTTGAAGAAACTCCCTTTGAGGAGCCGCCTTCTGTTTCTGACTTGCCGGCCCGGAAGGTGGGCAAGAAAGAGAAACGGGCCAAGAAGAAGGCACAGCAACTCGATGCAGCCGAGCCTGGCTCGGTAACCGAGATCCCTACTGCCGTTGAGAGTCTGGGAGAAGGTCGCGTCTCTCCCGGAGAGACTGAAGTCGAGACCGTCACCGAGACTGCCAAAAATGTCAAGGAGGACGACTCGATGACACAGACAACAACTGAGCTTTTGCCCGAGCCTTCTCCGGCGTCCGAGGCAATGGGGTTCGATGTCGGCGAGGACAAGCCTGTCCGCAAACTGTCCAAAAAGGAGAAGCGTGCCAAGAAAAAGACCCAGCTTCCCTTGGCGGACGAAGAGGAGCCGCCCAAGCTGGACAGCGAGCAATCGGAAGCTGTTGTGGCCGAGTCTCGTGGCCTGCCGACCGAAGAAGCCGAGACGTCTGGACTGATTGGCGCCGAGGAAGCTGTCCCAGTGGAAATCATCCCAGCAACCACAGAGGCGACCGAAGCCGCCGTGGATGAGACGACAGTGCCGAAGGATTTGCCACAAGAAGAGGCCCCTGTGCCTGCGATCGAGGAGGCTGTGGCTGAAATTCCCGTTCCCGCTGAGGCAGTCATCGAGACGCCTGATGAGCCAATTGCCGAAGCTGCCGTCGAAGGACCCGCCGAAAGCACGCCGACAATCTCCCGGACACTCTCAAAGAAGGAGAAGAAGAAGGCGAAGAAGAGGGCTCAGGAGCTCCCGGCTGATTCGGAGGAGAGGCCGGCGACCCCTGTTGACACCCAGCAGCTGACTGAACCCGCCGTCGCTGTGCTTCAGACAACATCCCCCTCGCCAGCTGGCGAGCCTGAAGATACATTGACAGCGGCGCCGCCACCTGAACCTGTGCTAGAGGCCCTTGTACCGGCGGAGATGGTGGAGGAGAAGCAGGAAGAAGATGTTTCGGCTGTGCCCCCCTCGGTCCCATCTCGGAAGTTGTCGAAGAAGGAGAAGCGAGCTGCCAAGAAGATGACGGTTGAGGCGCCGGCCGATGGTGAGGACGAGGTGGCGACGCCAGAGGAGATCCCAGGGCCGGCACGCGAAGCCACTGCCGACGAAGCCCTGGAGCTTTTGCCGGTAGCTGCTGGCCCTGCGGAGGTGCCTGGCGTGGCCGAGAAGTTCGCCGAGGAACCTGTGGACGGGCCTGGGGCCGAGCCTGCGGTTGAGTCCATGGCTGTGCCGGCGGTTGAACACGCGGCACTGGAGAGCACAGAGCTCCAGGAGGCCAGCCCGCAGGAGGAGGCCAGAGACATGCCAAGGGAGGAAGGGCCAAGTGAAGAGAAAGTCCGTGAGGCTCTGGAGGAGACGCCGGTGAAGGAGGCGTTGAAGGAGGAGGAGCTCAAGGGAGAGGAGCTTCCTGTTGAAACTCCCGTTGTCGCCGCCGCTCCGGGTCGGGAGCTGACCAAAAAGGAGAAGAGGGCGGCGAAGAAGAAGAAGGAACAGGAGGCATTGGCGGCAGCAGAGAAACAAGCTGCGGCCCTTCAAGGAGCCGAGGCTGCTGTTGATGAACTCGCTGCTGAGCCTGCAGAGGTGACTGCCCTCGGTGCAAAAGAGCAGATGACCGCGTCCGCAATGGTTGATTCTGTGATGCCTGAGACCGAGGTCACTCCGCTGCCAGCTGAGATTTCCCTGGAGTCGAAGGCTGCTACGCTCTCGGCGCCTGTGATCGAAGCTCTCCCTACACTTGAGATCACGGCCGGAACGCCAGCATCAGAGGCCGGGGCCATGGCAACAACCGAATCGATAGCTGAGGTTCCGGTCCTCGAGAAAGAAGCCACTTTGATGCCCGCGGTTGACCAGGCACCCGTCGCCGCCGCAGAAACCGAGCAAGACAAGCCGCAAGACGAAGAGGCATTCTTTGTTGCGCCGACCAAGAAGCTTTCCAAGAAAGATAAGAAGGCGGCAAAGAAGAAGACTCGGGAGTCGGTGGTCACAGCCGAGGAGTCGGCCGAGACTTTGGACAACGCACCGCGCGAAGTCGCCCTGACATCTGCCGACATTGCCGACACTGCCATGATCACCGCTCTACCGATCACTGCAGAACCGGGCGATGTCTCTCCGCCAGCAGAGGAAATGGCCGAGCCTGTGTTCGAGGCTAGCTCCGTGCCGGCGTCGACAGCTGAGATCACGCAGGAGGAAGAGGTTTCGGTCCCTGCCGTTCCAGCGCGCAAACTGTCCAAGAAAGAAAAGCGTGCTGGCAAGAAGAAGGCAGTGACTTTTGGGCTTGATGAGGCTGAGGCACCCGCGGAGCCGGAGACCGTCTCACAAGAAGAGTCCCGGGGCATTGTCGATGAGACCCAGGCTGGGCCTGCTACGACAGCCGTCTCTGGATCGGAAGACGCTCTTGCAACCGTGCTGTCGGAGGAGCCGAGCAAGGCAGAAGAGCTGGCAACCCCAAAGACGGCCCAAGTTGCCTGGGCAGACTTGGCGGAGGATGCTATCGCATCGGCGACGGCAGACAAACCTTCAGAGTCCAGCGAACGCGCTGGGCCTTCCGAAGCCGCCGAACCTGTCGAGCCCACCACTGAGACTGCCCAACCGACAGAACCTGTGTCAACGACAGAGCTCCTCCTTCCCGAAGAAAGCGAGACGGCAGGGACGCGAAAGGTCAAGAAATCCAAGAAGCGCAAGGGCTCCAAGGCTACGATTGAAGAGCCTGCCGAGGAGATGCCTACGACGGATCTGCCGTCTGCACTGGAGCCGGAGCGGATGGACGTGGACACGGAGCCGATCAGCAATGTCTCAGCCGAGAGGACGATTTCTTCGGAACCGACAACCGTGGCCGAGCCTCCTGTCGCAGACACCCCGATGGCAGATCTGGACGTGCAGCCTCCTGCCGATGTGGACTTGGTGGCTACCCCGACAAAGAAGCAGAAGAAAAAGAAGAAGCGGGCTACGTTGCCATCGACCCCGGATTCCAATGACGATGCCCGCTCTCTGCTCTCTTCCAGCCAGACCAGCGACTCGCCTGCCACGGCGCCCCCCTTGCAAGGTGAAGACGCTCTCCCAGCCCCAGCACAGTCAAGCCGGGAAGAGATGGCGCCTGCCACTTTGGCCGCCACGGAAACCCGTGCAGAGGAAAGTCAAGATGCGAGACAAGCGGCCCCTGTCCCGTCTCCCTCAATGGACTTGGACCGGCCAGCCTCGCCAACAACTCTTGGTACAGCAGCAGAAGCAGCGGAAACAGCGGCAGTGGCAGCCAGTGCCGCTGCCGTTGCAATGATGGCTACCGTGAAATCCCATTTGAAGACCCCCGAACTCACAGAATCTGTTTCCAAGGATGTTGACGACGCCACACCGACTACCGATCCTCTGGACCGAGACCATGATGATGCCTTTGCTCTCCGCGCGGCAGAAACGGCTTCCGAACCTACGGCCGATACGACCGCAGAGAGCTCCTCGGCGCCGGCTCACGCGTCAGAACCGGGGCATCTTGATAATGCTGGAAGTGTCCCTCAGCCGACGACTGCCTCAAGACTGTGGTCTCCAATTCAGGGTCTGATGACTCGCCGAGACACTGACATTTTCGACCGCGAGGGCCATGTGCCAAAGCTGTTCCCCGTTGAAAGCGGCAGCTCTCAGGCCGAATCCGCCTTCAATGCAGCACAGCCAGATTCTGCGGCACTGGTGTCAATTCAGCCGGCTAGCGAGAAGAAACCGGAGTTGGACGCGCAGAAATCTGAAACGGCCAGGGCTATCAACGAAGATCAACCTGCCGTCAAGGAGACTGTGCCGGCTGCTACAGAGCAGGACAAGCTGGCGGGGAACACTGGCGAAGCCACGAAAGACCTTGAGGACGCCTCCCTTAAAACGACAAGCAAAAAGAAGGGCAGGGCCGGCCTAAGAAGTGTCAATGAGGAAGACATCAAGACTAAGCCAGCGCCTGGCTCCTCAAGTACCAGTGCGGCTGCGGCCGCTGGGCTTGCCGGTGGTGTCCTTGGATTGGCGGCGCGATTTGGGGGGGCTACGAAACTCAGCATCAAGAAGAAGGAGCGAGAGGAGAGGGAAAGAAAAGAACGGGAGGAGAGGGAGGAGAGAGAGAGGGTGGAGAGAGAGCTCAAGGAGAAGGAGGATTGGGAGAGGGCGGAGAGAGCGAGGGTGGAGCGGGAGCTTCGTGAAAAGGAGGAGAGGGAGGCGGCGGAGAGGGAGAGGGTCGAGAGAGAGCTTCGAGAGAAGGAGGCCAAGGAGAAAGCCGAGAGGGAGCTTCGCGAACAGGAGGAACGCGACCGCATTGCTAAGGAGCTCTGGGAGAAGCAGGAGAAGGAGAGAATAGAGAGGGAGCTTCGTGAAAAGGAGGAACAGGATCGCATTGCGAGAGAGCTCCATGAGAAGGAAGAGAAGGAGAGGCTGGAGCGGGAGCTTCGTGAGAAGGAGGAGAAAGAGCGGCTGGAGCAGGAGCTCCGTGAAAAGGAGGAACGGGACCGCCTTGCCAGGGAGCTCCGGGAGAAGGAGGAGCAAGCTCGTGTTGAAAAGGAGCTCCGAGAGAAAGAGGAGCAAGCTCGCATCGAGAGGGAGCTCCAGGAAAAGGAGGAGCAAGCTCGCATCGAGAGGGAACTTCGTGAGAAGGAGGAGAGGGAACGAGTCGAACGGGAGCTGCAGGAGAAGGAGGAGCAGGCTCGTGTTGAAAGGGAACTACGGGAGAAAGAGGAGCAAGCTCGCGTTGAGAGAGAGCTGCAGGAGAAGGAGGAGCAAGCTCGTATTGCGAGGGAGCTTCAGGAGAAGGAGGAGAAAGCTCGTGTTGAGAGGGAGCTTCGCGAGAAGGAGGAGCAGGCTCGCGTTGAGAGGGAGCTCCAGGAAAAGGAGGAGCAGGCCCGTGTTGAGAGGGAGCTTCGCGAGAAGGAAGAGAGAGACCGGGTTGAACGAGAGGCTCGCGAACAGGAGGAAAAAGAGCAACGGGACAGAGAGATAAAGGAGGCACAAGCCAGAGAGGAGAGGGCGCAAAAGAAAGAACGGAAGCGGCGGGAGAAGGAAGAAAGGAAGGCAAGAGAAGCAGCGGAAAGGGCGTTGCGTGAAGAGGAGGAGAAGGCGGCCAGAGACAAGGCAGAGAAGGAGGAGCAGGAGCGGCTTGAGCAGGAGCGTCTTGAGCAGGAGCGTCTTGAGCAGGAGCGTCTTGAACAGGAGCGTCTTGAAGAGGAGCGACTCGAGCAGGAGCGTCTTGAACAAGAGCGTCTTGAACAGGAGCGTCTTGAACATGAGCGTCTTGAACAGGAGCGTCTTGAGCAGGAACGGCTTGAGCAAGAACGACTAGAGAGGGCGGCTAGCGAAAAGGCCGAGCAAGAGCTGCGGGAACGACAGGAAAGGGAGCTGCGAGAAACGGCGGAGCGGGAGTTACAGGAGAGGCAAGAAAGGGAGTTGAAGGAAAAGGAGGAGCAGGAGCTGAAAGAAAAGGCAGAGCGTGAGCTGCGTGAAAGGGAGGAAAGGGAATTGCAGGAGAAGGCAGCAGAGGAGAAGGCAGCGCGGGAGCTGCAAGAAAAACAAGAGAGAGAGCTGCGGAAAAGGCAGGAGCGGGAGCTACGGGAGCAGGCAGAACGGGAGCTCCAGGAGAAGGCAGAGCGTGAGCTACGGGAGCAGGCGGCACGGGAGCAGGCAGCACGGGAGCAGGCAGCGCGGGAGCTGCAAGAAAAACAAGACAGAGAGCTGCGGGAACAGCAGGAAAGGGAGTTGAAGGAGAAGGCGGAGCAGGAGCTGCGTGAGAAAGCAGCTCGGGAAGAGGCAGCTAGGGAGGAGGCAGCTCGGGAGCAGGCTATGCGGGAGCAAGCTGCGCGAGAGCTGCAGGAAAAGGCAGCGCGGGAGCTGCAAGAAAAACAGGAGAGAGAGCTGCGGGAGAAGGCGGAGCAGGAGAGGCAGGACAGAGAGTTGCGGGAGGAGGCAGAGCGGGAGCTGCGTCAAAGGCAGGAGAGGGAGTTGCAAGAGAAGGCAGCACAGGAGCTGCGGGAGCAGGCTGCGCGAGAGCAAGCTGCGCGGGAGTTGCAGGAGAAGGCAGCGCAGGAGTTGCGGGAGAAGGCGGCGCGGGAGCAGGCTGCGCGGGAGCTGCGAGAAAGAGAGTTGCACAAGGCCGAGCAGGAAAGGCAGGAGAGAGAGCTGCAGGAGAAGGCAGCACGGGAGCTGCAGGTCAAGGCCGAGCAGCAAAGGCAGGAGAGAGAAGCTTTCGAATCGGCAAGGCAGGCGAGAGAAGCCAAAGACCGGGAGGCCAAGGAAGAGGAGGAGGGGCATTCCAGACAGAGGGAGCTAAGACTGGGGGACAGCGGAGAGGCGACGCTTGTTCCGGATACCGGCTCCAGCAGGCTTACGGAAAAGAGCTCGGACTCATTCGACGAGAACGGTCGCCTGGGCGGGACACACGTGGAGTCTGTGATCAGTCGGCAGCTGGTCGACGACGACAACGACGACCTCGAGAGCCCAATCCTGGGCCGACGGGACTCGGACAAGCTGCGACACACGCCACTCACAAAGCAGGCGCGGCAGCCGGACGACAATTCTCGCATGGCAACGCCGCGTGCCGAGGACCGACTCAAGCGACCGCTGCTGCCGTCGCCACGGGCCGCTCGGGAGCAGACGCCAGAGCCGGAGAAGAAACCGCAAAAGACAACACGAGACTGGGAGCAGGGCGAATACCACACCCCCCAGCGCGGTCTGGCTCTGGCTCCAGCGGCTTCCATTCTGCCCGAGGCGGCGACGCTGGCCAGCAAGTCGCCGAAGCTGGCTCATTCGCTGATGCACGAGCCGAGCTCTGGCGATCTACGGCGTTCAGCCTCGAGGATTCTGCCGCCTGTTCTGGAAGACGATCACGAGGAAGAGGAGGCGGGCGAGTCAGCACACGGAGCCACTCGATACCGGCGCCTCGGGTCGACACCGGACCCGAACCGGGACAGCGGCTTTGGCGAAGAGGCAGCGTCGCCGCTCGCGCGCTTCAGCAAGCAGGCCGACAAGGAGTCGCAGCGCGACAGTGGCGTGCACTTGCGCGACTGGCCGGAGCACAGCCAAACCGGACGGTCAGCGACGCCCGAGTCCACCCGGAGCCGTTCTGCGCGCTCAAGCCTCGAGGCGGCGCCAAAGGCGGCCACCAAGACATCGCCACGGGGTCGTCCGCTGGTGGATGACAAAGCGGCCAAATCGTCAAGCTACAGAGACGCCGGTCTAGCGGCGGGCCTTCCCTTGGCGAAGCGCGCGCCTGGGTTGGCGGCGGCAGCAGAGATCACCTCACGCAGCGTGTCCGACAACACACACGCGGCAGGGCGGGACCGCGACCGACGCGCGTCGCCGCTGCCTCTGGATCATGCTCTGCGGCGGTCGGTGTCGAACACGAGCGTTTCGCGCATGCGCACGCCCGAGCCGTCCATGTGGCGGCCTGACAGTCCAGGCATCAACCGCGGTGCTTACTCAGCAACCCCACCCCTGCGGCGGATTAACAAGCAAATCAGCGGCGACCTCAGGTCCCTCAGCCAACGAAGCCAAAGCGATCTTTCTGCCGTGGGTGGGGCTGCTGCGCCGCCACCGCACACCGCCTCTTCATCCTCAGCCGCGACCAAGGAAAACAGCGTGGCGCGTGGAGAGCAGCAGGACCGAAACCTCACCGGTACACCCGTCGCCAATGAAGGCCGTGTACGCGAGAAGGGTGGCATGACCGACGTTTACGTGAGTTCTTTATCTGCCCCGTTTTCCCGCGCGCTTGCCTTCCCCGGAATTCCGATGGCGACCCGCATTCCAGTCGACCGGCGGCTAACAAGCATTCCACTGCTGCAGGATGGCTATGGCGAGGGCCGCATTGGCTCGCCGCGTTCACCGACGCGGCCGCACAGCATGCGCCGTCGACAGAGCATGCAGGTGATGGAATTGGAGAACCGGGTGGAGCAATTGATGGCGGAGAACCGGCAGTTGATGGAGTCGCGGTCGCAGTCGGAGTCGTCCGTCTCGCAACGGGCGGCGGCAGGCAAGCTGTCCGAGCGCGACGGCCAGATCGAGGCGCTGAAGAGCTCGCTGGACATGCTGCAGCAGGAGGTCAAGCGGCTGACGGAGGTCAACGAGGGCCTCAACTCGGCCATCAACTCGACGGCCCTGCAGCACAGCGAGCGGTTCCGGACGCTCGAGACGGAGCACGCGGCGGCCACGCGGGAGCTGGCGGGCGTGCAGGAGGAGCGGCAGCGACACGTGGAGGAGACGCGGACGCAGCTGCGCGACCGCGATGCGGAGATTGCGGAACTCAAGGCGCAGCTGCAGGCGGCGCAGGAACAGATCCGCACGATGCAGGCGCAGATCCTGGCGTCGAAGCCGCCGGACGCGGAGCTGCTCAAGACGCGCGACGTGGACTACTTTGACCGGCGGTGCCAGCAGCTGTGCGCACACGTGCAGCAGTGGGTGCTGCGGTTCAGCAAGTTCTCGGACATGCGGGCGTGCCGGCTGACGGCGGAGATCAACGACGAGAAGATTGTGGACCGGCTGGACAACGCCGTGCTGGACGGGTCGGACGTGGACGACTACCTGCGCGACCGGGTGCTGCGACGCGACATTTTCACGGCCATGACCATGTACATGGTGTGGGAGTTTGTGTTTACGCGGTACCTGTTTGGCATGGACCGCGAGCAGCGGCAAAAGATCAAGTCGCTGGAGAAGACGCTGCTCGAGGTGGGCCCGGCGGCGGCGGTGCGGCAGTGGCGGGCGGTGACGCTGACGCTGCTGATGCGGCAAGAGTCGTTCCGCCAGCAGCGCGACCGGGACACGGAGGCGGTGGTGCAGGCGGTGCTGCAGACGCTGAGCGCGATCCTGCCGCCGCCGACGCACATGGAGGACCAGATTGAGCAGCAGCTGCGGCGGGTGGTGCGCGAGGCCGTGGAGCTGTCGGTGGAGATGCGGTGCCAGCGGGCCGAGTACATGATGCTGCCGCCGCTGCAGCCCGAGTACGACGCGGCGGGCGAGCTGGTCGAGACGGTGGCGTTCAACCCGGAGCTGATGAGCGAGCGGTCGCGGCGGCCGGACGAGAATGCGGGTCTGGCCGGCGTGCCGGTGCGCATTGTGCTCTTCCCGCTGGTGGTCAAGAAGGGCGACGACACGGGCCGCGGCGACGACGAGGTCGTGGTGTGTCCGGCGCAGGTGCTGGTGGCGGCACCTCCGCCGGGCCGCCGCGCGCCGTCGCGGCTGGACGGCGGCGGCCACGACAAGCGGCGACTGACGACGCCCAGCTCGGACGCGGGCGGCGTCAGCCTGCTGCAGGGCGTCAGCCCGAGCATGCTGTCGGTGATTCCGGGGGGCGTGGCGGCAAACCGGAGCACCATCAGCATGACAGACGCGGGCTCGGTGGCCGAGGCCCAGTACATTGAGGGCGGGTTCTAGTGTTGTATTTTTGGATGTTTGTTTTTACTGTTCTGCTTGTTTTCTTTCTGTTTTCTTTCTGTTTTCTTTCTGTTTTCTTTCTGTTTTCTTTCTGTTTTCTTTGTGCTTTCTTTCTGTTTTCTTTCTGTTTTCTTTGCGTGTTTTCTGGTTCCTTTTGGTTCCTCTGGTTCCTCTTTCCTTCTCTCTTCACTTTTCCTTTGTCTCTTCACTTCTGTTGTCCTTCACGACTGATGACAATCGGACACACGGCCGTTTTTTCTCGTCTATTTGACTGCTAATTGTTTCTGTGCTCTCCTCTCTGCGATGCGACTGCTTTGATCGCTGGCTTTTGGGCCCGGGGAATGGAAAAAAGTGCCTCGGAATTGCCATTTTTGGTTTTGTATTTTTTTAGTATATCATGACAATGAAATGAATACATCTTAGCGTGGACGTGTACTCTGTACTGCTACTTGTGTCTTCAGTTGTACTCGTAGACCCGCAGTTCGCAGTTCGCACACCGCAAGAGCGCGTCATGGCCGGCAGAAGCGCTGTAACTCTGGTAGCTCAGTTTTAAATTTAGCACACCGCCCGCCCGAGAGATTGCAGAGTTGCAGTGTGGATAATACGAGAGGGGGGCCGTGTTGTGCCCTAGGTCGCTAGGGGGGGTGCGGCCGTGCGGGCCAGCAGATCGCCAACCGCCAGAAATCAGCCGGGCAGGAGCCCAGCCTAGGGGCGCGGGGAGGGGCTGTAGGCTGTAGGCTGTAGGCCGCACTCCGTAGGGGTAGGGGTAGGGGTTGGGGGGGGACCGGGCGCTGGCCGGCCGGTCTGGTCGCGGCCGAGATCAGAGTTGCCTAGTTCTTCTACTGCCGTACACGTACTCGCATCTTACTCGTACAAATTCTCCTTTTTACACTGCACCTCTGTACTTTTGTATCCCGTTTCTTCAACGAAAACGAGACGGCGCCGGCTCGCCCTGCGCAAGTGCGCTCCCAATCGTCGTCCTCTTGTATCCAATCCAGCGGCCTGGGAAAGATTCAGGCAAACCCCAGCCCCGCCCCAACCTCTTTGTCTGCCCCTCCTCCTCTCATGACCCTGCATCTCGTTTATCCCCCAATGGGCACACGGCGTCATGGGCGCCCCCCGTTGGTTTTACTTTTTTTGTATTTTTTTTTCTGCAACGCATTCGGAGGGGGGGAAGCTCTGCTCTGTTGGTGCCCCCCCCTCTCCGCTGTGGACTCGCCCGTCGCCTGCATGGGCGGATCGGCCCAAAAATCGCACCCCAATGCGCTGGCAAGCGGCCGTCGTTCGGTTCCAGGAGGGAGGGCCATTCCGTCGTCACCATTGTCGCCAACGTCACCGGCGTCACCGGCGCCATGCCCCGCCCCTCCCCCCCAAGCGTGACCGCAAACTACCTACTCGCACATCGCGCATGCGGTTTGGAGGGCTACTCGTAGATGGTGGGCGACTTTTCTTTGCAGCCCGCTACGTAATGTCCATACGGAGTAATACGAAGCAGGAACTCCCTAGCCTCCGGGCGGCTAGCCAGTGCCCCAGTGCCCCTCTTGCTGCCGTGCGCAGCCCGTCTGACCCCCCCCCCCCCTCCCCTCCTTCCAGATATGTCATATCCGCGGACTACGGAGTGCTGCCCTGGCAATACGGATCATTCGGAGTAGCGTACCGGATTGCCTCCTCCGTACTGCCGTAGGTGTCTGGGCTGTCCTTTGTATCTTGCACTTGGCCCGCCGCTCGTCTTCCGTACCTGCTGTCCTGGTTCGTAGTCACCCGTTCTCGTCGCACGCACACAAACCGCCCCTCTTCCCCCCCAATCGCCCATCCCTCATCCCTGCCAGCGCCCGTCTTGGGCACCCGTCTTTGGCCCCCGTCTTTGGCACCCGTTCTGGCCCAAGCCTAAGCCCTTCTTTTCCCCAACTCCGGCCTGCCTGGGCCATCCCAACAGCAACGGCGCAACAGCGCATCGGCGCAACCGCAGCGCAGGGCGAAGCCCTGACCCCACGCTAAGACCGGTTGAAACGTCTGCTTTGCAGACGTCCAACAGACCCAGCCAACTGTCCCGGCTAAGAGGCCTAATGGCACCCTAGACGAGCTGCTGTTGGCGTCCGGAACCCCAGAACTGGCGCTAGGCCGCTTTCTTCCTTCTGCTTAATTCCTGCCTCCCTCCTTCCCCTCTTCGCGTGGTCTTGTCGGTCCTGCTACTTCTCAGTGTCCCTCCTCTCTCTTTTGCTCTCTTGCTCTCTGCTCTCCTTCTCTCCTGCTCTCCTCGGCCTGATCTCAACCGCCAGTTTCTGCCTCACCCGCCGCTCTCCAATCCTCCCATTTGCGACGCCCATGTCCTTTGTGCACAACAACGGCAACCCAGCCACGCGGAGCCGCTACCAGGACCCCTACGAGTCCTGAACCGATATCTGAGACAAGAAGTCCTTTGTGCAGCGCAAGTGGTGTTGCCACTACCTGTTTTCACGTTATTGTCCTTTTTTTATCGCGCAGCTCTGTTTTTTTTTTCCTAGCTGCCGCTCCTCCTGCAGCGTGCATTTTGCCGTCTGCATCTGCTCTGCTGGCTGCTGTGTGGCCCCGTCGCCTCCCATTTGCCCGCCGTTTCGGCTCGCCCGCCCACCTCCAAATCCACCTGCAGCACCACCCACCACCACACCCACCACCTCCCACCACTCCCTGCACGCGGCCTCCTGCCCAACCAGCCCGGCCAGCATCATCGCTCCTGGCACGCCATCGGCCAACCGCACGCAAGGAACGGGCCTCCACGAAAGAGCGCCACGATACGGAGCTCACCGGTCTCCAGCGTCTCCATTTCCTCCGAGACATTAAAACCGGGATCCAAAGCCGCGGCCAGATCCATTCGCCTGGACTCGGATCGCGGGAAAGATAGCTCAGTCGGCAAACCTAGCTTGTCGCAAAAAAAGGCAAAAAGGCAAACGCCCGCCCCTCCCAGAATCCCCAGACCAGACGAGCCTAGGCTGCCAATTCCTTCCGATCCTTTAATACCACCCGCTCCCCGCCGTCGACCGTTTACCGCCTGATTAGCACCACAGCAGCATTCCCTCAGCCTCACCGACTCTGCGCTCTTCGAGATCCGCGACCAACGAGTCTCACCCGGCCGACACGTGCAGCCGCATACGCCTGCGTTCCACAAAGCGACGCGAACAACGCCGAACCAAGCAACCTCCTTTGCGACCGTCGGCCTGTCTGTCTGGCCCTGAGAACGATGCAGCGATCGGCCATTATGAACTCACACATGTACCCTCCGCAGCCCCAGCCGCCGCCGACCATGCAGCACAATCACAACCATGGACACAGCCAGAACCACAGCCAAAACCACGGCCAGAGCCACAACCCCAACCAGCTGCCGGCCCTCGGGCAGTCTGCCTACGGCTCTCACCCAGGCTCGCATCTCCCCGCCATGAGCCTGCCCCCTCCACATGGCTACACCGACCACTATGCACAGCACTCGCCTCTGCCGCCGCCGCTGCAGCAACAGCAGCAGCAGCAGCAGCAGCAACAGCAACAACACCAGCAGCAACACCAGCAGCAACACCAGCAACAACAACACCAACAACACCAGCCGCAACACCAGCAGCCCCAACATCCGCAGCAACAGCTCCCTCCACCGGAGCAGCTGGCCCGCACACCCGCGACCTCGGCCCCGGAACCGGTAAAGTCCTCACCAGAACAGGAGGCGGCCACGAGAAAGGCGCTGGAGCCCTCGATCGGAAGCGAAGGAAACCGGTCGTACAGGTACGCCGTTGTGACCCGTCCCTCCACTGGACGCACCGGGCCGGTGGGCCGGCGACGCGTTGTTTCTCGTCCCTTCCAACGCTAACGGTGGCATCTTCCAACAGGCTCGATGTGGTGCAACAGCCAAAACGCGCGCGCATGTGTGGTTTTGGTGACAAAGTATGACCACGGTCCCACCTCTTGGCTGGCGAGCGAATTTCCGCTTCCGCTTCGCCCTCTCTTGCTCATACGGCTTGTTTCTTAGGACCGCCGACCCATCACGCCCCCGCCATGCGTCCGGATCGTCGTCACAGACCTGACCACCGGCAAGGAGGTGGACTGCAAGTAGGTACAAGGGACGACGCGAGACGGCACGGCCGGCGAACCGCGGCTGACTTGAGTGGTGCGCTCTAGCGAGATTGAACACACCATGTTCGTACTGAATGTGGACCTGTGGTCAGAGGACGCTCTGAAGGAGGTCAACCTGGTGCGGCACACGACGACGACTCCTTCCATCTCCTCCACCACCCCGGCCTCGTATGAGCAAGTGGAGAACTCCCCGCCCTACTCGACCATGATGTCGAACCCGCGAGAGATGCCTTACGGATCTGGCATGTACAGCCACGCCGGCACGAACCCGTACGGCGCCCAGCCACAATACGGACAGGGTACGACCCCATACGGTAGGCCACAAGGGCGAACCGAACCCTGTGGACGGGTGGCTATTTTTTCTAGTTTTTTTCTAACCGGTTCTTGCAGTCCCTCACATGCAACACAACGGATATGGGCAGCCCGGGCAGTACTATCCCAGTGCCGACTATGGCGGCATGCAGCTCTCCCAGGCGCAGAGCTACGGCCCACCACGTGTCTACGGTGGACCCGGCGATATGATGACGCAGCGGCTGATCCAGGGCAACCAACCGCAAGGCATGTTTACGCGGAATCTGATTGGCAGCTTGGCGGCAAGTGCATTTCGCCTGCAGGACCCAAACGATAAGATCGGGATCTGGTTTGTTCTCCAGGATCTTAGCGTGCGGACGGAGGGCAACTTCCGGTAAGTCTGTGGAGTGTGGCCGGCCGAGGGAACGGACGACTTGCTAATTGCGTCGATAGCCTTCGGTTCTCGTTTGTCAACGTGGGGCCCCCGTCGATGAGCCTCAACGGGTCGGGATCGGGCCAGTCGTCGATGATCAACACGGGCAAGGCGCCGGTGTTGGCGTCCTGTTTCAGCGAGGTGTTCACGGTCTACTCGGCCAAGAAGTTCCCGGGCGTGTGCGAGAGCACGGTGCTGAGCAAGACGTTTGCGACCCAGGGCATTAAGATTCCCATTCGGAAAGAGGGGGCCGGCAAGAGCGGGCGTGGCGACGACGACGACGACTACGAGTGACGAAGCACGGGTCCAGCACGGCCGAGCTTTGGGTTTATGTGGCGTTTCAGCGTTTTGGCGGCGTTCGCCCGGTTGTGTTCCGGGTTGTGGCATTTTGTCTGTGTAGTTCCACGGCACAAAGGCGTCTGTCGATGACTGCTATTTCTGGGACGACGAAGTCTCCGCGGAGGCTTGCGGGTTGACAGATTTTGAAATCATTGTGATGGGGCTCTAAGCCCAGAAGGGCTTGAAAAGAGGGTTTGAATATCCTTGGTATGTATGTTACCCGTATGAATATGATTAGGGTGCAATGGCGTCACGGGAACTGTCTTGCTTGATTGTGCCGGCCGCCTGGAAAAGGGGACTAACCCGATATTGCAGGTCTTTCCGACGAGCCGGCAGCCATTTCAGTCCCGAGCGTGCTTAAAGCCGATGGGTCAATGCATGCGCACACGTGTGCGTGCTGCACGGGCGGTGGGTGGGCTTGGAATTGCGGCCCGTGAGGAGAAAAAAAAATAGATCGAGCGAGTGACTGGCATTGCGCGGAGCGAAGGCCGAGTCGGCCGCTGGGCAAGAAGACGCTGCGGTTCCGGCGTCGCGGCCACTCCGAGTGGTGGAGCGTCGCGGACGAGCTGCGGTTCGTGACTAGCTACGAAAGAGTACAAGTAGAGAGGACCACACTGCCGAAATGGTTGCGTTGCATTTCCGGGGAAGCGGGCGAGAAGTGGGCGAAAAGGCGGTGGTGGAATCACATGGACAATATTGAAGAAAAGCAGGGGAAAATAGCGAGAAAGCGAGAAAGTGAATTGGAGAAAAAAAAAGAAAAAAAAAGAAAAAGCAGAAAACAAGAACGAAAAAGGGGAGGAAAATGTCGTGCTTTTCCCCCAAATGGATACCAGCGAGCGGCTCTTCTGTTAGCGAAGTTGGTCAGACGCTAGAACATACTAGCTTTCCGTGACTAACAAAGACGAGGCCGCACACAATGGAGCGGTGCGATGGATTCCATTACGTTTTGGTTTGCAATTGGGATTTGTCCAGTGCTGCTCTGCCCTTTCTTCTTTGGTGTTACTTGGCGTCGCAACTGGCGTCATAGCTGGCGTGCCTTCCTCTGCTGGGCAGGGTGAAAAAAAAAAATGAAAAGGGAAAATTTGCGACTGCCGTTCTCTGCCCCTGCCACTCCCCCCCCTTCTTGGCTATGACAGGCCGGCGCCGCCCTCATTCGGAGAAGGAGCCCCCCTCTGCATGTTTGTGCGCGCCGCGTGATGTCAGAGAGGAGCTGTTGAGGGGGAAGGTGCGGTGGAGCTATGTCTGGGCACGCCGTGTGTTGGTAGCACGGGCGACGTAGCAAAAGAGGAAACTTTTTTTTTCCTTCCTTGTGATGTCGGGGCTGCCTCACCTGTATTTTTTCTGGGTCCCTAGAGGCGTTATAAGAAGCCACCCCAAGCTTGATCGGCGTGGTTCGGCTGCCATCAGTATCATCATTCAGCATATTTTTGTCTGCACTGCAGTCTCTGATTCTCGCATCTCTCCCGCCTCACGAAAGCTTTGCACTGCGCATCTGTGATCGTGCACCGTCTCGTCTTTCGCACATCTTTTACTTTCACACATTCCCCAGCACACTTCCCCACACATATCATGGCTGCCAACCCTACATCACACGGCCGCGGCGGCGCGGGCAACATTGCGGACAACTCCAAGTCGCCCAAGTTGCAGCCGCAGGACCTGGAGACGCCGGTGCTTAAGACGTCTGTGGTGACGACGGGCCGTGGCGGCACGGGCAACATGGCTAAGAACACGGATGCGGCCGAGACGCGGGCGCGCCAGGACGTGGAGCCGTACGTTTTTCTCCGATTTTCTCGATCCGGGATGACCTTGACTGCTAACACGTTGCTCTACAGAGTGCACCGACGCCTTAGCAACGGAGCGGCCCACGTCGGCCGTGGCGGCACGGGCAATGTTTTTAAGCCAAACTCGAGCGATGCCGAGTCGGCCCAGGCGGCGTCGGTCGGCGGCTCGGCCGTGGAGAGCAGCCGGCCGTCGACCAGCTCGGAGCGCAGTGTACGCGAGGAGCGCAGCCTCGCGACCCGGGGACGGGAATGGCTTTTCGGCAAGCACTAGGGGAAAATGAAAAGCTTGAAGGGGAAAATGAAAGAGAAAATGAAAAGCTTGAAGGAAAGCAGGAAGAAGAAGAAAGCGAAGAAAGCGAAGAAATGCTTGAAGACGAAGGAAGTAAAGCAACGCTTGAAGACCAAGTTGAGGAGGTGGCTGCAAGATGCGGCTGTTCCGCCGGTGCAACCGGGAACAGGGTTCACGTGGCCCAAAACGGCGGAAAAGGGCAACCCAATCCCCTAGGCACCGCCTGTTGGCTGGCGACGATTTCCTTTTCTGTCTATTTCCTCGGTGTGCGTCTCTCTCGACATGGCGGGTTTTCGTTTCACAGCGTGTCTTTTGGGTGGATGCTTGTCGGTTGATGCATTCCACGACGGATTCCCCCTGCTTGTTTGTTTGTTCTATTTGGCCTCCATGAGAGTGTTGTCCTTGCCGCGCGAGAAGCGGCACAGTTAATCAGCGAATATATAGCGATAATGACAGCGTGTGCACGGAAGCAAAAATGAAGAGTGTCGTTGAGACGAGGCTGAGGCTGAAGGATCACATTATGCAGGGCCTAAGCGACCAAAAATGACAGAAAAACGACAAAAAAAAAGACAAAAAAAACGTACAGCAGCGGGTATTCGCTGGTCGTCACCGACCCAACTACTAATCCGCCGATTAGTGGTTTAACTAGGGGAGAGCGGACGGGATCCCGTGCTTTCCACTATCTATGGCCGTACGTGACAGGAGACGTGAGGAGGCGGGTTATATGGCCAGGGATAAGGAGTAACAAGTGCGGGTTTTCGGCCGGGTTGGCCGAGTTTCGGCGGATGAGTCATTCGTTGCGCGTTATCGCGGCGGCGCAGCGCGAAAGAGCGGGAGGAAGCAGACAACTTTCTGCAACCGAGACAGGAGACTGCACGAGACTGAGACAATGCGTTACGAGGAGGAGCCCGAGCGAGCGACGGCTGCCCAGCTGCGGAGTCTGCGGGCACACGTGCCGTACTCGCTGAGTCTGCTGCGGCGACTGCAGACGGCGACGAGTGCGTTTGACCGGGCGACGGTGGGCAAGCGGTCGGCGGGCACGAGCGAATGGGCGCGGGTGCTGTTTGTGTATGAGGACGACGACAAGGCCGAGAAGGACAATACGCAAGCCTTTGCCGCCGCCTACGTCGACCTCTCCAAGGCGCCCGAGACGCAGGTGTGGCTGTATGCGTCGGACGAGGACGGCGACGGCACCGACGACGGCACGGCCGTGCCGCAGGTCGACCGCGGCGCGGCGCTGGCCGCCCGCTGGTCCGCCGCCCGCCAGACGCGCATGCGCTCGCTCGTGGCCGCCCTGCTGCGGCGCGTGCGGGCCCTGGCCGCCGAGCAGGCGCCGCTCCTCGTCGCCGTGGCCACGCACTGCAGCGAGCACATCAAGGTGAATCTGCACGACGGCCTGCGCTACGTGCTGGCCCCCGTCGTCTCGTCCCAGGGCACGCCCCCCGGCGCCACCGGCATCACCGCCGTCTCCTGGGACGCCTACGACCGCTGGCTGTTCCGCGCCGCCGACATGCCGCCGCCCGTGCCCGACGTCAGCAGCGACGACGACACCCTGCTGACCGTGCGCGGCCTCGACCGGCCGCTGCGCTGGGACGTGGTGCGGCAGCCGGACGTGGCGCTGGTCCAGTCGCGCACGCACATTCCGCGGACCGAGTACGTTTTTGTTTCCTCGCTTCGCTCGTTTCTTTTCTTTTCTTTTCCTCGCTTCGCTCGTTTTCTTTTCTTTCTTTCTTTTCTTTACTCGCTTCGCTCGTTTTCTTTTCTTTCTTTCTTTTCTTTACTTGCTTCGCTCGTTTTCTTTTCTTTCTTTCTTTTCTTTACTCGCTTCGCTCGTTTTCTTTTCTCTCCTCTCCTCTCATCGCTTGCTCATTTTTTCTTGTCTTCCTCGCTTCGCTCGTTTTCTTTTCTTTCTTTCTTTCTTTCTTTCCTTCTTTTCCTCGCTCCGCTCGTTTCCTTGTCATAGCTTGCTCCCCTCTCGCTTCGATCGCTTACTCATCTCCCAGAGCAACCCTCATGCTCGTCCCCTCCATCGCCCTCCGTGACGGCAACGTCCTCGTCGCCTGGGCCTTTCTCGGCGTCGACGGCTCCATCTGGACCCTCCACTGCGAAGAGGCCTTCCGCGGCCGCGGCCTCGCCAAGACGCTGTTCGCCCGCCTCATCCGCCTACACAATGGCGTCTTTAGCATCGACACCGGCGTCGACGACGGCTGGTGTCTGGCCGATGTCGCCGCCACCAACCCGCAGAGCCAGGCCGTCTGCCGCAGCATCGGCGGCCGCCGCTACTGGTCGTGCGCCTGGTCCCGCCTCAACCTTGACAGCTTTGGCGCCGACGTGCCCGGGGGGTGGTGATGCGTGGCAGTGTCTGCATGCTTTACAGAAAAGACGAATGACGAAATAGAGATGCATTGGTAGACTTTTTTAGAATTTTAGACCTGTTCCTCTTCGCTCCTTCCGTCGGCTTTTGTCGCGCTTTCCTGCTACGCTTTTGTCTGTCTGTGCACTTCCTCGAGGAAGAACTTGAGGTCGTCGGGCTTGACAAAGGGGGTGATGCCTGGGTTGGGATGTTAGTAAAGTAGAGGCCGGAAGGACGCTGAGGGAGACAGAAAAGACACTGAGAGTAACAAAAACAGCACCAACGCACCGTGTCCCAGGTTCACAATCCAGCCCTGGCGACGCTTGGCCCAGTCGAAGCCGACCACCATGTCGTGCACGGCAGCGGAGATGGCCTCGTGCGAGCCGTAGAGCACGCCCGGGTCGGCGTTGCCCTGCAGGACGACGGGGCGGTCGCCGCGGGTGTGCGAGGCGGCGGCCGGGTCGTGCTGCCACTCGAGCCCGACGACGTCGTAGCCGAGGCTGCAGCAGGCGTCGAGCGCGTACCAGGCGCCCTTGGGAAAGACAATCATGGGCACGCGCGCACAGCCCATCTCGGCGAGCCGCACGGGCAGCGCGCGCGCAATGTGGGCGAGCGCCGGCTGGGCAAACTCGGCAAAGGCCGCCGGCGACAGCTCGCCGGCCCACGAGTCAAAGACCTGCACGGCCTGGGCGCCGGCCCGCACCTGGCGCGCGAGGTGCTCGACGCAGACCTCGGCCAGCTTGTGCAAAATCTGCCGAGACGCCGCCGGGTGCGCGTAGATCCACCGCTTGCTGTGCGCAAACAGCTTGGTGCCGCCGCCCTCGACCATGTAGCAGAACAGCGTCCACGGCGCGCCGCAGAAGCCGATCAGCGGCACCCGCCCCGCCAGCTTCTCGCGCGTCCGCCGGATCGCCGCGTACACGTACTCGAGCTCGTCCGCCGCCGCCGAGACCGGCTTCGCCAGCAGCGCCGCCACCTGCCCGTCGTCCGGGTTCGCCAGCGGCGCCGGGAAGTGCGGCCCCTTCTTGTCCACCATCTCCACCACCATGCCCAGCGCCTGCGGCACCACCAGAATGTCCGAAAAGATAATCGCCGCGTCAATCAGCCCCGCAAACCGCTCAATCGGCTGCAGCGTCAGCGTCGACGCCACCTCGGCATCGCGGCAGCACTCGAAAAAGTCCCGCCCCCCCTTGGCCTCGTGGTACTCGGGCAGGTAGCGGCCGGCTGTCCCGTTGGAACGTCAGCACTTTGGAACGCGTCCCACATGGCCACTCGGGAATCTTCATACCCTGTCGCATCACCCAAATCGGCGGCCGCTCGACCTTTTCGCCTGCGTCCCGTCAGCCTCCCATCCTCTCAACGATCCATTGGCCCTCCTGCGCCTACCCCGTGCTGCCCGCAGGAACAGGTCGTTCTGCGGTGCCGCTGTCGTGTCTGCCATGGTTGTGCAATGGGTCTTGTCAACGGCCGCAGAAAATGCACCGTTGCCCCGCGTCCCATATCAGCACCCGTTTCTTATCCGCGCACCGCCACACTCCACAAATCGTGCGCCACACGTCCCGCACGCTTGCCATTGAGCTGTTGCTGGTTGGTTGTCAAAAATCTCGGCTTCGAATCCCAACGACACAGCCGACGACAGCACACGACCCGGCCCTCGGACACCCTCCCCACGGCCCACGGTTCCACAGTCTGCATCTCCCACAATGCCGCGACCATAGCATCAATCAATTGCTTGCGTCTTTTTTGGTGGCTCCCTCAGACGGGGAGTCTCTCTCCTTGTCCCTCTTTCTCCCCCCTTCTCTCCGCCTCTCCCCCTCCTTTTCCTCGGCCATGATTCCCCGGCCTCGGGTCCACGGCCTCGGCGCCGTGTCCGCGTCCTCGACATCGTCCACCCCCTCCGATGCCGTCTGGATCACCGACGCCCTTCTCGCCGCCGCCCTCGCCCGCCTGCACCTCTGCTGTCGACCCTCCACCCCGGCTCGCCGTTTCGCCAGCAATGTGCCCGGCCCGCTCGAGAGCCGTCGTCGCCTCGGCAAACGCCAGCTGACCGAGATGCACTCGTCTTTGCCCTCCCACCCGGCCCTGTCGCTGCCCATCTGGGCCACCGCCGCCGTGCCCACCACCGTCGATCTCAGCCAGTGGCAGTGGTCCGCGCCGCGTGACGACCACGAGCGTGCCGCCCGCCGTGCTGCCGCCCACGACCGCCGTGCCGCTCGCGATGCCTGGGCCGCTGTGTTCCCGGCCCTGTCCGTACCGCGGTGGCTGGGCGTCGACGAGACGGCGACAATGACAATGACGACCCCGATCTCTTCCACCTCCGCCACGGCCCCCGTCTCGACTCCCACATCTGCGCCGGCTCCCTTTTCTGCGGCCTGTGCCGCCTTCCAGACGCAGCTGCGCCAGGCCACCATCACGCCCGACGACGCTGCCGCCGCTTTGGACCGCCTGTGGCAAGGACGTCCCCCCAACGACCCGACCGCCGGCCCCTCCCTCTTGGCCGCCACCATCGACGGCATCGAACACGCCCCCACACGGCCACTGCCCGCCTGGGGTGCGCTCTTTTGGCGCCGTCTGCTGCTGTGTGCTGCCGAGGTCTGCACCATATCCCCTCCCTCTTCCCTCGCCGCCGACATCTTGCTGGCCGCCCCCCCCGAATTCGTCAGCCCCCTCGACGACCGCGCTCTCGCCCCTCTGCTCGCCGCCGCCGTGTCCTCGTGTGCGTCGGACCAGGTCGACGTCTTGGCTCCTAAACTGGCTGCCGCCTTGCGTGACACTGATGCTGTCGCCATTGTCGAGCCCACCACTCGCCTCCTCCTCGACACCAACCACAGCACCACCGCCCGCCATTGCTGGCTGCTCGTCCTCGCCCACATGCCTCACATCCGCCAAGATGCCCTCTTTGCCGCCGTCGAGACGCTTTCCGGCCCCTCTTCCGCCCTCGCCACTCTCTCCAACGCCGATATCTGCCGCCTGATGTTTGCTCACTGGATCAGCCGCGGCTACGTCCGTTCACCCACCCGCTACCAGTTCCGCGCCTTGGTGAACTTCGCCAACAGCAACACCTCTGAAGATGTCGCGCTCGCCGCCGCCACCTTTGTCGTCTTCCGCGCCCGCTACAGCCACGAGAGAACCGTCGCCCTCTTGATGGGCCTTGCGCGCTGTCTGCACCTGTTCGGCCGCGATGCCAATGCCGAGCTCGTCGACTCCGTCGAGGCTCTGGCCCGCCTCGTGTCGTCGTCCACCACCTCCACCTTGTGCACAGCGCCTCTCCCCAATGCCTACCTCCGGGCTATCGCCTGGACCACCGACGACGTGTACTGCGCCCTCCGCCTCCACGCGCTATACGTCCACACCACCGGGAGCGTCGACCCTGCCTCCGACGCCTCCTGGAGCGTCTCCTTCTGGGACAAGTTTGCCGACCGCCTGGCCGCCGCCTTGGACCGCCGAGACGTTACCCCGGACCAGGTCGCCTTTGCCCTCAACCTGTCCTGTGGCTGGAAGAAGAACAGGGCCCGCTTTGCCACCGCATCCCCCCGGCCTCTCTCCTCCGTCTCTTCCTCCTCGCTCCTCAGTCGGCCCACCCTCGCCCTTGTCGACAAGCTCATCACCTATTTCGCCCTGTCGCCCGACCTTTCGCCTCGTCAGGCCCTGCGTGGCGTCGAACAGTGCCGCGCCTTTTTGAGCCGCCATCGTGCGCCTGTGGACCCCGTCGATGGAGACTCGGCTTCTACCTCATTCGCCCTCCGTGCCTTGTTCCACCTCGTCACCCGCGATCTCGCCGATTCCCGGCCCGGTCGGACTGCCCGCTTGCGCTGGCTGGTCTCCGTCGTCGAGCGTGAACACGGCCCCGTCAAGGCAGCCGCGAGTGCACATGCGCTCGCCCGCTGGCGCGCTGCCGCCATCGAGGCCCACAACCAGTCCTTCAACGACATGTCGCCTTATCCAGCCGATTTCGATCCTCACGAAATCACGTGACAAACTAGTCGCTCCAGACCGCTTGCGCACAAAACCACCGCCATCGCCATCGTGCTGTGCCACAGAAGCGGCGGGGTCAGACCGTGTCACACGGCAGGATGCGTCTCTTGGCGCCCGTGAAGACTCTGCTTGTCTGCCGCCGTCGTTGGGAAGAGGGAACCAGGAAGCGAGGAGGAGCCGCGATTTGCCTCCTATAGTTGGCACGTAGGTTGCCACATAGGTTGCCACATGGGTTGCCTCAAAAGCCCGGCGTCGTGTTGATTCTCTGGATATCTGCCGGTCGGTCGTCTTGGCATGGGCTGTGTCTCTGTGTCCGGTAGCCGTTCGTCCGATCTCTGAGCCGGAGTCTTGCCATTAGATAGGACAGCTGCCCCAAACCATGCAAAGCAAATCAACACAAACTGTGTGTGCACCCGTTGTCTCGCTCTTCCAGTGTCTATCCGTCTCCAATCTGTGTGTCTGTGACTGGATCGCGAAGCCCACCGGCCGCCCGCTGGCTGCCTTGCCCCAACGAGCAAAAGAACAACTTGCCATACCCGCCACTTTGCGCGGGAACATGCGTGCCTCTGGCGGTCTCGAGAAGCGAGCTGGGCGAGACACAGGCCTCTCTGGATCTCGTCCCACCTCTTTCGCTCCCACGATCCCATCACTGCCGTCACTCAAATTGGCGCCCCCTCTCCCCCGGTCCCTGTCCTTCTCGCTCCCACGTACATCTCTTGTTACGCAGGCTCAGCTGGCGTTCGGTGAGCCTCGCATCGACGCCTTCCCATAGGCTCCTGTCTCGGTAGTGGTGGTTAGTACACATGGCCCTGGGTGAAGCCGAGGCCCGGGCCTGCATGTGGCTGTTGTGCTTGCTTGTGGTAGTTGTCTGCGCAGCCACCCAGATTGCAAGGGGTGCGATCGGTATAGGAGTACAAGGGGAAGGAAGTGGGTGGGAAAAGATAAAAGAGGATAGGCCAGAAGAAAGGAAAATACAAAATGAAAGCAAACCGAATAAAAAATAGACAGAATAGACCGAATTAAATATTGAAGATAAAAAACGACAAAGACAAAGACAAAGACAATGACAAAGTGACACGCATTTCTGTCAGTGTCTCGTAGCCAGCACCCACACGCTCCTCACCGTGAGCGCCCTGCTGCCCCAAAAATGACACGTCGGGCTTGCTTGATCTCTGTCCGACGCTCATCGGCGAAGCGTTATCACCACACTACCCCGGACCGGCCTGGAGCCACAACAACAGGCCGTTCAGTGACACAGAGACAAGAACCACGCCGCATAGTAGGACTGCTGCAGCTTTTGCCGAGATATGCCGAGCCGTCCTCGTTTTTCAGTGTGTTTTGTGTATTCTTTGTCGTGCAGCCTGCCAAAGCATCCCCCCTTTTCTTCTTTTTTTTCCTCCACGAATGGGTCAGCTCTGCATACTTGTACCCGCACGGGTGTACACGCATCTCATTTTGCCCTGCCACGCCCACACAAGGTGCCCTGTGTTGCCTTTTGTGTCGTGTTGTGCCCTTTTTGTTTCATTTTGCCTTCAGCTGATTTTTTTTCTCAAAAGTCTGCTGTTTTGATCTTGTTTCTGTCATTTTCCCAGTTTCCCTCTTCCGTCGCTCGACTGCAAACATGGACTGGCGGACGCATCCTCTGGGACATGCGCCGGCAGCCCCAAGCCGCCTCGGCCGGCAGCCAGCGAGCAAACTGACGTCGGAAAAGGCGCTGGCCGGCGGCACTGAGCTGGGTCCTATGAAGGCAGCCGTGGTCAAGCAAGAGGCGGTCGCTGACATGGCGGGCTTTTCGGCTCTCACCGGCTTCGCCAGCCATCACGGCGACTTTGGCCTTGCCGAGGACGCGTATGGCTTTTCGGGCCACGGCTACATGGCCCCAGACAGCAGCGTCCGGGCGACGACGGTCTCTGCGACGAACGGCACGGCCGAGTCGGAGCCGGCAGCGTCGGCCACCAAGAGACGCATGCGGTCCATCAAGTCGTGTCTGGAGTGCCGCCGCCGCAAGCTCAAGTGCACAAAGTCACAGCCGTGCCGCAACTGCGCAAAGGCCGACCGGCTGTGCCTCTACTTGGGCCAAGACCTAGACGCGCTCAGCAAGATGCAGATCAACGGGATCAAGGAAAAGGTCGCGTGGCTGGAGCGGGAGCTGGAAAAGACGGCGCGCAGCCAGCAGCGCGCACAGCCAGACGTGCCATCGCCCGAGACACCCGAGGGGGCATCACGACAGCCGCACACCGGCGTGTCAATGGCATCGGGCGTCTCGCCGCTGCTGATGGCGGCTGAGGCCGTGGCACATCTCGAGCCGTCGCCGCTGGTGGCCGAAGAAGTGGTGTATGAAGGGTTGGGATACGACGATGACGAGGAGGAGGACGACGACGAAGACGAAGACGAGGACGAAGACGAGGACGACGAGGATGAGCGAGGCGATCCAGAGGTCACGGGTTCCGATTTTGATTTCAGCGTCGATCCGTTTGGCTATCCGCAGAGAATGGACCTGCAGCGGGACGAGGACGAGGACGAGGGCGGCGGGACGTCGGCCAACGATATGATTGATCTGGGCATCCGCGTGGGCCGGATGCGGATCACGGAGCGGATCGGCGGACTGAACCGGCCGCGGCTGGCCGAGGAGGTGAGGCGCGGAAACGTCGAGGGATGGAGCCGTTTGCTGACAGCCGCCGACAGATCAAGATGGGACTCTCGGGCCAGGGCGGCCAGGGGCGTGCGGGTGGCGGCGACGGTGGTGCGGACTCGAGCGACGAGGACGACGCGAGACGGCAACACGGCTGTGCCGCCGCGGCTGCCGGCGGCACGGTGCCCGACTTTTTGCTGCCGTCGGACGACTACATCACGCCGGCCGGCAATCTGTGCTGCGGCCCGCGCCTGCCGGTGCAGCCGCTGGCGCAGCTGTTGCCGGCGCCGGACGTGTGTCGTCGTCTGGGCCGGCGGTATCGGACGTCGGTGCACCCGGTGGCGCCGTGTCTGCACTGGCCGTCGTTTGCGCCGCTGATGGCGGGGTTCCTGGCCGAAGCGGCGGGCGGTGGACGCGGCCCCCTGGGCTCCCATGGCTCCCTTGGCTCCCTTGGCCCCCTTGGACGGCCGCCACGGCCGCCACGGCCGTCGCTGCAGGCGCTCGTGTTTGCGGTGCTGTTCGCGGCCGCCGTGGCCACGGACGAGGGCGAGGCGGCCGAGATGGCCGAGGGCGGGCGGCCGCAGCTGGTGCGCGCCGTCCAGGCGGGCCTCGAGACGTCGCTGACGGCGGCGGACTTTCTGCGCACGACCCGCATCGAGACGCTGCAGGCGTTTGTGCTGTACCTGGTGACGCTGTGCCGCGCCGAGGTGTCGCGCACCCACTCGGTCCTCGTCGGCGCGGCCATCCGCATGGCCGAGTGCATGGGCCTGCACCGCGACGGCGAGGCCTTTGGGCTCACGCCCCTCGAGGTCCACGTGCGTCGTCTGCTGTGGCACCAGCTGTGCTTCCTCGACATCCGCACCTGCGAGGCCCAGGGTCCCCGTCCGGCCATCCGCACCGAGGACTATGACACCCGTCTGCCCCGCAACTGCCGCGAGGAGGACCTCCGGCTCTCGGCCACGTCCACCTCCACGTCCACGTCCAGCCGCCGCTGGACCCCCATGCTGCTGCCCGTCATCCGCTTCGAGGTCAACGAGATGATGCGTGTCGTCTGGAACGAGCGCCGCCGGCTCGAGGCCCGCCGCACCTCGCTCGCCGCCGTCATGACCCGCGTCGAGCAGTTCCGCCGCCAGATCTTTGCAAAGTACGAGCCCCTGCTCGCCGCCGACGACAACGACGCCCGCTCTGCCGTCGCCCGCCGCTATGCCCGCCTCGTCCTGCAGCTGCTCGTCTTTCGTCTGCACGTCATGGTCCTCCACCCCTACCACTCCAACACGTCCACGCCCCTGCCCGACGACCTCACGTCCATCCTGCTCATGAGCGGCGTCATGATCGTCGAGACCGCCGCCCAGCTCGAGACCAACCCCGACTTTGGCCCCTGGCGCTGGTACCGCGGCGCCTACCAGCAGTACCAGGTCGCCCTGCTGCTGGCCACCGAGGTCTTTTTCCGCCCCGACTCGCCCTTCCACGTCCGCATCTGGCGCTGTCTGCACTTTGTCTTTGACGTCGACCCGGCCCGCCCCAGCCACGAGAAGAGCAAGGCCATCCTGCGCGAGATCATGCACAAGACCACCGTCTACACCCAGCAGCGCCGCATGCGCGCGCCCACCAGCATCGCCCAGGCCGTGCCCGATCGCCAGGCCGTCCGTCCGCCCGCCGGCGTCGAGCTGCCAGCCTCGAATACGATGCCCATTCGCACCGCCTTGAAACGGCCGTCTGGACCCGCAAGCGAGCCGTCGTCGCTGCCGTCGTCGCTGCCGCCATCGCTGCCGTCGTTGCCACCACCGCCTCCTCCGGTCGACCGCCACCCGCAGCCACGGCCGGACCGACGGCCCCCGCCACAGCCCCAGCAGCTCGTGCAGGAACACTGGGCTTCCGAGCTGCCGCCGTCGCATCTTGTTGCCCATCGTCCACAGCCCATGGCCGTCGACCTGGTTGGCCTGCTGCCGCCCGCCCTGCCGTCGTCGGCCGTGCTGCCCTCCCACCCGCCCATCTCGGCACCGTCGCCTTCCTTTGCGGCCCCAAACATGGTCTTTGCCGGCGTCACCAACGGCGAGGCCCTCTGGGGCTTGCCCCAGAGCGTGCCCCAGAACCTCCCGGCCGGCATGGACAGCCCCGACGGCTTCTCCAACGGTCTCGGCGGCCATGTGGACCCGGCCTTTTTTGCACCGCCCGTGCATCCGGCACACCCACCGCTGCAGAGCATGGAGGGCTTGATCTGGGTGAGTGCAGTGGTTTCTTGTGGTTTTCTCGATTGCTGCAGTCTTTTCGATTTTCCAATCATTTCTTTCCTCTATCCGGTTGGTCCTTTCTAACAGCCCAGGATGAATTCGAAAACGTGTTTGCGCCGCAGTTCTAGCCAACAGACAAAGGCGTGGCCACGTACGACAGGTTGATCAAATCTCGATGGTCAAGGTTGGCTTGGATGCTAAATTGGTCTTATTCGTGTCCTTTTGACGCGACTTTCCCTACCGGGTCCTTTGCTCTTTCCTCTTTCCGCTTTCCTCTACCATTCCGCACCTTCCCTTGCTCCTCATATGCAACCACGCTTTTAGATAGTTTGAAGCAGTTCTTTGTCAGTTAGTCGACCTAGCATACATGTCTACAGACACGTCTCGACGATTTCCTCTTCCACCCCCGGAAACGCTTGACAGAAAAATATGGAGAAAACGCCTCGTACATTGGCCGGCCCTGATTTACCTCTCGTCTGAGAGATCTCCCTTTTCCTGCCCAGTTCCAGTTCAGTCCACCCCGCTCTCGCTTTTCACATGTTGTAGTACTAGAGAAAGAAAAAAAGGGGTCTAAAGAAAAGTGGCCTGCAAGCTCACTTGTGAAAAGAAGGAAGAAAAACAGAAAAAACAGAAAAAAGAACAAAAGAGAAAAAAAAGGCTCGCTCGCCAGCCCCCCCTCTTGTGTATCAGGGGAGCCCGTCTCGCAAACACGGACGTCGTTTTCGACGCCCCAAAGAATGTATTCCAAAAAGGAAAAAAAAGGAAAAAAAAGGCCACAAGGCTGTCTTGGGCTCTGTCCGTCTACCGGCGTTTCTTCTTCTTCTTGGCTGCCAAATTGGCCACGTGCTCCAACACTTGAGCCCGGCTGCGGCCCCTCTAGGAATCAGCCAGCTTGGCAAAGTGCTTGGACCAGATCCAGCCAACCAGCTCGCCGGGGTCGTCCTGGTTCTTGGCCAGCCACAGCTCTCCCTTTTCGGCAATGACATCGAAAATCTGTCGGTTAGCAAAGGAAACAAGTACACCAGACGGTCAAAAGCACACGTACCTCTCCTGCCTGGTACGTCAGATACGGGTACCCGGCCTCATGCTTCGTCTCAATGTTGAACTCGAACAGCGACGCCGCCAGCCAGAGCACATGGTACCGGCTGCCTCCATGGCCGCCGTGACCGCCGTGACCGCCGTGACCGCCATGGCCATGACCACCATGGCCGCCGTGCTGCGACGACGCGTTGGCCGACGGCCGCTCCCGCGACGACGCCCGCGACGACAGCCGGCTGGCGGCGTGGTCGCCCAAGCCGCCACCGACCATGCCGCTGCCGACCATGGCTGCCATCATGCCGGCGCCCAGTGCCGCCATGGACGGCGACGGCGCCTCGTCCTGCATCGGGAGCGCCGAGTGGAAGAGGCCCGAGAACCGCCGGCTGCTGCTGCCGCCGCCGCCGCCGCCTGTGACGCTCTCGCCCGTCGTGCTGGCTGCGTACTGGTGGGCCGAGTTGTAGGTCGAGGAGGAGTCGCGCCGCGTCGCCATCTGCAGGGCCGCGGCCATGCTGTTCTGCAGCACCGGGGGCTGGAGCTGGGATTGCGGTGGCACTTGCAAGGGTTGCACTGGTTGCACTGATTGCGGCGGCTGCGGCGGTTGTGGCGGTTGCAGTGTCGGTGGCGCCAGGGGCTGGTGGCCGTACAGGCTGGAGTCGATGCTGGGTCGCGGCGGCGCCGCACCGTTCGAGTCGTAGCTGCGGCCGGTGCCCGGACGAACGAGGCCGACGCCGCCGTTGGCCACGCCCATCGAGGCCGACGACCGCGCCAACGACTCGGCCTGGTGGCCGGGCGTGATGGGCGAGCCCGAGCCGCCGCGCGCATGGCCGTTGGAGTGCAGGGCGCCGTAGTAGTCGTTGCGGTAGTAGTACTGGGCCGGGCCGTGGCTGGGGGGCGCCGTGGAGGCGAGGGTCGACTGCGATGGCGCCTGGGACTGCGACTGAAAAGACGACGCCGGCGAGCCCAGCCCAAACTGGCCGCTGCCGCGACGGCCGGCCTCGGGCGTGGCCAGCGAGTGGGCGCTGTCGCTGTGGATGGAGCCGCCGCGGACCCGCGACGACGAGGCCACGTCGGACGGCCGCGAGCGCGTGCGCGCCATGGCGCTGCCGCTGCCGTCCTTGCCGAGCAGCGTCAGGTTCTGCTGAATGTGCTCCTCCATGTCGCGGAACTCGCGCGCAAACGTGGCCACAATGTCGGCAATCTCCGGCACAGCCGCCGCCGCCGCCGCCGCCGCCGGCTGCTGCTCCTCCAGCACCAGCCGCACCTTTTCCTTCCAGATGGCGTACCACCGCACCTGGATCGTCACCAGGTTGCCCAGGCAGATGTTGCCAATCTTTTCCGTGTTGGCCGACAGCAGCGGCAGCTCCCGCTTGAGCGCCTCGTTGAGCGCCTCGTACTGTTCCACCTGCTCGGCCAGCTGCTTGTCCACCTTCTTGCCGCCCTTCTTGAGCTGGGCCGCCCGCTCGTAGTCGACGCGGCGGCGGGCCCGCTTCTTCATCGCCAGGCTCGGGTTGCCGTAGCACTTGATCACCTGTTCAAACGGCTCGATCACGTGCTTGCGCACCTGCGCCAGATGCTGCTCCAGCGCCACCTTTTCCATGTCCCGCATCGACACGTTGAACCGCGCCCACTTGCTCTCCAGCTCCGGGTACGGCCCCGGCTGCAGCCGCATGATCAGCTCCATGGCCGACAGCAGCTGCAGGAACTCGTGCACGTACGCCGTCACCTGGCGCGTGTAAAACTCCACGTCCCGCAGCACCACCTGCAGCCGCAGATAGTCGTCGCCAAACTTCTCGTTGAGCTTGGTGTACTCGCCGTCCTCGACCGGCCGGCTGCTCGACGCCTGCAGCTTGTCGACCCGCTTGCCAAACGCCCGCGCAAAGCCTGCCCGCACGTCCGACTCCTTGCGCTTGCGGCCCACAATCTGGCCCACCAGCTCAAAGTTCTTCTTGGTCTTGTTGATGTCCAGGATCGCCGTCTCCAGCGCCGTGCGCGCCACCATCAGCCCCGGCCGGTCCGGGTGGTCCCCCGGCGTGTACTGCAGCAGCTGGCTGATCAGGTTCGGGTACTTGGTGATGCGCTGCATCGGCTTGATCAGCAGCGAGTCCAGGTTCCACGCCGCCGTCAGGTCCTTGGCCACCTCGTTGCACTCGTTCAGCCACACCGCCACCGTCGGGTCCTCCTGGATCTGGATCAGCCGCTTCGCCGCGTTGTCGCTGCTGCGCAGAAAGCCCTCGTGCGCCACCCGCATCTGCTCAATGTTGCGTCGGAACACCGGCCCCAGCCGCGTCTGTCGGTCTCGCACATCCTCGTCCGGCTCGCCGCCCAGAGTCACGCTGCCGCCCTCGGACGCCAACGTCGAGCTGCCCGTCGCCGTGTCCGACGCCAGCGAGCCTTCCCGCGGCGCCGGCGACGACCGCCGCGTCCCCTTGGGCGCATACACGCTGGCCACCGCGTCCTTGAGCTGGGCCAGAAAGGTCGTGTGGAAGGCGATGATCTCGTCCGAGTTGCGGAACACCAGCTTGACCGTCTTGTCGTCCAGCTGCGGACACGCCTCGGCCGTGCCCTTGTAGATCTCCTCCACAATGTTCATGTCCCGCACAAACACGGCCTCCGTGTCGATCAGCTCCCGGATCACCATCTTGCGCTGCACCAGCCGCGTCTGCTCCTTGCTCGGTGCCGGCCGCTTCTCGCTGCTGCGCGCGCGTGCCGTCCGGACCGCCGTCGCTGGGTCGCCCGGCCGGTGGCCGGCCGTCCGCTCGTTGTCCACCAGCGTCACGCCGCTGATCGACTGCCGCGCCATGTCGGCCGACGCCCGCTCCGAGGACGCCCGCGGCGTGAACACGGACAGGAGCGGCGATGGCGCCGGCGCGTCGTCGACGGTCGAGGTGAACGAGCACTGGTCGTCGCGCAGCGCCATGCCCTGCATGTAGCTGTTCGGCCGCGACGAGTCGTAGTAGGCGCTCGACGAGCTGGGCCGTCCGCCGGCCTCGACCGACGAGTCGCGTCCCTCGGACGGCACTGGGATCGGCGGCGGGTCGTGGTCCGGCCGCGCCGGCGTGTGCAGCGTCTCGCTGGCGGCGTACGGGACGTAAAAGTGGGAGCCCGTGTCGACCTCGGGCAGGTGGTGGCGGTGGGCACGCTGGGGGTGCTGCTGACTTTGAGTATTTTGCGCATTTTGCGCATTTTGCGCATTTTGCGCATTTTGCGCATTTTGCGCATTCAGACCATTTTGAGCATTTTGAGCGTGTTGAGCATGAAGAGCATGAGCATGCTGGGGGTGCGCCGCCGCGGCACTGTCAAACGACGCCTCCAGCGACGAGACGCCCGTGCTCTCCACGTCGGGGATCTCGCTGCAGTCGTCGTTCTGCTCCGACGCATCCGCGTACGAGTCCGGCCGCGACTCGGGCTGGTACGTGCTCCGCAGCCGCTGGCTGCGTCGGTGCCGCATGTGTGCCGGATGCGTCGCCGACCCGACGGCCTGGCCGCGCAGCACCGAGTCGAGGCTGCTGTTGTAGTTGGTCGAGGCCGTCGCGAGCTCGCGTGCCGCCAGATATTCGCGTGCGTCTGCGCTCTCCACCGAAAAGTCGGTCCACCCCGACTGCTGGCTCAGCCGGTTGGCCGGCGACAGCAGCGGCGGCACATTCAGACTGTTGGACGTGTCGGGCGTCCGTTGCGGCTCGCCGCCCGAGCCCGGCTGGGCGTCGTCCGACACCTCCGACGACGCAAAGGCCGAGTCGTGCAGCCCCCAGCCATGCTCCCGGAGGCTGGGGCCCGTATAAAAGTCCTCGACCGCGTCGAGTCGCGTGAAGTCCGGCGAGGCGCGGCGACTGTCTCGTTGCGACAATGGCGCGGGCGCGTGATGGGTCTCGCGGCTGAGGATCGTGACAAACGTGTGGTTCGACTCTGACCGGAACGGCTGTGGCTCGTACTCGGTCGGGTTGCTCTGCACCAGCAGGCTCTCCTCGACGTCTTCTGCGGTGCCGGTCGTCACGCCCAGGCCGGTGCCAGTGCTGTCAGGCTCCTCGTCGGTCGCGTTGATAATGGGGATGTCCAGTGTGACCTCCTCGTTCAGTCGCTGGGGCTGTGGCTGTGGCTGCGGTCGTCGGGGCGTCTCGTGCTCGTGCTCGTATTCGTGCTCGGCTGCCTGGTCGCGCTGGGGGCTGTCAAAGATATCCGCCTCCATCTGGGACGAGTCCAAAATCGGCGTGACCGGCCGGCTGTCGTCGCTGTCCTCGTGGAACGAACCCGGGATCGAGCTGACAATCGACGAAACGACAGTGTCTGCCGAGTCTCCTAGGTCTCCTGAGTCTCCTGGGTCTCCTGGGCCTGCTGGGTCGGCTAGGTCAATCACACTCCCGTGGTCCGAAGCTTCGAGGCTGATGCGCACAGACGGGCTTTCGGTCTCGACTGCGATCGTAATCGGGTACTCGTATTTGGGCTCGTAGTAAGCCGTCTGGAAGAGATTTCCATCACTTTCGGTGGTTGTTGTTGTTGTTGTTGTTGTTGGGAAGTGGATTTCGGGCGCCGACACATCAAAGGGCGAGCGGTATTCGGCTCTTTCGTGGACAGTGCTGCCTCGCGTCTCCTGGGGTTGTAGAGGCGACAGGAACGCCGCGTCCAGCACGGGTTCCGCCGCGGGCATGTCCGTCTGCGCCTCGTTGTCGAATTCGGTGACGCCCGACTGCATCGAAATCGCCGACAGCGGCGGCTCCTCGTACAAGCTGGCCGTCTTGCGTGGTGGCGAGTCCAACGACGGCAGGTCGGGAAAGGTGCCTGGAATGCCGAGTGTGGGGGAGTCCTGCTCGCTCGGCGGATCGGTTTCCTCGTCGGGCATTTCGGTCACGATCTTGAGCGTTGGCACCACCAGCGGCTCTCGCGCCACGGGCGTCGTCGGCCGCTCCACCGGCGTGTCTGCCACTGCACTGGGCGTCGTTTCAGGGGGCACCGGCTCTGCAGGTGCGACGTCCGGAACGGTTGGGGCGATCGGGGCCTCTGTGGCCATAGTCGAAGCAGCCGGAGCCACCGAGGGGGCCGGGGGGACCGAGACAGTCGCGAGAACTGGGAGAATCTCGCGGACAGAGGGAACTCTGTGGATGGCGGGAATCGGCGGAACCGGGGGAACCGTGGGAGTCTGGTACACCAGAGGCGCCTCGGCGACGGGCACGACCGGGCTGACTGGGCCCAGATGAGGCGTCGACGAAGAGGAGGAGACGGCCGAGGTCATGGACACGGTCGAGGAGGCGACCCGACTGGCTTCCGACTGCGCCCGCACGGCCACTTCGGCCATGGCCTTGGCCCGGGCTGCCGTGTCGAGTTCCTTTTTGCGTTTCTCGGCCGCGGCCTGCCGCGTCGCCTTGGCCTCGTTTTCGCGGATCGACTTGCTGTAGGCCAGCCGGATCGTCTCTCGGCGGCGAGCAAAGTCAATGGGCCCCACGTCAATCTTGCGCCGCCGCGCCTCGGCCTCCTCCTGCCGTGCCTGGGACGACCGCGTGCTGGCGAGGGCGGACGACATTTTGCCGGTGCGGGAGGCGGCCGACGAGGACGACGAGCCCGCGTGCGCCGACGACACGGGCTGCCGCGGCCGCGAGCTGCGCAGCGTCGGCGACAGCTTGGCCGTCGGGCCGTTGCCGTTGCCGTACGCGTTGAGCCGCGTGCCGGGCGGCGAGGCGATGCGCGAGGCCGGCAGCTGCTTGCGGGCGGCCGGCGTGGCGGCGGGCTTGGGCCGTGCTGCCGCGGCCGTCGACGTCGGCGTGGGCGCCCGTCGGGCCGGTGCCTTGGCGTTGCCGAGCGAGACGGGCGGCGCGTGCAGCTCGCGGGCGGTCCGGCTGGCCGGTCGTCGCGTCACCAGGGTCGTGGTGGCGGGCGAGTTGGGCCGGCTCGAGGTCGGACTGGTAAAGGCCAGCGGGTCGCCCACGGCCCGCTTCACGGACAGGGGCAGACGCGAGGTGGGCGAGGTGGGCGATATCGGTGAGATGGGCGAGATGGGCGAGATGGGCGAGGTCGGCCGGGACGATTCGGACGGCTGCTGTCGGCTGTGGTTGACGACGGAGACGGGCGGATGATCGAGGGCCCGGGGGTGGTATCGCGGCTTGGAGCCGGCCAGGTCGCTGTGGGCCCGGCTGTGGCTCGCCGGGATGCGAGTGGCGCGGCCGGTGGGATGTGGCCGGCCGTGGGCAGCCGCCACGGTGATCTCGGGGTCGGCTGCGGCCGTCGGCGAGGGGGCGTTGCGATACCAGTCCGTGGGCGACGACGGCTCCACGTCGACGACGGTCTCGGACAGGGATCGCGAAAACACGCGTCCCGGGTACACGCTCGACTCGGACGTGCGGCGGGGACGGACGTCTTGGATGCCAAAGCCGATGGCCAGCGGCCGGTCGGCCTCGTCGGACAGGATCTCGCCAAAGAGCAGGCCCTGGGCGCGGGGCGGTCGCGGCGGTGGCGAGGCCATCCGACGGGCGGCTGCCCGCGGCGGTGACAGAGGCGAGGGCGAGCCGGGCTTGGACCCGGGCGGCTCGTGGCGGGCTCGCGATGCAGCCGGCTCGACGCGTGGTTTGGCGATGCGGCTGGCAAACGACTGCGGGCTTTTCTCCCTGTACACCGCCGGGCCGGGCAGGCGGCCATTGGGGCTCTTGAGGCGAGCAGCTGCGGCGTTGGTGGTGCCGGCCGCGGAGCCGGAAGAAGGAAAGCGGCCTCGCACCGTCGAGTGGGCGGCCGAGGACGGCCGAAACGCTGGGCCCGAAGAGGCCGGCGGCACGGCGATCTGGTCAAATCGCTTCTTGAGGTCTTTGACGCTGGTGGTCCGAGCCGCGGCGGCGGCGGCCGCACGGGTGTGAGCCAGACTGACCGAGTTGGCCGGCAGGGCGGACGGGTTGGTCGTCGTGCGGCTGTCGAGGGGGCTCGAGACAGACCGGTTGCCGCGGAAGCCGGGATTCAGGCCGTTGGGCGGACGCCGCGAGGCCACCGTCGTCTGCCGAGGGCCAGTCGCCGCAGGAGCCATGTCATCGTCTTGTTCGGCGGCAGGCAAGCAGAAAGGGGCGTCGGTCTGGCGGAAGCCGCGGTAAAAGTCGACGGGATCGACGGGGTCGGAGCCCGCGTTGGCGTGGTCGGACAGGCTCTCGAGGACGGGGGGGGGGGGATCTAGGGCGGCGACATGGAAGGAGATGGGTGGCAGCAGCGCGGGCGGGAACGAGGGTGCGGTGGTCGACAGTGTCGGCGGAGGCGGTGGCGGCGGTGGTGGTGGTGGCAGTCGTGGCGAGAGTGGGACGACGACGTCGTGGTCGTGGTCGTGGTCGGGATAGAGAGGAAACCGCGGCAGCGGCGGTGGGCCAGAGCGGCGGTCGGCGTAGTCGTAGGCGTCAAACACGTCAAACACGTCAAACGAGCGGCCGTGGGCGTCGACGACGTGGTCGTAGTCGTAGACGCGGTGGTGGAGGTCGAGGTCGAGGTGGTGGTCGAGGTCGTTTTGGTAGTGGTGGACGTGATCGTGGACGGGATCGGGGACGGGATCGAGGGCGTGCTCGCGCTCGTGCTCGTGCTCGTGCTCGTGGTCAGGATGGTCGAGGTGGAGGTGCCGAGGGGCCTCGTCTCGATGACCGCCGTCCATGGCTGGCTGGACATTTAGGCTCGCGGCCAGCCTCGAGCGTCGCAGCGGTCGGCCAGTGTTGCAACAGCCCAGGGGGTGGCCGTAGCGGTGGCCGTACCTGTGGCGATCGGCAAAGGGGATGGGCAAGGGCAAGCGCGCGCGGATGGCAGACGACAACGGAGAGAGTGGGCGGTCAGGAAAGGATCGAAATCGAAACACATGTCGATATGGGGGGAGGGGGGGGGGGCGGGCTGGCTGGCTGGCTGGCTGGCCTGGTCCTCTCTGGTCTGGGGTGGGTTTCGACGTCGTCCTGGTCCAGTTGTGACCACGCCTCGAAATCTGGACAAGGGAAGGCAGTTGAAACGGAAATGGGGGGCCGGGAACCAGCAACCAGCGCGGAAAGCTGTCTGCCCACAAACGCCACAAGGGCCACAAGGGCCACCCCAAAAACCAAAACACACACCCCCAAACAGAGAAGCCACGCACCGCCCAGAAAAAAAAAATCCGCTGGCCAACAGCGCTCCCCGGTGGACCCTTCCCCCCCCCGGGACAGGGGGGTGTGGCTGATTTCGCTGGCTGGGCCGCGGCCAACACTGCGGGGCCGGGGGGGGGAGCAAAGGGAGAGACTGAGAGACAGAGCTGCCCGTGCTGCCCGTGCTGCCCCATCCCACCGCTCTCTCGACTTTTTGGTGCGGCCTTAACAGCAACTTTTGCGAGCTAGCGTGCTGTTGTGCAGATGCGCCACGTCGACGGGAGTGGGCGCGACGTTTTTTTTTTTTTTTTTTTTACTCTACTCCTGTGCCGTTTTTCTGTGCCGTTTTCTGTCCCGTCTTTTTTCTCCCCCAAAAGTCCGCCCCGTCTGCCTTGTCCCTGGATGGAAGAATACGATGCTTACGAGTACGGAGTACGGCATCCGAACGGCCAAGAGCTGTGCAAAGCCCAGAGCTCGTACTCCGTATTCGTATCGTGTATTGTGATTCCTCGTGGCCCTTCTCCCTTCCTCAGCCACTAATTATAAGTACCCGGGCCGACCAACGCCTTTTTTTTTCTCGCCGCTCCCTGTCGATCGCTCGGCTCAATCGACTGGCCAGAATGGATCGACTCTGCCGCCTTTGTGCTTCGCGGCTAATCCATGCTGGCCACTCGTTCAACCACCCCCTTTTCCCTCTGCCAGCGTGCGTCTTGCGTCTTGTGTCTTGCGACTTGCGTTCGTCCTGCTCACCGTCCCTGTCACTTGTCCATTCCTCGTTCCACGACCCGGTGCCGCACATCTGCATCCTCGTCGCTCAACGTCCTCGTATCTTACTCGTATATGCTCGTCGTCCCATGGCTGCATCCCCTGTCCCTCTGTGCTGTCGTATTCCGTACTCCGTACTCGTACAGCCCAATGGAACGCTTCCCCCTTCCATCGTATTTCCATTTAATGCCACCAATCGCCCTGGCGGTACTGTTTGCCCGCCCAATGGCACTCTGCTACGTGCCCCTGGGCCGCCCGCAGCGCCACCGTGCGGCTAAAAATACCCGACACCGTCTCTGTGTCCTAAGGCCGAACAGCGCACCAGTCCGTACTCGTACTTGTGCGAGCCTGTGCCTGTGGCCCGCCCTCCTCTACCCTCCTCCTCCCTCGCGCCGCCCACCTACCGTGCAACGTCGTGCAGGGGTCATCTGGACTTCTGCGTTCCTTCGTCTCCCTCCTTCCAGTTCGTATGCCCTCCCCCCCCCCGGTCGCACTAACGAGAACGCCGCGCTGAGCTGCGTAAACATCCGTGTCCGTGCTGGCAAGTCCCGCCGGAATCATCCCCGAGACGCCCCTTGGCCCAGGGCAAGATACAGGTGCCAGCACGATACCCATCGTCGTCGCTAGACCATCCGAACCCACTCCACCGAAAGATAGCACTGAACCGCCTGGCCCAAGGCGGCTTGCCTGTGATAGCCTTCGTCTGGTAATTAAAACAAGATTTGCCCGCACCGGAAGTGCTACGCAAGATGCTTATCTCGCCTCCTCCTCGTAAGATACGCATGGAAAAGACTCCTCTCCTTCATTCGCCAGGATGCAAATCCGCCTTCTATCACGCGACGACGCCGATCAACCAAAAGAAAACGTCGCCAATTGCCGCCGCATCCACGTGAGGGTGGGACGCGGCATCACCCCTGGAGACGGGGGAAACAAAGGGCGCCCGGCAAGAAACAACCAACAGAGATAGTATCAGTGATTACTCGCAAATCCAGACTCAGCTGAAGGAGCTTCGCCGGCAATTCTCGCAATCTTTGCTCCGCTTTCCCGTCTAGTGCAAAATCCCCTGTGAGACGCCAAGTCCTGCACTCGCTCCCGATTAGGAAGGAACGCGTCAATTTGACAACGCGCCACCTCGCCTTCCCTTCATTTCGCTGCCGTGTCACGAGATTATTCGCTTACCAATGTGCCTGCGACGTCCTTTGAATCTTGGAGTACCGTACTCCATAAGCATTGCCTCCTATCTCAGCCGACACCCCTGTTCACCGAGTGCGGCGGGACGGTCGGGACGAACGGCTTTTGCGCTCCCTGACACGAGGACACCATCACAGCAGGAATCCGGAATTAGCTGCACAGAGTGCATACGAGCACGGCTCCGAGCCGATCCACTGTTTTTTGTGCATTTTTTTACATTTATCGGCCGATATGTTGCCGTCTGTCCGCGCCTGTCCCAAGCGGAAGAAGTCTGGCGGAGACGACGGCGGCACTGCCGAGACTACGCCCTCTGGCCCACAGAAGAGGCCAAAGCTGGCAACGACTGAGCCGGCCTCGAGATTGAGAGGCCCTGCCGCGAAGCACGAACTGCTGGCTTGCTATTTTCCCCGTGTGCAGACGCTACGAGCCTATCTCTTGCGCCATTTGCCAGCCTCGTCACGCATACGTCGCAAGAAGCTCGGCTCCATTGGCCTGACGGCTGATGCCGGCCCGATCGAGCTGCAACTCTGCAAACTGCTGGACAATGCGCTCGTTGGCTGCCCTGACAAGGGCGACACGCGCAAAGATGACCGTCCATCATTGTCAGATGACCGCCAGCAGCAGCGTCTTGCCTACACCGAGCGCAAGCGGGCTGACGAGTCACTCGTCACCGTCTCCGGTGTCCATGAGGGCGCCTTTTCGCCCCAAGCCGAGGTGAGCGATGGCTGTCTCTGGTGGATTGATATTGTGATATCGTCCCCATCTCACCAATCAGATTGTCGATTTTTCCGTCTGGCTGCTCTTCAAGAGAGCGAAGCAAAACTACCGCGCATCCAAAAAGCTGGGAGCCGTCCCAAAATGGGCCAACGACCTTCCCCGAAATGTGCTGTGCCACGGCTTCCACAGACGCCAAGGACCACTGGCCGTAGACGCCTCAGACCGGCAAAGTCCGTATCCATGCGAGAGCTCCATCCCCAATCTTTACTGCTCCAAACCACCGCAGAACGCCCAGGCTCTCAAAGAGGCGCCATGGCCGCAGCTTCTTGCCCTACTGGGCGCCTCGGGGGAAAAGATCATGCTCGATCTGCTGGTGGACTGCTCCATTTTTCTTCCCATTGAAACGGGCTACGATAACTTTATTCAAGCCGCCGGTGAGTCGACTCATCTCGATCGAAGTACGGGAATCGACAGACTAACTTGAATCGCCACATCAGGCAAGCCATTGTGCGACATGGTGCCGTTCCGTGCGGTTCATTCGCCACAGCGAGTGGTGTGCCCAAATCAAATCGAGAAGAGTCTCTCCGACATCTCCCTTGTCCGATCCCGCATGCTCTACGCCAAGCCGAGCAGCACAGCGAGCGGCTCTGTGCATTTCGGTTTGAACCATATCCGTACGTGGGCACTCTTGACCACCTCGGCCCTTCTCGTCTAACATGGACAGATGTTTTGAACCGCTTCCCTTACCACAAGCGCCCGACCAAGAAGATTCCCGTCGGAGATCTGGCCAATGCGAACAGGAATGACACCATACACGTGATGATGTACATGTTTCCGAGACAGTTTGGCCTTCATAATGTCTTCACATCTGTTGTGGACCGGAACTTGACGGCGCAAAAGTTTCAGGATTACACGCTGCGCGAGAGCGAGATTTCAAGCAAGTTTGCCGGAGGCGATGGAAAGCGTCTGCCCATTCCAAAGAGGCTGAGGGGAAACGCATTTTCTCTTATCGAGAAAATGCGTGTGTTTCACAGTCGGTGCTCTTACTTTGAACTCCTGCAACACTACTGCGCAGTAAGTGAATGTTCTTATCTGTGGCCCCATGTTGATTTCTAACTGCCGTTGCTGCAGGGTGTTGGAAGCGAAAGAATCAATCCGTCCGCTCCAGAAGCCTGCCGTCAAGGTGCTGAGATGTCCCAGTTGCAGACTGAGGTGGCACCAGTTAAGGGCAAAGCCCTGGCCGATGATGAGGCTGTGCCAGCCAAAGACACAGTACCAGCCGAAGACCTCTCATTGGAGGATACGACAAGTAGCAACAGCCCCGCCGAACTTGGCTCGACAGCGATGCAACAGCGGCAAATGCACGGATCCCAAACTGTCAATCCTGGATCGAAACCGAAGAGTGCGGTACCTTTGGTGGATCTTGCTACCCCATTACCCCGGGCCTCGGCCTTCTGTCAAGCAGTGCTTTCAAACGTCGTTCCCAACGAACTCTGGGGCACTGGCGATGCCCAAGTTCACAACAAACGTACGGTCTTGAGAAAGGTCGACCTCTTTGTACGTCTGCGACGGTTCGAGACGCTGAGCTTGCATGACCTGTTGCAAGAAATCAAGGTAAGACGCAACACGCAGAACCTGAAAGCATCCACTTACGCTGCTTTCAGATTGCGGAAATTCCGTGGCTGGCGCCTGCGGGTCTCCAGAACAGCAAGCTGAGCCGGACGGATCTGGAAAAAAGGCGACAGCTGTTTTCCGAGTTCCTGTACTATCTCTTCGACTCCTTTTTAATACCACTTATCCGGAGCAATTTTTACGTCACCGAATCCAGCACCCACAGGAACAAGCTGTTTTACTTTCGCCATGATGTATGGCGGCGCATCACAGAGCCAGCCGTTGCGGATCTCAAGGCAAGGATGTTCGAAGACATTCACCCCGACAAGGCCCTTGAGATTTTGAGATCGAGAAACCTAGCATACGGCCAAATCCGTCTACTTCCCAAGCAGGCCACTGTGCGTCCTATTATTAATATGCGTCGGCGGAATGTCCTCCAGGGAGGGGCGGGCCTTGGCAGCAGCACAAATACGATTTTGGCCCCTGTCCATGCCATGCTCAAACTTGAAATGGTAAGCGACCCCCGGTCTCTTTTCCTGTGGGTTTTAGTGCGCTGACATTGTGCGTCTCCCGTTTAGAAACAGCACCCCGAGCGTCTTGGGGCCGGGGAGTTCTCGGTGGAGGGTCTGTACACAAGGCTAAAGGGATTCAAACAACGCACGTCTGCCGGGTCTCAGCCGGTGTACTACTGTGCCAAGGTGGATGTCAAGTCTGCCTTTGATTCTATACCCCAACGCCCCGTCGTCGAGATGATCAGCAAACTTGCCTCTCACCCGGCCTACCACGTGGACAAACATGTGGAGATGGCCGGCTCCGATCAATGGACCGATGGCACTGTTTTGGCACGTCGGTGGAAGACGGTGGCCTCGTCGGTTGCCGACGCGACTGGGTTCCATGACGCGGTGGAGGGGGAGTTTGCGGCTGGCAAGCGAAGCACGGTGTTTGTGGACTCGGCCTTTCGAAAGGTGTGGGAGGCAGGACTGTTGACTGGTCTGGCCGAGGCCCTCATTCTGGAGAACTTGATCAAAATTGGCAAAAAGCTCTACCGGCAGAAAGTGGGCATTCCGCAGGGGTCGATCCTTTCGTCATTACTCTGCAGCTGCTTTTATGCGGAACTGGAGGCAAAAGAACTGGCATTTCTGGTTGGCGACCAGGGCGACGGCGAGAACGATACGCTTCTGCTGCGCCTGATTGACGACTTCATGCTCGTCACCACAGACCGGAAGAAGGCTGAGCGATTCGTCGAGGTGATGCACCGTGGCCTATTGCAGTACGGCGTTACCGTCAACCCGGACAAGAGCCTTGTGAACTTTGAGATGCATTCAAAAGGAAAGGCCGTTGCCCGCGTCCCTCTGGACGGGTGGTTTCCATATTGCGGTCTATTGATCAACTGCTCGACGCTGGATATTGCCAAGGACTGGGAGACGAAAAAACAAGGTACATACTGCTGTCTTTGCTCACCCATTGTCTTCATCCGGGATCTAACTTTTCCAGTCGTGTTCGACACACTCACGGTTGACTATTCAAGGTCGCCGGGCCGCAATTTCAAGAGAAAGATCATTGGTGCGTACGCCTCTGAAATGTGTGTGTTGCCTCTCTGCTGACCATTTTTCCCAGGCTACTTTGCTATCATGGCTCGCAAGAGGTTCTTCGACACCACGCACAACTCAATACACACTACGCTCTGCAACCTCCACAAGACGTTTAGCGACACTGCCGCCAAGCTGTGGGCCTACAGTCGGTGTATGCCAGCGGACAGCCGGCCAAGCCAGGCGCTAGTTATTGGTGCGTTTGCTTCCACTGGGTCTCATACTCTCCACTGACAGTGGCGCAGGCACGATCCAAGAGCTGCACGACTTTTCGCTTTCCTCTTTTAATGGCCGAGCCGCACGACAGCCCGACTTCCAATTTTCCGTGAAACATACGCAGCTTCGATGGTCTGTTTCTCCAATTTCATCGGTACTACTCCTGCTGACATTGTACAGGCTCTTGCTCCACGCCTTTCTCGGCGTGCTCAAAAAGAAACAGACCGGCTATGCTGGTGTTCTCCAATGGCTCCGTAGCGAGATGCAACAGCTTCAGCACCAAGACCTGCGGTTGCCCAAGGCTCTCATATGTTAAAACATACAATCGAGGAACGTGCCCGCATTGGCCTAATACCACCATTGATGCCGAGTACGAGTAGTAGCGCCACGGCTGGGCGTGAGTCGTTGACTCGTAAGACATGTCGTAGACAAGCGATCCGTATTTTGCTTTAGCGCTTTCGTCGACTAGATCCGTAAGGGTGAATCCCCGGAATACGCCTTACCATTTTAGGAAGTACTTCTCTCATTGGCTGGCTTTCACCGACCTATCGACAGCAGGTAAGAGAGGATCGCGAACTCTGGTCTAGAATGTGCATCAGCATATGACGCCGGAATAAATGGAATTATGTCCGTAAAGTCCAGAGGGAAACAGGGTATAAATGAGGCTCGTCTTCTGTTGAAAGAATGCCGTTTTTGCAACAAACAACCAGAGCCAAATCCAAGCAATAATCTCTGTTTAGTCAACCATCACCAACATGCCTTGCACAACGCACCCCGAGTTCAACGACAAGACGGAGGCCCGAGAGGTCGCCGAAGCATTTGCCCAATACGTCCGCGGGAAGACGATCCTGGTGACAGGCGTCAACCGTAGCGGCCTTGGCTATGCGACTGTTGATGCCTTTGTGAGCAACAGCCGAACCATGGCAGACTACGATGGATGCTGAGCTAAGCTGAGCTGACCCGTCCCGATGCAGGCCTCGCAGTCGCCGCGCCTTTTGATTGTGGCCGGCCGCAGTCCCTCCAAGCTTCAGGAGAGCATTGACGCGCTCAAGGCTGACTTTCCAAACGTCGATTATCGTGCGCTGCGAGTCGACCTCTCCAGCCAAGAGTCGGTGCGCGTCGCGGCGGCCGAGGTGCTGGCGTGGGCCGACGTGGCCGCGATTGACATTATTGTCAACAGCGCGGCCGTCATGCTGTTGCCCGAGCGCACGCTGAGCGTGGATGGCCTCGAGATGCAATTTGCAACCAACCACATTGGGCACTTTCTGCTGACCAATCTGCTCATGCCGAAGCTCATCACGGCCTCGGAGAGCAGCCCCAAGGGCGCGACACGCGTCGTCAATGTCAGTGCGGCGTCGGCCTGGGCCTCGCGCATGCGCTGGAGCGACCTCGGGTTTGAAACGATCAACTCGGAGCTGCCGGCCGTCGAGCAGCCCGACTATGCCATGCAAGAGCTCTGGGGCACCAAGAACGGCAAGGATCTGGCCTACATCCCGATCGAAGGCTACAACCAGAGCAAGGTGGCCAACGTGCTGTTTGGCATTGGCGTGACGCGCAAGCTGTTTGCCAAGCACGGCATCCTCGGTCTCAGCCTGCACCCTGGCGTGATCGAGACGGAGCTGAGCAGAAATGCGGGTCCCGAGGTACTGGAGCACGTCGTCACCATGAAAGACATGGGATTGTTTTCGTTCAAGACGCGGGGCGCAGGCGCGGCCACGTCCGTGCTGGCCGCCCTGGACCCCAAGTTGGGTGACAGCCCCGGCGAGACCAGGGACGGCACGGAAAACTATGGCACGTTTCTCACGGACTGCCAGATCAGCGAGAAGGCCAATGCCTTGGCCGTGTCGAGCTCCGAGGCTGACAGGCTGTGGACCGTGTCCGAGGACCTGGTCAAGCAGACGTTTCCGTGGTAGAAGCTCTGAAATGCTGAGTTGGGGGATACATAGCTAGTCGAGATGGGAGAGTAGATTTATGCACGACTCATATCCCATAAAAAACGCCCGGTTGTGTCGTGTACCTCGTAAACCCAAGGATATGTCGCAATCGCAGCGCGAGCTACTTCCCAACTTTCTAGTCCAAGTCTCTCGGTCGTGACCTTGATTTTTGATGCGTACCAGGACGTGTCTTTGTCGTCGCCTCCGGAAGCCCACATACCGCCGATGAAGGAGAGCCACAGGACAAGGTGCTCGTCCAGCCCAGGGGCTTCGCTGTGACCAAGAATGCTTTTGAGACGCTCAGAAATGAGAGTGTACTCGACGACGCGTCGACTGTCAAACTGCAGGCACACGGTGAGCATGTACAGGGTCAGTCCGGCATGGAAAGCCGCTTCGCAGGCGCAGACGTCGTCCTGGCCAAAGCGGATGAGGCGCGAGAAGATGGAGATGAAAATGTCCTGGAAGGCTAGAGAGTTGGGGATTGCACTCCCGGCCGCGCTATTGTTAAGAAGTGCCGTGAAACTGGTCACATCATCCGTGATGCTAGCCAGTTCAGGATCCAGTCGCAAGGCCGGAAGGTGGCGGGCGCCAAGGGTAGATGTACTGTTCGACTGTAGTAGCAAGCGAGTCTCGGCACTGCAGTCGCGGGCCAAGGCCAGCGGCTTCCCCTGCACGAGAGCACAGGTGACGTCCATCTTGCAGATCTTGAGCAGCAGAGGCCGGTTGCCCTCGAGCTGAGACAGGCCGCCACGCAGGGCAACCATGCGACAGAGGCCCTTGAAATGGATGGCCACGACGGCGTGCCCGTGGCGGATCTGCTCCTGGATGATGAGCATGACAATGAGGCCGAGCGACGCGTCCGACAGAGCGTCTTCGCCAGCGAGCCGCTCGTTGACCAGCGCCAGCGCCCGACCGAGGTGGAAGAGGCCCACGGACGACGTTTTGGAGCTGTCGTGGTCATCATGGAGATGGCTTCCCTTTCTGTTGGTGGGCTGGCTGCAGAAAAAGTCGTTGCAGGCGGCCATGGCTGCGATGGCGCAGTGGCAGGCAGCCTCGTCGGACAGCAGCACCCTCAGCCACATGACCTTGGAGTCGGTAAAGGACAAGCCGAAATGGGGCGGATAAAGCCTGTCGGCCACGTGGACAAAGACTGCCTGTCAGTGAGCAAAACGAAATGCCGTCCGTCTTATGGGAAGGACCAACACTCGGTAATCACTTGCAGAGAGCGTGCTGTCAGGGGACAAGGAGGTGCCCACGCGACAAGGGCTGCTTTCAAAGTTTCGTCCGGAAACGGGCTGGGCCAAGCAGTCGCAGGGAAACGGAACGCCGGCCGTCTCTCAAGGTCAAGTCTCGAGGGCCGATGCAGCTTTCGTCCGGCATTCTTGCCTTTCATGGCGTGGCTTTGGATGAGCCGCCTGGCCGACCGGTCGGTCCTGGTGCCGTCGATGAACTGGAAACCCTTGTCCATGGTGTGTGAGCGGGCAGAGCGGACAGAAGGTGAGTAGTGCAACGGCGCGGTTATGACGGGAGTCATCTGACCAGGATTGATTCCTAAGATGTCAGGCATTAAGATGGACCAGGCACCGCGCTAGCCGCGCACGTACTCCGTAGAAGGAGATGGGGCCCCGCATATTACTACTCCATACTCCGTCACCGGAATACTCTTGAAATGAGAATTCGAGACATTCCCTCCAGTGTGTCGATGTGTTTCTGCTTTGACGCCCCCAAGACCTGGAATCCTTTGCAAGCAGGTTCGAGATTTTCTGGCCTGGGCAAAGACGTGCGGCTCAAACAAATCCGTAAGGCTGCGGACGGAATCCCGAGGAACACAGAAAATTCCCCTCTGAGACAGTAAAGTCTCGCCCAACGCTAGATGACAGCTTGCAACGCGGCGACGCCCTCGCATAGGTGGCGGACCTGCTAGCGACAAAAAAAGTTTAGATACTGCTTCTAGAGTCTCAATCCTGGCCTCTAATCTATTCGTCTATTGGTTTTGCTCGGCTCCAGTGTCGTGAGATACGGTGCCTCCAAGCAGCGTCTGCACGGCCGTCTCGACATCGGCAGCCGTCCCGCAGACGAGGCCGCCTCTCTCGTCGCAGCTCAGTATGGGCCGGCCCAGGATCGGCTCCCCATTGGCCGGGTCTACGGCCCGGCCGCCGGCACACTCGACCACCAGCGCGACCGGGCACAGCTCGTACAGACGGCGCAGCTTGGCCGGACAGGCCTTGGTCACGGGCGACACGTAGACGCCCTGGCCCTTGACCAGCGCGTGCACCACGTCGGGCACGAGGCCGGCAATGTAACGCAGCGTGTAGCGGTCGGCAATGTAGCGCGTGATGAGGCCCAAGTAGGCCGCGTCATCGGCGGCCGCGCGCAGGTTCGCGGGCGCAAAGTAGCGCGTCGAAAAGGGCGGGTCGGCGTAGCGGACGTGCTCGCGGACCAGCACGGGCTCGTCCCCAAGGCCGACCTCGAAGCAGAGCGGCTCGCTGCCGGGCACGCGCAGGGCGACAATGGCCGTGGTGCGCGGCCCGTAGACGCCGAGGATGGCGGCAATCTGCCGGGCGGCCGGCGACTGGCGCAGCGCCGAGGGGCCGTCCCAGATGCCGATAATGGTGCCGACGGTCCAGTTGGGCGCAATGATGGAGCTGCCGTCGAGGGGGTCAAAGGCGACGCTGTACTGCTCCGAGACGCTGTCCACCTTGTCCACACTGTCTAGTCCTTCGTGGACCGGCCGCTCCATCGGCTCCTCCTCGCTGCTCGCCGTGACGACGCTCGGACACGTGGCCAGGGCCGCCCGGACCAGCTGCTCGGCCACCAGATCGACGTTGAGCTGGCCATCGCCAAACACATTGGCCGTGCCGACGAGGGAAATGTGCGACGACCGGCGCAGCGCCTGCGCAATCTCGGCGATGCAGTCCAGCAGGGCTGGGAGAACCGAGCGGCACAGGGCTGGGCGATCCTGCGGCAGCGCAAGGCGGTCCAAGAGCGTGGCCATGGCGTTGTCGTGGAAAGGTCAAACATCAAACATCAGGTCCAGTCGCCGTACGACGAGAAATTAGCGCATTGAGCCCTGGCCCCTGCTAACGCCACGCTACGCTACAAAAGGATAGTCTAAGCTACGTTAAGGTAGAGCTAGGAACAATGGACAAACGGCCGCCGGCCGGTTCTTTGACAGTTACCCTATGCTGACAATAAGACTCCGTGGGGGGGAAAGGATTCCCTCATGTCTAGGAATGCTTGGCTCCTCGACTGCCTTCCTCTTCGAGAACCCCCATGGCTCTTGTTCTAGGGTTCAAGCTGAAATGCTTTGCAGTAGTATCAGCAGAATTCATCCTTCAAGACCCCTGCGTCAAATCACGCTGATATTGGGCATTCAAATCTGTAAAGTAGTATTCTGAGTGCTGCAGCGGAATCTTGGCATATTCGGTGCCCGCACCACGATCCATCCGCCATGTCTACGAGGCTCGATGCCGTTCCTGTTTGTACACATCTTGCCATCTTTTCGCGCCGTCAATATTAGATGTCGGGGCCATCCGCAGAAGCGGCAACGGCGCCAACAACGCGCTGCTACCCGGTTCTAAAAGGCAGCACATCAAATGAGAGAGGGGTAGGCTGCAACAGGTCTGCGGCACAAGTGGACCAGGTGAAAAAAAATAAGCGACGTATCAGTTGCTACCCAGAAGGTCGCTCCGTTTAGGCATAGTTCTTTGGCCCACGCCACGTCAGTCTATCGATTGTCCGATTATTCCCTGTCTTCCCCCGCGTGGTTTCTATAACAGTCAACTATTGTACGGCGTCTAGGTCGGCCACGAGAGCCTTTCTCGTTTCTCCAACCCACGTTTTCTAATCAAAATTCCAGCTACAATGTCTGAGCCCAGCCCTCCTGCCGCCTCGGCTCCGTTAGCCCCTCCTGCTTCTTCGTCTCCCCCCGCAACTACGGCGGCTACTCCAGCCCCGCCCGCTTCTTCGCCGCCCCCCGCTTCCGCTGCGGCTTCTCCAGGTCCGCCGGCCTCTACACCGCCCCCGGCTACGGCGGCCTCCCCCACGGCGGCCTCTCCCGCGGCGACCCCTCCCGCGGCGACCTCTCCTGGAGTTCAGCTTACCGACATCATCGAAGCCGTCGACAATGTGCCCGAGGTATACCTCTTCCGGACCAGGACCCCCCCCCTCTTTATTCGGCAGCTAGGTTGACATATATGAGACCGATGACGAAGCAGACTCTGCGTTAGGCGAAGGAGACTCGACCTTTACGGCGTCGATCACGTCCTCTATCCTAAAGTACCGCACGGTCAATGGCCGGACATATCACAGCGACCGCATTGGAGACGCATACTGGTACGATTTTTCGCCATTTTCTCTCTTTCTACCCCTCTACTGACATGCCGTAGGGGCTCGAATGATGGGAGACAGAGCGATTTTCTGGACATTGGGTGCGTGCAGAAAGAATACCCTGTTCCCTTGGAGCTGGAGCTGACCGCGTCGCCAATTCAGACACCACATCTACACTCTGCTGCTACAGGGAAAGCTGTACGGCCCCCCGCTGAAAGAGCCAATCGAGGTAAGGTGCCACCTTTCCCGTATAAAGAACAATGGCTTGCTGATACTTTTACTCTCTGTAGAGAGTTCTTGACCTTGGAACCGGCACAGGGTCATGGGCTGTGTATGTCTTTCCCCCTCCATGCGCCTTTTGTCGAGTCCCAGCACTCACATTTTTGTTAGGGACTTTGCCGACTCGCATCCCGAAGCTGAAGTCATCGGCACCGACATCTCGCCCATCCAGCCGACATGGGTGCCGCCCAACTTGCAATTGTAGGTGTCTCTTTACCTGTCTATGGGGTCGGGCCCGAAAAAAGGCTGACGGACAGCCAAATCGACGACTTCACACAGCCGTGGACGTTCCCGGAGAACCACTTTGACTTTGTCCACATCCGGTGGGTGTCCGGCACCGTGCCTGACTGGAATTGGCTGTTTGCGCAGGCGTACCGCTCCCTCAAGCCTGGCGGCTGGCTCGAAACGCTGGACAACGACGGCTACTTCCGCTGCGACGACGGCACCGTCAGCGACACCTCGGCCGTCAAGGAGTGGGAACACATTGCCTTTGACGGTGCCGCGACCCTGGGCATCAAGTCGACGTTTGCCCCCGTCCGTGACGGTGTGCAGCGGCCCGCTGTCGAGGCTGCCGGATTTGTCAACATTTCCGAAACTCCTTTCAAGGTGCGTTTTTCTCGTCTTTCGCCCTCTTTCCTTTACCTTATTTTGTACATGTCTAACATGTCAGATTCCCATCTCGGAATGGCCCAAGGACCCCAAGCTCAAGGAAGTTGGTCTGTACTGTCGCGCCATGCTGGAATCCGACACGGAGGGCACCGTCGGCCTGCTGGCCAACGCGCTGGGCTACACGCCGCCGCAGGTCACTCTCTTTGCAGCACGGCTGCGCAAGGAGATGCGCAGCCTAAGCGTGCATGCCTATTACTGCGCGAACCATGTGTATGGTCAGAAGCCCGAGGCATGAGGGAGCTGGAGAATGCGTGTCTTTCTAGAAAATACGAATACTCATTGCGTAATATCCATTGGCTATTTTAGCTCAGATAACTGATAGCAGCATGCCATTTAGGAAGTGGGCCTCGTCCAATCCTTGTCACGATATCGGCACATCTAGTGGCGGTCTTGCGGCTCGAGGTCATGTCTGGCTGGAGGAGAAGACTCACCGGCGGCAATTTTGCCCGTTGGTCTTAGCTCTACGTTTTAACCGTAGCTTAGACTATCCTTTTTGGGACGCTCTCACCCGACGCCCTAGCCTGGGATCCGGGATGAAGCGCATGTAACCCCCTGGGGACTCCAGTACTTTTGAGACTCCACTCCCGCGCGGTACATATATAACAAGTCTAGTCGTACCGTAGCCCAGCATGCGATGAAAAACGATCACAGAGACTCGACTGACAGACGCTGCGATGACTGACACTTCCAAATCCAAAGAGCAGGAGGCAGGTGTGGCTGCTGCTGCCAACCTGTCTGGCACCAAAGAGCACGAGATCGGGGAGGTTCTGGTCGACTCAGTCGCCAACGCGTCGGGCCACAAGCAGGAGCTGGAGCGCATTTTCAGCCCGTTTGCGCTCTATGGCTATGCCGTCACCACGGGCAATACTTGGATCACCATTGGTGGCAGCATTGTGAGTCGAGACGGCCAGGAAAAGAGGAGTCACGCTAACGAGCATGTAGGTTGTAGCCATCTATAATGGTGGCGCACCTGGTGTTCTCTACGAGTTGTAAGTGTCACCTTTCTGGCGCGGCTGTGGGCAAGCCTTGAAACGTTATGAATTTCAGTCCTAATAATGAACAGTGTCGTGGTCGCCGTCTGTTACTGGTTCATCGCTGCATCCATCGCCGAGCTTGCCTCGGCCATCCCGTCCTCCAGCGGCGTCTATCACTGGGCCGCTGTCGCGGCCGGACGCCACGGCCGCATCTGCGGCTGGTTCGCGGGCTGGTGGAACTTTTATGCCTGGCTGCTCGCCTACGTCGGCACGGCCGAGATCGTTGCCGAGCTGGCTCTGTCCATGTACGGCCTCTTCCACCCAGACTTTGTGCTGCAGCGATGGAACGTCTTTGTGTGCTACCTCATCATCACCGTCGCCTCCTCCTGCATCGTGCTGTTTGCCAACAAGCTGCTGCCCAAGATCGAGGTGGTAGGTGGCGTCTTGGTCGTGGTCGGCGTCTTTACCACGATTATTGTCTGTGTCGCTATGCCGCACGTCCAGGGACGGCCCTATGCGACCCATGACTTTGTGTGGAAGAACTGGATCAACTCGACCGGCTACAGCAGCAACGGCTTCGTCTTTGTAGCCGGCATGCTAAACGGCGCTTTCTCTGTCGGCACACCCGACGTGGTTACGCACCTGGCCGAAGAGATTCACTTGTCTGTATCGCTACTCTTTTTATCTCGCTACTCTCCACTAACACAATTACAGACCTAGCATTAATATCCCAAAGGCCATCTTGGCGCAGTTTGTCGTTGGCTTTGTGACCGCTTTTTGCTACTTGGTTGCGATCCTCTATGGCATTAGCAGTCTTGACAGCGTCTTGGACAGCACCTTGGCCATGCCTTTGGTCGAGATTTACCGTCAGGCCACTGGATCTGCCGCCGGTGCCATGGGCATGAGCATCCTCATTTTTCTTCCGGCCGTGGTCGCAACCATAGGTGCCTGCATCACCGCCAGCCGCATGCTGTGGACGCTCGCTCGGGAAAATGCGACACCCTTTAGCAAGACACTGCAGAAAATCAACCCGACGTACCAAAACCCCTTCAACGCGATCATTGTTTGCGGCGTCATCACCTCCATCTTTGGCGCCATTTACGTGGGGTCTTCTACGGCCTTTGCGGCCTTTGTGGACTCTTATGTTGTCCTGTCCACCCTTTCCTACATTGCCGCCATCCTGCCACACCTGTTAAGCCGACGATCCAACATTTCGCCTGGCTGGTTCTGGATGAAAGGCCCCGTCGGATTTTTCGTCAATGCGTTTTCCTGCGCCTACATGATTGCCTTTGTTGTCATCTTTTGTTTTCCCTTTGGACTTCCCGTGTCTGCGGAATCCATGAACTACACTTGCTTGATCACGGGCGGTCTGACCATCTTTGCAACCGGCTTTTGGTTCTGGCGTCAGAAGGACTATGTCGGTCCTCAGCGTGTGGCTTAAAGCTGTAGTACTTCTAGAGTAGCACTATGCATTATGCAATTGTTCCCTTGGCAGTTTCTGTTGTTGTTCGTAGTCACGAACAGGAGTCGATCTACGCGTATGGCGAACCCAAGGAGAGCTTTGCCCGGTAGACTAGGCAAACACAGCCGCCTTCCCCGAACCTATAGATGCCACAGCCACCGTGTGCTAAAGTCATACTTTTCCATATCCTCGTCCATTTTCCAGTTTCAGGGTCTTATTTTGTGGGGCTTGCCTAGCTGCCGTCTCTGCCTAACATCTGTGCTCCGTAGGCGAAATTCGAGAGGGGTACTGGCTGTGGTCTCGTACTCATCTTGGGAGGCAGGCTGGAGAGCCCGTCGTGGTAGTCATTTCTGATAAAGAACTGGCAAGGCATACACGAGCGGCTACTAGTCATTGTGCTTTCTGTTGTGTGCTATTTGTCTGTGCTTTGGACGTGATGTGTGGTCGAGACAAACGTTGGGCTGAAATGTTGGCTGCATTCTTGTCGGCGCATATGATTGGCTCTGAAACCGTGCACAAATCCTCATAAAATGCGCATTTGCCCTTCTGAGGCTCGGCGTCGACGCGGTGGGTACGACGGACATCTACGACGACCAATGCGGGCAATCTACACGCCCAGAAATTCCACAGCAGGTTAGTCCTCAGCTGCCCTGATATCTCCATACTAGAGAGAGAAACTCACAATAATAACAGGCTTTGCGAGACAATTAGGTGATAATTTCTCCTGCCGTTTACCTGCGCCCGGTTGAACCTCTTTGCTGTGTCATCCAGAGCACTGGGCAGAAATCACATCGCGTCAACATCGTTTTCTGGCCATGTCAATTGCTATACTTTTATATTTTGATCAGACAGTCAGAATACCCTTGTCCGTACAAGGGGGATCTGACTGAGTTTGTGGCCAACTGTGCGCCGGAAGGCCGCGGCCCGCCTGGGCCATTTGCTGATGTGTCTGGGGTCGCCAGCGGTTGCCTGCTCTTGGCACGAATCGAAAGCCTAACGCACCCAGATTTTAGGGCCCAAAGCCTGCTGTGGACGCTGTGATGTACTCGTACTCGTATAGGCTTTTGGCACAGTGAGGTGAGCGAGTAGATATTATCTTACATCCCAATACAGTGCAAATGGCCCAATCAGACGAGAAAACGAGTAATCGCAGTCAGGTGCTGGAGGCCTCCGGCCAGTTGCCTTCTAATAATGGTCAGCTGCTCCTGGTGCCTTTTTCCAAAGGCCAACCTTGAGGCACCAAACACAAGGTTACCGGCGCGATAGGAGGCGGCAGGGACCTTGAGAGTGTAGTTTTTTTCGTGTTCGATAAGTACACGCATGATGTTTGCTACCAGACTTTGAGGGTACGAGCTTTTTTTCTTATTTCAAGTCTGCCGAGCTTATCCTCAAACTATGAGTCGTGGCTGGGCCTACCCGAATTACCACTACTATTTGAAAGGTAGCCCGTATCCTTCGGCTGGTATTTTGCATTAAGCGTCCCTGCTGTTGTCCTGGCCGGCCTAGCTGACTAATTGATTGATTGATTGATATTGTTTAAAGCCGTGGGGAGGGCCGAAGGCCCTCCAGACCTCCCAGGGGGTATGGGGCGTGCTATGCTAGGCTTCTATCACAGAGTCTATACAGCAATTTCGTACATGTGGTGGTTGCGCCTGAGGCTGGGTAGGGACCTGCTTTGAGGGGGCAGAGGGGGGAGGCCGGCCGTGCCGTCCTGTCCCTCCTGTTCCGTCCGCATGTGCCACTGTAGACAAACCCGTATTTGCTGGCATAAAATGTGCCCGCATATACGAACCCGTCTTTCGACCCAGCCTCTGAAAGGCATGTCGGAAGGTTCCTGTCGGCTCCGTTCGCGCTTATACCTTGGTTTCTGGCGCCGCTGAGTCGCGGCAGGGCGTTACCCGTTTCAGCACCGCCATTTGTAGGGCGTCCCTATCCTCCGGTCGGTAAGTGTGTGTTTTTGTAGATTTTCTCCCTTTTCCATAGTAAATCCTTCTTTTTACCGTAACAAGACAAAATAAATGCGAGATGAAATAAAAGAACGCAAGATAAGACCCAAAATGAAATCGAATTTAGTCCGAAGGGGCTAGATTCGCCTGTGCTGTGTCTGTAGGGGAGGCGTGGCCCTTGTGGCGTCGCGTTGAGCGCCTCCGTCGCTGCCGTGGCCGGTAAAGCTGACTGCGACGGGGCCGGCCTAGCTGACAGCAACATGCATCTCCGCATTGTCGTTGTGCTGCGTAGTCCCGTTTACAGCGGCCCAAACGCTGTAAACGTCTGGGGGAATTGAAGCAGTTGGGAAAGATACCATTGGCGGCAAGGGATCGCTCCCGCCCGCCGGGGAGGCGGCAGGTCGTCGTTGGGGGTCGGGATCGGCGGCCAGTGTTTGAGGCGCCGGTGAGCTCTGCAGTGGACGGTGTGGTCTCGCGACTTCTCGGCCCCGCAGCGGCAATTCAGCGTTGCGTCTTGCTGCCGAAACTTGCGACGATACCATGCGAAGTCACCGTGCCCCGTGCCGTGGGCGAGGGGTGCTGCTCTTTTTCCACAATGACCACTGTCATGGAAGCCTTGTTGTATAGATTCCAACAAGATCGTGAGCGCCTGCCACCATGTCTCTACCAAGGCTTCCATCGTTCGATATAGCTGTGTTGAAATCTCGAATCGCGCAATCGTATGTGCAGCCCAGTCCGGGCCGTCAGGTCGGGAAAAGTTTTCTTGATCCATGTTATTGGTGGGATCCTTCGCCTGTAGTATTGTAAACCGATCGCGACTATCTGTCAGCCGTGGATTCTGCCGTTTTATACGCACAGCTTCCGCGGGGCCAGAATAACAGATTGGTCTAGGCCGCATCCTCAAAACCGTGTCGTAGCATTGGATATGCATTCTGTCGATGAACAAAGTGCCTGAATCGAGCCATGGTCTCTCATATTGGTAAATGAAAGATCTTTCGGTAGTTGTGGCAAGGTCGTCGAGAGCATGGGGAAATCCTGTTAACGCTAAACGACGGGGGATGTGCTTTTTCAGGCGGTGGTGGGGGCGGTTGTTCGTAAGGGGGCAGTTCGGGACAGTGATGCGCTTGAGCGCGGTGTCGTGGGTCCAGGTGTCGCGGACGCGTTGGTTGTCGTCCTCAATTGGTGCGTGATCTGAAGCTTTGGTGTACCATTGGCGAGATACGTCCGTCCACGTATCGCGGACCCGTTGGTTGTCATCCTCCGTGTCCGCAAACGCCGGCACCGTCTCGTACAGCAGAGCCATCATGGAGTAGGCCAGATAGATAAACGTAATCGTATGCTCCTGGGACTCTGGTAGGCGATACCGCAGCAGTTCTAGGAAGCTATGAATGCCGTGAGGCCACATGCGCGTCGGCATAGCATACTTTTGTGTAAGATGGCGCAGCGCGGGCAAGGCTGAGGGGTGCTGCAAGGCTAGTATAAAGTCGTAGTGTTCGTGCAGCAGCGTGCGGTGCAAAGTAACAAGTGCTTGCCACTGCTCTTCAGTGAACTTGTTGCTGAGGTTCCCGCCGACGCCGCGATCCGAGTCAATCTCGACACACTTGCTCTCGACCATAACCAGGCCGGCATAGATACCCTTGACCTCATTAACAAGTTGTGGAAGCGAAATGGGTCGTGTTTCAAGCTCGCTGTCGATACCAGCGTACCGTCTCTGCTGGGCACTCTCTTTCGCCGTGTCGCTAGCAACGGCGATAATATCGTCTTGCGAGTGGTCGACAACTGACGTCGAGTTACGTGTCCCCATTATTCCTACCCGACGTATATCGGGTGGATTCGATGATCCTCGTTCTCCTCCAGAGTCTGTGTTGCCGCCTGTCTCTGACTTTGGATTATCGCATGAATATCCCGGCTGAGCAAAATTCCCACATTTATGGACAGCTGCAGCATCGCTGGTTGGCGGAGGTCTGTTCGGATCAGAAGCGTCGTGTACGAGTACACGAGGGTCGAGGCAAGAATCGTCACGAGACTGTATAACAGTTAGCTGCTGCGCTAATTTTGACAGTCGGTCAGTCCCATTCAGCATACCATATGGACCTGTTCGGCTTCTCCGAGAGAAACAGTACCAGCAGCGCAATCACCCAAAAGACCCCGCTCCTGTGTTGAATTATTAGCTCTGGTCTTTGTTTTTTCCGGAACTTGATTTCGGATTTACACTGCGTCGGCCTGGTTCGCCCATTCCGGAGCTCCTTCCTGGAGGTTGCCACGAATTGCTGTTGAGGTCCAGAGCACACAATTGACGACCTTGTTGAGAGTAGGGCGATTGAAAATCACAGACATCACTCATAAGACTCAAGCTGTCGTGGTCTCGGTTACTTGGAACAGCCAAAGAAGCGAGTTGGGACAAATGGGGGTTGTTCTCGACAGATAATTGCGAGAGGCAAGCGAGAGGGTAGCCACTGCGCGAAGAGCGAGCTGACACCTACCTGCCTGCATAGCCCAATCAATAAAATTTTGGCTGCTTCAGCCACACGCATGCCGCCTCATCTGTATGTGATTGGGCCTTGATAACAGATAGAATCTGATGGAATCGGCCGATACGTGGCTATTTATGCTCAAAACAAACTCAAACACCTCCACCATCGCTCCTAAAGTATCACCGGCGATGTTCAATCCGAGCAAATGTATCCTTGCATATACTATCACAATACAGACAAATGCAACACTGGAGACACGATACTGCGGACGCGATGCACAAGCTCGGCGAAACAAGACTTGCTAGAAGCAGGCAACAGCCACGGTCAAAACGTCGACGACATAGCGGCGCCTACAGAGAAGGATAACAAAGCGATGCTATTCTTGGGATGCCTATTGACCTCATCTTACCTTGGGTTTTATCCTCTCAAAGCCTGGATCGACACACCAGACAAGACCTCTGTTTTCAACAACGCAAGTACAAGGATCGGACAAGAAAGTAGCCAAGCTCAAAGAAAATTGACTGATAAATACTGTTCTGTAGATCTACCACAATTACGCCGATCGCTCATTTCTCGATTTCAAAGCGCTTACGGGATGGGGTCCTTCAAACGAACAGCTGCTACTTGGAACGATGGTTCTGAGCGTGCTGTACTGGGTTTTCATGGTACAACTGTTTTCGAAAGGCTTATGGGCAGACTTGTACTTGAAATGGGTTGTCTTGACTGTGCTTTCCACTGTTCTGTTGGTCGGCCGTTATATTCTTGATGCCAGAGGGCTGATCGTCATGTTGTTGCCAACGACACTCAATGTGTGTGTATTAGTGTGTCTGGTTGTCGACCTTATCAGGGACTGATGGAAACTACACTCACTTAGGAGTAGGTGTCTAAAGTAAGAATACAGGGAATCAAGGAGAAAGTAGGACAAGGAAGTGTTCTGACCTGCGTTGGCCACAAGGAGCCAACCACATGTATTTTCGTATGGAAACTGGGAAGAGAACGGGATAGACTGGGAAGAAAATGATATCAGAGATGCTGGTGTTTTTTGATCACTTATAAACAATGTCGCTCACAAGTTCAGTATGGAAGCCCCTGCGTTGCAATTGTATCATGCTTCTTTACACGTTGCAGCCGGCACGTCCGGTTTCCTCTATCATACAATGCACATCGTTGTTAACGGTTCTTAGCTAAATAAGGGCGTATACTATGGAATGGGCCAACCTTTTCGGGAGTGCAGGAGTACGAAATAGGATACAGTGTTAGCATATATACGCAAAATTGAGTGGCGTATATTCGGCAGATCCACCAACAAAAGTACGATCATTGTCACGATAAGCGTTAATAAGTCTACGGGTCGGTCCGGAAACAGGCTCAGGTCAAACTGCCGCTAACATAGCGGAGACCAGAATGAAATGGGGAAGGACAACGACGATAATGACAATGGTGAACACACCGCCGACCGCCGGCTTTCGCCCGAGGCAATTGACTAGGCGCTGCAGAAGGCCTCGCAGCCATTAAAACGTACCTAAGCCTCACAACTAACACCACGGTGTACTTGGGAGAAAATAGCAGCGGCCATTTACAGTGTCTATGTCACTGAATAAGCGGCTTTGTTTTTCAAACAGAAACAGTATTGTCAAACATAATAAAGTGCTTTTTCATTCTGGGCGCGATATCATACAGCGCCGCATTGGTATCTGAGATCATCTATGGGCTATGACCATCCCTTTGGAGCCCCCCTACTCGTTCAAGACTTGCTTGAAACAGCCAAAAAAGTATCCCAATCTGAAAACCCCCTAGAAGTATATCGAGCCAGAACTATCTCCCTTATGCCTCTGCATCTATCTTGGTTGGGCCGGTTAACACGCGCTTTCGCGCACGCATCTCGCGCTCAATGCCGTGTCGTACCGCGTCCAGCACGGTCGGCACCGTGGCGCGTGGCTTGTATGCGGGCTCTGTGCCATCCTGGTACACGCCCGTCTCAACCAGGATGCTATACCAAGTGTTGTCTGACTTGGCATCCATGGCGTTGGTCCCCCGGATGTCCGACTCGGGCGTATCGCCGACAAAGTATACGGTATCAGGCGGGCTGGAATCGATGAGCCCGTGCTGGGTGGCACGCCACTGCTGCAACAGGCGTGTCGCAAACTCAAATGTGCCGACCTGCGGCTTGCCAAAAGCATGTGTCGTGAGCGTCTTGCCGCCGGTCACGTCGGAAAAGATGGTCTCGACAATCTTGCGCAGCGCACCCATGCCCAGGCGGACATGCTCGTGGGCGGCCGACCAGACAATGTCGCTGTGCGAGAAGTAGATGGGCGGCCCCTCGTCAAAGGTCTCTGAACGAGTCTCCAGGCGGCCGCCCTTGGACATGGCAATGTCCAGAATGATCTGCAGATCCGAGGCCCAGTCGCGACTGTCGGCAAAGACAAAGATGGCCTCAATGACAATGTCCTTGAGGTCGCCGCGATCTAGCAGGTTGCGTGAGTTGGCATGCTCCAAATCGGTCAGCTTCCGGAACGGCGCGACCGACGAGTTCGCCTTGATAATGTCGCCGGGCGTAATCACGTCCCGGAAGCCGTATTCCTCGGCGACAATGCGGCACTTCTCGCCCTCTCCGCCGACAACGAGGACTGCCCCACGGTACTTGTCGACAAACTCTCGCATGGGCGTGTGGCCGCAAATGAATTGGCCCGGGCTGACCTGCAGCTGGAGCTGGGCGGAGAGATCGACACACCGCTCAGCTTCCGTTTTGCCACCGCCATTTGTGAGAAAAATGTAGGGTCTGATAAGAATATGATCAGTCATTGCGGCCGAGAATGATAATGCCGAAAAACGGCTAAAATCAATTTCACATGTCATATATCAGCTTACATCCTTATTCCATACTCATTGTCACCGTTGAGCATCTTCATAGCCTCAATGGCCTCCGGAATGGGCCTACCGCCCCGGACCAGGACGCCATCAATGTCGAAGGCGAAAGCAAAGCTGTCTGCAACGTCGTCGCCGGCCTCAATCGGTGTGGAAGGTTCACTCGGCGGAGTCGCCGGACAGCTCACCAGCGTGCTCGCGGAGGAGGAGGAGTCGATAGAGGCGACAGAGGAGGCGAGAGAGGAGAGTGATGTCGTCGAGGTGGGAGCAGAGGGCGCCAGGTTTGGAGCAACTGGCTCGTCTTCGTACGAGATTTGACTCTCGAGATTTCTCCGCGCAATGCTGAAAGTCTCGGCGAAACTGCCAGCGGAACCAGTCCGGACAGGGCTAGGGCGTACTTGAAGTCGAGACATGGTCATAAACGATTCGTGAGAGGACAGATGGCAGGTCGTCGATCCAGGGGTCAAGGAACTTGCAACGCGGCAACAAAGCAAATGATAAAGGAGAGGGATGTAAGACTTCAACCAGTTGATCCTACAGCGTCACAGACGGCTGAATTCGCAGAAATATGGACCGTGCCGGTGCTGGCATCCGGTCGTTATTTATACCAAGGGGATATCGGACTGGAAAAACATCTCGGAGGAATGGGCGTCTTTGTTTGTACCCGTACCTCGGACCGCCTGCCGATAACACATCCTACAAAGCGACAAAAGACGTCATAGCTCCACAAGGCTATGTGGAACGGTGGAACCGCCACTGAGAACGGGATTGTTAGCGCGGTGGAGTCTAGATGTCAAAGTTGGCAGTAGTGCTGTCAAGGCACACAGAATATGGATCCCAAACGGACTATTCAGCGACTGTGTTTCGTAGGCATCTTAGCATCCATAAATACCCCTACTTTATAGTGGGATTTCAGTGGGTATCGAGAGACGTACTACCCGTACTCGTACGATTCCGCGTAGGCTCCTAGCGTGCGTGGCACAGCAGTCCAATCAATAGGAGACTGCGATTGAGGACCGTGCGGAAGGACCGTGGCGGTAAACGTACTCGTACTCCGTATCTTACATGATACGGCGGCAGCCCCGAGGTGCACTGTAACAGTACGAGCATACAGTAGAGGCCGAGGCCTTGTAGAGATCTAGTGATCTATTCCAGAAAGTGACAATGGTTCCCGATCCCAGACCGCCTTACGCTCGGGGCATCACTGCTCGTAGTTCTGGCCATGGATGCGTAGATGCTTGGCCTGCCAGGTAGTGACACGAGTACACCGTGTCTTGCTTACGATTCTTGTTGGGCGCGATCCAATTGGATTGGCGTAGAATTAACTGACTAAGAAAAGGGGTCCAACGTCTTGTCCAGACGGAAACTTTGCCACTGATATTCACGAAACGCGGCCACTTTTACGGCCAATTCCTACATCTCCCGAGTCCCTGCGATGAACTCAATTGCATGAATCAAACGCGCAAGGGGTGGTCCTTTTGCAAGCTCGGTAATTGCAGGCATAAAGGGAGGTCATTAGCGGGCCAGGTTCTCTCGACGCAGATCTCGAAGGCGGTGAGGGGGCAGTAACACAGGCTAAGCCACATGTGGAGTCGCCCGTATTTCGACTTGGCGGTAACTCCGTAGTCGTATTCATACTCGTACTCGTACTCCCAAATGTCGCACTGCATTCGTACTCCGTACGTCGTAATCATTCGCCAGTAGCCATCTGTACCAGTACTGGTACACAAAAAATTGAACACATTAGTGAAAATTTTTCATTGTATTCACATCCTTCCACCGAGGCCGTTGGTGAAGATAAACAAGTAATACGCTCTGTACTACTTTACTGGGATAAAAGTTCAACCCAGCTTGACGAAAAGCTGGAAGTGTGGTGGAATTAAAAGAGAGTCCCATTGATAAATACCACCCTGTCAATGTTAGCTATGTAACGCTGAATAGCCTCACAGGGCGATTACTAAGAGAATGTTAACGTAGAATATGTGGCCTGTCAGTTGTCGTGTCGGTAATCTTCATTTGCATGGTCAATGTAAAACCTTAGCCAGGTACTGCTTACGGAGACTGTACTATGCCAAATCAACAAGAAGCCCGTCAGTTGTTAGCATTTGCAGTCCGGCTGTCAGTGGGAACAGTGCCGCTGACAGTTGCTTACTTATCGTGGGATTACTAAGGGATTTGCATCACCCCACCAAACAAGGTAGTGTACCCGCCTGCGTATATTTCAACCACATTTGTCTTTTGTATATTCCGTTGGCTGTAGAGCATCTACAGCACTGTGCAAAATATGGAAGCCAAACCGACGTCGGTACACTCTCCCATAATGGTGGATAGTCAGCCAACCCTCCCAATGTACCGCAGCAATGTGCAGCCGTTCGCTGGCCGGCTCGGTGCCAATCAAATTGGCACGGTCGACCGCCAGTCACTCCCAGAGGACAGCTCTTTTGTGGAAAAGGAACCCGATGCGGTGCCACTGATGCCGATCAAGGAATTGATGGACATTCGCTCTATTATGCATCCCACTCTCTGGAAGGCTGCTATTGTGGAGGGACTTGGTTAGCATGCCGGTGGAAATCGTCTTCATATTTCTGGTTCAAAACTCACATACCGTGCAGGTACCCTTATGCTGGTCTACATCACCGCATGGGCAAGCGTGGCACCAGCTCAGATTCCAACACCGTTCACTGCACAGCTCGGCAACTTTGACAATGCGGCCTTCTTTGGCCCCCTCATTGGCGGCATTGCAAATATCTTTATTCTGTCCCTCATGATTACATCTTTCGGCGCTGTGTCAGGTGCCCACTTTAATCCGCTCATCACAATTGCCACGTTTTGCGCCCGGCTATGTTCCCTGCCGCGTATGATCTTATACGTCTTTTTCCAACTGGGCGGCAGTGCGATTGCCGGGCTTCTTGTACGCGCCAGCTATGGAACGCGAGATTTTCAAGCTGGAGGTTGCTGGATCTATCCAGAACATATGCCCGTGATGGATGCGTTTGTGGTCGAGTTGATGGCCTCTACGACTCTTCTCTTTCTTGCATTCGGAGTCGGCCTAGATCCAAGACAAAGCAAGATTGTTGGACCGACTCTGGCTCCATTTCTAGTCGGGCTTTCACTGGGCACCCTTTCTTTCACGACGGCATTTACGAGATACGGCTACGGGGGAGCGTCCCTAAACCCGGCAAGGTGTTTTGGTGTGTATGTGGGAAGCAGGTTTCCTAATTACCACTGGGTCCATTGGTAAGCTGCCCCGACTTGCTGCTATGTCCTTCTCTAAAGCTTCTCTTCTAGGGTGCCGGATCTACTGGCCTGTATTATCCACGGTATCGTTTATTTCTTGATCCCTCCGTGGCTGATTGAATCGACCGGAAATCGGTCCACCGGGTAGGTAATGCAGGATTGCCTGTATGCGGAACAGAAGAACAGGAAGTGGCCATGGTTTTGAACAAGGCTCATCTCGCTGGCCAGGCCAATGCATGTAAACTTCAAACACTACGGCAGATGGGGAGACCTAAATAATCCGGGACATTTTTGCAGATTTAAAAAGCATCTAGTCGAACACCAAGCTAGGAGCCAAAGATTTTATTTGTGTTGTGTCTAGTGGGTGGACTGAAAAAGTCAACCCTACACTTGTAAGAGCTACTAGAAACAAATCCATAGCTATAAACATTCAACAGCCCTTCCCGCACCAAAGTTTTTCTATTACAGGAGAGCTCCTGTGGTGAGCGCAAACGCGAGAAGCCGCCACTGTTCCCGTATATGTTCGTGCTGCTCCGACAGTCGCGCAAACACCATGTCGCTGAACTCGCAGTTGTTTGCCTGTTTCTCGAGCACGGCGTGCTCAAAGCCGCGTGGGTAGATTCCGCCATAGCCCCAGTCGAGCAGCCAGACGCGGCCGGCGGCATCGCGGATCATGTTGCGCGGTGCTACGTCCTGATGTGTGAGTACGATCTCGGTCGCCGGGAAGGAAAATCGCGGCGTGTCAGCCGGCGTTTGTTTAAACCGTATGCCGACGTCAATCTTATGGTTGCACCAGTTCTCGAGGTCCTCTACCGTGGCAAACGGCCCGGCCCCGTACATGGAAAACCAGGGCCCTTTGAATCGTTCGTACCATTGTTGTGAATCGTACTGGTCAACGTTCTGGTCCACGTTCTGGTTCTCGTTCTGGTCCTTGGTTCTGTCCTTTAGCCAATCAACGGGACCTATGCTAAAGTTCAGAATTGGCGTAGCCTGCATGTGGTTGATTAAGCTAGCGACCTGCAGCGCAACGTCCGCCTTTTCTTGCTGACTTAGCGCTGGCCAACACTGCTCAACCGTAGGGCCGCCAATGTAGTCCATAACGATGCAGCAAACGTCATGGTCGTTCTCAAATCCTGGAATACGGAGTCGGCACCGAAAGACGCGATGGACCCGGGGGGTTGGCAGATTTAGGGTGGTCGCCGCAAGGGTCATCGTCGCAGCTTCACTCGGCTTTATGTATTCGCCTCCCTTCATGACGAGCGACTGTGACAGCCGTACGACTCTTTGTCCCGGAAGCTCGTAGAGTGCGGGCGCCGTATATAAGAGCGGCGCCAGCTCATCGTCACTAATGTCGGAAAACTTCCGGCCGTCGAGCGGGAAGCATGTGCTGTCGTCTTTTGCCGCAGGCTACAATAAAAAGTTCAGTTAGCTTGCCAAATGTTCAAGTGGATACTTGATGTGATTTTGACCGACATCTGTCCAGGGCACGAGGTGGCCGTTCTGATGAAAAGAGTGGGCCGCTGGCGCATCCTCGATGACAGAGTCTGTATTTCCTCGCTTGACCTTGCAGAATCTGGAGCCCTTGCGATTCTTTGATTGCGTAGAACCCATGGATGATGTGTGACGTTTTCACGTGTGGTTGCATCAAGTGGTGGGTTTGATTTGGTAGGCATAAATGCGGGTCGATTCGACGAAATAATCGAGGAAATAATACCTAAATTCCAGCGCGAATTGTGCCCGCTTAAAAAGGCACCTGCAATATAAACCTAGCCTAGTATATAGCCTTGAATTCCGGCACACGTGTGATTATTAATGAGCTGACTCCTTAAGAGATCTTCACAAGGCCCTTGCCCCTACGTACAAATGCACTCCAAGCCTCGTCAGTGTCTTCCCAAAGGTATTGATTAGGCCCTGCTCGGTCCCGCTTGCGCACATGCTTTATCGCGCCGGTGGGGCACGCTCTTGTGGGACAATTTACTTGCTAAGTTTGGCGCCCCCACGTTACTCCTCAACTTTCGGTTAGGCCTCCGACGTATATTATGGGCTGGCTAGGAAGGACTGCTCCGCCGCCGATTAGAAGACTGTCTAGGCCTTACGACGAGCCGTACTCGTACAGGTCTTTTCCTTAACATATACAGTTTTCAGCAGTGGTAGACTACATATTGTTATAGTAATCGCTTAATAGGCTTGCGTAGGAGGGGTTTTTTTTTTATTTTTATAAGGGGAAGCGATGACAAGACATAGCCAGTCTCAGAAAACTCGAGAAAAACTTACATCTCAATGTGCAATCGAATTTAAGGCGTAAACGCATTCAACTTTTCTGCAGTTTAACAATAAAACCATGGCTGATTGCCTATCCAATACTAGCGAGTCTTGTGGATATGGTAGCATGGTAGCCATAGATGGCATAACAGCAACAGCGAAGACCATCAAGAACTAGATGCCGCCCCGGCTTCGAAGGTTACATGTTGCAGTCGGTTCCTACGGTAGTCCCCTCGGTATATATCCATGAGATCTAGCTAATTAGCGCCCAATGCCGCCGTCGCTCCCACGGCATTGCAGCCCGCAGCGTTCGCCTGGCCTGCACCGTGCGTATCGCCAATCGCAAGCAACTAAACATTGAAGGGTTGATTACGGATTGAAGCTCACTAAACATTGAAGGGATACCTTCGGACTGAATAGTCAACTACAGATAATATGGTAAACTACGAAACAAGGGGGTACGCCTGTGCACGGTCCCAATAACCTTGCTAGGAAATCAGTAACGACTACTTATATTAAAAATGAGTGTAGCTAAACGCCTTCGACGGTATCGCGTCCACCACCCATTAGACGACGCTGCTCCTTCTGGACATCAGTGACGTGCTTCCGCATCTTCCGCGCTGGCACTCCCTTCTCGTATAGCTCATCCAGCTCGGCCGAGTTTCGCTGGGACGGCTCGGGCACATAAAAGTACACCAGGACGCTGCAGGCAACACCGGTGCCGAAGAACAAGAAGCCAGTTTTGTAGCCCCAGTTGGCGCCGTCCGTAGCAACTGAAAGAGGTCAGAGATTGCTTCAACAAAACAAAGGCTAGACAACACCACACTGCCGAAGGGAATAAAAGCGATATGCTTACTAATAACAGGGAGTGCAGTATTGAAAGTAAGGCCGAAGAGGACGGAGGCGCCAGCTGCCACACCGGCAGTTCTCGCACGAAGCTTCTGTGAGGATACCTCACCGATAAAGGCCCAGCCGAGGACGCCGACTAGAGAAGAGAAGTCAGTCAGCAAACAGAGCGAGCGACATTAGAGCCAGAGCTGGCAGAGGATGGAAAACCTTACGAGCATTGCTGAATAGGGACCAGACGCAGGCAACAAAGATAAGGAGGTGCTTTAGAGGCTGCGTCTTGGGGGCGTAGCCGAGGCCGGCAACAATGACCATGCAGACGGAGCAAGCACAGGCGGCGACGACGACGATGTTGCGGCGGCCAAACTTGTCGGTGGTCAAGATGAGGCAGATGGAGGTGACGAGGGCGATGGCGGTGAGGATAGTGGTGATCAGGAAGGCATCGGTAAAGCCGCTCTGCTTGAAGAAGAGACTGGCATAGACGGACAGGAAGGCTAGGCCGGTGAGCTGCTGCGCGCAGGCCGGCAGAGCAGCACCCAGAGTTCGCTTAGCATTGGTGCCACGGAAGCACTCAACGTACGAGTTGAGCAGTTGCCGAAAGTCCTGCTGATCATGGATGCCGAGGGCGGCCATCTCGGCCCGCTCTTGCAGCACGGTGTTCTTGATGATGGCGTACTCTTGCTCAACGTCGTAGCCATCAATGCCACCGTTCACGCGGCGCAGCGAGGCCTTGCCTCTCTCGTCCTGGTCGCGGGATGCAAAATAGGCTGCAAGAGGTCACATAGTCAGCACAAGAAAAGTGGCGAGATATTTAGAGCATCGGCAAGCGATCGTACCAGGTGTCTCGGGCAGCCAGATAAAGATGGGCAGCATGATGCCTAGGAAGGCCCACTGGGTGTAGATGGGGTCCTTGTAGTTCATTTGATCGGTGTTCTTGACAATCATCAGAACCAAGGGAGCCAAAAACTTTCCAATCGTGTTCCAGAAGCCGTAGGCTAGCACCATGGAGCCACGGATGTTGGCCGGGGACCACTCTGTCACGTAGATGGGCAGCGTGGCCTGGAGAGCGCCGACACCGATACCGACGAGGAACTTGGCACCAGACCAGTCCTTCCAGTTGCGGACCTGAGATTCGATGGCGACGGACTGTCCTTGTTAATACTGTTTATACAAAGGAAGAAGCAGTGCTCCAGAGAATGTAGACCCATTTTCAGAAGAATACGTACGCCGGCGAGAAGAAGCCAGAGCACGTAGAGAGTGATCTTGCGGCCGATGCGGTCGGAGACTGGGTTGAGAAGGACCATGCCGACGAGCTGGCCTAGCGACTGCATGGCACCCCACAGGGCGGTGTAGTTGGACTTGAGTACATACGTGCCAGCGGCATTCTTGTAGCCCATGTGGTGGACGAAGCCCTCGTTGGCAATGATGTTTCCTAGGCTTGTTAGTACGTGTAGCGGAAAATGGCGAAAAAATAGCAATAAAAAAAACAATAAAAGGCAAAGAAGTTGCCAAGGCACAAGACACGTCTTGAACATACCATTGAGGGTGTACTGGTATCCGTCCGCAGCGGCAGCAATGGAGATGAGATTGCAAACGAGGATGGCCTAGAGGGAAAATAAGAGCATTAGCTGCTGTGGCTAAGAGGGGGCAGAAAAATCCATTGCTTGTTTTCATCTCAACTAACCTTTTTGAAGCGTTTGACTGTGGCCCAAATGCTGAGGCTGTCGAGCGTCGACTTTAGCTGGACATTTTCGTGCTTGCGGCCGGTGTTTTCCAGCTCAAAGTGTTCGATGTCGGACTGGATCTTCAGTTGGTCTTGCGGTTGCTGTGGTGTGGTCATATTGTCTATGCGGTTGTGGTGGATCTTGGGAATGTGCTCGACAACCTGGAGCTCCTTGATTTTCAAGTTGAAAAATCCGGGGAAGCAGGCTGCGGCCGACAATCTATAGAAAGAAGCGACACAGCTGTTTGACGCGTCGGCCGACTTGTTCCGCACACCGAAGGCAAGCCACCTGGGGAGCTAAGGCTAGGAATCTTGAGCGATATACGAGTAGTATCCAGTGGCCCCCTCAAGTGGCAAAACGGCCAAGCCGTCAACCCCCTCAGAGACTACCATTGGTACTTTGTCATGTGGCTTCTACCGAGTGCATCCCTAGCGTGGCTGGGCAGTCCCGTTAATGAGGGTCGCTTTGGGGGCGGTACCAGGAAGAGGCAGTTGCAATGATGGTAAAAGATACTGCGGTGGCCCAAATTGAGCTACGGCAGTAAAGGCAAGGGCTATTGATCATGTGGTGGTATTTTTTACGAATTGGGGATAGTTGATGCCCCCAAACTGCGTTGTGCGCATTCCGGCGCCATCACTTCCAGTCCGACTACCGAGATAATACGCGAAATGCCAGATATGACGGGGATCCACAGTAGCGTGCGGGGAACGGGTTGGGGGCTGCCACTAATAGCCGAGGGCGGGGGAAAGAGCGGAACTGGACCGACAATGAGATGCATTCCAGACTGAATTGCAGTTTGTGTATGTCTCAAAATGCGAATATCTTTTCAACAATTGAAAGCACTGTTGATCAAAATATAGCAAAAATCCAGTGATGCAAGTCCGGTCAATGCAGCTCTTGGGCGAGCTCCTCGGCCACGCGATAGACTCTGGGGTAAGGCATATGACAGCCGTGGGGAAGGTATAGCGTGGTTGCAACGTTTGGAGACGAGAGCCGACGATGCGGATCGATGGGAAGACCCCAAAAGTGAAGATGTCCGTCTTTGATTGGTGGACTAAATAAAGCAAATGTTCGGCGCACTCTAGGACGAGAGGGAGATGGATGGGTCTGTCATGTGTGCCCTGGTAGTCTAATTTCGGCTTGATGTTTGCCGAGTGAAGCTAGCCTTTAGGCGAGAAATGCCCACGCTTTGGAGCCCTGCACGTTGACCGCTAGAACTGAAGAAAGGCAGAGACAGAAGACGGCAAACGTGGTTTTGCTCACCAAAAAAAAATATTGTCCACCATGTCGGTCTCTATTGCGCAGCTGACGGCCGAGCACCACCACGACGGCCTGGGCCTCTCGGTGGCTTCGCCCCGGCTCTCGTGGCGGTTCGCAGCGACAACAGTGCAGGGTTGGCGGCAGGCCAGCTACGAGGTGTTGGTCACGCGAGGTGGCCGCGTCAGCAGCAACGAGGAGAGCTACCACGTGACATCAACCGAGTCGGTGTTGGTCCCATGGCCGTCGACACCGTTGCGGTCGCGCGAGCGGGCGCAAGTGCGGGTGCAGGCTCACGGACAGGACGGCTCCAGCACCGGCTGGGCCACGCTGACAGTCGAAGCGGCCCTGCTGCAGCGGTCCGACTGGACGGCCAGCCTGATCTCGCGGCCGCCGCAGGGCCGGGATGCGACGAAGCGGCCGTTTCGCGTACGCAAGACGTTTGTCCTCGAAGACTACAAGAGCCAGCAGCAGGCCCGCCTGTATGCCACGGCCCACGGGCTGTACGAGGTGGAGATCAACGGCCGGCGGGTGGGCGACCAAGTGCTGGCGCCCGGCTGGCAGGCGTACGAGCACCGGCTGCACTACCAGACCTACGACATCGGACACCTGCTGCAGGAGGGCGCCAACGTGATCGGTGCCTACGTCGGCGAGGGCTGGTTTGCCGGGCGGCTCGGACGGCCGGGCAGCTTTGACATTTTCGGCGATCGGCTCGGCTTCGTGGGCCAGCTGGAGATTGGCGGTGCCGTTGTCTGCGCCACCGACGCCTCGTGGGACTACCTCGACGATGGGCCTCTGCTGGCGGCCGAGATTTACGACGGCGAGATCTTTGACAGCCGGCTGGACGACCCGTCGTGGTCGACTTCCAGCGCTGCTGGCAAGGCTTCTGGCCCCTGCGAGGCACTACCGCTGCCGAAAGCCGAGCTGGTCGCGCCCGACGTGGCGCCGGTGCGGCGCGTGATGCACGTGCAACCCAAGGCGCTGATCCACACGCCCAGCGGCAAGACCGTGCTCGACTTTGGGCAGAACCTGGTGGGCTGGCTGCGGATCGAGCGGGACATTGTCGGCCGCGGACTTGGGGCGGACGACGAGCTTCTCATCCGCCACGCCGAGGTGCTGGAGCACGGCGAGATGGGCATGCGGCCGCTGCGGACGGCAAAATGCGTCGACATTGTGCGGCTGGGCGGCCGCACTCAAGGGTACGAGCCGCGGTTCACCTTTCACGGGTTCCGGTATGCCGAGGTCAGCCTGCGCGCCACGGGCGACGAGCATGGCGACAAGGACAAAAAGAACGAAAAGTCTCTAGGTTCCGACGACGAGATCCTCAGTCTCTTTACGGCCGTCGTCGTGGCCACGGACCTGCGCCGGACGGGCGCCTTTGCGTGCTCGCACGCGCAGCTCAACCAGCTGCACGAGAACACGGTCTGGTCGATGCGCGGCAACTTTGTGTCGGTGCCGACCGACTGCCCACAGCGCGACGAGCGGCTCGGCTGGACCGGCGACCTGCAAGTCTTTGCCCCAACCGCCAACTTCCTCTTTGACACGTCGGCCTTTTTGGCCGCCTGGCTGCGCGACGCCTACGCCGACCAGCTCGCCACCGGCACGGGCGTCGTCCCCATCGTCGTCCCCTCTGTACCCACCGGCACCAACCTGCAGCTGCACGAGAAGCACCCCATGGCCGTCTGGGCCGACTGCGCCGTCCTCACCCCCTGGGACCTCTACACCGCCTCGGGCGACCGCGCCGTCCTCGAGGCCCAGTGGGACAGCATCCGCCTCTGGCTCGACGTCGGCGTGCCCCGCGGCAGCCCCGGCGGCCTCTACAGCTCCTCCCTCGTCCAGTACGGCGACTGGCTCGACCCCCGTGCTCCGCCCGCTCTCCCCGGCCACGGGCCCACGGACCCGCTCCTGGTCGCCGACGCGTACCTGGTGCACGTCACCTTTCGCGCCGCCCACATCGCTACCGTGCTCGGCCGCGACGCCGACGCCCGCCGCTACACCGAAGACGCCCAGCGCCTGCTCCTCCAGTTCCGTGCCCTCTACGTCTCTCCCCGTGGCCGTCTCGTCTCCGACACCCAGACCGCCTACGTCCTCGCCCTCCGCTTCGGCCTGCTCGACAGCACCGCCCACCAGGTCCAGACCGCCGCCGCCCGCCTCGACTGGCTCACCCGCTGGGAGGCCTTCCGCATCACCACTGGCTTCGCGGGCACCCCCATCATCCTCCAGACCCTCGCTGACAACGGCATGCTCAACCTGGCTTACCGCATGCTTCAAGAGCGCGACTGTCCCAGCTGGCTCTACCCAGTCGGCATGGGGGCGACCACGATTGTGAGTGATACTATTACCGCCTACATATCCAATCCAGACTATTTACTTACTTTCCGCAGTGGGAACGCTGGAACTCTATGCTACCCGACGGCAGTATAAACCCTGGCCAGATGACCTCCTTCAACCACTACGCCCTCGGCTCCGTCTGTGACTTCCTCCACGGCACCGTCGGCGGTCTCTCACCTGCTAAGCCCGGATGGAAGAGAGCCCTGGTCCGCCCTCAGCCTGGCGGGACGGTCCGCCACGCCACCATCTCCTTCGACTCGCCCTACGGACCCTATTCTGTCAGTTGGCGTTGCGCAGACGGCCGCTTAGTTACCGATGTCACCGTACCGCCCAATGGAGAGGCCCGCGTTGTCCTTGCCGGCGTCGACGAGATCGTCGGCAGTGGCGCCTACCACTACGATACCCCTTGGACAGAAGATCCCGAATGGCCGCCACAGCTGATACAGGGACCGCAAGGGCTGAAGCTGGACTCTCAGTTCGTGCCATAGAGTTGCAGTGTCGGGTAGAACTGTTTCGAATCTGTTGGCATTGGATAGGAGTGCGGTTTGAACAACAAATGATAAAAGTAAAAGTGTTTTTATTGTTCGTAAAACTAAAGCCACAGCCGCACCACAATTCTGTCTATTATTTGTCAAGAGTCTTTGCGGCCGTATTCCATGAATTGACTTGCGCATACTTTGAGAAACCCAGTGTTTCTGGAATTCCCTACCCAGACCAGTTATGAACTCAGCACAAGTCCATTGGGCCGTCATGACGGCCCGTTGTCTCTGGAGCTGGAACCCATTGGTAGATGATATCAGTTCTCATGGTGAATTTGACTCCCCCCGTGACCTCTGCCCCCTCATGTAACAGCCCCTTATGCTGAAAGAGCAGTACGCTTCCAGCCTTTGGGTGAACATCTACTCGATTCAGCTTGTCCCTGGATAGAAATGATGTGGCACCGCCAACAAGCTTCGACTGGGCATCTATCTCGGAAGAGTCATTGAGGTAGAGCTGAATGGTGTAAAAGGTCAGAAATTCCTCTCTATTTTCCTCGTACCAGTAAGGACCGTCCACATGTGCTTTAATCGGAAAGATATGTTAGTCGATCGATACATGTCTCTAAACCCGAGTATAATGCCACACTTACGCTTGAAGTATTGCCCTGGTGTGTATTTAAGAAAGCGCATCCGCTCGTTGAACCTGCGAAATTCCCATTGCCCCGGTTTCGCCTGTTCGGGACAGACGGCCAAAAGCTCTCGTAATCCCGTGCTCAGCGCACATCGTTCCCAGAGACGATTGGCCACGGTCTGTTGATCCCAGATGATCCTACCGCTCTCACGATAGCCTGGAATAGCCATCTCAAGACCGGGTCCCACGTTGACCAATGCCGGCCTCCAAGGATTAGATTGGTCTCCTCCGGCGTCGGGGACTGAAGCCTCGGCGAGTCGTACTAGCTCATTGCACTCCCCTGGGGACAGCACATTTTCCAAGACGATGGCAGTACACTCCTTATACTGGGGCAGTGGAGAGGAGGCGAAGTCGATGGGGTGGGAAGTGATGGGCTTGGCCGGGGGACCTGTCAAGAATGTGTCTGGAATGTTGAGATCTTTGGATATGTATTCGACTTTTTGACATAGCATCCGCGTCGGTTTTTGTTGTTGTTGTAGAGGCTCTGACATTGTGTGTTTGGGGAAGTCGGCCAATCCGCGAAATTCTTGAACTTGTTCCGACCAAAAGTGAAACCTGAAGTCGTCTTACGGAATTTTATTTTGCACATGGAGAGTACCAGGAGTGCAATCAGTAAGCATGCAAGACTACTTATACGCGACCTTTGTGTAATAGGCAGACTTTTGAAACCGTGGCATAAATAATCCTAGGCAGCCACCCAGGCGTTTTTCAGTAACCCCACTTTTCCTTTTTATAGAGCACAACCAGGAGGATGCAGCCTAAAAGGCGTGGAAGAGAGCACGCCTCTGGTGCTAAAAGCTAGACAGTCGTTATCGTAACCCGCCGTTAAATGCCACCGCCCAAGCCAATGTTCGAAATAGGAATTTCCGAGTGATCCGATTTTATCCAAGATATCCCTCTGTTCAACTAGCAACAAATGAAAATAACCACCAAGATTGTAGCTGCTTGTTCGCCAGAGATGCGTGTATAAGAAAGTCAGATGGCCAACCCACACTCCCACCAGTGCTCGCCAACATGCCAGTGCGGAAGGTCGTCGGCGTTCCAGCGCCAGGCGGCATGACCGGCACGAGCGCCGTCATAGAAAAAGTAGCGGACGGGTGAAAAGGGAACGGGCTCAAAGAGCCAGATGCCGCTGCGACAGAGGTCGTCGACAAAGTAGTGATGGGTGGCCAGCATCCAGGCGGCAGCGAAGAGGAGGTTACCAGTTCGACGCCAGAACCGGGAGAAGAAGTGGCGCCGGCGGAGACGACGGGAGAGATTATCCTGCAGGGCGATGCCGACGGCGGCGAGGGCAAAGAAGAGCGGCTGGGACCACCAGATGGCGCGAGCTCGGCCGGCACTGGTGAGGCTGCCGGCAGCGTGTAGGAGGCCGGACTGAAAAAAGGCAATGGCGAGGCCGACGGCGCGAGTGATATCCCCATGCTGCCGTGCCTCTTCCACAGTTCTGGCGGGCCGCGGAAGCACACCCACCCGGACGAGCCATGCAGTCGGGGCGACAAACGCGACGCGAAAAGTCTGGTGCCAGGTGCTGCCCCAGAAACCAGCGAGGCCTTGATCGAGCACCGGCTCGAAGCCACCAAATATGGAGGGGTAGTGCCACAGCTCGGTGCGTGTCGTGCTGGAGCCGAGAAGCAGGTGCAGCGGTCCACGGCGGCCGAGCAAAAACACAGTCGCCAGCTGATGAAGCGACAGAAAGAAGAACAAGGCCACAGTGATGCCTGCTAGACCAGCCGCGCCGCGGTAAGCCTCTAGAAGAAGCGGGTGGCGGTAGACAAAGGCGAGGGCGGGCGGGAGTTCGAGCAGGTGAAGTGATGGTGGTGGTGGCGGAGAGGGAGAGAATGAACCGGACTGAGGGGCGTACAGTTGATCAACCTGCTCAGACCAAGGCCGCCAACGGGCTGGCGGCGGACCAAAGACAAAGTAGGGGTCAAGCGTCATTACGACCGCGAGGATGTCCAGTACAACATAGCCGACTGCGGCGGCGAACAGTCGCGCAGACACAAAACCGACATAGGTGCGACAGCGACGGAAGCCGGCGGTTGTGCTCACGGAAAGCGACTCTAGACGCACAGGCTCGGCCGTGTGTCGTCGCCGGGGCGGTCGGAAGTGCGGTAGCTGAGAAATGCACCAGTCCCAGCCTCGCAAGTCAGTTGTGGGGAACAGTTCGCCCTGCTGAGCCGTCTCCAGGGTGCTCACCAGTGCCACGCCAGGCTAGACAGACGTCAACGGCCCAGTCCAGGCGGGTGCCCCAGGGTGCGTCGGCGGGATAGCTCTGCCAACAGTAGGTGAACCCATCGTCGAGGCTGTCGGTGATGCTGGTGTCCGGGGCGATGACCACGGCATTTTCTGAAGTCGAGCCGTCAGAGGCCGATCTCCGCACCACCCGCTCCACCCGCTCGGCGTCCTTTTGCGGGTCTGTCCAGACCAAAATGGTGAGAGCCCACACCGTGCCCCAGGCCGCAAGCAGTCCGGATGCATAGGCCGTGGCCATGTTGATGCTCGAAGTTGGCGCCCAGCCCGGCAGCGGGAGCAGCATCGCATTGGCTGCTGCCACGGCCACAGCCAGTGGTATTCGTGCGGCTCGAAGCGACCGCTGCCAGGCACTGGTGCCCAAGTGTGGCAGCGCCATGTACAAGGCCGGTAGCACCATGGACGGAATGAGACACCAAGGCAGCAGCAGCGGGCGGACTCGGCCGTGAGCGAGGGCGTCACGAAAGACAGCCCGCAACACACCGCGGCGGTAGTCGCCCAGGGTCTCGGCACTTTCGACTTTGTCCATGACAGTGAGCTCGGCGGCGGCGGCGGACGTGGTGAAGGGGGGAGTCCGGAGCGATGGAATTTGTTCATGTGGCCATTTTCAGCCCATGTCTTTGAAGTAGCACGTGACCTGTACGATGACGTAGGGACGGTGGAAGCCAAGTGGCCACACGAGGTGCAAATGTGAATCGACAAAAGGCACGTTGATGAGAGCCCTATTTTCCCGATGCGACGGAGCATGGTGCAGATTCCGGCGCTGCAATGTCACGCCGTGCTCCGTGCGTTACATTGGCCGCAGATCCCAGGCACAATGCCAAGCCGGTCGAGTCTGGAGTCGGCAGATTTGAGTCGATCTGAATTTTCCAGTAGCTTTCCCGAAAATGAACCAAGTCATGTGGTTTTCGTCTGCTGTTCGTCTTATGCAAGATGCTGGGCCTCGTAATGAATCTGGACTACGTGATGCTAGCCTCTTTCAGCAAGGTACGAAAGGCACAACAACGGCGCCAGTCCTCTGACGCAGGGGTAGCTAAGGATGCTACAGTAGCATAGGTAGCCAGGCAACCTTTTTGCATTGGCACGACGGACCGGAGCATGGGTGCCACGAAGCCAATCAGATGAAAGCAGCAGGCGGCAAACTGGCGCGAAGTGTTGGCTGTCAACCTAATCTCTCTAGCGCAATTTTCCGTGTTATGTACGAGTACTCCAAACTTTGTACGAATATAAAAGTGCTGACAACACTACTTCTTCCACGTACGGCCATAGATAGTGGAAAGCACGGGATCCCGTCCGCTCTCCCCTAGTTAAACCACTAATCGGCGGATTAGTAGTTGGGTCGGTGACGACCAGCGAATACCCGCTGCTGTACGTTTTTTTTTGTGTTTTTTTGGCGGCTTAGACAGTACCCCTCTGTTCCATATGGGGAGATTGCCCAGCCTCGCCTTTGATGCTGTGCTAAAAAATAGACTGACTTTGGTACTTGTACGAATGCAAGTAACGTGCTGCGTCCACCACTTTAGCTTGCTTACGCCCGCCACGAAATGGCCGCTACCGCTTGATCCCGACTTTGACAGGCATCTAGTGCCAGGTTGGGCGGGAGTCTGAGTGGGCCAGTGGCAAAAACAAAATGGGGTAAAGAGTTTATATCAACGGCTCCGCAAGTACAAAAGTCGAACTTGCAGCTTCTGAAATTAAGCCAGTTGAGCAGCTTTTGATTCTTCAAAACGTTACACTTTTCTACAGACATAAAGTACACTTAATACGTCTTGGTGTACCGTTGATGTAGGTGCTCCTCGACGGTGACGGGTGCGTGGCGCGGCGTCTCCCCCGGCTCCAGACAGGTAGGAATGCACTCGATAACCTGATCGAGCAGACCCTCGTTAAAAAAGGCGACGCTGTAGCGATCCGTGTCGCTCACTGGGGAGATGACACGGTGGAGTGTCGAGCTGTAGTGGTCGTTTGTCCAGCGTTCTGGCGGTCAGAAAGATGGCCAAGCGCGAGTGAAAAGAGAGTAGAACAAAACAAAACAAGCACTCACCCATCATGTCGCCAATGTTGACAACGTAAGCATCCGGGATCGGCGTGACCGGATGCCACGTCTGAGACGACCGGTGAAACACCTCGAGGCCACCAACTGGATGGTCAGCAGGGCGGAGCGCAACAGAAAAAGACACGCAGAGCTCGCGACAACGTACCGCCGTCCTGCAGCAGCAGCGTCAGCGCGCCAAAGTCGGTGTGCGCGCCAATGCCCCGGCTGGCGGCGGCCATGGCCGGCGTCGTGGGCGGGTAGCGGTGGGCGCGGCACATGGAGATGCTGTCGGGGCTGTCGGCAAAGGCGTCAAAGTAGTGCTCCTCGAGGCCGAGGCCGAGCGCGACCAGCCGAAACATGGTCACGCTGAGCCGACGCATCTCGTCAAAGTAGGCCGTCAGCGTGGCGCGAAAGTCGGGACAAGCCTCCTCGCTCGGCCACTGGTTCGGGCCCTGGGCGAACCGCAGCGGACGTTTGTCGCCGCCGTCATCGTCAGCATGCTCCTCGGGCGTGGCCGGCTCGCGCCCAATCATGAAGCCCTCCTTGCGGTCGCGCACGCCCGGCTCCAGCTCCTGCTCGCCCACGGCCTCGTAGCCGCGCAGGCCGTGCGACTGCCGCCGGTGCAGCGCCTCCTTGGCGGCAGCCGGCTGGGCGTAAAACTGGCGCAGCACCGCAAACAGCCGTGTGCGCAGCGCCGCCGACACGTCGTGGCCCACAATCTGCAAGAAGCCCGGCGCCGTCGCCGCCGCGTGGACCGCTGCCGCAATGCCTGCCGTCTCTTCCGCTGAGCCGGCCAGATAGCCGCTAATATCAATCACCGGAATCGCCAGGGCAGACGGGGAGGGCAACGTGCTGCCCACAACCGTCTCCGTCGCAGTGGCCATTCTCCTGTTCCTTTTTCTTCTTGCTCTTCTTTCTCTTATAAACAGCGTCTTTGTATTTTCCCTTTTGTTCCTTCCTTCTCGTTACTCCTACGGCCTTCTGTTCCCCTCCAACCCCTCATCGCACGCTTCCTCTCGCACTTGTGCTATCATATACCCGAGGCCATCTCCGCTTATCATCCAGCCAAGCCTACTCCAACGATAAACATCTAATATTAGCGACGATAGGGTAGTTGTACTTCTGGACCTCTGCCCCGGATATCCTCCGTCCCCAGACGTCACCGAGATAAGGGATCATCCTGACGACCGCGTGCCCATATTTGTTTCCGCCCCCCCCCTCCTCCCCGGGGTGCCTCGTGGCTGCCGAAGTTGACAGGTCGTCTCCACTAGACCTCTCTCAATTGAAGCATGTCGGAGCTCATCCATCGCAAGGCGGCGGACCTGAAGCAAAAGGTCGTCGCCAAGACCAAGGTCAGCGGCTGGGTGTTGCCCAAACAAGAGTCTACCTGGGCACCGGCAGGCAGCTGGAGCAACCGCGATCTCGATGTCACGCCACCCGAGCGGCGCCAATGGACGGCCATTACCATTCTCGGCTACTGGATCAGCGATGTCATCAGTGTGCAGAGCTGGGAGACGGGCAGCAGCATTCTGGCCATTGGGCTGACATGGTGAGTGTTTTGCCCTCTGCTTCCCGTTCTGCCCCTCTTCTGCTCACTCGTTTCAACCAGGCACGAGGCCGTCTTCAGCATCATCTTTGGCTCCTTTGTCATGTCCATTCCTATGGCCCTCAACGGCTACGCCGGCGCACTCACGCACGCACCCTTTCCCGTGCTGGCCCGCAGCTCGTTTGGCTACCACCTGTCCAAGTTCCCCGTCGTCGTCCGCCTCGTCACCTGTCTCTTCTGGTCCGCCATTACCAACTATCTCGGCGTCCCCGCCATGACCCAAGTCATCCGTTCCATCTGGCCGCAGTTCCGCAACCTTCCCAACCACATCCCGGCCTCGGCCGGCATCACGACCCAGGAAATGGTGGCGTACCTCGTCTTCTGGCTCGTTCAGTTCCCCCTGCTGCTGATCCCGCCACACCGCCTCCGCTTTCTGTTCCTGCTCAAGGTCGTCATGACCACCGCCACCATTGTCGGCACCACTATCTGGATCTTTGTCCAGGCCGGCAACTCGGGCGCCATCTGGAAGCAGACGGCCACCGTCTCGGGCACCACCAAGGCTTGGCTGACCATGTGGGCGCTCAACTCGTGCACTGCCAGCTGGTCCACCGTCGGCGTCAATATTCCCGATTTCACTCGCTACATGAAGACGCCCAACGCCTCCCTCACCCAGAGCGTCTGGTTCACTACCGCCTGCAGCTGGGTCGCCATTATGGGCATCGTCGTCACTTCCGTCTCGTCCGTGCTCTATGGCTCGTACATCTGGAACCCTCTCGAGATTGTCGACAACTGGGACGGCCCCGGCGGTCGTGCTGGCGCCTTCTTCGCTGGCGTCTCGTGGTGCTTAGCCCAGATCTGTGTCAACATGTCGGCCACCATCGTCTCCGGCGCCAACGATCTGACCAGCCTCTTCCCCAAGTACTGCAACATCCGCCGCGGCACCATTTCTATCGCCATCATCGGCGGCTGGGTCATGGTTCCCTGGAAGATTTACACGGACGCCGACTCGCTGCTTAATTTCTTCAACTCGCTCGGCATTTTCCTCGCTCCTATCATGGGCATTCAGGTTGCCGATTTCTACCTCGTCAAGCATTGTGCCCTCGACGTCCCCGCCCTGTATGACCCCCATGGCCGCTACCGCTTCTGGTATGGCATCAACTGGCGCGCCCTGGCCGCCCTGCTCAGCGTCATCGGTCCCCTCCTGCCCGGCCTCGTCAACGCTGTCAACCCGAGCTTGCCCATCGGCACCGGCATGACCCATCTGTCCGACTTTAGCTGGTATTACGGCTTCTTCACTGCCGCCATTGTCCACACCACCCTGAGTCTGCTGTTCCCGGCGCGGGAGACTCTGGTTCCGGAGATGATTGAGACCCGCGAGATGCCCGCAGAGTTCGACGCCGACTTGGAGAAGGAGGCCCGTGTTAGCGATCAAGAAGTGTAGATGGTAGTAGTTAGTTTCTCACTTTATGAATGGCCTAGGCCGATTTAATTGGCTCATGCTGTGATAGTCGGTGGCAAGCGATGCTGATTCGGCTGCTGCCTGGTGAGCTCTGATCCTCCGACCAGGCGCAAGTCCGAAACATTGCGGCGACACAGGCGTCAATGAGACCCGATCAGTGCTGATCCGTCATCACTGGACTTCGATGCCCTCTTTTCTTGTTGTGTCAAGTCCACTGCTCTCTCCTCACACCTTGTAGTTCTTGCGCGAGAGCACTGAACCAGGTGCAGTCTTTTCCAGTTGGTCCACCATGCCTGATGATACTCTCCGTTGGACGGCCCGGCGTTTTATCCAGCGTCGCTCATTCGGCGGCTCGGTCTCTGCACCCTCGACGGCCTCGCACGCATCGGAATCTTCGTCTCTCTTCCTCTTCTGTGTCGTGCCCAGTCTCTCGGCCGGCACACGGCGGAAAAACACGGGTGGACATCGTGCCAAAAAGACCATAATCTCGGCAACCGCCTTGGCCTCCTCAGCCGCGCGCAACTCTAGCAGAGCCGGAGGCGCGGGGTGGTCGTCGGCAGGCAGCCCTCTCTCCACCCGCATCTCTGCCAGCTGCGTCTCCAGCGTGTCTAGTCGCTGCCGGCAGTCCCACCTGTAGCCCCAGTGGTAGTCCCCCAGAACCCTGACGCTCTCCAGGAGATAGGTGCGAAGCTCGAGGTGCAGCGTGTAGTCGTCCACCTCGTGAGGTCCGGGGAGGGTTGGCACCACTGCGTCGGGCGTGTCCGTCTGACAGCGTTTCAACGCCGCTTTCTTTCGCCAAAAGAGAAAATTCTTCCAGATTGTGCGCTCATTGAGCCAGTAATTCCACTCGTTTGTGCCCTCATCAATAAGCTCGTCGGACTCGTAATGGGGGTTAATCGGATCGGGCGCGATCGACCGAACTTCGCGCGTCGGCCGGCCGCCCATGGATATCATACTGTCTCTGATCTCGCGGGCATAGTCGAGTTCGCCCTGAACGGTTTGCCGCCTAGGTATGGCACTGTTCATACGGCGGGAGTTAGCAAATAGAAATCGCAGGAGAATCGGGCGAGGGGAACGTGAGACGTAGAACGGCCGCATACCCTAGTCGCTTCGCGAGATCCGCAGGATCAATAACGCTCTCTCGCGGCTGCTTGCGCCAGGCGTAGCCCGGTGGTAGCGACGGCGGCGTTGAGCCGTGGCTGGACATGTTGATGTTTGGATGCGTCGGTAGGTTAACAAGTTGGCAAAAGATTGGGGGACGCGATAAATCGGCTTACGTGCAGCCCCACCCAATTTGACTGGGGTATTAGTCACCGGTTTCATCCAATGACAGCATCGCATCGAACGGTTCGAACAGACGGGATCGTTGCCTAACCGCCGAGACGGTGTAGGGCTAGGGACTTCACTGCTCTCAAACAACAGCCAATGACTTCTGGCCCAACTACTCTCAACTCACAACACTGACACGAAAGGGATACGTCGAAAATACACACACAAAGGGAAGGAAACCTCAATCAAAAGGGAACAAAACGCTGTTGTCTAAGCTAGCTTTTCGAAATCCCTTTGGGGATGGGAATAAGTCCCATGACCCTCCGAGCTCCTCACACTGGTCCTGTTTTAGAAGGCGCGACTGCCCAACAGGGCAGTCGCGCCCCTCGCGGAGTTTTCACTACCAAAAACGGCATGCTGTGATGGGCCATTGCAGATTCCGTCTGCTATTTAGGCAGCCGTCCCGCTACTTGCCTCGTTTTTGCTTTCATGCTGCCCTCGTTTGTTGTCCTCCCCCCCGCCCTATGTGCCACTTCTCCACGACACATTAGACAATATGGCGTATCGACTCTTAAGTGGTGAGGTTGTTCATGCGGCCTCGACCATCCTGACAATCGAATTTTCGAATAATCCCACGGAGGAGCTCCACGACCGCAATTACTCGCGTCTTGCGCAGTCAGTCAATCCTGACCCGGCCGGCGATATCATCGAGGATCCAACTCCAGTCGTCGTTCTCGGGTTCTCGAACCTGCCACGACGTGGCGAGAGCTTTGTCCTAGGAAGTGACGGCCACACTTCTGACGTCGCCATCGGAGTCCCGGGGTATCACATTAGTGCCCAGCACCTGAGTTTTGGTTTTGATCAGCAGGACCGCGTCGTCATGCGTGACTCCTCCAAGCTGGGAACCAGCGTGTCGTATAATAAGCAAAGCTTTCACGAGCGCAGGGGATCGCTGGCCCAGCCATTCATCTGGGTTCTTCCTCCCGGTTATGAAATTCTCGTCTCCATAAAGCCTTACCGGTTCCGCGTCCGCGTCCAGGACCACTCTGCCCACGTCGGCCAGTTCCGCGCCAATCTCGAGAGGTTCCGTGGCGCCTGTCGTGCACGGATGCCTCAGCTCTCCGGCATAGATCTCACCCATGATGTCACCGCCACGGCCAGCAACTTGTCTTCTACCACTTCTCCAAATGGCGAGTCCGACGCGGTTGCTCTAGTGCGCAGCGGATCCGACGAGGACCCACTGACCAAGGAGATGTATGTTGAAGGCCTGATGATCGGTCAGGGCGGAAATGGCAAGGTCACTGAGTTTTTCTGCGTGCGGGACTGGACAAAATATGCAGGCAAGCGTGTCTCCTTTGACGAGCACATGCTGCTGGAGATTGAAATGCTGAAGAAGCTCTCCCATGTTTGCCTCCCTCTTTTCCATCTTCTGCCCAACCCAGCTCACACCCCTAGAACCGCATCGTCCAGTACATGGACACCATCCAGGAGTCACCCTCGAGCAACGTACTTGTTATGGAATACTGCGGCGCTGATACACTCTGGCATCAGCAACGACGGCAGATCCTACAAGAAGCTGAGGTTCTCCTGGTTCTTCAGCAATCATTTGATGCGCTTGCCTTCCTGCATAGCCGGGGCGTTACACACCGTGACCTAAAAGTAGGTGTCTGGTACCGGAGTTGATAGACACCGTCCTAACCTTTGACTTGTCAGCCAGGCAATATCCTCTTCCGGTCTCGCAACCCTATCGACATCGCCCTGGCCGACTTTGGCTGGTCCCGCGAGTCGGCCGTATCCATGACCTCGTTCCAGGGCGGCACTGTCCACTATCGTGCTCCCGAGCTGGTTGCCCATCAGCGGTATCGCAACCCGGTCGACATCTGGTCGATGGGCATTGTCGGACTCGAGTACCTGGAGGAGCTACCCGCCGAGGATACCACGACGGAGGCTGAGTACGCACGCCTCTCCTCAGAGCACGCACAGCGTCTCGCTCGACTTGACCCGTCATCCGTGCACCGGCTGCTTCTCAGCCAGATGCTGCATATGAGCGCCGCCGAGCGACCATCGGCGGGTCGGTGCCTCGAAGTGGTGACAAGTCTGGTCGCCCGATCGCCGCAGCTCTCGGAGAATCGACCGTCATCGCTCACGTCCCGTTCTTCTCCGGCCCACCAGCAGCAGTACGGCGACAGCAGCGGTCCGTCCACGGTGCATCCCGCTGGGGGGCGCCTCGACGGCGATGGCTCGGCTGGGCTTGCCAGCGGTCCGTTGGTGCCACCTGGTACAGTCATCCCACCAGCGCGACAAGGGGCTAGCACCGACGACGGTCGCAGTGACGACAACTTGAGCGACACTTGTGCCGAGGACAGTGAGCAAGAGCCCGGAGGAACCTTTGTGCGCTCAGAAGCCCCGCCACCGTCGTCGCCTACCCCTGCCGCTGGTCAGGGAGAACAGCCAGCAGACGCGGCAACACCGTCGACAGACAACCCCCCAGCCCAACTTGCAGCGGGCCTGAAACGGAACACTGGCTCACACTCGAGCTCGGGTTCTTCTGGTCCCGATCACCATACTTCCAAGCGCCAGGCCATGTCGCCTGTGCCCGAGGAGGCTTCGCTAAGCGACCATGCCGCAGCCACGCTGCTGATGTCACTTTTCGGGCCGTGACTTAAATATGTATATTTTAGTTTTATTTTCTTTGTGATCGCCAGTATTCTAAGAATAGCTGAAAGGGTCTCCAGGTATGTATGACGATAATGACTTGCATGAGCAATTGCCTTATTAGGCGATCGCCCCTTGAAATACGAGTACCTCACTTACAAGAAGTGCGAGTACACCGTACTATTCATCTTATTTTAATGGTGACGGACAACGCGTTGCCTCTATATTTGATATTGTAGACTTATAATAATAAAAGCTGACCATTTTCCCTTAGTTTTTTGAAATCGGGAAACACGTGGAACAGTAACTCAAAAACCAGAAGCACCTGGTATTAAGCTACGTAAGAGGGCGGGCCTCTAAATAGAATGCGGCTCTGGCACGCCATCAGCCAAAGTGGGGTCGGCACGATGCCGGTATTACAGACATTTGCTAACTGCGAGACTATGTAACGCCATTCATTCTTCCGTAAAACAGCGCAATCTATTCTACTTGTATATTAAAGTACATTTTTTCGCCAATGCCATGCTGCTCGTACAAATCGTAATCATAAAGCGTACCTAAACGAGTCAGCATGGTTCTGGAACACAAAAGCGCAGCACATACCGGAAGCCTGGGTTATCCAGCTCGGTCTGGTCGAGCATGCCCATCTCGACGGCGGACTTTTCGTCGCCCTGGCCGGCGGCGTCGCGCGCCTTGTTGCTGCGGTACATGTAGATGTAGAGTATAATGACCATGACGAGCTTGACCGAGTAGCCGACCAGCATGGCAATGTACGCACTGTGGTAGTTGGCTAAACTGTTAGCAGTGGTTTCGTGAGGAGTCAGAGGCAACCCGCCACGTACGCGCTTCGCTGGTCTTGAATGTCTGCGGCCCAATGATATTGCCGACACAGTATCCCGTAAAGAGGACGGCGCCCGTCAGCTGCTTCTTGGTGTAGCCAGCCACATTAGACGAGACCATGGTGAGCGACATGCTGAAGCCGAGTCCCTGGAAGTAGCAGAGCCACAGGCCGACGAGACGACCCCACTGAGCACATTGGTGAGCACGGATACGCGTGGACGCGGCAAAAAGAAGGAGCACCTACTTTGTTGTCACTCGGCAGCGCCACGAGCATAGATGCGCCGGCGATGCAGATGCAGTTGGCAAACATCATGGTGAAGCAGCGCAGACTGGACCAGCGCGTGCAGACCCAGCCGCCGATGATGAGCGACAGGAACTGGACGGCACCGCCGGGGATCTGCATGTACTGGGTGCCGAGCGTGTCGAAGCCAAAGCTCCCGACAATGATGCTCGTGAAGCTGGTGAGGGCTGAGTTGGGGATCTGGGCGCCAATGGCCATGACAAACAAGATCCATGTCTTGGGATCGCGCATGCACTGTACTGCCTGGTATCGCCGGAAGTGGTGGTTCTTGACGCCCTGCCGGTTGCGGGACACCCGGTCGACGGCGACGGCGCGCTCGCGTTCGTTCAAGAAGCTCGCCGTGGACGGCAAGTCCGGCAGAAAGAACAGCGAAACGATGCCCCAGACGACGCTGGCGGCACCAAAGATGATAAAGACGTACATCCACTTTTGCAAGCCCGTCCTGATGTGGCCGACCGCGTACCCGATCAGGCCGCCAAACATGGTCGCGATGCCATTAGTGCAATAGTATGACTCCAGGCGCAGCGGCTGCTCTGTCGCCGTGTACCATGTCGACATGATGAGAACAAAGGCGGGGTTGATCGCGGCCTCTGCCACGCCGAGGAAAAACCGGTTGGTCGCGATGCCGGCAAACGAGCTGCAGCCCGGCGTCGTCATGACAATGGCGCCCCAGAGGATCGTGATCACCGAGACGAACCGCCCAATCGGCAGGCGCTGCAACAGGTAGGAGCTGGGGAACTGGGCAATCAGGTAGCCAAAGTAAAAAATGCTGCCTGTGACACATTGTCAGTGGATCTGCTTCTGGGCCTCTTCGCCTCGCCTCTGGTGTTCTGTCCACGCACCCAGCCACGAGTAGTCCTGGCCCTTTAGGTGCGTTGCCGTCTTCAGGCCGTACACGCTCGCAAAGTTGAGCGAGTTTTTGTCGAGGTACTGCAGCATGTACGTGCCAAACAGGATCGGCACGATGCGCAGATCGATCTTGCGCAGCACTTTGCGTGTCTCCTCTGGCGACACCTCGTCCATCTGTGCCGTCTTGTACACTGCGTACACATCATCCAGCGCTTGCTCCGACGCCGGCCGGGACACCTCGGCGATCGTGATCTCGTGTGCCTCTTCAGGCTGGCTGGTCTGGGCCGCTGCCTTCTCACTAGAACCGCGTGTTGTGGCCATCTTGCTGGTCTTTCCGCCTGGGAGGTTGGATAAAATAGAACGACTAGACGAGACGGAAAGCTGTCCGGAGCAAAGAGCCCGTGTTGCTCTCACCGTGGACGCAAATCTTCATCTATATACGGGTGTAAGTGATACGCTAGCAAAGCTACCCACTCCGCTCGGCCAATCAGAGACCGCCACTTGAATGAAGTCATCGACCATATATGAGCACGCAATCAACATGTCAAGAGATTTGGCACAAACTCGGTGCCGAAAAAGCCGACTTTGGGGCAGCCATGGTCCCCCCAGCGCCTGCGGCGCTTCAATTGTCAATTTCCCCTGCCCAACTTGGCGTTACGAACACGGGGCCACCCTGTAATCCGGCACCATCACACACTCTACCTATTTCCCTATTGGCCACGTGGACTCTTCATCTTGGATATTTATGATGGGCCGTCTGCTTTGAAATTTAGAGCCGGAAAAAATCAGCCAACGCAACCAGGCCACAGTAGCCCTGTCGGCCACACAAGCACGTGGCACAGAGATCGACTGTTCGCCGTGGCGCTTTCTATGAGTGATAGCAATTATTTTTCCTGTATTTTGTCTTATGGTTCTATTTTGGAGGGCTTCTTTCAACGCGTACGCAATGCATTGGCCGTGACTGGTGGCCGTACGAGCCTAGCTAACTGGCCATCCGCAGCACAGTGGACTGCCTGCGAGGGGTCGACCATGCACTACTACTTCTCCGCCAAATCTACCATCTACTAAATGTTGATAAAGCCACTAGCCAATGTCGTACTACAAACAACTCAAATGTTGTCCGTCCTGCCGTCCAGCACGGCAGAATGCAGAGCCGTCCCCAGCTTGTGTTGTCCTCAACGATAGACCCATTGGCGATAATACTTCTGGGAAAAATACCGGTGTGTCTAAACATGCTCGTGTGTCCTTGCAGTGGATGGGAGAACGACCGGGCAAAATAGCTTGGGCGTCACAACCACTGAACCATCAGTAACCATTCGCTTTCAAAGCCTTCGCCTCGACAGCGCCACACCCATCGCAGTAGGATCTACGGGCAATACGGGGTGCGCTTCTGGCATGCGCAACAGCAGGCTTATTGCTTCGTTGGAAAATCACTTCGCCGGCTCGCACATTAGTTCGAAGGAGCAGAGAGGTCTTGCGAAGTTCCCTGATCAGTCAGCTTCTGATATTAGCGCCAGGTCAGAACCTGCACGTGACCTAGTGCTGGGCCTCACCACGCCGTCTCTGTGCAATTACACCTCCTGCGAGAGTTCCATTCTGTTGAACTGTAGCTCATTCGAAATTTCTGATTTCGGGGATTCGGTATTTATTCAATATGGGCAGTATAAATATGTGTTCCGGTGTACATACCGAGCTTAATGCTCTCCTACAGCAGAGGGTCTCTCCGCTTAGTCAGTACACCCACCAGACCACATTCGATTTTCTCTGATAACAGATAGGATAAATATACAACCGAAATGCCGAGGTTGTGACCCTCCCTAGTGACATCCATTAGCGGGCGCACATATTTCGCCCCTGCAGGCCTACCATTAGTCAGATAGCTTCCTCATGCACATAGAAATAGTCTAGCTGTTTAAACTAAATGTAGGTAGAGTCTTCGTCTTCATATTATCATCTCAATGTAAGACCGCTCAAACCGCCTATTAGCTTACACTTCTAGCTTGTTGAACCTTTTCTCCCACAGACCAAAACGAGACAGCCTTTTGAGTCTTCTCTCTATACTCGCTTAGATTTCTTCCGACCGAAAACCCTGAAAATAGCGTCAGCTAGACGTGTCGCCTTACCTCTTTCAAACTATTCTATTCGGCCTCACGCCACCCTAACTTACACTATGGAGGAGTCGTGCCTATCGCAAACGCAAACGCAAACGCCTACTACGCCTAAAGATGGGCAGGTATGCCAAAAAACACCACGTCCGCTTTTTATTTATGGCACGTTGTGTGCAAAACCTCTCCTTGCGTGGGCGATAACGGGCAGCGCTGGAAATGTTGACCAAGTATCCCGTTTTCTGAAACCTGCTCAAGTTATTGGCTACAAGCGCGTGGCCGTACACCACTGCGACTACCCGGCCGTGGTTCAAGATGATGGCTCTGTTGTAGAGGGCTTTGTTCTCCAACCACAAACGGCTTCCCAGCGGCGCAAGCTGGACGATTTTGAAGGGGATGCGTACAAGCCTGTTACCGTTACAGCACACCTTACAATAATGGGAACCAATAAACGAAGCGGCAACAATAAAACCGGAATCGACGGTGGTAAAAACAAAGAAGAAAACATACTGGATCACAGCCTGGCACAAAATCGCCCAAATAACAGAACAGAATACACTGTGGACGCAGATATGTACTTGTGGGACGGCGATATGGATAAGCTTTCCACAGAAGCTTGGGACTTGGAAGAGTTTATTACGACACGCCTTGAAGATTGGATTGATTTGTTTGATGGCATGGAGTTAGTTGGCGATGATGATACATAGAGCTCAACTTAAAATCAGACTTTTACTAAACTACTATCTACGAACTACTTCTGCGGGCCTATCAGTGAGAGGAGGTCATCAACTGACTCGCCAGGCTGTAGAAGAACGCTAAAGGGGGACGACATAGCAAAGTTCACGAGCTTGAGCACGACGCGCGCCCAGTCTACAATCCGGTTGCTGTCGATTGTGCCGATGGCTGCGATGGGCGGGAGCGTGCCAAACGGCTGTTCAAGCTACTGATGCAACCACAACCAGTCAGCACTCCCGAGACCGAGAACCTGTGCTGCGCAACTCAATCACAAAAGATTTCGTGCGCGATGCCGCTCTCGCTGAGCCGGAGTACGCCTACCGCTTAGGCGAGGTTGCCATTGTGTATACTCAGTGGACTAATGATTGGACTAGACTTGACGGGAAATTGAGCAAGAAGGGAGAATGGGCGGGCCATCGCTTTGACATTACCGACATGGACCATGTCGCTGGGGATGAGTGGAAGGACGTCAGCGAAGCGGCCGTCCAGAGGCTGGGGTCTGTGATGCAGGAAGACAAGAAAGACGGCAGGCGTGTTGAGTAGTTCAATAATGAAAAAGGCCTAGACTATTGATCCCCTTCAACTGTTCGTCACATCAACGTCTACCGCTTCTGAGATTCCAGCCACCACTGCTTTGACCACTGCCACTTGGGCCGTCGCGACCGTAACCGCGACCACCGTAACCTTGCCATTGTCGTCTATTTTCCTCTCGTCGGTCGTAGGCTCGGTATGCGTCTTCGAGGAACCCAAGAAGTGCGCGTCTCATCCGCTTCCTGTCCTTAACCATGGTCACCTGGCAACTCCGACCACCAATACCTCGCACGGGTTGGTTAGGGAGGGTCTTCTCAATATCCGCATCTGTTAATACGATAAGGAGCAAGATATTCCAATCGAAAAAACAGACGTGGCGCGTGGAATAGGCCTTGGCGTAATGAGCGGCTTGCTTCATCAAAATGAGCAGGTTGTGATGGAAGACAGGCTCCGACCATGTGCCATTTTGAAGTCCCACTCTCGACTCCTTGACTGCCATCTCGAACTCTGTCTCCTTTATAACGCCGGCCCGTTTGTAATCCAGAACAGCAATGTTTTTGATATTCGGCTCGAAACCAAGCCCATAGACTCTGTCGCCTCGAGAGCGATCTTTCGACATCTCGCTCCGCGCCAAAATACCACGACGGTGCCTGCCGATGGCAAGGTCGACGGGATTGAGCAAGTGCACGGCTGCAGCATCTGCCACATCCCCTTCAGTTTCAAGGCATCTCGTTGGCTCCCATGATGCCAGCCAATGCGTCTTGAGATTCTCTTGAACACTGTTAAGGACTCCTTGGGCCAGTCCATTCCAGATGTCGTATGAAACCGAGGCACAAAAGGTCGGAGGCTCCGATATTGCCGTCGATTGCCCAGATATATGAGCTTCGGCAGCTATGTCAATTGACTCGCCGCCAACTGCTTTATCAAAAGCGTCGAGAATTCTCGTGGATGGCATAGCGGATGGTGGGAGATGGAATACTGTGCCAAAGATTAAAGATTTGCAAAGGAAATGATGATGAACGATGAGTGGGAGAGAACTAAATAAAAGAGAAGCAATGGAGGCAAAGTGTGCTGCTTACTAGTGATTGCGCCTGACGTTGTAATGAGAAGGAGGTGAAAGCGTGCCGAATATGAAGTCAAGCGAAGAAGATGCGTGGGTGAGAATACGGGTAGACTGTCGAATGTGTTGAGATGAGTAGACGGGAAGGGGCTTCAAATAGAAGAAAGCGTCGTAATCGGGCTTCCGTTTGGCCAAGTTTACTAAAGGGACCTCGGCGCAAATTGAAAATTTAACGCCTTCATGAAAAGTGGCAGGCGCGTGAATCTTCCCTTTGCTTCAGCTGGGTAAATCAGAGAAATCAAACGTGCCCTGGGAGCCGGTCGTCTTTACACCATTGGGTCCTATTATAGGTCCTATTCCTCCTTTCTGTTTCAATATCGGGTTGTGGGCTGCGTGAGCTTCGGGAAACTGTCGGGATCAAGCTGGAAAAATGGAAAAATAGCAAAATAACCCGGTTGTCACCGTTCGTTCATGTCTCCAGCGCTTGCAGAAACGTTCTCAGTCACACACTCGGCTAAATGTTGCTCCTTGGGCGGCTACACGACGAGCAGATCACCCGCAAGGAAACCGGAAACCGGTCCGTGGCAGTTTTCTTGCATTGCAATGAGGTACAACAAATACACTGACGCCCACCAGCTCCCCGTTACGATGCGAATCCATCAGCATCCACCAATGTTGATTCGTCTCGAAACCTGACCAGGCACATCCTGCCCCGCTTCTATCCCCACATATTTCTCCACTCTCCTCCTATCACACTAACGTTTGGCGGCTGTCGCAGGGCTGTGTGTGAATGGGCGAATAACAGTGTGCGCGGGATGACAAACAAGAGCCCCACATTTTGGCGTGAATGCTTTCGTCCAGGAGCTTTCCGGATTTCTTTCCCTCCTTGCAAACTACACTGAACAATCGAAAGCGCACGCGCAAAATGAGCCACGAGGAGAAAGTTACTTGGGATCAGCTCAATAGGAACTGGGTGCCTCCTGCGGATCCAGATAAGCCTGAGAATCCCTACCGCCAGGGACTCAGCGTGTCAATTCAGCGCCATGTGCCTCCGCGCCCGTTTGGTGGCTCGTTCTACACCTCTTTGCCCGATTATCCCGCCCTCCAGAGCACGGAAATATACGACAAGACGCAGAGCAGCTTGTGCGTGAGACTGCCACCGATTGACACTCCTCCACACCCAGACACAACCACCCACACTCTGCATGTCCTTGATGGAATTGCCTGTGGCGATAGTCGTGGTGCGCAGCTTGTCAAATGCTACCTGGACGACGATTCGACGCGCGCCTACACAGCCAAGATTTTTGATTCTCTCTATTATTCATATGTGAGTTCTTTTGGAGGACCGCACGACTTTTGCTGGGTCGCAGACAGCGACTACAGCCGCGAGGCAGCTGCATATGAGGTGTTGCGAGACGCCAATGCGGACGGAGATATGATCCCAAAGTATTATGGCTCGTGGACATTCGACTTGCCCGTTCCGAAATCGCTCCAGTCGCTCAGCGCAACAGGCGCGACCCGGCCCGTCCGCATGATTTTAATGGAGTGGATTTCGGGCTGCAGCATATACAGTCTGCTGGGCGAGGACGAGCACTATTGCCGTGGAAAATACTTTCGAGAGGACCTTCCGCCGGACAAACTTAGGCTGGACATTCTGGCTAGGGCCATGGAAATATATCGCTGGATTGAATTTCATGGTGTCTGGCACCATGACTTTGCGCCCCGCAACATTATGCTTTCCGGCTCGGACCTGAAAACGCAGATGCCACGGGTTGTCCTGGTTGACTTTGGCGAGTCCCGGATTATCAAGTCCCCCTTTTGCCAACACCAGATCCCAGAGCGGCCACCCAATCCTCTTCCAACGAATCCCCGCTATGGCTCATGGGCCGACCTTGTACCTGTCTTTGGGAGATGGATTCCCGGAGATAACCTGAGCAAAACCTTCGACAAGTGGGTTGAGACGAGATGGCAGGAGGATGAAAAGGACTTCTGTGTCCCGCCCCATGTCATGGAGAAACACATTGCTTTACAGCTGGCCATGGCTACTCCTGTTGATTGGGATTGAGAACTGCAGACACGCAAACACCACTGTCGATGGAAGGCAATGTTGCGCCGACGAGTTTGTTATTTACATTGAAATTTTTTAAAGTAGATGAATCAACTGGGTCACAGAAAAGTTTCGCTCCCTCATGTCCCGCTACAATCTAGCCATATGTAGCGTCGTCCAGCCACTGGTGAATCCTTTCCAGTGCAGCATAGTCGTGGCTCGGCTTGGACGTTTCATAGTCGTCGCCGTCTTCAGTCCATCCGGGCGTTCCCCGGCTAGCCTTGAGAGTGTCTCCGATCGCACGACATGACCCAAAATCGACCAGCACGGGCATCGTGGGGCCAGTGTCGCAGTCCTGCCGGATCATGATGTTGCTCGGGTTGATATCGTTATGGGCCAGGCCGAGACTATGTAGGTAGTTGACGGACGCATCCAGCCTCGCCATGAATTGCGCCTCATCGTCGATGCGGCCACCCGCCTTGAGCATTTCCCTGAGGTTCCGGTCGTATCTATCGAGGACAAGTCCGGTGATATAGCCGCGACGGACGCGGCAGCCGCGGTAGCGGACAAGTCCCAGGTGCAGTTGATCGCCGCTGCAGTCTGCAACTCGTTGCAGGGCGATGGCCTCGTCGAGCAGTATGTCCGGCATGTGGTGAATGCAGCCGTTTTGCTTGTACATGTTGTAGTCACTGACTGGGGGGCGCTTGAGAAAGTAGCTGGCCACCTTTAATTGACTCTCTGAGGCTTGGTTGAGATGCTCTGGCGCCGCTTTTAGCAGGCTGGCTGCGTCCAGAAGCGGATAGATATCATCATCGGGGATGCGGCACAGTGCGACAGTCAATTCCTCGAGGCCGATTTGCTGCTTGCGCTTTTGAATCTCGCCAAAGTAGGCGTGGTCGTCGTCATCGTAATATACAGAGACTGTTGAAATGTGGCCTTCCAACCCGCCCTCATGGTCGATCCGACAGGACTCTCGATGGTAGGTCAGATCTTGCAACGATTTGAGTGCGGGCTCCATTGTTCAACATGGCCGAGGAAATCGCTCAAGGGTGTGAGTGACGCAGTAATTAAACAGCAGATACCGACCGTGAACGTACCTATGGAGGCTGACCTGTTCACTCATACCTCGTGGCATTAGGGTCAGATGAACAGGCCGATTGTACGAGAAAATGGAAGTGAGACACAATTGGCGAAGGCTATTAATTAGATTTCAATTTCACCATCATTTCCATCGAGACAGTGCAAGGTTTGTCATTCATTGCCGGGTATACGAGACTACAGCATGCTGAATGCAGTGACAGCTCTCTGTTGTGATCGTTGGTGTACATTGACTGGGGATACTCCTGAAGCTGTAGAAGGAGATTCTGCTTCTACTGTCTATAGACCTAGACGGTGGTCTCGTCTTTACGGGCTGAAGGAGAGTAGGGCGGCAGGCACTCGTGTGACGATGCAGAGAGCGACGCCTCGGCGGCGCGCTGGCTCGGCAGCAGCTGCCTTCGCCGCTGAACCTGGGCCAGGGCGACTAGCAGGTCAGGCGAGGGGGTGTGTGAGGTGGCGATGGCGCGGCGTACTTCGGCCTCGTGATCGTCGAGCAGGCGCCAGCGCTGGCACTCCTCCTCCCAGAAAAAGAGCAGGCTGACAAGCCGGCGCTGGGCGTGAACGCTGATATGGGCCAGGCGGGAGGCCAGCGTGCGGTCGATGATGCGGGTGTTGACGGTCATGCCGGGGGCGGGGGAGTGAAATGCGGACTTGGAGGGGCTGGCCGAGCTGGACGAGTCGGGCGAGTCGGGCGAGTCGATATAACCAAACTGCCGCAGCCGCCGGATAGTCTTGTCAGCCACGCGGATGTGGTCGCACACGCCACTCAGCAGCAGCGACTGGGCATCGAGGTGTCGGCTCGTGGGCGGTCCCAGGTGATAGCGCACGAGGTCGTCTTTCTGGGCAGGTGATAAGTCGGCGGCGTCGCGAGCATCATTGGCCGCGTTGGGAACGGCGTTCTGAATGAAGCGCCAAAAGGCCATTTCGTCATTGTATGCGGAAGCTTGCTCTTTACCCAGTCTTGCCTCGTCAGTTTTGCTCACGTCGAGGAACAGTCGTCGCGAAGAGGCTTAGGACGAGGCTTAGCAGCGAGTGCTCGCATCCAATGGATAGCGCACGTGGGGGGCTGTACTCGACGGGATAGTTACAGTCGATTGAATGAATGATAATATCGAGCCTCGCGCCCAAGTACCAGCGTGCACGAGCAGCACTTTGGCACGATGCAAAAAAGGAAGCACAGGAAAAAAATAACTTGATCCAGGCAGGGATCGAACCTGCAATCTCTTGGTTCGTAGCCAAGCGCCTTGCCATTTGGCCACTGGACCTGCTTGATGATTCAGCAGCTTACTTCTCGGGTATTTGGCTGCTGTCTGGCTGAGGTCTGGTCTTCTGCACACTTTCTAGCACCACCGAGTGGTAAACCAGTCTCTATTACAAATGCGACCGACATAAACCAGAGAGCAGATGTTTCCCCACACTGGTCGTGTTCATTGCTCTCCCGAAGCGCTGGTTACTGTTGCCTGGTCAGAAACCTCGCCGAGGCTTTTTATGCTGTAGGCAAGCCAGTGCACATCGGGGCCGTATGAGCTTATGGCCCTAGGCGGAGAAGAGCGCTGGGCCCTCCTAGGACAGACGCTGAAATGCTTCGCTTGTAGGAGTTTTGGGGCGGGCGCTGGCCCACTCGTAATTTGCTGTGGCAGCCCGTATATTTTAGAGGACTCTCTCACTACTCCGTACGCTAGCTTCATTCCGTTCTCTCGATCCACCCACGACAGCTCATGTCTGGACGGCGCAGTCGCCGGAGCAGAGACGGGCGGGGCCGAGATGCTTACGTATAATTCTAGGCAGAATACCACGCGACGGATGGATAAGACGCAATGAAATTGGTCCGAGGTGGCACTGAAATACGGCAGCACGGCCAGACTATTTCCGCGTTGCATTTTGCGCCACGTCAACATGGACTTTTCGGGCTGTCGCGACGACACGTCTTTCGGGCCGGCCGTGCAGGGCTGCCGCGACGACTTTGACTTTACGATTAAGTTTGAGCAGATCTTTCTGGGGATTCTGCCGCCGGCCGTGTTTCTGGCGGCAGCACTGCCGCGACTGGCGCATCTATGGCAGCAGCCGGTGATTGTGTCGGGCGCGCTGCTGCGGACGTCGAAGCTGGTACGTGCCGTCTGGTGTGGTGATCTGTTTGTGGGCGTTTTGACGTTTCGGCTGACCCGAAAGGCCATCATTCTCGCGCTGGCCGGGCTGCAGCTGGCGCTCCTCATCGAGGGAGCGACGCAGCCAAGCCGGTTCTCGGCCTTTTTTGCGGCGGCCGACGGCCTGGCGCTGGGGGCGTCGGTGGAAGTTGCGGTGCTGTCGGTGCTCGAGCACGGGCGGTCGGCGCGGCCGTCGATGCTGCTGACAGGGTACCTGGTGCTGGCGGTGCTGTTTGACGCGACGCAGGCGCGGACCCTGTGGCTGGCGCAGTCGGGCCGGGCGGCCGAGACGACGTACTGCCGGCTGTTTTCGGCGGCGGCGGCGGCCAAGGCGGTGCTGCTGCTGGCCGAGTCGGCGCCGAAGCGGGCGTTTGCGTCGGACGCGAAGCCGCACAGCCCCGAGGAGACGAGCGGGCTGCTGGGGCTGGGGGCGTTTGTGTGGCTCAACGGGCTCTTCCGACGGGGCTTCCGCGAGGTGCTGGCCGTGGACGACCTGTTTGTGCTGGACGGGGACATGGCGACGGAGCGGCTGGAGGGGCGGCTGGCGGCACACCAGGCAGCCCAGGCGGCCCAGGCAACCCAGACGCATCCCACTGACCAGACGCAGGGGAAGCGCTACGACTTTGGACGGCGGCGGCTGGGGCTGGCGCGGGCGCTGGCACGGGCACTGGCGGTGCCGCTGCTGCTGCCGGTGGGCCCGCGGGTGGCGCTGCTGGGGTTCGAGTTCAGCCAGCCGTTCCTGATCAAGGCGGCGCTGGCGTACCTGGAGGGGCCGGCGGACGAGGCGGCGCAGCGACACGGCTACGGGCTGATTGGGGCGACGGTGCTCATCTACGGCGGCACGGCGGTGTCGACGGCGCTGTACTGGTACTGCCAGGAGCGGGCGCTGTTCATGGTGCGAGGGGCGCTGGCGGGGGCCGTGTATCGCACGACGACGACGGCGCAGCTGGGCGTGGTCCAAGACGACTCCTCCTCCAAGAATGACAAGAACGACAGCACGGCCGCCCTGACGCTGATGAGCACCGACGTCGAGCGCGTGCGCGTCGGCCTCTTGACGCTGCACGAGACCTGGGCCATGCTGCTGCAGGTCGGCCTGGCCGGCTGGCTGCTGCACCGCCAGCTGGGCGCCGCCGCGGCCGTGCCGCTGGCCGTCGTGGGCGTCTGTCTGCTGGCGGCCGGCCTGCTGACCCAGCTGGTCGGACAGCGCCAGCGCGCGTGGATGGCCATGATCCAGAAGCGCGTCGGCCTCATGGCCGGCGCCGTCAGCCACATGAAGCACGTCAAGCTGGCCGGCCTGGCCGCGCCCATGGAGACGGCCATGCAGCGGCTGCGCGAGGACGAGCTGCGCCTGGGCAACCGCTTCCGTCTGGTGCTGTGCTTTGCCTCGGTCGTCGCCTACACGCCCAGCATGCTGTCGCCCGTGCTCATGTTTGCCCTCACCAACCGGCCGCTCGACGCCGGACGCATCTTTACCGCCCTGTCCTTTACCGCCCTGCTGGCCGTGCCGCTCATCCAGATCCTGCAGTCGCTGCCGGCCGTGATCTCGGCCTTTGCCTGCCTCGGCCGCGTGCAGGCCTTTTTGGAGCGCGAGACGCGCACCGATTTCCGCGAGGTCGGGGGGGAAAAAACGGAGGGTGAATCCACACAACACATGCTCTCCATGACCGACGGCAGCTTCGGCTGGACGTCGGACCGCTACGCCATTCGCGACGTCAACCTCTCCCTGCCGACCGGCCGTCTGACCATGGTCGTCGGGCCCGTCGCCTCGGGCAAGTCGACGCTGTGCCGCGCCCTCCTCGGCGAGACGCCCGCCCACGTCGGCCGCGTGCGCATCGCCGGCCGCGTCCAGCGGGTCGGCTACTGCGACCAGACGCCGTTTCTGTGGAATGCGAGCGTGCGCGACAACGTCCTCGGCGTGGGCGCCACCTTGTCCCAGATCGACGAGCCCCGCTACGAAGCCGCCCTCGACGCCGCCCTGCTGCGGCCCGACCTCGCCCGCCTGCCGCTCGGCGACCGCTCGCTCGTCGGCAGCCACGGCATCGCCCTCAGTGGCGGCCAGAAACAGCGCGTCGCCCTCGCCCGCGCCCTCTACGCCGACGCCGACCTGTACGTCTTTGACGACGTCCTCAGCGGCCTCGACGCCGACACCGAGGCCCTCGTCTTTGACCGCGTCTTTGGGCCCCACGGCCTGCTCAAGACCCGCCTCCCCAGGCCCGCCACCGCCGTCCTCTGCACCCACGCCGTCCGCCACCTCCCCCGCGCCGACCACATTGTCGCCCTCGCCCCCGATGGCACCGTCCTCGAACAGGGACCCTTTGACCGCCTGGTCGCTAGTGGCTCCTATGTACACAGTCTCGGCGTGCGCTCCAACGGCGGCAATGCTGATGCCGACAAATCTGGCTCTGTTGTGGCCCACACTGCCCAAGTCGACGTAAATGACGCCGCCGCCAGAGCCGCCAGAGCGGCTGCACCGCCGCGCGTCGCCACCACCGACCCCAGCAGTCGCCTGCTCGGAGACGCCTCCGTTTACAAGCACTATGCCGCCACGCTCGGCATCCCGCCCATTGTCGTCTTCGTCCTCGCCTGTCTCAGCTTTGGCTTCTTCTACAGCTGGGGCAACGTCTGGATCAAGTTCTGGACCGAAAACAAGGCTGCCGTTCATCCCAGCCGCTCCGACGCCTTTTATCTCGGCCTCTACGGCCTCTTCCAGTCCATTGGCCTTTTCAGCCTCTTGGTCGCCTGTCTCGTCTGCTTCCGCACCATGATCCGCCTCTCCGGCGCCCGCCTGCATCGTGAAGCCCTCCGCACCGTCATCCGCGCCCCCCTGCGCTTCTTCTCCACCACCGACACCGGCCTCATCACCAACTACTTTTCCCAGGACATGACCCTCATCGACGGCGAGCTTCCCCAGTCGCTCATCAACGTCGTCGGCGGCGGCTTCTTGTCGCTCTGCTCCGCCGCCGTCATCGCCACCGCCTCGCCCTTTCTCTGCATCAGCTATCCTTTTCTAGGCGCCCTGCTCTATGGCCTCCAAAAGTTTTATCTGCGCACGTCGCGCCAGCTGCGACTGTTGGATCTCGAAGCGAAGAGTCCAATGTAGTATGTTCCCCCTACCTTGTTCTTCCGCCTTTTTTTCTGACATTTCCCCAGCACCCATTACCTCGACACCATCAAAGGCGTTACCACCTATCGCGCTTTTGGCTGGGTTCCCGCCGGTATCGCCACCAACAACGCCCTCATCGACCGCTCTCAGCGGCCGGCCTACCTGCTCGCCATGGTCCAACACTGGCTCAACTTTGCGCTCAATGCTGTCGTCACCCTGCTCGCCATTTTCGTTGTGGCCTTGGCCACTCAGCTGCGCTCCAACACGGCATTTACCGGCGCGAGTCTCGTCTCCCTCATGTCTTTTGGCAACATTGTCAGCTTCATAATCTTTTCCTACACCCAGCTTGAGACCTCCATTGGCGCTGTCAGCCGCCTCAAGACTTTTAGCGAAACCGTCTTGCCCGAGCCGCAGACCGGGGTTGCCACTATACCACCGCCGGATTGGCCGACACGAGGTGAAATCCGCCTTGTCGGTGTGTCGGCGACATACGAGTGCGTTTCTCCGTGATTTTTAGCGAGTACTCCGTAAACCATGTACGATTTGCTGACTAATCGCAGTGACATGACAAAACCCGAGACTACCGCGCCCAGCGAACCCCAGCTGGTGCTCGACAGCCTCAATCTAGTTATCGGCCAGGGCGAAAAAGTGGCCATATGCGGCCGGACCGGAAGGTGAACACCGTCCGAAAGCCTAGGAAAGTGAAAAAAACATTGCTGACGTTCCAGTGGAAAATCATCCATCATCCTTCTCCTTCTCCGCCTGCTCGACCCCCTGCCTTCAGACAGCGACACGGACGGCATATTCATCGACGGAACCCCGCTTTTCCAGATTGACCGTGCCACCCTGCGAGAACGTGTTATTGCCGTCCCGCAAGAAGCAGTCTTCTTGCCCGACGGCACGTCCTTCCGTGAGAACTTGGACCCCCAGGGCACCGCCGATGCCGCGCTCTGCCAGGATGTGCTCACGACCATCGAACTGTGGTCGTTTGTTGAGAGCCGCGGCGGACTGGAGGCCGGCCTGTCGTCCGACACGCTCTCCCAGGGACAGCGACAGCTCTTCAGCTTGGCACGGGCCATTCTGCGCCAACGCGTGCGGTCGCAACACTCGGATGACTCCCACGGTATCCTCCTGCTGGATGAGGTCTCGTCGAGCGTCGATCAAGACACGGACCGAATGATGCAGAAGGTCATCCAGGACGAATTCGCTGACTACACTGTCGTCATGGTGAGCCACCGTCTTGAGGTGGTCATGGCCGCCTGCGACAACGTAGTCGTGTTGGAGCGCGGTCAGATCATTGAGCAGGGAGAGCCAAAGGTTCTGGCCGCGACACAAGGAACTCGTTTCCGGGACTTGTGGCAGGTAGGGGGCCGACAAGAGTAACCACAACGGCGGCGGCAGCGTGTTAGCAGTCACGTGCCGTGCTTAACATGTATATTCTCGCATGTATAATAAAAATCTATGTTGAAATTTTCTTATTTCTTAAGCCTCAAAGGGTGTGGCACGAGTATGTACTGTTCACCAAAGATCAGAATGAGATTGCCCGAATCACAAGTGGTGCGTGCGTCTAGACGAGGAGTGGCTGGTGGAAGCCAAAAAAAACGTACAGCAGCGGGTATTCGCTGGTCGTCACCGACCCAACTACTAATCCGCCGATCAGTGGTTTAACTAGGGGAGAGCGGACGGGATCCCGTGCTTTCCACTGTCTATGGCCGTACGTGATAGACTTTGGTAGGTACGGGTCTTATAAGCCCTGGCTACACTGATTGTGCAGCTCTTCCTTCCCTGTTTCGCATGCCGGTGATGTGCGGCAAGAAGTCGTACAATGCCTTGCTTTACCGTTGATAGATATCTTTTAGCAGACCCCCACCCAGATACGAAAGCTTATGTCCATGTGGCCGTGGCACGATATGCCGGTCAAAGCGCCGAAAGGCCCGATGATGACCGGTGGCGTGTACCGCTTAGTAATCGTGCAACTTTTCAAGCCCGTGTTTTTCGAACCGGGGTTTTTCTGCTGGCAACTTTGCGCGAGTATGGTCTCATCTTGGTCTTGATAAGTAGGTATATCTCTTAGTCACCGGAACATCGGCTCGGCCACGTCTAACCTGCCTCGATCAAAATAAAGAGTGGAAGGTATGAATCACACCAAGAGCCGAAATATTAGACCCATATGCATTTTTGACGTCTCATCCCGTAGGCAAAGCCTCCGTCTTCTCGGGCTGTTATGTTTTCCGAAGCGACGGCCTAGAGTCACGGTGTAACCGAGCCCCATTTTCTCGTCGGATTTGCAACACTCGCTCGTGCATTTCCAAGACCTTGTCTAGCATTTCATCGTGGCTATCAGAAAGCCGCGCAAGTTCGTAATTATGCGAAAGACCGAATCCGTAATTGAGCCAATCTTCCCTCTCGTAGCCTTCTAGCGCTAGGGTTTCAGCGTCTCGCGCAGTGTTTAGCTTTGATTGCCGCCGGCAGAGACAACCGCCGCGATACATGAGATGACGTCGCTTCCATGGGTCGGACAATCTTGTCCTATCCGTAATGAGCGCATATTACTCCGTTGTGTGGAGGAAATTCGGAGCCGAAGCACTCAAGATTTCTTCTCCGTAAGCTGGGGTCATGGTAAATTACTCCGTACTATCAAATGTCCCTGCCTTGGCCAGCGTTGCCGTCGACCATGCGATGAGCAGATTTACCCGTGTCGTTTCGCAAATTACCTTGGTCTCGACCAGGAGTGCCATCCCACTCTCCCTGGATTCCTCTGTAATATTAAAATGCTTTCGAAAACCACAAAGGGAGAGAGCAGATGGCCAAGGCAGCAGGACTGAACCCTGGTGGAAATGGCAATAAAAGTTTTACTAAGGCAAAAATATGCCCACAAGAATTTATGTCGTCCCCTGAAAGCCCCACTGTAATATGGCAGCTGCATCCCTTGGCTGCAATGGGACCAGACCCATTGTCATTTTTGCCGTCTGACAGAATGCCCGTCTTATCCAGGGCAAATGACACGGACGCACACCGAGACATGTGGCCCGCTGAGACTGAGCCGGCTGCGGCGTCAGGGGAATAGCGGCTTGGTGGCTGATGGTCCGACGTGAAAGGATCGCGAAGACGCAGCCGCCTCTCTTTCTTTCGCGCCCCTTTGACGCCCGCCACCTGGGCGCCTTGCTTGGCAGGACAAAAGGGGGAACAAAAAGGCGCATTCTTGTTTTTTGTTGCGTCTGGACCCTGGTTTCCGACCCGGATCCGAACCTTGAACGTGTGTGCGCAAGTCCCGTGCTTTCAGTGGTCCAATTGCGCACTGACAGAATTGACCTTACCCGCACGAGGGCAGGCAGCATGGGCTAGCCTAGCCGCCTTGCCCTGGGACGACCTGTCTGGCGGAACGTTCCACGCGCGACCGGAACGCGGTCGACGCGCTGGACTGCCAGTGGCCAAGGGCGCTAAGGACGCCCAGTGGCCGATGTGGGTGCCTGGCGCGCCAAATAAGGCCTAGACGGGCTACCGCCCGCCAGCTGAGCGGTCTTGGGAGGCGCCATGTCGTAAGCTTGTTGAAACGGCCAGGGGTGCAGGAGAGGGCAAGCCGCCTCGTCTGCAGGGGTTGTGGGGTGAAACCACGACCAGTGGCCAGACCGACAAAAACTGCCATGCATGCTTATTCAACAGAATTTGGTGGGGGAAAGGATTTGGGGGGGGATTCAGTGGAACATGCACAATAATGCGTGCGCTATTACTCCGTACGGAGTACGAGTACGCGTACTTGCAGCGTCCTTGCGGCGTCCTGGCGGATCGTCTGTACTTTTTTCTCATAGGGCAGTGCGCCCGTGGGATCGCCAATCGTAAAACCGTCCGAACCCGACTGGTAAACGTCTGTGACCGTCCATTTTCCCCCGTTGAAAGCGTCGGGACGGCTGGGGAAACCAAACGAACGACTGGGCGCAAACAAACGGGCCCCTTGCCGACTGCCCCGTTTCAGAATGCACACATGCACAAATGCCATTCATTCAGCACGTTATGCTTAACAGCCCACCCCGACCCGTCCGCCAGGCAAAATGGCGCGCGCCAACAGGGCCCAGTTGTTTCAGCAATGCGCGGCCCAGACGCCAGCCAACCTCCACTGGGCCCCGTAATGGCGCCCCGTAATTTGCAAAGAACAAGAGTTCGCCGACATCCGGCACGGCACACTAGCCAGGGGGGGCATCTGCTCACGTAGGGGGTGGACCCCAGGGAGCCGTCTGGCGTGCATCTTGCGGCGCCAAAGACGGACAGCTGTCGCCGGCCAGCCGTGGCCGCGTGCTGGTGGCATATATGAATGAGAGCCGCCCCGGGTGCTGTCAGAAACCAAACGAAACAGGCTCCGGACCACCAACATTCTCTTCTCTTTTTGTGTGTTTGCATTCCTTTGATTCACTCCTTATCCTTGCTTGCCTTGGACCTTTCTTGCTCTTGCAGCACTTCTCTTCTCTGCATCAACTCCTTTGACCACGTTCCCTTGAACACGGAAACGCATTTTTCTTCTCTGCATCGGCTCCTTTGACCGCTTTTCTTGAAATACCAACTCTTGACGCAACTTGAAGTTTGCTCAATTTTCATTTCCAAACCGGTGACGATCCTTACCACACACACTATCCTTCAACACCTACTGTCCTCCAGTACCCAACACACATCATGAAGTCCTTCCTTTCGCTCTCCACTTTTATGGCGGCCGCCTCGGCGACGGTCGGCCTGCTTGTGCCCTTTTACGAGTACCCCTACGGCGACGAAGCGCTGGCCGATTGGAACGCTCTGATCACGGCCGTCGACGCCCACCCGGACCTGCCGTTTTACGTGATTATCAACATGGCCAGCGGGGCACCGTACACGACGGACCCGCCGTCGGACCTGCTCGACTTTGCCGAGTGGATCGACGCGCTCAACAGCCGCTCCAACGCCAAGGCGATCGGCTACATCCACACGGAGTACTCCAGCCGCGACAGCGGTGAGATTCTCGAGGGTGTCGACCAGTACGTCAACTGGACCACGGGGGCCGGCCGCACGGAAAACGCAACGGCCTACAACGTTTCGCTCGACGGCATCTTTTTCGACGAGATCGACACGGACCCGACCAAGCTGTCCTACAACGTCGAGATCACCACGTACGCCAAGGAGAAGTTTGCCGGCCGTGGCGGGCCCATCATTCTCAACCCGGGCACGACTGTCCAGGAAGGCAGCGAGAGCCTGTTTGACATTGCCGACAGCATCGTGCAGGCCGAGACGTGCTACACCAACTCGAGCGGCGCCACGGACCCGAATGCGTACGAGCGCTGCACGCCCGGCACGTACACACCCTTCACCTCGGACCTGCTGGACACCTTTACCAACGAGACGGAGACGGCCAAGACGTCGCTGATCGTGCACGACTACTACGAGACGTGGACCCCGTACTCGGTGGCCGCGCTGGCCGACCTGCAGACAGGCATTGCCGAGTCGGTGACCAAGGGCGTGCACAGCTTTTATATGTCCCAGCTGGGCTACACGGGCAATTTCACGCTGGCGCCGGCGAGCATTATTAACGTCGCGACGTACGCCGCGCACAGCCAGGGCTTCAGATAGATGCATCATGTTATCGTAAGATAGACTATGTATGAATAAGAGGCTTGACAAAAAAGCTTGACAAAAAAAAATAGCGCGCCCCAGATATGTGTATTACTGAGCCTCCGCTTTTACCGAATCCCTGCCGCATCGTAACATCGTAAGACTGGCATTGTATCATTGAATGGCGTGGCCCATGGACGCGGGACCCGACACTTTGTCCCCTTTTGTCCTTGCCCGGTACCTTATCTTGGCCGTTGGCCGGCAAGCATGGACCCGCTTCCAGACGTATCGCCTGCCACAAAAAAACGTGCAATGCAGATCCAGTTCATCGCGCCACAATCTCGTGGGCTGGGAAAAAAAAATGTGTAGATACGCTCTGGCACAACACTCGCATCCTTCCCGGTGGAGCGATGGACGCGGCTATGGAGCTATTTCACCCAAGCGGACGCCGCGACGGTCGATTGCGGCTTATCGCTCGGAAGCGCTACCGGCATGTTCGTAGACCTGCCTAAAAGAGCATGTCCATCGGTGCGCCTCCACGATCAGATGTGGGGCCGACTGGGATCGACCGGCATGCGGGCTCCGGCCGAAGGCCGCTGATTGGCTGTCTGCCATATCAGCAGTAGCTCCAGCAGCGAGCCATCCCTACGGGGTGTCGGCACCACGGCCTACCGTCATGCGCGTGGTTACTCCGTATACGGTTGTGATAAGGGTGTGGGGGACGGCGAACGAGATCTACGACTACGTGCATGCTGTATATTATATAGCCGGCCAAAGACGCTCGCGTGGGGAAAAAAAAAAGAGTCATTCCGCAGCTTCGGACAGCCCAGCCCCAGTGCCTCACCGCGCCCCATTCTGAAACTCATGAGTGCGGAAAAGAGCGAGGCCATGGTGGCCTCCGACATGACCAAGAACGGCTTGACCGTGAGCGATCCCGCCGATGTCGAGGACGGCCACCTGGTCGAGCTCGAGGTCGACCTGTCGCGCATCATTGCCGAGGAAGCGGTCGATGCCGAGAACGCCGACTGGAGTCTCGACACCAGTCCGTTTGCCATGGTGCGCGCCGTCGTCCCCGAGACCGACGACCCCGACATGCCCGTCAACACCTTCCGCGCCTGGCTGCTGGGCATCGTCTTTGTCATGCTCGGCTCCGGCGTCAACCAGTTCTTCAGTCTGCGCTATCCCAGCGTCCACATTGTCGCGCTCGTGGCTGAGCTGCTCGCCTACCCCATCGGCGTCGGCCTCGCCAACATCCTCCCTATTGGCCGCCTCAACCCGGACCGCCACTTCAACATCAAGGAGCACGCCATGGTCACCATTATGAGCAACGCCTCCTTTGGCTTTGGCTCCGCCGACTCCACCAACCTCATCCAGGTCTCCCGCTTCTACGGCTTCGAGCTGCACACCGGCCTCGCCGTCATGGCCGTCCTCTGCTGCCAGCTGCTCGGCTACGGCATCGCCGGCCTGTGCTCGCGCTGGCTCGTCGCCCCCGCCTCCATGATCTGGCCCGGCACCCTCAGCAACGTCGCCCTGCTGTCGTCGCTGCACTCGCGCGCCAACGTCCTCGCCAACGGCTGGCGCATCACCCGTCTGCGCTTCTTCTTCATCGTCGGCGCCTGCTCCTTCGTATGGTGCGTCATACTTTTCTCTTTTTGTCTGGACGTGCCACGTGATGCTAATCCGATCTGCGCAGGTACTGGTTCCCGGGCTTGATCTTTACCGGTCTGAGCTACTTTACCTGGTACGTGTTTTTGAGTGCGTTTGTGAGACCGTGGCTTATGCTGACCAAACAGGATCTGGTACGTGACAGAACTCTCCCGCACGAGGAGCCCCCCCAAACTGACAGAACAGCTGGATCGTTCCCGACAACATTGCCGTCAACCAGGTCTTTGGCATGGTAAGTCCTTTTCGGCTACATTGTCTGTGACCTCGCTGACAAGACAGGTCACCGGCCTCGGCCTCTTCCCCCTCACCTTTGACTGGTCCATGGTCAGCTACAACACCAACCCCCTGTTGAGCCCTCACTGGGCCGCCCTCAACGTCTTCCTTGGCTTTGCCATCTTTTTCTGGATTGTCTCGCCTGCCCTATACTACACCAACACGTGGTTCACGGCCTACCTGCCGCTCTGCACGGCCGACGTCTACGACCGCTTCGGCGAGCTCTACAATACGTCGCGCGTCATCACCGGTCAGGAGTTCGACCAGGCAAAGTACGAAGAATATTCGCCGCCCTATCTGCCGGCCATCTTTGCATTTGTGTACGGCCTCTCGTTTGCGTCCATCACGTCTGTGCTGTCCCACGTCTACTTTTTCCACTGGGATGAGCTCCGACACGCCCTTCGTGGCACTCTGAAGCTGGACGTGCACGCCCGCCTCATGAAGGCCTACCGCCGCGTGCCCGAATATTGGTGGGCGGCTATTATTCTCATCATCCTGGGCATGTCCATTGCCATGACCGAGGTCTACCACACTGGCCTGCCAGTGTACGGCATCATCTTGGCCTTTGTCATCCCGGCACTGTACATGATTCCTTGCGGCAGTACGTCCTCTTTTTCTCCTTGTCCCCTCTCTTTCCCTGCTCCGTCTTATCTAACCCCGCCCAGTGATCCAGGGTGTCACCAACGTCGATGCCAACCAGGTCAACGTCCTGTCCGAGTTCATCGGCGGCTACATGTTCCAGGGCAAGCCCATTGCCAACATTCTCTTCAAGTTGCTCTCCACCGATGTTGTCGGCCAGGGCCTCTACTTCTCGGCCGACATGAAGCTCGCGCACTACCTCAAGATCGCACCGCGCACTCTCTTCTTTTCCCAGGGCTTTGCCACCATTCTAGGTGCCCTCACGCAGACGGGCGTCACTCTCTGGATGCTCGGTCACATCGACGGCATTTGCGACACTGACCAGGCCAACGGCTTCACCTGTCCCAACGGCCGCACCACGTGGTCCTCGTCCGTCGTCTGGGGCCTCGTTGGGCCTAGCCGACTCTACTCAGTCGGCCGCATCTACTCCGGCCTGCTGCACTTCTTCTGGATCGGCCTGGTCCTCCCGCCGCTGACGTATCTTCTGTGGAAGAAGACGGGCAAGGACTGGATCAAGTGGATCAACTGGCCGCTCATCTTTGTCGGCACATACAATGTGCCGCCCGCCACTGGTATCAACTACAGCAGTTGGTACATTGTCAACCTCATCTTCAACAAGTTCATCTACGGCCGGTGGTACGCCTGGTGGACCAAGTACAACTACGTGCTCGCGGCCGCTCTCGACACCGGCCTCGCACTGTCGGGCATTGTTATGTTCTTTGCCGTCACCTACGGTCCGAACGTGCAGTTCCCCGACTGGTGGGGAAATACAGTGTAAGCATTCCCCGACCCCCTTGATCCTTAATCACGCTGACCAAGCAGGTGGCAAAATACCGCGGATGGCCTCGGCGCTACTTGGCTAGAGATGCCAGACGTTGGCTACTTCGGGCCAGCAAACGGGACATGGACTTAATGGGGATATTGTCCTGTTTGTGGGCGAACGCATGGACTCGGTGCATTTCCGCATATATTGTATATCCGTACATATAAATATCAGTATAGTATATGCAGTGATATAAGATACCTTGAACTCACTTGCAAGCTGCCATCAATACAAGACAGAGGATTTGCCGAGCATGCCAAAGCCCTTGATTATATCCACCGGTCGGGCAGTTTTCAATGGATATCTACGCGGCCATAAAATATTTCTGGACAGGCACCTAAGTGCGAAGCCGGGAGATTTTGCTGAGACCTAGCTAATGCACAAGGAACTGAAATTTCAGCCGATAGTGCACTAAGGTGCATGCTATGAAATTTTCGGTGGTTGCGGGCTATGATATGACGATAATATTTTTGCTGGCCGTTCTGGGCATGTTTGACAATCAGGTCACTCAATTTTTGAACGGCGTTGGCGTCGACCGACCATGGAATGCAGTCTCGTTGACACCCAAAATCTACAATTATTTCGCCAATTTCTCCATTTTTTGAGTCCGTGCTAGGTCACCTAAGTATCCACTGCATTACGCATGAATTTCCCTCATTAATTTCGGGTTTTGAGCGTGGCCATAACTGGTACTGATATAATAGGGCGGGCCTACATGGAGCTTTCGCCTGCGAGCACAGCCTCGGGCCCACTTTTTGGCTCATTGGCTCCAAGTTGTCGGATAGAGAAATATGGAGACTTGGTCTCATAAGCGCTTGTGTGCCGACAAAAAGTGGAGCGGTATATCCCAGACCCACCTATTTAGCCGCTGTGTCACTGTTTACATCTTGCCTACTTTGGAATAAAGGCTCCCTAAATTTAGACAGTACAATTTACGGGAGAAAGAAGTGAACAAACAAACAAATCAAGCATTCAAATGTACAAGAGAGAATAGAAGACGACGGAACAGACAGGAAAATATATACACCAGAGAAGAGAAGACAGGCATTCCGCCCTAGCCCGTTATTTTTATCTATCCTGTCGCTTAGCTGGACGTGAAGGTCGAGTTGATGGGCCCGAACTTGATGTTGGCTGGAGCGATAGTCATTAGCATAGGAATCACCAAAACACAGAACAATCTGGACTTACAGAAGATGACCTGGGCACTGGCCTGCTCGGACTCGACGGTAGCAGGGACGCCAGAGCTGGTGCTGCACGGGCCGCGAACGTTGCCCCAGCCGCTCGTGTCATCGTCGCTGGCGTAGGTCGAGTCAAGCCAAAGCATGTCGGAGTAGTGCTGCACAGTGTTAGTTTGGTAGTGTTTTTTCGGGATTTCCCTTTACTTACGTCGTCCCAAAGAGACATGACAAGAACCATGGGCTCTGAAACAGCAGCGCTGACCTGCGACATGCCGCCCTTTTCGGTAAAGATGTCCTTGTCGCCAAAGACAATCTTCTGTGCCTTGCAGAACGATTCCTTGATCTCGTTGCCTCCTGTGCCCCAAATGGTCGACACAGAGTTGGAAATCACCACGTCGTTCTGCACGTAGAACCGCCGGATCGACGAAAGCTCGCCATCGTCACCCTCGAGGAACTGCGTCACCACAGTAATCACCGAGTCGGTGTCGACGGTCATGCCGGAGCCAAAAAAGTCGGTGTTGCCCTGGCGGTACGAGTTGAAGTCACAGCCATCCGGGTCGCAAGTTCCGGCATACCGCGACGACGAGTAGGTGCCGCCGCAGGTGTCGCTCTCGCACCGCACCTGGCCGACGGTCTCGCACGGGTGCGCCGTAAAGGCCGACGACATGGAGTTGGCCTCCCAGATGTCCACCTCGGAGCAGCACGAGCCATAGTTGCCAACACCCGAGTTGGCGTCGTTGGTCGACGCCGTCCAGTTCTCCGAGTTCGCCTCGCCGTTGATGAACTTGAGATCACGCGGGCACTGCGCGTCGCAGTAGCCTGTGCCGTACTTGGCGCCAGCCTCGTTCGTCGAGTACTTGCTCATGCCACCGTCCTCATCCATGGACACAAAGTAGAGAGCACCGTTCAGACCGCAGTCCAGGTCAGACGCATCCACGTCAAAGGTGAACTCGTTGCCCAGCAGGGTAAACATCTGGTACTTGGTCTCGCTAGCCATCAAGTAGAGGCGAGCGCCAACGTTGGTCGCTGCGACGATTGTTAGATTTGATTTTCTTGCCTTTCGAACGGTATATTGGCAGCTTACAATAAGTTCCCTCGGTCACAAATGTGATCGTCAAGGCATCCGTGCTCGTCGTAACTCCGTACGTAGACTCGTAGTCGGCACCTGTACACACTGTCAGACAAGACACAAAGATATGGTTTCGTATATCTCACCATCAACAGCACAGTTGGTGGTGCAAGTGTCAGAATCCGGACACAGCGTGTCGTCCCATGTGTTTCCGGTGTAACAGTTGGTCGAGCTGTCAACGTCATGCACCCAGCGCCAGTTGGCATCGACCACAACTTCGCCGCTGATCGTAGTGCAATCGCTCGAGCTCGTACAGTTCTGCCATGTCAGCGTAGGGTGCGTTTCAGTCGTCAAGGAAGCGGCCTGCTGTCCAGCTGCCAGAGCGACAAAGGCCGAGACCGAGAATATAGCAGTGTTGGAATGCATCGTGTCGAATGATGTACAATGAATGAATGAAATGAATGTGAAATGAACAGAAGGTTCAAATGGAAAAGAATGACAGGTCCAGCCCCGATGTATTGGAGAGTGAAGAAGAATGGAGAGTAAATATCTGGACTGTATGGGAGATATGATCACTCCTTATATAAAGCAAAGGGCCGTATTCATTTGGGGGCTATTTCCACACTGGGTCTCTGTTGACACCTCCAGTCCTACGTTGGCCATCGGTTCCTCGGCTTCCAGGGGGAAATGGGTAGATGCTTAGCCTGTGATTGTGGCGACGACAGCCGAAACATTATTGCGGCCGCATTTTCTTCACCATTGATCAGAACCGCACGATGTTTTTTAAAATGGGGTTATGCCCCCGCAACAAGCCGAGTACTCCATGGCGAGCCGCGACCGACATTGCCTTACTTTGAGAAAAAGCGTCAAACAGAAGATAACTGGAGCCACAAAGGAGGATATTAAGGCATCGCCAAGTATGTCGTTCAAGGCAGCTGTGTGGTTGAATACCGCTCCGTTCCATTGTTCTGTTTCATTTTCTAGGCGTAACGCCAGACATGAGACGAAACATTCGACAGCAGAGACTATCAGACGAGAAATAAACCGTTCTGTCTTGACGATTCCCCGCAAAATGCAACATCGCTTGCCAGTGTAAGCATATCACCCTATGCCTTAAGCGGAGACGGCGGTTCCATAAAGGGAATAGGGATCACCCAAGCAAAGGTCGTTGCCCAAAGCCCAACAGGGCCCGGAAAGGGAGGCTAATGATCTTCAGATGCATTCTGATCCCATAGCCCACAGAATCGATTAGAACAGACCTGACCAGGGTATCCACCACGGGAACGTGGTACGCGTGATGATTTACCAAATGCTTGGCGTCAGGAGCAAAACGTTTCAATCCTTGGGTCATAAGTAATTGGCCAGTCGAACCGCATTGAATCCACTCCTAAAATCCCTGCTGAAACACGTCACTTTTTAACGAAGGCAGTTCACTTTTCATTTGCTCCCTTTGTTACGCCACCTGCGCGTCACTGCATCGGTGGCTTCGCTTGGACTGCAAATTGCCACACTCTATGCTAGAGCGGACCAGTCGTTTTCCGTGACACGTATATAAGTGCAGCATCGCCTTTGCAGCTGCTCAGATGCTTTGCGACCATAAATCTTGATGTGCGGGATTTCAACGAGGTGTCGTCGACGGATTCTTTGGCGGCTGCCGCAAGGCCGCACAAGGAGTGCCAGGCGCTGTAGCAGTACAGTGGTGCACCGGATGCATTATCGCTAATGCTTAGGCTAAGGAAGCATATCCGATATGGTGTAATGGCTAACATCAGACGCTCTCACCGTCTAGCTCGGGGTTCGATTCCCCGTATCGGAGCTAATGCGAAATGCGATTATTTTTTGTCTTTTCTCTCGTATTGTGTGGTCCGTTCTACTTATGCAACGTGCTCAACTGGCTTTTTCTTTTTCCTTTTTGTTGGTCCACCATGTCGCATGTGTCTTCATCGTGCCCCTCGCCCTGTTCCGTTCGTGGTCCCGCCGATTTTACAAAATACAAACTGCAAAAAAATTTCGCCCCGTATCTAAAACGCAGGCAAGGCAAAAAATATAAAAGGCAAGGTGCAATTGCCAGCTACAGGGTTCGAACCTGTGAATCTTTCGATAATAGTATTTTGAACTAATGGGTTTAAGACCACTTGCAACCGTTTTCAAAGATTACGTAGTCGTAGCGGGCGGTCTTATGTTTTACTTTTCATAGTTTTTTCACATCTGTGTGGTATTAGCACTAAACAGATACTAAATGTACCAATACTTGCAGACTTTAGCATGCACATTTAAAGATTTCCCAGCTATCGGCGCCCGCCTAGTGTAAAGGGACCATTAACAGCTTCAATCAATAAAAATGGTATAATACACGTAGCAAAACGTATTTTGTAGTATGCCCATCCAACCTAAACTGCTTAGGACGCTATAAATGGAAGGGACGTATCATTGATGCTCAATTCTGTCCGCAACTGTCCGGTAGCATAGTCACGGCTATCTTCGTTGACTGGAAAGTTGCACGGCTGAGAAAGAAGCGTGCTAATTGTGCGTGCTTAGTATTACACTGTTAGCCATTCTATTATCGTCCCCTATTTACATTTGACGACAGAACCGGGCATCTTACTCTATAGGGCGATAATACTAGGAAGCTATATGCTATGTTAACTTATCCCTAGTTAAACCAGTACTCGGCAGACTGTACTTGCTTAATTTATTCATAAATAACGATACTGCTTAAGTCCTCAAGTCTTGTCAGCCCTGCTAAATTCACAAAGTCTATGTACGTCTATTGCAACCTAAAGATCACAACCATTTCAATCCCTCATTAATTTCCAAAAAAAAAAAAGTTGTCGAAGGGTCTAATAACATTCCGCGTAACCATTATTCCTCCAGCTCACTTCCGCATTAGCATCCGGTGAAACGCACCAATGTCCTGTAGTTGGAGGGATCTCGTGACGATCTTTGACTACGGGTACAATTGTGATATGCAGTGTCGGATCTACGTTCGCTACCTCTAGCGGCCGTGTCGGGCCAGTGGGAAGCTAGCGCTGACGACGTCATGTGGACCAAGAAGTACCATTCTTACCCCAACAAGCATGACGAATAAGAGGCCGTGTTATTAGTCGATGCTAAAATGGGGAATTCAGGGCATGTGATGACGTCCGGATAAGATTAGGCGCAGGCGTCATTCTCGCATGAAACGCGGGGAAAGCTTTGTTATTCCAATATAACCCCCGAGGAAGCTTCGCCCTCCCATTGCGATCTTCCCCGCCATTTTTTCTGCCGTGCTCCTATTGCTGTCCTCCCCCGCCATGGATCCCTTTTCCGTTCTACCTTTTCCCGTTCTCATGCTCATCGCTGAGGACGTTCCCGATCTGCTATCACTTCATAGTCTCCGCTGTGCCTCGCCCACATGTGCCGACCTCTTTTACGACGACCACTTTGCGGCCGAGATTGTCGATGCCGTCATTTCGCGCAGCCTCGCCCGCGATTCCCAGAGCGTCGTGCGCCTGGCGGTGCTGTCCCTCGCTCAGCCACCGGCCTCCTGGGGTGAATTGCTACAGCTGTGTGCCGAGGCCGAGCACGATGGACCGCTGCGGCGAACAATGCCTTCCGAGGCCGTCCGTCGCCTACTGGCCCTGTCGCGGGCCGTCCACACGACCGCCTACCGCTGTGCAGACTCGCTCCTGGCGCGGTGTCGCGCCCTGCAGCCACGGCGACCGGCCGACCCGACCTTTGATCTGAGCCGACAGGCCTTTTGGCGCCACCCCCAGAAACCCAAATACACACCCATGCCGGCGGTAGTGGACGAGCCGGTCCCTGTGATCATCCCAAGCCAAGGCAAATCTGCCACCGCTCCACTCTCCGCTGTCGAGGAGCAGCGCGCCCTTCTCGGCGCCTGGCAGTTGGCATTGTTTTCTGTCCTAGAGGCCCAGGCCCAGCCGCCGCTCTGCGCGCTCGAGGCTATGCGAGGCGGCCCGGCCACTTTGTGGCGGGCACTGGCGCAGTGGTTCGGCAAGTCTACGCTGGCGCAAAACGACTGTCTGTACACGCTCATCGGCGAGGATGCCGGCGAAGACGCCCTGTTCGTGCACAACGCGGCCTTGGACGAATCAGGAGATGTCGGTGCCCTGACGGAGCTGTTTGACCAGCAGCTCGCCATCCTGGACAACGGACCACCCCGTGTAGGCCGTACTTGTCGGCGCTTGGCCGATGTCGCCCCGACGACGACCTCGATGATGGCGGCCAGTCTGCCCTACCAGTTCTCTAAAACTATTCTCCCGATGCCCGCCTGCTGGAATTCCGGGTCGTATGGGCTCGGTGTCGATCACTGGGCCTCCACCTTTCTGTACATGTGGCGTGTCATTTACTGGTCGCCCTTGCGCTACACCGAACTGGCCCCCTTTCGCGCTCTTGGCTTTTCCTTTTGGGAGAAGTCGCGCATGATGGCTTTCGGATTCTGCTCCAGTGACGAGACGCGTCAGTCTCGCTTTGGGGGGAACCCGAAACTAGCCGCATACAGCGACGTATTCACTTGGCGAAGCCTGCTGACGCCAGGCCAACTAGCCGGTCTGGAGAAGAGGCAGAAACAGGTGTGGGGGGAATGAGCAGTCGCTCCGTGTGAAATACCTAGTTCGTGTCCTTCATATCTGTACCGTATACACCGTGTCTTATGCTCAACAAGACGCCCAACTGTGGGCATTTGCATTCTTCTTTCCCATCATTTCACAACGTTCAGATGGATCTATTGCGAACGCTCGTAAATGTCTTGGTTGAGAATCTGTACGGCTCACTGGAGAACTCTCTGTGGCGAAAACGAATACTATTGTCAAACCTCAAATAACTACCTGTTTTTCTGCATAGAGTGCCGTCAACGCATCAAGGACCTGGCTAGCTGTTGTCATTGTGCCGTTCCAGCAACCCTGAATAATTTCACCTCCAACAATATTCGTGACATCAGGAAACACTTTGTCCTCGTACAGTCTCACCACTTCGGACTCGTCCTTGTCCGCATATGGTTCCGTACTCGTCATAATAACATAGAGAACTGACCCCAAGGAAAAAATGTCGTCTGTTTTCTCTGGTGATTTGTGAAAGCTCCAAGACGGCACTACAAAGCGTGTCCCGCCACATATGTTGTAAGCTGCTCCATCAACGGAGCTACCAGCAAAGTCGGACATGTAAAGATTCAATGCCGAGTCGAGAAGAAGGTTTCGTGGCACAAAGTCGCTATGAATAACATTCACATCGTGCAGCGCCTTTAGGGCCATTGTCGCCTGTATGGCCCATCGGCGTCTTGTAGCATCCTCGATATTCGGCGGCCTCATTCTGCCAAGGTTGGGGGACCCCATACCTCGCAAGTACACGGCCAAGTTGCCGACCTCGAGATACTCCAGAGTCAGACAGCAAGTCTCTGGGTCCCAGTCCAGAAGTCTTGGAACATGGGGAAAGTCACCGAGACGTCGATATACCTCGGCTTCGATCCGCATGTTTTCGAGGTTCTCCTCGTCTTGTCCGGGAATGTACGGGTCCTTCCTTGGGGTCTTGACAACCACCCCCTCGGGCGTCTTTTCGATGCGAGCAGTCAAGCCAAAACCTATGGGAATTCCCTTTGTGACGTAGTAGATCGTGCCATACGGTACTTCCTTTGGGATCTCGAAACGGCTCTCAGGCCATTCAGGGTGTAGCCTCCGCTCCCATGATCCTGGTATGGGATGGTATCTAATGACAGTTGGGGATCTGGGTGGGGTCTTTGGGAAAGCAGTTAGATATTTTACAATAGACCTCGGCGGTTCTGCAGTAATAGAGTGCATACCGATTGTTTCCCGCACTCTACCTCGGTAGAGTTATCGGGTGGACTTTCGTCAATATCCGCAGACGGCTTCAGCTGCCATCCAAACAGCCTAAAGAATCGATCCCAGAAACCAACGGCTAGTCGCCATATCGAAGCTATCGACGGGATCCGCTCAAGAATATTCGCAAGGGCCATGGTAATACGAGTATAGTGAGAACTCAAATACCAGGGGCGAGTTGAGGAGATTTAGTTTAGCGCGCAGGAAATGTGGGACGCAACTCTCGGAGAAAAGCAACAAGTCCTGCATCTTGGGACCGTGTAGAGACGCACCCCTTTGTCTTAAAACCGCACCCTCTCATTAAGGCGCAACTTTACATCAAATGGGTAATTTCAGACTAAGAGTGAACTATAGATCAAAGATCTTATGAAATATCAAAGGATTTACTTAAAGATTGGAAGGTTGATCAATGATTAACAGATCGTAAAGTTCATCTTCATAATCAGAGGGTGCGACTTTAAAATGGAGGGTGCGTCTCTACACGGCCCCCTGCAACCCCACCCGGATCGGCGGTTACGAGTCATAAAACCCACATAGGACCGCACGGCGATATTTTAGCCGTGCATCTTGCATTGCAAGTACCGATCTTGCGCCCGGACTGCGGCGACGCGAACCGCTGTCGCCGATTGGAAAGTCGGCTAAATGGTCAAACTTGAAAATCGGGCGAGTCGATCGGTAAATTGAAAGCTGAAACTTGCCGCTGGGGCGATCCTTAGGTAGACAGCCACCCTAGCATGGCGAACCATCTTCAAACCAGTTCCAATTCATCGGCTTCGTCGTCAGAGTCCACGAAAAAGTTCGGCGATCCGGCTGCTCTAGACATTGTAGCCAACTGGATGCTGGCCCACTGGATGTCAATCATGGCCTCCAATTTCGGCGCATCTGATGCAGGAAGCCGGATCTCCACGGTTTGCCCGGAACGAAGCGGTCGGCCCGTCCGGCAATGGACGGCCGTGACCGTGATTGAGGTTGCTGCCTTTGCATCGTCAATCTGTTGCTTTGCTTTTTGCTATTCTCTAACAACCGTTCTTCCATTGCCGGCGGCGAGGTCGACTTTCTGCACGAAAGGCTGTTTTCTCGCACTGCCGGGCTTTGTTGTTGGCATCCAGTGAAATTGGAGGAGAAGGGCGGCCTCGTTCTGTCCAGCCGGGCGTACTTCGAGATACTTGAAGGCTCGTATGCCTTTGCTCCACCATGCATGCAATTGCAGGCTTGGAGAGATCATGTTCCGAGCCCGGTCCGAACTACCGAGTTTCCGCGTTAAGAGCATTGGTAGCTTCGTCCAATGTGCAATGACGGGCCGCACGTCGATCAGTCTTTCAAACTTGGTCAAGTTCGAATTGGCTGCATACAAGAAAATGTGGCATATTTCCGGATTTTCAGTCTTTGTTAAGACAAAAGTAACTTCGTCGCGTATCCGACACTGTCACCAATAAGTGTCCATGATCTTGTATAGCTGAATTAGTAAGAAACTCACCTTCTTCACCTCTCTTCGGTTGCGTAGCACGCTCCTAGTGGTGATTGGTGTACCGATAACTTCTGCAGCTATTTGTTTCCACGCGTCTGGTCGCTAAAGGACTGTATAAGAACATTTAGTCTATTCTTAGGTAGGAGAAACGCATCACTAGAGAGAAACTTAAATAGGCGGACCAAAATCAATATATCTCGAACGGTTATGTAGCCGCCATCGTCGGCGTTCGCTCATGCTGTTAAAACATCAAACGGCGCGAAGATAATGGCCGCTACGGTAAAGCTCGTCAGACGATGCTGACTGTGGCTCTCCTCGTCGCTGCCCTCTCGTAGAAGCTCCAGCACATGTCTTGTATTTTGGTTACCAACGCGAGACGTTCATCCACCTCTTTGTCTAGGAGAATGCTTATTTCAGCTATTGGGGGGTGGGCTTCTATGTATCTCTGTAGAAATTTAGGTCAGCGGGATGGGTGTTTTTTAAACATACGTTTTTCTGCGGCTTTTTAGTAAATTCGTTGAGGTTGGGGTCGCCGGAGGCCATAGTGCCGGTCTATACAAACATGCATAGATAATAGAGGTCGGGTCTTGCTATGTAATGGCGTAGGTGTGATGTAATGCGCCTGCCAGTGTACTGGAAGGACGGTCCTTGTTTGGTGTCGCGGGTTTTTAATCAAACCTTGACTCTCCCTTACTTATATGTACACCCTTCAAACCATTGACTAATCCTTCAATCTTTAATCAATCTTTCTTTCAATCTCTAGTCAGCCCTTCAATCTTTCTGTAGTTAATCATTTAATCAGAGGGTGCAATTTAAGCTAAGGGGGTGGCTTAACTGCTGGATTAATAAGGACAAGCCCGGTTGGGGAGCTTACGCCTCTCCGACCTTATAAATAAGGACAAAAAATTAATGAAAGTCTATTAGGTATAGGATCGGCTCGAAAGTGCGAGGTCGTCGAGCAACGACCTAGGCTGCTAGCTGTCGCAGCACGTACCGTCCCACAAGTCCTACTCGCGCGACAACCTGCGGAACACGAAGCATCCCGCGGGCCGGACGCTGCTAGGCATCCAGCCCTACCGCCACCACATAGCCGTAGTGGCGAGGGGCCGGGGCCCGAACCTGCGGGCTGTGCTCGAGGAGGGAATCCAGCAGCAAGTGTCGCACCTCTGCTACGAAGGGGGTTGCTTCAATCCGGCGGTTCATCAATTCAAGTTCTCGGCATTTTCGGCAGAGCTATACTAGTTGCTATCATTGGAGGAGTCTCTTCCGTCGTCGTCCAAGTCTTCTCGCATGTCCCTCCGATGCTCCGACGCAAGAGTGGCAGCTTCTACTGCCTCGTGAACTCGGCGAGCCGCCTCGGTCGCCTCGTCATTTGTTAGTTGCAGTGAAACATCAAAACCATTGTCCTTAATCCAGGAGTCGACAATGTTCAAGTCGGTTGTACCAAAATGGGTGGCAAGGGCGAGTAGCATTCTCCCGCGCATGTACGGCCCTGGCGTAGGAAAGGGACGCTGCTGGTAGTATTTTGACCACACCTCCTGCCATCCATGACGATTGAGATCCTTAATGCGGATGAGTGCCATGATGAAATGAAAGTACATGAAGCGAGAAACCGGGCGTTTTTCGTTGAGGAAAACGAGTTCTTTCCCATCAAAGTCCTTGTTCTCGCAGCCGGTGAAGTAAAAGCTCTTTTTGATGTCCGAGGAAATAATGTCGGTCCGCCATCTTGTGATTGGGAGTTCCCTGGAGTCGACAGGGACGATGATGAGATGGTACGAGTCGAACCACCTCTTAATGCGGTCCGACAACAAAAGTGCATTCCCGGCCCGTTCCAGTGACTCGGATCGACTGCCGAACAGAAGCTCGCCAATATTCTCCATGTCGAGGAAAAATGGGACAATGTGGGCAGCCTTAACAAATTCACCGAGCATCCACCTGCCACTGACTTGGCACCAAGCGTCGCCAGTGCGTTCTTCTGGGTTCTGAAGGCGGTAGCCGGCGTAGTACGTTAGGGCGTTTTGTCGCCAATTGGATGGTCGTCTTCGTTGCTTCGTTGCCCCGTCGAACTTTTTGTAGAGAGCCAACAGACCCTCGGCGAGGCCACCGCCACGTAGGTCAACCGGTGGTACTGTTCCTGGCTCTTCGAGGCGTACCCTCTTGCGATGGCTCTTCCATAAGTCGTCCCCAGCAGAGACGTGACGTCGGTTCAAGGTCCGAAGACTTCTCTCGGCCGTTTCAGAGTTTATCATCCCGGACGCTTGCTTTATCTTGACGACCTCCTTCTCAAGGCGAATTTCTTCTTGTTCCTTAGTCGCCATCTCAATGCCAAGCTTGGCCAGTGCATAGCTTGCCGTGCGGTCGGGTTCTGGCTTCTCCTCGTCGGGCTCAAGCTCTGGTTCAACCTTTTTTGCCATGTTTCGATAAGCTTTCTTCAGCTCGCTGGACACTACTCTGGCATTTTCCAACTCCTCGCACGCCGTGGATAGACCTGCTGGAAAGGTGGCTTTCGACGGGGGACCGGCTGTTGGTGAGCTTGTGCCTGTCGGCTGAGGAGAAGACGGCATTGCTGGGATGTGATATGAGATCAAATTGCAGATCAAACAATTTAATCTCAACAGGATATGACTGAAATACAATTCAGTATCAAACAGCGCAAGATGCTGTACGTAAAAGGAAAGAGCAACTAAGCAAGCTACGCCGTGAGCCGAGCCTAAGCCGAGCTTTCCCAGCCTTACATTTCCAAAAGCAAAAGCCCTGTGTTATATAAGCAAGTTGGGTAAGCAAGTTGGACCTTACGGTGCCAAGATTTTGGTCATGATACAGGCTAGTTATTGGATCAGAGTATATACGAGTAGGAAAATTAAACAGGCTATCTCACAACCTCCACTGGGTCCCCTACCATGATCGTGGGGTGCTGCTGCTCCGCTGTTATCGCAGTACTGTCACCTGGTTTCGGGTCATGCGCCATGTGGATGCCGAAAAAGACTTTGCCGTCAAAGCGGCGGGTCTTGGAGAGAGCGACAAACGGCTCATCGTGACGAGCGCCCGTCCGCTGGTTGATACAAACCATGTGACATCGGCGACAGGCGCCGAGCGTGCGGAACGGCTGCTGGCCAATGCGAAGATGGGACCAGCCGTCCTCAATGTAAGCCGACGTAGTCGCGTCGGCGTTGCCTACCGTGTCCAAGACAATATTGGCTCGGAAGACGTCGGGAAAGACCTCAGCTGGGGTGTCTGGTCCGGTGTCACCATGTCGAGCCTGGATCTCGGCGTTGAGTTTGCGCACGCTGGCCATATGAATCGCCAAGATTGGACTCTCGTTGGACAGTAGGATGCGTCGAGGAGCAGATGGAATGCTGGCCGTCGCTATCCGGCCCTCTCCCTCGCTGTTATCACGACTCAAAGGCAGCCCGCCGATGTCAGCGTCGGGAGAGCTGTGCACATCCGAGTCCGATTCGGGCGGAGATGGTGGTCTGGCGTCCTGGCGGCTGACTTGGTGCTGTTGCAGATGAGCCTTTGCGTGGCGCATGCTCTTGCCCTGGCCGCCAGGCGGAAACCGTGCGAGCGAGCAGGGCACGCCCAATGTATCGGAGAAAAAGTCGTTGATCGCCTCGGCCGTGTACACCTGGGCGGAGATCTCCTCACCACAGACTCGGGAGGCACGGGAGGGCCAGCGAGAAGAGGACGTTGGCTCGCCTGTTCGGCTCAGCGTCGGGGCAAACATGGCCGGATTGCTAGAGAGAGGCACACAGATCTCGCTGGGCTTGCCTCCCGCCATGTTCTTTCCCTGCCACACAACCCGTAGCACGCCTTGCTCAAAATCAAGCTGTGGTCGAAGGAGAACCATCTGTGGGTGTTGCTTCTGGCTGAGAGCTCTACCGGTGCCGCGATGTACAAGACACCACTCTCGATCCCAGGCAAGGCCCTCGGGACGGACTGACCAAGGTGTGCCTGTAGGTATTCGCAGTGCACCACAGCTTTTTATGGGATAGACACTAATAGCGGAAACAACGAGAGGGAGCGAGGTAGGGAGGCCAGAACTGACGGGTTGGGGCGGCGTGACCTTGTCGTCCCGGTAGAACTCGTCTAGGAAAGCGAGGAAACGGTCGACATCGCCAATGGTGCTCATAGCTCCGAGGCTCGCACGGATGATCCCGGTCGGCTTGCCAGCCACAATGTCGTCCTCGGCGCCGCCGCAGCGAAGACCCGCAGCAAAATTACGCCGCAGTTCCCAGGGTGCCAGGTCGAGGGCCGCGGCCACACCGCCGGGGTTGCAGACGCCGCCAGTGCGCACATGGAAGTGACGCAGGGCGGCAAGCTTATCGAACTCGGCGAGGCCGATCCAGGCGCCGCCAGCGTTGCGCAGATTAAACGCAACTACCGGGCCAGTATCAGCACCATGCCGTGGTGAGCGTCCATACAGCTCACACACGGCCATGCCGTTTGCATGGCGCAACGCCACCAGGCCGCGGCGCAACCGATCCGCCAAAAAGGCCGTATGGGAAGCCACGCGCGCCATGGACCTGAAAAGGGTCGTGTGTGTCTCTATGGCACGACCCAGAGCAGCAATGGCGTGTATCGGCAGAGTACCGTCCTCGAGCTGCTCGTGCAGCGACGTTTGGCGCCGGGCGTGCCAGTTCTCCGACGCAGAGCCAGAACCGGGTGTGCAAGCGACCAGATCGACGGTACCACCACCAAAGTACCGACGGGAGGCAAACACGGCCTCGGCTGGGCGTCGGACCAGCAATGCCCCGAGGTCGGGCCACCCAAAGATCTTGTAGAAGCTCAAAACGACAAAGTCAGGAGCGGCGGCGGCATCGCGCAGGTCGAGAGGGGACGTAGACGCGTACGCGGCCGCGTCGAGGAGAGTCCAGACACGACAAGACGGGGCTTGCGTTTCGTCGGCGTTGTCGCGTCCTCTCACAGCCGAGGCCCACGAACGCGGATACCGCTGGCCGTCCATGTTGGACTGTGCCGGGTACGCAAACAGCAGGTTGTCGACCGCGTTGGTCGCCAGCCCTGCCGGCACTGCCCCTGCGATCCACGATTCGACGTCTGCAGAGGTCAGACAGACGCTGTGGTGAGCTTCTTCGCGCACGCCCACCAGACTCGTGTGGCTGGCTTGGTGGTAGGCGTAGGCGAAGCCGCCCCCAGGCAGGGCGCGACACGCCTCGGCCACGAGCTTGATGCCGGCCGTTGCGTTGGCCACAAAGACGAGGTCGAACGCAGCCGGGTCGGCACCACAGAAATGAAGAGCACGTAAACGGACGTCGTCGACCAGTAGCGAAGCCGCCTGCGACGACGGCGAGGCCGCGTGGGGGTTGCCCAGCAGCGTGCCCAGCATGTCGGCAGCGGCGCCCTCGACCAGCGAGCGGCTGTACAGCGTGGTGCCGGCATGGTCGAGATAGGTGCTGTCTGGAGATGTGAGCAGTGGATTGGCAAAGGGGAAAGTGGCCAAAGAGGCCAATCAAAGAAATGGAGACACCATTGGGGATTTGAAATGGAAGGTGCGACTCGCGGAACACGAGGAAACGGCAGCGACAGAACCGACCCTTGAGCATTGGATATTCGCGCTCCCGAAAGTCCTCCACTTCCGCCATGTAGGCCGCCAGCCTGTCTTTATCGTCGTCCATGGCCGTCCGGCCAGACGAGCTGCATGAGGCGACGTCGCCGGTCCGAAATTCGACGCGTTGATTTTTGGGCGCACGCAGAGTGTCTGAGCGTGTTTCCGATGGCCGTCTCACGACTGCTTCGTCAAATTGACCACATTCAAAGCCTCTCCAAAATACTATAGAACAAAGAAAATGAGTTGGGCTGGTGGCGACCAAAGGCCGTCTCGGCTCCAAGTGGGCGCGCGCCAGTATCGTCATCGATTGGCGGCTGGACAGAGCGGGGCCATTCCGGAGTTGGGCGATCTCCACGACAGGGGGACAGGCCTAGAGCACAGTGCGCTAGGTCTGGTTGCGCCCCCAAGGCTCTGTTTTCTGGTTCTCCGCACTGGGTGACGGGCCAGATGCCGCACTCGTCCGCCGGGTCATACGACCGTTGACGATGCCCTTTTTTCAACGCAACCCATGTTCGCTGCCGCGGTGATTAGCACGGGGATCCTTGTCCGGCCGTTGACCGCCTGTCATAAGCGCGCCTTGCGACGCAGCCCTGCCCAGTGGTGAGACCCGAAAACGGCGCATTCGTTCGTTGGATGGGATGCAAAGACATCGCTGTCGGAACACTGCAAGATAAGATAAAAACGGGCTTTGCAGGTACCCACAACAGCTTTGCGGCTGTGGGGAATAGCGTCAAATTTGTCCTTGTGCGTCCCTAGCTCACTTTTTTCCCAAAATCCTCACTGCTTCGTTCAATACGTACACTTGCCACAATAGCCGCACTCTTCTGCCGAGCAGGCCGTGTAATCGGGGACCTCGTCGTCCTCGTCGTCCCAGTTTGCCAGATCTGCCAGCGTCGCCCCGCCGTCGTCCTGGTGTTCACCAGTCGTCCGGTTTCCGTCAACTTCGGATGCATTTGAGCCAGCTTTGCCCGGCAGATGGGAGCCTTGCTCCCACGTCGCCTGCACGGCTGCCGACAGTGTGCTCTCGACATCGCTCAGCTGCTCGTGCAGCTCAAGTTGTGGCACTTTGCCGTCTCCGACGCTGCCGCCAGCCTCGTCTTCCGCGAACCCCTGATAGACCACTTCCATGCGCTTGTTAGGCGACGCGTGAGCGGCCGTGATGAGGCGGTGCAGAAGTGCCGCAAGACGACGCAGGACCGCACGCTGGGACGGATCGCGCTCCCAGGCGCGCACGCGGTCGCGCACCGGCAGGACCTGCACGTCGTGAAAGGTGCCTTGCTTGTGGTAGGCGAGCACGAAGCGGTCAATCTGGCGGACCCACAGACGAGGCAGCTCGAGCTCGACCGTGTCCTCGACGCCACGCTTACTATCAGAGCGCGTCTTGAGGTCAAAAACGCAGCTGTGATCAATGGCACGGCCGCCGTGGCGGATACTCAGGGCGGCCGAGTCGGGGGCCTGATTCGCGGTCTTTGTGTCCATGTTGACAAGGCCGCCAACAAGATCGTCAATCGAGACGGTGCCGCGGTCGGTCTGTCCCGTACCCTTGTCTTCCCTCGCCTCGCCGCCCTCAGGCTCAATGTAGCCGTCCACCTCGAACCGGACGAGCATGTCTAGGTGTCCAAAAGCGTACCGCAGCACGCGCTGGTGCGAGGTCGACCCGTTCATGCCCGTGTCCCACGTCGTGTAAGCCTCCGGAAAGGTGTGGCCGCAGCCGTAGACGCCCGAGAGGCGCTCCAGCGGCGACCGCTCACGCCGCACCAGAAAGAGCGTGTCGCCGACCACCTCGGCCAGCATACGGAATGGTCGGTCGTTATTGTGCAAAAAACGCAGTAGGTTGCCAAGAGTAGAGGCGCAGGCCACCACGTCAATGGTGCGTGGCAGAGCTGGGTCGGCCGCGAGTGCTGCCACTGCCGTCGGCTCCATGGGGTGCGTCGGGTAGTGCGCTGCGTTAATGTCCCGAAAGTACGAGCCGCTGTCCTGCGACAGTCGCGGCGGGTGGACTGGAGGCGTCCAGCGCGGCGGCATGCCTGACGGTCAGCTGTCTGTACGACTTGTGGCAGTCTGTGAGATGTGAAGAGTGAAATGAGATAAGCTTACCGGGAACGAGCATCGTGGGTGTCTTGGCCTCCAGCCAGCTATACGACGTGACCGTCTCGACATCTGTAATCGCAGCAGCCTCCTCAAAAGCTGCAGCCTCATTGTCAAGGTCGCTGGCTTGCAGACTCTCGATCAGAGGCCCCATCGGCAGCGGCGGCTCCGGCGGTGTTTCGACGCTGGAACGTCCCCTCCAGTTGTTGTTTTTAGCCCCTCTCCAATTGGTGTTGGAGCCTCCTCCACGCGAAGAGTTGCCTCGCGTGTCGCCTCGTCCGCCACGAAAGCCGCCGCGGTGCTGCATCGTCCCGAATCCGCGTTGTGGTCGTGTAAAAGACATGGTATTCCAGCTCCTTTTCGATGGGTTGTGTCGTGCGTAGATGCTCTCTGGTGAGCTGCCGTGGGCGTTCCGTGGAACTGTTCAATGGCTTGTCGCGGCAAGGCAGGCTGGGCGGCTCGCTTTTGACGGCCTGACTGCCTGCTGTTTCTTGGCGCTTCCACGTTCATCCGTGCACCACGTGCACCCAATCATTCTGACCGTGCTCGTCGGCGAGCCGCATATGTGTTTCTGCAATGCCACCTTGAGCCACCGACAGCGGCCTGATTGAATGCTGCGCCTGGGTCGCCAAAACGGCCGGTGTCCAACCGGCAAATGAACGCCTTGCCCGCCAGACGCAATCAAGCCACCTCAAGGCCACCTGCATGTGGCTGCCTATCTTCTGTTGTTTGCCTCTTCGTTGTCTCCTTCATATTCCCTTACCTGGCCGCCGTCTCCTAGGAAGTGTCTTCCTGCAAGGAGCTCCGATCATCCGATATATCCTTCCACGGCTTCTTGCCGGAAATTGTCGCCTCTTCCTTTCCTTCCATAATCTCCCCTCCAGCATCTCCCCTCCGTACCTATCCCTCCAATATATCCCCCCCGCCCTCCCCCCCAACATCCCTCGACCCCGCCATGGTCCTCTTACCAACGCATGACGCTCGCCAGAAAAGGCTGTATGGCGTCTTCAAAAGCACGCTTTCCGGGGACCGCAAGCTCCAAAACGCGAGCGGCTCCAAGCTTTTCCTAGAGGCCATCTGTAGCCAAAACAGCCCAACCACCTGTCTCGAAGCCATTCTCACCAGCCCAGTCGGCCTGGAGGCGTTGCGGTATGCCCTACTTTCCGATCTCTCGCCCAGCTCTTTGCATGGCAGCGCCACATCGCTGCTGCGCTACATGTCCGACCCGTCCTTGCGCATTCTCGCCAACGGCACCCTCATCACGAAATTTGTGATCGCCGTCGTCGAACCGCCGACCTTTTGGCGGGCCCTCCATACCGCCGTCTGCAGCCCAGGCGCGCCGCCGGCCAGCCTCGAACCATTTGCCTGGCTCGTCTTCCAGCTTATTTTGCTGCCGAGTGACGACACCACACGCGGAATTCTACAGGGTCTCATGGGCGACATCCAGGCGGTCGTGGCGTCCGACATGCTGCTGGCCAAGACCGTGTCCGCCGAGACTCGCCAGCTCGGCTACAAGATCCAAAAGGCCGTGCAGCTCCGGCTGGGCTCCCCCACAGCTTCGACGGTCGGGAACCGTCTCTTGACAGGCCCTGGTGGCCGCCACGACAATGACTTTGCCGACTTCCGCGAGATTGCGCTGTATCCCACCGCCGATGAGCTCCGCTGCAAGGAGCGCCCGTTCTATCGGCTGGCGAGCGCCGCCTTCGATGCTAAGCCGTGCGAACGCACACACATCCATCTCGACAACCAGTTCCGCCTTCTGCGCGAGAGCATGCTGGCTGACCTACGTGAAGGCGTGCAGGTGGCCACCAGCACCAAGTCGCCGCGCCGCCCCCCCGTCATCCTGGGAAAGCTGCGGCCGCTCGGCTTCTTCACCGGTGAGGGCAACGTCAAATCTGAGTACAGCGGCTTGCCCCGGTACAAAAGCCGCAAGTCCTCGCTCATCCTGTCCTGTGAAGCCGGCTTAGAACGGCTTGTCTCCTACCGCAGGTCAGAGGAGCGTCTTGCCTTCCTCAAAGACCGCTCTTCCTTTCTTCGCCACCAAGCATTTGGCGTGCTGGTTCGTGATACGGACATCTTTGGCTTTGCCTTTGTCGACCGCAATGAAGCTCTCTTATGCGAGAATCCGCCTCGTCTGTGCTTGCAGTTCACCGACCGCAGATCCTTGGAGAATGCCTTGGTGGCACTGCTCTTCCCGACTGGCTTGCGTTTTGTTCTCGTCGACACCGCCGTTTTTGCCGTCGAACCGGTACTAAAGCAACTTCAGAGCATGCTCGAGGTCCCGCTGGAACGTCCGCTCATGCAAGTCCCTTTCTCGGCTGCCCCAGACGACATCCACGCCTTTTCCCCTTGCCAAGCCATCCGGAACTACCTCGCTCTCTTGGAGTCCCTCGCCAGTAACGCTGCCATGGGTGACGCAATGGCTCTTCCGGATTTAAACTCTTCGCGAGCCATTTCAACGAAGCCCATCACGCTCGATCACTCGCAACTCGATGCGCTGATAAATGCCCTGAGGAATCCCTTGAGCGCCATTCAAGGCCCGCCCGGCACCGGGAAGTCCTTTGTGGGCGCGTTAGTCGTCAGGATTCTGTATGCCTTGACAGATTGCAAAATTCTTGTAACAACTTACACGAATCATGCTTTGGATCAATTTCTGGGCGATTTGCTCAATATGGGCATCAACGCTGGGGAAATGGTGCGGCTTGGCGGCGCCAAAGCTACACCAGAGATGACGCCTCTGTTGCTTTCGGGGCAGCGCATTCAGTATAGGCGGACCCCGACGGAGTTCGCCCTGATCGAATCTCTAGAATGTGAAATGAGCGAGCAGAGCTCGGAGCTTCAAAAGCAATTTGTTGGCTACTCAAACTTCCGAGTGAACTTTGCCTCGTTAATGCAGTATCTCGAGTTCTCGGACAAGTACAGCGACTTTTTCGACGCCCTGTCCGTTCCCGAAGATGCAAGCGCGAGCCATTCATTCACAAAAATAGGGAGGAGCGGAAAAACACTGAGGGCCGACTACCTCTATAAAAGGTGGACAAAAGGTCAGGATCCAGGCATGTTCCGAGGCCAGATGCAATCCACCGAGCAAATTAAGGCGTGGCAGTTGGACCATGCAGCACGCACGGAAATGGTCCGGTGCTGGACAACTGATATGATGCGCATTCAAACGGCCGAAGTAGCACTGCAGGCCGAAAAGCACGACCGCAACAGGGGCATTCTGGACGACCTTATCAGTGAGAGCAAAAAGGCCATTCTGCTGTCCAAGCGCATCATCGGCTGCACCACAACCGCCGCGGCCAAGCACGCACATATGATCAGGGCCACCGGGCCGGAGGTTGTCTTGGTAGAGGAGGCCGGTGAGATTCTCGAATGCCAGATTCTGACGGCCCTGGCTCCGTCGGTGAAGCAGCTCGTGCTCATTGGCGACCACAAGCAGCTTCGCCCCAAGATTGACAGCTTTCCGCTGACCGTCGAGCACGGCAGCGGTTTCGACCTGAACCGTTCACTCTTTGAACGTCTCATCATGCAAGGGCACGAACATGCGACTCTGCACAAGCAGCATCGCATGAGCCCGGAGATCAGCATCTTCTCGCGCGAAGACACGTACCCTGACATGGTTGACGCGATCCCTGGAACGCAGAACCGCCCACACCCTCGGGGACTTCAAGACAGGGTCATCTTCGTTGACCACAACGAAGCAGAGGACAAGGACGACGCTCTCATCGACCGCCGCGAACCTGGCGCAGTTTCCAGTCGCAGCAACGAGTTCGAGGCGCAAATGGTGCTCAAACTTGTGCGCTACCTCGGCCAGCAGGGCTACGGCACGAGAGACATGGTGGTGTTGACCCCCTACCTCGGCCAGGTGCGCCGGCTGGTTGATCTCTTCCGCCATGAAAGAGAGGTGGACCCGGTTTTGAACGATCTCGACTCTGCTGAGATGGCACGAGCTGGCGTTGTGAACACTGGTGGAGCCAAGCCAGCAGGGCAGTCGCTCAGAATCTCGACAATTGGTGAGCCTCTCCTGGAACCTGTTGACGCGCTCTGTCCACTGACATTTCAGACAATTACCAAGGAGAAGAGAGCGACATCGTCATCGCCTCTTTGACGAGATGCAACGATTCGGGCGACATTGGATTCATGGCCGCACCAGAACGCCTCAATGTCCTGCGCACGCGTGCGCGCAATTGCTTCATCATGATTGGAAGCGCCAGCACTTTCCGCAAGAGCCGCAAGAGCGCGCTCGCCTGGGAATCCTTCCTGGAGTCGCTGGCAAGAAAAGGCCACGTCTATGATGGCTTGCCCGTGCGCTGTGAGCAACACAAGGATAGAGAGGCCGTGCTGAAAACGCCCGCCGGGTTCTCCCAATCCTGTCCGGATGGCGGGTGCTCCCTGCTCTGTGGTATCCCTCTATCGTGTGGATTACATGTCTGTATGAGGCGGTGCCACCGAGCCACGGACCATTCGAAGATCCCTTGTCGCACCATGATGAAGCGACTGTGTGACCGGGGCCATCTGGCTCACATACCATGCAGCCAGCTCAAAGATGTGTGCGAGAAGTGTGCCGACGAAGACCGAGAGAGGGAAAGACGGGCACAGCGCGACCTAAAACTGGAGGCCGACCGGCGTGCCCAGCAACAAAAGTACAAGGCCGAGCTCGAGCAGCTTGATGACGAGATCGCACACAACAAGCGGATCATCAATTACAAAAATGAGGAAGAAGACACGAAAAAGAAGTTGGCGGAAAAGCGCGAAGGTCTGGCTGCTTTGGAAAATAGAGCCCGACGAATCAAAGATGCCCAGACCCGAGCAAGCCTTGCCAGCAGCGAAAAGGCAAGCCTCGCCAACACGCCAACCCCAGTCCACTCGTGGTCGCCCGGTCCTGCGTCGGATGAATGGAAGCTGCAGAAACAGACAACCGGAGCGCAAAACACTGCCCTTGACGAAATAATGTCCATGATTGGCCTCGAGGAAGTCAAGCAGGAATTTCTCGACCTCAAGGGACGCGTCGATTTGGCGACACGCCAGGATGTCTCGTTGGACTCGGAGCGCTTCGGCTGCGTGCTTTTGGGAAATCCAGGCACAGGCAAGACTACCGTGGCACGGATCCTGGTGCGTTTGTTCAGCAGCATGGGCATCATCCCTGGCAGTCAATTCCAGGAAACCACTGGGGCGGCTCTTGCCAATGGCGGCGTCAATGGCTGCAAGAAAATCATCGATGCCATGCTGGAACAGGGTGGTGGCGTCGTTTTTATCGATGAAGCCTACCAGCTGTCGTCTGGCACAAATCCAGGCGGGGGGGCAGTTCTAGATTATCTGCTCCCCGAGGTTGAGAACCTTCGGGGAAAGATCATCTTCATCCTGGCAGGTTACTCTCGCGAAATGGAGTCGTTTTTTGCGCACAACCCTGGCCTGCCCAGTCGCTTTCCAATCACAATGAATTTTGGCGACTACACAGACGAGGAGCTGCTGTCGATTCTGGCTCTCAAAGTTCACAACAAATATCGAGGCCGAATGCAAGTCGAGGGTGGGCTCGACGGGTTGTATTGTCGTATTGTCAGTCGACGTGTGGGCCGCCCACGCGGACGACCTGGATTTGGCAACGCTCGGGCAATGGAAAATGCACTTGCACAGATCTACAGCCGTCAGTCGAGACGCCTGCGACAAGAAAAGGGAGCCGGAAGCAATGCCCTTCTGCTCACCAAAGAAGATCTCATCGGCCCCGAGCCAGCCAAGGCTCTCTCCACGTCCACCGCATGGACTAAGATGCAGAAGCTCATCGGCCTAGGCGCGGTTAAAACTGCCGTGGCAGCGCTCGTCGACAGCATCCAGCAAAACTATCACCGTGAGCTGGCAGAAAAGGCACAGATCGAGTACTCGCTCAACAAGCTGTTTCTGGGCAACCCGGGAACCGGAAAGACGACCGTGGCAAAGCTTTACGGCAGCATTTTGGTCGATTTAGGGCTGCTCTCGAGAAATGAGGTCGTGGTGAAGAACCCCTCTGATTTTGTCGGCGCCGCTCTCGGCCAATCCGAAAAGCAGACCAAAGGGATCCTAGCTGCCACGGCGGGTAAAGTTCTCGTAATTGACGAGGCCTACGGCCTGTACGGCGGCGGCGGTGGCGGCAGTGGCGGCGGCAGCGGCGGCTCGCCAATCGTTGATCCGTACAAAACGGCCGTGGTAGACACCATCGTGGCCGAGGTGCAAAGTGTTCCAGGCGACGACCGCTGTGTCCTTTTGCTTGGGTACCGCGATCAGATGGAGACAATGCTTCAAAACGTCAATCCTGGTCTCAGCCGGCGGTTTCCACTTGCTTCTGCCTTTGAGTTCGAGGACTTTTCCGAGTCGGAGCTGGACACCATCTTGGATCTAAAACTGAGCCAGCAGGATTATGTCGTGACAGATCAAGCCCGGCGTGTCGTCAGGGACATGTTGAATCGCGCCCGAAACCGGCCGAACTTCGGCAATGCTGGTGAAATCGACATCCTCCTAGGCACAGCCAAGGCGCGACAGCAACGGAGGCTCACCAAGGCGCGCGCCACAAATAAGCCAGCGGCTCGGACTGACTTGCTCGAGGCAATCGACTTTGATGAGAATTTTGATCGGGCAGACCGTGGCGAGACTGACGTGTCTCGCCTGTTCATCGACACAGTCGGCCAGGAGTCGGTTGTCGCACGGCTTCAAAGCTTTCAAAAAACTGTGCGAACGATTCGCGGCCTTGACATGGACCCCCGGGAAAGCATTCCCTTCACATTCCTTTTCCGCGGACCTCCCGGGACCGGGAAGACTACCACTGCCCAGAAAATGGGCAAAGTGTTTTATGACATGGGATTCTTGGATGGCGCAGTCGTGGAGCAGTGCTCTGCTACAGATCTGATCGGTCAGTATGTTGGGCAGACAGGGCCAAAAGTCCAGCAACAGCTAGATCGTGCGCTCGGCCGCGTACTTTTTATCGACGAGGCATATCGGCTGAGCTCGTCTGGGTCTTCTTTTGCCAAGGAGGCAACCGATGAGCTCGTGGATGCCCTGACCAAACCCCGATACCGCAACCGGCTTGTGGTCATTTTAGCAGGATACACCAAGGATATCGACCGGCTCATGGCATCCAATCCCGGGCTGACATCTCGCTTCCCGGAAAGCATTGACTTCCGTGCCCTGACAGGAAGCGAATGTGTAGTTCTTCTCACTAAGGTGCTCCATCGAAAGCAAGCCCCTCTCCGCAAGAAGGGCTTCGAGCTGGATCTGGCCGTACTGGAGCCGGGAAGCGCAGCCCCATCCTTCATCGACACAGTTGCAAGGCTATTTGACTCTTTGGCCAGCCAGAACAACTGGGGCAGTGCGCGTGACGTCGAAACCCTGGCAAAGGATATCTTCAACGAGGCAATCCTTAGCAGACAGGACAAGTGCATTCCGGTGACAGGTCAACAGATCCAGGCGAATCTGCTGCGTATGTTGAAAATGCGAAAGCAGCAAACGGAAAGCCAAAAGCATGATGACAGCCTGCTTCAATTGCTGAATCACACCCAACAGTCGGCGACGGACTCACAACCCGACATCGAGGTCAATGTGACAACAGACGCCAATGGCGGCGAGACTGTGCCTGGCGACCCCCCTGAAGCACCTGCAGCACCCAAAATAGACGTGAAGACGGAGGAGACAGACTCTTCACTGCCTTCTCTGGAGGGCGTAAGAGATGCCGGAGTGTCCGACGCCGTATGGGAGGAGCTGCAGCGAGACCGTGCCGCCATGGAAGCCCAAGAGGCAGCGTACGTCGCGTTGAAAGAGGCTGAAAAAAAGAAGCAGGACCTTAGCGAGGCGATGCGGGAGCAACTCATCACAAAACTACTCAAAGAGGAGGAAAGGCGAAAGAAGGAGGCTGCAATAGCGCAGAAACTGGCGGAGATGGGGTGTTGCCCGGTGGGCTTCGCGTGGATCCGCCAGAGCTCTGGATGGCGATGTGCTGGGGGTTCCCACTTTCTTGGGGAACAAGACGTGAATAAGTTGTGAAGATGGAAGCGGAAGACAGAACTGAAGAACGGATATTATGAGCGGTAAAGAGTGTCAGTTGAAAAGCAGTGCACAAAATTGACAGCAGAGGAAGGTATGGTTTGGCACCGCGAAGAAGGCGTGAGCTTGGGTTATGGAACTGATTGGGCAAATTGAGTATGGATATTCGGCTTAGAATCGGCAGGCATCACAAAATGAACAATTGCGTGGTGATGCACATCCCAGTGCTGTCCTGTACGCGCCGATAATCAAAATCCTGGCTGCCGCAACCATTTAAGTCGTCCAACTCTGAGACTGGACAACCATTGTGGGATACCGCACATCAGAGTCAGCGACACAGACGGCCTGTACATATTATCCAGCCTTACGTTTGGGATGCTTAAATAAAGTTACCAGGCCAATATAGTGTTTTATGTGGTCTTAGCGCCCCAAGCGTCAGTCAGCGAAGCGATCCGATTGTTAGTACTGGACATAGCAGTCGCATGCAGAGCGTGCCCATTCAGCCGTAGCGACCGACAACACCTGCTAAGGCTGAATGGGCGCGCTCTGCCTCCGAAATTGACAGAATATCACTCGGCTGTGATGACTAATAGGGCAAAGTTGGTCATGGTCCGTGCGCACCGCGACGCGCAGACGCGTTACTACCACGATCGCGACGTGTTAAGTGGTCCCCCTTGGCGCGTTTTGAATGTACTTCGGTACCCCTGAAAATTATAACTGCTCCTCCCTTCTCTCAACTATCGGCAACTGCCTTTCCAACTACAACGTCTATACTTCCTTCCTTTTGGCCTTTTTTAGCTGGTGCTTCCTTCCTGCGATACCGTCTGTCTTTCTTGTTACAACAGTCGTTCTTTCCCTCGTTACAGTTATTCTCACCATGCCGGCCACCTCGCTCGGCAAGCGGACCCGGGTCTCCAGCGAAGGTAAGAGCGGGAGCAACTACGCGTCCGATTCTTTCTCTGCCTGAGTCTCTTTCTAACTAGCCAAGATTCCGACGTCCTCCAGAAACGACCACGGCGGCAGACACGCAGCTTCGTGGTGATCAACGACGAAAACCAAGACCCGGAAAATGTGACCTTTGAAGATGCCCTATCGGCCGACGTCTCCTCCGCATACCAGAACTCGCCGAGAAAACGCAAGCATGTGGATTTGGATGTGCCGCCGTCCAGATCGCCGGCAAAGTCTCCATCAAAAGCAACAGCACCACTTACGCCGTCGACACCCCGTTTCCGCGATGTTTTGGCCAGTGGACGATCGGCCGCTACGGCCTTGACCTCACCAGCCACGCCGGTCACACCGGTCACGCCCAGGCACCGGGTTATGTCGGTGGGCAAACTCTCACGGCGATTGACACCACGCGGGTTTCCTGGGACTCCTTCGACCCCAGCGGCGGCCCAGACGGTCTATCACACGGCGCGGCAACTGTTTTCGCGCAGCTCCGGACCCGGTACGCTGGTAGGCCGTGAGGAGGAACGGACGCGGCTGCAAACCTTTCTTGACGAGCACTGTGATTCGAGTGCGGCCAAGGCAAGCTCGGGCGGCTGTCTCTACGTCAGCGGACCACCAGGAACGGGCAAGAGCGCCATGGTCACGGAGATGACGGACAAGGCCTGCACACAGATGCCTGGCGTGCGCAAGGCCTACATCAATTGCATGAGCATCCGGTCATCAAATGACCTGTACATGACCCTTATACGGCTTCTCCTTTCGGACGCGTCGGATGAGGATTGGGGCACGATAGACATGAGCGAGACAGATGAGGCTGGCGCACTGCAGTCCCTGTTCCTTCGAAAGCGGCGCAAAGAGGCCGCCAGTACATCCACATCGACCGCGGCCGACACATACTTGGTGGTGCTAGACGAAATCGACCACATTGTGACGCTCGACCTGGAAAGCCTCTATCGGATCATGGACTGGTCGATGATGGCGACATCCCGGCTGGTGCTGGTGGGCATTGCCAACGCGCTGGATCTTACGGACCGATTCCTTCCTCGACTCAAGTCGCGCAACTTGCGGCCGGAGTTGCTGCCATTTTTGCCGTACACTGCGGCGCAGGTCAAGAACATTATTGTCACACGTCTGCGTAGCGCGCTGCCGCCTGCTTCGACCGCGGCTGCCGACTTTCTTCCCTTCTTTCACCCGGCCGCTGTCGAGCTGTGCTCTCGAAAGGTGGCCAGCCAGACGGGCGACTTGCGCAAAGCCTTTGAGATCCTGCGACGCGCATTGGATGTCGTCGAGGCAGAGGCCAAGGAAAAGTACATGAACGAGGCAAGGGAGACGGCAGGTCTCATGATGACGCCGACGAAGAAGCAGCCATTGGGCGAGAACCTGAACTTGGCATCCTCTCCAGCATCACCAAAGCGAGCCGCTCTTGGGGAGGCGACGCCATCGTCATCGTCATGGCTGACGTGGACGAAGGGTCTGACGGCAGAGACGGCGCCACGAGTGTCGATCAAACACCTGAACAAGGTGACGTCTGCTGCCTTTGGAAACGGCGCGCAACAGCGACTACGCGGTCTCAACCTGCAGCAGAAGGCGGCCCTGTGTGCGCTGGCGGCACTGGAAAAGTGGAATCGGGATACGCATGCACAGAAACTGCAGGCCACGCCATCGGCGAAGCTGTCGAAGCTGACCAAGTCGCCGCGGTCGGGGCCCAGGACGGCCTTGAAGTCGGTGCGCGGTGGAGCCAGTGCGGCACCAACGATCAAGATGCTGTTTGACACGTACTGCAAGATGTGCAAGTGTGATGCGGTGTTGCACCCACTGTCGGGATCGGAGTTCCGCGAGGTGGTGGGCAGCCTGGAGACGCTTTCGTTGGTAACGGCGGTGGATGGGCGGACGGGGTCATTTGCGGTATTGCAGACAACGCCTGGAGGACGTCGTGGCCGTGGGGGGGCAGCCAAGATCGGCATTGCGGGCGACGACAGGCAGGTGGCCAGTTGCGTGGGTGAGAAGGAGCTGCAACAGACACTAGAGGGGCCTGGATCGGACATTTTGTTGAGCATCCTCAGCGGCGAGGCATTGGACTATTAAGCATTTGGGGAGCATGGCGGGTTTATTTTTTTGGATGGTTAGAATGTCCACATTAGGTGGAAGCAAGCATGGCAAGCATAGGGCAGGCGTTGTTTAGTGGTAGGGAGTATGAGTCTCGAGTTTACGAAAGCAAGAAATGGGTTGGCCAAACGGCCGTAATGGAGAAAGTATTATTGCGGAGTATCTGTTAATACTGCGTACATAGGCTACAAGTGTTGGCACAGGGCCAGAGCGAAAAGCGGTGTCGGCAGACGGGCCTTGCTGGGTGCGCCTAGAACGGCAGTAGGGCCAAGACGGGATCGGGATTGGGAGGTCGAATAATTTGCAGCAGATTCTCCACTGGGATATGGGGGTGTAGCGGGGAGGATTCTGGGCAAGGGCGGTGGATGGGGGGCTAGCTCGTAGGGGGAAAGAGCGGCAAGCGACAGTTTCTCTTTTCTCGGAGTTGTTCCACTTTGGTTTCCCCACCCCCCAATACGCCTCCCGCCTGGAGCGACCTTGGCGAGGCATCAGGGACGAATACGGGACTCGACAGCATAGCGGTATCGGCCTGTACGGCACAGCAGACGAAGCGCACGGCGCGGAATTGCACACGGGCGAGCAGCAACGCGAGACGCGACCAAAAGACGAGCGAGACGGGCGGCCATCGAGCGGTCGGCCGCATTTGCCCGATTGAGGAGGGCGAGAGGGATTTGTTGTTTTTTTCCGTGTCACGACCGCGGCGAGGGCCGTGTGCCGAGCGAGGGGGGGTGAAGAGCGAAAAGAGAGCAGGGAGGGGACAGAGAGTGGGGGATGGAGTCGATGGACGAGGTGGCGTTGGCGGCGACGGACGGGCGAGCGGTGGTGACGGACAGCAGGAACGGGACGACGACGGGCAGCGGGACGAACAACAGCAAGGCGACGACGGGCTCGAAGCGGCGGTCGCTGCTGTCGCGACTGGCGTTCCCGCTGCGGCCGACGACGCGGGCGGTGGCGGACTTTCACATCCGGCCGGCCGAGCCCCATCGCAAATACGCGTCTGGCGACCACGTGTTGGGGGCGGTGGTGGTGACGGTGGTGAAGCCGCTGCGCATCACGCACCTGACGGTGTCGCTGCGCGGGCTGGTGCGGGTGTTCAAGGACCCGAGCGCGGCGGCGGCGGCGGCGAGCGCGCCCTTTTTCGCATCGGCGTCGGGGGCGGCCACGATGGCGACGACCACGACCACGACCACGACGGCGGCCGCAGCCGCGGTGGCCACAACGCTGTGGCGATCGGCCTCGTCGGCGGCGTCCTCGTCCTCGTCCTCGTCGGGCGGCTCCACCACACCGGCCATGGCCCCCTCGTCGGCCCTGCTCGGCCACGGCTACGCAGTTCTCTTCCGCGACGAGGTCGTCCTCTGCGGCACCGGCCGACTCGAGCCTGGCCAGTACGAGTTTGGCTTTGACCTCATCTTTCCGTCGCAGGACCTGCCGAGCAGCATTGACGTGGGTGTTTCTCTTTTTCTTTCTTTTCTTCTTTCTTTTCTTTTTTTCTTTTCATTATCCTTTTCCTACATGCTGACCAAGCCGGCCAACAGTTTGAACGCGGCTCCATTGCATACGTCGTCACGGCGACGCTGACCCGACCGACAGCCGTTGCACCGACGCAGTCGTGCGAGCGCAAGGTCCACCTAGTTCACCCCGTGGATGTCGCAGATGTGTCGCGGCCGCTGCCACGCGTCATTTCCCTGGAGCCGATTTCGAAACGGTCCAAGAAACGCAAGATTGTTGTCAGCCAACCACCGCTACAGCTACAGCCACAGCCACAGCCGCAGACGCAGCCGCAGCCGCCCTTGCTGTCGAATCACGTGACGCCGCCGCAGTCGCCGCGCGGTAGCAGCAGCCAAGGCGGGCGGGCGTCGGCCGAGGCGGCGTCGGCGCCGTCGGTGGCGGCATCGTCGCGCAGTCCGGCAGCAGCCGATGTGCGCAGCGAGATCAGCGCAGAGAGCGTGGCCAGCTCGAGTGTGAGTGGAGGCAGTGGTCCCGGAAGTGGTCCGGGGAGTGGTGTCGGGGCGAGGACGACGCCACGGCAGGCGCACCCGCCACGGCGACGGTCGACGGGCAGCCGGTCGACCGGGACGACAGCCAGGGCGGCCACCACGGCGGTGGCGACGGTGGACGACCGGACGATCACGGCGACGGTCGAGCTGCTCAAGGGCGGCTGTCTGCCGGGCGACACGGTCAGTATCAAGGTGACAGTGCAGCACGTGAAGCCCATCAAGAGCCTGCACGGCGTGGTGGTGACGCTGTATCGACAAGGACGGATCGACTCGGCCCCGCCGGCGGCGCTGTTTGCCGCGATGGCGACGGAGGGGCCGGAAGGAGCCACGGCCTTGGGGAACGTGACGACGGCGGCGACGGCAGCGCCGACTACAGGCGACATGGCGGCCAACGACGCCGCCGACGACGAGGCGGCTCGGCGTAAGAAAAAGCAACAGGAAAAGGAAGAGCAAAAGGCGCAGAAGCAGCGGCGGCGACAGGAACAGAAACAGCAGCGGCTCGAGCGAGCCGCCGTGCACGACTACTACTTTCCACGGTCCAAGACAGGTCTGGGCGGGCTCTCGCTGACATCGGCGGGATCGTGCAGTGTCTTCCGCAAGGACCTGTCACAGTCGTTTAGCCCGCTCATCATCGATCCGCGCACGCTGCACTCGAGCGTGACGACGTCGGTGCGTGTGCCCGAAGACGCCTTTGCCACGATCCGCGGCGTGCCGGGCGACATGATCAGCTTCAAGTACCAACTCGAGGTGATTGTCGACCTCGGTGGCAAGCTGGCATCGCTGCTCCAGTCAGGCGGGAGTGGAGGCGGCGGTGGTGGTGCCGGTGGTGGTGCCGGTGGTGGTGGCTCAGGGAGTGTTGGTGGAGGCGACGGCAGTGCCGGAGGACCAACAGATGCACAGGTCTGTCTACCGCTCTGGGGCCACAGCGGCATCAATCGCAACATGGTCGACACGGACCAGCTGCGGCGCCAAAAGGGCGTCATTTACGTTGTCTTTGAGGTGGTTGTTGGCACAACCGACAGCGGCCGCCAGCGACGAGCAGGAGTCGTGCGGACGGACGAAGCAAGACGGACACAGCCGTCAGAGTCGCAGGAGTTACAGGAGTCACAAGAGTCGCGAGAACCGCACGACCTGCAGCCGCCTCCCTTTTCCGGCCCTGTCGCCTACCCCAACGACAAGGGCCGTCCTGCTCAGGGTTCGGACAGGAACGAGCCCGTGGCCGGACCCTCGACGGCCCCCCCGGACCAACAGCCGGCCTACGAGGCGCCGCGATACGTGCCGACAGCCGCCATGTTGGCCGCCGACGCCGGCCTGTCCGAGAAGGAACGTCTGCGCCGGGCCGAGGAGCGGCTGCTGCCCAGCCAGCCCAGTCAGCCGAGCCAGTCAAGCCAGCCAAGCCAGTTGGATGATCCAAGCGATCCAAACGAGCCAAACGATCCAAACGATCCAAACGATCCACGCCGGCAGGGACGTGGCCTGACCACGGCCTCGGCGCCGCCGGCTGCAGCCCTGGGCATGGACGACTACGGCTACTACGACCCGACACCGGAGACCGGAGAGTCATCACAGCCGGCGGAAGACAAGCAGGAACTCGAGCGCCGACGGCTGATGGCCGAGGCCAGTGCGCCGCCCGAGTTTCCCGACGACTGCGACTTTGTGCCACAACGAAGTCGACGAGGCGGCGGCGAAAGCAGCAGCCGTTGGGCGGCGCAAGTGCCGTTGGCGCCGGTGCTGGACATGGATGCGTTCTCGCCCATGGTGCCGGCCGCCGAGGCGGTCGATGGCCGTGACGACAACCAGGTCGAAGTGGACGACGCCGACGAGGCGCGGTACGGTCGCAACTATGCCTACGCGCCCGAGGGAGAGACGGCGGCGGCGGCAGCGACGGCATCGGCCTCGACACCGCGGCCGGTGCGAAACGGCAAGCTGCCGGCCGACGAGCCGTTGCCACGATACGAGCGGTGAAAAGGAGGGACGCTTTTGTGCCTCTTCGCAGGACAGGGCACGTGACTATTTTATCAGCGACATAGACAACGATACCATGCCAATGCAAAATTACTTTTTTTTTTCAATTCCTGTAGCCATGCAGCGCCACAAAAGAAGCAAAGCTAGACATGGCCAGGGTCTATGTGGGGGGTGTACGATAATATCCAACATTGACAAAAGAAAAGAAAGCGAAGCAGACACCCGAGAAGCCAAAGAGCCGAGAAAACGAGAGCAGATGAAAAAAAGCTGGTATAGACGGAAACGCCGGTGGGGTTAGATAACCAAAAAGAAGCAAGAGAAAGAAAGAGAGAGAGAGAGAGAGAGGGGGTCTAGGGCGGCTACAAGGCCTTGCCATCCAGGACGTGTCGCTGGCTGGCGCTGCTGCCGATAATGGTGCGCGAGTCGGCGTCGACGTTGGGATCGTACGAGGCGGCGGCGGCGGCGGCAGAGAGAGGAGGGGCGGCCAGGGCCTCGTCGGATTCGCCGAGCATGTAGAGCTCCTCCTCGTCGTCGTCGTCGTCGTGCTGGTCGCCCGAGGACTCGTCGTCGCCGTCGGCGCCGTCGTCGCCGCTGTCGGTCAGCGGGTCGTAGCGGCCGGTGGCGGCGCGGTCGCCGTGGTGCGGCTGCTCCTTGATGAAGCTGTCGATAATGTAGTACTGCATGGCGTTCATGATGAGCGGGAAGAGCATCATGACAAACACAATCTGCACCTGCTCGTTGCCCTCGGTCCAGCCCAGGGCCCAGTCGCCGACGCGCGAGATCCACGGCGCGACGAGAAAGATGATGAGCACGCAAATCTTCATGCCAAAGAGGCCGCAAAAATAGAGGATGCTCTGCTTGAACCACCACCACGCGCTCGGCGGGTGGCCGTAGTTGCCCGACTCGATCGACTCGCGCGGCTTGCCCAGCGGCGTGTGGGCCACCAGCGCCGTGATGAGGCGGAGCAGGAGGATCAGGATGGGGATGCCGACGGTGGTCTGTATGGTGAGCGGGAGGAAGACAGAGACAGAAAAAAAGAAAAAAAAAAAAAAAAAAAAAAAAAAAACTCACGTCAATCGCCAAGTTCAGCAGGTAAAACGAGCACGGGTTCGGCACGTAGGGCTCCTCGCCGTCGTCGGCGGCGCGCCGCAGCAGCGCGCCCATTGTGGTGGCCACCACGCGTGGCGCCAGCTTGAACGAGAAGCGGCCCGACGTCAGCAGCGACAGAAACACATTGGACATGTGCACCAGCACCGACCCAAACACCTGCTTGGACGCGTCAAAGAACCAGATCTTGACGGCCCGCTGCGGCCGCTCCCGCCACCGCTTGTACACCAGCGACAGCAGCGCCAACGCCCCGAGCCCGAGCTGCACGAAAATCGCAAACGGACCCATCAGTCGGCATTCGCCGTTGGCCACCACCACGCTCGGGGGGGGCTGTGGTCCGTCTGGTCCGACTGGTCCGTCGGGTCCGTCGGGTCCGTCTCCGTGTGGCGGTGGCGGTGGCCCGCCCGGTCGTGGAGCAGGCGCCGCCGTCCCCTCGGCCGCCCGCGTCATGGTCACGACCACATAGTCGTCGTCCTCGCTGTCGTCGTCGTCGGCCGCCGCTGCCGCCCGCGTCGCCGCTGTCGGGGCCTCGGCGGCGATGGTCAGGATCGAAATCGCCGCCCGGGCTGCGAGCGGTGCCGCATTGTCGTCCACGGCCCGTATGCCAATGGCGTGTGGCAGCCGCGGACTGATCAAGCCGGCCATCGTGGCTGTCAGGAGGGAGAAATAGGGCTGGAAAGTCGAGGGAGAATCAGAGGGCTACGCGTGTTCGTGTCGTTGGCCGCCCAGGAACCGTCGCCCAGACGGGCTGACCGTCCAACGTGCAAAATCCGGCAAACGAGGCAAAAAAAAGATGGACGTCACTGAACAAGAAAGAGGCGGTTCGATAAGAGCAGGCGGGGACGGAGAAGTCGAGAAAAAAGGTCGAAAAAGAAGAGCTCGGCCACGCTCACGCACTCATGGCTGTCGATTTAGCGGTGACCCGGGGACACGACAACGGGTTTCGATGCTGCTGCAGAATACGAAGTAGGGGGCTCGCCACATCATCCAGCGATGGGGGGCCTTGCCGAAACGTCGGGGCGCGTTAGCGGATTTTTGTATGTCCGGGACGCCGCAGTAGCGCCGATAATAGCCTAGGCCCCCCAGAGAGCCTAAGAGCGGGAGGGGGAATCACGTGTACACGCGCATCTTGCCGTAAAGAGGCTGGAGACCCTTTTACACGGAAAGCTTGTTTGCTCTATTGGTCCCAACACCCAAACGCCAGTCCTTTTTTCTCCCAAAAACGCCCGTCCTTCCTTTTTTTTCTTTTTTCCCCCGCTCTCACTCTCCCTCGTCCGTCTCTTCCTCCATCTCGACCTCGTCCTGCTCTTGGTCTTTTACCCAGTACGACTGCACCACGCCGGCCACCGACACGGCTGCCAGAAACCACCAGCCCACCGCGTCCGAGCCGAGCTGGTGGCCCCAGCCCAGGACCACGCCCATGACGGCCGGCCCCAGCGCCCGCGCGCCCGCTGCCGCCGTCTGCGCCACGCCGTTGATCAGCCCCAGCGAGCCCGGCGACGGCGCCGCCACCGTCAGCAGCACCGCATTGTCGTTGAACGAGAACACGGACGCCAGCGTCTTGGCCGCCATCACCGCCACCACGCCCGCCAGCCGCAGCCCGCGCGGCGCCGTCGGCACCAGCACCAGGTACGGCAGCAGCGTGTACGCCACCGGGTACAGCAGCACGCTCGTCCGCAGACACCGCAGCGTCCCGAACCGCCGGTCCACCGGCGTGAACAGCAGCAGCATCATGCTGATCGACATGACCCCCGCCGCCGCAATCAGGTTGGCCACCGTCGGCGCCGCATAGCCCAGACCGCCGCGCAGCGCCAACGGCGGCCGGCTGCTCCCATCCACACCCGTCGCCAGAAAGACGGGGAAGATCTGGTCGAAACAGAGCGTGTGCAGCGCCATGCACGCGTAGTTGAGAATGATGTGGCGCACCTGCGTCGACAGCAGCCCCGACCCCCGGAGCCCCGTCACCGACACCGACACGCCCGGCGCCTTGCCCGTCTCCAGCTCGCTCTCCCCGCCATCGGCCGGCAACGACGACAGCAGCGGGCTCGTCTCTGTTACGGCTGTTCCGTGGCCCTTGCGCGGGAGGGTCTGCCGCCAACTGTCAGCATCTCTCTCTCTCTCTCTCTCTCTCTCTCTCTCCTCCCATTCACACCTACCTCGTCGAGAAAGAAATACGCCAAGACAAAGGCCACCACCAGCAGCGCCGACAGCAGCAGGTTCGGCAGCGCATACGGATGCGCCGCCAGCCACCCGAACCGCCCGTCACGGCACAGGTCCGGCATCTGCGCGCACGGCTGCACCAGATAGCCGCCGAGAATGGGCCCAACCACCTGGCCGATCTGAAAGGCCGTCTGGTTCCAGGAAAAGGCCCTCGCTATTCCTTGGTCAGCACGTCCGTCTGCCATGGCACACCGATTGGCTCTCCTTTGCCTCCCCTACCTTTGTTCTCGCGGTCCTTGACCATGTCGCCGATAATCGCCCGCGTCACCACCACGTTGCCGCTCAGCAGCCCCGAGATCAGGCGGCACAGAAACAACGCCGGTATGGACGTGCTAATGGCGAATCCCAGCGTGCCGATCAACACGCCCACCAGCCCAAACAGCATCGTCGGCCGCCGCCCGATCCGGTCGCTCAGCCGGCCCCATACAATGTTCGTGCTAAACTGCGCAAAAGCATACGCCGAAAAAAGCAGCGCCACCGTCTTTGTCGCCTCCACGTCGCTGAGCTTCGGCGACAGATATTTGACCATCGGAAACAGATACGGCACAATCGAATTGACCGACAGCGGTTCCACGAGCCGAACAGCCACTGCACATGTCCTCTGTTAGTGCCTCACTCTGCCGCCATCCTGTCTCCTCTCACACCGCCCGCGACGCACTCAGAATAGCCAGCTGCTTGACCGGGAACACCTCCTTCCTCTCTGCTGCCGTGGACGCCATTTCGCTGCTCCTCGACTCGGCGATTTGCGTCTAATTTAGCAAGCATTGCCTACGCCCGGAGCAGACAGGACGTCTGGGTGGGCCGCCGATCTATTTATTCATTTTTTCGCCGGCAGCCGATCATCGGCTCGCCCGCTGTGGGGCCTCTGTTCGCCCGGCCGCTGCACGATAAGCTTAGGCAGCTGCAAGCGAACTATGCCCACGCGGGATAAAATGGCGGTTGCGCTATGGTCTATTTATATCAACCTGTCCACACGGCAGCTGGCTTTCTAAATGTTGTGACATATGTATGTTTTAATCTGTATGCTTCAACCATGTCAGGCAGTCGACGGTTCGTGGTACTGCCTTGGCCATCAAAACATTGGCACAAGACAGAAAGCCAGGTGGATCCGGTCTGCTACTTTGCGGAGAAAATTTCCTAAAATGTTGCTGAATCATCTAAACAACTGAAAAGCATGCTCCCATCTTTCAACCGAATAAGTATTCATACACACATATCCATAGAGGTGGACGTGCATCTGTGTGCTCCGTCAGTCCTCTTTGAACGCCTTTTTTATCTTCTCGCGGTACTCTTCGTGGTCGAGGAGCTTCTTATCAATCGTTTCATTCGCACACAAACCCCAATACCAATAGAAAACCTCGTCGAAAATGGGCTGGTCATAGTGATCTTTGTTGAACAACGGTTGCACGTGCCGATTAAAGATGTTGTACATGCCCTTGGGGACGGACACAGCCTGGAAGTACCAAAAGGCACCGCTATTCCAGACATCGCGCATGACCGACGCATGAAGCATCAACCCAGTCTGGCGCCTTTCTTCGTCTGCATACACGTCCAGGTATTCGTTTAGAACGGTCTTGTACTCGGACATGGCTTTGGTGTTGTGAACGCCGTCAACGGCTCTCGAAGTCAGCCAATACGGCGGCAGCTGCATCTCCATTGGCTTTGCGTATGCCCATCCAAGCTCGGCAATAGACAGGACGTTCCACTGTTCATCGACCAAGATATTGGACTGCCGAAGATCTGAGAGTGTGTAGAAAAATGGGCCCTCTCGATACTTGGGGTTTGTGAAGCAATGCATCGTGGCCCGCAGGGCCGTCAGGGCAGCAAACTGGCTCTTACCGTCGTCATCGTCATTAATGGCATTGGGTTGGTTCAGTAACTTTCTGTCTTGGAAAGAGAGCAAGTCGGAAATGTACGATTCCACCGTTGCATACGTCCTATCCCGCGGGATATTTGACGGTATTCCTTCGTTTTCAAGCATTGGAAAGTGAAAGTCGAGAGGACGGTTGCAAAGTCGGATGACGCCATCTGAACAGAAGGACAAGGACCCAATCCGAGGCAACGGGTTTCTGTTGATCGATACAAACATGCGCGAAAGGCCATGGAATAGCCTCTCTCTGTACGCCGGGTCGTGTCTGCGTTCTTCCCACGATTCCTCGAGGGGCGTCCCCTCGGCTTCGCCCAGAATCATGTAGCCGAAATCCAAAGGGCTGAAAAAGTCCCGCTGCACATACGACGATGGTATGGGATATCCGGCAAGTCGAGCAGTCCATCGTCGTAAGTTCCACGTCAATCTCATAAAGAGGGAGGTGTTGGTCGGGTGGGAGAACTTTTGGATTAGCCAGGTCAGATAGGAGAGAAGAGAGCAACAACATACGTGGTGTCCGTCAGGAAATCCGAACGCGTGTAATTTTGGTATGGGCACATCTGGACAGCGTTCCTCAAGCCAGGCGTAGGTAGCCACCTCTGTCCTCAGTTTTTCTTCCGCATTTCCAGGCGCTTTATCCTCACCAATCCTGAAAGAAAGCGGAATGCGCATGTACACCTTGTCGTCGGGGTGTAGAAGAATCGGGATGATCAAATCGAAACCGGTCGACTCCCATGTCTCGATGTCACACAATTTGCACGATTCGACACCGAGTTGGCAGCAGACCAGAGTTTCGATTTCGGTCTTTCGCGCAAGAAGAGAGTCTCGGAACTTTTCAAGTTTCGTGGGATATCCAAGTTGGACCAAAATGTTGTCCTCCTCGTCCAAGGCCGCCTCCAGGGTGACCGTTCCCTGTAGCAGAGGGAGAGAGCGCCGACCACCCATGACGCTGAAATGTAAGCAGTTTGACGTTGTTTAAATGGGAATGCAAGGACCAATATTGGATGGCTGTTAGTTGTTGGGATTTGGCGAAAGAGATTCTGGAGACAATTCTTTTGAATGGATTACCGGGAAGGAATGCACCAGGACGGAAGGAGCCAATTGCTGTCTCCGATCAAAGCACTCGAGTGCTTCTCAGTTCCTTCCCGCGCTATCCTATCGCCAAGAAGCGACAGGTCACGTCTTATCGTTTGCTAACATTCACGTTTCCGGCGATCTGATTTGGTCTTGGATGGCTGCCACTGTAGCGCACCCGATGGTTTGATATTGTCCTTCTGGGCCATCCAGCAAGATGGCCTCCAGCAAGATGGCCTAACCGAGCCAAGTGTGTTTAGAGTAGAATGAACATACGGCAGAAAAACCGCGACAAACAAGAGTCTCAACATTTTGGACTGTTCAACACCCTCACCCCTTCCCTTTCCCAACCCGTCCTTCCGTTTGGTTTGCCGTATCCGGATAAGGAGAAGAAGCTGAAACCACTTGCAACATGAAAAACAAGAACTGAAATAAACAAACAAGCCTTCGCGAATAAACAGTCGTGAAGTGAAAACGAAAAGTGTCTTCACGAACGCAAAAGGGACGGGACGTATCGGCATCCAATAATAAAACAGGGTGGAGTGCGCAGCAAATGTGTCCGGCAACACGTGGCGGTGTTGCCGGGACAAAGCCCGATAAGTTCCCCGAAGAAAATAGCCCAATACACACAACTGAAACCCGAGGATCGCTCCTCAAGCCCCCCCTCCAGCCGCTTCGTGCGTGGAGCCAGCAAGAAGCGGCCATTCACACACACTCTGCGGCCTTAGGCGACCTCGGACACCGTAGGGAGGAGCTTGCGGACGAAATGCGGCATGGATCCGCGCGGGTGGTCAGCGAGGCTCGGCTTTGCGCTTTTCTTTGGGTTCGGAGACTCCGCCGCGTGCGGCGGCGCCGTGGGCTTGCGCAGTAGTGGTGTCTTGAGGTTATACCGTGGCACCGACGACATCTGGGATTCTGACAATGTCGTCGAAGCCGTCGACGGCGTGGACAGTGGACGCCGCACGGAGGTGGGAGAAGACGACGGGCCTGCAGTGTGTCGAGACAGCTTCGGGGAGGAGGCTGCTCGCAGGCTGTCCACAGGCCCGTCTAATCGTCAATCGATGCCATGCTGTTTCTTGAGCTGGGCTAAATTCTCCTTGCGGGCTTCGAGGTCCTCTTTTGACTTGGCCATCTTCTCGGGCTGGTGGTATAGGACTAGCGTATGAGTCAGCAGAGAAGACTTTGTGGCAAGGGAGGTTGATAAGCACATACCGACTAGGTAACGGTTCTGGAAGTTGAAACCGTTCAGCTTGTCGCAAGCCTGCTTTGCATCCATGACGTCTTCATAGACAACGAAGGCAGTGCCCTTGGTGTTGTTGGCGATGCCCTGTCGAACTTGGCTATCGGTTGTTAGAGGCTGCCGGTGTCGGGAAGACAAAACGTCACGGCCGACTTACCGAATAGGGCCAAACTTGCCAAAGAGCTCAAAGAGCTCCTCGGGAGTCACGTTGTAGCTGGAATCCATGTTAGCCGAGGTGTCTTTGATGGCTTTGATGGGCGCGCGATAGGGCGGCACGAACCTTAGATTCTTTACGAATAAAGCTCTATACGCGTGAAACGACAGTTTGTTAGCGACACGTCTTGAAACTTGAAAAAGGTCCAGCCAAAGCCAATGATTCGACGCCAGGGAACGGTATGCAGATGGAGGGAGGCATTTGAAGAAGCTGGCAGGGCAGACGAGATGGAGATGTGGCGATGGCGTGTCGTGTGTCCATTTGCCGATGCCAAGCGATAGCTTGGGCGGAGAAAAAAAAAGGGGACAGCGTACCGGTTAACCTCCGGGGCAAGTTTGCCGGCGCGACTCATATCTTGATGGCCGTTTCTTCACAATGACAGCGTTTCTTTCGATAGAAAAGGAACGGAAAATTGGGCCAAGGGGTGGAAGAAGGGCTCGGCGGAGATATCGGCCGAGGAACAGAGCGCAGAAAAAGTCGGAACGGAGAAGGGTAAAAAAAGGCACAAAAAGGCGAGTAATCGGTTTCGCTGGCGACGACGGTGACGACGGCGACAGAGCGGAATCGATAAACGTGGCCCGGGGGGGTTGCGGTGGCGGCTCGGAAGGCGTAATGGGAAAGTGGTATGAAAAAGGGAGGAAGGAAGAGGGGAATTTATCTCGACGGCGAAACTGCAGGCGGCGAGAAGAAAGAAAGACGCTTATTTGGCTTCACTGTGTAAAAAGGCAGCCTGATGCGTGGGGAGGCCGGTGGGCCATACTGTATTTGAAAATACCACGTGACGCCTCTATCCAATCACCGCTGACAGAGTGGAGCTAGCGCGGCTACGATTGGTGCCATGCAAGAAACCGGGCGGACCCACCCAGAACCCCGAAAAACAACCGGCTAAAGGCAAAACAGCCGCCCATAGAAAATGCACGGAAACCACCACCATTTTCCACGACGGCCAGGGGGGGAGTGAGCAAGCAAGGCCAAGCTCGTTGCCCCGGTTTACCGTTTACCGTTTACCCTTACGCACCGACTTTCCTTTTCTTTTCCGTCTGGCATCCGTCTGGCGTCCGTCTGGCGTCTCGAGCCATTTCGACACAATTCACGTCCTCTTTGCCAAACGAGAGCTGACGCGGAGACGAGACGACAACGAGGCAGGACGCGCGCAAAAACACGCAATCGTCCTCCATTCGCAGCGGCCCACGCCGCCCACGCCGCGCGATGCCTTCGGCGGCCCCCTCGGCGCTCGGCTTCGTGTGCAAGAAGCGCCGACGGGACGAATTCGGAGCGGCCGCCTCGCCCACGTCGCCGCCCGACCATGACGGCGTCGTCGCCCTGCTCGACAAGAGCATCACCCTCAACCGACACCCCCAGCACCTCGTCAGCCGCCGGATGCTGCCCGTGCCGAAGCGGCTGCGGCTCGACGACGACCGCAAAGCGGCGGCCGCGCGGACAGCCCCCTCGTCTTCTCCGTCTTTTCCGTCTTCTTCGTTGCCCTGCCACTCGACGGCCCCCTGCCACATCTGCCACCGACGGCCACGGCGACGCTGCGACCTCGACTCGCTGGCCGACTGCGAGGGCTGCGGCGCCCGCACGTGCTTTGTGTGTCTGCGCGAGTGTCTGGGCTGGGCCGAGGACGGGCCGGCCGACGGGACATTGGCACAGCGACACGACACAGAAGCGTCGGGCAAAACGACAACCCCGGCGTGGTCCCATGGCAGCAGCGGCCACCGGCGGATGATCTGCAGCCGGTGCTGCGTGGAGCGCGGACAGGACGGCGAAGTCGTCTGTCTGGGCTGCCTGCCCTTTGTCGAGGGCTGAGGATCAGAGGGAACAGGAAGCAAGAGGGCTTGCAGGGCGTTTGGCGATGGAATACGGAATTATATAGCTTCTTCTCGTTCTCATTTTCTTTTTATATGTTTTCTTCTTGTTCGTTACGGCCTGATATCCGAGAGCATAGCATGTGGGATTGGGCTTTTGTGTTTGCGCTTTGCATTTTTGCGTTTTGCGTTTTGCGCTTTTTACGGTTCCCATCGTAGACAGCATGTCACGCCACGTTCCGTCTTCACATTAGGGCTTCCGTCTTCACATTAGGCACTGGGCAAAATGGAACATGCGTGTCTTGCTAGGTCTATTACTCGTACACACCCATGGCGGCGCGGCTCAGTTGTACTGCATGTAGGAGGCGGTGGAGTTGAACTTGAGGTTGGCCTTGATGACCTTGTCGACGGCGCTGAGAAAGTCCTTTTCGGAGGCGACCTTGCGGCGGGCGCGGATGGCAAACATGCCGGCCTCGGTGCAGACGCTGCGCAGCTCGGCGCCGGTGGAGTTGGGGCAGAGGCGGGAGATGAGCTCCCAGCGGATGTCGCGCTCGACGGACATGCTCTTGGCGTGGATGCGCAGGATGTTGGCGCGGCCCTCGAGGTCGGGCAGGGAGAACTCGATCTTGCGGTCGATGCGGCCGGGCCGCATGAGCGCCGGGTCGAGGGTGGAGGGCCGGTTGGTGGCGAACATGACCTTGATGTTGCCGCGGGCGTCGAAGCCGTCGAGCTGGGTGATGAGCTCGAGCATGGTGCGCTGGACCTCGTTGTCGCCGCCGGCGCCGTCGTCGAAGCGGGCGCCGCCGATGGCGTCGACCTCGTCGAAGAAGATGATGCAGGCCTTTTTGGTGCGGGCCATCTCAAACAGCTCGCGCACCATGCGGGCGCCCTCGCCGACGTACTTTTGCACCAGCTCGCTGCCGATGACGCGGATAAAGGTGGCGTCGGTGCGGTTGGCCACGGCGCGCGCACACAGCGTCTTGCCGGTGCCGGGCGGTCCGTACAGCAGCGCGCCCTTGGGCGGGTCGATGCCCAGGTCGACAAAGCGCTCGGGCGACAGCAGCGGCATCTCGACGACCTCGCGTAGCTTCTCGACCTGCTCCTTGCAGCCGCCCACGTCGCCGTACGTCACGTCCGGCTTCTCCTCCACCGTCATCATGGTCACGCTCGCGTCGATCTTGGGCGGCAGCGGCAGCATGATCTGGTACTTGTTGCGGTCGACGCCCACCCGCATGCCCTCCTCAATGTCGGCCGCCGCCACCCGCTCGCCCAGCTGCACCACAAACTTGGCAATCTGCTTCACGTTGATCACGTACTTGCTCTTGGCGTCGTCCGTGTCGTCGGCAATGATCTTGGTGCACCGCGCCACCTGCAGCGGCTGCTCCTCCGACATGCGCTGCCGGTCCGCCGCAATGTCCCACAGATGTGGCGGCGCTAGGCCCGTGTCCGACTCCTGCACGTCGTCAGTAGAGTCCTCGTCTCCGCTGTCTCTCTGTCCTCGTCCTCGCCGACACCCACCTTGACGCCAATCTTCTCGTCCACGCTCTGCTGCTTCTCCTTGATTTGCTGCTCGAGCTTCTTGATGGCCGCTCCATAGGGCGCCGCACCGTACGTCTTGAGCACTTGGATGTCCCTGGCCCGTCAGTCTCGTCGCCCAACCACAGCTGCGGTCCTCGGGCAGAACGCACTCATCTGTCAATGGCGCAATCTTCTTCTCCTCCACCTCGTCGTCGGCAAACTTCTTCTGGTACTTTTCCCAGTCCTTGCCCTTTGCGGTCGGCTGTGTGTGTTAGCATCTCGGCGACCGCCGCTCCCAGATCGTCGGCTTCGAGACGCACCATCTTGGCAAAGGCACGAGCGCGAGAAGTCGGCTGGCAGCCACAAGTCGGTGCCCGTCGGAGAAGCGTGCAGCGCGAGGGAAAAGATAAAGACTAAACCAAAATCTCGTCGTCGGCTCGATTCCAGGTTCGTGTCGGGGGCGTCGGCTGGTCGGCGTGTTTGGATGGACGTCGGTTCACAGAGAAATGTCCCCCAGCAGATGCATACTCGTAATGCGTGTTGCCTTGGGAAGCTCGCTGCACGGCTGATGCGCTAGCCGGTTGCGGCATGGCGCGCCACACATTTGCCCCCCCGGTAACGCAATGTATGCGCGTATGCAGTGTCCAAAAAACTTCGTGTCGCAGCCCCACCAACGGTGAAGCTTTGGAGGGCATCCAGGCTTCCAGCACGACACACGCACCGGCCCCTATTCGTTCTGAGCCGTGGTCGACCTGTCTTTGTCCATCTGAATTCCGCGAGACTCGCCGTCCCGTCTGTTCGATACCTCCCTCCCACCAACACACACACACACACAGCAGCCATGGCAGCAGTAGCTCCGGCGGGAAGCGGCCCCTCTGCCGCTTTCAAGGTGCGTTTTTGCCGTGGCCGCGCGCGGTGGGCGAGTCGGATGCGGTCCCGTCGCTGACAGGTGGCGCCATTAGGACAAGGAGAAGCCAATGGCCGTGCGGTCGGCCAACATTGTGGCAGCACGAGGTGGGTGCATCGAGAGAAGAAAGAAGACGAAAGAAGAAGAAGAAAGAAAGAAGAAAGAAAAAAGAAAAAAGAAAAAAGTACAAGGACTGACATGTGCACAGCCGTGGCCGATGCCGTCCGGACCTCGCTGGGCCCGCGGGGCATGGACAAGATGATCCGCAGCGGCAAGGGCGAGACGATCATCACCAACGACGGCAGCACGATGCTCAAGAGCATGGCGGTGCTGCATCCGACGGCCAAGATGCTGGTGCAGCTGTCGCACGCGCAGGACGTCGAGGCCGGCGACGGCACCACGTCGGTGGTGGTCATCTGCGGCAGCCTGCTGGGCGCGGCCGACCGGCTGCTGTCCAAGGGCATCCACCCGTCGGTCATTTCCGAGGCCTTTCAGCGCGCCGCCGCCGCCGCCGTCAAGGTGCTTCACAGCATGTCGCAGCCCGTCGCGCTGTCGGACACGGCCGCGCTGCTGCAGGCCGCCAACACGTCGCTCTCGTCCAAGATCGTGTCCCAGTACGCCAACCTGCTCGGCCCCATGGCCGTCAACGCCGTCACCAAGACCATTGACCTGCGCACCGCCGACAACGTCGACCTCCACAACATTCGCGTCATCAAAAAGGTCGGCGGCACCATTGAGGACAGCGAGCTCGTCGACGGCCTCGTCCTCACCCAGCCCGTCCTCAAGAACGCCGGCGGGCCCGTCCGCATGGAAAAGGCCCGCATCGGCCTCATCCAGTTCCAGCTGAGCCCGCCCAAGCCGGATGTAGGTTTTTTCTTGTCTTTTTTTCCTTTTTTTTCTTTTTTCCTCTTTTTTCCTGTTTTGTTCTTTCGTTCCTAACCCCCCAGATGGAAAACACAATCTCCGTCAACGACTACCGCCAGATGGACAAGATCGTCAAGGAGGAGCGCATGTACCTGCTCAACCTGGCCAAGAAGATCAAAAAGGCAAAGTGCAACGTCCTCTTCATCCAAAAGTCCATTCTCCGCGACGCCGTCAACGACCTCTCCCTGCACTTCCTCGCCAAGCTCAACATCCTCACCGTCAAGGAGATTGAGCGCGACGAGGTCGAGTTCATCTGCAAGTCCACCGGCTGCAAGCCCGTGGCCGACATTGACTCCTTCACCGAGGACAAGCTCGGCAGCGCCGACCTCGTCGAGGAGGTCACCAGCTCCGGCTCCCGCATGGTCAAGGTCACCGGCACGCTCTCCAGCGCCGCCACGAGCGCCTCGGCCGCCTCCGTCGCCGGGGCCGCCGCCGCCGCCGCCGCTGCCGCCGGCCACGGCTCCACCGGCCGCACCGTCTCCGTCGTCGTCCGCGGCGCCAACAGCCTCATCCTCGACGAGGCCGAGCGCTCGCTGCACGACGCCCTCTGCGTCGTCCGCTGTCTCGTCAAGAAAAAGGCCCTCATCGCCGGCGGCGGCGCCCCCGAGATCGAGATCGCCGCCCAGCTCTCCCGCCAGGCCCGCGCCCTCGCCGGCACCGAGGCCATCTGCTGGAAGGCCTTTGCCGAGGCCCTCGAGGTCATCCCCACCACGCTCGCCGAGAACGCCGGCCTCAACCCCATCAAGGTCGTCACCGAGCTCCGCCACCGCCACGAGCGCGGCGAGATCAACGCCGGCGTCAGCATCAAGTCCGGCGGCGTCAACTCCAACATTGCAAAGGAAAACGTCCTCCAGCCGCTCCTCGTCAGCACCAGCGCCATCGAGCTCGCCGCCGAGACCGTCAAGATGATCCTGCGGATAGACGACATTGCCCTCAGCCGGTAGTCGGCCCGTCCCTGCATCTGTGTTCCATCTGTGTTCCATCTGTGTTCAATACTCCAATAATACAGCGAACCCATTCCAATGCATTTTGATGCTCATTTGCTTATGTAATTATTTTGCAATGCCGCCCTGCACAACAGCCCAAATCCATCCGGCTGCCAAACCATTCCGTAGTATTACATTTTCGCGCCCCCTTTCAATCTGGAGGGACGCCGCCCCCGGCAAGACAACGCGCGTAAGAAGGAAACAACACACACCTCTGTGCCGCTCAGTAGTTGAGCTCGCCGCCGCCGCCGCCCGACACCTGGTCCAAGTCTTCGTAGCTCTTGATCGTTCGGCCCTGGATCGCTTCACGCGGCCCCACTGCAGCTCCGCCGCCCGCGCCGTCTCCCCATCGGCCACCGCCCACAACGCCGTCGTTGAAGCTGCCACCGCCACCACCACCACCGCCTCCGTTGCGGCTGCCACCTCGGTTGTATCCGCCACCCACACCACCGCCGCCGCCACCGCCGCCGCTCAGGCCGCCGTCCTGGCTCCAACGCATCGGCCGTCGATCATAAGGACCAGTCCGGTTGTTGTAGCGGCCGCCGCCACCAGGTCCGCCACGCCTAATGGGACCTGCGCCGCGGCCGTCGCCGGGCATGCCCCCGGCCGCGCCCATGGCCCCTCCCGCCGACGCCTGCCAGTTGGCCACCTGCATCGCCACCGGGTTGAACATGTTGAACGAGCCTGGTGTCGCCGGGAAGCCCGGCATGGCCGGCAGCACGCTGTTCATCGCATAGCTCTGCAGGTTGAAGCCGCGCGGCGTCCCCGTCGGCGTCTGGCCGTTGCCTGCCGGGAAGTGCCCGTTGGAGTTGGTGTCCGTCCGCGACGGCACAATATGCGATGGGTCCGCCACGTACGCGTTGACCAGCTCAAACTGTTTGTGTCAGTGTCAGCCACAGGGCACAGGGCACAGACAGATCCAGAACGCCTCGGAATAAACTCACATCGTTTCGCAACCCCTCATACCACTCCAGATGGCGCTTCTCCACGTGCTTGCGCCAAAAGTGCTCCTCCTTAAACAGCTTCGTGCACTCCGGCAGCCGGCAGCGCCACTTGTGCTCGTCTTCCTGCTTCACGTACTTTGCCAACTCCACGTCCATGGCCTCTTCGATCGGTCGTCCGCCGTATTTGTGCAGGTCAACCATGTCCGGATCCAGGATCTGCGTAATCTTCTCCTCAAACGTCCTGACCCAGTTGAACGCTCGCTGCAGCTGCAGCTCCGACTTGGCCGTCGCGCCCCGGAACTTGCGGTCGCCGCCGCTGCCCTCCGGTGGCAGCTCCCCTTCCTCCGCATCCGCCGTCTCCGCTCGCCGCCGGCTCGGGAACGGCTCCCCGCTCGCGCTCGCTCGTGCCACTTCCGTAGCCGCCGCCGTCAGCGTGCTGCGCGGCCGCCGCAGATGGCCCGCCGGACACTTGCGCGTCATCTCGTGCGCCGAGTCGCTCTCAAACACGCAGAAGAAGCAGAAGCTGAACACGCGCCGAAGGTACTCGATCAAAAGGTCCAGCTGCTTCTTCTTCGCCAGCAGCTCCTCGTCGTCGACCTCCTCGTCCGCAGCACCCTCTTCACCCTCCTCTTCCTCGTCGTCGTCCATGTCAATCTCGTCGGCAAGATCCTCAAAGTCATCGGCCGCCACGTCCATACCGAGCACGCTCGGCTTCTTGGCATGCTTCTTCTTCTTCGGTGCCGATCTGTCGTGGCTCGACCTGCCATTCACAGACGTCTGGAGCTGTCCGGTATTTCGCAGCTCGTCCACCTTCTGGTCGATCCGCAAAACCGCCTGCATCTCCGATC